>OX463780.1:17608582-18982894 GCA_949825025.1 Siphlonurus alternatus
GGAAGGAAGGAAGGAAGGAAGGAAGGAAGGAAGGAAGGAAGGAAGAAGGAAGGAAGGAAGGAAGGAAGGAAGGAAGGAAGGAAGGAAGGAAGGAAGGAGGAAGGAGGAAGGAAGGAAGGAAGGAAGGAAGGAAGGAAGGAAGAAGGAAGGAAGGAAGGAAGGAAGGAAGGAAGGAAGGAAGAAGGAAGGAAGAAGGAAGGAAGGAAGGAAGGAAGGAAGGAAGGAAGGAAGGAAGGAAGGAAGGAAGGAAGGAAGGAAGGAAGGAAGAAGGAAGGAAGGAAGGAAGGAAGGAAGGGAAGGAAGGAAGGAAGGAAGGAAGGAAGGAAGGAAGGAAGGAAGGAAGGAAGGAAGGAAGGAAGGAAGGAAGGAGAGGAAGGAAGGAAGGAAGGAAGGAAGGAAGGAAGGAAGGAAGGAAGGAAGGAAGGAAGGAAGGAAGAAGGAAGGAAGGAAGGAAGGAAGGAAGGAAGGAAGGAAGGAAGGAAGGAAGGAAGGAAGGAAGAAGGAAGGAAGGAATGGAAGGAAGGAAGGATAGGAAGGAAGGAAGGAAGGAAGGAAGGAAGGAAGGAAGAGGAAGGAAGGAAGGAAGGAAGGAAGGAAGGAAGGAAGGAAGAAGGAAGGAAGGAAGGAAGGAAGGAAGGAAGGAAGGAAGGAAGGAAGGAAGGAAGAAGGAAGGAAGGAAGGAAGGAAGGAAGGAAGGAAGGAAGGAAGGAAGGAAGAAGGAAGGAAGGAAGGAAGGAAGGAAGGAAGGAAGGAAGAAGGAAGGAAGGAAGGAAGGAAGGAAGGAAGGAAGGAAGGAAGGAAGGAAGGAGGAAGGAAGGAAGGAAGGAAGGAAAGGAAGGAAGGAAGGAAGGAAGGAAGGAAGGAAGGAAGGAAGGATGGAGAGGAAGGAAGGAAGGAAGGAAGGAAGGAAGGAAGGAAGGAAGGAAGGAAGGAAGGAAGGAAGGAAGGAAGGAAGGAAGAAGGAGGAAGGAAGGAAGGAAGGAAGAAGGAAGGAAGGAAGGAAGGAAGGAAGAGAAGAAAGAAAGAAGAAAGAAAGGAAAGAAAGAAAGAAAGAAAGAAAGAAAGAAGAAAGAAAGAAAGAAAGAAAGAAGAAAGAAAGAAAGAAAGAAAGAAAGAAAGAAAGAAAGAAGAAAGAAGAAAGAAGAAGAAAGAAAGAAAGAAAGAAAGAAAGAAAGAAAGAAAGAAAGAAGAAAGAAAGAAGAATGAAAGAAAGAAAGAAAGAAAGAAAGAAAGAAAGAAAGAAAGAAAGAAAGAAAGAAAGAAAGAAAGAAGAAAGAAAGAAAGAAAGAAAGAAAGAAAGAAAGAAAGAAAGAAAGAAAGAAAGAAAGAAAGAAAGAAAGAAAGAAAGAAAGAAAGAAAGAAAGAAAGACATAGAAATTTTTGTCTAAGCCACGACACAATGCATAAGAATGATTTTTTCAATTTTATATTTTATTGGAAATTTCCATCAAGTGAATATCATCAATATCAATAGATAATATTTTTGTGTAAAGTTTTTTACTTATTTTTTATTCAAAATTTAATCGAAAAGTAGTGACTTCATTTCACGTAATATAATATGCATATACTTGCGCGGATATACAAAATATATCTATTCCGCAATTTTGTAAGAAATATGCTGTTTTGCGAATGCGATCGAGAAAAAGGGGCATGGAGTTGCAAAATCATTTGCGTCCGTACATTTTCGTAAATATTCACAACCACATTCCTATGAATTTTTTTTTAATGATAAAAAGTTTAAAAAATTTCCCTTTTTTAAATTTTGTCCGAAAGCGGTACATTTAGGCGTCCCGAGAGCCTCTTTGGGGACACCGGGACATGGTACTCTAAAACGGTACTGTACCGGTCAAAACGGTACGTCTGGTCACCCTATTCTTGAAGTAAATAAGTTTTAGAGGCAACAATTGGTCAGGTCAGAGAGAATAATTTTATTTTCATCTTATGCTGGAAAGTTTTATGCTTCTTTAAAAAACACCTTAATAATAAAGCTCAGCAAATAGAGCGTTCAAATTTTAATAAAGTTTCGTCAAGTTAATCAAAATATAACAGTAATTAGAATGGGAATGAGGAAAGAAGAAATACTATAGTATGTATTTATCTTATCTTACTTCAGGGATCATTCCCAAACTTAAGCAACAAACTTGACTATATTCTGAGAGGATCTTTGCAGCTTACATTGTTGTTTCTGAGATCAAGGGTTTTGAGCTCCGAGAGCATCCTGAGGAGCATCTTGGCGGCCTCGATCTTAATCAGGCAGTTGTTGGCCAGGTTGATGGTGTTCACCTTGGCCGTGTTGGAGCATGTGTACGACATCACCTCCAACATCACCTTGTGCACGCTCAGCGGGTAGAACATAATTGGCTCCAAGTCTGCAAATTAGTTTCTCTTAAGTCTTAGTCATACAGGTTCAATACTGATTCAGAGTAACATGAAAACAAAATATAAAATATTATATTTTATATAAAAAAAATGCAAGTTTTGATCTGGAAATAAAATTATTATTCAAAAATTTCTATTCAATGAGCTACTTCACATTTTTTGCATCGCGCTTTTAACTTGCCATCAAATGTGACTTAACAGAGAAGCTAGAGACAGCAGTGCTGATTATTTAAGTAAAAATAAAAAAACAAACAGCAACTGGTACTTTTTACATGTATTTAGTATTTCTAAGAATCTCAAGTACAGTACACAAGCATATATCAAACTATTAATATTTTTATCTATATACTATGCAAGCTACCCGCTTAATAAAAGGCCTGTTCGTACACCGAGCAGGGTTTACGAACAGGCCTAAATATAACATTGTGGGGTACGTGATTTCAATAATGTTGTTACACTTACAGATAAAAACCTATTACATGTTTAGTATATATACCGTAGTGTTAAAAATTGTTAAAATCCTCCCATACTCACTCACCTGGGTCATTGTGAAAGTTAGAAAGGTCGAGTATGCCTCGAGTGAGGTTGTAGCGCTTGGAGATGATGCTTGTCACAATTGCTCCAGGGTTAATTGGACCCACAGAATCTGCTGTGCCAATCTCAATCTGCAGGATCAGCTGTAGAGTTGGAAAAAATATGACATGTTTTGAAATAGCATTTGTTTTCTTACAATTTCATTGAAATAATTCAATACTAAAATACATTACACTGTTTTAGGGTTCAAGAGCAAAAAATGTAAAATTTACATGAGTATTTCATGTTATGGTACCTATGTAAGACGTATTTTTGTATGAATTGAATTTACAAATACTGTTGTGATTTAATTAATCAGCAAAATCTATCAAAAAAATATATCTGATTCAATTTCATTTCAATAATATTATTGACATTATATAATACAATATTCAATAATTCAATATCAATAATAATACACAGTAAAAACTTGTTATTACGTCAAGTCAAGGGACCCACTACCCAGGAAATTGGGTTTACCTTATATCGAGTATACAGTATACCTTATATCAAGTTTTTCCTTTACCTGCAATACTAATTATTTTTTACGGGACCTTTACTCCGTTACTCAATATCGAGTTTTTACCTTATAACAAGTTACGTAATAACAAGTATTTACTGTATTATTGAGTAAAAATAATAAATAAATGTGTGTGTTTTTTTTAATACAATGAGTAATGAATGAGTTAATTGTGAATAAGCAATAAAAGGTAAGTTCAAGCAAGTTTATTGATACTTTTCCTAGTATACTATAAAAAATACAAATTAATCTCTGGAATGGAGGAAGTGCTCATGAAGAGTTTCAGCTTGAACATCAAGTTCATAACTAAATCAAATTATTAGGCGACTCACGGTGGCTCCATTAGGGTTTTCGATCCTGAGGTTGCACCTTAGCAGAATCTCAATGGCAGCCAGGCAGTCTCGTGCATAGAAAATGCTGTGCTCTTCATTTGTGTGGAACTGTAATAATTAGGGAGAACTTAATTTTATTAACTAGCACACTGGCACCTGGGCATCAAATGTAGAGCCGCTAGCCAATGAAATAGCAAGCAACCTTGCCAAATAGTGCAGCTATTGCTTGGCTCTAGCTTTGGCTGAGCCACTCGAATAGCATCATACTTTTTTCATTAGCTCACAGCATATACTAAGATGTTCGGCTGTTTACATTGTACAAAAAAATATTTATATATTTTATATTAATGGAAAGTAAATATACAAAATGATATAGCAAAAAAAAAAAAAAGGTAATGGATTTGGAATTCAAAAGACAGAGTTTTTGTTTTTTTTTTTTTTTTTTTTTTGCTTCATGCCTGCATGTCGTTAAGAACTTTAAATTCCTGTATTGAATATAATTATACAAATAGATACTCTAGACGCACAGTCAATCAAATCTAGTTAATAAAAAATACAGAGATTTTGAGCATAAAAAGAGACCATCATTATTTGAGCTTACAGTAAGCTCAAATAATGATGGTCTCTTTTAGCTTACTATACATAGTAAACTTTCAGTTAAAAAAATGAAGTGCACCAATATTAAGGAACTTTTTAAACAAAATTAATATTGTAGCAACAAGAAAAATATGAATGACTGTTAATATATCTCAAATATTTATATTCATCTTAATCAGACCTACACGTAATGGACAACCTGCATGACAATTTTATTGCAAAAATGAATAGGTATGAGGGTATCAAATTATGTTACTATGAATTTTTTCAGATTGTTTTGAGTCCTGGATATATATATATATATATATATTGAAAGTTCTGCAAGTTCTGTTAATTGGCCATCCTGGATTCTAAATTAAATGGATAAGGCCTAAAAGCCTATTGACGCCTCCAGGGGCCGGATTTTCAAAAATTTGCTAAAAAAGTTCCTGGGCTCAAAAAAATAGAATATCATATTTTGTTTAGCACCCTCTATTCATTTCTAAAAAAAAAAAAAAAAAAATGCAGGTTGTCCTCCACTGCTATAGACGATTTTCAGTCAGCCTCCATGCGCGCCGCCATAACGTACGTACAGCAGATGCGCTGCAATGCGCACAGTGTTATTTAAATGGAGAATATAAAATTGAATAACTGTCTTAAAAATTGATGTAAGACTAAATGGAAAATTTTAGTGTGTAAACAAACTTTTAATAATCCCCCCACAAGGCACAAATTTCTCCCCCCCCCCTTTTTTTTTTTTTTTTTTTCTTTTATTAGGAATTTCTTTACCTGCTTACAGGCTTTCGCTAGGCCTTACGTATCTAATGGCGGAAAAACCAGCTGAGGCAGAGCTGAGTGGAGGGGATGAACATCGTCTATATATATATATATATATATATATATATATATATATATATATATATATATATATATATATATATATATATATATATATATATATATATATTGATGTATAAATTGAATGTATCTGTTGCACTAAATAATTAAAGAAATATTATTATAAGTACTATGAAGTCACAATATATATGTATATACCAGTAGTGAAGGTACCAATTAACTTATATACCAACAGGGTACAGTATTAAATGTGAATAAATTAAATAAAAAGAATTCAAAATAAACTACATTTTGCAGAATCATCCACACTGAGCCAACAACCAAACAGCAAAAACAACAGATACACTTAGAGGGGCTCACCTTGAAAGGAAGGAATTCAGTTGAGGACACAACTTCCATAATAAGTCTCAGAAGAAACTCTTTTGGGAGATGAGATGAATGCATAACCTGTCAAACAAAGAATTCAATTACTGTAACATGTAGCAAATTGCACAAGAATGAACTTACAATAAATTTGTGCCAGTATATCTTGCAGCGCATTTTCTCCCATCGGACCTTCTGGTACTCTCGAGAATTCATTACTCCTCGGAGTTCCATTCTACCATCAAGTAAGAACGGTCCACGAGGTTCAACCGATGTGGTATCTGGAGCTTCCATTTGGATATCTGTATTTGCTCGAGATATTTTCTAAAATAAAACAAATTTAGATTATACTAGGGTGTAAGAAGAAGGGGAGGAGCGAGTATCAGAATTAGAATAGTTATGGAATTAAAAGGGAAAACTAAATGTGGGCCGTGGGTGGGTCCACCTAACTTCTCCCTCCCCCTCCCTCTATACCTCCATGCTCCTGGCTCCAAGGCTCTGAGGGGTGGTGGGCGGTGCCCCTATTCTGCAATGTTCAATTTTGGAGTGGGAGGTGGGGGCAACGGGTGGTAACATGGTGTAACACCTTCAATGTATTTTGGGACATTGGGGGGAAGGGGGGGGGGGAGAGGACGATTGCCCCCATCGCATTCTCTCCCTTGGAATAACACTGTATCTGCTGGATGCTCTGCAAATATGTCTAAGGCTCATGCAGATGAGAGCCAAGGACTTATATACTGGGAGGACGGCCTAAGACAACTTATTGAAGAACCTCAATACTCGACAATTCTCGCCAACCTTCGGGGAAGTCCTCTAAATGAGCCACGTGCTCGGGCGGTTTCTTTGAGGACGTCAAAGATTTGACAGCTTGACAGATTTGACCGATGGCTAATAAAGCGGCATCTTTGACAGCGGTATCTTTGTAGCCAACTCTAGGCCAATCAAATGCGCTAGAAAAGTCAAGCTCGTGACGTCACTGGGTTGAGGAAATGGCGGCGCGTTGGCGACAAAAAAGTTAGGCTGTCCTCTTGTATATAGTCCTTGGATGAGAGCTAGTATAATTACTTTGTGTGTACAGTATGCATATATGTATATAATTGGTATATTATAATATATATATATTATATTTTTTTAACAAGAATTCCCCCCTAATAGCTTACAGCTCGCAGCGGGGTAATGGGTAGGGATAAGGCAGGTAAAGGATGGCGGCCACGGCCTATTACGAGTCCCAGCATTTGCTGAGGTGAGACTGTGAGACTGAGGGAACTGTTGAAAACCTCAGTCAGGACGGACACCTCTACTTATTATCAATGGACCATGAAGTGATATCCAAAGCCTGGGGAACCACACACAAGTGCATCACTGCACTGGGGGTGGAAAGCAAGACGAATTTATCCCATTATGCTATTATATATGCATACTGTAATAATGTCAAATATGCATATGTGTGCTGTAAATGCATGTACATATACATACAGTATGTACCATAATTACCGTATTATAACTATTATATGAATTATTTATATGATACATACTATACATGCAGTACAAATGTATATGAAACTATTATAAACTATAATATATAATAGCTTCCGCAGCTCGAACAGAGCCGAAATAAAATATAATGGTGGATTGGTCATACATGCATGGCCTCCATCGAAGTTGTGGAGCACTTTTTTTTTTTTTTTACAAGGATACACCCCTAAGAGCTTACAGCTCGCGGCGGGGTAATGGGTAGGGATAAGGTAGGGAACGGATGCCACGGCCTGTTACGCGTCCCAGCATTTGCTGAGGTGAGACTGAGGGAACCGTGGAAAACCTCAGTCAGGACGGACACCTCTACTTTTTCTCAATGGACCAAAGCGATGTCCAAAGCCTGGGGAACCACACACAAATGCATCACTGCACTGGGTGGAAAGCGAGACGAATTTACCCCAGGGAGGGAGCAGCGTATTTTTTACTTGAAACGGTCACCCATCCAAGTACTAACCACGCTCGACGTAGCCTAACTTTGGTGATCTAATGAGAACCGGTCAATGCACTGCGCCACGCTCGACCTTCGCACTTCAAGCACTTGGAGCAACTGCGCGTTATTGGTCATTATTGGTATCGTATATACATATATATGGGTCATACTTACAAACACCCAGCAAAACCTAAAGATGCATCTGGAGAGAAATAGTACTGATGCTTATAGGTTCTCGGGCGGGCTTTGGTTCTCGTTTTTAGTGTTTACTTACAACAGCTGATGCAGTTTGCCGCTAGGATTGTAGAAGATTCTTCTACTTATGATTTGCCGCTAACCCCCGCTAGTCGATTTTTTTATTTATTTATTTATTTATTTTTTTTTATTTTTTTTTTTTGCGTTTCTTCGGTTTGTCTTTTCTGCAGCGAAACATTTGAATGAATAAGGAGAACACAGAAAAAATATATATTGCCTCTAAATTAAATAAATAAATAAATAAATAAATAAATAAATAAATAAATAAATAAATAAATAAATAAATAAATAAATAAATAATATAATATAAGAAGTGAAATTTAAAAATAAAGGTCCCACCGAGATTTGAACTCGGATCGCTGGATTCAGAGTCCAGAGTGCTAACCATTACACCATGGGACCTTCGACTTTCAGCCTTGAAGATAACTGTAATTGAAGTAGTTGTGTTGCCTAGCAACGAGAAAGGGTCCGCGCGGAGTCAATCATCTTATATCTTATGATAAAATATATATTATATGAGAGTTATGATCGAGAGATTCGGAGAGATATTAATAATATATGGCGAGCTGATCGAGAGAGCAATTAAGCAAGAAAATTAATTAAATTTATATAGTTTTTATAGGGCCTCGATCGCCCGGCCCGCTGTCGCTTCCCTATTGGAAATTTACAATTGTAAAATTCACAATTGTATGCTCCATAAAAATACCATTGCGTTTTGGTCCTTTTACAATGGTAATTTTTACAATTGTAAAGGCCTTAATACAATTGTATTTAACTACAATTGCATTTATTACAATTGTAATAATTACGATTGTAAAATTTACAAAAAGTGGTCACCAATCTGACTACTAACCCAAACCTGCGTTGCTGTACTTCGGTTACCACTGTTGATCATACTCTTACCATTGCGCTGCTACTGCTTTCTTAATAGGATGAAGAATATTGAGGTATATAAAATAAATAAATGTTATGGGGAAATGACAAGGGGGCATTTCAATATAATGTCATATAAATTTCGATCCTAGGGTAAAATTTGATGGCGGTTCTAATGGTGACCCTTAAATTTGCGACCCTTCAACCCTTCAGGGTCAAAAGACCCTGAAAATTTTTTTTTCTTAAAAAATTGCAAAACTGAAATTAGCAATCAACTTAATATAACCTAGAGCTCTAATTCACTAATTTTAAGGGTCGACCCTTGGGGTTTAGCGGGGGTCTTTTTTAAAAGTATGCAAATTTTAATAAAAAAATTAACAAAATATGTGAGGACTACATACAGGTTCAACATTGAGTTTTTTTAATCTTAATGACCCTTTAAGGGTCGACCCCTAACATTTGATTGAAAAATTAATTTTTTTTCTAACCATTTTTTCATAATATATATTATATAATTTAAAATACATCTCTGAATTATATTTTTACCTTTTTCAATGTGACCCTTTTAGGGGTCGACCCTTGATTTTTTTCAAATTCATATTTAAAAAAAAAGTGATATATACTACGAGACAGGTTCATGCAGCTATTAGTTAAGTGCTTTTGATGACATATAATACAACCACAATGGCCTAGTAGGGGTTGACCCCTAATGCATTAAAATATTATTATTAGTCTTTTATTAAAATATAGCATAAATTCAAAAAAATTGTATTTTTTTATATTTTTTGTACGTTACACTTATGTTAACATGCATCGATTTGATCTGACTTTTTTTTGTGACCCCTTAAGGGGTCGATGGTCGATCCATGTTTTTTTTCCAAAAATAATTATATATTTTAAATATATAATATCAATTAAAGCTTCATATAGTACCTTTGTATCTTAATTAGATATTATACAGCCAAGTTACATACTTAGCATAAAAAAAATATTAATTGAATGAAGTAATAAGAATTTGACAAAATGTACGTGTAATATAAATTAACAATGAAAATACCATTTTTTTTAGTAATTATGTAATCCAAATACAATTGCAATCTAATTACAATTGTAAAAATTACAATTGTAAGCACAAAAATCAATTGTAATCTAAGAATTACAATTGTAATCTAAGAAATACAATTGTAATCTAACAAATACAATTGTATCAGAACCTGAAAGCAATTGTAATCTCAAATAATACAATTGTAATCATGAACATTACAATTGTAATCCAAATGTTACAATTGTAACCCAAGTTTTACAATTGCAATCTTAGTTTTACAATTGTAATCAGTCAAATTACAATTGTAATTTGGCTGAATACAATTGTAAATTTCCAATAGGGTTGCTGGGCCATAATATATATATAGCTTATATAATTGCATATATATTAAATTTATACAATAAAAAATATATATAGGATAATAGGAGTATTATCCATTGCCAAATTACTATAAGCTAGCTTGCTGATAAGAATTTTTAATAATTAAGAAATTTTCAATATATCGATCGCGATCATATATAGATCATATATTTAATATAATATTAATATATAATTAAATTAATTGTATATGTATAATTTTATATCATATAGTTTCCCATTATGATTATTATATAAATTTAATAATTAATGTAACTATATATAAGTGTAAGTAAGCGGATGAAATACCAAGACAAAATATCTCCGGACGAAATATCCCCGGAAATAAAAAAAAAAACAAAAAAAAAAAAAAAGGCCCCCTTATATAAGTGGAGAGGGGCGGGCGACCGACGAAAATTATTAAATACATTAATTATTATTTTTTTATTATAATAAATACAAATTAAATGTTATTAATTTTTATTTTTACTTCATCGTTTTATTTATTAAAACTTGAAATTTTACATTCATATATACCCTTAATTATAAGAACAGAAAATACAAAGTTAATTAATAACGAACAGCATCATAATAATAATTATAAATATATGTCATAAGACATGACAAAATATATACAAGACAAAAAATACAGCCATACATTAATTTGTAACCTAACGTGTTGAATACAACACACAATCCTCTTCAAAATTAATTAGACCGGCAAGAATTCTTGATAGGATAAAATAATAATATTAATAATACATAACTTTATTTGATTAATATATATAAAATAATATATTTTGATACACAATCTACAATAATTACGTATTACGTCAATGTCATAAATTGAAGCTTTTTACTTACAATTTTAAATTTGCTTCAATTAAAAGCAGTTCCATTGACGTACCGATCATGTATAAATATATATTTTTTTTATATAATACTCGATTTTAATTATACTGATGAACTTGAGCTTTGCCGAACCTCCAGTATGCCAAGAAGGGACATCTTTTTATTATCCAGATCGCCAGCCGCAGGTGGCCATTGAAGAATGGTCTGAAGATATAAGCGAGGACGGTGACACCAAGCAGCCACTTGGTGACGAACTTCTGTAGCCACAGAGTGAACCGGGACCACATTGGCATCTTGGGCAGACCCTCGATGCCCAGCAGTTCCTGATTGATGTGACGGACGAACGCTTCGTAATCCAGCTGGGGTATCATGCACTTCATGCCGCTCACGAGTGCACGTGCCATCAAGTCGAAGTTGGCTGGTGGGTTCTCCATCGATGGCCTTATCCCACGTTCCTGTAAAGCTCTGCATAATGCCTTGCTCTCAGCAACACTGTCGCGACACAAGTTGAACCTGCAAAAACATGATTTGGGAAGATATATAATTACTCCGTTACAAATCAACATGCGACCCTTATTACATCAGTGATGAAAAAGTTGCATAATTTAAGGGGAGAATCTGATGTATCTTTAAAACAATTGATAACCTTTTTAAAATACTGATAATATTTATGGCACTTTATTTTTAAGAAAATAATTTAGCAGCCTTATAATTCTTAATAAAATTTAAAGTTTTATAATTATACAGTCATGTGATCAATTTTAATATTTCAGCTATATAATATTGTAACAATAACAGAATTAACGGTCACACTTTTTCTCGAACTACTTTTTTATTTTTTATTTTTTTTTGTAAATTCTATTCAATTTATATATAAAATTATTAATTTTCAATTTATTTCTTCAAATTTCATGCTACGTATAATAATTACGTTCTGTACCCTTCTCCAAAAATAAGTCTAGTGGTCAAGAGGTTGCAGGCGCGGATCCAGAAAAAAAATTCGGGGGGGCTGCAAAATTTCGGGGGGGGGGGGGGGAGGCTGCCTAATGTTAAAAAATATATTGAAGTGGGGGAAACACCTATTTTGCCCATGTTAAATCCAAAATTTCGGGGGGGAGGGGGCTGCAGCCCCCCCCCCAGCTTCCCCCTGGATCCGCGCCTGAAAGGTTGACAAATCTCCAGTTGAATTTTTGCCAGTTGTTAACCACTTGACTAGTGGTTGCTAGTTGAGTCGCCAGTATAGTCTTGTTGTCACCCATGCAGTTGTCATCCAGTTGTCACCCACAGTTGTCACCTAGTTGTCACGGTCTAGTTGTCACTCAGTTGTCATGGCCTAGTTGTCACGAATTCTAGTTGAATTTTCGCCAGTAGTTGCCAAAGCTAGGTTGCAGTCACAAGTTGTCCAGCAGTCATTTGGAGATGTCACCACGCGCCGACCGCCCCCATCACGATGCAGTTGACACTTAATTTACTTAATTAATTAAGCTAAAGATGGTAGAAATTATATATTAGCTAAAGCATAATAATAAAGTTATATATCTTCACTTGATAAGGAATGTTGGTAAAAGTAATAAAGACAGCGCGCAGTTTATAATGAACATCGTTACTTTCACCACTAATTATAAACTAACGGTTTGATGTGGTTTATGTGTACATTTCACCATCATAAACGTAATGATTATTGAGATACAAAATTACGTCGTTAACTTGACAATAAAATGATCGAGAGGTTTCAGGAAATGTAACACATGAAATTATACTTCAGTCTATAATATTCAATTGAGCGTAATTTCAATGGTAATGAAGTCATGGTCCTAATGTGATATAACTTGAAACACGACATTACCTGCATGCATCTCAACAACATGCTGTTGCGGATGTGGGTCTAATTAACTGCTACCGTCTAACTGATCGCAAACATAATATTTATTTTGTACTTGACCTGTATATGAGAGTTAATACATCACGCGAATAAGTGAGAGGTGCTTGAGAAATGTTTTTTTTTCCCCTTCCTTTTTTTTTTTTTTTTTTTTTTCTTTATAATTTACATTTAATATTTATGTAACATCTTCTGTTTTTGTTTACTAATTTACTACTGTATATGATCGGGATAAATTATTTTAATTATAATCTATAATATAAAAATATTCTGTTAACATTACTGCGCAGTAAGCCAGCGTTATTAGATCCTATATTTTTTTTATTCTCACCTGTCCTCGATTCCAAGGAGGTAGCCGACGGTTCTCCAAAAGTGCAGGAAGCCCTCAAGCTCCTGCTCCGAGGAATTGGCTACGCCGACGAGTTCCGGCGAGACCATCGCGAAGCCCATGAAGCCGAACTGCGTGAGCACCATGTCCATCTGAGACATGAGCCCGAGGCCCGCCTTCCGTGACCTCTTGGCAGCCGCAGCGTGCTTGGCGCGCACCTGGCTCAATGACTGGTACGCCCTGCAAGGTATCACAGGGTGAGATGGGGACAGAAAGAGAGGACTACCTCCTATAATAATATATTCTTCATAAAGTCATTGTTTCAGGTAACAGATTCGCTTTTGAGGAGATGATAATTTTCGTTGTTAATATTGTTATGAATTATATATAAAAACTGAATTTTTTAAGTGAAGAATATATATTGTGTGAATATTTTACAAATGTTTTTAGAACAAAATAATTAGAATATACTGTATATAACATATATATTATAATTATTATATAGACAGCTAGTTTTTATAATTATTCTATATGGTTTATTATTAATAAAAATTAATAATTATTATAACTATATTGGAGGCGATTCACGAAAAAGTTATCCAGAAATTTATCCAGCTTTCTCACTTAACCGCGGTTAGCACCAGCCTAATTAGTGAGAAATCTAGATAACTCCCTACATGAATTGTGCCCAATACATATAGATCATTCTAAATAATATAAGGGAATATAAATATAATGTAAAACTAATATCTTTTTCTGATTATTATTATTATATATTTTAAAAAATTAATTAATTAATAAAATTTACACTTTGTTATTTAATTATTTTGAAACCTTGGAGAAAGAAGTTGCTGAAGATTGTTGTTAATTGTTATTTTTTCCATTAACATTAATACATTGAATGAATTAATCATGATATATAGCGTCTTCTCTATCCAAAGCTATTCTCATAATAATATGCACAAGGTTAATCAAAACTTATTGTTAAATAGTAAATTATAAAAAGCGCAGGAATTAAATGTTAATGATATTATCTTTGAAAACTTTGTTTTCTTGTTTTATTAATGGTGAAGTAAAAATTAATGCTCTTTTCTTAAATTTACAGTAATTTACTATATTCCTATATTGTATTGCCTATTGATTACAAGTTAACTTTCACAAAATATCTCAGAACTGAAAATATGCAAGCGTCAAGCTTTTATATATATATACTTATGTTATGATATGCTTAAGAGATTTTTAGAAGAGGATTTTGCAAAAGCGGTTAACAAATATTTCTTCAAGCACTGTTTCTTTTATAAAACCTTATAATTTGGTTTATTTGAACTTACATTAGAACTAAAAACTTATCAGATTATGATTTAAATTACCTTCTATTTTCCCTTGATATAAACTAATTATTTGCTATATAGTATATATATATTTGCACTATAAAAAAAGTAAATATATTTTTAAAATAGTGTGAAATAATTATACTCTCAAAAGAGTTTGAAATTTAACATCTAACTGACAATAAGTGCAAATATTGAATGTTCTAATTTTGTAATTAAATCATATTCCCCCGTGCCAAAACATTGATTATATATTTATATAGTCATTATAGCATTGTACAGGCAAAATGCAAACACAATAATAATGGATATGGTTATCGTCAGTTGCTTATTCTTCCATTCAACCCTTCGCCTTACTACTGCAGCCCCGGGACCTTCACCCCCGAGGAGAGCGTACCTTGATGCGGGCTCCAGCAGGTCCCCGTCGTACCAGTCCAGCATATGGACGAGGGTGGAGATGTAGCGGCGGAAAGCGGAGCACGGCTCACCGGACTGTCGGGTGAAGCAGAGCACTCGGAGGATGCTGGGTACCGCGAGCACACACAGTAGCCCACTCAACTTGGCCACGAACAGAGCGAACAAGTGGCGTCTGAAGAACTGCTGACCTCTGTAACCAAATCAGTCTAACGTCAGTACAGAAAGGGTCACCTCAGAATGGAGAACACTTGTTGGATTTCGAAATTCAATTTAGCTTGCAGAGAAGTGATCAAAATTTGTCCGAAGTACATCGGTAATTGTTTTACCATAAAACATAAAACCAATTACTTTACTTTGATTGGAGGAGTTTACCCCTGAATAAACGCAACCCTTCGATCATCTATATTACAATGATAAAAAAAAATTGCATGTTATCAAGAACTAGAAAATAAAACATTTGCTTTTATCAAAATTAGTGCTGCTAAATAGATGTTAATTTCAGTCAAGATTAAATAAAAGTATGTATATTTAATACGACTTCGACTTGTACGTGTTTCAATACGAAAACAAGCTATTTTAAATGCTATAATATATTTATATATATAGTTAGATTTTCCGTTTAGTTCATTGCAAACTTCGGGTTGCAAAATATATATTTTACATTTAGATTTCAGATAGAAATGCGCTCACCGTCTGAACTTATCCCAGTCGAACCAGGGCGGCAGCTCCATGGGCGAGCCACAGTCCGCAGGTACGCTGGCCGCCGCGGCCAAGAACTCGTCGATCTGCACCGGGGAGGCGCCCAGCTGCACGCTGGAGACACCGGACCTCGACCCAGTCTTGGCGCCAGCATCGCAAGTCGCAGCTGCGGGATCTCCTGCAGCAGAAAGCAAACGTAAGGGGTGGGTTCCGTCAAGTGACCTCTGCAATGTATTTTCCCACTTTTTTTTTTTTTTTTTTTACCAAATATATTAATTTTTTTTTAAAAAAAAGTCATTAAATATTTGCAACTTTTACTTTAAATTTGAAAAACATATATAAACCTGATCAATATTATTTCCTTTCCTATATCCACTTTTATTATATGTATAAGATTTGCCTCATCCATGATTAAATTGCATTTTAAATTGAATAATGAGCATTTTCGAGCTTTACTGTATATAATTATATATATATATATATATTTTTTTACAGGGATACACCCCTAAGAGCTTACAGCTCGCGGCGGGGTACTGGGTAGGGATAAGGTAGGGAACGGATAGTGGCCACGGCTTGCATGCTTACGCGTCCCAGCATTCGCTGAGGTGAGACTGAGGGAACCGTGGAAAACCTCAGTCAGGACGGACACCTCTACTTTTTCTCAATGGACCAAAGCGATGTCCAAAGCCTGGGGAACCACACACAAGTGCATTACTGCACTGGGTGGAAAGCGAGACGAATTTACCCCAGGGAGGGAGCAGCGTATTTTTTACTTGAAACGGTCACCCATCCAAGTACTAACCACGCTCGACGTAGCCTGACTTCGGTGATCTAACGAGAACCGGTCAATGCACTGCGCCACGCTCAACCTATTATATATTATATTATATATATATTTACATGGTGACGCGATGATCCTATACGCAAAACCCACCTTGGACAATGTCCATGCATTTTTTACTGGACCGTGCCCAAAAGTGACATTTCAAGGTGATAAAAGTTATAATGTGTAGCTGCCGGCAATACTTGAGATACAATGATCTTGAGTCTAGAAAGCATTAATTTATACTTGCTTGCAAGTTTTTTAAAATGCTGAATTTCAAAGAATCTATTATATTTTCAAAGAGAGAGAGAGAGAGAGAGAGAGAGAGAGAGAGAGAGATTTCACAAAAACTTAATATTGACCTCTATATAACCATAATTTATACTGCATTTATAAAAAAAAAAAATGTGCCAATCTCTTTAACAGCTCCATATATAGTAATAGTATTTTCTATCAGTGATATATCTATCACACCACAGTACAATAGATGAAAATAAATTAAATAAAAAACACAATTAAGTTTGAGGGTCGAGGCTCAATTTTATATTGTGAAATATTTTATTGTAGCCGCGGCCATTTTCTACGATTTGTGAAACTGGTTTTATGTTAGCTTCGTAAAATCTATAGTAAAACAGAAGAGTATATATTTATAATTATTTTAAGATGAATCAAGTGTCCTTGAATATTAAAAATAATAACGATCAATTTAGAAAATTACTTTGTGTATTGTTGATATGCAATCTTTGATAATTTATGTTATGTTAAAATTATTTTTAAATATTATATGATTTTTTTTTTTTAATCTCACTTGACTGATTTTAAGTAAAACTGAAAACCTTCTTCTTTTTAAGACAATTTAATTGTAAGGAATAAAAAAATGCATTGAAAATAGCACGCTTACCTGTTATAGATCTGTTTTTGTACAATAAAAATTAATAGTTATAATAGTACAGTACATAATATTGAGAGATGTTGTATGTCCGCCTTTATAAGGCGGATTCACATGGCGATTTTTATCATGCGACGCGACGCGAATTATGCGCACTTGCTGTGACATCCATTGGCGGCGGCATATTTGGCGATTAAAAAAAGAGCATCGCAATTAACGCGATTTCGCTGCCGCAACCTGGCGAATTCGCTCACCGCATAGGATTTCACAGCTTGTGTGACAAAATCGCGTCGCATCGTCGTCGTCGCCATCTGAATCCGCCTTTAAAAAAAATTTATTTTTATTATTTTATATATTTCAAATTTTAAATAACTCATCTAATATTCTCAACGTATATCTGTAATTCTCTTTCTCGGTAATAAAAAGGCATTGCAGCATTTCCATAATCCATTGAGACATTTTTCGATCTGATTGCATAACCCGGCCCGCCATTCTGTGTTATATATATAATTCAACCAGAGTTGTCTAAGAATGATCTGATCCCACACCTACAGTAGATTCCTAATACGTTCCTTCACAACTGGTTTCTACAAGGTCTATTATTTCTATGATCGCGGAAATGTGATTTTATCTACAACAAACCGCTTAGCCTTGGAGTTGTATAACATTTGTGTTAGCTCCGCTCCATTCGCCTTAATTACTATGTAGGGCGTCAAATTAACTTGATAATAGCACTTTTTTTATCGAGCTGCTGTACTTTTGTACAACAGGATGCAATCGTGATCATTTTTTTGCACTTGTATATGTACCGTGAAGTGCATGCTGGCGGCGTATTGACACAGAAATTACGAATTTATAGTAAATATTGAGAGAAGAAAAAATCTGAATGACCTCAATTTTCATAAAATTACATCAGCATATCATTATAATTAATAAGACATTGCCAATTAGATTTGAAATAATTTAAAAGGAATAAAATTAATTATTCTCAATTTTTTTTTGCATTAATTAGACTAGATTGGAAAAATTGAATAAAACTGCATGCATTACTTCTTAATTTTATAGAAATAGTTGATTTTTAATAAAACAATGAAATGAGCGCACTTACTTTTAATTTGAACATTAGATATTTTTTCCCAATCAATTCCATTGAATAAATTCCATGGTCTGAACCCGAACATTAAAGTTTTAAAAATAATAATAATAATAATAAAGTTTCCCAGTTTATTCCTATAGAATATATAAGAAAAACATAGGTATTTCATTTAATTTTACGTATACAGCTCAAATGCATGCACTTGCAACTTTTTCTATGCTTAATTATAATATTTATTTATTACTTTTTGATTGCACACTCGAATAATATAACAATATAAGCACGTCAAATAACTCATATTAGTGTACACTAGTATTTAAATATTATATATACCAATTCATATGTATATTATTATTATGGAATGCACATTAGGAAATCCAAAAAAGGATTAGAAATTTAATTTTTAGTTATAAAAATTAAATAATGCTAATAAAAGTTATAATACATCGATCTGATGATATACTAAAAATTTCTACCTTCTGTACTAATTAAGTCAGTCATATTATAGTGCTATAGCTATAGTGAATGTCCGAATAATGTCCGTCCCCTTGGTCCATATCATGATTTAACTGGGCCAATAAGCAATACTTTTTATGCATTGATATATACAGTATAATTCAATGAGAGTTGTTCACTTTATGAAAGTTGTGATTTCTTGAAAAATTACTAATATTATGTTTCTATGTACTTGTTAAATTTACGATTTGACACATCAGGAAGTTAAATCACAGTGTGATAATCCTCGAACAAGGGTTTAATAATTGACGGTAATGACGGTGGTGTAGCGCCGGTGGCGTCACGCTCGTTGCAGGGGGCCAGCCAGGCATGCCATGAGGAGAAAGCGAAGACTTCTATAGTAGAGAAAGACCGAAACAAGGCTAATTGATGGTGTCCAGCACACCGTTGTGTATTCTAGCCAGCGTGCTCTGTTGTCTGGAAATTGTGCCAAAATTGTTGACAATCCTCGCTCGTACGTGAATTTTCTTGTTTACATCGCCGCTCTTCACGAATACTAATGAAGCTTTGCTGGGTTAACGTCACTCCTATTTTTAATATTTTATGTAACATGTCTGGGATATTAAAACAATTTCTCATACAAATGAATGCATTCAAAATAAATTTTGTAGTATATAATAATATCTATTTTCCTGTAAGTTGTTGTTATTATTATATTGTGCATGTTTATTTTTTAATATTTGGGAAAATGTATGTTTATGATAAAAAAGTATCTTGTAAAGAAGACAGTTTTGGAATAACAAATCAAATTTATTCCTGGGATAACCTTTATATTATATGCATATAATACACAACGTTAAAAAATATCCGTATGGAATATATTATATAATATATAGATGGATAGATTAGATAGTATACTGTATAGATCCTTATAGCATATTTTCACGTTGCCAAAAAATACATTGCCAATGAATATTTTAATTAGAGGAAACCACACCTGCATGTATTCTTACTTATTCGTTATATACCTTTTACCTTGCTGTATCTCCCGATTCAATTCATACTTAATACATTATAATTAATGTTAATGCTATTTCGATCGAAGGGTCGACTCTAAAACAAATTAAAACTTTTTAAAGACCAAATTTATATTATAACTGCAAATTTGTATTATTTACTTCATAACTGCAGATATAGTATATGATTAAAAATAAAATATAAATGCTCAGATAACAGATAATTGGTTGAAAACTAAATAATTAAGCATTTTGAATTTACAAAAAAAAAATAAAGTAAAGCATATATATTCTACAACTGTCTGTAAAAAGGTTTTGCACTTTTCTATAATTGAGCATCGTATTCTCCAAAAATATGTAATAAAGATACTTGCAAAATAACTCAATGTGTATAGTATCCAAGTATCAATCTTATATGGCTGCAAGGGCAACAAGTTTCCTCTATTATTTATTTGTTATGGAAACTTATGGATTAATTATAATTATAGTGCACGTCGTGACTTGAAATCCAGCTGGCTTTATGATCTCTTATATGTATACTCGTATGTAAGATATTAATATAATATAACTTATATCATTGTAGAGCGCGGGAAAAAGTCACATTTTTTTCGAAAAATAGGCGCCTAAAAAGTCAACTTATTTTTGGAAAAAAGTCTACAAAAAATTCACTTTTTTTTTAGAAAATGCAGCAAAAAGGTGTTTTAAAAGTGCTATTTGGAAGTGTGTTTAAAAGTTTTATTTTTTTTATATTTATTTACTTCCTTTTTTTTACAATATGAAGAAAAGAGTTGAAATGCACTAAAATATGCCAAAAAGTCACAAAAAGTCATCTTTTGCCAAAATAGTCTCAAAAACCAAAAATAGTCTAAATAGTCTTTTTTTATATAGGCTTATTTTAATCCACTTCCGGAGATCGGTGGACATCCTAAATGACAACAAAATAGTCCTCATGTGCACAAAAAGTCAAAATGACTTTTTTCCGCGCTCAGTTATATATAATAATATATATTTATTATATCTATTTATATTATATACTCTCACTTGACATAAACGAATGAGTTACATGTTTCAATTTTGCCACTCTCTTTTTCACCACACTCGATGAAGTAATAGCATAATTATAATATTTTATTTCCTGCAAAGAGCGTCCACTGCAAACTACAGAGATTTATTAATTCTCGTAAAACTTGTTTGTAATCGAGTCAAAGTTTAGTACATCGGTGAAATATAATGATATTTAACTGATAAAGGTACTGTGTTATTGTGGTATTCCGTCAATACCACGAAAACAAAAATCACGAAAGCATTTTCAACGAATAACTTTATCCCGCAAGCAATTATATCGCAAACAAATATAAACGGAATCATTTACCACGAAATTAAATTACCACGTAGACTCGTTGTTGGTTATTGTTTCAACGTAAATTTGTTGCAAAATACTTTGGATTTGAAAATGTTTTAATACACACCGTTTACTCGCTGCAGAGGTCATGCATGTGAGTGTTTACTTGGTCTTTAATTTTTAAGTGTCGACATTGTGGGGGTTACCTTGGCAGCGCGCGATTCTTACCAATGACAATTTTATAATTATGTGAGTGGTTTTAGGAGTTAGGACATATATGAAATATTGATAATGCGATGTGTATAATAATTATGATTGCATATTTTATAATTTACACAAGTGTGAAAAGATATCCAACAGATAATAATTATTATCCATCTATAATGATATCAATGAAGATTTCCATCTGTTAGATGTATATTTTCATCTTTTTTTTTTTTTTTTTTTTTCGACATTGAAATTACAATACTTTTTACATATGAAGTAAAAAAAGAGACATAATATGGGAAAAAAATGTATATAATGAAAACTTATATGCCCCCCCCCTCTCTCTCTCTCTCTCTCTCTCTCTCTCTCTCTCTCTCTCTCTCTCTCTCTCTCTCTCTCTCTCCCTACAATATATTAACTCTTTAATGCCCCTTCTCCTGCCGCTATAGTAAATAAAACTTTAAGTTATTTAGGTTATTTAAACAGTTAACGACAATTTGTTCAGTAAATAAAAGGTATAGACAGGATATTGTTTAACTTCCTAATATATACACATGGATTGTGTATTTTAATTTTATGCATTTTTCATTTAACTGCATGTGCTTTTCTTTTTATTAAACTCTTTATATTTACTTAGCCTGTGCGTTTTGGTGTATTTAGGAGTTTTATAGCTAATTTTATTATATTATTATGAGTTACGTGTTTTTGTTAGTTTTATATTGGCAATTATTTAATTAAAATAATTTAATAATGATGTTAATTGTTGAGGCTAGCTATAATATTATTAAGAAATTTATCGTATATTAGAATTTTCATTTTTAGGCGTTAGAAGCTGATTCGACCTTGTACAAATGCTAATTCTAGGTCTCTGGTTGGTCACGGCCCGTCATTTCTCAAGAGTCTCAAGACGAAGGAAAAGGGTATACCCCCCAAAGTTACAGCAACTTCTAAGCTGGCTGCTGCAGTAAATTTCATCAGCTAGTAGATTCTCGTCGAGATTTCTCTATACGAACTAGCTGGAAAGTCTATGTGTGCAACGAAGCCGCGATCCTCGTGTGAAAGTCACGGGAGATTCTTGATCTCAGTAGTCAAACCCATGTGGCCGGCGATGACGTCACGAGCAGTGACTTCTGATATATGTGACCTAAGTTATATACTATCGGAACTAAAAAGGTGTGCCCCTCTCTCCTTATGGAACTTGAATGCTATTCAGGGGCACACCTTTTTGGTTCTGATAGTATAGTAAACTGTGATGGAATTTAGATTCAAAGCTCCAATAAAATAAATATACACAGAAAGCGTTTCGAAAAAATATTATTCGTTGTTATAAGTTATACGTGTCATACGTGAGATATATTATAGGAAAAATTATTAAGATCATGGCAAAATAGATTTATAAATACACCAAACGAAGTATTGGAAATTTAAAAGCATATATATTATATAGTGAGATATATAGTAAAATATATACTCACAAATTCACAGTATACAAATTCTCCTATCTTCTTCCAATAGTCTGATATTGAGCTCATATAATAATTATATGTATACAGTATAACTACAGTACTGTTACAGTCACAGTACTGTATAATTATTATTATTATTATTATTAATACTGCTGATTGAGATGAACCAGATGACAAAGAAAACAACAGCTTAAAATATATTTTGTTTTTTTATTTTAATTAATTAAATTCGGTAAATTGTAAATAGTATTATTAAACTAAATAATATAAGTAAGAATTGGACGCTATATTCAAGAAAAGATTCGAGTTCTTAAAATTTATCCATGCAGGTTTCTCACGTCACTAATCAGCTAATCACGTATATTGTCATATTGATGTAAGGCTGGCGCTAACTATGCGGTTAGTAAGAAGACTGGTTAACTTTCTGGAAAACTCTTTCTTGAATCGCTCCCATGTGCACGATAACATAAAATGTAAAATATCGAGGAGGCACAATAACAATTATTGCACTATATAACACTACAAAATATGCACAAAACTTATTTCTTAGACAACGCAACAAAAAAAACATGTGGAAATTATTTGTAATTATATGATACAAAAAAGATTAATAAAATATACACTTTTATATCTAAAAAAAGATATGAAGTGGGAGTCGATTCAAAGTTATAAATTAATGATATTATATTAATTAATTTGAATCTACAATCATGAATGAATCTTCATTTTGAGTTGACCGCGAATCGTACAAGTGCATGCATGACACAGCTCGTTCCTATAATATAATAGTCACGTGTCCCCTTCACCGCGCATGCGCATTAATGAAATTCAGCAATCCTTCAGTTTCCCCATGAAAGCAAGGAGCGGTCCCAATGACTTGTCATCAACAATTCAGACGTGGGAGACGAGCTCATACCACCACATGCACTAAAAAATAAAGAAAATTGGAATAAATTTGACTTCATTTAAATTTAATTTATAAGCACCAAGAATCGATATTTATTTACAATAATGAGTGCGATTCACGAAGCAGTTAGCCAGGTTTATAACCACCACGTTTAGCTTAACCACGTTTAACTTATATACCTGTTTTACATTGTTAAACCACCTAGTTAAACGTGGTTAGAATTAACCCCCTGGCTAACTGCTTCGTGAATCGCGCCCATTATGTATTTAAAAAATAATAATTACGTAATATAATAGGCTTTTTTAAAAGTTATTGAATTATTTTAATGGTATATAGCAAAAGGTAAAAATATATTATAATTTTAATCTATATTTTATATTTATTAATTTGAATACAATTAAAGTTTATTATTTATGTACTGTGTGTACTAAATTGTTGTAATCTTTGTACTTATAATGTGATGAAATAAACGTTTAAAGTGTTAAAATATTGCACATTTCTGTATGTGTACGTGTGTATTTTTTAATTACAAAATAAAAATTAATTATATAAAAGACAGTGAATTTACGACCTTTGTTAATTAATGTTAATTACAACTTAAACCATTGCAAAATTAAACTAATTTCACTTTTTAACGTATTTTAATCATGATTTTACTGAACAAGCACAATCGTCAAAACCTTGCTATAGCTATTTCGCTCAGCACTCCCAACACCTGTATTGTAGGCAACTTCTTCTGCACGTTCGACGGCCGCGCAAAATGACAGATTCGCAGATAAATAATAACATTTCGTTTGCTTTTACATCAATCAGTTACATTCACTGTTAGTATATGTAATGAATTAAATAAAACTTTAATTTTAAGGTAGTAACAACACTTAAAATGAAAATTGATGTCAAATAAATAAAAAGACACGGTTCTTGCACAAATCCTTTCTAAAATATTTTTTTAAATACTATAATTAATTATAAATTAGTAAAATCAATTTATTGAATAAAACTATTGTTTAAACTTTGCGCTGAGATATGTATTTTAGAGATTTACACGTATATAGAGTATACAGCGTTCAGTAATCGCAGTGATATAAATAATGATCAAGTTGCAAATATGAAATTATAGTTAAATAACCTTTGTCCATGCAGCAGCTATATTATTGGATATTTATAAGAGTTAATTACATAACTTTTCAGAAAACTACGTATATATGTTATGTACACTCGACGCCTCGGAAAATTACCCTTTGCAGCCTTGTTAATCACCATGCCTCGTATGAATAACACAGGGCATGGTGATTAACAAAGCTGCAAGAGGGAAATTTTCCAAGGCGACGAGTGTAACATGTATATACATTATAAGATAAAATTTAATTTTTCACACACTTTTATTTCCACAGTTATATAGAAATGCAAATTTTTAATTCACTAATTAAATCTTATTCAAAAAATATTTATAACACTTTCTCCACCTCTCACTGCAAAGTCGCAAAGTCCTGTTGTATAAAATGCACTAATTGTAGACTCACCTGTTGAGTGACACATAACGTCGTCTCCTCTAGCCATGCTAGTCCATCTCAGAGCACCGACTGATCTCTCAGCCTCACCGCGCGCTCGATCACAAGGAGAAAGCAGCCGCCTAACCGCGCTGCTGCTGCGTGCCTGGCAATCTGCTGGAGGTATATAAAATAATATCAGCCGAGCTATGGGCAGCCACTAGAAACCAGGCTGGTGGCTCCAGTGAAAGTTTTACCTTCGACTTAATGGTTTTCATTGTTCATTCAACATTTTACTTTCATACAATGTAGATCAAAATGATTCATATTCAAATTCAAATATTTATTCATCTCACTTACAAGACAAGTCAACAAAGTACACATTGCATAAAAAATAATAATATAATTATATTATTCACGTTTGTAAAAATCGTCAATACTGTACACATTCTTATCAAATAAATGTTTTTTCACTCTCTTCTTAAAAACACTTAGATGAAACTCACTTTTTATGTCACTTGGAAGCCTATTGAACAAAGATTGGGCACTGTACATAAGACCTTTTTCATATGCTGCCGTTCTATGTCGATCTAGCATGAAATTGTCTTTGTTTCTGGTATTATAATTATGGGTAAATTTACAATTATTGAAGTATTGAGAATTATTCTTTGCAAAAATCAGCACTTTTGAGATATATAATGCCGGTAAAGGCAAAATACCGAGTTCTTTAAATAAATTTTGACAAGATGTCCTTGGCGGCACATTTGCAAGTATTCTTACTGCCGATTTTTGCAATACAAAAACTCTCATTGTTAAATACTTTGCAGCATTTCCCCAAATTTCTAACCCATATGACAATATGGAGTGAAAATAAGAATAATAAATATGTTTTAACACGAATACATCAACCAAACTTTTAAGGCGTCTCAATAAAAATAGCACTTTGGACAATTTACCACATATATAATTAATATGATGATCCCATTTTAGATTGTGATCAATAATTAGACCGAGAAGTTTCGAATGATCGGTAAATTCTAAATAGTCATTCTCACATTTTACAACATTTTTGAGATCAACACAACTATTTGAGTTGTTATACAATTGAAAATTTATTAAATTGGTTTTATTAGCATTAAGCTTAAGTTTATTACTTTTGAAATATGAGTTGACATCTAAAATGAGGTCATTGGCCGCATCAATGACATCTTGACAATTTTTACCATTTATTTTAAAACTTGTGTCGTCGGCAAATTGAATTATATCAATATTTTCATTATTAACAATTAAGTCATTAACATATATTATGAACAAGAGCGGTCCCAAGATTGAACCCTGTCCAAAACCATTTGTATTAATTAATAATTCAGATTTTATTTCTCCATTCATTGAATTAAGTGCAACATATTGTTTTCGATTGCTAAGAAAACTTTGTAGTAAATTAAGAGCTGTACCCCTAATTCCATATTTTTCCAGCTTGTCAAGTAAAATTTTATGGTCAACACAATCAAAAGCTTTGCTTAAATCAATAAATAAGCCAAACACATTTTCACTGTTATCCAAACTTTTAAGTGTACTTTCTACATATTCAAAGAGAGCTGTAGTAGTTGATTTATTACGTACAAATCCATGCTGACTTGTGTTGAAAACTTTATTTTTAGTGAGAAATTTAACAAGTCTATTATATATTGCTTTTTCATAAATTTTTGACAGAACCGGAAGTATTGCAATTGGCCGATAATTATTTGGGTCTTTTTTATCTCCACTTTTAAAAAGTGGAATGATTTTGCTTATCTTAAGATTATCTGGAAAAATACCTGATGTAAAAGATTCATTTATTAATTTAGATATTGGTTCTGCGAGCTCATTAACAAATTTTTTAAATAATTTAGTTGAAATCATATTAAAATCATTGGCATTTGAATCTGATAAACTCATTATTAATTTTTTAACTTCATTTATATTTACAGGAGACAGAAAAAAACTTTCCTCGTTATTTTCTATTGCAGGTTTTAAAAACTTTGAGTTTTTATTACTATTAGAGCTCTTGATATCATTATGAATTTTTATTGGTGCTAATATAAAAAAATGATTTAAAATATCTACAATTTCAGATTTGTTAGTAGATGTTTCATTTTTATGTTCATTAATATACATTTCATCAATACTGTTATTTTTTTTGGCCTTATTATTAGAATTTTCATTAATAACATTCCATACTTCTTTTGACTTATTCTTAGAATTAAGTATTTTATTAGAATTGTAATTTTTATTTGTTTCAATTAAAATGTTATGGTAAACTTCTTTTTGAGACAAATACTTTTCTTTAAGTATGGGATCAAATGGTTTATCTCTATGCATGTCAAGTAATAGTTTTGTATAATTTTTGTGTTTAATACATTCATCAGTTATCCAATTTAATTTTTTTCCTTTTGGAGAATTTACAATATTAACTATTGGAAAAATTTTATTAATAATTTGTAGCAACAATGATTGAACTGAGTTAAATGCCGTATTAACAGAGTTATCTTTTAATAATTGATCCCAATTAACACAATTTAATTCATTTTTACAATAATTTATATTAACATCTGTTATATTTTTACGTTTAGTAAAACATATTTTATTTACAGCTATTTTTAGATTAAAGTTTAATATGATACCCTTATGATCTGATAATGCAAGTTCTGTGACATTTGCAATACAGTCATTTACATTTGTAAAAATATTATCGATGCAAGTTTTTGAGTTTTTACATATTCTAGTAGGATTATTAATCATTTGTACCATACCATACGATTCAAAAATATCTTTACATTGGGACACATTTGTATCAACATTTAAAAAATTTATGTTAAAATCACCACAGAAAAATATTTTTTTGTTTTCTTCAATTAAAATATTTAGGACTATATCTAAATGACTTAGAAAAACATTTATGTCTCCCAATGGAGAACGATAAAATGAACAAATAACAGTATCATATATATAATGTATCATATATATCATATATACATATATTTTTTAACCTAAGGCATTCATGGATGCATTCTGGCTGTTTACATGTATAATTTATTTGGTTTCTTACCAAAGTTATTATAAATTTTAACATTACTCATACGTAAATATAATATGCAGAAAGTTCTATCTTGTACGCTACGTGCATATAATATACCGTACGGCAGTACGCGTCTATAAGAAATTATAATACCGCGGCATGTCCCAGAGACCACTCTAGGTGTGTGTACTTTCGCGCAATATTTACTTTTGCTCTCTATATTACATAAAAATATATAAAATTATATTATACAAAATATGTATATACGCATACGCAGTAATCGCATGCAGATATATTATACTTATATGGTAATAATTTTATGATAATTTTGTATAATTATATATGTTAATTCTACTTTTAAATTTCAATTATAGAATATATATTTCGTTATATATTCTGTCAATTATTTTGAGATTTTTGAGCTGGTTAAAAATAAAATTAAGCGTTTTTGCTGCATGATCATGGTATGCAAAGTTGTGGGTTCTGCAACTTAATTCTGCAAAAAAAAATCATATATATCAGTGCAAATTTTTTATCCGACTTAATTTAATATAATAAATAATTATTAATAAACATTAGGTCTGTTCGTAAATACACAATCATAAAGAATCGATTTTTTGTAATGAACCTTATGTTCCATGTAAAGAAGGTTCATCACAAATAATCGATTCTTTCTGATTGTGTATTTACGGACAGACCTATTAAGGTAGAGATAATACGGACTAGCTGGCCCAATGCTAAAAAAATCCCATTCATAAAAATTATGAAAAAAATTTAAAATGTTCTCCTCTACATCCCCTATCAGTATAGGTAAAATATCAGGTATACAAAAACGAGCTAGTTTTCGAGTTATTAATTTTTAAAGTCGACTATATAATTTAACATGGAGAAATGGAACTTCCATGTTAAATTAGTCAACTTTAAAAATTAATAACTCAAAAACTAGCTCGTTAATTTTTGTATACCTCATGATATTTTACCTATACTGATAGGGCGGGATGTAGAGGAGAACATTTTAAATTTTTTTCATAATTTTTATGAATGGGATTTTTTTTAGCATTGGGCCAGCTGATCTGTGTATTATCTCTACCTTAATTTGTTACTAAAAACATCAATACGAATGTAAAAAACTGTTTCCGCCCGGGGTCGAACCGGGGACCTTGCGCGTGTGAGGCGCACGTGATAACCGCTACACTACGGAAACCGACTTGACAGAGGGGAGAAAAAAAAGAGTATCAAGACCCACTTACAATATTTAGTATCTTATTTTTAAATTTTGAATTAAAATATTGATAAAATGTGTTTGCATTAATTTATCTTTCATAAGAAAAACCTTTAAAATTAGAACTGTACGAGTCTTTTTTGCCACATTTTCGCGTTTTAATATCGTTCGTCGTTACAGCATTTGACGGTGGCCGCGCGGTGGGAGACACAAACGTTTCTTCAAAATCTCAATAGATGGCGCGGACATGATGGCAAAGAAATTTTCATTCATCGTCTCGACCAAGGATCTTGTATGTACATACATGATCCTAGGTCTCGACTCTCGATGGCCTCGATCCGTAACCGCATATGACATTTGACTTACTAATAATATATTCATATATTCATATATTATATATTATATATATATATAATATATATATAATATATATATAATATATATATAATATATAATATATATATATATATATATATATATATATATATATATATATATATATATATATAATATACGCTAGGGTTAAGGTAGAGATAACGTCGAACAGCTGTTCGACGTAGTCCCCTTTGATTAACATGTAAACCTTGGCAAATTGACAAAAATTCTGAAATTTTTTTGAGAGGCAGATATTTATAGTGCCTATAATTAAAAGCCGTAGCAAAAGTTTCAAAAACATTTAACGAGCCGATTTTTTTAAATTAATTTTTTAGTTTGGCTCTCCATGGGAAAGCCCGCGGCCCCCTATGCTGAAATTTAAAAAAATTATTTAAAAAAAAATCAGCTCGTTAAATCGTTTTGAAATTTTTCTATGGCTTTTAGGCACTAATATCTGCCTCTCAAAATATAATTTCAGAATTTTTGTCAATTTGCTAAGGTTTACATGTTAATCAAAGGGCATTACGTCGATCAGCTGTTCGGCGTTATCTCTATATAACCTTAAATGAGAAGCTTCAACATTGACGACACAATTCTCTCAGCCAATGAAAATCCAGCGCGCGACGACATGTTCTATCAAGCTTCCTATCCTTTAACCCAGCGGTACCGGTTTTTTTTTTAAATTTTTTCCGACGGTTCTTATGAAGGGCAAGATTAATAATTTATATATGAACCACGGGAAAGATCACTTTACACGACATTAAAAATATTCGAGATTTTGTGCAGCATAGAATTTGAATGAAAAAATAAATAAGATTTTTCTCCTAACAAACCTTACAGAGCGATGTCAGAATGCGGCGCTGCGGCATTTTTAAGTTTTGAAGCTTGTCAATGACTTTACTTTAGGCTTGCTCGCTTGCTTATATCATATAATATGATATATGATGTAAGCAAGTATCATATAGTCATAATTATGCTGTTGTTCTCCTCTCAAATTTAACTTTCCAAATTCCAAATTTCATAACTTTTTTTTTATATATATATATATATCAAACGTATACCCTCTATTATATTGGGTTTTCTTTTTACTTAATTACTATTATAATTACATATTATACTACTGCATAACCTTGAAACTCCGGCCGGAACTTGAGCGTTTCGCGGGCTCTTCCGAAACGGGGGCGGCCACAGCCTTGCAATCCCGGCATTTGCCTGTGACTGAGGGAAACGTGGAAACCTCAGCCAGGATGGACGCTACAGCTTTTTTCAAAGAACCGGAAGTGAAATGGTTTAAAGTTTAAAGCCAGGAGACCCACATAGTGGAAAAGCGCAATAATTTACCGCTGGGTGGGGAACGTGTGGTTTTTTAATTCATAAAGTCTATAAAATACTAAAAGTAACTTGTAACTTTTTGACAATTTTGACATCTATATAATTATAGTTGTTAATAAATAATGTAATGAACAACCTACATGAGATTTTTTTTATGTCTTATTTGGGATAGCGTATCTTAAGGTTTATATATATGTTATAAAAAGAAATATATAATAAGGTAAAAAAAATTAAGAATATAAAATATAAGAAATAATCATATGGATAAGCATAAAAAATTATGGTACTCGTATTCGTAGATAAATAAACAACACAAAAGGTATAATATATTATATCGCATGGGGTGCGCTGTATAGCTTCAAATTAATAATTTTATTAATTTTGATTAAAATAAATTTGTCTGTGAGAAATGCGCAGAACTATATATAGTTTTGTTCAAATTTTGCCCAAAAGCGGAAATAAAATCTAATGTTGGTTTTGGTCAAATCGCGATGCGCAGAGCTATTTTTAGTTTTGCTCAAATGAAATTGAACAAAGCAGAAGTAAAAGTCTTCATCGGGTTTGGTTCATTTCAATATGAGCAAAACTTAGCTTTTGAGCATCGAGCTTTGAACAAAACCCAAAATAGTAGACTATTTCGGGTTTTGCTTATTGACCGATGCTCAAAAACTAGTTTTGCTCGCTTTTTCGACTTTTGCCCACATTCAGCTTTTGGTGGTAACATATATATATATATATATATTTTGATTTTCTTCAGATTTCTTTGAACCCTCTAACACCCTCAAAATCCTGTTGCAAAATGCTGTGTGACATATTTATTTTATCATAGTCATGATGCGCGTCCCATTTATAATATGGATCGAGCGTGGCGCAGTGCATTGATCGGTTCTCGTTAGATCACCGAAGTCAGGCTACGTCGAGCGTGGTTAGTACTTGGATGGGTGACCGTTTCAAGTAAAAAATACGCTGCTCCCTCCCTGGGGTAAATTCGTCTCGCTTTCCACCCAGTGCAGTAATGCACTTGTGTGTGGTTCCCTAGGCTTTGGACATCGCTTTGGTCCATTGAGAAAAAGTAGAGGTGTCCGTCCTGACTGAGGTTTTCCACGGTTTTCTCAGTCTCACCTCAGCGAATGCTGGGACGCGTAAGCATGCAGGCCGTGTCCACTATCCGTTCCCTACCTTATCCCTACCCAGTACCCCGCCGCGAACTGTAAGCTCTTAGGGGTGTATCCTTGTAAAAAAAAAATATATATATATGCTTGCGTGTTAAATATTTACATGACATCGCAGCGTTTTGCAGCACGATTTTGAGGGTGCATGTAAAGATATAAAAAAAAAAATGACAATAACTCAAGGTTCTTTATCCAAATATGGAATATGCAATAAAAAATTCTTGCAGTTTGACTTAAAATAAAACATATGTGTCAAAATTTACAGGCGGAATTTGATAATCACTTTCCTTGTAGTCCAAAACAAAGAAATTTTATGTATATATATATAATTATATATATGTAAAGCAAAGCCTTATATACTATATATTATATAGTATAGGCCAGATAGGCCTATAGGCTTTGATGTAAAGTACGTATACACGTGATTGACGTCCGCTTCAACTACCTTGGTCCAAAACCGGAGGTATGAGGGTTCCAAATTTCACCTAACCCCTATCTTGTTTGTTTGGACGATTCCAAACGAGGGGTTACGGATTTTTTTTTCTAAGAAAACGTACAACCCCTTACGTATATTATATCGTCACTGTATATAAGTGTTAATAACTTAATAATATAATGTTCTGCCAGGCTAACATTTTCACAGTGCATCCAATATTAATATACTAAAACGTTATTATAATATACCACGACCATATAATACATGGGTAAGCGGACGAAATACCCCCGGACGAAATACCCCCGGACCAAATATCCCCGCCCGGACCGGACGAAATACCCCCGGACGAAATACTCCCGGACGAAATATCCCCGGACGAAATACTCCCGGACGAAATACCCCCGGACGAAATACCCCCTTGTAAGTGGAGAGGGGCGGGTGACCGACGTGGAAGGGGAAGTTGACTTTATTTATTTATTTATTTATTTATAAAGTCGGTTTTTCTGTCTTTTGTCTGACGTCACGCGCGTCGTATTAAAGAAGGAAGTTATATTAGTAACGTTAGGCCAATACGTTATGCATTAATTTATCATATCATTCATATCGAATTAAAATTAATGTGTAATAAATTTTGATACGATACATTTTATGCATGTTAATTATTAGTGTTTATTGCATTTTTTTTTATATTTTTTTTTAACTAAAAATTTTCAAAATCATCCCTATAATATAATTTTTTAACTTAAAAAAAAAATAAGTAAATTTTTTTAGTGTAATTTTTTAATTCTGATTCGATCGGTATAGGTCTAAAAATGCAATATTTTTTATTGTTTTTGGTTCCCCGGTGCTATAGGTGCCGTGAACACTTAACTTAGAGCATGTGTACCCTTCCTAAAGAAACTTAATTTTCTTGTTGTTCTATTTATTTCCTTATTTATTCCTTCCTTTTCTATTTATATATATATATATATATATATATATATATATATATATATATATATATATGTTGGCACCAAAGCCCGAATTCAATGCGTACATCTGTAGGTGTGTGCCCCTAGCGATTTGAGCAAAGCCCGAAATTAACAAATATTTTGGGCTTTGCTCATATAAATTTGAACATTTCTAGAAGTGCTCAAATCGAAAAAAGCAAACCCCGACGTGAAGTTTCATTTCGGGGTTTGCTCATTTAAATTTGATAATTTCTAGAAGTGCTCAACTCGAAAAATACAAACCCTGTCGAGAAGCTTTATTTTGGGCTTTGCTCACTGTTTTGATCATTTCTAGAAGTGCTCAAAGCAAAGTGAAAAAAAATAATTGGAAATTGTGCCGTATTATAGTAATAATTTGTAATAAATAAATAAAACAATAAAATATTGTGAATTCAATAATATTTTAATTACATCACTTTTTTAATTGAGTAACAAAAATACAAATTTAGCATTATATATATAGCGTGTATATTATTTTTTTATTAAAATATTTATTTCTGTTTTATTCAAGTCATACTGAAAAATACGATTTTGTCACACTTTTTATATTAATTAATATAATTGTTAGTTAATTTAAATAAATTTTTACAGCTGATATATTATAAATTCATTTTAACTTAATTTACAGAACTTGGTAAGAAGCAAAGAGCTCCTCAAGATGGTATCAAACCTACTAATTTAAAATAAATAATAAATAAATAAATAAATAAATAAATAAATAAATAAATAAATAAATAAATAAATAAATAAATAAATAAATAAATAAATAAATAAATAAATAAATAAATAAAAATAAATAAATAAATAAATAAATAAATAAATAAATAATAAATATTATTAAACTTGATTATTACCTGATCGTATTATTATCTGAACTTGACTTATTTTTGCAGGGATTACTATCATGGCATTTTAAATTTCATCTAAATTTTTTCTTAATTTGCACAACATATTTTAAATTGAATACTTGTATTTTTAATTTGGATAATAATATTTAGTCTCATAAAAAGTAATAATATAATTTAATTGGAACATTTTGTTTGTGTTATATAAATTTTAAAGCGACAATTTTAATAATAATGTGAAATTAAATTAAAACTTTTGTTTGCAAAAAAAGTAATTCTTGCCATAGAATCTTGCCATTTTTGTTAAATTCTTTAATTAAATTATTTTGTTATTACCTTTTTTTTTCCTTAATATTAATTGATTAAATATGCTTGAATAAATTGTTTTAGCTTGAAATTTAATTACCATGTATTTTATGAACCGGCCGCTAAGATTATGTTAATAGAGGTCTTTCACCATACGTCACAAAAATATGACGTCACGTGAATGTAGGCAAAAAGCACCTATTTAACATGGTTGTACCCTGACTCCACGGCACAGTAGGGCACAATTGGGCACAGTTAAGGTTCACAGTTAGGTAAGCTGTAATGCCCATGAGTATCCAGTAGGGCACAGTGTTTATATTAGGTACCCCAGAGCATCCTAGCTTTCTAAACTTGGCGTAACTTGGCACATTGAATACACTCTTTGAAGTTGTATCGACTATGAACTAGAAGGGGCTTAAATGATGCTTTAATTGATATATATAATATCCAACTGATATTTTTTTTCATTAAATAAACTACATTGGCAATATATCTAATTATTATCAAATTTATTTATTAATTTTGGACTTTGAAAAAATTTATACCCGGATGGTAGCGCCATCTGTTTCTAAAAAATTGAAGTAAGAAAAAAAAAAGCAACATACAACATATGATATGGGTGTCATTGTCAACAAAAACAGAGATGCTGTCTCTTTTTTATTGGAAAAGTCTGCTTTGCAGTCTTTAAAGAAGGTAAGAAATATATTAAAAAGTATATTGAAATAGCAAACTTCTTTTTTTTCTAATAAATTGCTTCTTTTTTACAGTGATTATTACAAATTCTAACATCATGAGAGGCCCTATCATAGCTTTTCTTTCTCCAGCCCAGCCCGCCCCCTTGAATTCTCTCTTTTCTTTCAACACTGAGGAAGTTATGCCCAGGCTAGCTACTTATGTGGTGAGTTAAATATTTACAAAATCTTTTCATATGTGTGTTATAATCTCATTTTCATAATTTTACAGGCAATGAATTCAACTCTGCTGCATGAAATGCTGATTAGTGGATTCTATCACCAGACATCATGGCCGCCAATATGCGGGATAGAGACAAAAGAGTTGCAGCTGCTAGCATCAATGTTTTAATTTTTTATGCTAGAGTACTCTGTTAATTACCATGATAAAATAAAAATATTTAAAAAACTACATTTTTTTAGTAATACGTTAACTTAATTAGCTTTAATGAAATGAAAAAATAAAAAATTAATAAGGAGAAGGGGCGGGGGAGAGCTACCAAGTCTAAACCATTGGTCGAACTGTGATTTTCACAGTTCGGCCATTTTGTGAGAATCACAGTTCAGCCAAGTGTCTTTGACTAGGTACCTCTGTGAATTTCACAATTGCGCCGAAGCACAAGGGGATTAACAACCGGGCTGCCAAGTTCAAATTACAATGTTAATAGAACACAAGATTGAACTTGGCACCTAACTGTGCCCAACTGTGCCGTGGAGTCAGGGTAGCATACCAAAAACTATTTATTTTCTGCGATATGACAATCGTGGTACTTTCGACAATTATTTTATATGATAGATTGAAATGTCAAGTAAATGGAAAAAAATACAATATTTGCCAATGATATCTGTGAAAAATACAATAAATCATTAAATAAAATGTAAATCGACTCCAAATTTCACGTCAATAATGATCATTTTAGGACACTTAAGCACTGATATTGACCCTAAAATGCTTCAAAAAAATCAGCCAATCACCGACCATTGCTTTCCCCGCGGACTTTTGAATACGAGGGGGAAACGGCACAACAAAAAATAATGATAAAGAAGCTAGGTAAAATAAAAAAAATGTATATGTTCAAGTTATGTATATTTATTTCTTACGTATATATTATTACTAAAAAATAATAAAAATATGTTAAATTAGGAGGATTAAATCAAGTGATTCCAGTTCCCTCTCAGTATAACTACTGCTGAATGTAAACAACAACAAAGCCAAGCAAACGCTATATAATTTTGGCTGGACATTAATGTATAAACTATTTATGAAGTAAAAAAAAAAAAAAAAAAAATGACAACCTTTCTTGCAGTTGCAAAACACAAAACCTGGCTTTGAATTTGCTAATGCTGCTGCTGATCTGAGACACTCTTTTCTTTGTCATGTGTGGTACGTCGTCTGAACTTAGAAATTGTTCATCTGCAACCTGAAATTCATTGCTAGAGTATAATTGTAATCATACCCTTTAATTATAAAAAAAATGATAATAATAAAAAAATTAAAAGTGTCTCTCATTGTCAGTGTGAAAAAATCGTATTTTTTCAATATGACTTGAATAATACAGAAAGAAATGTTTTAATAAAACAAATACTATACACGCTACTGATGTTAAATTTGTATTTTTATCAATAAATTAAAAAAGTGATATAATTAAAATTTTATTAAATTTACATTATTTTATTATTTATTGCTATAATACGGCACAATTTCCAATTATTATTTTTATTTTGCTTTGAGCACTTCTAGCAATGATCAAAACTGTGAGCAAAGCCCGAAATAAAAATTATTGTCGGGGTTGCTTTTTTCGAGTTGGGCACTTTTAGAAACGAGCAAATTTAAATGAGCAAACCCCGAAATAAAACTTCTCGTCGGGGTTCGCTTTTTCCGATTTGAGCATTTCTAGAAATGATCCAATTTAAATGAGCAAAGCCCGATATAAAACTCCTCGTCGGGGATTGCTTTTTTCGATTTGAGCACTTCTAGAAATGTTCAAATTTAAATGAGCAAAGCCCAAAGTATTTGTTAATTTCGGGCTTTGCTCAAATCGCTAGTGGCACATCTAGGTTTAAAAACCTAAAATCGTTTAATCAACTTCAAAATCTTGCTGCAAAACGCTGTGACAATTGCCGCACAATCAAAGTAAGCATAGCATATACAAAAATCGTTTGTTTGCGGCACAATTTTGAGTATGTTTTGGTATAATTAAATTAAAGACGCAATTTGAGATCTTGATACGGTACTAACTATAAATATACTTTGAATTTTATATGTGATATATATTTGTTGTGAAAAATGGCATTACTATAACTTCCTTCTTTAATACGACGCGCGTGACGTCAGACAAACGACATAAAAACAGACTTTATAAATAAAGTCGACTTCCCCTCCCGTGTTGGTCGCCCGCCCCTCTCCACTTACAAGGGGGTATTTCGTCCGGGGGTATTTCGTCCGGGAGTATTTCGTCCGGGGATATTTCGTCCGGGAGTATTTCGTCCGGGGGTATTTCGTCCGGTCCGGGCGGGGGTATTTCGTCCGGGGGTATTTCGTCCGGGGGTATTTGGTCCGGGATTCAATACATGTATATACAATACAATGGTATATTAGTAAATAAATTTTTCGTGCAAAGGAGATTCATATTGAATTTTATTTCACTTTTCGGACTTTTACCTTTGCCGGTGTTCGATATATGTAATCCTTCTGTGTGTAGTATGTTGCGATGGTCACTTAGTGTTCGTGTACGTTACTATAATAACACTTACATGTACTACACATATCACTATGTTTCGAGAGTCAACCGCTCAGATCATGCACCTGAGGAAGAGAGCGGTTGACTCTCGAAACGTAGTGATATGTGTAGCACATGCAAGTGTTAGTGACGTGCACGAACACTTAGTGACCATCGCAACATATAACACACAGAAGGATTACATCGAATACCGGCAAAGGTAAAAGTCCGAAAAGTGAAATAAAATTCAATACAATGGTATATATTGTTCTCCGACAAGGCATTGTTTATAATACTCACCGGGACAGTTCTCCAATTTTCGCCCTGCCATCACGTGGCTATATTAGACTTGATGCACTCTGAAAATCCTATAACTTAAATTATTTAGTTCACGCTAATATATGTTTGAAGGAGATGAATGGTAAAATGAAACAAAAAAAGACTCTCTGCGTGATTATTTATAGTGATGCAGAATATAAATATTCAACATTCTGGCATGCTCCGGCATGCATTTTTTATTTGTTGTCTCTTGCGGGCTAACAATTGTACTATACTTCCTTGTTCGGACAGCAAGTTGCGTTCCTCTAACATTTAATAAATTCGCATAAATATTAACACTTTAAACATTATGTGCTTTAAATTCTGTGTTAACCGACTTGTCATAATTACATAATAATTAACTCTCATCCCATTGCAAGTTCTTTTAGAACGGAATTCTATTTAAATGAGCAAAGCCCGAAATAAAATTTATTGTCGAATTTTGCTTTTTCTGGTTTGATCACTTCTAGAAATGAGCAATAAGCCCAAAATATTTGATAATTTATGGCTTTGATCAAATCGCTATAGGGGCACATCTAAGTGTGCGCGTTTTTTTCGGACTTTAATGTCAACATATAATACAAAACAAAAACAAATTATAAATATATTAATATATAAAATTACACAAGATACAACCCATTAGCATTCCAATTATTGTACATCATTATAATTTTTATTTTGTAAAAGGTCTGAGTGAGTGATCGAGTGCAAAAAAATTATGCCTATAATTTCCAATAAATAATACATCATTATCATTCATTCATTTTGCAATAATACTCTCTCTCTCTCTCTCTCTCTCTCTCTTTCTTGTATATGTCTTGGATACAAGACATCATATACAAGTCAAACTCACATCAAATGCTCGCTTTATTATGGCATAAAAAATATATCAACGTGTTTTTAATTAATTAGAGCACCTAAACAGTCAAAATATATTATGTATAAATATTTAAGATATATACTATCAAACGGGTTTTACAACACAATTTTCAGAATTTTAGAGTTTTTGACTTTTGAGGCTAAAAAAAAAAAAAAAAAAATACAATACAATACAATACAATACAATACAATACAATACAATACAATACAATACAATACAATACAATACAATACAATACAATACAATACAATACAATACAATACAATACAATACAATACAATACAATACAATACAATACTGGTGGACTCGAGGCCCTCTATATAGCAGCGAAAAGATATAATACAGTTCGTTATTATAATAAAACAACTAAAAAGCTGAGCTAAACAAAAAAATAAGTTTTTGTGCTGTAAAGAAAATCTCGATTCTAAATCTCGTTGAACGGAATAGGAATATTAGGACACGAACATCAAATAATTAAATTTAACATTCAATATAAATTTTATTTGAGTTAATTTGTACAAAAAATTAAAGTGGATTATTTTATTTTAGTGCTGAAAAAAATTAAACAGCATGCATGGATTCAAATTAAACTCTTTCTTTTATAGTACAAGATGTAATTCAATTATATGTTTTATTATTATAACCTTATTTTGCTTAACTTCTTTCCTTTTTTTTTTCTTTTTCTTAATGGATTTCAAGTTCAAGGTCAGTCTAGATCAAAAGAGGTCAAAGAGATCAAATCAAATGCAAAATTATAATAATTCTAAGCAGATGAAATATAGTTAATATAATCAACACAAATTTAAAAACAATTTAAAAAGAAAAAAAAAACTTGTAAAAAAACAATTAAAATAATTTTCAAACGTTCAGGTGCAGACCCATTAGATTTTACCCACAGCTTGCAATATTTTAGACATGTATGCTGTACCAGTTTGTCTTTTTAAATATCTTCACGATCCCCTGCAATTTCCTGATCTGTTTGAATTACTATTACAATTATTATTATCAGAGATCTTACATTGTATTGCAATGTATGTACATTATATACAATGTACGCTCTTTGTTATTATACTGCTATACTTATATACGATCGAGTTATATGACTTATATATATATGAGTCAAGAAAACTCCCACGATATTTCATTTGTAATGGGGGTACAAGTAGGAGTTGGGAGGAGATATATAACATTGTTTTCTCATTTTATTTGGTAGAAGAAAAAATAGATACACTACATACAATTTGTAAGGGTTAAAATTTATATTTATTTTTTGTTTCTTGGAGTATAATAAAAAAAAAAAATAATTAAAATTTCCGACGTAAAGAGTTTATTTTACACCATTAATTAAAGTTACAGAATTATATATATTTTTTTGAAAACAGTAAAATTAACATCCATAGCGTAACCTGTAATATATTTATATGAACACCCATAATATAAAATGAAAGTACATCTCTGTGAGACCCTTAAATTTGCACAGATTTTTGAGTGAGTAAGCAACCTGACATTGACTTCATAAAACCATTAAAAAAAAATAACTAAATGATATTATTGTCAATATTATCGATAGACAATATATTATTACATAACTTAATTGAAATTAAAAATCATCGGCCTTATGAGTTTGTGCTGGAAATTATCTAAAAATTCTAGAATTTATATAATATATAAGTTTTTTTTCCCTTCCATAATCAAAAATGCTAAATTAAATTTATAATATATCAAGCACGATATAAAAGAATGAACTTACAATAATCATACTATATATTATATGCTCACATTAGTCAAATGCAAGTCATATATTAAATTCATATAACACATATTTTTTATGCACAGTCTTTGCAACATCTTCAATACACAAAATATTTAAATTACTATAAAATTTTTGAAAATCAGAGCCTCTATATACAGGCGCGGATCCAGGAAAAAATTTCGGAGGGGGCTGCCTCCATAAGGCCAATGTTAAAATAAAATTGGAGTGAGGGAAGTGCCTATATTGCCCATGTTAAATCCAAAATTTCGGGGGGGCTGCAGCCCCCCTAGCCCCCCCTTTTCTGGATCCGTGCCTGTCTATATATATAATTAGATATTAAGATATGACAGTATACATAATATCGCATAAATCGTTATATTATGGCCTCTGAATGTCTGATCGAAAAGATTAATGGAAGTACTTATGGTATTAATGCCATTGTGACTACCAATATTTACAATAATAACACCGGCCCTTTTATCTATATATTATGTTTTATGTTATGACAGCTTGTATGTGTCCATAGCATATGATGTACATACATACTTTTAGTAGCTTATATGTTGTTTTGTAGAATTCGCGTGGAACCCTTTTAGCAGGAATATAAAAATATAGAATTATATGTATCGAAATTTTTCCATAGTATTTTTATTTTATTTACAGGTACCATGTATATTAATATCAATGATTTGGTTAACTCGTAGATGCAATTATTCATATGAAAATATAACATCATTTTAATCATTTATTAAAATTCTATTAAAAATTCAGCTATTGTTTCTAACTAATTATAATTTATGGTTAGAAATTTAAAATCTTGGGCTCAGTAAATAAATTTAGTTAGATTCAACAAAGTATCCAACAATATTCATAAAAAATAAGTAATGTTATTCATGAAAAGTCAAAGGCGTAATAGTTAGGGAAAAAAATTTGAAAGTGTTATTTGTCAAATTGTCAGGGGTAGGGGCGGAAAGGGGTACGAAGTGGTTGAAGGAAAATTAAAGCAACTCACAGCTCATGTATTTTGCCCTATCCTTTGCTCCATTGGGGGAGGGGGAGGGGGTTAATACCTATACGCCACTGACGTTGAAACATAAACATTGAACGGAACATAAATTTTATATTTGCACGAATTACATTTTGTTATTCAATTAGTGCATTTGAACAAGTTTTCTACGCCCTTAGCCGGTGGTAGAAGACGGGTGACTTTGGCTGCCTGCTGCGAAGCCCCGGTGAGTCGGGGGGTCGCGACGGTGAGCGCTGAACATTCACCAAGTCACCAGCATTGCTTGAAATTTAATTTAAAACTAAAATCAGCCAGCGTTAAAACTGCGAACCTTAAACGTGTCCTCTTAGTTTTGTGAATGCCCCCTTAAACAGAAATATTATTTTAACAATTTAAAACAGTTAAACAGTTGCATACATGACAAGTATATAATTACATACAATTTAAGATATAATTTACAACAGTTTTGTGACGTAACATCCAAGTTCGAAGCCCGAGGGGGGCCCGTGGGAGTATAATAGGAATTGAATTGGAGGGAGATGCTTATATTAAATTACAGAAGGAAAAAAAGTTTTTGACTTTCTAATACTTCAAAATCTCTACCAGTGTCAAGGGAGATACAGTTACATAAAAGCATAGTATATTTTTTCTAAGCTTTTTTTTCTTTTTTTTTTTTTTTTTTTTGTAGAATATTGAAAATAAATTTTAACTTTTTAAAATCATGCTATGCTGTGAGAATGAGAAGATTAAGTACCACACAAACATTGAAAAATCATATATTTTTTTAACTTTGTCATTCATTTTTATATTTTTTATGAATCTTATAAGTTTTTAACTTCAAAATAAAATATATAATACGATTATTTTTTTAGAGCACAAAAAGTTATACAAACTCTGATTTTTGTTCGTTTATGGCGTAATTTAAACAGCTAATTCTCTTGATAAGAGAAATAACGATACAATACAAATAATTTTCTTTCCATTATTCAATAATCAATTAATCATAATGGAAATATAAAAAAAACATATATTTTTAATTTATATTATACATTATTGTAAAATTATCATTCATCATATATATCACAATTAAGTATAATATAATATCAATTAAAATTTATAATATTATTTTTTAATTAATATGATGATATATAATTAATATTATATATATATATATATAATGTATCATATAATATTTTCACAAAGCCGATACTTCACATATATTTTTTTAATGACTTAGTCTTATGCGCACGTCGTTACAAAGCAAAATCACAATTTTGTTTACAATTTTAATCCAATAACCAATAACTAATTTTATACATCAATTTATCTTTAGCAATATATTATATTTATTTTATACTGCAGCTTAAAATAGGATCTTCTTTTAACATACAGCTGCAATGTATTATGTATCTTCCAAGAGGGAAGAATTACAAAGTTGTAATCAAATGCTAGCTACATAACCAACGATCCATAAATTAACAATTAATGACTAAAATTAAATTTTTTAAAATTTATATAAATATTAAAAAATAGCTTAAGGTTAAAGCTCTTTATAAAATATAAAATTAGATGTTTATGAAAATGAATTAAAAATTGATGTTTCGTTCACTTAAAGCAATCTATAAGAGCACCTTCTTTTGATATGCCGTAAGGTTTTGTAGCACATAATGTAATTATTTAATTTACTAACAAACAAAATTTGTGTTTGAGATTTTTATTGTCGTGTTTATATATGTGGGAATAAGAAGGACTTTGTTTATATTAGCCACATCAAGAACATTTATAGTCAGTTTTAATAATCGTAACGACAGTCATCTGCACATGTACTGTATGAATGATAATTAAAACAGACAAATTTGCCTCAAATAACCTCGAAAGATGACCTGTAGAACGCATGTCAAGATATATAAGCAAAGAAAATGGAAAGACATGCACGAGTTAAACAGAGAAAGTAACGATCGTGGGCCTAATTAATATTTGTTGATGTGACTATTACATTGGACAATTTGCATGACATTTTTTTATTGCAGAAATGGATAGAGGGTACAATGCTACTCTGAATTTTTTCAGATTTTTTAGGGACCGGGAACTATTTTTAAAAAATTATTGAAAGTCGATTTTATGACGTCACGAGGAGTCTGTCCTTAAGAAAAGGATAGGCACAAAACGCCCGTGACGTCATAAAACTGACATTCAAAAATTTTTAAAAATAGTTCCCGCTCTCAAAAAAAATCTGAAAAAATTCAGAGTAGCATAATTTGGTACCCTCTATCCATTTCTGTAATAAAAAAAAATGTCATGCAAATTGTCCATTTAGGCCTGTGTCCTATTGTCCTTATTAGTCCTATTGTTGATGATACATTATATTTACGAAAAAATTACACAGTTTTTGCAGATCTATAGATTTGTTACATAAAGTCCAACACTACAGTTTTTCATTGAGCATAATAATGTTGTGGTTGTGTGCTAGTTGTTCGGTTTTGTTGCCGTTGAGCAGATGATAGTTGAGAAGCTTGGCTCCCACTGCGAGGGTGGCAGGTCTGGCAGCAGAGGAGTTGAGCAGGGGTTGGTGCGGACGTGAGCGGCTACCGGCTCTCAGACTACTACCTCCCGAGCGAGAGTCCGAGGAGTTACTGCCATCCCGCTGGCCCGTACCGTGTCGGCCCAGGAAGCGCACGGGACGTACCCGGCCTCGCACTGCGTCCCTTAGAACGGTCACCAGATCTGGGTTGAAGGCCAGGTATATCCAGGGGTTGACACAGCTGTTTAGACTCGCCAGCAGAGTTACGATCGTGAAGGTTGCACCTGTAACAGCAAAAAGTAGTCAGGCAAACTGTGGTGGGTGAGGAGGAGAAGTGGGTGATATCAGCATGGTGATCAGCGTGTGATGGTCCATACAAAGTGACCACACCCGTGCAATCTCAAACTTTGTGCATTTTTTTTTATCTCCGCCACTGGATTTACATTAATAACCTGACGAGATAACCTTAGAAGACAACCAAATTAATTAAATGTTTTTAGTAGTATAGACTCTTCTATAGACATTTCATATATAGCAATGGAAGATAGTAAAAATTTAAGCGCACTTATTTCGCTGAATTTGTTGTTCACATTTTACATAATGTATACTACAATTATGAGAGTACTTCTAAGAATACAAGTATGTACATCAACATGTTAATCCAGCATTGGGAGTTGACGAGAGACTTTTATTGACTAAAGCTTATCTTATTTTTAATTTAATTTATTTAATATGGCTTGTGATTTTTTTTAGATATAGTACCTTTTATAGGAATACATACTAATAATTTATATTATATATAATTATACTGTTATTATATTTTACTTAAAACAGTAGTGGAACTGTTTTTATTTACTACTAATTGAAAGGAAATGATAGAAAATATTACACAACAATATTGCTGGCTAATTATTTTGTTATGGTATTGATGGGAAAATGATGAGTTCACTTTCAATTCATGATTTTTGCGGAGGTCACTCGGCTTATCGGGCGGTGGTTAACGAGCTTGCCCTTCTTTGCTTAACGTTAACAATGTCCTCTGCTTATATCAGCAGCTTTCATCAAAATAGAAAAATATGTTGGGGAAAATAAAATAAATTGGAAAAAATATAGGGATAGAAATAATAGTATTAAAGAAGATGTATCTTCAAATAATATATATATTTTCTATCTGGTTTATCTATATAATATTATATTATTATGTAACATCACTAGTATGTATTTTATTTTTATTTGTTTTGTGTCATAAATACATTCATGAGTACAGAAAAGCAGTCTCATTAAAAAAAAAAAAAAAATAGACATTCAATTTAATAAAACAAATTTGAATGTCAAATTTTAAAATAATGTTTTTCTGTTTAACTTATGTACCATATTTCAATATAATATTTAGGGCATTTTCACAGCCCATGCATGGTAGGGAGTTACTTATTTGACATAGCTCATATGGCTTAATTGCAAGAAAATATTAAGAGACAAAAATTTCGAATTACACACATTTTTCTGTAATCATGAAATCATATAATGCTTATGGAGATATTTATAGCGTCTTCATCTGCTATGAACTTTTATCATGGTTTGTTTTTCTAAGAATAACAAGAATTTTTTACTTGAAAAAGTATTTTTTTTTTTTTTTTTTTTTTTTTAAAGAAGCAAATGATATACAATTGGTGTTGTGAGTTTTGTAAGATTATTAAATATAGAAGTATCATGCCATGCCATCTTAAAACACTTGATGGTACATTTTTTTTTTAATTTTTTACTCAAACCAGTTTTTCTCTTCATTATGCTTTTTTTATGCGATGAGAGTACTCATTATATATACAGTATTTTTTTTTGTGGAGTGATTATTGCGATCAAGCTTTAAAAAAAGTTTAAAGAATTTAACTGGTTTTCTTGAGTATCGTTTGCCCTTGAAAATATGTAAGCATAAACTAGAATGTTGGTAAATACAGTCATGCTTCATTTAAATACATAATATATTTTATCGAAAAAAAAAAATACCAGAAACTGGGAGTTAGCGGTACTTAAAGGTATACAGGCCTCAAATTACAAATTAGACAGACATTAAGTGTTGCTCAAGTTTATAATCAACATTCGTATTATTTTTACCTGCGCGCGGTGCGTCTGTGCGAAGTCGCGCTGTAAAGAAAGTCCTTGCTGACGTCACAACTCACAGCTAGCACCGATTAGCATTGAGTTGTGACGTCATTAAGGACTTCGTGACGTCATCAAGGACTAAATTTCTTACTTTGAACTGCGACTTCGCACGGATGCATCACGCGTGGAAATAAATGATGCGAATGTTGATTATATACTCTAAACCCACTTGGTGACTGTCTAATTTGTAATTTGAGGCCTGTATGCCTTTAAGGTACTTTTGCTAAAATTAAAACTAGACAACAAATACTTTTCGAGAGCAAAAGGTCAGAGGTCGCTTGCTACTCATATATAGTTGCTGAATCTCAAACGATACATTTTATTTTCGTTTGTTTTAAATTAGTTTAAACAAGTTCATTAAGTTATCAACACTATTCTATGATTTCTGTGATAATAGCCAGGCAAAGGCTTGATTTTATAGTTAATTAAAAGTGACTTGTTTACATTAGACAATACAAACACTTTATTTTTAATTATATGTGTTTGTTTTGTTTACATTTCTCATTATGCGAATTACAGCTCGAGAAGACACTGCTGCTAAATGAAAGCTGAAATTTTAAAGTCCTGAGAAATAAAAACAATAAATGTTGTTTTTAGTAAATTTACAGATCGATACAAATGTTTTGAAGCTCTACACAGTATACGCATTAATATTTCCATAAAAAATAATTATACGTACGAGGAAAAATCTGCCCTGTCCACACTCTCTTCACTCGATCGAACCTATGTCCAAGTACACAAAGAAAATAAATACTGAGCAGAAACCTACACAGTTCCTACTACCTACAGTCAAATTTATTTAATATTCCTATCGGAAGTAACCGGAAGTGAGAAGTTTTTAATCATCTTGTTCATGTCTGAATCTTGAAAATTTAAAAACATTTAACATAAATTTGACTGTAGTACCTGGGTCTAGTAACAAAATGTAAGATTACAAGATTCCTGTTGAGCAAACCAAAGACATGCTCTGCTTCACTTAATTCAAATCTCTTGAGCTATTTTTGTGCCTTAGAGAAATGTCGTCCTAGTTTAAAAGCAACTCGTTAAGTGCAAAAATTTACTGTCAGAAGTTTTGAAAGTTTGATGCAAAAGTTCCAAAATTAACTTATTATGAGAGAAACTATTTAATAAATTATTTCTTACTAACTATAGGTAGATAGTATGCAACCAAGAAGGTTTACTTATTAAAAAATCAAACTGATGCAATATTTTTTATGGTGATAATATTTTATGAAGTTAATGATCTAGTTATACTGGCTAAATTATTATACTTTAAAATGTTAAGTATAATAAAAGTAACCAGTTAAGGTTACTTTATGTAACTTGCAAAGCTATATTATAGAATATGTTTTTTACGTTGAAATAATTTTATAAAGATAGTCTTCGCGTTACTGACGATTCTCCTTGACGAGAAAGCACGTACGTCACACTTCGTTGCACGAAAGACCAAAAAATCTTCGTAAATTATGGTATCCAAATCTCAAATGAACGTCGCTCTTTCTCGCAAGAGCAACAGAGCTCAGCTTGTGAGTCAATATCCTCAGCAATCCGAGAGACAATAAGTAAGCATCATTAATAATGAATTAGTCTGAGTTGAAATTATATTACGATTGATGTACAGATTGTACAGTGCTCGGAGACGGAGCAAAAAAGCCCAACTTACGCCGATTCAAGATGTATGTACTTTCATCATACTCTGATTCTTAATCAACACAAAATATATGATTGTGAATTGTTTAATGAAGTTTCTACATTATTCTCAAACTTAAAATAAGCATAATTATTACTTTCTAGCTTCATTAGATCATTAATTGAAATTAATTTAACTGTATAACAGTTAATCTAAAATGGTATTATACCGATTACATAATGTGGATTGAGCGACTTTACATTTATTGTTCCTCATAATAGAAAATACTTATATGATAAATGATAAATCGGCATGCATCCATAACAGGATCAATAAGTTTCAAGTATATTATCCTTTATATTACCTATTTAAGAATATTTCATAAAACTTATTAATAAAATAAATGACACACCACGCGATGATTTTGAAATCAAAACACGCTAGGAATTTATTATTAAAAAAAAGCATAATATATTTATAAAATGAAATTATGTTGCGTGATTGTGTAAGTAGTTTATAAAAAATTGTGGATATTAAATTATTATTTTTTCTTTTTGTTATATTTTTTATACTATATAAACTATTTATTAAATAAACATTACGACACTTTTTACCAGGAGTCTATGAGCATTTACTTTACGATTTTAGACGTAAAAAAAAAAAAATGGAACAGAAAAATAAAGAAACAAATTAGTATAATAACTCAAAAAAGAAAAAGTTATATACAAAAAGTATGTATAAAAGGTTCATTAAAAAAATGAACAAATCAAATATAAAAGTTTAATTATAATTATTTTTCTCTTTGTTATATTTTATTTTTTTTCTGTCTTTCATATAGAGGCAGTGCGCAATATATAACATTACACTATTACAATATAAATGTAACATAATTATAATATATTACAATATATAATATAATATATAAATGTAAAAATAAATTGGCTTCATTATAATTGTATTCAACAAAAAATAAAAAATTACTTTTCGATATTCACAGAGATTATCCAGCCAGACAATGAAATTTTAAAGCAAAATTATTTAAATCACAAACTAATTTATTTGCAAACCATTATTAAAACTCAACAAACTTATTATTCAAACAAAATTTTAATGTCAAATGAAATTTGAAAAATTGCGATTGAAAATTCTGAATTACTCTGAGGATAAAACAAGTTCATCTCGTGATAAAATTAAAATTGCTAATATTTTGAACACATGCAATAATGCAGCAAAGAATGTATATAATGTAATTAAAAACATGAAAGGAAATTTCATGAAATCAGTAGAAAATAATGAGTCAAATTTTTTGTTAAGTTTGAATGCTTACACTAAAAGCAGAACATGTTGTAATAAGCTAACATTTTAAATGAAATGTTAAAACAAATATATAAAAAAAAAAAAAAAAAAAATCCCCCGTCACTATAAGGTAAAAACATTAATTTTGAATCTTTCAGACTCTATGCCAATGACGACACTTTGTATCACCAAAACTGTTTTAAAAAAAAATATTAATGAATTAATCACACATGCACAAATGCCACAATAATGTTCACTAAGGCTTTCGAATCTTTCGATCGATTGTGTTGATCAAAAAATTTTGTTACACAAACTAGAAAAATGTGGTGTTAATAGAGGAGTACCCTTAAGTTAATTAAAAGTTTTCTAAGGAAGTTTACCATGTATTATTTTAAAGACTGGAAATGTTGAATAATAAATTTTTATGCTGACTTGTCTTTTTGTAAGATTAATTAATAAAAATTATGAACTATTGTGAAAACAATTTTATAAACATAAAGTTATAATTTACAAATTTACCAATAGCTATAATAATATATAGTATAGTTTATAATTCCCTAACTTTTTTAAATTAGGATGTAACGGTATATACGCTTGCAAAAAATGTAGATGAAGTACATAATATAATCATTTTCATGTAATCTTGAACGATTTAAAATTTAAAAGGGAAATTTAAGTATGTAAAACATGAATTCATATAAATTTGATAAAGCGTGCTAATTTTCACCAACAATATCATATGTTACATAAAATATAAATAATATATACATATTATTTATATTTTATGTAACATATGATATTGTTGGTGAAAATTAGCACGCTTTATCAAATTTATATTTTATTGAAAATTATAAATATGTGGAACTTATTAGTGGGGAATGAATATAGTATTTACAAGAGGTCATCTGACATGATCTGACTGTTAAGAATCTTCAAGTTAAATTAAATTATTGACAACGATATTAGCGACATTATAATTTCATGCATGTATATAATTTAACACAATTACAGCTAAAGCAGCAAATTAAACAATATTACACTCATGCTGCTACATTTTAGCAGATAAATTTATATTTTCTCTGATTTTAGAGAGCATTTCTCTCCTTTTTTCATAGACACTGTATAGCTACTTCACAAGAGTATAACAATTCTTTACAAACTGGTTAATTTTTAACAAAATTAGTAACATAACTAACGTGAAAATAAATCATGTGTTAACTTTAACTTAATGATAAAACCTTCTCACTTATATAACTTTAGAAACTCTTCTTTTTTAACACATCATCTCTAGTCTATATTTCAGAGCTTTAAATTTGTTAGCCACGCCACGCGCTTTTTGTATATTAATATTATTTGTCATATGTATGAATTTCAAGATGATGTATAAATATAATATACATATATAAAAGAGTTGACTAGTAGGTCAGGTCAGGGTATGCAAATTTTTATTATGTCAGCTTGTTTACGAACTTGAGCTCAATTATATAGGACGTATAATATTATTCCGTGTTAAATTCTAGTTGTAAACAGATCGAAGCCTAACTAGTATCAAATTATGCGAGACCTTGACTGCTAAAAATATGTTATTGTTAAAATTGTGTTTGTGTTTCTCCCTCGTTTGAATTAATTTGAATACAGTTTTTAGTGAATAACTGTATTGTAAAATTTCATGGGAAAACATTTTACAGTGATTTTTTTTTATGGACAATTTTCTATGTCCTCTCACGACTGTTTTTTTCAGATCTGCAAAAGTTATTTCAACTCGATCGTTAAACTATATAGTCTCAAAAGGCTATATTTCCATTTCTGATAAAGTTCACATTTTTCTGATAAAGTCAACAAAAAATCTTCTTGAAAATGGAGGAAGATTTCTTTGCAGCTAGTACAGACTCACGTCAGTTAATATATATGACTGAGCAGCTGCTAAGTCATATATATTAATTACGTTCAGTGTGCTTTCAAATTATATGGCAAAAGTCATTTGATAAAGTATTCTACGTTTTATATCAAAGCATGGAATGTGTACCTGGATAAAAATGTTAAAAAAAAATCTTTTACGTTAATAGATTAACTTATTGTGTGCTGTATTTATCATGGAAAAAAATATAATAATAAAAATGTATAGCTATATGAGTTTTTTTTTTAATTTACGATTAAGATTTTCCTCTTTTGAAGTTTATTGATGTTTTTTATTTATTCATAAAAAATGTATTTTGTTTTAAAGAATGTATATAGTAATTAAAAAAATAATTAGTTATTAATTAAATATAAAAACAATGTTGAAAGTTGTCAAACTTTTACAGTAACTTGCAAAAAAGTTAATAATTGATCCAAAAATATTTGATTACTTTTAAAACTTTTTCGATTATCACATCCGTAATTCCTGCGTTGTAGTAGGATTAGTAGCTTACCTGACCAGAAAGGTGAGTGCATGGCCCAAGGATCCCACGTGGCCCAAAGTTGAGCGCTGATAAAGGGGGTGGAACACACAATGTAACACGCTATCACAACCACAGTAAGCTTAACAGTCTTCATTTTAGCACGTGATATACCACGAATAGAATGTACTCTAGGATGAACTGACGAGTTTTTATTTGTAAATCCATCTGCAGAAGCATGTTTTTTAGCATTAAAGTTTTTCCAAATAGCTCTACAGATACACGTATAAGTGAATAGTAATATTAATAATGGAGCTAGAAAGACAGATACAGCATACCACGACACGTAAGCTCTCTCCCCCCAGTAGGGTGGAAACGTAGCCCAACAGTCATACACGTCCCCTCCTGGGGTGATGGGCTGGTAGGAGAAGATCACGATTTGCGGGGCGCAGCACAGGAGCGCGAGTAGCCACGCCGCGGCCACCAGTACCTTGGCTCGTCGTGCCGGCCAAGTGCGGTACGAGAGCGGCACACAGATGGCATAGAAGCGGTCCACAGCAGTGAGAACAAGAATGAATGAGCTTAAATATGGTCCCAGTAACTGCAGAAACTTTATAATACGACATAGTTCATCACCACCTTTAAATCTATAAGTTATCTCCCAAGCTAATTGTGGTATTACATTAAAAAATGCTGTAACTAAATCTGCTATACTTAAATGTAAAATATAAAAATACATTCTTGATATTTTTGAACGTCTAAATAATAATGCTATAAGTACACATGAATTTCCTATTGTAGTAACTATAAATATTAACACTAATGTTGCAATTTCAAATCTTGCTAATAATTCATCACGTAATATGTTCACACTTGAGTTATTATCTTCACTGATGGAGCTCATGTTGTTTTCTAGTGTTATTTCCTCCATTATGGAGAACAAAGTCCTTGAGGTAATGGCACAAGGTCACGTCTCTTCACCGAGTGATCATCATCAGCACCTGAAACAACAAATTATGCAAAAGTTATAGTAAGCATCAAATGTATATGTAAATGTATGAGGTACATATAGAATCATTGCTCCAGTTTTATCCTGGTCTATGCAGTATATTATCTGGTAATGACAGTTACTGTCTGACTTTGTGTTGTAAATTTATATTGTGTAATTAATGTTTAAATTATTTGTTGTATCGTAGAGAACAATTAATTTTATTTGTCTATCACAACAACAATCACGTGTCATTTTTTTGTTCGTTTAAAAATAAATTAAAATCAATATCCATAAAAAAAGCTAAAATATAAAACCATCCCCCCCCCCCCCCCAAATACACATAACAGTCAGGAGAAATTCAAATTCTACAGTAATATATAAAAAATTATCAAAAAATAATGAGGACGCCATGCATGACTTCATACAAATGATATATAAATTGCTTGTTCTGTAATACATATTATATATTATACATTTTAAAAATTTTAAACAAAATAAAATTCACTACACCAGAATTTATAATTTAAACAATATTTCCATAATTGCATGAAGCGTTAAAAATAATTGAAATTATTGACAAGAAGCATTTTAATTATATCTATGTTCACGAATGTTCACTGTAATAAAATTATTTGCATTATGAATATTATGATTAAAAAATAATAGAAACTTCAAAATCAATTAGAAATGCTATATAAAAAATGGCAAATATTCTTGAAGTAAAATAAAAAATTATAATGTCAAAAATAATAATATCTCGATACAATTATTTTAGAGTACTTCTTGAAGTGGAAATTCTCTTTATGATGCCTCTGCTGTTTATTAAAAGGTGTAGGTTGGATGAACCTGTCTCACCTTTACGGGCTGATAACTTTATAAATGTCAGAAATATAAACTTGGCCTCCGTGACGGTGGCAGAATTGACGCAGAAAAGTAGCTAAAAACTGCTGAAACCACAGAGCTGTCTGAGGAAACTGCTTCAGTATACTCATACTATGAAAAATATTTCTTGATGTGGAAAATTTCAGCATCAGATTTTACCCAAACGAAAAGTCAACAGTGCATAGTCAAAATTTTCCCTCATTTCTAACTCATAACTCATAATTAATTAGCATATTTTGTAGAACATCTTTGTGTGTCAACAAGATGCTGTTGACTTTGTTTCATGATATTTTGTTATTCAATATTACAATGTTAAAACCTTTAGAAAATTTAATAACATAGAGAAATTTAATAAAGGTTTCTTCAATATTTGTATAATTAACATTATTTTTTTAATTACTTTCCCGTATATCTTTATACCTGTCTACTAAGAAGTATAAGAACTTATAGACAGGGAAAGAGGACGGTCAGGAAAGGCCCAACAACAGGCCTTGTGTTAGGTACTGTACTGACCCAGTATTCATCTATTTTATTTTTTTATTTTATTTATTATGAAACTTCAAGCCTTTGAAAACTTCTTGCTACAACCAGTGTTCCGCGAGATGTGTCCAGGTGAGCCGTACAAAAATCCACCAATTAAAAAAAAGTAAAACTACCAAAAAATCAAGGAAAAAACTAAAATTTTAGAAACAATCACTTGAATTTCAAATTATTCCAATGTTTTGGATATAAATATTATTGCTTACTATTCATTACTATTATTATAACTATGTTTAATTAAAAAATAGCTCATCGAGTTATTCATATAATATATATTATATTATATACCTAGGGAGGCTGAAAACATATAAAAAAATCGCACTGTATTCTTTAATATTGGTGTTATAAAAATATTCAAATCTATCTTCAATCAAGTAAACCTGATTTTAAGCAAATCAAGGGCAAAAACAAACTAAAAAATCACATTTATAAGGCAGTACATTTTTTTCTAACATAACGTTATAATTTGTTTATTTTAACAATTATATGAATGTGTAAATGTAAAATAATTTTTCAAAGTTAAATTTTAAACTTAGCATTCATTTAAAAAATATATTATAGAACTGTGAATTAAAAAAGGCATATTTTTATCATGCAGAGACTACAAAAGCTAGTATTTAAATCCTCCATTTTTAAATAAGTAATATTACATCATATATTCATCATGTTTTTGATAGCCGTGAGAAAAAAATACGTAATCTTCAAAAAAAAAAAAAAAAACGTATCTGCGGTAGGCTACTCAGGGGCGGGATCTATAAAACATGATCGTTATAGTGTTTTGTGTCTCAAAAAGGTTGAGAAGTCCTGCGGCCGAGTCCAGACTAAAGTTGCATAATCTACAATAGGTCTGTTCGTGAACCCTGCTCGGTGTTATACACATTCTGCACCTAATTAATCGACCTTATACACATGGATAATAAGGCCGATTGGGTGTAGAAAGTGTACACCAAGCAAGGTTTACGAACAGATCTAATATAATATATCATATAGTAAATATTGCGCTGTTTTATTTTCTTAGGTATATATAAGAAGGAAAAATTTTAAAATTACAATGAGGGTACTACATTTTACAAAAAAAATTAGAGCACCATAGAAAACAATGTTATAATTAATTCTTAAAACTTTTTCTATTATACTTTTCTTGAAGCTGTAATCGCAAAAAGAATCATAATATATTATTACAGTTTTAAAGCAGACTGTTTTTAATTAATTGTTAATAAAATATAAAATGTACAATGTTAATAATGCTAACTTATAGTATTAATTGCAGGCTTGAATAAATGACGCCTCGTATATTTGCCATTAACATCGTGCTAAGTCAAGTTTTGTTATCTGAGCTGTGCAGCTTCTGTTTAAATTTTCCGTTCATAGAATAGTAAACTTTATATTATAGCGAGAAATGCGTTTAGAATTGCCGTATAATACTTTTCTATCTGCAGTATAGCTCTGCTAACATAATTTGTACTGTACAGTACTTGTCCTTTCATTATAAGGCAAAATATAAGGCTTTTATAATGTCAATGTCAAAGCTCATGGCTGTACAGCTAGAGGTACATATGGTTTGCTACAAAAAAAAAAAAAAAAAAAAAAAACTAACTAACTAACTAACTAACTAACTAACTAACTAACTAACTAACTAACTAACTAACTAACTAACTAACTAACTAACTAACTAACTAACTAACTAACTAACTAACTAACTAACTAACTAACTAACTAACTAACTAACTAACTAACTAACTAACTAACTAACTAACTAACTAACTAACTAACTAACTAACTAACTAACTAACTAACTAACTAACTAACTAACTAACTAACTAACTAACTAACTAACTAACTAACTAACTAACTAACTAACTAACGTGGTGAGCTCTCATGTCCCATCTTTTTTACCTTTACTGTATATGCAATTATAAAAGTCTCTGTGTATTAAATATTAAGCAATTTTACCAATGTTTCTCATGGGGAAAAAAAGTCGCACTTTCCTGTATATTATATATAAAAAACTTTATATAGTATATAGTTAAAGCAATGAAATTGTAAGACAAAAGTATTGGAAAACAGTTTCAAACCCAATATTAAGAAATAACATCTAACTTTTTTTTAATAACAATCATTGAGAAAGCTCTGTAAAAATTCAATTTATTTTTTAATATATTGAATCATACACAAATTTTCTCAGTTTTGCAGTATAGAATTCTTTTGTGTATAACATTGCGTTATACATAATATGATGCGGATAATGCATTAAAATTATAACTAAATACTGTTGTATTATTCTAAAGTTAAAATTTTACTAATTGTAAACAAGTATGAAGCAACAAGTTAAGTACATTTAAAAATAATAATCTGGATGCAATTTATATTTTATTTGTTTTGTACAAACATTACTAATCTCATTGTTTATGCGTTATTCAGCTTTGTGCGATATGATGCTATAATTATTTTATTCCATGAATTATTATTATTGGAATCCATTATTAATATTATTAATATTATTATTATTGGGGAGCAGGAAGCAATGTAGCATGCATGTTAGCTCGAAGGATCCGAGTGAACATCTGTAAACATTGCTACATAACACAGCTCCAACGTAAATCATTCTATTTCCCAGGGTACCTCTGTGATGTGACTCGAACGTTCAACTCAGCCCGTTATATTAAATTATTAAAAACCTTGAACTGTTGAACATCACATCTTATTTTCTCTTCCTTATCTCTCCATTACCCCATCTCAAGTTCATACACATAATATATTATATCCATCCCTGAAAAAATAAATATAATTATTACGTTGCAATGATAGGAACAATTTAAATTACTATTGAGAATTATAGTAAAATATACCAGAAATGGGGGAAATTTCTGTGTTCATTAACCAATTTTTCATTTTTTTTTTCTTTAATTTTCATCGTGCAAATTATTTTAAATGTAATTAATGATTAAGAGTTAAGAGAGAGAGAGAGAGAGAGAGAGAGAGAGAGAGAGAGAGAGAGAGAGAGAGAGAGAGAGAGACGAACAGACTCTCGATCGCAAGAAGTGTTTCATTTTGACGACTCATATTATTATAATTATAAAATTTCAAATGTAAAATAAGTTACATTAAGACCCCAATAATAAAATATAGTAAAATTCAATATAGTAGAGAAGCTATATTAATTGTTGATAATAAAATATTTTTAATACTCTGTACTCTTAGCGCTAAATTACATATGTATGGAAACACGAGATCTATATATAGTTCAAACAGCAGCTCTTAAAAGTCAAGTTAAGTCAACACTTTTTTGTGCAAATTTTGAAACCACTTTTCCTTTTCTTCTTAACCGGTTTACATAATGAATGTTTTGTTTTATTCTTAATAAAATACTTTCACCTTTAAAATTTCACTACTATTTTCATATTTTTAAAATTAGCTTTAATTTAACTAACTTATAATAATTAATATTTAATGTTTATTACAATAATTAAACACTTAATACTTTATATTTAATTAATGTATAATAAAATTTAAAATATCATGTAATTATATTACATTAAGTTATAAAATCCTGGAAACTGTAAATATGTTAATACTGTACACTGGAATGCAAGTAAACAAGCTTATGTTTGTTTATTTTTACGTCACATTAATCGCAAATCGATTGATGAATTAGGAGGCAAGTAGCTGCTTCAAATATTGTTATTGCGCCCATTAGCAGTGCTGCGATCACTCCGGAGGGTACTATAAATTTAGAAGGAGTAGTTAAAAGGCTTAATACTCACATCAGTCTTATGACCCATTATATATAGTGTATGTATGTAGTGTACAGAACAATGATTTGAACCGTACTTTTTGGGTGGGTATACTTCCTAGAATATTATTATTCTGATAAAAAAAAGTTCTTCAGCGGATCGCGAGATCGAATCACGGTGATGATTGCTTGTTAGCATCGCTGGTCGACTGGAGAAGGTGAGTTACACAAACTGTGAGACTTAATTGGTTATTTTTAACTTGAGTTTTCATACATCATGATGGTTCTTTCAAAAGTCTATTCAAATTATAGTGGTATAACTTCCCCAAAAGATTATACCATATAGGAGAAATATAAGAATAGTTTAGAGTAAACAATATTTTGAGACACATGGCATGATCTTGTAAAGAATATACAGAATAAAATTGTACTAAACTACTAAATAATCCTTAAATCCAGTAGTGCCACAGAAACTGTGGTACCGCTATATACGCCATCAACCATTTTATTGGCTTTATTAAGCAACTCCTCTTCCGTATAGTATATAATACAAGTGGAAACACAATTTCCTTTAAATATTTATCTTATATTTAGATTTCAACGCTAAAAAAAAGTCTATACGCAATGAGAGCATGGTTTATACTTTTCACCCTCTTCTTCAGCCATTAAACTCTTATACAATAATAGTGATTCAAGGGGGGCTGATTGAGGGATTGAAAGAATCCCAAAAATCCCAAAATGCATCCCTCACTTGTCGTACTGCCTTTAAATCAAAAATTTAACATTGCGGGATAGCACTCCCCGGACCTCCCTCAAAAAGTGCGCCTGATACGCCCTTGCTGATTTGCTGCCCTATAGCTCATAGCAAAGCTAAGATGTAATACGATGACATTTTTTTGTATGGATATTCTTCGCAATCAACAAACTATAGAGTTTCCGTCATTAGAATTAATTATCGTAATTGCCATCTAAAGTAAAAGTTCATCGACCGACGACGTTCTGATTCGACCTTGCAGATTTAACGACAAACATAAACTTTTTCTGGAAACCATTTGCAAGAAAATTGTAATCATATAGATGGAAATAGAAGATTCAAAAGTCTTTCAGCAATGCAATTTAATATAGTAAAATGTTGCCTCTTTTTTGTCACACTACCCTTTTAACTGAAGTGAAAATAAATAAATAACATTTGACCCGGTTAAAATAAAAAGAATTTTATTTTGAATTAGGAGAGAATTCTGAAAAATGATCCAAATCCTTTTTACTTTATACATACTTTTGCATTCAACAGTGATTTATGTACGAAAACATGGTTAAAGTTGCATTATTTGTTTAAATCTCTTAAGCACTTTGACAGAGGAACAAAGTGTAGTATAAAGTGGCATTACTTGTATTCAACGTATGTGAGAAACAGCATGAAGCATAGTTAATGTAAAAACATGGTTATATGAAAGTTTTTTTGTTATTATTATCATGCAGGCACGTGACTCCATTGTTGTGAGCTTGATCGAGCTGCTGTGCTGGAAAACGGTCGATATTATGTTTTATGTGCGAAGAACAGGTGATTCTTGAATTATTGCCAGCTTAAAGATTTTATAACCTCGTGTACATGTAGCCAATTGGGTCACCTGCAGTCACCGGAAGAAAAACAGTAATGTGATCTTCATCGAGTTGCATTTTTAATTAGTTTGCTTTGTTTTATATAAAATAATTAGTTGTTTACTGCGTCATGTCAATAATGAGTTTTTTTCTTTAGTGTTTGAAAGGTTACGACAACATTTCCTGAGGAAAATAAATAGTGGAAAATACAAAAATTATGCCAAAACTTTCTCCCGGAAATTAAAAAATGTTTGGATATTTTTAACAACAATTTTAAAAACATTAGAGACAAAAATAACAAAGAATCTAACTTTTCCATTTCAATGATATAAACAGATTGAATGAAGTAAATTTATACACGTATAAGTAAAATATATAAATAATAAATATATGGTTCTGAGAACTCTTACAAAAAGGTAAACATCTCACTCACCCCTCCCACGAAATCAATTTAATCGTCTTTAAATGTAGCACGTGCCATATATCATAGATTGAAACAGCACCAAGCAATGTTGCATGTAAGCGAGGTATACGGTGTCATGTTTTACCGCTCCGCTGATCCGAGGAGCTCTTGGCGATATAAACACTTTATCTTGAATGCCTTCGAGTGGTGCAGTTTTTTTTTCCTCTGAGCTGCAATGCTGCACCCAAGGCCACGTGCCACAACTGCAGCCCGGGTGACCGGCTGGACGATCAACACGTGCATTACACCACTGGAATGGTAATGGCCCGTCCACTTTTATTACGACTGTATAATATGCCATGCATGGATGAAATCTACTCTTGATCTTTACCTCGTTTATGAGGTTTTTGTATTAAGGAGGAATATTCGAACAATGAACTTGAGAGAGAAAGAGAGTGAGGATTTTTTTTCTTCATTTCTGCATCATAGTTCTGATCACTGTACAGTACACATTAGAAAACAGCAATGGGAAAAATGGTGTACTGCGTATATATATAATACATATTATACGCATATGTATAAAATATAATATTCTTAGTGTTCTACTCATACTCTCAATCTATTTTTTCTAGACGAAGGCTCTTATTTCATTTAACTTCTCTCGTTGATTTAAATTTTAATTAAATTTAAATTGCAATTGGATTTCTCAACGTATAATAAACTGTATAATTCGCCCGCTATCAGTACTGTTTCATAGTATCCGTATAGAAGACTAGTGCAAAAAGTTCCAGCAAGTAAGCTGATCTCGATCGCTTTTAGGAATGGTGTATACAGTATATAATATACATGCAAAAACGTCATTACATGTCCCCAAATGTGTTGTAATTTCTTTCACTTAAAAAAATAATAAATAAATTATGATTTAATGGCGATATGCTAAACAGAATAAACATGATTAAAGATCTTGCTATGATTCTTTATCAAACACTCAAATATAACTCACAAATCGATAGCATCGTTAGATTATTATTATTTTTTGTATACCATATTTTTCCTTCATAATTTGCATTTTTCACTGGTGCGGCCCATTAATGACTAACGTTTGGTCCCCGTATCAACAAAACAACAAAAAGTCTCTCGATCATGTTAAATTTAGCTTTGTATTTGAGCTTTGTGAAAAATTTTATACATGATGTAAAACAAAATAATGTTGATTACCACACGCACAGAGTTGAATACACTGCTCATTGTATCAAATCCCATTGCTGGAAATGAGCCGTGAAATTAATGATTGTTTTTGATAAAAGCAATTAACCATATTGTTAGTTCATCTGACATTTTGTGGGAAGTACATTTGTTGTACACAGTTTTCAACGTCAATAACTTTTTCTGTTTTAAAAACCTTATAGTGCCAAATACCAAAATGTACCAATTTACCGAAATTTGCATATTTGACAATCTCTATACAGATTATACTGTGTTATCAATTGAATGTGTCATCCTCATTTGATACATATTTTTAACCTAACTTTTACCTAACTATCCTAAAAGCTACATATTATAAACATTAAGGATGTAGTAAGGTTATATTTGTGTATATTAGAAGTCATAATAATATAATAATTATATTATCATAATAATGAATTGATTATAATTAATTACAACATTATGACTTAACAATTGAATTAACTGCATGATAAGCAGCAATTATATATATAATGATATATTGTAATTATACTTTGTGTTGTACATATTAGTTTATAAATATTTGTACTGTATGTACAATGGGTTGAATTTTCCTGTAGAAAATGACGGGGAAGTGTTATTATTATTATTAGCATGTAATTGCCATTGAAAACAGTTGCGTCTCAATGGTGGGGGAGGAGGCTGATCGAAGTCTGGGGAAGGTTGAAATGGAGTACATTTGTCTTAGAAAGCTATTGCTATGTAAAGTCCAAAAATAATACGCATTACCGCCGTCCACATCCCCCCCAACATGACCGTCAGAACGAGTGCTGGACCCACCCTTGGTTATGAACGTTGTTTACAAAGTGTAATATACTTGTCGTCCAAGGTCAGATGATGGTTCTTCTCGGGATGTAAATAGTTACAAAACGAGATGTCCTAACTGCTTCACTTTCATATAACAAAAAAATAGTAATAATTATACTGTTGAACAACTTGGTAATCCGTATTCTATCCGTATGTATTATAGTGAAATTAAAACCAATTATCTCTCTTTGACCACAATTAAAGCTCAAAGGCAGCCGTCAAAAAATAATTGTATTAATTGCTAACACAATTATTCTCAGCCCTGTTTTATTATACATTATTTTATTTCATGGTAATTTTTATTGATCCACATTCTCATGACATGCACCTGCTTTTTACCATGTAAAATAATGACAAAACATAATTATATTTTATAAGAACCTCAAGGCTTTTTAAATGATTGTTTTGCATGATATTTTAAAGTATAAAAACATTATAACAATGCTTGTAATAGCACTAATATACTACATTTCCAGTGTCTTTTTAAATAAAATATTAACAAATTTTATTTATGAATTTACAAATTATCATACTTATTATAAAAACAAACAAGTTGTAAAACTTTTAATAGATTTTAAAACAATATAAATTGATTTGCATATTTATATATTAATAAAATTCAAATTGTAATTTATTCCATTACCAAGTCTCAACACTTTCGCTGTTCGTTTTATTGCTGATGACCTCCACGGTCCAGCATCTAGCTGTCACCCGGATGTTGTGTCAACTCGCCGTTGGTGTCGCCATGTTCCTATAATAATCCTCGTGTCACCATCATCACACTGGCGACTATTATATTGAATAAGAAGAAGCAGGTATACTACGTTGCGTATACTCCCACGCCTTACCTATATTAAATAACTTCTCATTATGTGTTTTTAGCTCAAGGTCTCAAAAAAATAATATATTTTTTTTATAAAACATAATAAAGAATAAACGAATAAACACAAATAACATTAAAAAAAAAGAGGAGGAGAAGGAGGAAAACAAAAAGCTCTGAAAAAGCTGATATTTAATTGTGTGCATGGAACCACGTATACCAGGGGATATTGTTACTAAAAATTATAATAACAAACATTTTCATATATGAAAATAACTGAAAACTGTTAAAATCCATTTTCTTTACAGATTTTAGAAGAGTAAATCATCAAATATTCATCAATTTGGAAAATGACACAATTACGTTACATTACGTACAGTCATCTTAATTAATTTAGCAAGATTCACTGGGTCATCAGAAAGTCATTTTTTGTGCCATTTGATGGTTATTCAACTTTTTGTTTGTTTTTGTTTTTTGTCTGCTCGATATATCAAATTGAAATCTAGGCAGTGTTTAATAGCAGGCAATAATAGACAATTTTCATTTCTGCCGGAGGTTGTTGTTTTTTTAATACACAAAAAAGTCTTATATTCCTATATTTATATTTATTGGACTAAATAAGTGGAACTTTTAAAATCACCTAAAAGCGCACACAAGAAATGTTTTAAATATGTTTTATTTATTTTTTATTTTTCTTTTATTAAGTTCCGATTTCTTAATATGAACATAATTATAATAAATAGTCATGCATCGCATAGGGGTTCGCAGTCTGCCTTGAAATCTATATGTACATATAAATCATATAATATGTATCAGTACATACAGTACAACGATTATATTATAAGTATGTTTTGAAGACATATTTTATTACACACTTTAAAATAATGCCTTTGCAGCGGCGACTTTAAGATATTTATAGAGACTGTTTTTGTTGATATCGTTTGTTTTTAAAAAAATACAAAAAAAGATGAACTTTTCTTAATTTCTTTCCAAATAATAAATCCTTAAGAATAATTAAGCAAGGTTCATTACCTCAATAATACCAATTTTACAATTTTTATTTTTAAATAATTTAAAACAATTGAAATTATATTATTCATAAATTTTTACCTAAAATATACTATATAATAGAACATTTTGATGTTATGCGAGAAAAATATTTTGTTTCATCACGGCGCACTGCATGTGTGACATCAAAAAACAACCAATATATAATTTTAAAAATAGGTTGGCTGTGTACCAAGCTTTTTATTTCGTTACTAGAGAGCGGAAAAAAGTCATTTCGACTTTTTGTGCATATGAGGACTATTTTGCTGTCATTTAGGATATATCCACCGATCTCCAGAAGTGGATTAAGATAAGTCTATAAAAAAAATGACTATTTAGACTATTTTCTGTTTTTGCGACTATTTTGGCGAAATGTGACATTTTTGTGACTTTTTGACACTTCTTACTTGTTAGAGCATTTTTAGCTATTTTCTTCAAATCGTCAATAAAAGCTACTAAAGAAAGAATATAGTAAAAAAATATAACTCACAAACACATCAAAATTTTAAACACAGATTTTTTTTTTATGGATGTACATCTTTTTAAAACTAATAATTTTTTATCGATAATACTTTTAAAATGCATATTTACTGCCTTTTCTAAAAAAAAAAAAAAAAAGTGACTTTTTGTAGACTATTAAAAAAATAGGCGACTTTTTTTAAGACTATTTTCCAAAAAAAAGTTGACTTTTTATGCGCCTATTTTTGAAAAAAAATGTGACTTTTTTCCGCTCTCTATTCGTTACTCATAATATTTATAATGTACTCTCTTAATTTTAAGAAAACCCGATGTTACACGATACAATAAAATTGTTCTATATAATATATTATAACATATTGCTTGTTGCAAACGACTCTTACCGATCAAGTCCACCTCCGGCATGGCGTAACTACAGAGGGGGCCAAGGGCCCCGGGCCCGTGTATCAAAGGGGGCCTTTTTAATTAAGCTCGTTCGATTGAGCGTGAAAAAAAAAATTGTCTTTTTCTTCCGTTAACAAAACTTTTTAAATGTTGGCCGCAAATATGAAAACCGGGAGCGACTATAATAATATTTTGGATCTGCAGTTATAACTTATTAATAAATTAATAAGGAATTTATAAAAATTACGCAAATCTAATTTCATTAATTATGTGATTTTCTCAATTAAAAACAAAAGTTTCCTATCCCATTTTTCCTATCCTAAAAAGTTTTAGCTCCGGCGGGTATCTTCCCCCCCCCCCCTTCCCCCGGAGTCGCCGCTTCGCGGCGAAGGGGCCCGAACGTGCCTTTGGTCCCCGGGCCCACATTTTGTAGTTACGCCACTGCGCTCGTGATAGTTTATAAACATTACCCTTGACTGCCCCTGAGAAATGAAAACAAAGAGATAAGAAGAGCACCACCCAGTCTAGCCATTCTGAAAAAATTGTTCCTAACGTCTAAAAGACTGTAACGACCAACGTCCACAAACAGAGTGTAATATATAGGGGTAACGTATATTGAGGTGCACATTTTAATAATATACACATCTTCCAATCAGTGACATCCCCTGCCACTACTTCCATTAACACTGCCAAAGTGACTCGCCCTTGACACAGGGTTGCAACTGACAGTTGACGACATGTCACTAAAACATGGACATGGACTTAAAATGTCACACTAGCGCAACACACAAAAAGTAAGCAATGTTTATTATCAGAATTGTCAATGTGTCACTCTACAACTTGTAAAATAAATATTTAGTTACTTAAAAAATTATCAATGTACTTTTTTTTCACAGAACAAAAATGCTATAATAAAAAAACTGCAATATTTTACTATAATGTAAATTTTATTTAAAAACAACATTTTTTATGTTATGAGGTGTGACCGCTTATAGTTAAAAAAAAATATTGAATGGAAGGAAAAAAATGGGAAAAATATACATGATATTTTATTAGAGTGTTCGACCTTCTAAGCAAATTGACGGGAATACCACACACACTATTATATAGTATAATACAAGTTTCTGTGTGCGTGTTTTTCTTTATTTTCATCATCTTCATCATATATATATACTTATAAAACTTGCATTTTTTTTCAACTTTATATATCTATGTACGCATAGTATTACATTACTGCGCCATCAGAAAAATAAAAAACCTTGAGTTTTCAAACTGATAGAGCTATATCCTGTTTTTTTATTTTATTCAATGAAATGTATATATACATTATATATAATATTTTTCATATCACAAATACATATTACATAAGTAATGGGTGAGATTCACGAAGCAGTTAGCCAGCTTTCTATAACCACGTTTAGCTTAACCACGTTTAACTAGGTGCCATGGGTTTAACACCTAAAACAAGTATAGTTAAACGTGGTTAAGAAACGTGGTTAAGAAACGTGGTTAGAAACCTGGCTAACGGCTTCGTGAATCGCACTCAATAATATGTATATGACATTAATTGCTGGTTTATTTATCGATTTTTAAACTTGCTTTTTCTAATAAGTAATAAATCAAAAATTTTAAAAAAATTAACAGTTTAATTAAATGTTTAAAAAAAATATATGTATATATATATATATATGTATATGTATGTATAGAAAAAATTAATTATATTAAAAAAAAGCAATTATATATTAAGTTTAACTTTTTTGTGCTCTAACAACTTTTGCACTCTCAGTAGCTTATAATGTATTAGAAATTAAAAGCGTTGAGTCAAGTTTAAAGACATCAAGATCCTTTAAACGAAGTAATTGAAGAAACACTGCGACGACGATCGAGGAACAAACAACGTACTTCAAAGGTCTTGCAATGCAAGGATATCAAACCACGCCTTGTTCAATTTAATTAAAATATTTTGTATACAATTCATGTACTAAAAAGTGTCCGCGTGTTAATAGTATTTCGTAATAATTAACATTGCATGATTTTTAGTCATAGAATATCAATGATAAACAAAAAAATTATATAATAGCAAATAAAGAATATAATTTTGATAATAATTAATTTTTATTTATTTATTTGAGCATGGCGTTGTGTATTGTCTGGTTTTCGTTAGATTACCGAAGCTAAGCTACGTCAAGCGTGTTTAGTACTTGGATGAGTGACCGTTTCAGTAGAAATGTGCAGTCTTTAAGTGATGCCCCAGACTCTGGACATCATTTTGATCTATTGATAAAAGGTAAAGGTGTCCGTCCTGGACTAAGGCTTTCACTGCTTCCTCAGTCTCTCTTATCCCTTTACCCATTACCATCTCGAGGTGCAAGCTCATAAATATAGGGGGTATATCCTTGTAAATATAATATATGACGCCATAAGGATCAAAACAGCATATATATATATATATATATATATATATATATATATATATATATATATATATATATATAATTATAATATAATAATATATCCAAAGACAAGTATAACATAATTAAGTGAAATTAACTTTCCAAATCCTGTCACAGAAGTAGTGTGAAAAAAATATTGTTGATGCATAATATATATAGTTGAGGCTCAAAAATTCAATTCTAGCTTGGCTTGGGTATGGATATATATTATGCTGTTTTGATCCTTAATTATATGTCCTCATATAATATATATATACAATGTAAGAGTGCATTGTTTATATAATAATGTATCATAAATATAATTATTACAGCTCCTGAATTTATTATATTCTTGCCGAGCTGTGACTTCTTCAACTTATTTTCGTTCATTTTCGTTGCCGGTCGCGATGTACCAAATTATACGTACGGATTCTGTCCTGATATTTCATTTTATCGAACTAAAGCAAGTTCGGGGAACTTTTCATTTTCAACTTCTGCCTCCTTCTCAGTACTCATGATCGAGTTTCTTTCATAATTTAATACTTCCTTGTCGTATCAATGGAGCAAAAAGCCAGAAGTCAACTATACTCTGTAATAGCCTCTCTGCCTAAAAGCCTCAAAGTAAGAGTAGAGAGAGAGAGAGAGAGAGAGATTAGTTTCACGGTTTCACGTATCAGCTCTAAACTAAAGATGATGATAACATATAATAATCTTATTTATCTTTTAATCTTAATTCCTTACTTCTTAATTTGATATATTATATACGATACAAACCTTGGTTGATTTCTGAAACAAAAGGTTCCTCAACGTTGTAAATATTCCTCACATGTAATTTATAAAATAAGTTAATTTAGTATATACAATTTATTGAAACCATGCATGTCAACAACGTATATATTATGTAACACACAAACTGATCTTAATATTAAATTTTGCTCGCTTGTTGAAGTGAATCATATTTATTAATTACGGGACGGATTGCTCCTTTCTTTCCATTAAGTCAACACCAGAATATGAAGGCATACAAACAAGTCAAAATTAGTTTAAAACAAATTTTATTATATATGGAATTACTAAATGTATAATACACAGCTAATTTGGTTTTCCCCAGTGTTTACACTTAACTAACATCCTTATACTTTTGTAATTACACGAACAAATATATGTTTACGTTTCCGTAAATTTACGCTTATACTTTTCATTCCTCATAATATATTTTGTTAAAAAAATTCCATGGTATTGAACTCAGTGAATGAACTCATGAATAAACATTTCAAATTTGTGATTATAACTTTTTTTAAATTTATTAAGGTAGAGATAATACATATCAGCTGGCCCAATGCTAAAAAAATCCCATTCATAAAAATTATGAAAAAAATTTAAAATGTTCTCCTCTACATCCCCTATCAGTAGGTAAAATATCAGGTATACAAAAACGAGCTATATAGTTTTCGAGTTATTAATTTTTAAAGTTGACTAATTTAACATGGAGAAATGGAACTTCCATGTTAAATTAGTCAACTTTAAAAATTAATAACTCAAAAACTAGCTCGTTTTTGTATACCTGATATTTTACCTACTGATAGGGGATGTAGAGGAGAACATTTTAAATTTTTTTCATAATTTTTATGAATGGGATTTTTTTTAGCATTGGGCCAGCTGATCCGTATTATCTCTACCTTAAGTACGTGTCAAAATATAAATATTTAACAGTTATTTTAAAATGTCACTACTCAGGTGCGAATTTAGATCTAAATTTTGGGGAAGGGGGGGGGGGGGGCGGAGACTGTCTTCATAAGGTCAATGAATGTTAAAAAAAATTGGAGTCGGGGAAATGCCTGCCTATATTATTGCACATGTTAAATCCAAAGTTTCGGGGGGAAGGGGGGCTGCAAAATCTTTGCGGAATAAATAAATGTTTTTCTGGTCAATGTATTTTTTGCAGCTGAACTCATGTATATATTATACATAATTTTTTTAATGAAATTAAAAATATGTGTAAATCCTGCACAAAGAAAAAAAAATAAACTACAGGTTCATTTTTTTTAATATGTCATTGATTATAATTGTATTTTAATGATAACATTAAACATATTACAAGTTTTTTTAAATACATATAATAAAGACACGTATTTTCATTTTAATTAAAAGTATGAAAATTTACATTACACAGTTATAGTAGAATATATAATTCATTGTAATAAACAAAGTGAATATAAAGATAACAGCGTAGAGTCACACGAGCGAAATTTCTCAGTCTGCTCACGTTGTTTACTCGGAGTGGAAGAATTAATTGTCAAAACAAGATTCCAGCTGCAGCATCAGCATGCTCGGTACACTAACAATAACATAAACGTTAATTTGTATGTCACAACAAAATAAACACTAGTTAACAAGTGTATCGATTTTCCCCAACGAAGGTAAAGTTCAACTCCCATGTCATATTGTTATAAGACTATTACATATAGCTACTTTACATAATACATACCTGTATAAATTTGCCAAATTAACTTGCTAGCTTTGAAATAATAATTTTTGACCGATGTACAGTCCATGACATTTACATATAATATATATAATTATTGATTTGATTTGTTTATTGGATCCAATCAATACAGAATACAGAAATGCCATATTATGGATACATGATATAGTACATCTCCAACAAAAAAAAAATGTGAATTTTACAAAAACACACTTACACTAGGCCTAAAACATTGTTACAAGAAGAAAATAATATAATAAGATTATTAAATTTAAATCATCATAATATATGCTTTACAGCTGTTATTAATATATATTTATATTTTATTTTAAACCCAACCGTGTTTTTACCCGCCAAGAAAAGAAATTTGTCAGAGAATTTAAAAGTTTTCAATCATGCATATATATAATATATAACTTTAGTTTCCAGAATGATTTACTAGCATGGCCATGTAATACACGAAATCAGAGATTGATATTTAATTGCTGGTTGATGGTGGTTAATTACTTTACATGCATTTAATTACCAAGTGGATCCCCTGAGACCTAATTATTGAAGAAATTGTCTGTATAAAAAACTGTGCTATTTTTAGTCTAAAGTACATCATATTGATTTATATTATGAATTAGCTTTTATACTAGCTGCTTTTATCGATATTCATAGCTAATATATTTTCAGCAGTGAGTATAATATATACATTATATACAAATAAAAATAGTAAAAAATACAACAAAGAAGTTTATTTTTGCTAAATTTATTTTAAAATACATAATTATTTTCAACTAATTTACAGTGATTTTCTGTCAAATTCAAAGGTACATTAAGCTATTGAATTAGCTATAATATATGTACTAGTTTTTTATATGCTGCAGTGATAAAAAATAAAGCACTGAAAAAAGTTTAATGTAATGAAATTTAATTAAGAGGTTGATCCAAATTCAGATATCCTAAAGCCCCGCCATGCCTGTAGGTTTATTGTAGTTTCTGGTAATATTGGTTTTATTATTTAACAATACAGTATATTTGTATAATGTGTCTGTCCATTTTTTCCCCCCATAACTTGTGCTAACATGTACGTACTAAAAGTAAAGGGGTGTAAAACATCTGAAAAACACTTATCCAATGAATTTAATTATAATATAATATAAGATGTGAATCTGTAAACATCATGTGTATATTGTACTGACACTCAGCCAAAAAGTTAAAAGTGAAGAAAAAACACGTATCCTAGCTATTCTATTTTTGTAAATGTTTAGCAGTTTGCATATCCAATATATCCATAAGGCGAGAATGGCTCGTGCTCATCAGCTACAGTATTAATAGAGTAATTCCACCAATAAAAGTAAGCTCACGTTTGTTTTCTGTGGTTCTTTCTCACCCGATAATTTACTGTCTCTTCCTCACATCAGGTGTTCATTATTTGACATAATCCAACTATATCTGACACCGACCACACCGAGATGTGATCAACATTGTAACCCTGCTCGGAGTACTCTAAACAGAGTCTTCTTGGTTTTACGAACAAAATTTGTGACGTCATTTGCACTGCCTACCCCACTCTCTGAGCTGATGTAGGAAAGGTATACTCCGAGTGACTATAACACATTACAAACATCAGGCTTAATGAGGATACTTGACGCACCAGACTGCCGCCCTAGCTTTCTTTAAACTTGATGCCAGATTTCGGTTTGCTCTTTTCACATCAAAACAACAAAGCATCATCACATCATCTGTAGTTGAAGTTTTAAAATTGTATATTATAAACCCAGTTATAAACCCAACTTAACGAGGCTAAGTTTTTCTCTTAATTTCTTCCGCCGCTGTCAAGTTGTTAGTTATAAATATATGTGCAAAGAATTATAAGACCAAAAATTGTAGTTGTCGTGTTGTAGACCAAAATTCTAGGCTTTGCTTTGAAACTTCTAAAGTTGTATACAAAGAAACTTTGCAAAAGGTATTATGCAGTCTATGCTTTTAATGTAATATATGAAGCGTTTATAGCGCTGTGTACAAAGGTTTCTATTATATGATTGTATAATTTTTCATTACCATATTATTTATTGTATTTTCATATAAAAATAAAAAAAATAACAACTTTACCCTGACCTACCTAGTGACAACTTTTTTTTTTTTTCCTAAAGGTTAAAGTTATAAAATAAATGTTCGTAAAACAAACCCATTTTGCAGTCCTCATTGTATAATCTGCTATAAATTGAATATCAAAAACCAAACGGTAAATATAAAAAATACATGCATATATATGTTATATAACGAATTGAAATATAAAAAATTTCACGATTATTATTACTCACCATTAATTATTGTCAAAAAACAACAACAATAAAAATATATTATAGGCTTACAAATATGAAGGTAGATCGTTTTGACATTTTTAAAAATAATTTTGGTATGAAATAAGTCAAGTAATGAAACCAAGTTCCGCATTTGCTTCATCCTTTTTTCTCAAATGACACCGCGACACGGACTGTTTATCTTCGCCAGACACGCGACTCTTGAGACTGACAGAAGGACGGACTGACTGATATAAGGGGCACAAACGTGCCTGCTTTCTTCGTCCAGAACGTAATTCACAGTTGAAATATAAGCTTACGTTATATCTACTGACCTCTGCATGATATTCGAAAATTTGATCGTAAAATTAAAAATAACTTTATAGCTTTGTTTTGAAGTATTATAGTCCTCATTATAACTCTAGCTCTGACCATCATGCATTAGGTATATTGTTATATGAACTTTTATGTATATTGTGAGGCAATACCAAGAGAAAAGGAATTTAATAAAGGTTGGAGCTATACCTAATATTTATAGTATTGAAAAGCAAATTTTCCACAATTGATAGAAAATTTTTCTGTTGTTATTTCTGCACTCAAGTATAACAAATTTGGTTAATATTTAATAATACCTTCATGTTTTAGCTATTCTCCTAAAATAGGAGAATAATACACATACAATGAGTTCTAAATATATTTTATATTATAAGTATAGTCATACTGTTCACAGAAATAATGACAGAATTGCTACAAACCAAATTCTGCTTGTCTGCGGGTACTTGCATTCATTTATTCATATTCTACCTCTCTTTCTATTATGTTATAAAAATTATAATGTAGCATATTAATTTAATACTTAAATATATACTTGCTATTAAATTCGTAATCATTTAAATTTAAATAAATTTAAGACACCATAAAAAATTGTATAAAATGATAATAAAAAATCGAACTTGATGATGAAAGGTATATACATGAAAGGTGTACAACCCTACGCTGGCAAAAATTGTTTAGTAAGGCAAAATTAATAAATAAATATTTTTTAAAATGATTAATTTTACTTTAATAATCCTTGCATTCACTAAAAATAAATTTTAAGACTTCAACTTTTTTTTACAATTTATAACACATGAACAGACTTGTAAATTTTCATAATTATACTAAAAATTTTCTGATGTAAAAATTTCTTTATAAATATGCTTCAATATAAACGTGAGTATTGAGCTGATGTTAAATATTGGCAAGTTTATATTTATTTTGTGCCAAACAAATTTATTCAGCAATTTTCATATCCAACACAAAATTTTGAAAGCTCTGCAACGACATGATTTGATATGAATGACCATAAGTAAATACGCCATGCATTCATCAATATAACACACAATGTATGCATGTATAATATTATACATGTTATGTTTTATCAATGTACATTTGTTTTATTATTCAGCTTACAGCTTGAGTATATAGAATTATATCATGTATAATATTTTTCAAATTATTATAGTTATTGTATTGGATGAAGTTGCAAGTCAGAACTTGTTGTTAATTCACATCTATATGCAGCTCTTCAATCACGCAAGTCAAGGGGGTTGCATCGGCTGCACTCTCGAGGAAAAGGCGGAGAGACATTTTGTTTGAAGACTGATCGAAAGTTTTTTTTTATGAAAACACAGTACAGTGCTTAGCAGATGAAGTTAAAGTAGAGTGAGCGATTTCATTTTTGTGAATATTTTATTTTCTAAAATATAGTTTAACTCGCCCTCTATTGAGAAATGAAAACCAAGAAATCCCATCTCAAATAGCTTCACCACAAAAAAAAAAAAAAAAAAAAATCCCAAAGTTGGTGTTTCGGAGGCCTCTAACATGCATCCTTATGGAACAGAAAACAGCTTTTTACTCCACATCTTCGTCTGAACTATGGTACCAATTAAAAAATACGTACGTATTCTATGATGAATTCATTCTTTAATGAATTTTCAAATAATTTTTTTTTTACTCAGCCGTTTTTCTGGAAAAAAATATTGAAAATCCTTATGGGAATTAACCCGCAAAAATTTCAATATTTTTTTTTTCGGAAAAACGGCTCGATATATATATATATATATTTTTTTGAAAATCCATTAAAGAATTCATCATAGATTACGTAAGTATTTTTTAATTGGTACCATAGTTCAGACGAAGTTGGAGTAAAAAGCTGTTTTCTGTTCCATAAGGATGCATGCTAAAGGCCTCCGAAACACCAACTTTGAGAATTTTTTGTGGTAAAGCTATTTGAGATGGAATTTTTTGGTTTTCATTTTTTAATATAAGGCAGGTTAAACTATTTTTAGAAACTAAAATATTCCAAAAAATGAAATCGCTCACTCTACTTTAAACAAAAAAATAACATGATGCATTGTATAATCATGCATGGTAAAAAGTTCACGGCCCTTCTTTTAGCTTATCACAGTATCACGACAGCCCTCTAGCTATATGCATTTTCGCTCTATCAATACGGAATTAAACTTTGTACTGCCATTATAAAGTTATTCAATTTTCAATTCAATTCAAAAAGGCTTTTATTAGAAAATATCATAGTACATCATACATAAAATTTGGGCTTAAGTGCATAAGACTTTATAGCCAAATCAGTTATTGTCACGTCCCACTGAATGTTTTCTCAGTCTGCAACTCCTTTGACTTGCGTGATCGAAGAGTTGCATAGATGTGAATATGTTAGGCTGAGAGTCGTTTTACGGAAAAAAAAAAGAAAAGTATATATAGATAAATAAAATAACTTGAATTGCATATACACACTATGAGCAAAGAATTAACATCTACGTAGATATTAATTCTTTGCTATGAGTATAATATATATAGTTTACGCACTAAACGCAGCTCTTTTATATATAAATAATATTATTAATACTCAGTATCATAAGTCATAAATATATCCAGACGTTAACATTACTGATCTCTGCTGATATTAAAAGTACGACCACTATACCCATATAATAAAAAATACATGACAGTGCATGATGGTAAAAGGTATTATATTATTATATACTTTAACCAGGTCTAAGGAATTAAAAGCTGTAACAGCTCGATACCGTCGGAAGTTGAGCTCCAGTATGGTACGTACAATTAAATTATTTAAATTGTAAAATTCCAATAAATTGTAAATTGATAGACTTATGTAATATCCATGCAGGTCCTCTTGAAGTTCTTGAACTGATTCGATTGGTATCCATAACTTTTCCCAACGTACCCACTCGACAAATTTTTATGAACATAGATTTGTTTCTAGTTTCTACCATTGACTTGGTTTGAAATTTTGCTGATTTCTCCATACTTGTTGTTAAAAATGTTTAATCATTCATTACGTTCCTATTATTTATAACTCTATATACGTTTATTTTAGTTAATATGATATCATTGGTTCCACACAAAAAAAAAAAAAAAATGGTTGTGTCCTATATACCTCTGAATATTATATATAATTATTTTTTTGCAGCATTAATTTTTTTAAAAATGTTGTAAATTGGTTGACCTCTGATTTTTTTTATTTTGTTAATTTAATAAAATTATGATATACTCGATTTATTATCAATAAATATAAATTTTATATGTATTTATAGCTTTCTGGATATCTTAATTCTTAATAAAGTACTCTTTTAAACATATAATAATTGACAGCAATCTAAGTAGTCTTGTTAAAGTAAATTATGGTATTTTATTGTTATTGTGACAGAAAGAAAGACCGAATTGTTCATTAGGTATGCCATTGCCCGTAATCCACGAAGGAATTAAGCTTTCTCACTATAACCATGTACGTTTAGTGCCAGCTAAGGTACGGATTTTAGGGGGTGGGGGAGAGATGGGGTTGATCGCCCCTCCCCCAGGTCTCAAAATACATTGAAGGTGTTATCACCCCCATCCGTCGCCCCACCCTCCCACCCTAAACTTAACATTGCGGGATAGGGCACCGCACCCCCCAGAGTCGAACGCGCCATGCAGCTTAAATCAATGACACTAACTGGGGTTAGTGAGAAACCTGGATAACTTTCTGGATAAATCCTTCATGGACTATAAAGAATATGAAGATCGCGGCCATGGTATATATTTTTATTTATTTATTTTTGTTTTACTTTCCTCACGATATATTGGCTGCATGAATTGATAATAAAAACAATTTACATTCTCATCTCTATCTGCAAACTTGAAAGTTTGAAGCCAACCATGAAGGGCATGCAATAAAAGTGATAATTCTGCGATAAGTCAGTCTGAATGTCACGCTGAGTGCGCATGCAGCCATGTTGGAGGCGGATGGCCTCGCACACCAGGAAACTCTATTTTTTTAAATGTGTTTTTTTTGTGTGTGAAAATACTGCAAAAATTATAATAAAGGCCACACAGGAAAAATCCTTATGTATATGCATATAAAATATTATACATAAAAATTTATGATGCATTAATTTACAGCATCATGATATAAGATGATAATCATGATATATATATATATATATATATATATATATATATATATATATATATATATATATATATATATATATATATGCAATTTATATTAATATAGAATATTATTTGAATGTTGTTAAATTGTTTACAATGGATATTGTTGGATATATAATTGCTCAATTTGAAAGCTGCTATATACAAAAAGCTCATGACATGTACATGACACAAATATATTTAATTGTAGTTTCAGCTTATGTGGAGTGTATACGCTGCAGAAATATATTATGTGTGACATCCTTATCACCAAATAACAGAGAGGACAAAAAAAAGTTTTCATTTTTCACCTCTCAATTAAAAAAATAAAAATAAAAAAAACATCGTAATTTCTAATCAAAATGGTGAATAATATTTTAATAATTATTTTAATTAATACTATAATAATAGTGCTTAAATATACCAAAAATATTTACATTTTTTTGTTTGGTTTACAACATATATTTTCCAATCAATCAACAGCTAATAGGTGCATATATGTATATAATATAATAGTTATTAATTATAATAATAGCTATCATATTATTATTATATATATATATTTGATTCGGAATCAATTGATTAAAAGTTCCCAAAATTTAAAAAAAGTATGGGCGATTTTCCATGAGATCTGGATTTTTTTAATTTTTTTCTTGAAAAGTAAACATCAGTATGAGGGGACTTTGGGTATATATATAGAGCACGTGAGTGACAAAAGATATTTACAATAGGCAAGGAAGTTCGCTACATAGACAAGAATTTTGATGTGGTTCTCGACTCTGTGGTCTAAAAGCAGTTTACTTATCAGACAAGGGCACACTAAAATATTTACAAATTGTGCACACAATTCTATTATAGTTAGACTCGTTAACAGATAAATTTTGAACTTTATATCCGTTTTTATATTTTAGTCACGCATCATGGCGTTATAAACATTTTCCTTAGTGTGCGCCGAGGAAATATTAATAAAAAAAAGTAATAAGCTAATGTAAAATAGCATTACGTTCCTCATGTTATGTGTTCAGATATGCAATATAATACTTTCAGAAATAACCCATGCATGATTCTCCCATTATCCAAAACATACCATTACGTATTATTATAGTTAATGTGGCCTTACGTATATTCGTATATAATGATGTTCATTAAAAATGTTTATTTACAACACACGGTTCGTAAATTTTTTGATAAAATATTTTCTTACTTCTATGACCTGTTGAAGCGTAAATATATTAATATTCATAGAAAGGGATCGAATCAAAAGCAAACAATATTATTACATACATATTTTTAATACTATTAAGATAATCTTCAGAGTTCAAAATTCAGATCCCAAATGTCCCAATAGGATTGAACTAAATTCCTAATAACTTGTTGCTACAGAAGTCTGTTTTTTTTTTACATAGGGCTGAGGGAGGAAGTATAGGAAGCTTTTAAGTTTTAACAAGGTTTATCATTCTGATGTGGGTTGCAGAAGTTTCAGTTTGTATAATTATCATCCAACTTCACCTCGTCATTTCGTTTATAGATTTACAGCTATAACAGAATAATAATATAGGGGAATTAAGTTATATTATATTATACAGAGAGAGAGAGAGAGAGAGAGAGAGAGAGAGAGAGAGAGAGAGAGAGAGAGAGAGAGAGAGAGAGAGAGAGAGAGAGAGAGAGAGAGAGAGAGAGCGTTGGAGTTTACAGTCTCTATTTTATAATAATATAATATAATATATATAAATATATCATTATTATTATAAAATAAATATTATCCGTACAGATGAACTCATGATGACAAAAAAATAAAAGTACTAAAATTTAAATTAAATATTCATGAAACTATATACAAACATTGCAGTGCATGTGAGGTCTGTTCATAAATGAATAATACAATCAATCAAATGATAATTTAATTATTATTAATCAATAATAAGACTTTCCCTATGTTCCCCGTACAGAAGGTTCATCTGATTTTTGATTCATGAATTGATTGTGGATGAACATAATTACATTGTTTTATATTAAATACATCACTAACATGCCTCACTGTTCATAACGCTTTTCATTTCCTATCACGTACTCTGTACAGCCATATAAATAGCATGTACTGTAACTACAGTGCAACAGTGGTGCATAATTAATTAATCGTATATTAATCCGTATAGTAATCATCCGTAAAACATTTATTTATGGTTAACGCGCGATTGACCTCAGTTGATTGAGGTTTCGGAATCGGCCCCCTTAAATGCTACAAGATTTGCAGAGAACTTAGAACTCACCATCAATAGGTGGCATGCAAATTTTGAAGTGGATCGGTCTTATCAGTTTTGAGAAAACTGAGGTATAGAAGTTTAACATTGGCCTTATGGACGGAAACCGGAAATGGAGCTATTGTGAGGGAACCGCCCCCTTGAATCTGCTTAAACCATTATAAGCGATAGAGTTTTAGAGCATTTTTGAAGTATTAAAATTTATTTCATTCGATTCCGTCTGACAGAAATTTCCTTTGACTCGCGTAGTAACTGAGGTCAATCGTTAAGACACTCAACATTCTCAACAATAATAAATTGTAATAAAAATTTAAAAAAAAAAAAGTACAGCATAATGTAGTAGACTACAATTAATAAATGTGTACATGAATTATATTGCCAGAGCAGAAACACATTTCGTAAATACTCCCAGTACTCTATTATAATACGTTTTTGACTGGCTTATTGCTGTTCTAATTCTTAATTTTATAGTATTAATAACAATGCAGTTACATTTTAAGTTAAATATTATTATTTATTTTGCTTAGTGAGAGTTAGGTTGTTTGTTTTATTTTACTGTAAATTCTGAGAGAAAAATAAAAGGAACATTCTGCATGTGTTACACATTTAAATTTGACTTCATTAATCATTATGGACTGTTCACCATAAAATTAAAAGATAAAATAGAACTGACAGTGAAATATAGGGCTTAATTATTTTGTAACAGTGGATTTCGATTAAATAATAATAAAGCATATAATTAAAAAAAAAAATAAATATCCTTGACGCCGTTATTACCCTTTCGAGTGTGGCCAGGCCGATATTTTAGCCTTTCCAGTAGGAGTTATCTTGCGACCGAGCTCGGGCTTACCAGGCTCCCAGAACCCCTTTTCTGCACTCTTCTGGGCTCCTACTACCAGATCTGTGCAGCCTGCAGTAGCAGTGCAAGACTGCAGGGCAGCGGAGTATAGACAGTCGTAAACTGCCTTCCTCTTACCACTCCATCATCTAGTAGTCAGTCACACCCATCCCAAGTCACGAAAAGTCTGCCGGATTCGGGTATTGATTATAATTATATATACTAAAAATAAGCCTTGGTTTAATGTACTCTATAATGTATAATGTGATAATATATAAGGGAGAAAAAAACATTTCCAGGTGTAAGCTGTGAACCCTGCTGCCATAGCAAAAAACATTAACTTTTATGTTGAAAAAAGCTAGCAGGGTTATAAAAACACTCGTTGGACTTTAAAAGTAATCATGTTAAGTTGTTATGTGATTAAATTTAATTAATAAATAACAATATCAAGATTTACTACAGGCGCGAGTACAATAACCATATTATATAGATAAAACTTTGGAATGTAACTACGGCATTGTGTCCGATTATATTCTATCGATATTGTAAAATCATGTATAGAGGATACCTGATATGGTCTAGAATAAGCTAAGGGGTGCATGGGGGTGAATTCACTCAAGCAAACCAAATGTGAAAACTTTATATATTTCTTTATTGGGCACTTTTACATCTCGAGACGTCGGCGCGAACGTAATTACCCTTATTAGATTTGCTGACACAGCATGCATGCTCCAAGAAGATACAGATTTCAAGTTTTGGAAAGGTATAATCCACACATTTTAGTCATCTCGAAAAAGTTTACCTTATTCGTGATGGTAAAGGCCACAAACCAGAGCGTTCTTCCCGGCGGATCCAGGAAGGAAGGGGGGAAGAAGGGGTAGACGGCTGCAGTCACCCCCCCCCACCCCCGAATGTTTGATTTAACATAGGCGCAATATAGGCATTTTCTCCACTCCATTTCATTTTTTTTTAACATTGGCCTTATAGAGGGCAACCCTGCCCCCTGATTTTTTTTTAATCCGCACCTGATAAAGTACATACATAATTATATCACTCATATATCTGCATGTCTATATATAGCTATATATCTACATAATAATATATCTGTCACTCTGAAATGTCTACCACAGTATTTGAGATTGAAAGTTTGGCTATACTTGTTCTATATCTATATAATATTATGCCAGTAGAGAGACAGTAATATAATAAAAAGTTATACTGCCTGGAGGAGATTTCATAGTTCATATTTACAGGGTATCTTAAATCGATCATAACTTAAATATATATGTATTTGTCAATGGCTGGATTTTTTTGCTGTTACCTTATTTGCAGTATAAACTCGAATCCTATCTATCGATGTAGTCGAGTTAATTTTTATAGCAAAAAGTACTATATACGTATTATATGCATAATGTACAGTATTATAACAGAATATTTATTTACGTAAATATAAAATATTCTCTGGTATTAACATTATTTAACATAAAAATGTTAATATTAACTTTGAGCAACAGATTCATGATGTTAATATTTATATTAAGGAGACTGTATTATTTGAATTTTAATTTCAAATGCGCTTATGGGTCGTACACAGTACTTACGTGTAGTGAAATATTGTTACATGCATCCAAAACTCGCATTACAGCAAATCTGCATATAACGGATTCACAGACATATTCTACACTTGTGAACATGAATATTATATAAATATAATATGATAATATGTATTATGATAATATGCTCTCTTTTTACCTCAAATTTAATCAAATTTACAGTTAAAAACATAGACAATTAAGGTGATATGTAATAACGGGGTATATATATATATATATATATATATATATATATATATATATATATATATATATATATATATCTATTATAATAATGGAGTATTGTCCTCAATTTTTTTTTATTGCAGAAATGGATAGAGGGTGAAAAGTTATGCTACCCTGATTTTTTTCAGATTTTTTAGAGCCCGGGAAGTATTTTTAAGAAATTATTGAAAGTCCTATTTGTGACGTCACGCGGCGTCAAGTCCTATCTTTTTCTTTAAGAGTGGCGTCTCGTGACGTCACAAAAAGAACTTTCAATTATTTTTTAAAAATAGTTCCCGGACTCTAAAAAATCAGAAAAAAATCAGGGTAGTATAACTTTGCACCCTCTATCAATTTCTGCAATAAAAAAATTTGAGGTCAATACTCCATTGTATGCGTTAATTTTTATCATAAAGAATATGGCTTGATTTTACAAACGGAGATATCCAGGTTTCTCACTATACCACATTTAATAATGCCATTTAGTTAAGCTGGCGTTATATAATCGTGGTTAGTGAGAAACCTGGATGTCCTCATCGATCTATATAGATAATTTTTTTCATGAATTGCTTCTACATTGAATTATTATTATAATTATTATTATTGCAGGAGAGTATTTAAATATTTTTATAATAAACAGCGACAAATAATAGAAATTAATAATGTATAACTTTAACAATTTTTTAATACAACAAAGAATTAAGATAAATTGAGCGTAGCTGTATATTAGAATGTGACATTATGACTTGTGAAGATTTATTTAATCTCGTAAATAATTACGTAACAGAGTTTAGTTGCTTCTGCAGTGACTCGACGGCTAGTGACAATTCCATTTCCAGACATTGACCATCTCTTGTCCCATCTAGCTCTTAAGTTCAACGTACTTTTTTTATAATTATTTTTTGCAACTTCCAACTTCCCACATGTAACCTGTATGTTAAAAGCTATCTATTCCTTCACCAAGGCTTTTTTTCTTTTTATACTGTTCGAAAGTAATACTAGGTATTAAGGTGTTTTAAATTGATACTTAGCTAGCTTAATATTAAATCAATTACAGCATTTTTGCCGTATTAATGTGAATAAAAAAAGAAAAAAATGTTCATATGTGTACGTTTTAATAATATAACAATTCAATTTTATCACTTACCTTCTTGGGTGGTACAAGTACGAGTACGTCTAAAATAATGATGGTTAATTGTTTCTTCCCTCGTCGTTCCCAAAGCGAGTTTTAAGAACCAACTTTTTTAGATTGTCAAGAATAATTCGTTTTCTTGAAGATTAATATGATAAATTGTATAGAAATCCTTCAGGACGTTTTTTAACCAAATAAAAAATTTAAAATGTCTTAAATATTATAAAGGCTATATATACGTGGGTACGTTTATATATTGTTCTTTTCAAGCTAATCGTGTGGTTTTCAGTGTTGAGTGATTTATTGTGCGTGTTAGTAAATAAAGCCACAAATTGCCAATATATATGTCCTTCAGTAGTTAAGTAATAACCTGCTGGGTGAGGGGGGGGGGGGGACTTGTTTGTTAATGAAATTTAACAATTTAACAAATTTAATTTGAATTTTAATGAAATTTAATACAACCTAATTCTCTGCCAAATTCTCCGCCAAATTTTCGAAAGAAATATTGAAATTTAATTTAATTTAAAAAATTTAATGTGTCACGTTCAGCACTCTGCTGATTATCGCGAAACTTTTATTTGGTCTTTTAGACTTACTAAACTAACCACAGGAGGTAGGGTTGCGCCGATGGTGGCTTGCAGGCGCTAAGCTTAATGATATAATCATCTGTATAATATAAAACACTCTAAATTATTCTAATTATATATATCTTCGTTACAATTTCTGTTATAATAGAGTTGATGCTTAATTGATGTAATTGTTATAACGTTTTTTTGTATTAAACTTTTTTGGCACTTCGCAAAAATACCTACAAAGTGTTAATATAATTCTACAAACCAGCCTTTGATAATATTATTTATGTCGGTGTGGAAGCTATAAAATTATTTAAGATTAGGTTTGGGTATTATAATAAACACGCGATTGTTACTCTACTGAGTACTGACCCCTGGAAAATTGATTAAATTAACTTTATAATATAAAAATATATAAAAAAAAATTCCCTCAATTTAGTCACATTCAGTCAGTTATTTATGTTAGTGGAAATACTAATGTTGATTTTACTATTTTTAATTTATTCAATTTATTGTGATTTTTTTAAGCTGCTTAAAATTGGTGTATTTTTTCTTCAGTTTTAAAATAGCACATTTAAAATACATTTTTTTATACAAACTAATTGCAATAAAAGATTTTATGCTTATAAAATATATATGTCCACTCTTAATAAAAACGTCTTACTTGTAGAATAACTCTTTTATAAATTCGTATTAATATGCATAAATTTACCATCAAACTGATAAATTATTCATTACATTATCCACCTCTGTAAAAATTTACAATATTCTATCAAGAATTGTTGGATATACATACATGCACTATCTGTATAAAGCTGGTATTGGACACTGTGATTTTTAATCACGCTTTTGCTAGAAAATATTATCCGCAAGAGAAAAATAGCATACACGTGATGTATTAAAACGTGGTAAGATATATTATAATCAACAGTATTTGCTGGCTGCTGCCTATACAGCTGCAAATAAAGCGATTTGCCTTATGCAAAAAGTATCCATCTACTTGTTTGTTGTTCGATCTTTTAGGGCTTTAACGCTGGCGATCAGCAGGTACCTTAAATATTCTAACCTTAATTGTATATAATTCCGGCTCTCTCGAACTGTATTATATTAATAATAATTTATTTGCTATTTACAGTGAAGAAATATTTTAGAACGCTTATGCTTCCCCAAATGGTATATATATCGCATCTTTCAATATATAAATATCTTGCGTGGCTGTAATTATGCATGTTATAGTTAAAGCTCTAGACTATAATATAGTTCGATCTATAGATTAATAAGGAGCAAAGTATTAATTGTAACATTTAAATAATGGTTAGGTTTTATAGTTTCAAGAAAATTAACGAAATTGCTGTTATTTAACACATAAATATATTCAGTAATTATATAGTGATCGAGTCAGATCTCGTATATATTCCTAACTGCATGGTAAGTGTGGTTTAATTATGTATTTGTGTAAATGCGACGTCTCACTGCAGTTGCCAATTTAAAGAGCTCGACTTTGGGGTATATGGAATGAAAATTACACCAACATTAATTTTACTGAATGGGCGCAGGCAGGCAGGAGCACTTTCAAGTCAACGAATAAAAAATAAAACACTTGCTCTAACTTAAATTATCCACGGCTGTATAAATAAACTACTTTTTTTTAACTACAAAGCTCTGACCTTTCTCTGATAATTTTTACTATGTATAATATGTTAATAAATAAATGTACACAGTAATCTTTTTTGCTTATATTTATTTTTATAGAACTTTTATAACTACAAGCTAGTATAGCCTAAAAATTTTCATAAGTTCTCTCTCTCTCTCTCTCTCTCTCTCTCTCTCTCTCTCTCTCTCTCTCTCTCTCTCTCTCTCTCTCTCTCTCCACTCTCTATATATCTATATATTTTTCTTTTAGTTTTTAAAACTTCATAGATAAACATAAAATTTTATACACATGATATATACCAATATAACCTTTCAGCTATATAAATATGTAAATGTAAAATATTTTACAAAAACAATTTTTTGTTTTCAAAATCGGTTTTAAAACTTTGAATCTATTTATATATACGCTTTAAACTGTCAAAAATGTGATACATAAGGTGTGATATGCGTGCGAAGGATCCGCATATAATAGGTACCTATATACCTACCTACCTGCATGAATTAATTCATAAAGATTTTTTGTCACAAAGCATTATCAAGGTTTCTCACTCAAATCAATCAGAAAGCAAACATTCATTCATCATAATATATATATGAACATGATATATAAATATCACAGTTTTTTCGTCCGCAAATTGATTTGCTCGTACCCCCATCATTTATAAACTTTATAAACCATCATGCAATAAAAACGTCTTTGAATATTTATTTATTGTTATCTATGATTGCATTGAACAGTCGGGAATATAGAATATTAACAGAACGCAAAAGTTAATGATATATTTTTTTTATTTATTATACAATATTATATGTTATGCATGTACTTGATAAATATTTATTATATAATATTTTGTAATATATTTTTTTAATTCAATATTTTTTTCATTAAATGATGAAGCTAAAAAATAAATAAATAAGTTACGTATGAGATAAAAATAAAGCAAATTCGAAATAAAGAAATAATATTTAGATTCAAAAGGACTCTGTGTAAAAAGTTGAGTTATCATTCAGCGGACAGTCATTGGCACTTTTTTTGTTTTTTCGTAAAGCAAAATAAATTACTATAATATACTATATGCATATTTGTGTAAGCTTTATAAATAGTAAGTTCTTCTTGCTTGAACAATAATTGTGAATTATTTAAAAGTGAAGGAGGAAAAAAAGGGAAGAGAAAAGGAGAACTTGAATTTGAACAAAAATCAAACAAAAAAGTTAATGATCAGTAAAAAAAAAAAAAAAAAAAAAAAAAAAAAAAAAAAAGCGTTGCGTATCGCGTACAGCAAAATATATTTAGAAACACTTAAGCTTCTATAATTAAATTATTTATTATGATGCTCTAAATACAAACAAAAACCATTAATGGACAACATACATGAAAAAATTTTATTGCAGAAATGAATAGATGGTACCAAATTATGATACTCTGAATTTTTTCAGATTTTTTTGAAACCCGGAACTATTTTTAAATAATTATTGAAATTCCTGTGATTTCAGTTGGCACCCCTGCAGCCTTAATAAAAAGGATAGAGACTGGACGCCTATTGACGCCTCCAGGGGGCGTGGCCGCACTTTCAATAATTATTTAAAAATAGTTCTGGGTCTCAAAAAAATCTGAAAGAATTCAGAGTAGCATAATTTGGTACCCTCTATTCATTTCTGCAATAAAAAATTTTCATGTATGTTGTCCATTGAGTTCTTTTATTTGTAGTCAACATTTCCTCGTGTAATATGATAAATGTTAAAAATAATAATAATAATAATTTATGCCATCAAGTATAAAATTTTGCACTTCCGGTTACATCCCCTGTAATTTCAGCGGGTTATATCTAAATTGCCAGATTTGTAATCACAAAACTCGCATGCATGCTTGTCCGTCCCTCATGCGACCAAATTATCAAGTACTGCATGCAGACGATTATAATATTATATACAAAATTTCACCTTTTCTTTTTATATTTTTTTTACCATTAGAGCGACAGTCGTACAAAAAACATTTGGTAACGGTGAAACCATATATTCAAGTTAACGACAACTGTGTGATAAAGATAATTAAACCACGTGGTTTTGTAAATGTAAAGTTATAAATTTTAAATGAACGTGTCTGCAGAAATAGTTGTTATACAATGTGGACATCGCAAATTGAATCTAACACTGTAATATATATGTATACACTTATATATATTACACGTATATAGTTGCTGCTTCATATAATTAGATAAATCGCAATTTAAAGTAAATAATATATTAGTGCAAAATGCAGCATAATTATATATATAGAGTGAAAATTCTCTTTAATGTAAATTGTATACGTTATATACATCCAATATGTAGTCAATATAAAAATTATATGACATATTGATTTTTATTGTGTATATACGAATTATATATGCACAAAAAAGTTCATCAGATTTGTTCAAGGTCCCAACTTGGTTATAGTTATGAAAACCGCAGCATATTTGTCAGAGCAGAACGAACGGAACGAATATATAATTATTTAAGTTCAGAATTTAATAATATAATTGTTAAATTTACAAGGTGCAGTTCAAGGGAAGTTAAAAAAATTAAAATATATAAAAATTAATTGTAATTGTAAATTTTAATTGCTATAAATTGTATCTTTATAATTAGCATTTTGTTATAATTATCTATATATTAATTATAATCATTAATTATTGTTAATTAGCGCGCATGTAGACCCTGCAATGATTTTCATGATATTTTGTTGTTCATGTTATATAATATTATATGTTACAAATATATTTTATATTCGATCGAGGGTACGCTAAAGAGAGAGAGTTAGAGAGAGATATTTAAAACGAAATTTATTATAATATGCATCATGTGATTATAACGTACGGTCAATTAAGGCTGATATTGAACCGGGTATGGACCAATTTTTTTATTGTTGCGTGAAATTTGTAAACAAAGTACAAATTAATAATAGAGGATTAGCCCTGGGTATATTATTATAGTCTATTGTGAACAAGGTGCGCAAAATTATTTAATACACATCAATTAAATAATTAATGCCCACATAACGATAATTAATTTAATCATTATTTGATATGAACTGCATGATCGAAGCTTAATCAGAACATATTCAATTAATTAAATTAATTCTATTTTGAAAGAAAGGTACGTAATTCAAGTTATAATAATATACTTATTTATAGATATTATATTATATTTTCCATATAATAATAATGATCCGAATAGTCTATAAAAATACAGCATTAATTTATCACGCGCGATAATTATTATAGGTTTTATATATTCCAAATCGATATTATATAAATAATACTAAAAACTTAAATACTATATTAGTAACACGAACGTAACGCAGCTATAGGACCTATATGTATTTCTTTTACTAATACTGTCAACAATCATAATATAAATATTCTGCAGCATGTTCTTTAATAAAAAGGAAATTGACATACGTAAACAAAATTTTAATTCAATTTTTTCATGTACAGAAAAGAAGCAATTAACTATAAATTTTTTTTTAAAAAAATGTCCACACTAAACGAGTAACACATTTATTATAATTATTATAAATAATTAAAATCATCTGACACTATCATGCTATATTTTGGAAATAATAAATAAATTGAAACACCTACCTTTAGTGATAGGAGGTTGAGTGCGGTGAACGAACTCCCTGCTGCAGGTAGCGCTCGTCGGTGTGGGGCCTCTGGTCCGCGCAGGGTCGCGAGCCTCAATGAGCGGGGAGATCGCGCTCCTCCTTGATCGCCGCCGCGTGCGCCGCGAGTAGTGGACACGCCAGCAGCTACATGAAGAGGAGGAGGAGGAGGGAGGCACCTTCACTATCAGACCGAGCGCACCGCGACGTTTAATTGAGAAAGGGCGGACGCATGCGTGACTCCCCGCCGTATATTAATTATATTCGTCTTTTGCCATCTCATCATCGTCTATCGAATTCAAATACACACTAAATTTTTAGATGCTGCATTGGTTTCAGTACTTAAGGGTAAGGTAACGCCACTAATGTTAAAAAAAATCCCTCACACAAAAATTCTGAAAAAAATTTAAAATGTTCTCCTCTACACCCCCTATCAGTAGGTAAAATATCAGGTATACAAATACGATCTAGTTTTTGAGTTATGAATTTTTAAAGTTGGCTAATTTAACATGGAGAAATGGAATTCCCATGTTAAATTAGTCAACTTTAAAAATTCATAACTCAAAAACTAGATCGTATTTGTGTACCTGATATTTTAGCTACTGATAGGGGGTGTAGAGGAGAACATTTTAATTTTTTTTTAGAATTTTTGTGTGAGGGACTTTTTTTAACATTGGTGGCGTTACCTTACCCTTAATATGTCATTTATAAATAAAAGTATAATTATTATACTAATTTTTTTATTTTTTTTTTTTTAAACTGGATTGATTTTTTCCTATATAATAAAAATTAAGACTTAAAGAAAAAACTAGTTATATAATCCAGTTATCTGCATTAGTTAATTTAGCTATATTAGTATATTATATAGATTTATAAATTGAGGCTATCAAGTTTTTTATAATATATAATTATGAATAATATAGGAATTAGTTTAAAAAAAAGGCTTTATTTATTATTATTTTTTTTAACATATATATATATAATAGGGTACGAGAGGAAGAGGAAAAAAAAAACTGTATGATTTGTGATTTCCCTTTTACTAAAACAAGTAAATCAAGTAATCTAAAAGCACAAAAAATATAACGTGTATCCTTCAACGTGATAAAAAATTAAAACAAATATTTTTTAATTTAAAATTGTTATTATTTTTAAAACTATAGCATTAAATTATTTTATGTTATATACGTAACTATATGTAGAACTTATGCAGGCGCGGATCCAGGAAAAAAATTCGGGGGGAGGGGGGGTAGGAAGGGGGGGCTGCCTCCATTAGGCCAATGTTAAAAAAAAATTTGGAGTGGAGGAAATGCCTATATTGCCCATGTTAAATCCAAAATTTCGGGGGGGGGGGGCGGCTGCAGCCTCCCCCCCCCCTGGATCCGCGCCTGAACTTATGAAGACACAAAGTATTTTTAAATAAAATGTTGAAATAAGGTGTTACATATTATATTTATTAACCTTAAAACAAGTTAAAACAAGTAGTATATATAACCAGTGTAATTAATTGATAACAATGCATACTATAATACATGAAAGGTAGCTAGAACAAAAATGAATATAAAACAATTGGTTAAAAGAAAAGATTCAATTAAAAAAAAATACTAGGAGTGGTATTTCAAGTATTAAATACAGTAGGTGAAATAAATGCATAAGTTAACATAAAATGCATACTGTATATCAGGGGTGTCAAACTCGTTTTTAGTGGCGGGACACATAAGAAAAATACCAACTGACCTCGGGCCGCAATGCCGTGGGCACGACCGACTCCCGTTTTTTTTAATAATTAAGTCGTAAGCAATGCTATAGCAGGTAGTGGCGTATCCAGAATTTGCTCAAGGGAGGAGTTTCTCAAGATTGAGAACATGCCATTGGGGGGTTTGGGGGGCCGTGCCCCCCAATAGCTTACCGCAGGTGCAAATTTTTTTAAGGTCACGTGTCAGCTTTGAGAGTAAAATTATGGGAAATTACTAACATAAAAAAATGAATTATCTCGTACAAACTTTATATATATTTTATTCAAACCTGCGCACACTTTGTAATTTATTTGGAAATTTACTTATTAATGCTGCTTAATGCAGTTCAAGTCATTAAGATATTGTCAAACACCTTTTTCTGCCTCTTATTTTATATATTTGTTCATTCATTTTCATAGTTGTTCATTGCATACAAATTATTGTACCAAGTATAGATTATAGTCAAGCTGAAGTCAAAAATTAATTACAGAAAAGCAGAAAAAAAAATTTGTCGATCTCAACAAAAATTGTTATTAAATGTAAAACTGAATTAAATTGGTGTTGTGAATTAAAATTATATTAAGATCAGATGTGCAATATTTTGATTAGATAATATCATAGTAAAAGTATACTTAAATGATTGACAATTTATTTATTATTATTTTGATTTTTTTTTTTTTTTTTTTTTAAGAATATTATATTTTCTACCGACGCTGATCGCGGGCCGCGAGTTTGACACCCCTGCTGTATATAAATATATAGTTTGTGTTTTGTGACATTTTTTTGACAGTAAAATAAATAACATAGGAATTGGGATAACATTTTAAGAGAGCTATAAAATAAGATCATACTAAGCCTTTTTAAAAAGGGGGAGCAGGGAAAAATAATGCTATTAACTTAGCAAAGCATACAACATTGCTATCAAAAAATATCAAAATCTCTGCATTCAGCAAGAACATATATCGGAGGTAATCTTAAGAACTTGCTGAGCCTTTCCCGACTGCTTCCGATATGCTGCTCCATCCATTCAGCCTGTGGACCAAAGGGAGATTAATTAACATTGAGATTTGGGACAAGACATTATCACTTAAAGTCAGTTTTTGTACTGAAATTTGATAGTTTTGGGAAGAAGTTGAAATATTTTGTTTCACCAAAAATATATTTTCTTTCTATAGAACTATGTGATATTCCAAATAAACATACAGAATACCAAAATAATTAAATTAATAGCTTTTATTTTTGGAAAGTTAAAACATATTTAAGTTAAAATTACTAACTTACAAGAACAACTACATACTATATTATTACTTAATGCATTGTAGTATTTTTTTTCATGCCCCCTCTTAATATAGCAATTACTGTATCACCTTTTTGATAGTGTTTTTATGGTTTTGTCTAAAATTTCTATGATTACTAAACTATAGATACACATTGAATAATGAGAATCCATAGTAATATCAACTAAAAACTAGTCATGCAGTACAGAGCACGGTCTAAAGACATGCAGGCCATACCTGAGGTGCTCATCAAGCTCCCGCTTGACTCTGCAAACAAGTGGAGGGCCGCGGAAGGCAAATGCCGTGTAGAGCTGCACAAGACTTGCCCCCGCCAGCACCTTGAGGTAGGCGTCATGGCCGCTGGTCACCCCTCCAACGCCAATGATCGGCACGCGACCTGAGGCAGGTAGTGACAATGTTAAATAATGTCGGTATAAGTGTTAAACATGTTTATGGGTAAAAAAACAATAGAGTAAAATAAAATGAAAATTTCTTTAATTAAGAACACTACACATGCTTTGCTGCAAAAAAGATAAAACAAAATTACCACTTACTTTGTTGTTTAATAATATGGGGTGGGGGAGGGGGGGGGGGAGCTGAACGCTTAGTAATATCAAAATATGTGTTTGGCTTTTTTTTTTAATTGAGGAATTGTTGTTTTAAATTTTTAATTACATATTACAGAGATCTGCAGTTTATTAAGACTGTGTACATACCCTTGGTCAGCCGGAACATGTCTGCTATGAGGGCAGTAGAGGGCTGGAAGAGAGGCTTGCCGCTCAGCCCCCCACCCTCCTGGCTGTGAACACTAGACAGCTCCGAGGGCCGTGAGGTGGTCGTGTTTGAGACAACCAGACCATCCACTCGACACTGCAGAAGTATGCACATTTATTAGACTCACTGGAGAACATACACAAATATTCATCATTATTTAATATCAACATCGTAATATGATAATAAATATAAAAATACATTATATATAAATTGATATAAATTAAGTAAGTAAATAAATAAATAAATGAATAAATGAATAAATAAATAAATAAATAAATAAATAAATAAATAAATAAATAAATAAATAAATAAATAAATAAATAAATAAATAAATAAATAAATAAATAAATAAATAAATAAATAAATAAATAAATAAATTTTTATAAATTTACAACTTTCAATATAGAGCATTTTAACTTTCAAATGTAAAATCTAGTTTTGGTGTTTGTAAAAGTGAAATTACATAACCAATATATTTTCTCTAGGACGTAATGGATATCTTGAATAAAAAAAAAACAACAAAACAATAAGGCACTAGCTATTTTTATTTATCTCTAACTTAATTTAAAATACAGTACATTATGATATGAAATCATAAATTAGGTACTGATTCTACAGATATAATAGGTTGTAAATTGTAAATTCAAGTGATAAATTTTATGTATTGAAAAATAAAAATATGATTTGACTCACGGCTGGATCGAGGACAACATTTGCAATGTCTTTCCTTTCAGATTGTAAGAGATCCGGAGAGAGCTTCAGCAGCAGAGGCTTGCGTTGATCAGCAGGCATGGAGTCCCGTACCTGTCAGACAGTGACCAATCACATCATACATGTACCTACATGAGCATGTTGTGTTACCACCACTCACTTTGACCAGGGAGGAGAGCAGGTGTCTCAGTTGTTTCTCTCCCTGCAAGTCCCGCAGTCCGGCCGTGTTGGGGCTGTGAGAGGTACAACGTCAGCAATATGCCTGAACTTTGTGCTGCTTATGCTTACCTTGACACATTGACAACTAGGTAGTCTGCGACATCGCTGAACACTTGGATGCCCTTGCTGTAGTCCGCCACTGCATCCGTGGACTCTTTGTTCTTGCCAAGGTTCACCCCTATTCGCAACTGAGATCCCACAGTTGTTTTCCTTAGTGCAACTAATCTTTCATGTACTGCGGCATGACCATCACTGTTAAATCCCATTCTGTAACAAAATAAAAAAATTAATATTTCCAATGACATTTTAATTGGCTATTAAAAACTTTATACCTGTTTATAAGAGCCTTATTGTCAGTCAAACGGAAAAGTCTTGGAGGGTCTTGTCCATTTTGAGGTTCTGGTGTCACTGATCCTATTTCTACGAAACCAAACCCAATGTCATGCAATGTTTCCACTGCTTCTCCTTGCTTATCTAGACCTGCTGCGACTCCAAGTGGATTACTGAAATCTAGTCCGAGTACTTTTGTTGTCTGTAAAAGAATTGATAATACATAAACGAATATGGTAACATTCTACATTGTATATGTAAATGTTAGATGCTAGACAGACAGAAACTTACAAGGGTCTGAGGGTCTTTAAATTTGCTCTTGGGAAACAAGCCATATTTACAAACAGAAATAGCCAAATTATGTGATGTTTCAGGATCAAGTTTCTGAACCAGTGGCATTAAGAAGTCATCATAAAATTGTTCATTTTCATTGTAAATGCTTAATGCTGTAAAAGTTCCTATTCCTCCAAAGGATACCATCAGCAGTGACTTCACTTTTGACTGCAACAAATACAGGATCATACATCAGTTTACTGTATATTCAAGAAAGAGCTACTGTATTATTAATGGTCGCATATTTTGTCGCATGTCATGCAGGCTAGTCTGCATGGCCCGGCTAGTATGCAAAGACTAGTTTTGAGAGCGTACATGAGCACTTAATTCAAAACCAATCTATCAATACTATTGCTTCTCCGACTCCAGCCTTCACCGTTTCTCTCTCCAAACAAACATAAAAACAATTCTGTAAACAAGAACAGGACAGGATAAAAATGCAAAACTTCATTGCATTGTTACTTAATTGTTACATCATTACCATTGCTTGTCTTCTTGCACCCATCTTCTTAAATAAATTGAATACTATTAACTAATGATCGAAAACTCAAAATTATTTGAAAAAATATCTATTACATAACTTACAAATTAACTTGTCATTAATAACTAAAATAGCAGTGGAGTCAGTAGCAAAAAAATTGTGTTATTTGAAAGGTTAACGCCCACTGAACAGCTGGGAACAATCAGCTGTTGTCCAATGTTTACGGTAAAACCGCGTGTGTTTAGAATCTTTGTTTGCATTTTTCGTTTTTAAAGCGTTGTTCTAAGTAGAAACATGTTCAAATTATTTGAAATATTTTCGTTGCAAGCTTATAAAAGTGCGAATCCAATAGTATGTAATTTACGGGGATGCAGGAATAAATGTAACAACTTCTTGCTTGCTGCCGCAAGCATTCATACTAGAAGACCATTGTCAAGCAGAGGTAATTAATGTCCTAATATGAGTAACTTTTGTTAACAATAAAAATATCACTCTTTATGCAAGAGGCTAATATTTTCAAGGGATGTTTTTAGATACTTTAGTACCTGCACAGCCAGAGAGGTCAGAGAGGGATTTTCTCTTGCAGACCATTCGCTCTGCAACCTCAGTGGATCATATTTTGGAGACTATCAACAAACATCACTCCATCATGAGCAGCCACCAGTCAGTCAGTGCTTTGCGCTCACTTTTCGCATTGCAAAAGAGTGACTGGTAAGTAATAATTACTGGTATCATACATGCAGTACACCATCTGAAATGCCTCGATATACATAATATATTATACATACATACAGTATACTGTAATGTATTCATATACAGTATAACAGATCTTAGTTTACCTCTAGACAGTTCAGTAGACTAGACGGTGCCAGATATATCAGCCAATGAAAAGGCTAGAATAACAGCTGGCCACCTTTTTATTGGCTGTTATATCTGGCGCCGTCTAGTCTACTGAACTGTCTAGAGGTAAACTAAGATCTGTTATACTGTAGTGTCATAAAACTTTTAATTTCTTGCATTATGTTATTTATTCCCACAAGCCTCGCCCCTGAATTTGATTCTACTAATCCCGTTCCTTGTGCATAATATATATATAATGTACCATAGAGATGAGTCTTAAGTCTCTCAACCCTTGCATAATATAGAGAACAACTTGCTCTTTGTTTCTATTTTATGTATGTATTAATTGTACTTATAACGTGTTTTCTATTTGGTTTTCAGTTCATCACTAAGAAAACAAGATATACTAGAATCCAAAGACTTTGAAAATCTGTGTCTTCAAATAAGAAAACAGAGCAGAACGATGAATGTATCTGCATTGATAGAATCATTTAAAATTTTAACTTACTTTGGAGCTCCCGTGACAAGTACAATGGTTCAAACTTTACTACATCTCATCAGACATCAAGTCAATGAACTTTCATTGCAACAAATTGTGTTCCTGCATTTTCTTTGTAACAAATTTACGGCTAACCCTGTTATTGAGGCCCTCAAGATTGCTCTTCCTCTGGTGTTTGAGTCCCAGCTGCGGCTGAAAATGGACAGAGAAAACTTGAGTCACTTGGCCCAGCTGCTGCAGTACGCTTCAATGTACAGGATCTCCGATGCCTGTGTGGAGGAAATCATTCAGGCAGTGGCCGCTCACAAGGAGGCTCTGGAGGGCCGTGATGCAATGCAGGTTGCCGTGGCAATGTGCAGCCTCAGCAAGGATGAGCCAGTTTACACGGCCCTCGCCCACCAAGCCCTCAACGCAGTGGCAATTCAAGACTTGAGCTATGATGAAATGAGCTTCCTGCTAGGGAAAGTTGCTCATAAATGTTCAAAAAACAGACAGTTTTATAATGAGAAATTCTTTGATAGCTGTGCTAGTCTTGTAATTCAAAATAACTTTGAATTCCATCAAGCAGTTTGGACTCTGAGAAGGTTATCTAAAGTTGTAAGTTGTAACTGGTGGCTTAATTGCCTTAGTAAGACTTTTCACATCATATTAAAGTCTAATGATACTGAGTTTCATTTTCTTTGAATCTTTAAAAAAAATATTATTATGTGTGTAATTCTGCTATTTTTTGTTATTTTTTTAGTTTTTTTTTTTTAATTATTTGAAAAAAAATCGAACTAATTAATTATGGAAGAGAAAATGGAAGAGAGACAGAGACAAAAAAAAAAAAAAAAAAAAAAAAATAGTTTACAGATTTATATTCAATACCAGTTGGTATGTTGTGACTACACAATACATATTATCATAACCCATGTGGTACAGAAGTAGCTACTTAAAATTAAAGTGTTGAGAGAAGAGAAGGGAGGGGGAAAGAGAGGGAGGGAGAAAATAAAATAAAAGAACAAGCAATGATCACATGTATTGTTGTACTTTGTTTTAAATTAGTTAATTTAGTCTAATGTAGGTGGGCTCATGAATGATATTTTGATATGATCTTCTTTGCTAATTGTTTGTCTTTTCTTTAGGCTCACACCAATCTGCAGCTTCTGGATTACATTGCCCAAAAAGTTGAAGCTCAACCTCAAATTTTGGAAAACTGCCAACCCACCTACATCTTTGCACTGCCAACAGGGTTTGCAAATGCAGGCTACAAGCCCAGAAACTGGGACCAAATTAAAGACCTTGTCTTAAGAAGCTACAAATCTTTAACACGGGTATAAAAATTATAATTATAATAAGTCTAATAATCCTTTTTTTCTCTCTCTCGCCCTGTTGGATTTGCAAATATTTAATAATTTAATATATGCTAAAATAACCTTTCTTGTGTCTATTAAGGAGAAAACTGGTCTTCCGTGGATAAAATTTGCTCTGGACTTCGCATCGTTGGGTTCTTTTGATGACGAGTTACTAAACTTTATATTCAGTGAATCATTCTTACAAAAATTCCTGGCTAGAGGTATACTTGTATTATTTGATTATATTTACGATTAGTGTTCCATATTTGCTTTGTAACTTTCAGATTACAACATGCTGGACTACTTGCAACTGCTTACTTTGCACCAGGCAGTGAGAACATTACACCCTCATTACACTGGCACACATCCACCAGAGCATGTAATTGAAAAAGCTCAACAGATCAATGGGGAAAATGTCTTGGAATTCCCTCTGAAATCAGCCCTGGAAAAAGGTTTAGGAGGTGAACTGTATGTTCAAACCAAGGCATACACCAAGCTGGGACATTTCATAGGTAAGAAAGAATACTTCCCTCGCTCATGTATCTCTTCTAGGGGTATATATATAGCCATTCTAACTGAATCAGAAATCATTACTTATATTTTCATGACTGGACATATATTTTGAGGCTGACAGGAAGATTATGAAATTATTCTTTTAAGGTAGAGATAATACGGATCAGCTGGCCCAATGCTAAAAAAATCTCATTCATAAAAATTATGAAAAAAATTTGAAATGTTCTCCTCTACATCCCTTATCAGTAGGTAAAATATCAGGTATACAAAAACGAGCTAGTTTTCGAGTAATTAATTTTTAAAGTTCTCTAATTTAACATGGAGAAATGGAACTTCCATGTTAAATTAGTCAACTTTAAAAATTAATAACTCGAAAACTAGCTCGTTTTTGTATACCTGATATTTTACCTACTGATAGGGGATGTAGAGGAGAACATTTTAAATTTTTTTCAAATTTTTATGAATGGGATTTCTTTAGCATTGGGCCAGCTGATCCGTGTTATCTCTACCTTAAAAGAAAAAAAAATGTACAAAAAAAAAATAATAAAGAACAACAAAATAAAAAATGCTGAAAAAATTCTAAATAGATTCCTTCTCTTTTTAACACCATAACAACTTCATAGTTAATTACATCTGATCTTCTTCAATGACTTGTGTTTCTTTGCAGACCACGCAGTGGCTGTGCGGAGGGGTGGCTACCCCGTGGCTCTGAACCAGCGCCTGGACTCCGGGACCAACGCTCGAGTGCTCGTGGAGGACTTGAACATCCCTCATGACAGCCAGATGTGAGTAATTTAATGTGTGCTTTATCCTTTTTTATTTGCAAGCTTTTATTTTTATTTTATGCAAAAATTAAATTTCAATCATAAATGATAATGGTATGCTTATAGATTCTTATGAAGAAGTACATTTTAGTAGAACTTAAATCAATAATCCGCTCTGTGGTGTAGTGGTTAGTACCTCTGACTCTGGTCCGAGAGGTCCCCGGTTCAATACCCGAATCCGGCAGACTTTTCGTGACTTGGGATGGGTGTGACTGACTACTAGATAATGGAGTGGTAGGAGGAAGGCAGTTTACGACTGTCTATACTCCGCTGCCCTGTAGTCTTGCACTGCTACTGCAGACTGCACAGATCTGGTAGTAGGAGCCCAGAAGAGTGCAGAAAAGGGTTCTGGGAGCCTGGTAAGCCCCAGCTCGGTCGCAAGATAACTCCTACTGGAAAGGCTAAAATATCGGCCTGGCCACACTCGAAAGGGTAATAACGGCGCCAAGGATTTTTGTTTATTTAAATCAATAAAATTGTTTTCGTAAAAAGTGTATTTTAAGTTTAAAACTGTATACTGTACATGAATTCTCTCTACCAGGCTCTAAAATTTAAATGAAAAGCTATATGTCGTAGTAGAAGTTAATTTGCTGAAGTCAACTTGATATGATTTAAATTGCCGAGATCTAGAGGTAACAAGCTTTACATATCTAATTTTGAACTTTTTTCCAATGTTGGTGTCAGCAAATTAGACTCTGCTAGGACGTATATACACAGTATGGTCCTTATTTTGACACTAATTTAGTAGATTTGTATTATTCTATAAGAATCTCTGTAAGAAATAATAATATTGTGTAATTTCTCCTCTTACCAGTGTAGTTTTGTTTAAATATTTACATTTTTTTATAACAATTTTTAGCTCTGAAATAAAATTATTGGCAATTTAGATTATTTGAAACCTCTTGTATTGCAGAATATTGTGTTATACAAAATATCCAAATTTAAAAAACGTGTTGTTACGTTGCCAATTATCCTGACTGAGATCTGGCCTCTGTGTTGCAGGGTTCTCGTGCTTGCCATGCCTCCCGGCTGCTACTCTCTCAACGGCAAGAGGCTTCGAGGACCTATCTCTCTGCGCACCAGCACTCTGGAGGCTATGGGCTACGCCGTTGTTACAATCTCCACAGAAGACTGGAAACTACTGCCAGACTTTGAGAAAATACCTTTCCTGATGCAAGCAATTAAATTAAAGTCTAGTGATCAATATCAAGATTTAAATTGTAAGTAAGTGTTATTATATTATTGTTTTATTATTTAAAATTAAAAAAAAAAATTAGCATTATTTATATTGTTTCATTTCTTTTGAACATGCACTTAATACTTAATTTAAGAATTAAGGGTAAGGTAACGCCACCAATGTTAAAAAAAATCCCTCTCACAAAAATTCTGAAAAAAATTTAAAATGTTCTCCTCTATACCCCCTATCAGTACCTAAAATATCAGGTATACAAATACGATCTAGTTTTTGAGTTATAAATTTTTAAAGTTGACTACTTTAACATGGAGAAATGAAACTCCCATGTTAAATTGGTCAACTTTAAAAATTCATAACTCAAAAACTAGATCGTATTTGTATACCTGATATTTTAGCTACTGATAGGGGGTGTAGAGGAGAACATTTTAAATTTTTTTCAGAATTTTTGTGAGAGGGATTTTTTTTAACATTGGTGGCGTTACCTTACCCTTAAAAGTAAAGGATAGGAGTCAGATAGTTATTCCAATATATTTTGCAATGATAATAATAATAAAAACTATATTGTTATTTCTTGTTTTGATTTTTGAGAACATCTGCAAAGTGCATCGTCTCGCTTTGTAGTATGAATAATGTCATTCCAAAATACCACATAGCTGATTTGTTTTATTGACACAACTTACTTGTTAGTGCGCATTTAACTACAGAAAAAAATTAAATTTACTGCTCCATATAAAAGCTTATTGGTACATTTTTAATCTTGCACTAATTTTGAAGTAATATCTTCATTTTCACTTCTCTTTGAATCCATGAAAAGAAAAATAATAAAAACAGCTTATCTAAAGAGAAAATGTGAAGAAACAGAAGGTTTTGACTTGAAAAAAAATGTATAGAATAAAATATTGACATACTATTTTATTTTAAGGGTAAGGTAACGCCACCAATGTTAAAAAAAATCCCTCTCACAAAAATTCTGAAAAAAATTTAAAATGTTCTCCTCTACACCCCCTATCAGTAGCTAAAATATCAGGTATACAAATACGATCTAGTTTTTGAGTTATGAATTTTTAAAGTTGACCAATTTAACATGGGAGTTTCATTTCTCCATGTTAAAGTAGTCAACTTTAAAATTTTATAACTCAAAAACTAGATCGTATTTGTATACCTGATATTTTAGGTACTGATAGGGGGTATAGAGGAGAACATTTTAAATTTTTTTCAGAATTTTTGTGAGAGGGATTTTTTTTAACATTGGTGGCGTTACCTTACCCTTAACTGCTGGTCCTGTTCCTGTTCTGGATTTCTTTTTTATATTCGTTTAAAAAATACATTAAATAATTGTAATAATAATTATTACTCATTGTCAACTTATTCCTCCACCCTCCAAAAATATAATTTCTGATACATATATAAAAAAAAGGATCCACCTTATATATGCCAATGCTTTAGGAGTCTAGGGTTCAGCAAGTCTTCAAAAAATTTGTTTAGTAAAAAGGGGAATAAAAAAAGAAATAAATTAACACAAAAAATATTTTCACATATTGATTTTTAAGTTGCATTTATTGTAATTAATAACATTATGCCGTACCGTAACTGCTGATACGACAGAGAATGCACCATAGAAAACACACCAAATTTACTACATGGACCTCTGAGTGGCACAGCCAAAACAAACAGTAAAAACGAATTAATCAAACTAAGAAAAAAAAAAACAAAAAAACAAAAAAACATGACAAATAATGAGCCAGGCATATTAATTACAAGGCAATGGCATTGAGCAGGCATTGTTTTATTTTTTATTACATTAATAAACAAAATTAGCAATATTTTGTGTGTTTGAAAGCTAATGATATGATGAAATTGAAACAGTGCTTAAAACAGAAGCGCATGTGAAAAGGTAGCACACATTGATATCGTTTGAAGAAGCACATTAACAATGATTTATTTTTATATAATATTAAATTAAAAATTAAATATTTTTTCTTTCTTTTCTTTTTCTTTTTTTTTTTTTTTTTTTACAATGTTAGATTAGGAATATTTTTTTAATAAAAATCATTTTAAAATAACTTAAAATCTGAGAATACTGATTACAAATTCTATAAATATTTTACACTGTTCTAAATATTCTAATATACTGTACTTGCATTCTACAAATAATGCCAATTAAAAATTAAAAATATAATGCTACATATTTTTAATATGCATTTTATTATTAATTATTATAATATATATTTTTTTTATGCACAGGAGCTGCACTTATATTTTGTTTGACTAGTATAAGAACAATCACAAAAATACAAAACAAAAATACAAATATATCACTGATAGAAAAAGAAGAAGATAGTCTGCTTACTAATTAATGTTAATAGAAATAAATTATGTTAATTAGAAACTAGTAAAACTGTGTGGCTATTTTTTATGAAGCAATAACATTTCATTTTGTTTCCAAGCCAAGTAAGAGAATGTTTTCAATTTGTAGCTAGAAAATATAAGTATTCTATTTAAACCAAAATGACATGATACTGTGCTTGTTCTCTATTCTGAATTTCCATACTAACATTTTTAAGAAAATGCTAATATAAAAATGGCCTACAGCACTGAACAATAAAAGGCCTCGGAGTAACATTTTTAATGGGAAAAAAATAAAAAAAGGAAATCACTTAAAAAAGTTATTACACCAAAATTTACTGTGAAATGTAAATAAATTTTGTTATGCATTATATATATTTATATTTTTTTTCATTGTATTGAATCATTAAACTAGCGCACACTAGTTATAAATACAACAGCAGCAGATGCATATTTTTATATTTATTTGGAAACAACTGCATTGATTTGCAGTAATATGTTAGTAATTAAATCCAGTGCTTACAAGCACTAGAGTGAGTCTATTTAAATTGTCTTAGTTTCACAGAAACTGTTCGTCAGTTCGTTCTTAGCTGTATCTCCATCACTGGATCACTCGATACCGAAAGTGCTCGTTTCCTCAACGGCAAGTAGAAGCTTCTCGTAGAGAATCTCAGGTGTTGGGTACGGAGGCAGGTCAAGCCGGTTGAAGCAGGTGTGCGCTCTGGAAGCAAAGTCACCATTTAGAAAGGGTTTTATTACGGAGATAACTCAAATGTGAACTCATTGGCTTCACAAACAGGAACATGAAGATAAGAAGTTACTAAATTTTCAAGGATTTTCATTATTTTACAGGCTTACAAAGGCAGAGAAAGCAATAAGTTATTTGTCTTTCTCCCATCCCATTCTGTGACATAAAATTCCAGGAAAGGAAAAATAAATACAAAACTTAAACAAAAATATTTCAATGTTATAAACAAAATTGTCATAAAAATAGCTGGAAAAGTACCTTGGTAGGCTGTTTGGTTTGCCCCACTTCTCAATGCAGAACTTTCTTGGCCCGGTACTTCCCCTGAGAGCTGCAAAGCCCTCGTAAGGAATGCTGGAGGTGCCAGTGACAAACTGGAGGAGTCGTAGCCTCTGCTCATTGGTGAAGCGTTCGATGGCATGCCAGAACCACTGGATCACTGGGTGGTTGTCATGGTAGCCTGGCGGAAATATCAAGTTACATCAAGGCCAGGAAATAGAGCTTTACTAGTAAGAATGTTCATTTCAATGATGATAACATACAACACACAACTTTAATTTTCTTGTTATTTTAAATAACTATTATAATAACTTGAATCATATAAAAAGTTCAACCAAATTTTATTTTGTTCACATGTTACTGAACTTATTTTTTATGTATGCATTGGTTTACAATTCAGCAAATGAGATTTAGTTACCTGATCTGTACTCGGTGTTCTTCCTCCAATCTGCAAAGTCAATCTCGGCAGTGCCTGCGATGACAAGCTCCAACTCGCGGGCATCAAACACAGAGACTAGGCGAGGGTCAACGACCTCGTAGAAGCCTCGTACCAGAGACTCTGTCTGCTCAGCTACCCCTCGTTCCAGACGCCACCGCACCACTCGCTCAAGGTACTCCTGTCAACACAACAAAATCAGCATTGCAGGACAGTGAGGCAAATATTCCGTTTGGTTTGAGGGAAATAAGTATGAAACTTGTGAACATTAAATATTTGTAAGGACATAATCCTCATCCCTCTAAAATACCACCCGATAAAAAAAGGAGCTAAAAAAGAAGATAGCATTTTTTAAAATTGAAAAATAGTGAAAATACACTAATTTAATGGCTAAATTAAAGCACCATGAAATGTTCGAAATCAGTAGAAAAAATTATACCTACTATTACGAAAACTAATCTCAAAATTATATTGTTTTTGAAACAAATTATTTTTACTGAAAATTAAGGCAAGAAAGAAGGAAGCCATAGTAAATTAATTTTTTGTTTTATTTAATTTTAAAATTAATGGCTTACTAAGCCTCGATTCACTACAGTCATTACAATCTCCACACAGTTACCTTTTTGTTCTTCTCGGTGACTCCAATGTTCCTGCCACCAAGTTTCAACTCTCGTTCAACCACCTGTCCGAACACTTCCTCCGTTACTGCGAAGGTCAAGTCTAGCAGGTCCGTAATATCATTCTCTTTTATCCACAGCAAGCTTTGGTGGAATTCGCTGTCCAGAGACTCTAAGTCACTCAGCGACACCGGCCTGCAACAACCAATGTATCGGTTAATATAAAGTTTATATTTAAATATAAAAGGATTGATGGTGTGATGTACTTACAGTCTGAGAAGGGCCTTGTAAAAAGGTCTTGTGAAGAAGGCGTCCAGTAGGTACTGGTGCACCAGGGCGAGTCCCAGAACACGGCCACTGAACCGGAACCTGCGCACAATCACAGCAAGGTTATTCTCAGTCACAATAACTAGTTTACTATGATTACAGAGGGAAATGAATTAAGTTCCTGAACTTTCAGATTCAAGCTTTGAGCTATTGGTAATTAATTTTTCTGTACGAGATCTACATTGTAACTGAAACTTAGCTGAAACTATTAATGATAAAATAATTGAAAATTCAGTGTAATATATATATTTTTTAATATTGTCTGGATTGTGCTAACGTAAGACTAACTGTTTATTAAAATCCAGCAGATAAATCTTCCATACTTTATAAAAATGTAGTAAAAAAAGTAAATAATAATAATGATGATAATTCAAGGTTTCTTTTCCTACTTAGGTAAGCATAACAAGAACAGGTTTGCTGTAATAAATATAATAGTAAAAAAATATAATTAGACGTTATTAAAAAATGATTACATATTTACTATTTAAGATGAATTTGGATTCCTAATTTCAACTTCATGACAGAATTATTGTACAGTTAAAATTCCTTATAATATGCCCCCAACTTTATTCACTCATATAAAGTATATGACGTCAACTTACCATTCGTGGTGGTTGTCAACAAAGGCTGACATTGGGGACACCTGCACGGTGTAAGTGTCATTAGCAGAGTACTCAAATAAGCCATAGTATGGGTTGAAGAGTTCGCGTGACAGCAGGAAGAAAAACTCCCGCGAGGGCCCACCGTAGTCCAGGCCCTCCTCACGATCAAACGTTATGTACAGCTTGGACTTCTGAAGGTCCTTCTTTGAGGCAGCCATGATCTTGTTGAAGGCATCTTCTAATAAATGTTCACGACGAATATGCAATCTGTAAAACACAATTGTTTTTATTGCATGGCGAAACTTATTCTACATATTAGTTACACTTCATGATCTATTGAATATTACACGTAAGAAATGTAAGTTAAAAAATATATAAATAAAAACACGAATTACTAAATTTATTTTGCTTCAATGATTAAGTAGCACACTTGAGAGAAAATAAACTTATTTTTTTATTTTAACTGATAGTATGATTTTTATATAAATAAATAAAAGTACATGGCACAAAACAAAGTCAAATGTCAAACTAGCTTATATCACTTTTTACTATATATGACATATACACAGAATTGATAAAATTATATATTTTACTTGCTTTGTATACTTTAATTAATTATCAGAAAATTAATAGTAAAAAGAAACATTTTTTTTTTTTATTTCACCGTTTTTTTTTTTATAACTGAAGTTAAAAGTATTATATATTATATATTAGCTTCCATGCAAATACAATTTAGCCAATAAATAAATATTCCACCAGAAAACGTATTATTTTACTCACTTAAGTTTTCCAGGTCCTTGGCCGTATCCCTTGGACTCCAATTTGCGGTAAAAGTTACGCAGCTTGGCTTCGAAGTCTCTGCGGTAGGGGGCAGGGGCGCGCGCGTTCGCCCTCGACAGTCCGGGGGACGCTTGGGGCGAGGACTGCGGGGAGCCACGCGGAGAGCGGGCCGACACGTTGGCCGGCACCGCGGGGACGTACGACATGATCTCTTGCTCGAACAAGCTGCAAAAAGACACCACCCACGGTCAGTCACATGGAGAATGGAGGCGTGCGTGCGAGATAGCGAGTCGACGAACATTATCAACCAAACTGAAGGGGAGTTACAAATTACATGACCGTAAAAATTGCACTTGTACGTGGCTATATAATAATTAAAACACAAAATTTTGTATGCAAGCAGGCGACAAATATAAATGGAAAATAAGAAGGAACGAATTTGTATTGATTTCTGGAAATGTTTAATTAATATACAAATTAACTGCATGGCAAATACGCAAAATTGATTAACTGTTTAAATACATTATTATTGATAGACAAATATAATCGAAGGAAAAAAAAAATCACAATTAATTATTGTTTCGATACTGTATAGGCGTGTAAATAAATAATAATAAAAAAAATCGCGCTAAAATTGAGGGCACATCATTGCACTATAAAAGTCTAAAAAAATCGAAGTATACTCACAGGCTAAAAAGCATGCCTAAGGTTTTAGTTAGCCACCCCATATTAGCTAGAGTTCCATCTCTCACGACTCTGACGACGAACGACGAGGGTTCGAACGTGTCGCGCGTCCTAACATCGCGTCTCGACTGCTGCTTGCCGCTCTGGGGCAGTGGGCCCGGCCAATCGAAACGAGTTTTTACCTGAGCGCAGGTGCGGGTGCGCACAGGTCGCTCGACAGCAGAAAGTGCGAGTAAAATTGAATCCTTTTATTACACCGAGATGAATTGAAGGAAAGAGTATGAGAAAATCGTGAGAAAAATAAAGTTATTTTGAGAGTGCAGTATGCAGTAACAGGTAGTTCTTCTCGCAACGCCTTTAATCCCTGTTCGCATTCTTTTCTCATGATAGTCTGCACCAAATCGCTCTGTGGAGCATGCAATGGTCTTTTGATTCTATAGAGGAACTCCTGAAATTCGCAAACAACCACCTGTGGAGGTCAAGCACAAAAGAACAAAATTAGATCTCGCACCGCGCGGTTGGTCATGTATTCAATGCATATAATATATATTACAAAAGAAAAATATCTATGTGGTTTCACTTTCGTTTCAAATTTTGAATAATATAAATATAAGTTGTTGTTGACGACTTTTACACTGATTTCTATCAAGCATTTATCAAATCACTTGATCATCAAAAAAATATATATTAGAATCAATGACAACATTCTGAATTATTTACTGAGAAGTATTTAGTAGAAAAGAGGTGCGGAGATATCGAAAAAAAAAAAATTGCTTTGACAAATTTATGATGAACTGCTTTGATTGAGGATGCCAATTTTTTGTTTCCGTTACCGACAAAAGATATTTTTATTCAAAAAACGAAGGTTTTCTCGATAAAAATTTATTCAAGGCCAACTGCAGCAGTCTTTTTCCCCGGATTTGCTAATCAGGAGGCTGCGTGGCTCGCCAGGAGCGCACGACTTCCAGCCAGACAACGGGATTGTCGCTGCTGCGTGGCATATCAATGCGTGAGGGTGTGAAGAAGACGCCGGACTAGCCAGCAGCATCTCTGGACGCGGAGGTACCATGTTCGTGGCTCTCGCTGCGAGGGATTTGACGATTACCATTATAGCCACACGCAATAGCTAGCAGAAAAACATCGCTGTATAATATACTGTATGTATGTTGCTATTTTTTATTGGGGGGGGGGGAAGGGCTGAAAGGATAATTTCCAAATTGTCTTTTTATTAATGAATTATTTATAATAATTTATTATTATAGCCTGCATCAACACCCCTGACAAAAAATGTTAAAATAGTGTTTATTTTGAAATACACCATTATTTGTAAAAGTTATATTTTACTTTCTGTAACCTAGGCTTCCTTGCACTTTTACGTTCAAACTGATACGTGTGCACGCTTTTAGCGATTGTTATCCTCCCATGTTTTTTACTTGGGGTTGCCGATTTTTATTCTTTTCTTCTCATAAGAAAAAATACAAAGCTAGTAGTAACAAACTGTACCTTTTAAAATTCCAATGACATCACCAAACTTTGGTAGATGAAAAAAGTGATTGAAAGATTCTGAGGATGAGGTAAACACAATGAAACTCGTGGAGAAATGCAGCTGCCAGCCCAGGAATATAAAGTTCTAATGATTCATGAATTTATATACGTCTGAAGAAATCAAGGATATATTTTATTTTTTTATAATATTACAGCATTAAATTGAAGTGTTTCAAATATTTACTGCATGTGTACTTATAAAAATTATGTAATGCTTTATTGTGACATATGGATGGACAACAATAGGAAAATCGTATCATCTGACATTTGCTCTGACGATATTCTCCTGCGACGACGAGAGCTAACTTAATTCTCTATTGTTGACCAGCGACATGTTGCAATCATTTACGACTCACACAGTATATTATTATGCAGCTGTGGCGTGCATCGAACTAGACGGAGCCGACAACATGCAACCAAAAGATATGACGGAGATACATGATCTGGCCAATATTAAATAAATCGTCTGAAGAGATGATGTTTATTGTTGATAAATAGATCTGAATTTGAAACGAATTTTACGTTTCTCGTATGTATACGGTTTAAAATTTACTTAACAATAATGTCAAAGAGGGTGATGACGCACCGGCTGTCGGCAGGTGAATGCAGCTAGTCAGGCGGTGCATTAATTAGCCGAAGTTGCGGGCGAAGCGATCGAGGTCATAGCGACAGCAGAAAGGGGGCGTACTGTGTTGGGTGCATCGTACTGCATTGTAGTCTTCAAAATATATGACAGCATTATAAATAAATCTAATATTATTCTATATGTATACACTTTTGTGTTTAATAAAAGACTTATATAAATGAATTTCAGAAACCTTCCTTACTACATTCAGTCTAAAAATCTCGCTAAAATAAATTCAAGATATATCGTGTAATATATATATTATAGTGTGTTTCACCATAGAAATTAAATGTTTTTAAAACAATAAAACTGTAGTTTTGTTTGATGGAACGAATCCAAGAGAAGCGACAACCTCAATAAGGGCTGAAAAATATAACTAAATTGTGCTTCATAACCATGTTCAGTATTTTAAATTGAAAAATACTATTTGAACAATTCATTTATCGATTAACGAAATTACGAAAAAAACAAAAACATGCGAGTTACGTATTAAAACTTTCGCTTTCAATTGAAGCAGAGAAAATAAAGTAATAAGAGTTTATAGGTTTTACCTGAGGTTAGATAACAGAAAAATGAATCATGAAATTGATCATGCAGAAATACAGTATTACACGTACATTAACGGCTCTAGCTGCTCCAATCGCTAAATTTTCTCCACCGCGACGATGTTTTACACTTCGATTTGCAGCTGCATTTCGGCGCTGAAGTAGCGGTACCCGCGCGAGACGAAACAATAAGACGGCAGCAGGTGACCACGGGAAGTGAATTAATGCGCCAAATTCACCTGCCACGGCTGCCACCTTTGATATTACGAGTCGGATGTTACGGAAGTTAGAAACATAACGGGACTTGCAAGTTGCAATATTTTTTAAGTTTTAACGCAGTGTCATAATAATAAACAATAAACGTATATTTTACTGGAAAAAAAAAAGAAAAAAGAGTTAAAACTGTTCAAAGTAATTCATATTTTTTGTTTACTGAAAAAATTAAATCGTTTAGCAAAATTTAATTTTCTTTTTTGTTTGTATTTCATGCAGTTCTTAATTTTTATTGTATATTATTATATATAGTAGGTAGACTATAGGAAGTTTTCCATAATTCACAAATTCATACAAGAATTTGCAACTAATTTTGACGAAGTAGTAATAAAAAAAATCACGTATTTTATTCGTTAATTCTTAATCTGTGCCAAAGTGTTGACATAATATATTATTATATATATTTATATCAATTATATTTTTTTAGACAAATTTACGAGGAGGGTATTAGATAAATTGAACCACCTCAGGGGTACTACGTGCGCAGATTACGTATTATGCAAATCCGGCTTGTTAGCCGAGCAGCGCTTCCTGCAGCACGCGTCAAGTGGGTCATCGCGCGACGGGCTGCTGCCTTGCTCGCGAGCGTTGGCGGCACTTCCTTCCTGTCCCCCGCCAACGAGTTTTTCTCGCACTCGCCGCACCTGCCCTACGAAGGCGCACGCTCGCAATATTAACGACGCAACCCGCGGGCGCCGCGGTGAAGATTTCGTAAAATGAAGCCTTCAGCATTCAATGTTTTAATGAAGAGGGATCAAGAGATAGAGATATAGAGATTGATCAAGCAAAGAAAAAAATTATAATTGAAAATGTCTTTAACTTGCTGCATGTATTATTCAATTATTTGTTTTTTCCCTTGATTTTTTTTTTTTTTTTAAGTTCGGGCATACGATCATTAAATTATTTTTTCTTTTTCCTATTAGGTATGAATTAATAATATTTATTATTATTTATCATCATTAAGTTTATTTGCAGCACTCGGTCCTTTCATCGACTTATTAAGTGCAATTACCAAAGCAAATACTGCTTTATCAAGATACAAGTTGGTTTATATTTTGATGGGTTCAATCCTATTTAATGAAGTACCAAAAAAAAAAAGTTGCAAGTTTCTGTCAATATTTCAAAAGGCATGACGAGAATTTCATGAAGAACAAGCCCTATTACAGCATTCTACGACAATTTCCTGATTTTATATGAATTTTTAAAAACTCTTAAAAATGACGTCATACTATTGAATCTTAAATGTTAACATTTAACAGTTAACATTGCCAAATCCCATACTTAATATTGAAATGTAACCAAAAATTCATTTGCTAGGTTTTTAGGTGCTAGAATCATGATAATGAAGGTTCCAAATTTCTACCTCAATTCCTTTTCATTTTAGCAATGTTAATGATGCATTTTCCCATTTAAGATTCAATGCTATGACGTCATCAAAAAAAGTTTTAAAAATTCATATAAAATCAGCAAATGGTCGTAGAGTGCTCTAATAGGGCTCATTCTTCATAGAATTCACAGTACTTTTTACTAGTATTGCTAACTCAGATACCGGTCAGTACCCCATTATTAGCTATAAGGCTCGTGATCGATCAGCAGGATTATTATTTATTGATAGTTCACAGTACGGGAAACAAAAAATATGTAATAAATTTAAACTTCTTTGTAGTATAAGCTTGTTTGTTTACAAATCTCAGAGTTATGGTATCAGTGTTAAATATTGACATAAAGTTATAAGAGAGTGCTAACACAAATAACAACATATTTACAGAACAGTTAATTTTTTTCAAATCTATGATGACACCTCACAATTATCTCAAAGTAACTGTTTTAAGTTAATGAAGAAACAAAGGAAGTAAGACTGATAAGAATAAGCCTTACTTTGAATGTCGAGCAGTGGGGATAACACTGGGATCTCTTTGCATGCAAATGGTACATGCAAATTACAAGCCCTCAGATTACAAATATTACTGTTATTTTGCATTATGTAAAATACAATGCAGGTAAATATGATAAGATAATAATATTATAATATAATGTACAGTGAACTTAAAAAAAAAAAAAAAAAATTAACTGTTCAAATCTTGCAATTAATAGGACTATAGGAGTATCATCAAATGATTTTTATTTCTAGATGATGACCTGTAATGATAAATAAATAAATAAATAAATAAATAAATAAATAAATAAATAAATAAATAAATAAATAAATAAATAAATAAATAAATAAATAAATAAATGCACCTTCTATGATGACATTTTACATAAATTTAGTCCCTTTGTTTCATTAAGGCGGACTGCTTGTGACCAATTAAGTGGGCTCCAGAGATCGTTGCTTACCTCAGCAGGATGGTGAGGTCAATGTCGTCGCTCAGACGGTCTAGTGCCAGGGTGCCATCCACCCTGATTGCGTTGACCTTATCCCTGAGTCCCTGGCTTGTACCGACGGGGGCGTGGCGCTCCTTCAGAATGTCCATGATGTTGGCTTGGCGAAGGAACGCTACCACCTTCTCGTTGTACGCAGTCGGAATGTCGGGCATCACTCGTGGAGGAATCAGCGGAGCGTTGCTATTGGCTGGACGTGGGGGAGGGATGGGGGCCTGAAACACGATGGGAGAGGTACAGTGAATTACTGCAACTACATTAAAAAAAAAAGAAAAAACCCATGGCAATTAAATTTTAGTAATAAAATTCGTATACTAGCAGAGCTAGGTTAATTAATTCTACACCAAAAAAATACAGTTCAATTAATTATCAAATAAAAATATACAATTAAATGCCAAAGAAGAAATTACAAAACCGTCAAAACACTCACCCTGGCCTGGCTGAGCTCCTCTTCTCCGGCGCTACGACTGCGCCTCCTTGCCCCGGGCAGCAGCAGCTTGTGAGGGTTCAGGTACGGAGCCTCGGCCGGCACTCGAGGGTCAATGAACGTTGTAGTCTTGGACGTGTGATCAATGAAGAATTGCTGTCGACAGGAGACACACAGATCAGTGAGGAATTTGAAAATATGGCATTGAAGAACATGTTTATTTCCCATAAACATATTTAGGAGATTCATTTCTAAATAGTCAAATTTAAAACTTGCTTAAATTACTTTAACAGACATTTTTTTTATATATAAAAGGTATTATAGCATCATGGAAACCAATAGCATATTTAATTGAATATGGATAAATATAAGAATAAAAAAAGTCTTGAAATTATAGGGAGAATTATATGAGAAGAAAGCATGCAGTTTCAATATTTGAACAATGACAAAAAAAAAGAGGGAAGGATTTCCATACCTTGCCGTTACGGTCAAATTTGGTCTCCCATCCTCTCGGTAAATCCCTCCCAGTATCAGCAAACATATTTAGCATGGTCACAAGGTCTCTGTTGTGCTGGTATCTGTCAAATGCATGACCATCTCTTCTAATCTTGGAGACCATGTGTTTCAGAGAACCATTTCTGTTGTATAGAGTCAGTGCCTCCTGAAATTATGAACATATAATGTCACATTAGATATTATTTTATTTTTATATGTTTTTTTTTTTTAATATTTTATTATGTTGATGGTATGCTCAATAGTTAGCATCCTCACATTTAATCCTCCATTAATTTGCAAATGTTTTAAAAGTAGTTTTCCTATTTTGTAATGCTTGTTTTGCACGAGCACCCACCTCGTTCATGTGCAGCATGGAGAAGAAGTCTGGACGGCAGATGAACCTGACGGCAGGCACCTGCAGGGACGTTGCCTCCACAGGGGCTACCTGGCTGGGTCCCTCCGCACCCTGCTGCATGCCAAACTCCTCCGTATCCAGACGACGAGATGTGATTGTTCGGCGGATACTCTGATACCTGAGCATTCAGAAAATAACAATTTTTGGACATTCAGTTTTAACAAATAACAAGCAGAAAATTTTAATTAATTAATTAAATAACAATTTTTTTTTTCAGTCATAAGAAATTACCACATTTTTTCATAAAAAATAAATTAATGGATATTTGATTTTTCTGAGTATAGATTACAAGGCTCTGATTTTCAAACACAGCAAAATATACTACTAAGAAAATAATATCAACTTTCGTATTGTATTCAATTTTGCCTAAGCAAAAATCTTTCAAGACCAACTGATTTTAAATCTAGCTTACCGTCGGTCTAGCTGTTGTCTTTGCAGATCATTACTTGAAGGGCGAGCTCTTGCAACTGCATTGGACGACGGTCTTTGCCAGGTTGTAGTACGATTGACATGATCAATGTAGAAAATACGCCCATGGCTGTCAATCCTCGCTTCCCAATCTGTTAAAAAATAATTTGTATTAATTAACATACTAAATTATGAAATATTACAAACTGGTTCTGAATTTCAAAGCTTAATTACTATAAAAAATTATATGAATAGTTCACTTAAATATTAGGTTTAAAATACTGTAATGAACTTTTCCAGTAATTGTTAGGGTAATTTTACATTGAATATTTAGAAAAATCAGAATTTTGGTAATCTAGCTAAAAGGATAACAGATTGGTTGTATTTGATTTTTTTATAATTTATAGTAAACTCACATGGAGGAAGAGGCTCATCATCAGCTGACAATTCGACTCGTTGACTTTTGTAGGTTCTCTCTGGAATTGAGGGCAGTCTGGTGGTAGTGAGGTGACGGAAGGTAGCTGGTGGGGGAGGATCGTCTAGCACCAAGTCGTCGCAGTCTGGGGGGTCCTCCATGTCCCTGTCCATCTGCAGAGGCACCGGAGAACGCCCAGCTCCACTGTTGTGCCGAGCGTGGTGCGTGGGAGTAGGGGGACACTGCAGCGAGGTACCTGGGCTGGCCACGCGGCTAAGCAGGCGGTTGTGGGGACGAACCAGAGGAGGCCGTGGATTTAAAAGAAGCATTTCATCCGCCATCACGTTAGAGTCGAGAAGAAAGACAGCAGGTGGAGGAGGGTGTGTTGTCTGTCTGGACAGTGGACGATGAGGTCTCGGAATGTCACTTTTAACTAACGGTAAAGCAGCAGCACCTTGTTCTTCATTTTCAACAGAAGCAGCAGCTGCTGTTATTTCTCCTGGTAAATCAGGATTATTTGAAGCTATAGAATCAGAACTTGAACTTTTATTACTAAAAACAACAGTATTTGAATCTGAACCACTAGAATTAGTAGCAGTATTATTTCCTAGTCCAGAATCAGATGTAGGAGTAATTATAGAGCAAGGAGATATAGGGGAGACTCCAGCAGACTCTGCAGTTGGCACTGCAAGTAAACAGCCACAGAAATTAACATCAGTCTCCTTCCTTTCTAGCCCCTCCTCTCCTGTGGCCATCGCCACCTCCACCTCAGTCTTATTAACACTACCCTGATCTTGCTGTTGACTAGAAACACTCGTAGTTTCCTGAGCATTATCACCTCCACTGAGTGGTCTAGAACAAGTACTTTGGTTTAACACTTCACTGGTTGTCTCAATACCATACATTAAATTACTATGGCCTGTTACAACACAAGTGTCCACAATTATGTCTTGAGACACTGAAGATTCATCATCCACGAGATTCTCTATAGAAGAACAGTCAATCAAGCTGCTGTCTTGTTCTGGAGTGGCAAGAGGAGCCACATCAGGGGGACAACAGCGCAGGTTGTTGGTGTCCTCAACGGCAAGCCTCACAGGTCTAGAAACACCACTAGAATCACTTCCTGCACTTGACGTGGCAGTCAGCACAACTTTTTTGTTACTATTTATCTGCTGAACATTATCACAGTTATTAGGATCAATAGCAAATTGTTTACATGCACGAGGGTGACTAGAATTATTTAACCCGTTACTATTTCTCATTTCGTCCACGTCTATTATTTCAAATGCAAAAGCGTCCTCAGGATTGACTAGTCGGTGAGGTCTGGGTGGCAACTCTGGTAAATTTTCTTCTTGTGTAGGAGATTGACTATTTTTGTTGACTTGTTTTTGTGGTAAAGCTGCTGACGAAGGGATGGGTTTCTGATGTCTAGGTACTTCAGGTGGAATTCTTGTTTCTTGTTGTACACTAGATCCATTTGTATATTGTAATGCTTTTGTTCTTTCCAATGGTCTATGAGTGACTAAAGAAGCAGGACGTTTTTGAGCAGGAATGGACGGTTTTGATGCTCGTGGAGGGAGAGGAGGTGGAGGGGGATCAGATGAACTGACTTTCTTTTGTTCACTAGGATATAAAGTTTCGTAAATGGACTCCTGCTCAATTTTAGTTTGTGACGGAGGTTTCTGCCAGATTGGATAGTACTCTGCAGGAGCTTGCTGACTATTAGATCCATCGTCTTCAGCTTCTGAACTACGACCGCAGTTATGAGAATTCCATGTAACTTGGTCTTTTGCAGAGTCTGAAGCTGAGCCAGAGTCATCCCCCGCTCCCCCATTGGGCACTACAAAACCATTCAATCTCTTTGGAGTGGTCGTGACATTACGATGGTGATGATGAAGCATTTTCTTTTTTAGTTTAAATGAAGCCTCAGGCTCTGACTCACTTTCAGAACTGAATCCCTTGATGCGTAAAATATCCTCTAGATCCCTACGTCCAGTCAATGCATTCTTGCTCCCGTTGCTGTGATTGTGTCTTCTTGACAGCTTCTTTTTGAGGCTATTTCCTCCGTCATCACACTCCTCGGTGTCATCTGAGGCCATGCCTGTGAAGGCCAAGGGCAGGAAGTGGATATGGTCACAGTCGTCTTGAAACATGTTGAGACACTGAGACTGTGGAGGGTCCAGGGATGCTGTGAAGAATACTTGACCCTGTGTGCTGTCTGAAGAGGTCAGTGGCAGTTTGAACTGTGCAGGACAGCTGGAAATATGGACATAAATGTTAATTTTCAAATTTGCATACCCCAAAGATGTTTTATTTTTTTCCAAAGAATAAAACCTGATAAATTTGTAAACTAGAAGGGAAATACAACTTTTAATTTTTAATGCATTATTTTCAATTTACCTCAGATTTTTTTTAAATTTAAATAATAATAATTAGATTTATTCTTGTGGGTGGGGGACAAAAATCCTTCTAACTATTTCTTGGTAATATTTTGGAAGGATTTAATGTTAAATGAGAAGTACATACTTCTGTGCTCTATCCTGGATGGAGCGCACTGGGACGCTGACTCTGCCGAGGTAACGGTTCACCAGAGGTCGACTCTTGGAGAACTTGTCCTTGACCTCAATGTCCAGCATGTCTTGTGGCAGTGCCGAGAAGTGGAAGGCCTAAAAACCAAGGGGAGGAACATTGCTTAAGACTATGAGCCTTTAGAATTACGACTGCAATGATTACAGCAACAACAATTTAATGAATATTAGAAACTTAAATAAAAAAAGTATAATATCGAATGAATTTAAGGTAAGGTAAAATATGTATACAACATTTCTAAATAAAGAATGCTCTATGTTTGTTTAGGCGATCTGCTTTAAAGATCTATAACATAGTTCTGTTACTCTAAAGAATCTACATTTAATTTTGAATAATGTATTATATTTTACATTTATGGACACTGATTGTAACATATACTATTTTACAAAAAGTCAAAATTCTTTATTTAATCTTTATATAAAAAAAAATAAACAATAAAAAAAATGTGTAACGTTTTCTTATAGAATATAAAGAAAATACCAATGTACATGACATTTACAAACGCCCCCAACGGTTAATTATTCAGTATAGCAGCACCGACGCTCTCACCTGCGAGTCCCAGGAGGGGTGTGTGGTTGCCTCTCGCGTGGCGGTGCGGCTCTCCTGGCCGTGGTGTGGCAGCAACATCGCCTCGCCGCCCTCGCCTTCGCAACTGCCCGGCCGGATACGCAGCTTCACGTACGGGTCAGGGTTGAAGAACACGCTGCGACGCAACCCGCGGGCCGCGATGCCTGTCGGGAGAAAACAGGAGTCAGAATGAGAGACGAAGAGTTTCATTTTAATTTATTCCCGAAATCATGATGATCCGAGCGGAAAAATAGAGAAAAAAATACATGTCCTAAAATTTAATAAATTACAATTTATTATTTTAGAACTATTTTTCACATATGATGAAGCAGATGAAGCACTCAGAAGTAATATAAAATTTCATAATTAATATATTTACACAATAATTTTTATAAAAATGTCTGAATCACTACAAGTGAACAAAACCAAGAAGGCATTTGTTATAGAACATAAATCCGGTGTTGAAGCCGTATATATGCAGTAAAAATCAAGCAGTTTAACTGCTGTGCAGAAAATTAGCCACTAAAAATATATAAACATGAAATAACAAGAATATAAACTATATTCCAGCTAAAATTTCAAAAAATACAATAATATTTAAATAGCGAACGACAGTGATTATACTCACAGGAGACTCTGAAGTGAACTCGTGTGTGCGCGGAGTCTGCAGGGTCGGTGCAGGGTTCTGTCAGGGGTCCGGTCTCGCCGTGTCCCAGCAGCGCACTCTCCTCGTCCGAACTTTCCGAGGTAAGGAACTGGTGGTCTGCGGCCAGTGACGCTCCCGCCTCGCGAGACAACACTGTCAACGGCTCGGAGGAGGCAAGGCACGCAGATTTCAGGCCGCTGTAGTAGCGGAAACAAAGCTTCTCGCCCTCTGCAACACCACAACTAAACGTCAAGAACGGGACTTGAAACATATACCCTCTAGGGAATGAATGAGTTGTGAGTTGGATGGAAAAATGGAATGAGGGACGTGAGTTTTTATTCCTTAGGGGCTTCGGGTATTCCGATTTATGCAAATAAAGGGAAAACAATGTGGCTCTTACCTTGGTGGTGCGAGAGGGGAGGCTGTGCAAGGTCCAGCAGCCACATGACTTGCCCCTGTGTGCTTCCCACAACTCCGTCGCTGCGACGCTCGATCGACTTGCAAGGATCGCTCTCCTCTGAAACAATAGACGAACAAACCGTTAGAAAAAACAAAGTTAATTTAAATTAATTTTAACATTATAATTATTCGGATTATAAGGTATAATTTACAAATAAGGGAAAACTGAAAAGAATTTTCTCCCCCACCAACTTCTTGCCACTTGATTTAAATTCAGATGTGCTTGCAGATGCAGACATATATTCTTATCTTGAACAAACAATCTTAGATTTATTGTTTAGTTTGAAGGAAATTGATAGCTGTTTTATAATTATAATTCTCACGTCAACACAATCGTGTTAAAAATATATATGTAGCAATGCGAGCTGTGTGAGAATATATAACGGCATGATACACATTCAGTTACTTGCAGCAGAAAAAGAACTAATCATGATGATCGAATCTTACACTTGGGAGCAGAACTGATATAATCTCATTTCCACAAAACGAATTATAATAAACGTGTATACGCCGCCTCTGGTTATTTTTTTTAATATTGTGTGCACGTATAATCATATCATAAAGACAAAAGATAAGGATAAGGATATTACATCATACTACAAGGTGTATCCGGTACGGGAGGGAATGTTTGATTGGGGGATTGCCAAAAGAAGAATATAGCTGTTACTCCCACATACTATAATAGTAGAGCCAACAGCTGTTGTTCTTTTTTTTTAACGTTTCCCATTCATTCATCCGCTGTTTCATTCATTATTATACCTGGGCAGGGGACAACACAAAAACCTGCAGGGAGTACTTCCTCCGGATATGCAAGGTGTTAGAGGACATAGGTGTGCATTGCATGCACAAAAACTCAATAACCCACGCAAGTATGCATGGTCTTGTCGTTTCCGGCTAATAGAGTTTTGTCACATTTTTTTTTACTAAAATTTACAACCCTATTTAGATCAATATAAGAGTTTATTTTAAATTATTTTATTTAACAAGGGGGTGCAATATAGGATACGCGTATATAAAAATAAAAATTACAGGAAATTTAATTAATTGAATTTCTCAATGTTTCCTGTTCAATTAAACATATGACTTAATTATATTAATTGGTAATTACGGCATGTATTCACTTCATTGTCGGTCTCTTACATCAATACAACGGATTTTATCAAGGATTTTTTATTTCCTCTTGAGCTATATACTTGTCCATTGACAAATAAAAAGCCAACAGCGGCGCCCTTTCCTGACCAATGTTTCCTTAGTTTGGTTCCGGGTTCCGGTAGCTGACCAAGTCGTTTACAGTTTATACTCGTAAAAATAATGAAAATGAAAAAAGTAACCAACTGCTATATATCGTAATAAAGGTGTAAAACTCTGTGAGTTATATCAGAGATCTTGTATTGTACAATGTAAACTCTTTGGTTATATCATGCATGCAAAATAATGGGAAAGAGGTTTGCAAAGTCACATGGACAAACTGCAAGTGCATTTTTCGGATTTTTCCAATAACTTGAAGTATATATTTATATATGAGCAAGAAAAAATATTTTCGGCAGAATCAAAGCTTTAACTTTTTTCAAGGATTTTCCTTTCGGCTTTTCATATCATGAACTCTATACAGCTCATGTTACTCATATATATATATATATATATATATATATATATATATATATATATATATATATATATATATATATATAAAAAAACGCCACGATATAGCACATCCTATTATCATGCAGAGACTACCACGCATGAATCAAATAATACTCAACGCCTACGAGTGTAAGTTTATAGTAAGCTGAACCAAAGATAAAACTTCACTATCGCGAATGTTGGTGTAGTATGCTGAATGCGGGAGCATCCGGGCTACTGTACTTTTATGTATATGAGAGTTGCTGTTGCAAGTAGACACCACGTGAGCCTACATGCATGGGAGGACTGTGTATAGTAACGGACGTATAATATGCAGCAGCTACCTCCCTCTATGCATCAGCAGGAAGTGTAAGCACGTACCTTCCTCTTCCTCTCATTCACATCCTCTAAAGTGACAGCACCTTTACTATACACCGAACCGTTGATATAGAAAAATACCATTAGAGAAAGAGAGTGTGATCAAAAATAGAGGAAACGGGAAACAGTTGACTCGCTTCTCTTATACAACTTCCGGTTCTGTCTGAGATTCATTCAACAAAATTTCCTGCATGCAGTCCCTCTCTATATCTATACCTTATTCACTTTCCTCCTGCATGCTCTCCTGTGTGTCACTCGTCAGGAAGAGGAAGTTGAAGGGATGGGGAGGGGATAACTAAAGGGGGTGTGGGGGCGAGAACAAGCTTTGTGGTGGCGCCCATCCGTCAGTTAACTAAGCGGGGAGCCGACCAAGCGATGACTGCAAAGTGATTTGTCTCTCTAAAGGGGATCACACTCAACTAAACTTTTTTTTTTTTTTATAACTTTCTCTGTGGTATTTATATAAAAAATGTGAATTTATAATAATTGATGATAGATTTGATAATTTAAGGAATGAACGAAAAAAAAAATATCGGAGTTTATATTATTATATATTATATTTCTTTAAAAACAATACAGTAATTTATGTATATATTTTTTATGTAGATAATGAAAATTATAATTTATTTATTTATTATTTCACCCATAAATACATAGTAAAATGTACAAGAGAACAGGAATTAAAGTGAGGATAGCACGCAAAACCACACACAAAAAGTGGCACTACCCTTTTATAAATTAGTTAGATTTATATTATTATATACAAAAAAGTAAACTAGCAGTTAACTATAGTTAACGGAGGCTTTAATTTAATACTTCATTCCATTATAAAAACCAATCCATGTAAATAAAAATACTAATATGAAAGTTTTCGGAGCGCTGCAAATTAATTTTAAATAATGTAATGTTATATAGTGTGGAAATACTGCAAATCCTTTTATAAAGCTTATTCTTGATATCGATTCTGGGTCATGACATCACAGAATAATCATGTCACGTGTTTGTGTGTCACGACTCTTCCTCCGGATCTGCTGCCGGTGACTGTACTACACACCCATACATGATATAATAACATGGTGAACACCTCAGCAGCTGACGAGGGGGCGTGGTCATCTGTACTCACCAACAGGGGAAGCCTTAATAAGGAAGTGACGACTATAATTAGCCGCTTCCTTCAATTTCGCATCCGGTCCTTACTTATATTGAGGTAGGTTAGGGACTTCAAATGAAATTTAAATATACACCCACCACACACACTGAAATTGCTACCGTTAATAGTTTCAAGTTATAAACAATCTAAATTGTAATTGCCTTTGTTATGATTCATTTCCTACCCTTATATCTTATAAATTTCAAGCTATTACTATAATAAATAAATGACCATACTGCAGTTTCAACAAAATTCTGTGATATATATCAAACGGATATAATATAACATTTACGGGCCGTAACTCTACCCGTATAATACAAGAGACTTTCTTCTGTTGTGAATAATAATTATAATGTAAAACAGACTATTCATTTAAACTGAATATAAAGCCTGTATTATACGAGACTATTTACATTACAAATTTTCTTACAAGAAAACTTTAAATCCATACATTTGTAGGGAGATGAAATTTTCTCGTAAGGAAAAATTGTATACATGCAAAATGAGATATTAGATAGTGAAAATTTTAGTGGCTTAATCGAAAGAAGGGGTAAAAAAAAATATGGTACTGTGAATTTTGTCAGATTTTTCTGAGACCGGAAACTATTTTTAAAAAATTATTGAAAGTCTATTTTATGACGTCACGGGCGGCAATACCCTATCCTTTTTCTTAAGGAGTGCCGCCCGTGACGTCATCAAAATAGACTTTCAATAATTTTTTAAAAATAGTTCCCTGTCTCAGAAAAATCTGAAAAAATTCACAGTACCATATTTTTACCCCTTCTTTCGATTAAGCCACTAAAAAAAATTTTCACATTCTAATATCTCATTCACAAAATTGTATCGTGTAATACAGGCTTTTAAGATAAGAGTTCAGAAACAATGTTATGATTAACATGGAAAAAAAAAAAAAAAAAATCTAACTCTTGTATTCTTTGCTTGAAAAAAAAAAAAAAAAAAAAAAGCAAAGGTGCTATAAAATTAGCATAAAAGTTTATTATAACGCGATGAGAGATATAATATTATGTTGAACATCAACGCGTATGTACGTATAAATAAATATATTATACTATCTGGTGAGTATAAAATAATTATCTATTACGTACAACATATAAGTTTGCGTCCTGTACTTGGTAATAAGCGGGGGTCGTCTCAATCTGCAGCTGGCATATCGCCACCAACGGCGAGTCCGACTTCCGTCCGCCTCACCTCCTCCCTCGCTTACCTGTCGGTCCCGTCCGGTCGTGTACAAAAAACGTACACGTGCTAAATACGACGAAATATGCTTGCAAAATTACCGGTATATAAAATAATAAGGTTGACATGCATAATAATGATTTATTCATTCTTATTATAAGAAATCTATTATAATAATATATGATGAAGGTGTGTCAGGAAAATCCATGTATTAATTCAATTTTCTTTTGTGTGTTGTCTCTGTGTCATTAATAATAAACTGCGACAAGAAGCTTTAAGGGCATTGGGTGTAGCACCGGTAGTTGGCAACACTGACGTACCTTCACCATGTTAATTTTTTATCCTTGCTCCTCGGAGTAATTTTTATGCTAGAGCTAAGCTGATTGCTGTAGTATCAAGATAATTAGTAGCCCAAGTGCACAATTTGGCTAAATAAAGCCTGATTTAAAGAAAAGTATATTTTTTAAATTTTTTAAATTTATATAAGCATTTTTCTTAAATATATAAAAAAATATATATTTTTTAAATTTTTTAAATTTATATAAGCATTTTTCTTAAATATATAAAAAAATACTTTTCTTTAAATCAGGCTTTATTTAGCCAAATTGTGCACTTGGGCTACTAATTATCTTGATACTACAGCAATCAGCTTAGCTCTAGCATAAAAATTACTCCGAGGAGCAATGACCAAAAATTAGCATGGTGAAGATACGTCAGTGTTGCCAACTGCCGGTGCTACACCCAATGCCCTTAATATTTTTTATACCACGAGTAAACACCAGAGTTAATATTTCATTACTTAATACTTACGTAATTTACGTACAATGGCAGCAAGATATAATATGAATGACATAGAAGAGCTTATATCGTTTTTTAAAGGTCATAATAACAGTATAGAAGTATAATAACCTTTAATAATAATAACCCTGCAATATTTATAAGACAAGCGAACTTGAACTAAACGATTATAGATAGTGTTTATATGACGAAGTTTCACACTATAATTTATTTATATATAGAAAGAGGACAGCGGACATCATATTATATCATGTAAGAAAAAATTGTCCAGACTCACTAAAAAAAAAAAAACAAAAAAAAAAAACAATGGATGCGGGTGAACGGTTTAAGAAAATTTCTATAATATAAATATAAATGGCAAATGACAATTTAAATATTTTAACTCAAAGATTGTTAATTTTATTCAACCAACAAAAAAAAAACAAAAATAATTTGTCCATCTCATTTTGTATTACTATAACTGGCACGATCATTTGGTTGAGTTACAGGCACTCAAAACTCATTATTATTCATGTTCGTCCTATTTATATTGATTGAAAACAGTATATCATGATGTTTATTGACATCGCATAGTTCTAATTCGAAATTTGGAGATAAAAAAGAAAAATAATTAATTAATTTATAATGTACACTTTAAAAAAAACTTTAACATGAATTCACGTAGTTTTTTAATATGTTTTTATTTTAGGTGCCAAGTATTACGCAAGGAATATATTCCTTGTGACGTAAAGAAGAAGAAAAAAAATCTTTTATGTTTGTCGCTTTGAAGAGAGACAAGAGGGTAAAAAATAATAAAAAAAAAAGGCATACACTTTTGAAGTTGTAAAATATTTGTCGCGTTCCTTTGTTCTCCGGTCAGTAAGTTTGTGTGGCAGCAAGCCGCCGCTGCTACAGATGAATAAAGAACGGCTTGATGAACTGTTCCGATGGCCTTTTTCTCTCTCTCGAGCTGCTTATCTCAATAAACCACCGCTCTCGTCACTTCCGCTTGCGTAAGAGCTGCGGACTTGAGCTCGTGCGATACATTACAAGTTATTATACACTCAGATTAATGCTAGGCTCCACACCGGAGCTATTAACTAGCCGGAAGAAATATTCTATTGCTTACTAATATAATGTAGTATGCAAATTAAGACAAGAGTATTAAAACTTTATGTATTTATCGAGTACAGATCACACATCACTGAATTTTGCTTACAGTATTAAATAATTACTTGATTATTTCTTCAATTCATGCATGAAATATATGAACTGTATAATACACAGCTTTTTATGCGTCCGTAAAGAACTCAACAGGTAAATCAGGTGTTCAAGAACATGTTATATTAATATATAATATTATATATACTATATAGTATATGTACAGTATAACAGTACAGTATCATAAAAGCGAAATATTTATAGCTAATATGAAGAACAAAGTTTCATTAACTATAAATAATATTAATAATTCAATTAAACTGTCCTTTAGATAATATTATTCTCACCACATATATACTTAGAGGACGACATTGCGATGGTTTTTTCATTTTACTAAAAATTAATGTTTTTAGTGCACTAACGTACAATAAATTTAAATAAATACAAAACTATTTTAAATTTTCATGCAAGTATATTATACGAAATTTAAGAATAATCATGGCATAATATTTATATACATACATATATATATATATATATATATATATATATATATCATAAAATGCACCATCAGAGACATTAGAAGCATATTATACAAACTCTTCACCATTATTAGTATGACACTATTCATAATTAAAATTCAGTATACAGTCAAGTACACACAATATATAAAGCAATGTTTTACATATAGTAGATATATGCATTTAGAAGAAAACGTGTTGAGTTCCCCCCTCTCAAAATTTGTACCAGCACATATTAAACTGGCCCGGTCAATTTGTTCTACGACTGAGTTTGGTGTGATGTGCAAGCTATACATCGGTACCATGGAGCTATAATTTATCCATGATCGGTACGGAAGACGTTCCTCTTAAAATAGCCGTCACATCGACCTCTACAGTGAAGCTTGATTACACGCCTGGCCTCTGTAGCTCCGCGCTCGCCGGAAACTACTAAGCAGTGAGCACCATGCGTGCACCGCTCGCGAGAGGTGAACCTGGCTGAACCACACCTATTACGCATCTCTTATGACGGGTTATATAGCTGAGAGTTCAAAAAGTATTCAAGGTTAGGTCATAAGTTCCAATCCCTTACTTTTTAAGTATTCCTAGCTTCTGACAGTCTGCATGCATGCCATGGCTATTGAGAAGCTAGAGTTTTCAAGTTTTTTATGTATATCAAAATGTCATGAAGGCTAAAGTAATTGCCACAGTATGCATGACGGTTGTGCCGTTCAATTGGTCACCTTTCAAAAATTTCAAAATTGTCAACAAAAATCAAACTTTTAATTAGCCTACAAAAAAAAAATATATATAATCAACCGGTCTACGTTCCAAAGCATTATAAATTTATTGAAGCTAATCCATTTACGTTACTTGTCTGCTCTGCTGATGTTAATCTAAGCAAGTAGCTCGTACGTCATCAAAATGTTGGTCCCATCCGTCCTCCACTCTTACATACAAATCTGCACTGTCCGTGCTAATAGCGATGACCAAACAAAATTAAAACTACAAGACTGACGTTCCAAGGTTCATTCATTTATTTAATTCGCACTCATTTCCTTTTAAAGAACTTCTTACTACTCTGCTGTCTTTTGTTTTGATCTGCATGCAGTGTAACAAACTGACGACGATGGCATCACACCGCGGCGATAGGCAGCAGAGGAAGTGGGCTCCAATGCGCGTGAATGTCAGGCAAGTTAAGTGTGCAAGCGACGCCCATGCACCGTGCTGCTGCACTATCAATGTTGATGGCCTGAATGCAAAAGGCTGCTGCAGCAGGCAAGTTGCCATGCTCCCGTGCGCAGCGACACGCCGCCACGAATCCATTCATAATAATCTTCGCGTACTCGCTCACTCGGCACTTCCCATTCATTCATATATATTATACTCTTTTCATTCACGCCCACACAGCAATGTATTATATATTAAATATAGACCAACACGCCTATAGCTGTATGAAGTATATATAATTATAATTATCTATACGCGCTATGTCTAATGTTTTGCTTATAAAGTGTAACCGAAAGGAACTACATTAAGAAATTGGTGACGCATTCAAGTATTTTTCTTTTTCAAAACACCTACCACATCCTTTTAAGCAATTTTCTTTTAATGTGAGAGTTAATTACAATTTAATTACTTTATCAAGAAATATATATTTAATTTCTTAACTGTAATTTTTAATTGCGCAAAAAAAAAATAATAATAAAAATATGATGTGCAATTCTGTTTACTGGCATTAAATCATGAAATTTCCCACAAGTTTATAAGTTAAGAAATAATACTGGAGATCAAAAGTGATAGGATCAGCAATCACTGAACTGCATGTAGCTGCAGAAAATACAAACAGACCTGACAACTTTACAAGAAAAAAATATAAAAAATCACATCCTTTTCCTGCATGATTATATTGAACTTGAAGATAGAAATCAATTGAAAAGAGACATATTTAATTTATATTTTATAACATTAATTAAATGTCGCTCATAAACTCTATGATTTCCATCTGTAGTTAAAATGTAACCAGTTTAATCCTAACAGTGTACATTAATGGAAACTAGAATATAACAAGATTTCAATATTAAAAAAAAATTATATATATATATATATATATATATATATATATATAATATTGAAACATTATTTTTAATGTTTATAATTTTTATATTAATTATGCTATCTATATTCCAGGATGTCGCAATAAAAAGATAATAAATATAAATGTTAATGTGTCTATTCTAATTGAGGTAGTTAAATACAAAGTAAATTATAGCAGTTATGATAATCTTCAAGTCATTTAGTTATGAGACATGTCAGGGATATACCCACTTTACTACAGATATAAAATTGTCGTAAAGTATCAATTAACACTGCTTTAAACTTAAAACTTACAGCATTATAGCTATCTTTCTTAATGTTATACAATGAATAAACTACAGAAGAACTCGATATGAGAATACTAGGATACCTTAATGGTAACAGAAAGTTGATAAAAATTATACTTGAGCTACGCTGTAGTTTCTTATGACTTACGAGTAGTTTCTATAGAAAATGACTCCAGGGCAGGCAGGGCAACATCAAGGTACCCTTTGTCACAGCTTTGTCACCCAAATACACATGAAAAGTATTTTAATTAAGTTCCCTTTTTTCTTATTTCTCAGTCATGTATATTACAAGACGGCTAAGTAATTGCACCTCTGCTCTGACATGAGACATCATAAACGTCATGGCACCCCTGCTTGAATTACTGCATGCCACGTGGAGCTGCAGCTTTAGAGTTATACAGAGCCAGAGAGCTGAAAATTTACATTTTTTTGCATGCATGGGAAAAGCAAGCCCATGGCACAACTTATTGTACTGTATGTTGTAGTCCAGCTATCCCTAAACATGATCAGACGTTCGAGCTATATGTTTATATATACCATTATAAATTTTGTTTAATTTTGTACATGTAATTAATACAGACGACCCTACCTGAGAAATAGCTAAATAGTAAATTTACTCTATTTAGGTATTTTGTTGTTAATAAAAAAATACTGCAATTTTACTAATTTTTAGGTATTATTTCTCAGGCAGATCGTTTATCATGCCATGTCTATACATGATGCATGCAGTATCAATAGTTATATTTGGGATATTTCTCATATTTCTTTAAATATATCGCTCCATGAAATACCGCCTTGGAAAAGACTTTTAGTAATTATTATTTAATAACGAGCTAAGTATAAATATTATAATATGACGCAACTTAAGACTTGTGTAATCAAGATGACATTATTGTGAAATTAACTCTGATGAGACTTAGACGTTACTGAGTATTTTATAAAAACTATATTACATAAGTTGAAGAGTGTAATAATTAATCTCCATCACTAGAACAAAAACATTAACGTCTAGGCTCCTAGCATTACAGCGGTGAGAATCGAACCTCGTACTCGAGGTCATTAATTACACACCTGCGCATTTAATATTAAAAATATTAATTACACTATGATATATTATTATAAGTATATTAATGTTGATTTAAATTTTTGACTAAATAAATATGTTAACTAGGTCTCCAAAATTAAGTATTAATCATGATATGTTAACCAGGTCTCCAACAATATACATTTACTGTTATTTTATTGATTAATAACAACATAATTAAATTAAGCATGCGCAGCCATGCATTCAAAATATTTTATATACACAATGAAAGGAAAGAACTGCATTCATCATATCACTAACTCATCAGCAAGCTTTTTTTGAAGTTGCGCAGTGTAAATATTATAAAACGCAACTATTATCATTATCATTGTGTATATATTATATACAGTATACACCTTCATACTACTGAACATTCAGCCTGGCCAAACGGTACAGAATTTTTCACCCATTTTTATTGAAAAGTAAATTAATATCCTTTTTTTTTTTTGTAGTACTAAACGTATATGATGCACGCAGCATATCTGTGTAGACTGATGTTTATATATAGAGCTGTAATTTAACGACATTGTACCAGCATGCAGGTATACATAACATACAGTGCTGGTGTAGTGAAATTTTTTTTAACAGGGTGGCAGGGTTGGAAATATATAGGGATAGTATGTATGACAGTACCACTATGCTTTTGATTTTATTTCATCTCATTCTGGGTGTTCCAAGTTTTCTAATCCGGAAAACAACCCACTCGTCCATATTATACGCCCCTGCTCACATACATAGTAACAAAGAGCTTAATTATATATAATATATAAAATTATCCGCATAATATCTGGTATATAAGCGATGGGCGATTTATTATGCGCATGGAAGATACGAGGAAGCTCACGGTAAGTCGGCGGACCTACATTGTATAGTCGCTACTCGCTACTATACCGGCGCCTTCGCAGTCGGTGACACTATTTCTAAATCCTGTTGCGCGCCAATCCGTACTATTAAAAGCATGAGAGTTACCTTACATGGTGGCATTATTAAAGAAACACGACTCATTCACATTATCAACATTTTTTTATAGGGAGCCAAACAACGTTTTTATGCATTTATTGGTACAATTTTCAATTATTTTTTGGAAATTAAATTTATATCGAAATTACAAAGCTGCACTCTGTACAATAATTTTTTTATGCTTACAGGTTTCTTCTTAATTGATTTGTACATAATAATACTAAAATCAGGGCCATGTCATTAGAACTGAAGTATAATCTAATAAATAATGTTATATTCAATCTGGAGCAACAGGGTCAGTTAATAGTTTCTTGACTAAATATAAAAACAAACGACTTGTCTTACCATCAAAGTGAGATATCCCCGAGTGTCTCCGACTGCTGTCGTCCGACTGTCTGTAGTATTTATCACCACTACGTACTGTACGATTCACACACACGCGTGCCGTTTGTGTCACGGAGCGAGCGCGCTGCTCGGCGGTTACTGAATGACTGGGGGGCTCCGACGGCTCCGTCGCACAGCCGGCGTGCGGGCGAACGGCCAGACCAAAGAGGGGGAGGGGGGACTCCCACTTCCCCAATGCACTCCCATTCATCAGCAGCCGCCGCCGTCGCGGTGCAAATTACCGCGAGCACATTTGGACCGCACCGCAGCCGCCTCGTATCCGGCCGACCTCCGTTATTATGTTACTGCTGCTAATTACCCGCTACAGTTTTGAGTTGCTAGGTGTAAACACATCACAACTACTGTGAGACGAAGTGCTAGGTTAATAACTAGTGACCCCTAGTAGTTTATACTATATCAAGACTAGATACACGGAACTGACAAGTTGAAAATATGTTTTCAGTTCAATTATAAGTGAGTTAATTATCAATAATGTACCCACGATTAATCTTTTAAATTTACTATGTACACAAATAGCTGATTATGAGGTAATATAAATAAATATAATATAATAACAATCTCTTATAATTTAGTAAGATGACGTGTCACAACCAAGATTTGTTAATTAACAATTCTTGCGTAAAACTATCATACGAATTGCAGTACTTTCAAAGAGTATATTTAATTAAGGTATATAAGAGATAATACGCCCAATGTTAATAAAAATCCCAGCATTAACGAAAATTATGAAAAAAATTAGAATGTTCTTCTTTACAAAACCTTATCAGTTATAGGTAAAATATCAGGTATGCAAAAACAAGCTGGTTTTCGAGTTATTAATTTTTAAAGTTTACTAATTTAACATGGAGAAATGGAACTATGTAAAGGAGAACATTCTAAATTTTTTTCGTAATTTTCATGAATTGGATTTTTATTAACGTTGGGCGTGTTATCTCTATACCTTAAAGGAAAACGATGCTAGTATATACCAAGAGGCGGTATACATGAAGAAAATTTAATATTAATTATGTTGAAGAAAAAATATTATAATATGCTCGTGTAATTAAGTTCATTAACTGCTAAATAAAACGTAAATAACCGTGAGATGATCAAAAAATGGGATACTGACCAAAAAATAAGTTTCAAGTTTTTGTCAACTTTTCAAAAGGCACGAGAATTTCATGAAGAACAAGCATTCTACGACAATTTCCTGATTTTATATGAATTTTTAAAACCTCTCAAAAATGACGTCATATAGAGCATTGAATTTTAATTGCAAGGTTTTCAGGTGCTAGAATCACGATAAAATGAAGGTTTGAAACTTTAATAACTTTGCATTTTAGCAATGTTAACTGATGCATTTCCCCATTTAAGATTCAATGGTATGACGTCATCAAAAAAAGTTTTAAAAATTCATATAAAATCAGCATATGCTCTATAATAAGGCTCGTTCTTCATAGAATTCACAGTACTTTTTACTAGTATTGCTAACTCAAATACCGCGGTCAGTACCCCATTGCACACTATTTTCCTTGTGTTCACATGACACCATATAAACATTGCACGACGGATGAACTTTGCTGAGGTGTAAATAAGCTTTACATATTTATTATTATTTTCAGCCTGCCATGCATGCACGGGGAACAGCGGCGTCACCTTGATTTACTAACAAAGCTATCGACTGCTGCAATGAAGCGAAAGTAAAAGTATATATAAGGCACAGTCGCAACAGGATGTTTGAGTTCTTATTCAATTAATCATTAAATCTAGACTTTTGTTTCAATCTAATTATAAATTATATAACAGACACAAAAATCAATGGCAATGAGATATATTATTATTTATAATCTGAATTATAATATGTGCATGCTTGGAAATGCTCATTTATTTGGTTTCTATAACATAATAATATATGAAAATGGACAACATACATACATGAAAAAAATTTATTGAAAAGAATATAGAGGGTACCAAATTATGCTATACTCTGAATTTTTTCAGATTTTTTTGAGACCCGCGCGGAACTATTTTTAAATAATTATTGAGAAAGTCCTGTGATTTCAGTTGGCACCCCTGAAAAAGGATAGAGACTGGACGCCTATTGACGCCTCCAGGGGGCGTGGCCGCACTTTCAATAATTATTAAAAATATGTAGTTCTGGGTTTCAAAAAAATCTGAAAAAATTCAGAGTAGCATAATTTGGTACCCTCTATTCATTTCTGCAATAAAATTTTTTCATACAGTATGTTGTCCATTCAAAATTTTGTCACGCTTTATCACAGTTTATAGTCGTTTATATATACTATATACTCTATATAATATATATGCCATCGTATAAAATAATGATAAGAATATAACAACTACCATAATATACTATAACTTCTCCCATATAATTGAGGATTTTTAAATAATATGTCGTATAAGAATGGAAGCAAATAATAATACGATAACGACAATAATGTCCCTCCAGCCATTGTTCGTCGCTATACATGGCGCTGCCGATGCACATGAAGTTATTGCGTTGTTTCACAGTTGTAATAATGATCAGGCCGGGTTGGCTGAACAATGTGGTGCCGGCCAAGGGGAGCCGCGGGCCAGGTCCGGGTTGCGGTGTGGATCTTGCTCTCTGTGCGGCGCTGGCACTCGGCTCAGACACGATATACCAGCATTAACATGGGCAGCTCGAGAAGTGTTAAGTATTAAAGTCCCGGCCTGCAAGGTGTTCGGCTTTACATCAGAGGCAATCGTTATACAAGGCGATGAGTGTTCTCCGGGCCCCCGAGTACTTAAACCATAACCATTTATACCATTGCACTATTAATCTGTTAAAGCAGCTCGTTTCTGAAAAGCTCCTCCTCATACTGCATGAACAAAACTGATGGGAATTTAAGCTAAAATATAATAACAAGCTCAAGTTATAATAATTATAAATTTAATGTAGCATATATCATATAATTTAATATCGCTATAATATAATATAAAACGGATTTTGGTGCACTTGATGTCAGCATGAGAAAGAAAGAAACAACAAAATCGACATAATGCATGATAATATGATGGCTTAAATTTGGTGCGCATATATTGCATGCATGATTTTTTTTTAGGAAATAAGATTATTTAATTGGTGCATGGAATTAAGAAATAAAATATATAATTAAATATAAATATAATATAATTATGATATAATTTCATGCATGGACTGAAAAACAACAATTAATAAGCGCATTGTTCATAATAATGGAAAATGGACTTCACGTTCTATATTATTATAATAAATTTTAATCAGTATCAATATTCACAAAAACCAACAACGAACCATAATATTATATACATAGACTTAAAGGATAATTCTAAATAATGTAATAGTCTATTACCTTCTTTTTGTGTACCTGGCAAAGTACATGATTGTCATGATTAGATTTTGATGGATTGCTTGATCAATAATCTGGACGGATGAAACGTTCAATCATGTTATAGGCGAGGTTGCTGGTCAGTGCAATGCTCTTTTTGCTAATTATACCTCAGCAGCAGCCGAGCGGGATCGTGACTCACGCCCTTCTTTGCCTCGAGCTCCCCATCGTGAATTTAGCAAAATAACATCTTCCTTATTTTTATTTTTACAACGTCCTTAATTGGTAGACACAAATAAAAATAAAAAATATTTATAACAATCTTTTGTCAGCAAGTTTTAGAGCTATTTTAGATGCGCAGTATAAGTGTAATTAATCTGTGCCGCATAAATAAAAGCTATTTAAACATATTACGTAAAAAAATATAAAATAATAAAAAAAAATTAACGAATTACTACCATTAAAACTTGTTTTTCTTTAATTAATATGCCTAGAGACAAATTAATTGGTATATAATTATATTATAAATATTGCAATTTTATGATCCCGTATTGATTGCAGCTATTATATATATATAAGTATTTTGTAATATAATGATTCCTATTAAAAATCAAGTATGATGTACTTCAATCAAATTTACGACACATTGCTTTTATATTTTCTACACAACACGGTAGAACCTGTTATTCCATCTCAATAACACGTCATATCAATATCAATCAAATTAAAATTACTTAAGAATACTTGGAATACTTTATATCAGCATGTATATCTTTTATCAAGATCAAACATTAGAAAAAAAAAACATGTTGAAGTTTTAAGTGCATATTATTGACGTTAATATAAATTATGACAATAATTATATTGTTATGCATGCAACCGGACCTTGGTATTTTTTTTTTTTTATATATCATTGTTGATGTTAGAGGTCACGAGGTTATTGTTGGTTCTCTCTGAGGTCGTTCTGCCTGTGATTCGTCTATAGCGGGCCTCGCGATGACGAACAAATACACCAACATTCACCGTGACTGAAGTGACGTAGGCTATACCCACTCCAAGAACAAAATAAATACCTCTGTCGGTGAAAAATTAAAGCTAGTGCAAATCGAAGGTATAGTGATGCTGGGATTTAATTAGGAAAAGTTATATTGGAGTATATTGGTTTTGAGAGGAGATACGGTGAATTTTGAGTTATTGACGTCAGCAGGTAAGAAGTACTATGCAGCGTCAGTCTGAGAGGTGCTAACGGTTGCGACCTAGTTTGCATGGCCAGGCGCGAAATGGGCCGCCGCGGCTGCTGCGCGCTTGCTCGCGGATGTCCGCTGTCCGCTCCATTCGGGCGTGTGGCCTCGGCTATATAGTACTGCTAAAATACCTGGCTTATCTCCCCTTCTCCCTTGTGCCCAGGTGATTATTAATACTAAGCGGTATTAAATACTGATTTCACTTTTTTAATTATATTATATAATTATATATTTTTTTTACTAATTAAATATTTTTTTACACATATAAATTTAATACACTTTAAAGTAGTTTACTGGTTTACTCTATACATACTCAGAGACCCTACAGCTCGGCCAAGCTGGTCAACTTTCTGGCCATAAGACACGGAGGTCTCTGTATATGTAGGGCCTCTGATATATATTATACTATAAGAGATAGAGAATATATAGTCTCTTTGTTATACTCTATAATAAATATACTCTCACATATACTCAGACCCTGACATATAATAAATATATTGTTACATAATATATAAATAATAATACAGTACTGTATAATATAATATATTATATAAACAATATCATACTTATGTACACTTTCAGAGACCCTACATCTCTGGTACACTTTAAAATGAGTTTAAAACATATGGCGGTAACATTATCGATTGTCATCTTTATATTATATAAACAGTTGAAGTGCGCAAAGTATAGTGCGCAAGTGTACTAGAAAACAGAAAACGCCTGACGCCTGCTGCATCGGTTAATTCTTATTAATGGAACCTAAACAATATCATTATATTTATGTTAGACAGGCAGCAGAAGCTCCAAATGAAAGTTCCAGTGAAAATGATAATGATACGAATGCACGGTCCAACGAGATTCATTATACATGTGAGTATCTAGTCGTTAGCTGCAGAGTTACGCCCCTAGCCCATAAGAAAACCTTTTCAGAGTAAACGAAATGCAGTGTTGTCAGGTTTCAGCAGTTTGGTTGCTCTGGGTCTGAATAAGGAGTCTGACGCCCAGCCCATAAGAATTCGCCCCCAGAGTATATATATGTTTGGCAACACTGCGGAACACTCAACACTGCACGACACTGCATAATTTGAGCAGGAAAACTTCGAAATGAGGAGGCTGTGACTGCTGTGAGGAAGGAGCATGCATGTAACAATATATTAATATATAACAATATTGTGGTGTAATTTAAGGCAAAAAAAAATAATAATAATAAAACTTTACAAAATTTGGTAATAAAATATTTGGCATAATATAATATATGGTAAATGTAATCACGGTTGATTTAAAGTTTTAATTTCTTTCCAGTACGCTTCAGATAGATTAAGCGGATAGAGGCCTGAAGGGATCAAACCCCCTCCGGAGGCGTGCTTTCTTTACAAAAAGGGGGTGGTTTAGTACATATTAGTTTTTTTAATTGAAACTTAATAAGTTGCACTAAAATTGATTTATAAAATTATAATATTTAAAGTCGTGTGAGCAATTTTTTTTTAAGAATTTTTCTAAAAATATTTAACCTGCCCTCTATTGAGAAATGAAAACCAAAAAATTCCCAAAGTCATGGCGTTTCGGAGGCTTTTGACATGCAAATTTATGGCACAGAAAACAGCTTTTTACTTTTTACTCAAACTTCATTTCATCGATGGTACCAATTAAAAAATACTTTCGTAGTCTATGATGAATTCTTTAATGGATAAATAAAATATTTTTTCACGGAGCCATTTCCCCGGAATAAAATATTGAAAATCCATATGGGAATTAACGCACAAAATAGGTAAAATTAGTCACACTTTTAACCGAGTAAATAAAAAAAGAAGTCACATTAAATTGTTAAAAAAATATTTAAAAATATTTGCTAAGGAAAATTTAAATATAATTTTTAATATGAAGGAAAATCACAAACAATTAATTAATTAAGCACTTTCGATGTTCGTTGTATATGTCTTGTAGCAGCATAGTGTTAATGCAATCAAAATATGTTTCACAATTTAGAATGTTTTATAATTTAATAAATGTTACATTTTTTTAAATAATTCAATTATTGTTTTAAATGTCTCAAAAATTAATTTAAACAAAAAATTCCAAAAACAAAAAGATGAAAGGTTAAACATTGGTAGCATTAAAATAATATACTTGTATTGTGCAAAAATTGATACTTTCTTAAAAACATAATATTGATTGCAGGAGACACTGAAAGAAAAATAATTTTGGATAGATATTATGGTTTAATATTATTTTTCTACTCAATACCACACAATTTCCTATACACATGTGGAATTTTAGAAGACTTTATGAAAATACATATGAATAAATTTCCTCTGGGATATTATTCTAAATTAATGTACACATTCAGGCACGGATTGGGTCGTAATGGCCCATCGGTCGAGAAAGAAAGACGGACCACGTAGGCGGAGGCAAACGCCCGTTCGGGGCCCCCCAGTTGCCTGCCGCAGGCGCGATTTTTTTGGAAAAAGAAAAGTGCATGCGCGTGGTTTCCTAATTTTTTAATACTAAAATGTCAAAAGAATAACTGCGAGTTTTTATTGCTTTTCTAACTAAAAATTGGATACGGAAGAAATTTATTTCAAACATTTTTTTTTAGAACATCTATACACAATTTTTTATATTTTTCACTCGATCCGCTTATCGAATTTCAGAGTTTTGCATTTTAAATTTTAAACGATTAAATCGATGCGTTTACTCTGACCGCATGATTTCGGAATAATTTTCTGTGTATACGCTCATGTAATAAAATAATGTTTTTCTGCCCAGTTCTCTATAAAAAAAGCAACAAAATCTTCTTGTTATTTCTCATTAGTTTTTTCTTTATTTTTTTTTAAAGAAAAAGTAACACTGCAATGTTCCCATCAAAAATGAACATAAAAAATTTTTGGTTAATTTAGGGTAAGATAGCACGAAACATCGATTGTTGTGGTACTATTTGATTAACATGTAAATTAACCTTAGCAACCTCAAAATAATTCTGAATTTTTTTTTATATATAGAGACAGGTCACAGGTGGACCACTTTGTCCTGGCGGCCTATTTTTGCCGCGGCCCATTCGGTCGAGCGTGACGCAGTGTATTGACCGCGGTTCTCGTTTGATCACCGAAGTCAGGCTATGTATACGTCGAGCGTGGTTAGTACTTGGATGGGTGACCGTTTCAAGTAAAAAATACGCTGCTCGATCCCTCCCTGGGGTATAAATTCGTCTCGCTTTCCGCCCAATGTATAGTGATGCACTTAATTGTTTGTGGTTCCCCAGGCTTTGGACATCGCTTTGGTTTATTGAGAAAAAGTAGAGGTATCCGTTAATCCTGACTGAGGTTTTCCACGGTTCCCTCAGTCTGAGACTAATTTTTTTATTTAATCAGGGCCGTCGCTAGGCTTTGGGTTAGCCTGTGCGAGACAGGATTGAAGGAAAACAAGATGAGGCCCCCACACCAAAAAAGCCCCCCAGAACAGCACGATTTTTTTTTAGGCCACGCTCCCTTTTTGAGCATCTTTTTACCATAAAATTTCATGTTTGAGAAGCTCGATGACAGAGTGCATGCATGAAGAGTTGCATACATTCAAGGAGTAAACTTACTTTTTTTTTTTTTTTTACGGGTTAGTTTTATTGTCATGGTGCATATCTGAACGTGATATGGTACGTTTTAAAAGTATCTGAGTACCAGGGATAAAACTTGGGGCTAAAGTTGGGGTTAAAGTGCTTTGTGAATGCCCCCCATAGACTAGCTAGTGTCTATAAGTACCCTCATTATACCAATATATTATATGTATCAATATTAATTACTCAAAATTAATATATAGACTAAAAATAAACTAATTAATTGGGAAGAAAATTAATATTCTAAAGTAGAGTGAAAATAAAATAAATATAGTTTAACATGCCCTCTATAGAAATGAAAACCAAACATTTAGTAAAATTATTTGTGTAAACCTATGTATGTTAATTTTAGGTAATTTTAATTAGATTTAAGTACCTGTTATGTATGATTTATGTAACAAATCTGACGTGATCTATGCTGTAAAGCCAACGATCGAAATAAAATTAATATTATTATTATTACATCTCAAATAGCTTCACAACAAAAAACTCCGAAATTTGGTGTTTCGGAGGCCTTTAACATGCAGCCTTATGGTATACAGAAAAGAGCTAGAGCTTTTTACTCAAACTCTCTCTGAAGTACATGGTACCAAACTACCAATAAAAAATACCTACGTAATCTAAGATGAATTCTCTATAATATATATTAATGGATTTTCAAGTAAAGTAATTTTTTACGGATCCGTTTTCCACGAAAAAATATTGAAAATTGGAATTAACCCACAAAAACTTTTTGTCTTTTTTTAAATATTTTAAATTTCAAAACTAAAGAAATCATCATAGATTACGTAAATATTTTCTATTGGTACCACACTTCAGACGAAGTTTGAGTAAAATTAAGCTGTTTTCCGAACTATAAGGCTGCATGCCATGTTAAAGGCCTCCGAAGCACCAACTTTTCTTTTTTTTTCCTAGTGCAGCTATTTGAGATTGAATTTTTTGGTTAATTATCATTCCTCAATAGAGGGCAAGTTAAACTATTTTTAGAAAATAAAATCTTTTTGAAAAATAAAAGTATTGCTCACTCCCCCTTTAATAAAAAAAGTTCATCCTTTCTTTGATGTACTTATTAATGTCTCATAAAAACATAAAAATTTGATCGAGCTTGAAATAATAAAAAAAAAATATATACATATTTTATGCACCATGCAGTCATTATAAAGGTTGTAATATAATAATCGATCTTTGCTGGTCATTAATGTATTAATCGTATACCTTTAATTTTTTTATATCATTTTATTATTATCTTTTAATAAATGCGCAATTGCGGCCCAGGACCGGGGCGACTGGGGGGCCCTGTGCGGTTGAATAATTAACCGGCTGCACTATATAGCCTGCACTATACCCTAGCGACTGCCCGGGCCGCCAAGGGGTATAGAGGTTTATCAACCTCTAAACCTCTATACACCTTGCGGGCCGCAATCTCACGTACCTCAGCAAATGCTAAGACGCGTAACAGGCCGTGTCCACCATCCGTTCCCTACCTTATCCGCACCGATACCACGCCGCGAGCTATAAGCTCATAGGGGTGTATCTTTGTAAAAAAAAAGTTTATCTATGCCCCCGTCTGTGCCTGTACAGCCTGTACGCATAACAAATTGACCTCAAGAAGATTGGTTCCATAATAATTTTTTTTTTAAACAAAATTGATATGCATATATATAATAATATATGCGTATATATATGTATAAAATTACATTGCTTATAATTATTTTATCATAAAAAATAAATGGCTTTATTATGTGCCTCTTTAACCAAAGTTGAATCACTTCGTCATACCAAGAGTATTATATTAATTATTAAAGTTATTTACATATACATCAAAAATTAATATTAGTGTTACACATTTCAACTTTGTATTTATTTGTATTTATTTATTGCACATATAGAACCGTAAGGTACAAAATGCATGTTTACAATATTTTAGTATTGCAATACCTGTAAAAGAAACATAAAAGTTAAAACATATTATCATCAGTTTTATATTATTATTACAATTACAATCATACATAATATAGTATTATCTAGTCAGTCCACAATACCTGAGAAATAAAACTTTTATGTAAAAAAAAAAAAAAAACATTTTTATTAATAGAAAACAATCTGAAACTAATTCTTTATTATATTACTATATTATTAAATCAATCTATTACAAGGAAAGCATTTACATTATTTAAAGATGTTATGTTTCTTGTTATGGCATAAAAATTGTTCTTTACAAAATCAGTTGTTTAAAATCTATAAAATAATTATATTTTACATTAATATTTTTTTGTGTGTGTGTATGAGTCGTATAACGCGATTATAGGACAAGAAAACACAGCTGCGAGAGATATTCAGACCCAGAGTAACCAAACTGCTGAAACCTGGCAACACTGCATTTCGTTTACTCTGAAAAGGTTTTCTTATGGGCTAGGGGCGTAACTCGTTAAGTGCGTCGCCTGCATCTATCAGCTGTTTAGTGAGCTTGGCTAGGATTGTAGAAGAAATTCTTCTACTTATCCTAAGCTTGGCAGCGAGCAGCGCGTACTGGAGGTATGCATACAATATACTCGCGGTATACTGCAAGCCTGCAAGGTCTGCGAACTGCGAAGACTTCAAATAAATTGTAGAGGCATCGCAACGAACTAATTGCATTATATTTGAGAAACTGCAAATTAAGTTTTTTTATATGATTAATATTTTTAATTTTTAAGAAGAAGAATAAAATTATACAATTTTTGGACTTTTTTATATTAAAATTTCATAAAATAAGAAAATTCACATAAAATATATTTAAATATTTCAATGGGCACAATGACCATCAGGAAGAAGATTTGTGCGCACTTTTTGGCATGGGGAACAGGTGGACCCACTCTCAACCCATATGTTTTTCCCTTTCCACAGCAACCCCCCTGCCTCCACTGCCAGGTGGTAGGGGGGGAGGGCTCTATCCTCAATACACTGTTATGTCCGAGTGGCTGTCATAATCACATATTGACAGTACATAAAAGACTATAAAAACTGAAAGTTATATATATTTTTACAATATGCTTGTTATTATAATCTATCCAAGTTTTGAAATGCATGGCATGACGCAAATTTATTGAAGAAAAAAATTTTTTTTTTCAGCTCATATAAAATAATTATAAATAAAATAATTATAATACTTGTTGAAATTAAAGTATCAGATAATTAATATTAATAATCTTTATCAATATATAATATAAATATACAAAATAATATTAATATTACTATATTATAAGTATAATATTTATCCGTTATAACATCAGGGTTGCTGTATTACAGGGACGCACCAGAACACCCTGAAGTTAATCCACCTGAGGGGCAAATTCCGGCACCTCTTTACGGGGAAAAAAGGCTCCGCATCAAAGGGCTACTCGTAAGTATATATATAGCGTTTGCTTGGCTTTGTTGTTGTTTACAATCAGCAGTAGGTACCGAGAGAGGGAACTGGAATCACTTAATTTATTCCTCCTAATTTAACATATTTTAATTTTTTTTAACAATAATATATACGTAAGAAATAAATATACATAACATGTACATATACATTTTTTTTATTTTACCTAGTTTCTTTATCATTACTTTTTGTTGTTCCGTTTCCCCCTCGTATTCAAAAGTCCGCGGGGTAAGCAATGGCCGGTGATTGGCTGAATTTTTTTAAGAATATTAGGGTCAATATCAGTGCATAAGTGTCGTAAAATGGTCATTATTGACGTGAAATTTGGAGTCGATTTACATTTTATTTAATGATTTATTGTATTTTTCACAGATATCATTGGCAAATATTGTATTTTTTTTCCATTTACTTGACATCTCAATCTATCAAATAAAATAATTGTCAAATGTACCACGATTGTCATATCGCAGAAAATAAATAGTTTTTGGTATGCTACTACCATGTTAAATAGGTGCTTTTTGCCTACATTCACGTGACGTCATATTTTTGTGACGTATGGTGAAAGACCCGTATACTATATACTATTATATATAGATATACTGCACCTAGCGTACAGTATGGTGTGTTTTATTTTTATTTATTTTATTTTATTATATTTCCCACATGTTACATACATAACAGTTGGCAGGTGACACTATAACAGTCCTTTAAAGAACAAATCACAACGAGGTTGCGAATAGTATCCCTTTTAACGATTAAAATAATAATATCGAGGAAAACATAACAATAAGATAACATGCGTGTAAATAATTATTATAATTAAGCGTGTAAACAACACAAAAAGTCAATAAACAAACTATTTACAACGAATGACTCAATAAAAAAGCATTTAATTTTGAAAAAAACAATGAGCCATTAAGAGATCTAATACCTAGGGGTAAATTGTTCCAAGCATGACACACCCTAATGTAAAAAGATTTTTGATGAGCCTCTGAGCTAGCAAAAGGAGGAATAAACAACAACCCTTGTTTGCTACCTCTGCCATAATTGGCAGCTCTTTCATCAACAGATTATGTCAAGGGGGCGTAAACAATATTTACCATCTAAGCACCGTTTAAGGAATATCAAATCTATTTGCCTTAACAAATCAGCTATTGATAAAAGCCTTATTTTTTTAAGGCGAGCTTTTGAATCAAGGGATTTGTCACTGCACATGAGTTTTGTGGCAGTATTTTGAATTCTCTCTAGTATAGACATATTCATTACAGTGGTAGGATGCCATGCAGGCGTACCATAAACAATAATGGAACGGATCAAGCCAATGTAAACAGCCCTAAATTTCCTTTGTATAATCAGAAAATACATTCATTATAGATACAAGAATATATGAAAATCATGAACATCAAATTATAACACATTTCCATCTTTCAGGAAGATAGCAGAAGCCATGGGTTTTAGCACAGACAAGCTGCTCTCACCGTCAGTCAAGAAAAAATGGGAAAACATCATAGACAAGTACAGGCAGGAAAACAAGGTGGGTACAATACTTGTTTTGAGGATATAAGAAGTAAAACAATATTAAAACAAACGAACTTTGCTTTGATAATTTTCAAATAATTTATATATTGATCTATTATATATTATAATATTATATTCAAGTGTATAATTTTTAATTTAATGTTAATTTACTAAGCCATGCATGTATGATTGGTGTGCTACATGGATCATAAAGAGTTATGCTTCATTATGAATCGTTATGTTATAATAATGTCAGAGCCCCTAAAATGAAGTAAAAGCTGAAAGGAAATTTAATTTACGCACCGCATTTAAAATATGACCTTCAATATATTTCAGAAAATCGTGGGGACGGAGCTGGAGAGTCGTCCAGTCCACTTACGCTCTAGCTGGAAGTTCTACAAGGTCATGTACGACACATTCGGCTTGGGACTGGAGCGTGTGAGCAAGGGAGACGGCGAGACTTCATGTGCTGACCGGCCAGCCACGCCATACTACGCTCCTGAGACTTACTCACCGACCCCTGGTGACCCATTGGTAATACCCTCCATCAAGATGGAGATGCCAGACTACTGTGATCCCTTGTTTGTGGATGTACAACCGCAATCTGACCCCCTCATCGAACCACCCCCACTCTGTAGGCTGGAGGTTCAACCCCCCACCTTCGTGCAGCAAGCCCCGGCCATCTCGGTCCCAACCCCCACCCCGACAGTGGGAGAGACGAGTTGCAGCTCTTCAGAAGACGACGAGCCGCCAAAAAAACGTACGAAGAGGAAAGTGAATATTGAAGATGTCTTAGAAGTTATGAGAAAGAATGACGAAGAGTTCAGGAAAGATTTTAGGGAGTTTATAAATGTGCAAAGACAAACTAACGAACACCTTGGAGCATTGGTTAATTATTTAATTAATAAGGAAAATAAATAAAAAATTAAATTTTTTTGACTGCTATTATTTGCGAATAAACTAAATGTATAATTTATATAATACAGTATACATGATATTTACAATAATTATACTGTATTGTTTCAATTATAATAGCAAACCATATAGTGTGTAAATAATATATTTATAATGATGGATTTGTGCACTGAATATTAATAATGTGAGATCATATTTTTGTAACGATTTTAATGATAATATTTACGTGTTATAAATTTTTATACATGCCATGTCTTCATTTTATTTTGACCTTTTTTTATTATTTACTAAGTACTTTACAGAAACAGAATTACAGTACTTTGATATTTTATTACTTTATGTCATGTTCGGTGCTGTCTTGTAAATTTATAAATTTAAAATAAGTTGGTGAAATAAAAATAATAAATGTATGAAATAAATTAAAATTGAGTTATAAATATTACTATATTCTCGTACATGTTTTTTTTTTTTTTTTTTTTTTAATTCAACAGTAAATAGAATATACTGTATAGTGTATAATATAATGACCTTTCAGTTTCATAAGGCATGCATGCATTTAATTGGCAATGTTTATAAATTATACAAAAATATCAACAAAGCTTATGTATTTTTAAATTGCATGCAGTGTGCGTAATTGGTAAGTAAACAATTATTGCATGTGGTCCAGAGTCTTCTGCGCGCAATGTTTCTAACAAAACATTGTTCAATGTCTGTCGCGTGGTGTAATTTTGGATTGTTGAACGCGAGAAAGGAAAAAAGTAAACAAACTCCGCTGTTTACAATTTTTTGCCGGTGGCGGCGCCACCAGCGAGCGGTAATTATCAAGGGAAGCATTATGAATAACATGAAAAACTAATAGAAATAATTAGAAAATTGAGGACATGTTTTCAAAAATCAAGTGAAATGGAAAGAAACATGCGCGGCAATTTTATAAAAAAAAATTAAGAATTTTTAACGGTTTTTTATCATTGAAACGGTCGAAGAAATGTGGAGCGATAACCATGGTGTAAGTAATGTATATCATTTCTGTGTTCCCAAGGGCTTGTAAGCTCTAAAATCTTTTAGCTAGCAGTTCTGGCAGGACTTGGCTGCCCTTACCAGCCGCACCAGTGTCCATTTGTTGATTTATTTAAAAATAAAAAGCAATATAATAGGGTTTTAAAATTGTACCTTTGAATTTCTTATATCCTGAAGAAATAGCAGTAATTCGATAATTTACAAGTTTCTATGCTTTTAGACTTTAATGCTGGAGTGACTGGAGTCCCATCTAACATCTATGATTGCATAGAATCACATTAAAGGCAATGAAACGCCAACCTCAGTCTGCGTCGTCTTTTCTATGTGCTAAAAATAAGATAAAGTACCGTTATATTTACTAATAATTAATTTTTTACATTACCTGGATCAATGTAGTACGAAATAATGATATTTTTTTTATATTTTGGTGTGATATTTTGGAAGTTATCGTTACATTTAGGCGTCAACTCGCGAATTTCCTATGTTAAACAATGGCGCATAGTCAACAAAAACCGCTCGCTAGTGGCGCCTCTGGTCACTCTGGCGGGCGCAAAATGGAACTAAAGCGTCACGCAATAATCGGGCCACGCGACAGACATTGAACAATGTTTTGTTAGAAACATTGCGCGCAGAAGACTCTGATGTGGTCATAAAATCCAAACGAAAATATCATAACTCCTATAAGGTTAATGCAGCATAAGTCGATAACTGCATGTATGATGACATGAACCGCCGCGGGACAGTTGCGTCAACTTATACTTGCTGTATTATTGCCACATTACGACCTCGCACATGCAGGCGGCCTTTAGCATCATACCTGACCTACCGCAATGTCAGCGCCGAAATAATTTTATTTATGAAATCATTTGACATAAACATGTTTAAAAAAAATGTTGAAATATTATACCGTTGGCTAATTGTAAAAGCAAAAAGAACATTAATATCAAAGAGAGAACCGCGGACATATAACATTAAAAAAAAAAAAAGAAAACGACATGCAATGTAATAAAACTTTTTAAGGGTAAGGTAACGCCACCAATGTTAAAAAAAATCCCTCTCACAAAAATTCTGAAAAAAATTTAAAATGTTCTCCTCTACACCCCCTATCAGTAGCTTAAATATCAGGTATACAAATACGATCTAGTTTTTGAGTTATGAATTTTTAAAGTTGACCAATTTAACATGGGAGTTTCATTTCTCCATGTTAAAGTAGTCAACTTTAAAAATTTATAACTCAAAAACTAGATCGTATTTGTATACCTGATATTTTAGGTACTGATAGGGGGTATAGAGGAGAACATTTTAAATTTTTTTCAGAATTTTTGTGAGAGGGATTTTTTTTAACATTGGTGGCGTTACCTTACCCTTAAAGTATTTTATACAAGTAATTACTTCAAACAAAACAAGAGGAAGTCTATTTTTAAAATCTTGTGTAATCACTTAACATATATCAATAAAGGTTGATGCAAACCGTGTAAAATAAGGAGGAGGAAAAAAACAATAACAAATCACTATAAAATAATTACTTAACTGGCATTATACCAACATTAATTAAAACAAAGTGTTTGTTTAGAGCAGTGTAATGAGCACGATAGCCCGGCAGCTGGCCGTAGCAAATCACGCTGAAACGCGGGGGCAACGCGACATCAAAACTAAGAGAACGAGTCACGACTCGGCGATAACTCCGAACCACGCCGCAGCCGCATAAAAGTAAATAGGCGTTGGCTTTTCACCTGCACCGTCGGTCTTTGATACTTATAGTTGGCTACCACAATACATCCAACCCCGGATGCTGCTACTATTATATTATATGGACACTAAAAATGTTGACGTCAATCCTTATGACAAAACGAGAGTACTTACTTATCTAAAAACAAGATTAGTAGAGCATATAACTTTATGATTAAGTTTTAACGATTAATCTCAATAACTTCGGATTAAAAGGATATAATTATATTTCAGTAAAATGGAATTGAATGAAATAAATTTAAAAAAAACGAGAAAACTTAATCGCTTATGGTTTGAGCAAAGCATGCAGTTTTCTCACAGCAGCTCCATAAGGTCAATGTTAATAAACTTCTACCTCAAATTTGACAAAAATGATGAAAGATCCAATTCAAAATTTATTTGCCACCTTCTGATGGCAAGTTCAAAATTCCCTGAAAGTCTTGTTGTTGAATTCAAGGAAGCCGATTCCAAGATCATGCAAATCAACTGAGATTCATCCTTCAGTGATATAAAGATGTGTTTCTTCATTATATTATATATCATATATAATATATTATATATATATATAATATATATAATATTATATTATATAATATTTTCCTCCGAAGGAATATATTGTCAGTGAGTTATAATACTTCTACATAATATTAATATGTATACATATATATACAATTACGCACGCTATTTGTCCTTTTCATAGAAAACAAAATAAATGTTTTCCTGTTATATTAATATTATATACAAATATTTATCACTTTGTGTTAACCATTTTTACATTCATTGGCTTATACATTCCAGTATTATAATAGAATGACGGATCTAAATTTCATGTGGTCCTTTAAGTAAGATCCTATAATCTATCATTTGTGTTGGGTATTTTTTTTTTTTTTTCTTCTTTAAACTTTGTGTTGGATAAAGCGAGGATTTGAATCTTGTGCTGGAATCTGGCCAAGCATCTTTTGCTACATTCTATACAGCAAGTGGGCATCATCATTTCAGTGCTCTCCAGCAGCATCAAATACACTGGTGAGTCGTGACGCAGAGTCACGGAGGAACCAAGGGCTCTAGACACACAGGTATACGTTCATATACATATTTACATGTGGGTTCTGTTGAAGACAGGACTATTTTCTCATGAGTCGTGCTGAACGGATTACAAATTGAACGTCTGTAATGGTCGAGGCAAACTTGGAATATCGTGCCCTCTATTCTATGTACTTATTGAACTATATATATTATATAATTATATTTAGCCCCTTTTTCAATACGTCAAGCATTTTACACCCTGCATGATAGAAGATAGTGTCAGGCAAGGTGACAGCTATTTTATCAACATAAACTTTAATACTGTTTCTTTAATCAACCAGTTGGCATTTATAGAGACTATAATAGTCTCTATGCAGTTAGTATAAATAAAACGTTAAAAATTTGTTTTGTGGAGTGAACGAAAAAGAAAAACACAATATAGTTAATATCAGAGATGATGTACTGCTTGCATTAAGTTTTATTAAAACAAATTGGTATAATAGGACTTGGTATAAAGTGAGGTAAAATCCAGGAAAACGAAGAAATTACATACGTGTATTATAGTCAGGGCAGTCATTCTATTTCCATTAAATGGATAATTCCATTTAAATCAGTGCCATGTCGCTTGTCGAGGCTGAAGGACCGTAGCCAGGTAATGCAATTACTTTAGAGAGCACAGAGTATTCTCTATGTATAAATTACTTTATCATGAATTACCTTCTTAAGTTTTTATTCCTTGACGTAAGTGAACCCTCGAGTGTTTTACCGACATCGACTTTAAAGATCTTCTCTCTATTCTTCGAACTACGTATAGAGAATAGAGAGAGAGATAAACATAACAAACTGATGCAAGAACGAAGGTTTTAGTATGCTACTTGATGTGATACCCACAGCAGCAAGCGAAATAATCAAGCGGGCATCATATCACTTTAATACCTCGTGATGACGTCATTCACAGCAGCTGCCTACTATATTTAAGAGAGGAAAAAGTAAAATGTTTATCTCGTCACCTTCGCTGTGATATTGTGTCCTCGAGGCTTGTACAAATAAGAGAGAGAAAAAACATTTTTAATACACAGATTAGATCGCTTTTTATATCTTCCATAAAAAGGATATTAGTTTATTACCTAATCTTATCTACCAACTTCGAACCGGATACAACGTACTTCTCAAGTGCTGAGTGTAAAGAGGTGGAATTGATTATATACCTTTATTAATTAAGATTATAATAATTAAGTTATTAAGAAAATTTAATATTAAAATTAAAATATTTAAATATTTACTCCTGTAAACTTATAACACACACGCAGCTAGTTTTATATTCAAATTCAAAATTTTAGGAATTTATAGAAATAATTAATTAATTTGGCTTCGTAGCCGTGTTTTGTATAATTTTAACAAGAAGATTTGCCGGCATGACTTTGGAATAATATTTTTTCCAATATTTTTACATTTAGTTATTTTATTTTATTCATATCATCCGGAGCATCAGACTAACTGTAAGAATCAATTCAATTGTTCATTAACAATCGATTACTTGGTATATCATTCTAACTAACGAAGCCAATCGTTATGAACTTATTATGACTCGTACGTGCTTTCTCGAGGCTCAATTAAGGAATCAGGCTTCAATGACTCGATGCGATTACCATGCATGCGCGATGCACGCTTGCAGACCACCGCAAGGAGACGCGTGGTTGATCCATATAAGAGCATACCCGTGATTGCAGCAGAGGCCGCCGCGTGCCAGCTGGTACGACAGCCGGCAATCGGAAATTAACGAAGTGGCGACACCATACAGACCGACGAAGATGCCGCAGACCACACTCATTGTCTCTCTGAGGAAATCAGTAGCTGCAGCTTTTGAAATGTTTGTGCAAGAAAATTTTTTATCAGTTTTATTATTATAATTTTACTCTGCAAAATATTATTAACATCCTATTTAAAAATTTATATGACATCATTATAAGAACAATAAGAACGGTCATGATTATAAAGGAAACAAAAAAATAATTGGTTTTATCAAAGCCTTGAACTCTTCTAATAAATAAAACAGCTGCAACTTCCTCAGGATATTATTTCTATTAACAAATACTTTCACAATGACCGGATTTCATTTCATTGACAAATATTATACAATATACAGTATATATATATGCAGGATTATATTATTATATTTTATAATAAATATTCGAATATAATATATATATATATATACATAATATATTATATATATATATAAAATATACTGCAAACAAAGAACAATCTGTTATCTGTTTATTATTTATATAATATACATATACCTGCGTTTAAAATATTTAAATTTTTGCTGTTCACCTGCTGCATGTCAAAAATAAAAATATAAACACATGGCATACTAAATTTTACTGTATATCGCCCCTCGTCCGCAATAATGAGCTGTAAATCGGTATAAAATAAAGCTCATTGCGCTTACCAAAAAAAGTAGATAGCTCATTATTGCCACGAAAGCGTGATAGGCAGTATAGCTCGTTATTGCGGACGAGGGACGATATAATTATAATGCAATAAACTGATGTGTTTAATTCTGTGCAGTATAAATATACAAGATTTAATATAATGCACATCTGCAGGTTGTACTATTATTATTTTTATTAACCATTTTCGGGACCATTTTCTTGTGAGGTTGGTTTTCCAAATTTTGCACGATGAGACGACGCACAATTTTGCAGCACGGCGGTGAACGAGACGCAGATAAATATAAAGGATGTTTGGGCGTGAGGTCCTAACAACTTCTCGTATGTCTGCTCAGGTGTTGTCGCTCCCTCGCAGTCATTAATCACTGATGTTTATACTCTTCCTGGGGCTACACTGTGGTCTCCAGCACTACTCTATGACGTCACGGGTGCTCAGCTGGACTACGCAAGTCAATATACTGGGACTATCGCTGGTCAAGTTTCAGCAAATTTTATGACTTATTTTGAGCTATTTTACAATAATATAAATATTGAAACTATATTATAATTTTTATAATTTCAGATTATGTATCAAACTTGAATTTTATTATATATAATAATAAATTTGTGTATATAACTACGCAAAATATTCTATCATGGCAAGTATGCAGTTAAACGGTGTAGGAGTGGATACATTACAAATAATAATTTATTATTCATTACTTGTCAGGATGTATATTATTCAAAACGACATTTCAAAGAAACGCAATGAAATTCCAGTGCTCCATCATCTGGTAATAAGTAATGAGCCTTCAGTTATTGTCATCGCAGATTGACGAGCTTCAACATTCCAGTGATTACTTATATACTCAAGCTGTACTCTCTAGAAAATAGTCTCATTAAATAGTCAACAACGACAATTTTAAATCGTAAATAATCAATAAAATTATTTTGATTTATAATTTATAGCAGCTCGTATAAATCTTATGACATCTAAATTTAAGTATATATATATATATTGCATTTAATATTATATATTCTTGGAAAACCATAAAGGGAGGGATTGAATATCCATGCCCTTTTCTAAAGTCTTGTTGGAAATTTATATATGCGTACATGCAGTATATTATATTGATATTTATTTTAATTATTGTACTCTTCAGATTATATTATATAAAAATGATTATATTAATGATGCATCTCACCACACATGCAACAGCGAGCTATTTTATATTATTATATAAATTCAGCATAAATAAATATAACCGTTATCTATTAATAAGACATTATATAATTTATTAATTTATTATTCACACAAAAAGGGCAGCAGTGGAATGTTCGATGTGGCATCAAAATTTCGTGACGTGAGGAAAAAAAATCACATTCCCAGCACTTTATAACGAAGATGACATCACGGGAATTCTTAAAAAAAATTAAAACGCAATTAAATTTCAATATCGCCACGATCCTTCGTTACGTCACATTGTGATGTTGACCGCGCTGACGTCACGTGAGCCGTCAGAATTATTCGAGGCTTGTTGATCTCCAGGTACGGCGGCCTTGCCAAAGCTTTGCTGGAGAGCCACAACAGTATATGCTACTGACGCCCAAGTGGACACCAGCAGAAATGTTTTCGTGACATGGTCAGGGATTTTAGTGACGCTGTGTGAACGTGTGTTGTGGAAAAAGAATTTTGCTGGACAAATCAAATAAATAAATAAATAAATAAATAAATAAATAAATAAATAAATAAATAAATAAATAAATAAATAAATAAATAAATAAATAAATAAATAAATAAATAAAATATCTCGAATATTATATAACGTTGGAATAAAATGCACATGTATGTTGTGGTATAATGTATACACAAAAATCTTATATATTGTTTTGGTTTGAGAAACCAAATTAAGTGAAGTCACATCGTATACAACACGGGGGAAAAAAAAAACAACAAAAAAACAAACAAACAAACAAAACAATTATTAAATTTCCAAAGCAGACCTCCCAATATAATTTAACCTTATGAGAACTTGTCTCAGGAGAAACATGTAAAGTACGCCATGCAGGTGATCTTTTTCTTTTGCAGCAGCTGCTTGCTGTGCGCTGACAGCACGAGCATGCAGTACATGCCGGTAATTCAAGGTAATACCAGCATCAAGGCAACGAGATAAGTGATGCTTTCAAACGTGGATGGATCTCATCCCCCTATATCAAATTTTAATGGTAACCTGTCAGCTGGGAATTATTTAGAAAGAGTATTGAAATTATAAATAACTTTTTCTTTTATAATGTGTTCATATATCGAAATTTTATAATTAAACCATGCAATTTTAATAGTAATGATTTAAACCACGATATAAAGAAAGCAATGAACCAACAGGTGGAGTAACAGACGAAAGTGACATTCTATACCCGACTACTAATCATTGTACATATTCATAATATACTTATGTAAGGTTGCACCATTTCGAAATGTCTTACCACAAATATATTTAATTAATTGCTATCTTACCTTCTATGAGAAGCGAATATCCGAATGAGAACCGAGGAAAAAACTTTGCTAGCAACATTTTCGCCATGTATAGCAATGTTACTGATGAGCAGACTGCTCCAAGAATGACGAACGAGGAGCGAGTATCATGATTTATGATTTTATTATCAGGGGGATAGGAAGGATGTGACACGAGTTCCGTTTTCTTGGGGAAACCTCAAAATTCCTTTTTAATTCTATTGCCTTCCGTTTTAAAACTACTGTCTTACCCATTGAGTCTTGACTTAAGCCTTTACATTAAAGACATTAAAATATTTAAAATAATTATATATAAGACTGCAGTTTTTTAAAGAAATTATGGTGATAGTCCCTTCGATCCGATAAAAAAAATATACCTTAATTTCATACACTGTAATTATATTTTTAAGGCAATTATTTACGATTTTTCCGCTCAAAAGATGGCACTGTGACGTCATCTATAATTCGACTTTTGGCAGCGTAACGATTTGCTGTGGCCACGAGCGTGCAAGCTCATGTGAAGTGTCTGAATAATATATACGTAACGATTGAATAAAAATGCGTTCACCACATGCTTTCTCACCCGAGACCATACAGATGAATAATTTATTCACGGAAAAGCTCAATTGAATTTTCATATTCTACAAATGAAAATATCTGCTCTATTGGTATATGTGTAATATTATATGCACTTATCAATTCTTATTATATACAATTATGATTATGCGTGCATATAGCATGTCAATTTTATATACTTTAAAATATGTTAGTCCTTATTTTTGTTAAAAATAATGTAATTTTACATAAAATATTTACCGACGCATCTGAAACGTGGGGAAAAATGAAGAGAATTTTGCATTGAAAAATTTCGATTTTTTATATATAAAAGTATCAAGCACATAAAGGAAATACCAATAACACGAAATAAGACAATTTTCCTTGAATAATCAAACATGCATATATACTGTATAAAATTATGTATTTTTGTAATTATTTCGTATAAGTTGTACCGATAGAAAGCATAAATTCATGAGATCCAATTGAAGACATTTTATATACCATGTTATCATATATTATTATTGCTAACGTGCATGGTAGACATTTTTTTTTTTTTTTTTACATCTCATGACAATCAGTTCAATTAAATAAAAAGAGTATCAATATTTACATGCTATTCTAAATTTGCTTTATCATCAGTCAATTTTTTTCTCTATATATACAATACAAATTTATGAGATAATTACGAGAGAGTAGTTTCATCAATTTACATTTATTCATTATTTTTTTCTTCTGTAATTTTTTACAAGGTGTGTAATGATTGACTGTACAAAAAGTTAATAACATTTAGCTGTTGTATAGAATAGCCGGGAAGGAAGGGAGGGGGGGTAATGAGAAAGCCCTGGGCAAAATATACACCAATAACTCATTTATTATGTAATCAAAGTGGGGAAAATAATTAATCGCTGAAGAATAGGAAAAAAAAAAATGGCGATCAATCAAGAAAAGTGTAAAACTAATGACTCAGCTCTTTGTTATAAGTGCAGCAGTATATAGATTCAACAAGGCTGGTAAGAAATATATTGGATAAAGTCCGCCATTTAATCCTCTAGAAGTTCCAGATGGTGTATGTATATATCCTACCGAGACAACCATAAGGGACAGATGCGGGGCCGGGCTTCGAACCTCGTCGTATCGACGAAGCTTATATTGCAGAAACCACTTTATGTTCGAGCACATTGGCTTATTGGATTTCAGACTGTAACGTAAGAATCATGTTTAAATTATATATACAGGTATATTGTATACTGACCGTAAATATATATGTTATAGTATTTTAATATTATATAAATAACGTAAGACCCACCCCCCTCCCCACGCGAGCAAAATAACAGCAAATACTTGTTATTGTTATGCACATGAGATAAACTCTGCATGTACTGTACATCATAGTTCATAATACATACATGTACATGGGTTGGCCTATACATGGCAATGCAAAGTCTGCACCTAATTATGTCGACGCGCTCGGTACGACCATGTAAGGCAATTAATATATCATACCATCAAATATCATTATTTCAGCATTATACATGATATATATATACCACGTTCATTACTGCTTGCTAGGTTTTAAAGACCATATTTTCCAAATCTTTAACTTTAAAATCTTTAAATAAATTAAATATTACATTTCAGCATGCAGTTACCTGTATGCAAAGCAAATAGGCTACTTTACGGGATTTTCAGCCGCCATCATATTTTTTTATCTTAATATAATATTTAATTATTTATTTATATATATAATATACAGTATATTTATATAGAAATATGAATGTATTATTATATAAATATGCAGTAATTTTATTGTATTGTATTTTCATTGATGGAGAATTTAGTTTTGTTCTTTTTATCCAAATTTTAAAGTCTGATTGATTGGTTGATATTTTGGGGCAATTGACACATTTGTCATGTATGCCCCACTATTTTTTTAAAAAAATTCTCTACATCTATATAATAAAATTATATATAATGTGGCTAATTTTTTTTTACAATAATTAGTATACAATAATTATATTATTCTGATTCCTGCATGACCATACAGTATCTTATTAAATATTATATTCTATAACCTTTATACATACAATAATAATTATGCTGTAACTATATTAATAATTTATTATTTATTCTTCCCGTATATCGAGCTCTGTTCAAGTTTTGACGTATATTATGGTACATAACTATATACATATCGTATATAACATAATATGTCTACTACACGTTCCCTCATCAAACTAATTGCTCGCCGAAGTCGCGGGATCTTCAAGGAAGTTGTCGCCTTTCCAATACTGCAGGATGGTAAAATGAACCTAATCAGCAGGAGGGCCGGGCAAGGCCGCGGTGGTCACGATCTTTGCTGGCGCAGATGACACGGCCTTGCTGGCTGCACCTTGCCACCCATACCAGCACGTAGGCCCGGGGTGGAGGGACTGTGTTATCGATCTAGGATAGAGAGATATCCTCGTGATAGCCATGCAGGGAGAAGGGCACAACTGCAATGACAAATGACAATCGCGGTGAAAACAAGAAAATTTGAATTGGTTGGGAGGAGAAAATTGGTAAGCGGACCAAATACCCCCGGACGAAATACCCCCGGACCAAATATCCCCGCCCGGACCGGACGAAATACCCCCGGACGAAATACTCCCGGACGAAATATCCCCGGACGAAATACTCCCGGACGAAATACCCCCGGACGAAATACCCCCTTGTAAGTGGAGAGGGGCGGGTGACCGACGCGGGAGGGGAAGTTGACTTTATTTATAAAGTCTGTTTTTCTGTCGTTTGTCTGACGTCACGCGCGTCGTATTAAAGAAGGAAGTTAGTAACGCCATTTTTCACAACAAATATAATATATATTATGTAATATTCAAAGTATATTTATAGTTAATGCCGTATCAAGATCTCAAATTGCGTCTTTAATTTTATTATACCAACACATACTCAAAATTGTGCCGCAAACAAACGATTTTTGTATATGCTATGCTTAATTTGATTGTGCGGCAATTATAAATTGTCTCAGCATTTTGCAGCAAGATTTTGAAGGTTTTTAAACGATTTTAGATTTTTAAACCTAGGTGTGCCCCTAGCGATTTGAGCAAAGTCCGAAATTAACAAATATTTCGGGCTTTGCTCATTTAAATTTGAACATTTCTAGAAGAGCTCAAATCGAAAAAAGCAATCCACGACGAGAAGTTTTATATCGGGCTTTGCTCATTTAAATTTGATCATTTCTAGAAGTGCTAAAATTTATAAAGTCTGTTTTTCTGTCGTTTGTCTGATGTCACGCGCGTCGTATTAAAGAAGGAAGTTAGTAACGTTAGGCCAACACATCATGCATTAATTTATCATATTATTCATATCGAATTAAAATTAATGTGTAATATATTTTGATACGATACATTTTATGCATGTTAATTATTAGTGTTTATTGCATTTTTTTTAGATTTTTTTTTAAACTAAAAATTTTCAAAATCGTCCCTATATAATTTTTTAACTTAAAAAAAAATTATGTAAGTAAATTTTTTTTGTGTAATTTTTTAATTCTGATTCGATTGGGATAGGTCTAAAAATGCAATATTTTTTATTGTTTCTGGTCCTCTGGTGCTATAGGTGCCATGAACACTTAACGTAGCGCATGTGTACCCCTCCTGAAGAAACTTAATTTATTATACTTAAAGTTGTTCTATTTATTTCCTTATTTATTCCTTCCTTTTCTATATTTATATAATTTGGCACCAAAGCCCGAATTCAATGCGCACATCTAGGTGTGCCCCTAGCGATTTGAGCAAAGCCCGAAATTAACAAATATTTTGGGCTTTTTGCTCATATAAATTTGAACATTTCTAGAATTGCTCAAATCGAAAAAAGCAAACCCCGACGAGAAGTTTTATTTCGGGCTTAAATTTATTCAATTAAATTTGACCATTTCTAGAAGTGCTCAAATCGGAAAAAGCAAACCCCGACGTGAAGTTTCATTTCGGGGTTTGCTCATTTAAATTTGATCATTTATAGAAGTGCTCAACTCGAAAAATACAAACCCTGACGAGAAGTTTTATTTCGGGCTTAATTTGCTCACTGTTTTGATAATTTCTAGGAGTGCTCAAAGCAAAGTGAAAAATAATAATTGGAAATTGTGCCGTATTATAGTAATAATTTGTAATAAATAATTAAAGCAATAAAATATTTTGAATTTAATAATATTTTAATTACATACATCACTTTTTTAATTATAGTAAAGAAATACAAATTTAGCATTAGCGTGTATATTATTTTTTTATTAAAATATTTCTTTCTGTTTTATTCAAGTCATACTGAAAAATACGATTTTGTCACATTTTTTATATTAATATTGTATGTTAGTTAATTTAAATAAATTTTTTACAGCTGATATATTATAAAATCATTTTAACTTCATTTACAGAACTTGCTAAGGAGCAAAGAGCTCCTCAAGATAGTACCAAACCTACTAATTTAAAATAAATAAATAAATAAATAAATAAATAAATAAATAAATAAATAAATAAATAAATAAATAAATAAATAAATAAATAAATAAATAAATAAATAAATAAATAAATAAATAAATAAATAAATAAATAAATAAATATTACCTGATCTTATTATTACCTGAACTTGACTTATTTTTGCAGGGATTACTATCATGGCATTTTAAATTTCATCTAAATTTTTTCTTTGCACAACATATATGTTTTAGATTAACAACCTTTCTTGTAGTTGCAAAACACAAAACTTTGCTTTGAATTTGCTAATGCTGCTGCTGATCTGAGACACCCTTTTCTTTGTCATGAGTGCATGGTACGTCGTCTGAACTTAGAAATTGTTCATCTGCAACCTGGAATTCATTGCTAGAGTATATAAATTGTAATCATACCCTTTAATTATAAAAAAATTAAAAGTGTCTCTCAGTGTGAAAAAATCGTGTTAATTTCTTTCAATATGACTTGAATAATACAGAAATAAATGTTTTAATAAAAAAAAAAATACTTTACACGCTATTAATGTTAAATTTGTATTTTTATTAATAAATTAAAAAAGTGATATATAATTAAAATATTATTAAATTTACATTATTTTATTATTTATTGCTATATAATACGGCACAATTTCCAAATATTATTTTTCATTTTGCTTTGAGCACTTCTAGAAATGATCAAAACAGTGAGCAAAGCCCGAAATAAAAATTCCCGTCGGGGTTGCTTTTTTCGAGTTGGGCACTTTTAGAAATGAGCAAATTTAAATGAGCAAACCCCGAAATAAAACTTCTCGTCGGGGTTCGCTTTTTCCGATTTTAGCACTTCTAGAAATGATCAAATTTAAATGAGCAAAGCCCGATATAAAACTTCTCGTCGTGGATTGCTTTTTTCGATTTGAGCTCTTCTAGAAATGTTCAAATTTAAATGAGCAAAGCCCGAAATATTTGTTAATTTCGGGCTTTGCTCAAATCGCTAGGGGCACACCTAGGTTTAAAAATCTAAAATCGTTTAAAAACCTTCAAAATCTTGCTGCAAAATGCTGAGACAATTTATAATTGCCGCACAATCAAATTAAGCATAGCATATACAAAAATCGTTTGTTTGCGGCACAATTTTGAGTATGTGTTGGTATAATAAAATTAAAGACGCAATTTGAGATCTTGATACGGCATTAACTATAAATATACTTTGAATATTACATAATATATATTATATTTGTTGTGTGAAAAATGGCGTTACTAACTTCCTTCTTTAATACGACGCGCGTGACGTCAGACAAACGACAGAAAAACAGACTTTATAAATTAAGTCAACTTCCCCTCCCGCGTCGGTCACCCGCCCCTCTCCACTTACAAGGGGGTATTTCGTCCGGGGGTATTTCGTCCGGGAGTATTTCGTCCGGGGATATTTCGTCCGGGAGTATTTCGTCCGGGGGTATTTCGTCCGGTCCGGGCGGGGATATTTGGTCCGGGGGTATTTCGTCCGGGGGTATTTGGTCCGTGATTCGAGAAAATTATCGAAACATTTGGTAAGGAGACGAAAAATGAGATGATCGTAACTTCTTTGGGTACAGTTGCAAAGTTACAATGGTGGAAATATATAAATATGCACAAGTGTGTTTATCGTGTTATCGCAATAATGCGTCACACATGCATTTTGTTGAAGTACATTATTTTACTATTTTTAGCATTAATATTAACGTCTGTATCTTGCAAGCAATGCTTGAAGGCTTGTAACATTTTAGTTAAAATTTACAGATCAAATTCAGACTATATTAGTAAAATTTGTGTATATATATACGTATTTTTATGTAATAATATTATTATAATACTGTTTTCAGTTGTCCCTCTCTATATACATTAAAATATAATATAAATAGATAAACAAACAAACAAACAAACAAACAAACAAACAAACAAACAAACAAACAAACAAACAAACAAACAAACAAACAAACAAACAAACAAATAAATAAATAAATAAATAAATATATAAATAAATAAATAAATAAATAAATAAATAAAATATTCTGTATTTTATTACACTAAAATCTATACCTTGTTATAATTTTTTGTATATAATTGGTTTGACATTGAATAAGAGTATTGTTGGCGATTTTAATTGAAATGCCTTCTTATTATAGCAGCACATATCTCACTGCTTTTGCGGCAGAAAGGACGTCGTCGTATTTTTTGTCCAGCAGTAAGTAAATTTGGTGCTGACAGACAAAAATGCAGAAGCCGGATGCAGACTACGATAAGAAACGTCTTTGTATAACGCGTGTACTTGAGAAATACAGCAGAAACCGGTATTTATAAGTACTCTCAAGGAGGTATATCACACCTCTCACCTTAGCTGCTGAGAATAAGACGAGTCCGTGTTAAAACACTCTTGTAATTTGTTCTTCACTGTATTAAATAAAATGTTACTTTCAGCCTTGCACAATTTAATATTATACTCTGTATGCATGTATATTATTGCGAATATATGATTTATATTCTTTTCAATAAATATAATTATTATAACGAGTGTAATGATTTATCTATATAACATGAGTAAGGACACTTGTCTAGCATATATAGCATGTTTATGTCTATCATTGAATATATAGGTAATGCCACATGCCTATTATAAACATTATCATTATAGTGTCGCATTGTTATTAAAGTTTTTTTTTTCAGTCTTGCAAATTTGCTTGTGGCATGTTATTACATTTCTTATTATACATTTGGGACTTCAAATTACTTAATGATATTCTATTAATAAGATTGGGTAAGCTTTTATTTAAAAATAACAGACAAGAAAAGTTTAAATATATGCATGTAAAATATTTGATTTCATATATATAACAATAGCAGTTCCGGGTTCTGATTTCAGTTACTATATATATAGTTCCGGGCATTGCACGACCAAAACGGAGCAAATAGTGTCTATCAAATTATTTCTTAGGAGACACGCACTAAAACTGTATGACTGTAATTAATTATAAAACTCCTTGACTATTGTTTTGTGTGCGTCCGGTTCTTATTACAAAAATAATGCTGGGAAATACAAAAACTGGTACCTTTCTTCCTGGTATTTTAATAGGACGAGGAAATTATTTAGTATTTGACCACACAGAAGGCATCATTATAGTTGGAAACATGTTACTACATTTTTTTTTTTTAAAAATCAGTAATTTTTAAGGAAAAAAATAATATTTATAATATGAATTAAGAAAAAAAGAATTACACGGAATAACATGTAATTTCCGGCGGCAGGAAATTGTTTTGAATTGCAAATTTTTACAACATCATGGCATCCTAATTTCGTATGCGGCAGCACAGAGAGAGCTACCATAGTCTTCTATATGATCGTGCGAAAGCAATAAACTCAGGGTTTAGATTGTTGACAGGTGTGCACCAACAATGAGGGACGGTAAACAATGATCCGTGCTGACTGACGACTTTTTTCCCTCGACCCAGCATTGCTATTATAAAAGGGCGAGAGAAAACAAATCAAAAGGTAGTGGTGGCAAAGCAGGTGCGACAGATTGCGTACACAAGACGCGTCAACCCCCAGATCCTCAGGTACGTTCATGGACCAACTTTAGTTGGCAGGTTTATCACCCAAGGGTGCCCGGCGTGCCCACTTTACATTTGGCATTTTTTTCTAATTAAATTTATAATAGGAAAATCATGTAAAATGTATTAATTTCACAGATTAATAAATTCTTATATTTGTTATGTAATCTATATTCTAAAAATGTTATAAAGCAAAGGAATTGGTATATTCCTTCAATTTCGTATATTAAAATATTATATTATGTAGTATATATATATATAGTATATTTCTAAATATATATAAACATAAAAATTTAACGTTATTTATGAAAAAATACATTATTTTTCCTCCCCTCGTGGTTACCTTACACTAAAGACCAAACCTTGGTGGTAGTGAGGTATTAGTGGCCGGAAGTCGGTCATGAAACACAGCAGAGGTAAAATAAAGAAGCTGTTACCTCAAGTTCACCTCCCACGTGTTTACCTGCGGACCCTCACTATTTACGAGCATCATCTAACAATACTTCGGTGCGTAGGCAGCACAACACGCACATACCAGATAAATAGTTGAAGAATTTGAAAAAAAAAAAAAAATACTCCCACATTCAATACTTTGTTTGAAATTTCGTTAATTTATTGATTCTTTTCAGAAACTTCCTGTCACTATTTATCATTCTCATGCAACAACGGTAATAAATTGTGCATTTTTTTACTCTGGGATTCCATCAATAAAATGAAAAATTATTTTCTATGGCATTTGGTTACACTATACTCACACAAAAATATTGAATAATTATTTAAATATATCTCCTCTTCAATTTTTATAATATGACAATATATAGTGCATATATAAAATTGCAAGTACTGTATATCTTCATAAGAAACTCATTAAAAAGGTTGCATGCACAAATATACCCGCGCCTACATACACCTGTATGACTGCCATTGCGCCTGCTGATTCAAATGTAGGCTAATTTCTGTGCAAGTCTTTGTCATGATGTTTTGTTTCCTGTGTATTCGATAGTTAATCTCATCGCTCATATCAGGCTGACCGTACCTCAGTGATATGAAGTAAGGTGTGTTGCCTAACACTCAGGGTATAAGAAAAACATAATGGCGGCTGCCGTTTCAATAAAATTAGCATTGTAGATTGTACACTTCGTGCATCTAAAAATGTAACAGCAATGGATCTCTTTTTATCCAACAGTATACTTGCTGGCGGACCAAACAAAGGACAGTTATTGTAACTATAAGGTAACTACATAGAAAGTGGCCAATTTAAGGGAAGACGATGAGAAAAAAAAAATATATATTTTCAAGTCCTATATATAGGCTTGAACTGTTGACTCATCAGATCCTTTGAAGTGGCGGATTCAGATGGCGACAACGGCGATGCGATTTTGTCACACAAGCTGTGAAATCCTATGCGGCGAGCGAATTCGCCAGGTTGCGCGGCAGCGAAATCACGTTAATTGCGATGCTCTTTTTTTTAATCGCCAAATATGGCTGCCAATAGGTGTCACAGCAAGTGCGCACTATTCGCATCGCGTTGCATGGTAAAAATCGCCATGTTAATCCGCCTTTATACTTTTATTTTATAGAAACAGGGTGTACAAGATTCACGTGCAGATTCGTGACATTAAACTGAAGAGAAAAATGAAATTTTCGTTTCAAATGATGAAAACCACTTACCTTTTTCATTGACTACATGTACATACAGGTAAAGAGGAAATACGGAATAATTGCTTTTCCATGAACATTCGGAGCGGTAAAGCCGCAAGCATATAATTATAATTCACAGAACTCCATCAATCCTTATTTATAACACAGAAAAGTTTGATAAATTAGATCTCTATTTAGCTTATCTCCTTATTTTTTAATTACCATGATATTGGAGTCACTAACTTTTTTATGTCAGGCAAGATGATAAATTATTAATATTTTTAAGAATACCATCAATTGAAAAATATTACTTTTTTTTTTTTAAAGGAAATGAAAGAAGGAAGACGAGTATTTAATTTCAAACCAAGTCATATGTTTAACAAAGGCATGCATTTGTATTTCCGGAAGTAAATTTAATGAAACGGAAGCAGTAAATATCTGATGGTGTTGCTGCTGCGGGGGTGCGAAGTCTTACCATCACTCACGGGCAGAAATAGTCGGCGTTGTGCACTCGGCCGTGACGCGTCGTGCGAGTTAAGGGAGCTAGGAAATGCACTAGAACGTCACATAAATTTCAGGGGTTTAACGTCAATCTCACAAGATTTAAAGGCCTTCTGAACCTTTTCACAGTATTAAGTGCACGGTTAGCTTTGCTTCAGGGTGATTCGGCTGCATAATTTTTTTGGTTTCAGTAGCACAAATATCAGAGATAATAGCCGATGAAGAAGCACCTGTGACGTCACTCACGCTCATTCAGCGGCGACAATATAGGGAAATCCCTGCAAAAGATAGGTTCACTCCCGCTGCAACCACGGCAACAATTTTACTTCTGGAATTTTGAAACTTTACCAGGGCAGTCTTGATAGTATTTGTCAAATAGACTGAAAGAATTTTTGTGGTGGCGTGTGTACAGATTGAGTTATTGCGGTTGCAAGATAAGCTAAAAATTTAACATTGTTTTCCTATAAAACATTTTTGCTCCTCTTTCTACCGCAATAACTCGGTTTGTATGAATGTCATAAAAAAAAATCTTTCAGGCTATTTGACAAATACTATCAAGACTGCCCTGGTAAAGTTTCAAAATTTCAGAAGTAAAATTGTGGCCGTGGTTGCAGCGGGAGTGAACCTATCTTTTGCAGGGATTTCCCTATATTGTCGCCGCTGAATGAGCGTGAGTGACGTCACAGGTTCCTTTTCATCGGCTATTATCTCTGATATTTGTGCTGCTGAAACAAAAAATTTATGCAGCCGAATCAGCCTGAAGCAAAGCTAACCGTGCACTTAATATTGTGCAAAGGTTCATAAGGCCTTTAAAACTAAAGCTATGGCTACGTCTACAAATTATCATATATAATATACAGTTTAGTATATATATATATATATATATATCAGGGGCGGCTCGTACTATAGTACTGCGGTACTGCAGCCCCCCCAGAAATTTTGGGAACAAACACACAATTAGAAATATCAAATAATCCTATAATTTTTCTGAACTTTCCAGCAAATTTTTATCAGTTCTAACATTTCAAATCATCAAAATTTTGCCGCTGCCGCGTAAATTTACTTCCTCAGCGCTGTCTAGCGGAGGGTACTGCCACTACTAGCAGTACCGAATGCAGTGCTCCCTCCCTCATTCTCCTCCTCTTCAACACCCACCCAAGCCGTGTGATTTTGGAGCAGAGCGTACTTGAGTAGGAGGCCAAAACCCAGCCGGCGCGATCGTCATCTGTCGAGACATTAGCCGTCCGGAATTTAAAAAATAACATGCAATGTAATCGGGAGGAAATATTTTTTTTTAAATATTTACTTGATATTAATGAAGGTGTCTTGTAGTGCAATAATACTTCAATGTAGTCTCCCGTTTGCTAATTATTTTATTTAGTTCATAAATATCATACTTCTTGAGATATAAGACGGTAAAGTTAGGGCGGGAACTTGGTTCTATCTTCCAAGCTTTAGTAATGTATCATGACGTCACGAAATATTGAAAATATAAAAGTACTTGAATCAACTTTCATACATTATTTTCGATGTAGTAAATAACTTTACTTGATACATACAAAGTATAGAAAATGCAATTAAGTAAAGTGAAAGTCACTCGCTATGAAGAAAGGCTTTCAATGTTCATATGACGTCATCGCCAGTAAATTGACTTTTATTACTTCGCGCATGCCGGCGCATGCGCAGATGTAACAGAAGTAGCAGAAGTCGGGTTCATAAAAGTTTAATTTAAGTGTATTAATATTGTTTTTGCGTGAAAAAAAAGGTTGTCCAGTAAGATTAAACTATATTAGAGTTAAACTTGTTTCATTTTGAAAACTCTAGCATACAGCGTAATTGTCGTAAACCGCGACCAAAGTCAAGCCCTCTCCCATTTGATTACACGCAAACCTGCTGCTCAGTAGGACGGCTATTGAAAAGTGGGCGCGGTCGTGTTGTGGCCTTCTACTCAAGTTTGCTCTGTTTTGGAGCGCTCGGGGACTGTGCTGTCGGCAGTACCCGCAAGCTCATTGGTTCAACAGAACCAATGAGCTTGCGGTATTTGACATGCGGGAATAATTTGAACACTTCTAAGACATTTCCTGTAATATGGTTTCATTGAGCAGATTAACAAAATTTTAATTACATTCATCAGTGAATATACTAACATAGATTGACTAAATATATTGAAGCATCTAAGAAATGGAGACCAGCACTTTTATTTTACTTTAATAAAAAATATGTCTGTACCAAAAGAACCAATACTTGATGTCTTTTGAAAATTAAGTGGTGCATGCATGGCATGCATGTAAACAATCGTGGGATCTCACGTTCGAACAACGGCAAAAACAGCTGGATTCTTAACTTATAACCACGCAGTTAGCGCCAGTCTAACTCGATGACACTATAATAAACGTCGATCGAATTAATTGAGAAATCTGGATAACATAATTCGTTCGTGAATCGCGACCATGCATTATTATAAGTTTACCAGGAACAAGTCGATATATATACATGGGAGCTAGATTTATTAATTATTCACTAAAGCATTTTATACCATTAATGTGAAAATTCAAACATAAAAATAAAACAAAAACAAGTTGTAAAAGTGTACGAGTGAGTACAAAATATAAGAAAAAACGTTAACTACTCCATGAGAAAAATAGCTTATTTTCCCGGTTTTGCGTGTACCGGCAGTACATTATTTAGCAGCAAATATGCGTGAGCAATCAAAGAAATATTGCATGGCTAAATAAAAAAATTAAAAAATAAAACAATAATAAAAAATTGGGATCTTTGATCTGTCATACCGCTCGAGAGGTCTCTCATATGTGCGGTCAAGCCAATATTATACTGACGTGTCGTAATCACCCATCAGAACTGAACATCAAATAAATCGATCATAGAATATATAATTTGTACAAAATTAGGCGACAACCAGAATCTAATATAAATTTTTAAAGACAAAATTTAATAAAAAAATAACAAATGAAATTTTTATAAGAAAAAATTGCATTATCAAACATTATTTCATTATTATTAGTATTTATTTATTTATTTAAGAAAAAATAATCATAATCCTGTTAAGGTAGAGATAACACGGATCAGGTGACCCAATGTTAAAAAAAACCCATTTATGAAAATTATGAAAAAAAAAATAAAATTTTCTCCTCTATACACCCTATCATGCAGTAGCTAAAATATCAGGTTTGCGAAAATGAGCTGTTTTCGAGTTATTAATTTCTGAATTTGACTAATTTGACATGGAGATGGAGAAATGGAACTCCCCGTCTAGATCATGCTTCATTGTGGTGACCCTCAAAATTTTCCTAATATTATTTAATACGGCCTGATTTTGTGGTAACTTCGGTCAAGAATTTCATCAATTGTGCTGACCTACAAGAAATAAGTGCCCATTAATTCCAAAATTAATTTGCCACACATATCCTCTTATAAAAACGCGTTCAATTATATTTTTGTAATTTTAACGAATTAAGGTTATTTTAAAATTGAAAAAGTAGCCTCTTGAGTAAAAAAATAAATTTTTTCACCATTGTGATGACAAAAATATATTTTTAACCCTATTGTGCTATACATCGAGTTCACAGAAATTCCGCCACACAAAAAAATGTCGCTGACTGCAATGTACGCACAATGAGCACTAAAAATAAAGCGTTTAAAGTTTTTTTTATAAGTATTGTCGTGACACTTCATGAAAACCCAAAAAATCGTAATTTTAAGACAAAATATCATTTTGAGTGATAGAAATTAAAATGATTTTTTTTTTTTTTTTATTTCTTCTATTTTAATTTCCTACTAAGGAATTCATACTTTGACACAAAAATTTACATAAAATAAGTTACTTCAGTCTATTTGTGAATTTAGGGGTACTTTTTTTGTATGATTGTGATACCTAAGAATCTTCGCAAAACATTCGAGATTGGAACGTAATACAGTGTAACACCAGGTTGCATATTTTCAGCTCTAGAATTTCATGTACTTGCGTACCATTAGAAAATATAATATAATTGAAAGACACAGAAGCAAATTAACCAATTTAACGTATACTCTGAAATAACATAATTTTTTTTACTAATTTTTTACAAAATAAATTACACTTCATAACGTTGCAAATGTTAAGTAACCATTAAAAGAATAATTGATAATTTTTTCAACACTCTTTTTTTATGTCTGGTGCAGGTAAATAAAGGATCAGAAAAACTGTATTTGCTATTGTTAACAAATACCACCCAAATTTATTTTAGAATACATTTGTTCTCCATTCAAAGAATTTCAATAGAAAGAAACGTTTGGAAAGTAGTGTTATCACATTTAGCTTATAAAATTAGTCAATTATAATAAAAATATATTTGTATGATTGTGATACCCTAGAGTCACTAAAAATGTTCAGAGAATTGAACATATTTGAATTTTTTATTGTTTTTTATTTTTCAAATTCGCTTTTTTCAAAAATTTATCTACCTGCACTAAACATATTAAAAGTTAGCAATGTCACAAATTAACATTATTTCTTTCATTAGTTAACATTGCCAACGTACTGAAGTGTAAATGTTTTTAAGAGATACAAAAAAAAGTTACTTCAGTGAATTTGGGGGTACTTTTTTTGTATGATTGTGATACCTTAGGTCATCACAAAACATTCGAGATTGGAACGTAATACAGTGTAACACCAGGTTGCATATTTTCAGCTCTAGAATTTCATGTACTTGCGTACCATTAGAAAATATAATAATTGAAAGACACAGAAGCAAATTAACCAATTTAACGTATACTCTGAAATAACATAATTTTTTTTACTAATTTTTAACAAAATAAATTACACTTCATATCGTTGCAAATGTTAAGTAACCATTGAAAGAATAATTGATAATTTTTGCAACACTTTTTTTATGTCTGGTGCAAGTAAATAAAGGATCAGAAAAACTGTATTTGCTATTGTTAACAAATACCACCTGAATTTATTTTAGAATACATTTGTTCTCCATTCAAAGAATTTCAATAGAAAGAAACGTTTGGAAAGTAGTGTCATCACATTGAGCTTATAAAATTAGTCAATTATAATAAAAATATATTTGTATAATTGTGATACCCTAGAGTCACTAAAAATGGTCGGAGAATTGAACATATTTGAATTTTTTTTATTTTTTTTTATTTTTCAAATTCGCTTTTTTTAAAAATTTATCTACCTGCACTAAACCTATTAAAAGTTAGCAGTGTCACAAATTAACAATATTTCTTTCATTAGTTAATATTGCCAACGTACTGAAGTGTAAATGTTTTTAAGAGATACAAAAAATAAGTTACTTCAGTGAATTTGGGGGTACTTTTTTTGGATGATTGTGATATTGTGATACCTAAGGTCATCACAAAACATTCGAGATTGGAACGTAATACAGTGTAACACCAGGTTGCATATTTTCAGCTCTAGAATTTCATGTACTTGCGTACCATTAGAAAATATAATAATTGAAAGACACAGAAGCAAATAAACCAATTTAACGTATACTCTGAAATAACATAATTTTTTTTACTAATTTTTTACAAAATAAATTACACTTCATAACGTTGCAAATGTTAAGTAACCATTGAAAGAATAATTGATAATTTTTGCAACACTCTGTTTTTATGTCTGGTGCAAGTAAATAAAGGATCAGAAAAACTGTATTTGCTATTGTTAACAAATACCACCCAAATTTATTTTAGAATACATTTGTTCTCCATTCAAAGAATTTCAATAGAAAGAAACGTTTGGAAAGTAGAGTCATCACATTGAGCTTATAAAATTAGTCAATTATAATAAAAATATATTTGTATGATTGTGATACCCTAGAGTCACTAAAAATGGTCGGAGAATTGAACATATTTGAATTTTTTTTATTGTTTTTTATTTTTCAAATTCGCTTTTTTCAAAAATTTATCTACCTGCACTAAACATATTAAAAGTTAGCAATGTCACAAATTAACATTATTTCTTTCATTAGTTAACATTGCCAACGTACTGAAGTGTAAATGTTTTTAAGAGATACAAAAAATAAGTTACTTCAGTGAATTTGGGGGTACTTTTTTTGTATGATTGTGATACCTTAGGTCATCACAAAACATTCGAGATTGGAACGTAATACAGTGTAACACCAGGTTGCATATTTTCAGCTCTAGAATTTCATGTACTTGCGTACCATTAGAAAATATAATAATTGAAAGACACAGAAGCAAATAAACCAATTTAACGTATACTCTGAAATAACATAATTTTTTTTACTAATTTTTTACAAAATAAATTACACTTCATAACGTTGCAAATGTTAAGTAACCATTGAAAGAATAATTGATAATTTTTGCAAAACTCTTTTTTTATGTCTGGTGCAAGTAAATAAAGGATCAGAAAAACTGTATTTGCTATTGTTAACAAATACCACCTGAATTTATTTTAGAATACATTTGTTCTCCATTCAAAGAATTTCAATAGAAAGAAACGTTTGGAAAGTAGTGTCATCACATTGAGCTTATAAAATTAGTCAATTATAATAAAAATATATTTGTATGATTGTGATACCCTAGAGTCACTAAAAATGGTCGGAGAATTGAACATATTTGAATTTTTTTTATTGTTTTTTATTTTTCAAATTCGCTTTTTTTAAAAATTTATCGACCTGCACTAAACATATTAAAAGTTAGCAAAGTCACAAATTAACATTACTTCTTTCATTAGTTAACATTGCCAACGTACTGAAGTGTAAATGTTTTTAAGAGATACAAAAAATAAGTTACTTCAGTGAATTTGGGGGTACTTTTTTTGGATGATTGTGATATTGTGATACCTAAGGTCATCACAAAACATTCGAGATTGGAACGTAATACAGTGTAACACCATGTTGCATATTTTCAGCTCTAGAATTTCATGTACTTGCGTACCATTAGAAAATATAATAATTGAAAGACACAGAAGCAAATAAACCAATTTAACGTATACTCTGAAATAACATAATTTTTTTTACTAATTTTTTACAAAATAAATTACACTTCATAACATTGCAAATGTTAAGTAACCATTGAAAGAATAATTGATAATAGAGTATTGTACTCAATTTTTTTTATTGCAGAAATGGATAGAGGGTGCAAAGTTATGCTACCCTGATTTTTTTCAGATTTTTTAGAGCCCGGGAACTATTTTTAAAAAATTATTGAAAGTCCTTTTCGTGACGTCACGAGACGCCGCTCTTTAGGAAAAAGATAGGACTTGCCACCGCGTGACGTCACAAAAAGAACTTTCAATAATTTTTTAAAAATAGTTCCAGGTCTCTAAAAAATCTGAAAAAAATCAGGGTAGCATAACTTTGCACCTTCTATCCATTTCTGCAATAAAAAAAATTGAGGACAATACTCCATTTTTGCAACACTCTTTTTTTATGTCTGGTGCAAGTAAATAAAGGATCAGAAAAACTGTATTTGCTATTGTTAACAAATACCACCCAAATTTATTTTAGAATACATTTGCTCTCCATTCAAAGAATTTCAATAGAAAGAAACGTTTGGAAAGTAGAGTCATCACATTGTGCTTATAAAATTTGTCAATTACAATAAAAATATATTTGTATGATTGTGATACCCTAGAGTCACTAAAAATGGTCGGAGAATTGAACATATTTGAATTTTTTTTATTTTTTTTTTATTTTTCAAATTCGCTTTTTTTAAATATTTATCTACCTGCACTAAACCTATTAAAAGTTAGCAGTGTCACAAATTAACAATATTTCTTTCATTAGTTAATATTGCCAACGTACTGAAGTGTAAATGTTTTTAAGAGATACAAAAAATAAGTTACTTCAGTGAATTTGGGGGTACTTTTTTTGGATGATTGTGATATTGTGATACCTAAGGTCATCACAAAACATTCGAGATTGGAAAGTAATACAGTGTAACACCAGGTTGCATATTTTCAGCTCTAGAATTTCATGTACTTGCGTACCATTAGAAAATATAATAATTGAAAGACACAGAAGCAAATAAACCAATTTAACGTATACTCTGAAATAACATAATTTTTTTTACTAATTTTTTACAAAATAAATTACACTTCATAACGTTGCAAATGTTAAGTAACCATTAAAAGACTAATTGATAATTTTTGCAACACTCTGTTTTTATGTCTGTTTCAGGTAAATAAAGGATCAGAAAACTGTATTTGCTATTGTTAACAAATACCACCTGAATTTATTTTAGAATACATTTGCTCTCCATTCAAAGAATTTCAATAGAAAGAAACGTTTGGAAAGTAGTGTCATCACATGTCATCACATTGAGCTTATAAAATTAGTCAATTATAATAAAAATATATTTGTATGATTGTGATACCCTAGAGTCACTAAAAATGGTCGTAGAATTGAACATATTTGAACTTTTTTTTATTGTTTTTTATTCTTCAAATTCGCTTTTTTAAACATTTATCTACCTGCACTAAACATATTAAAAGTTAGCAATGTCACAAATTAACATTACTTCTTTCATTAGTTAACATTGCCAACGTACTGAAGTGTAAATGTTTTTATGAGATACAAAAAATAAGTTACTTCAGTGAATTTGGGGGTACTTTGTTTGTATGATTGTGATACCTAAGGTCATCACAAAACATTCAAGATTGGAACGTAATACAGTGTAACACCAGGTTGCATATTTTCAGCTCTAGAATTTTATGTACTTGCGTACCATTAGAAAATATAATAATTGAAAGACACAGAAGCAAATAAACCAATTTAACGTATACTCTGAAATAACATAACTTTTTTTACTAATTTTTTACAAAATAAATTACACTTCATAACGTTGCAAATGTTAAGTAACCATTAAAAGAATAATTGATCTTTTTTGCAACACTATTTTTTTATGTCAGGTGCAGGTAAATAAAGGATCAGAAAACTGTATTTGCTATTGTTAACAAATACCACCTGAATTGATTTTAGAATACATTTGTTCTCCATTCAAAGAATTTCAATAGAAAGAAACGTTTGGAAAGTAGTGTCATCACATGTCATCACATTGAGCTTATAAAATTAGTCAATTATAATAAAAATATATTTGTATGATTGTGATACCCTAGAGTCACTAAAAATGGTCGTAGAATTGAACATATTTGAACTTTTTTTTATTGTTTTTTATTCTTCAAATTCGCTTTTTTAAACATTTATCTACCTGCACTAAACATATTAAAAGTTAGCAATGTCACAAATTAACATTACTTCTTTCATTAGTTAACATAGTTAACATTGCCAACGTACTGAAGTGTAAATGTTTTTAAGAGATACAAAAAATAAGTTACTTCAGTGAATTTGGGGGTACTTTGTTTGTATGATTGTGATACCTAAGGTCATCACAAAACATTCAAGATTGGAACGTAATACAGTGTAACACCAGGTTGCATATTTTCAGCTCTAGAATTTTATGTACTTGCGTACCATTAGAAAATATAATAATTGAAAGACACAGAAGCAAATAAACCAATTTAACGTATACTCTGAAATAACATAACTTTTTTTACTAATTTTTTACAAAATAAATTACACTTCATAACGTTGCAAATGTTAAGTAACCATTAAAAGAATAATTGATCTTTTTTGCAACACTATTTTTTTATGTCAGGTGCAGGTAAATAAAGGATCAGAAAACTGTATTTGCTATTGTTAACAAATACCACCTGAATTGATTTTAGAATACATTTGTTCTCCATTCAAAGAATTTCAATAGAAAGAAACGTTTGGAAAGTAGTGTCATCACATGTCATCACATTGAGCTTATAAAATTAGTCAATTATAATAAAAATATATTTGTATGATTGTGATACCCTAGAGTCACTAAAAATGGTCGTAGAATTGAACATATTTGAACTTTTTTTTATTGTTTTTTATTCTTCAAATTCGCTTTTTTAAACTTTTATCTACCTGCACTAAACATATTAAAAGTTAGCAATGTCACAAATTAACATTACTTCTTTCATTAGTTAACATTGCCAACGTACTGAAGTGTAAATGTTTTTAAGAGATACAAAAAATAAGTTACTTCAGTGAATTTGGGGGTACTTTGTTTGTATGATTGTGATACCTAAGGTCATCACAAAACATTCAAGATTGGAACGTAATACAGTGTAACACCAGGTTGCATATTTTCAGCTCTAGAATTTTATGTACTTGCGTACCATTAGAAAATATAATAATTGAAAGACACAGAAGCAAATAAACCAATTTAACGTATACTCTGAAATAACATAATTTTTTTTACTAATTTTTTACAAAATAAATTACACTTCATAACGTTGCAAATGTTAAGTAACCATTAAAAGAATAATTGATCTTTTTTGCAACACTATTTTTTTATGTCAGGTGCAGGTAAATAAAGGATCAGAAAAACTGTATTTGCTATTGTTAACAAATACCACCTGAATTTATTTTAGAATACATTTGTTCTCCATTCAAGGAATTTCAATAGAAAGAAACGTTTGGAAAGTAGTGTCATCACATGTCATCACATTGAGCTTATAAAACTAGTCAATTATAATAAAAATATATTTGTATGATTGTGATACCCTAGAGTCACTAAAAATGGTCGTAGAATTGAACATATTTGAATTTTTTTTAATGGTTTTTATTCTTCAAATTCGCTTTTTTAAACATTTATCTACCTGCACTAAACATATTAAAAGTTAGCAATGTCACAAATTAACATTACTTCTTTCATTAGTTAACATTGCCAACGTACTGAAGTGTAAATGTTTTTAAGAGATACAAAAAATAAGTTACTTCAGTGAATTTGGGGGTACTTTGTTTGTATGATTGTGATACCTAAGGTCATCACAAAACATTCAAGATTGGAACGTAGTACAGTGTAACACCAGGTTGCATATTTTCAGCTCTAGAATTTTATGTACTTGCGTACCATTAGAAAATATAATAATTGAAAGACACAGAAGCAAATAAACCAATTTAACGTATACTCTGAAATAACATAATTTTTTTTACTAATTTTTTACAAAATAAATTACACTTCATAACGTTGCAAATGTTAAGTAACCATTAAAAGAATAATTCCTACTGGAAATAATCCTTCAATTTTTTTTAAAAGACATGTCTTTCAAAATTTGGAATGACGCGTCTTTCAAAAACCTTGGGCCATTTATCCATGGACGCGTCCTTCCAATTTTTGAAAGACTATTTTGAAGGACCAAACCCTTTAAATTTGGAAGGACAATTTTGAATGGCAATTTTGAAGGGGAAAAATAATAATAATAAATATGTACTTGAGAAATATTTATTATGAATCTGACAATATGTTTAATTATTTATAGAATTATAACAATGTGTAAATATTTTATAGTACACAAAAATTCAATTGTTTTTTGGCACATATCTAGCATATTATAAGTAAATTAAAAATATTTGAATAGTTATAAATTATTGTATTTTTGATGACACACAAAATTATTGTTATTTATGTAATGAGTATTAATTAATTATCAAATAAATTTAAATTTAAACATAAATGAGTAGCTAGGCCAAAGTACTGTTTGTCGCACATCATAAAGGTTTAATAATCTTAAAAATTGAGTGACTTTTAAAAACAATTAACTTGGTGTGTTATCAAATATGTTCATAAGAATTTTGATTAATAAAATATGGACTCAGCCTTTCAGCCACATTATACGCCAAACTACAAATTCTTCTTCTTCATCTTCTTTTTTTTTTTTTTTTGCTTTGACTTCTGTTCCAATCTTTTCCGTCAGAACGTCGGACACGAACCTCTTCCTTGTCTTTAATTTGGCATAGTCTGCAGATTTTCCTTTCTCCACAATAAGTTTTCTCACAAAACCTGAAGAAAATAGAAAGTATTAGGAAAACCTTTTGATAATTTGTATCATGGAATTGGATACGAAACAAAAGTTTATTTACAATAGAAGGTTCAGTAGCCAGTTCAATAGACCCTGATGACGAGCTGGTTTCATTGAACTGGCTACTGAACCTTCTATTAAAATTCATAACATAAATAAAAAAATCATCATAGAGGGTTCAGTAGCCAGTTCAATAGACCCTGACGAGGAGCTGTTTCCATCGAACTGGCTACTGAACCTTCTATGACAATTTTTATCAAGGATGACAAAGAATGTTACACAATAGAAGGTTTACTAGCCAGTTCGATGGAACCAGCTCCTCGTCAGGGTCTATTGAACTGGCTACTGAGCCCTCTATGGTGACTTTTTTTTTATTTATGTTATGAATTGCAATAGAAGGTTCAGTAGCCAGTTCGATTAAACCTGATGAAGAGCTGTTTCCATTGAACTGAATATTGAAGCTTCTATGACCATTTTTATCAAGGATGGTGAAGAATGTTACACAATAAAATATTCAGTAGCCAGTTCGATGGAACCAGCTCCTCGTCAGGGTCTATTAAACTGGCTACTGAGCCCTCTATGGTGACTTTTTTTTTATTTATGATATGGATTGCAATAGAAGGTTTAGTAGCCAGTCCAATGGAACCAGCTCCTCGTCAAGGTCCATTGATCTGGCTACTGAACCCTCTATGATGATTTTTTTTAAGTTTAGTTATGAATTGTAAGAGAAGCTTCCGTAGCCAGTTCGATTGAACCAGCTCCTCGTCAGAGTCTATTGAGCTGGCTACTGAACCCTCTTTGATGATTTATTTTATTATTTAATTTATGAATAAAATAGAAGGTTCCGTAGCCAGTTCAAAGAAACCAGCTCCTCGTCAGGGTCTATTGAACTGGCTACTGAACCCTCTATGATGATTTTTTTTAATTAAAGTTATGAATTGTATGAGAAGGTTCAGTAGCCATTTCGATGGAACCAGCTCCTCGTCAGGGTCTATTGAACTGGCTACTGAGCCCTCTATGATGACTTTTTTTTGTTTATGTTATGGATTGCAATAGAAGGTTCAGTAGCCAGTTCAATGGAACCAGCTCCTCGTCAGGGTCTATTGAACTGGCTACTGAGCCCACTATGGTGACTTTTTTTTATTATTTAATTTATGAATTGTAAGAGAAGGTTCCGTAGCCAGTTCGAAGAAACCAGCTCCTTGTCAGGGTCCATTGAACTGGCTACTAAACCCTCTATGATGATTTTTTTTTTAATTTAAGTTATGAATTGTAAGAGAAGGTTCCGTAACCAGTCCGATAGAACCAGCTCGTCGTTAAGAGTTCAGATATGGGTGTTATCATAATTATATAATACACTCAAAAATGAAAGATGACAGACAAACACATTCATCACCAAAGTATATACTTACCAACACAGAAGTTCTCTTTTCTGGCGTCAGCTGCATTTTTGCTGACTGGTTGGGGTGTACATTACTTCGACGCCCAGGCACGCTCCTCCTGCACAAAACATCCCGACCTCAGGCACAGTGGGCGGTGACCTTCAACATTATTAAGGATTATTGTCACCATGGTAATTATTTCTTGATGGTAAAAAAATATAAAATTTAAAACAGAACAAAGAAAACAAAATGACTGTTCTTGCACTTTCTAAAGTAGGAAAAGTAATAATTCAGTTCAGTTGTTGAGATAATAATTTTTTTAGTTGAAAAATATGCTGATTTGACTAATGGCCGCCAGATTTCCAATGATAATCGCACTATTTATAACTCTAATATCTCAAAAACTAGACCAACTTTTGCTTCCATTTTTTTCGCTGAATATTTATGTTATAATGTAAGGAAGGTTTACTAAAATTTTCAGAGTGATTCACCATCTCCTCAGACTAGAGACAATAACCCTTAAAATAAAAAATCATCTGCATACAAACGAAATTTTACCAAGTTTCTTGCAAGCAAAAAATTGTAGCCAGCCCTCGAATCAAGTATTATTTTTTTTTTATTCACAACTTTTTGTGCTAAAATTATGTAAAAAATAAATTGGTTGATACTTCACAAATAGCTTATTTAGCAAATTTGCTTGGACCTCAATATGAATACCTTTGTCTTTTCTTTCCTGTCACTGTATAGAAATGGGGAGAAAAATGGTGACGCTAAAGCTGGGATGTACTGTAGTTAGATTTTAAACAACTGATGTTTTATCCCATGGTATTTATTTATTTTGCTGCAATATACACTATTTTAGGGGTAGGTCTCCACCCTCAGCGGTGCGTCGGGGAAAAATTCTAAAACTATATCCGAGTTTAGGAGGGTCCATTACCCCTTGAAAATTAATTTCATAATTTTAGCACAATTTTTAAGGAAAATGGATTTAAGGGGTAGGTCTCCACCCTCAGGGGTGCGTCGGGGAAAAAATCTAAAATTATTTTCGAGTTCAGGAGGGTCAATTACCCCTTGTTAAATATTTTGGTAATTTTAGCACAATTTTTAAGGAAAATAGATTTTAGGGGTAGGTCTTCACCCTCAGGGGTGCGTCGGGGAAAAAATCTAAAATTATTTTCGTGTTCAAGAAAGTCGATTACCCCTTGAAAATTAATTTGGTAATTTTAGCACAATTTTTAAGGAAAATAGATTTTAGGGGTAGGTCTCCACCCTCAGGGGTGCGTAGGGGAAAAAATCTAAAATTATTTCCGAGTTTAGGAGGGTCCATTACCTTTTGAAAATTAATTTCATAATTTTAGCACAATTTTTAAGGAAAATGGATTTTAGGGGTAGGTCTGCACCCTCAGGGGTGCGTCGGGGAAAAAATCTAAAATTTTTTTCGAGTTCAGGAGGGTCAATTACACGTTGTAAATTAATTTGGTAATTTTAGCACAATTTTTAAGGAAAATAGATTTTAGGGGTAGGTCTTCACCCTCAGGGGTGCGTCGGGGAAAAAATCTAAAATTATTTTCGTGTTCAAGAAAGTCGATTACCCCTTGAAAATTAATTTGGTAATTTTAGCACAATTTTTAAGGAACATGGATTTTAGGGGTAGGTCTCCACCCTCAGGGGTGCGTCGGGGAAAAAAAAAAAAATTATATTTGAGTTCAGGAGGGTCGATTACCCCATGCTTGAATCTTTTTCCGCAAAATTCAAATGATTTCAAAAAAAGTTGTATTTAACATTGAATTTCCATTAGGCGAAAATAATTTTTTTAAAAACCACCGCTGAAAGGGGTGTTGTTGGTGTTCAATAAAAATTTTAACACCCTGAACTAATTTTTACAACCCTCAGCTACAAGTGTACCAAATTTGAAGTTTGTACGAAAATTTTTGCAACACCAAATTTACGAAAAAATTTGGCACGCGAATTGTGGTTCACTGTGCATCTGGGCCAGGCATGTATGCACATGCCTGGCCCAGAAACAGATAGGCGACAGGCCTCTTCATTAATTCTGCCCAGTGTATGCATATGATATGCATACCTATGCCATGAGCAAGTTAATGAATAACTATGTGAAGCACCTCATACACAAGTGTATACATAATTATACTATATTCAGTACTGTATGCATTTTGCAAACAAGATATTCATACTTTAACATAATACAGTATGCATATGCATACCATAGATTATTAATTTGGATAAGCACATTATGCGTTTGTATTATACTAAAAAAAATAAAAGTATAAACATTTTATGCAAGCAGTACTGTACTGTAAATACAATTATGCACATCAGAAATTCATATAAACTTCCAAGATACAAAACATGGATTTGTAGAGTCGTTTTTTTTTACCTTTTTTCTTCGGATAAACCAATCTCTTCTTTAAAGAGTTCAGGCGGTCACTTCATATTATATGTGAAGTGTCTCTTGAGGTCTTCTTCTTGTTTATTAGAATATAAATTTTTAATCTCTGTTATTATAAACGTTACAAATTACAAAAACCAGTAACACGAGACAAGGGACTATCAACATGGTATTTAACATAAGCATTTTCTGGTTTTTGCTGAGAAATTTCAGCATATACTTTGAGAAATATAAAAACTCAAGTTATTTATCTTACATTAAATACTAAAAACACAAGCTTCAAAATGAAACTAAACCGAAAAAATAAAAGAATTTAGGAAACTTATGCCAAAAAACGTTGATCGTTGTTTTTCATTCCTATGAATACAGTGTTGCACGTTCTACTGTTCTGGATCTTTGTTTCAGGAAATAAAACGCTGTGATTAATTTTAAAAATTAAAATTCTAACTTATCAATTATTTTATTAATTCTCCAGTCTCTATTAAATATTAATTCGACTTATAGAGCAAAATTACAGAACTGAATTTGCTGCAACATTCGGCAACATTGCATTGAGTCATTAAAAAATCTTTCAAAATCACAATATCATTCAAAACACCCTTCAAATATTTTAATGTCTTTCAAGTCTCTTAAAACACCGTTCAAAACCTCATAAAAGTCGTTCAAAATCTTTAAAATTTTGAATGACTTTCTGAAGGGTAAATTGATTATTTCCAGTAGGGAATTGATCTTTTTTGCAACACTATTTTTTTATGTCAGGTGCAGGTAAATAAAGGATCAGAAAACTGTATTTGCTATTGTTAACAAATACCACCTGAATTGATTTTAGAATACATTTGTTCTCCATTCAAAGAATTTCAATAGAAAGAAACGTTTGGAAAGTAGTGTCATCACATGTCATCACATTGAGCTTATAAAATTAGTCAATTATAATAAAAATATATTTGTATGATTGTGATACCCTAGAGTCACTAAAAATGGTCGTAGAATTGAACATATTTGAATTTTTTTTATTGTTTTTTATTCTTCAAATTCGCTTTTTTAAACATTTATCTACCTGCACTAAACATATTAAAAGTTAGCAATGTCACAAATTAACATTATTTCTTTCATTAGTTAACATTGCCAACGTACTGAAGTGTAAATGTTTTTAAGAGATACAAAAAATAAGTTACATCAGTGAATTTGGGGGTACTTTGTTTGTATGATTGTGATACCTAAGGTCATCACAAAACATTCAAGATTGGAACGTAATTCAGTGTAACACCAGGTTACATATTTTCAGCTCTAGAATTTTATGTACTTGCGTACCATTAGAAAATATAATAATTGAAAGACACAGAAGCAAATAAACCAATTTAACGTATACTCTGAAATAACATATTTTTTTTACTAATTTTTTACAAAATAAATTACACTTCATAACGTTGCAAATGTTAAGTAACCATTAAAAGAATAATTGATAATTTTTGCAACACTCTGTTTTTATGTCTGGTGCAGGTAAATAAAGGATCAGAAAAACTGTATTTGCTATTGTTAACAAATACCACCTGAATTTATTTTAGAATACATTTGTTCTCCATTCAAGGAATTTCAATAGAAAGAAACGTTTGGAAAGTAGTGTCATCACATGTCATCACATTGAGCTTATAAAACTAGTCAATTATAATAAAAATATATTTGTATGATTGTGATACCCTAGAGTCACTAAAAATGGTCGGAGAATTGAACATATTTGAATTTTTTTTATTTTTCAAATTAGCTTTTTTTAAAAATTTATCTACCTGCACTAAACATATTAAAAGTAAGCAGTGTCACAAATTAACATTATTTCTTTCATTAGTTAATATTGCCAACGTACTGAAGTGTAAATGTTTTTAAGAGATACAAAAAATAAGTTACTTCAGTGACGTTGGGGGTACTTTTTTTGGATGATTGTGATACCTAAGGTCATCACAAAACATTCGAGATTGGAACGTAATACAGTGTAACACCAGGTTGCATATTTTCAGCTCTAGAATTTCATGTACCTGCGTACCATTAGAAAATATAATAACTGAAAGACACAGAAGCAAATAAACCAATTTAACGTATACTCTGAAATAACATAATTTTTTTTTCTAATTTTTTACAAAATAAATTACACTTCATAACGCTGCAAATGTTAAGTAACCATTAAAAGAATAAATGCTAATTTTTGCAACACTATTTTTTTATGTCTGGTGCAGGTAAATAAAGGATCAGAAAACTGTATTTGCTATTGTTAACAAATTCCACCTGATTTTGGTATTTGAAATGCACTGGATATTAAAAACGAGAGGTGTAACAAATCTTAATTTTTGTTTTTAATTATTAATTTACATTAGCAAAGTAATAAAGTGAAAATATTCGTTGGAAAAAAATAGCGAAACAAAGAAGTTATTTCAGTGTTTAAGTTAAGTGGGTGGACTTGCATCTATATTTTTCAAATAAAATATTTTCTAGAGGTACATGGAATGCTAGAGCTGGAAATATGCAACCTGGTGTTACACTGTATTACGTTCCAGTCTCGATTGTTTTGTGATGACCCTAAGGTAGAACAATCATACAAAAAAAAAGTATCCCCGAATTCACAAATACACTGAAATAACTTATTTTTTGTATCTCTTAAAAATCATTTACACATTAGTACTTTGGCAATGTTAACTAATGAAAGAAATAATGTTAATTTGGGACATTGCTAATTTGTAATATCCTTGGTGCAGGTAGATAAACGTTAAAAAAAAGCGAAATTAAAAAATAAAAAATAATAAAAACAATTTAATTTAGTTCAACTCTACGACCTCTTATGGTGACTCTAGGGTATCACAATCATACAAATATATTTTTATTATAATTGACTAATTTTATAAGCTCAATGTGATGACATGTGATGACACTACTTTCCAAACGTTTCTTTCTATTGAAATTCTTTGAATGGAGAACAAATGTTTTCTAAAATAAATTCAGGTGGTATTTGTTAACAATAGCAAATACAGTTTTTCTGATCCTTTATTTACCTGCACCAGACATAAAAACAGAGTGTTGCAAAAATTATCAATTATTCTTTTAATGGTTACATAACATTTGCAACGTTATGAAGTGTAATTTATTTTGTAAAAAATTAGTAAAAAAAAAATATGTTATTTCAGAGTATACGTTAAATTGGTATATTTGCTTCTGTGTCTTTCAATTATTATATTTTCTAATGGTACGCAAGTACATGAAATTCTAGAGCTGAAAATATGCAACCTGGTGTTACACTGTATTATGTTCCAATCTTGAATGTTTTGTGATGACCTTAGGTATCACAATCATCCAAAAAAAGTACCCCCAAATTCACTGAAGTAACTTATTTTTTGTATCTCTTAAAAACATTTACACTTCAGTACGTTGGCAATGTTAACTAATGAAAGAAATAATGTTAATTTGTGACACTGCTAACTTTTAATATGTTTAGTGCTGGTAGATAAATTTTTGAAAAAAGCGAATTTGAAAAATAAAAAACAATAAAAAAAATTCAAATAGGTTCAATTCTCCGAACATTTTTAGTGACTCTAGGGTATCACAATCATACAAATATATTTTCATTATAATTGACTAAATTTATTAGCTCAATGTGATGACATGTGATGACACTACTTTCCAAACGTTTCTTTCTATTGAAATTCTTTGAATGGAGAACAAATGTATTCTAAAATAAATTCAGGTGGTATTTGTTAACAATAGCAAATACAGTTTTCTGATCCTTTATTTACCTGCACCAGACATAAAAAAAGAGTGTTGCAAAAATTAGCATTTATTCTTTTAATGGTTACTTAACATTTGCAGCGTTATGAAGTGTAATTTATTTTGTAAAAAATTAGTAAAAAAATTATATTACTTCAGAGTATACGTTAAATTGGTTTATTTGCTTCTGTGTCTTTCAATTATTATATTTTCTAATGGTACGCAAGTACATAAAATTCTAGAGCTGAAAATATGCAACCTGGTGTTACACTGTATTACGTTCCAATCTCGAATGTTTTGTGATGACCTTAGGTATCACAATCATCCAAAAAAAGTACCCCCAAATTCACTGAAGTAACTTATTTTTTGTATCTCTTAAAAACATTTACACTTCAGTACGTTGGCAATGTTAACTAATAAAAGAAATATTGTTAATTTGTGACACTGCTAACTTTTAATATGTTTAGTACAGGTAGATAAATTTTTAAAAAAAGCGAATTTGAAAAATAAAAAACAATAAAAAAAATTCAAATATGTTCAATTCTCCGAACATTTTTAGTGACTCTAGGGTATCACAATCATACAAATATATTTTTATTATAATTGACTAATTTTATAAGCTCAATGTGATGACATGTGATGACACTACTTTCCAAACGTTTCTTTCTATTGATATTCTTTGAATGGAGAACAAATGTATTCTAAAATAAATTCAGGTGGTATTTGTTAACAATAGCAAATACAGTTTTTCTGATCCTTTATTTACCTGCACCAGACATAAAAACAGAGTGTTGCAAAAATTATCAATTATTCTTTTAATGGTTACTTAACATTTGCAACTTTATGTATGAAGTGTAATTTATTTTGTAAAAAATTAGTAAAAAAAATTATGTTATTTCAGAGTATACGTTAAATTGGTTTATCTGCTTCTGTGTCTTTCAATTATTATATTTTCTAATGGTACGCAAGTACATGAAATTCTAGAGCTGAAAATATGCAACCTGGTGTTACACTGTATTACGTTCCAATCTCGAATATTTTGTGATGACCTTAGGTATCACAAACATCCAAAAAAAGTACCCCCAAATTCACTGAAGTAACTTATTTTTTGTATCTCTTAAAAACATTTACACTTCAGTACGTTGGCAATGTTAACTAATGAAAGAAATTATGTTAATTTGTGACACTGCTAACTTTTAATATGTTTAGTGCAGGTAGATAAATTTTTAAAAAAAGCGAATTTGAAAAAAAAAAGAAAAATAAAAAAAATTCAAATATGTTCAATTCTCCGAACATTTTTAGTGACTCTAGGGTATCACAATCATACAAATATATTTTTATTATAATTGACTAATTTTATAAGCTCAATGTGATGACTCTACTTTCCAAACGTTTCTTTCTATTGATATTCTTTGAATGGAGAACAAATGTATTCTAAAATAAATTCAGGTGGTATTTGTTAACAATAGCAAATACAGTTTTCTGATCCTTTATTTACCTGCACCAGACATAAAAACAGAGTGTTGCAAAAATTATCAATTAGTCTTTTAATGGTTACTTAACATTTGCAACGTTATGAAGTGTAATTTATTTTGTAAAAAATTAGTAAAAAAAATTATGTTATTTCAGAGTATACGTTAAATTGGTTTATCTGCTTCTGTGTCTTTCAATTATTATATTTTCTAATGGTACGCAAGTACATGAAATTCTAGAGCTGAAAATATGCAACCTGGTGTTACACTGTATTACGTTCCAATCTCGAATATTTTGTGATGACCTTAGGTATCACAATCATCCAAAAAAAGTACCCCCAAATTCACTGAAGTAACTTATTTTTTGTATCTCTTAAAAACATTTACACTTCAGTACGTTGGCAATGTTAACTAATGAAAGAAATTATGTTAATTTGTGACACTGCTAACTTTTAATATGTTTAGTGCAGGTAGATAAATTTTTAAAAAAAGCGAATTTGAAAAAAAAAGAAAAATAAAAAAAATTCAAATATGTTCAATTCTCCGAACATTTTTAGTGACTCTAGGGTATCACAATCATACAAATATATTTTTATTATAATTGACTAATTTTATAAGCTCAATGTGATGACATGTGATGACACTACTTTCCAAACGTTTCTTTCTACTGAAATTCTTTGAATAGAGAACAAATGTATTCTAAAATAAATTCAGGTGGTATTTGTTAACAATAGCAAATACAGTTTTCTGATCCTTTATTTACCTGCACCAGACATAAAAAAAGAGTGTTGCAAAAATTAGCATTTATTCTTTTAATGGTTACTTAACATTTGCAGCGTTATGAAGTGTAATTTATTTTGTAAAAAATTAGTAAAAAAATTATGTTATTTCAGAGTATACGTTAAATTGGTTTATTTGCTTCTGTGTCTTTCAATTATTATATTTTCTAATGGTACGCAAGTACATGAAATTCTAGAGCTGAAAATATGCAACCTGGTGTTACACTGTATTACGTTCCAATCTCGAATGTTTTGTGATGACCTTAGGTATCACAATCATCCAAAAAAAGTACCCCCAAATTCACTGAAGTAGCTTTTTTTTTGTATCTATTAAAAACATTTACACTTCAGTACGTTGGCAATGTTAACTAATAAAAGAAATAATGTTAATTTGTGACACTGCTAACTTTTAATATGTTTAGTGCAGGTAGATAAAAGTTTAAAAAAGCGAATTTGAAGAATAAAAAACAATAAAAAAAAGTTCAAATATGTTCAATTCTACGACCATTTTTAGTGACTCTAGGGTATCACAATCATACAAATATATTTTTATTATAATTGACTAATTTTATAAGCTCAATGTGATGACATGTGATGACACTACTTTCCAAACGTTTCTTTCTATTGAAATTCTTTGAATGGAGAACAAATGTATTCTAAAATCAATTCAGGTGGTATTTGTTAACAATAGCAAATACAGTTTTTCTGATCCTTTATTTACCTGCACCAGACATAAAAACAGAGTGTTGCAAAAATTATCAATTATTCTTTTAATGGTTACTTAACATTTGCAACGTTATGAAGTGTAATTTATTTTGTAAAAAATTAGTAAAAAAAATTATGTTATTTCAGAGTATACGTTAAATTGATTTATTTGCTTCTGTGTCTTTCAATTATTATATTTTCTAATGGTACGCAAGTTCATGAAATTCTAGAGCTGAAAATATGCAACCTGGTGTTACACTGTATTACGTTCCAATCTTGAATGTTTTGTGATGACCTTAGGTATCACAATCATACACACAAAGTACCCCCAAATTCACTGAAGTAACTTATTTTTTGTATCTTTTAAAAACATTTACACTTCAGTACGTTGGCAATGTTAACTAATGAAAGAAATAATGTTAATTCGTGACACTGCTAACTTTTAATATGTTAAGTGCAGGTAGATAAACGTTAAAAAAAAGCGAAATTAAAAAATCAAAAATAATAAAAATAATTTAATTCAGTTCAATTCTACGACCTCTTATGGTGACTTTAGGGTATCACAATCAAACAAATATATTTTTAATATAAATGACATTTTATTTGCTCAATGTGATGACACTACTTCCGAAACGTGTCTTTCTATTTAAATTCTTTGACTGGGGAACAAATATTTTAAAATAAATTGAGGTGCTAATCTGTTAACAATAGCAAATTCAGAATTTCAAAAATTATGGATATTTTTTTTTAATGGTTGCTTAACATTTGCAATGTAATGAAGTGTAAATATTTTTTGGAAATAATTGGTAAAAGAATTGTTATTTCAGGGATGAAATCGGATGATGGCCACAGCCTGTTACGCATCCCAGCATTCGCTAAAATGTGAGTTAGGGAAACGTGGAAAACCTCAGTAAGAACGGATACCTCTACTTTTTTTCAATGGACCAAAGTGATGTCCAAAGCCTGAGGAACCACACACAAGTGCATCACTGCACTGGGTGGAAAGCGAGACGAATTTACCCCAGGGAGAGAGCAGCGTAATTTTTACTTGAAACTGTAACACATCCAAGTACTAACCACGCTCGATGTAGCTTGACTTCGATGATCTAACGAGAACCTATCAATGCACTGCGCCACGCTCGATAAGAAAATCATTTGAAAATACATAAAATAGCTATCATGAAATGCTTCATAGCTTAACATTTGCAAAGTATACTCTAACAGGATATATTTTGATATCTGGATAAAGTATATTGGGCTTGTTAAATAAATAAACTAGTGGTGGGGTGTAAACTCGCCTAACGCTCGTTTGGTTCCAAGTCTTTTAATTAATTTTGTCAATCATATGTTGCCATCTATATAAGTATTCAGTACGTGATATCATAACGGTATTTTAATGCAAAATGGACAACCTACATGAAAATTTTTTATTACAGAAATAAATTGAAGGTACCAAATTATGCTAATCTGATTTTTTCCAGATTTTTTTGAAACACAGAACTATTTTTAAATAATTATAAAATGGGTTGCCACGCCCCCTGGAGGCGTCATTAGGCGTCTCTGTCGTATCCTTTTTATTAACGATTCAGGGGTGCCAACTTAAATTACAGAACGTTCAATATTTATTTAAAAATAGTTGCAGGACTCATAAAAATCTAAAAAAATTCACTGTTATTCGTTTGTTGCGGCCACCCCGAGGAACCCCCAGGAAAATTTTCGTCGGGTTCCGACGATCCCATACGCTCTCCCAAAGGAAGTGCGTCCCAGCATAGGAAAACGCTGATTAATTTTTGGGTCCCGAAAGTGATGTTTAATAATATAGATAATATGCGCACGAGATATTCTTACGTACTAGATAAAGAATTATTATTAAAATAAATGGCGGAAATAATGAATTATTTGCAGGCTACTTGTTCATTAACTTTAATACAAATATGATATTCAGGAAATTTCGTAAGTTAAATTAATTAAAACATGCACGGAAATCAATGATCTTAAACGTAATGCATGTGAAATTTTTTTTGTTTACATATTATAAAACATTATGTAATAATTTAAATGAATTATTGCATTCATTAAATTGGTGTTACGTAAGCATAAGTGAAGTAAAAAAAAAAAATATTAATAAATAATTAATTAATAATAAATTATTATTAATAAATTATTTTTAATAAATTATTATAAATAAATTAAAAAGTGTATGGTGGAAATTGTTTTATGCGATGGGTAAAGGTAAAAAAGGAAAAAAAATAAAAATTGAGCTCGATTGAAAAATTATCAACGAAGTCTTGAATCAGCGCCATCTCTTGTCTGACAATGGCAATATTAGTATTAAATCAGCGCATTCGACCTGCTGCACTTTTTCACAATTGGTACTAACAATGAAGATTTACGACCAAAAAAAGTTCCAGACGGTTGGGAATGCCGAATGTGATGACCTGTCGCAGCAATGCACCATTGACAAAAAAAGGTCAGCACAATGAACGCTCAGGTGGAAAAATGTCGTGTTTTGTGCTGACGGTCACCACAATGTTAAAAACGTCACCACGATTTGTATTTAAAATGGAACTTCGTCACCACAATGAAGCATGAAACAAACCTTCCATGCAAAATTGGCCAACTTTAAAAATTAATAACTCGAAAACTAGCTCGAATTTGTATCTGATATTTTAGCTACTGATAGGGGATGTAGGGGAGAACATTTTATTGTTATAATTTTCATGAATGGGATTTTTATTAAAATGGGCGTGTTATCTCTACCTTAAAAAAAGTATGCATTACATTTTCATGATACATAATATACATCGCGTAAAAATTATACCAGACATTCAGGTTTCATCATTTATTTATTATATTTATTAAAAAAACAGACTAACATATTAACAATGCAGTTTGGTTGACACTATTTTATTAAAAAAAAAAGGCTAAAAACAATTTTTTATATATTTTTCTTACCACACACGTGAAGACTTATATATGAATTAAAAAAATAATTAAAAATTGGAAATTATATCTATTAAGTTTGAAACATTAAATCACGATTTCAAAAGGGTCATACGCTTGCATAATTAAGTGCGTGTCATAACAAATTATAAATAAAATGATTAATTTTTTGTTTTTATATAATTTCTGCTTCTTTGTTGGGAGTATTATTATATAATTATATGATTTTGTCATATAATTTTACCCATAAAAGGGGCGTGTCCTTAAAAAAATCGCGCCTGCGGCGGGCCATTGGGGGGCTCCGCCCCCCAACCCCCCATTGATGTTCTGCACGTCCCATGTCGGACAGCACCCCCAGAGAAAAGGGTCACGAGCCGCCCCTGATATATATATATATATATAGATATACTTTTGCTATTTTTATGCTTCCGTTACGATCATACTAAGTTGAGTTGATGTCTATCATTTAAAAAAAAATCATTAGTCTTCTTTCCTTTCAAGTTTTTTTTTCCATTTAATTATAATATTTGTATCTTATACAGCTTAAAAAAAATCTAAAAATGATAAAAATTTGCCTTTGATTAAAAAAAAAATTATCACATGAGTGACATTTTTTTTTTAAAGTTTTGCTTTAAAAATACATTTAGTGGATGCATAGGACAGATAAGAGATCTGAATTGCTAAATTTTATGGCACGTTACACATACAGTGAAGATAAAATAATATTTTCAATAGCCCATGAATATAGGATTTAGTAATTTAGTATAAAATATAATTATGTGTTATTATTTATTACACCATGAAAAAAACAAGAACTCGGACACACCCAGCTATGGAGTGTGAAATTTGACCACCTCTAGTATTCAATAATGTGTAATGCAATACTGCACTATTATAATTATAGCATATTTTCTTGAAATGGGTAGGCAATTTTTTATGTATTTAAAAAAAAACATTGAGTCTATATGTAAAAAAATAATGAAAGAGCAGACATAGTAGTAAAAAAATACATATATATAATATACACAAAATATATATGTCTATATTCTTTGCTGCCAAACGTTTTGACAAACCTTTCCATATAAAACAACTATATATATATAATAATATCAATACAAGCGTTTAATGGTCCAGCTCATATTACATCAATTGATCAGTTCAATGTACAATAAAGGGCATAATGGACTGTGTATAATCAAGCCATGAATACATGTCGGTACTTTTGAACAAACGTAATATATAATATATATATATATTTTTTTTTACAAGGATACATTCCTAAGAGCTTACAGCTCGCGGCGGGGTAATGGGTAGGGATAAGGTAGGGAACGGATGCCACGGCCTGTTACGCGTCCCAGCATTCGCTGAGGTGAGACTGAGGGAACCGTGGAAAACCTCAGTCAGGACGGACACCTCTACTTTTTCTCAATGGACCAAAGCGATGTCCAAAGCCTGGGGAACCACACACAAGTGCATCACTGCATTGGGTGGAAAGCGAGACGAATTTACCCCAGGGAGGGAGCAGCGTATTTTTTACTTGAAACGGTCACCCATCCAAGTACTAACCACGCTCGACGTAGCCTGACTTCGGTGATCTAACGAGAACCGGTCAATATTTACAATCATACCATGCCTGATGCAGTCAAAATAAAAGACTATTATTAAAACCAGAGAGCCTTAATTCAACTTAAGGTAGAGATAATATCGATCAGCTGTTCGACGTAGTCCCCTTTGATTAACATGTAAACCTTAGCAAATTCACAAAAATTCTATTTTTTTTTTATTATTATGAGAGGCAGATATTAGTGCCTAAAACTCGTAGAAAAAGTATCAAAACAATTTAACGAGCCGATTTTTAATTAAGTTTTTAGTTTGTCTTTCCAAACTAGGAAGAGTCCTATGCTGAAAATTAAAATAACAATAATAATAATTAAAAAAAAATCGGCTCGTTAAATTGTTTTGAAACTTTTTCTATGGCTTTTAGGCACTAATATCTGCTTCTCAAAAAAATTTCAGAATTTTTGTGAATTTGCTAAGGTGTACATGTTAATTAAAGGGGACTACGTCGAACAGCTGATCGGCTTTATCTCTACCTTAATTTAGCTTAAACTTTGAAAAACCTTAATGATGGTTTTGTGAGCTTATATTTTGTGTGCCATGAGACACCTCTATATTATATAATTTAATTAATAATAATAATAATAATAATAATAATTTTATTTCGATCGTTGGCTTTACAGCATAGATCACGTCAGATTTGTTACATAAATCATACATAACAGGTACTTAAATCTAATTAAAATTACCTAAAATTAACATACATAGGTTTACACAAATAATTTTAAATAAATTTGCACTATTAACATAATATATGTATTGTATTATTCATTATTATCAGGTTCTTTAATCTTGATATTTTTTTTTTTTTTTTTTTTTTTTTTTTTAATATTTAAAAATAGTTGAAGTTTTCAATATCACTTTCACTCTTTTTAATATAATTGTTTTATTATCTCCTCATATGATTTCTTGATGCACTATTAAATAGATCACATAACACTTTGCACTATAGTTCACATAACACTTTGATGGTCAGATATTAAATTTGTTTACTATCTTTATTTCGGAGCCATAGATAAAGATAACATTTTTTGTTTGTGTTGATCCGTAAGAGCAACGTTCCAGTTTGCAACATCCTCCTGCGTTATTTTTGATTTTTCATCATAAAAATCTTTTATGTTATAATATTCTTTTTTGATTAATATAGTTTTTAATTTATTTTTAAATACATTATCACTAATTTCATCCCTCAATGACTCGGGTAAAAAATCATAGATTTTATGAGTTTGGTAATATGGATTATTTTTATAAAAAGCAGATTGATGCTTTTTTATTACAACTTTGGATTTGTTTCTGGTATCATAAGGAGAAATGTCGGAAACTTGAGCGTATGACTCTGGGTGTAATCTTTTATACATTGCACAATTCAAGATGTAAATACTGGGTAGAGTTAACACTTTCAAATCATAAAAATGTGTTCTACAGGTATCCATCTTTTTAAAACCTTTTATTGTTTTCACAGATCTTTTTTGTAGTATAAATAAACGATTTAGTACAGCATTATCACTTCCCCAGATTATGATAGAGTAGCTTAAATGGGAATATACATTTGCGTAGTAAACTGAGAGCAGTGTATCGTCTGAGACTAATCCTCTCAATGAATAGAGTAAAAAATTTCCACGATTAATTTGTTTTGAAAGTTCATGAAGATGAACATCCCAGTTTAATGTATTACTAATATTAAGCCCTAAGAATTTTGTGTCAGTGGCTTCTTTAATTGACTTGCCATCTAATTTAATATTAATATTTACATTTTCTTTATTAGTAGGCAAATGGAATCTGAGAAAAATAGTTTTATCAATATTTAATAATAAACGATTGTCATTACACCAATTTTCTAGTTGTTGTACAGTATTATTTGCTTTTCTCTCTAATTCGACCACTGACTTTGCTGATATCCTGGCATTGGTATCGTCAGCATATTGCTCTACACTATCAGCATCTTTTAGATAAGATGCCAGATCATTAGTCGTAAAATTGTATATTCGGGGGCCTGTCTTACTGCCTTGAGGAACTCCTAGGGTAATAGGTTTAAGAGCTGATTTGTAGACATGATTTAGGTCTCCATTTAATTCAGATCTTAGTTCGACATACTGGTATCTGTCGGTAAGATATGAATTAAAAAGCTTTATACTGTTCTCTTCGCAACCCATTGAGCGAAGTTTGGAGATAAATATATCAGGGGGGAGGCAGTCAAATGCTTTTGAAAAATCAAAAAATAGACCCAGTGAATATTTTTTTTGTTCTAAGTCATCATAAATTGGGTTAATGAATTCAAAAATGGCTGTAATTGTTGATTTATTTACTTGAAAGCCATGTTGAGTTGGAGATATTATTTGATATGTTTTTTCGTAGACAGCAAATTGATAGTCTATTACTGCTTCGAATATTTTTGAAAAAACTGATGACAAGCTTACTGGTCTATAATTTTGTAGGTTACTTTTGTCTCCTTTTTTATGTAGTGGATTTACTTTTGATATTTTTAAACACGACGGGAAAATTCCCGCCAAGATTGATTCATTTATTACGTAAGAAAGTGGGACTGCGATTAATTCTGCACAATATTTAATAACTGTATACGGTACCTCATCAGGTCCCGCTGCACTTTTATTAGGAAGATTTTTCATAATTTTTAACACATCAGTATAGTGAATCGTATTAATTTTAAAAAGAGGTGCTTTAGTATTGGGGGTTGAATTATTATTTAAGTTATTATTATTATTTAAATTATTATTATTTAAGTTATTATCACATTGAGATGGTCTTTCGCCATATTTTGCAGCAACCATGTTTTGGGGGGTATTAACAAAATAATTATTACATTCATTACATATCGATTCCGGATTTGTAATCGTATCATTATTTACAATCAATTCAGATATTGAGTTTTTACTTTTTTTATTACAATTTGTTGTATTTTTCACTATGTCCCATGCTGTTTTTACTTTATTACTAGACTCTTTCATTTTTTTATCATTTAAATTTTGTATTGCCATTGATACCTTAAATTTATGTAATTTAATTTGTTTTTTATATTCAGGCATTAATGATGGATATGTATATTTAGCTGTAATATACATATTTTTAAGATTGCAGCTTTCTGCAACTAATTCTGGATAATATTTAATCCATTCTGGAGTGGATTTTTTATTATGTATTTTTTTTTTAATTTTTGGAAAAGCTTCGTTAAAATGAAACATAAATATTTCCAAAAATATTTTCCATTTATGTTCAGCATCACCGTCATCCATTAGTGCAACCCAGTCCTCCCTGAGTAATAATTGCAAAAACAAGTCTTTATTTGCTTGGTCAAACACTCGGGTTGTTCTATATTTTGCTTTTGCGTCAGAGGAATTTTTACATAATAAAGGGAGGGCTATAAAAATGGTGTTGTATTTGTGGTCGCTTAGGTTAGTTATTTTAGTTTCAGGAAATGATAACAAATCTAATTTATTGCAAATTAAATGGTCAATAAGAGTTGATGACTTTTTGTTATCATGAGTAGGTATGTTATTAACCATATTTAAATTATATGTTTGTAATAAATCAATATATGCTGTACTTGTAGCATTATTTAAACTTATATCGATATTCATATCACCACCTACAAATATAATATCATTTTTATTTTTTACAAATTTCTGCAGTGTGTTTTCAAATTCATCTAAAAAAGTGAAAACATTTGATGACGGTGATCTATACACTGAGAAAAAATATATGTTACATGATGTCGTTTTAATTTTCCCCCCACAACATTCATAATTTTTTTCACATACATTTATATCAGTAACTGGGTCAATATTAATTGTATTTTTAGCAAATAGTGCAACACCACCAGATTGTCTCTTGTTTTTTGTCCTTGAAAAATTTGAAATAAGATTATAATTTTTAAATTTAATTGTTTTAATTTCATTTTCTCGAAGTCCATGCTCAGACATTAAGATAATATCAATATTTTCTCTTTCAAGTTCTAATTCAAACGAAGGTTTCTTACGTTTGCTTATATGTTGAATGTTAATTTGCATGATTTTAAATTTACATGGTGTTGTGCTATTTAATTACCTCTGCCTATAAATAAAATAAATAAAACCTCGTATGAAATTTTAATGAAATGAAAAGTGGACATCTCTCCTGATTGGTCCATGCCCGAGCCCAACGGAAACACATGAAGGAGCCACGAGCGCCCAATGTAGATGAGCTATGCACGGAAAGCTGAGGTCAATGACCATACAAGAGGTCGAGATCTTTTTGCTCCATGTGAACATCCTGATAGAGTTAGCATCAAAGATAAAAGTACATCACGGTGCTCCATATTTCAATGGCTAGTTAGCAAACTTCATAATTCAATTGAAGAATTTTTCATAATTATTTACTTGTTCTTGCATAATGAAGTATATTTTAAACTTTCGTTTTTATCATAGTTATTTTCTACAAAATAAAAATTTAGTAAGGTTTAAATAAAAATGATTGCATTTTTTTTTTTTTTTTTTTCAATTTACAAACTATATTTTTTATTAATCGAATGCAAAAAATCTAGTTAAAGGTTGAAGAGAAATCACGTATATAATTGAAAATAAAAATATAATTCCTATGATAAGCAGCTTGCAGCAAGCTTATGTCACATGGAAGCACTGACATGTAAAGTGTCAAGTGAAGTGTGATGGATTCGCTCGAGTATGTCTGACAGCCCGCCTGCCGCCGTCACATCCCGCGCGGCCTGCAGGCGTCGTTCACCACGTAAACAAAAACACCAGGGGGAGGAGGGGGGGGGGTAAGATCAACACAACGGTCACATAATTGGCAGGAGACAAAAAAATTTAAATTATATTAATTCAAAATTAATGCCTATAAGTTCTTTCCTTCGTTAACTAAAGTGTTGTGATTTTTAGAAACAGAATACAGCATAGCACCAAAGAAGATAAAAAAAAAAAAATCCACTAAACCTTGCATCTTTGATTATAACCCTGATGCATGTTGTTTCATGGTAACGAGTGCAGGCTGGACGATGTTATTGCGTAAGACTGAACAGTATACTTTTTGTTGTGCTCTGTTCATCGTTAGGCTAAGTCCCTGATTGATAAATACAGTAAGAAGAAGAAGATAAATACAGTATAACCTCGGCGGTGCAGGGTGAGGTGAGCCTTGAACCTCGTCCTGGGGAGCTGGAGGAGGGGCGTATACAATGGTCCTGGCTTCGAGGACATGCAGGTTAGGTTATTATTGTTTGTTACAGTATTAAGTTTTTTTTATTGAAACTGACAGTACGGATCAATAAGGTAGAACTAAATATTTGATGAAGACTAAAGACTTTAATGCTAAAAGTGTTGTGTATAAAGGAGAGAGAAGCTGTCAAGATTTTACTTAAATTTCACTTACATGCATGAACTTTACTGTTCATTAACATTTTATAGACTTATTAAATTTTAAATCAATGAAGTTCTAAATTTAGAACTTAAGAAACCAAGGTATAAAATCACAAGGCAAAATTAGAGGTGTATATATCAGACATGCTATCCTGTATACGATCGGTGGCAATGTTTTAATATAATTATAAATAATTATATACACTTAAAGTTTGCATGGTTATTACATTTTCTCGAATATAATAATTACATTCTGAAGTAAGTGAATGAAGTATGTTGAGTTAAAATCGATGTTGTTTTTGTTGCCAACAAGATGGCGCTGTCCGAGAAATGAATGTTGATGCTGGTCCTCGACCATGACTTAACATTCATATAATACAATACATGAATTACAAGCGTTGTTGCAGCTTATCGTGATATTTACGGAAGAAAAAGCTACGCCTTTAATTCGTCTTACTCATGAAATAATTAAAACAAGTTCTTTTTTCCATCAAAAGGAACAAGTAATCAGCAACGCCCCCTTTAAACATCTCAACTCGAATTGGGCGGGGCAAATAGCAAGCTTATTTAATTATTAATGTATGAATTTCCATGACTGGAACATTATATAATTTGGCTATAGAGAAGCCATGCAAGCAGGTATAATTAATAAATTTATGTATTATAATACGTATAATACGTTACATAGTATATATATAATACTGTATAATAGTTATTTTGATATATTTATACTATCGCCAGAAAGATAATTTTATTACTATATGGCGCATTTGCAATCTTGCTAAATTCAACATAATATATGATTATATCCTTATTTCAATATAACCAATTGTACTGTATATATATATATAACAGTCTGCATATTATTTATAAAAATCTAGAACTTGTTATAGTATTAGCATCATAAATACAGGTACGGACACCTGGTAGATTTTACTTGAGTGATTCTAAAAGTGGCATTGTTTACTTAACGGAGCTTTGCTATTGGCTAAATTACACATGTATCTGAGTCATTCTGCTTCTATCGAGGCTGTTTTCAATGCCATCTATTGGTACTTTATGACGTCATATAGCTCATATTAGGAAAGTACTAAATTTACAATATTAAAACTGTAAAAAATATGTTTCAGATATAACACACGTATTAATCTGCTCGTTTTGTTTGTAACAGTGTGTACCTCACTGAGGTTTCAAGCTATCTTCTCAGTGAAATGACAATGCCAGCGACGATCTCCTCTCGTCGCTCTCAAGTGCTTGTGCCCGCGGGGACGTGACGTGACCCGTACTTGACGTGGTCTCTTCGCCCGCCAGCACGCACCGCTGCAGCCGCGATCGATGTGCTGGCTATATTACACACGGCCACAGACAGGACGCCGCACCTGCTGTTGCTGCTGCTGAAACCTATACTGAGCTTGGGCCGCCGCTATATCATCCCCGTAACCATGCAGGAATGATGAGAAAGACTTAACAAATGATAGATATTTTACACGATGTAATATTTATAACAATTTTTTCCAAGACATCGTCCAGGCAATATTATTATAAATTTAGGCACTCATGCAGACGAGAGAAAATGGTACAATGGTACGTAACGCGCTAAATTGGAACCAAAGAAATCATGTAATATACAGCCAGGCCTGGCAGCTATACAGGTACGTCATAAGCTCAAAGGGAATGTGTGAGCACCCCTTGAACTCATTTTTTTTTTTTTTTTTTTTTTTTTTTTTTTTACCACGTTTCCTGTAGTGCAATATGTATTTACAATAAAGAGAGAAAAAAAGGAGGGGGGGGGGGAGAGAACGACGATAGGAGACGAGATTAATTTAAAGGTCAAAAGTCAGTACAGCGTTTCCTTCGCCATTTTGTACAAAGCAGCAAATATACTTTGCATACATGTAATGTTCTTTACGTAGTCTTAAATATATAAGCTGTGCAAAGTACATGTATCACGAACATTAGCAAATACGTAACATTATTTATTATATTTATATTTCCCTCATGAGTAAAATATACAACATTATGTAGCAAAATGTTGTACTTTATAACAACGTTTTTACCAAGATATTTTTGTATTTGAAGCATGGACAAGGAAGAAAATTAATGTGTCCATAAAAACTTATAATAAATAAAACGATAAATATAGTTGCAAAACAGCCTGCTATATAGTCTCGATAGATATTTTTTTGGTCACCGCGCGCAACGTCAAATCGAAGTATATAATATGAGTGTTATCGAACGAATTATAAGAACGGCAGCTCTCGGTATAATGACGGCGAATTCAGTGAATTTACATAGAGGGTTGGGACGGAGTATTTGCAGAGTATTATAACGAGCCAATTAGTGACAGGTCGAGAATTTTCAAGTTCGTTCATTCACAAATCATATGCTTGTTAAGCTGTGTGGATATATGCTCATATATATAGCATATCTGCAATACACGATGGTTCTATTGTAGTTAAAACAGAAAGTATTTACTTGTCATGTCTTACTATCTGGACTTCATAAAGTTGTCATGTTGTCATCTGCAACTATATATAAAGTCTTCCAAAGATTAATGTGATGTAAAGAGAACTTTAGCTGTCTCACGTCAAGCCCGCGTGGTACTCACCGAGTTGGTACAGTCCGATCCAGTCCGAGTGGCTGACGGCCGCGTCTCTCACGCTCCAGTGCAGCATCACCCGTTCGAGTCTCCCCGCGTGCAGCGAGCGACGGTCCACGCTGAGCCGCCGCGCCCCGCCCCCCTCTGCACCGCGTCTCCCACGACAAGCCCCCGCTTGCTGCTGCAGCGGCGGCCTCCGGGGGCGAGGGCAAGTCCCGCCGGAACCATCCTCAGCAGCAGTCGCGACACCTCCTGAAACGAGTCAGGCCCATCAGTGTTCGGACAGGTAGCATCATGAAGATCAGAAAGTCAGTTATAAGGTATTTTTATTATATATGTTAGTTTGATGAACAGTACAGTTTTGTAAGAAACTATATTGGCGGATTCACAATGGAGCGTCACTTTCACCTAGACGTGCGTCAAACGCCTTTGATTGGTTGTAATTTGCCGCGCGTCTTTTCCGTAGAAGCTTGGCAAAAGCTTCTGAACTACTGATGCACGTCAGAAAAAAGTGACGCTGCATTGTGAATCTGATAATATATTTATGTTATACATGACATTATAGTTATAAGTATGCATGGACTCACAAATAAATACAAAGAATGTAATTTAATACAGTATAAAATAAAACTAAATAATAATAGCAGCTATATTTACACCATTAAAAAAAAAAAGAAAAAAAAAAAGAATCACTGTACTGAGCACATGATAATCGAGTTTGGACGCCCCCTTTTAGATATGCAACCTTGCACGACTTGCGTGTTCGACTGGTTGCCGACGCTGCAGGATACAATGAAGCTCGGCAGATAAAAAACCAGGAACCAAATGGTAGATGACATTATATTAATGAAAAGCTGAAGTTGCTCTTCGAACAATTTTTCTTAAATTTTCAAATTTCTTTTCTTGAGGTATCCAATAACCACGTGATCTATTAATATTATTTTAAGAGGAGTGAAATTTTTGCAATATCAGATTAATGTATTATTAAATAATATAATATAAATTTTATATTATTTTTTATTCAATTATAATTATTATATATAATTATCCTCCGAAAGTAAAAAAAAAAAAAAAAAAAAAATGTAAATAATTAAATATTATAATAAACTAAAAACTGCAATTAAAATATTAAAATGTTAGTTTTATTTCTTTTCCCTCCCCAATCCACGCACCCTAGATATAATGAACATATTTATAGCCAAACAAAAGCATACTTCATACTGCACCATTTTCATACCAGAACTGTACATAATAATTTACACTACTTCAGAATGACCTACATGCAATTAATGGTCATTGAATGAATGTTAAATTAGAAATTCCTGTCTTATATTAACTTTTCTTTGATGAACACTTCCTTCGTCAGAAATGTTGACAATGCTGCTGTCAGGGAACTAAGAATAGCAGCGACACCGTGTCAAAGCGAGGGGAGGCGGGGAAGATAATTGGAGCCAAGAAGGCGCCGCTCTCGGAAGACGCCGCCGCGGTTTTAACAGCCACAAAGAGAGGCCGGATCTGACGTCAGCAAGAGGAAAATGCTGCTGCTGCTGCTGCTGCTGCTGCTGCTGCTGCTGCTGCTGCTGCTTCACCCGGCTCTTTTTACATTTACTTATTACATGCACCACTCTTTGATGGGGACTATTTTAAGGACCAGTTATATCCCTTTGAACAGTTTTTTTTAAAACTTGGAAAGGATTGGATAAGTGCAGTATTTCATTATATTATACTACCAGAGAGTTTTAATTAAAATATACATATATATTATATATTACTACAGTATGATATAAGACTCGATGCTGCTGTCCATGTAGATAATATAACAAATGGTATATAGCACCTTTTCATGCATTTTTTTACATTATAACAGTGCACTTAATAATAGATCCACATTATATGATAGATCTAACAAGTATATATATATAAGTGTCTTTCTTTATAGAATTAATGATGATTAATATTATCTGGCTAATAATTAATATTAGGAATTTTTTTAACTGTGTCACTGATTATAAACATATAGCATATTGTCGTGCATAGAAGCTGCTGCAGTAAAAAGACAACACCATTCATCTTTGTATATAGTGAATAAAAAATTATGACAGATTATAACTCGCTCTGTATTGCTGGAACTTTGATTTGCATCAAAACATCTTTTATATCACAAATTAAGCTGGCACGTATCATCAGACACACAGGAAAAGGCAATCATATCAAGTTAGAGAAATCATCACTTCTGACATTCCAAAAAGGCTCGTGGTGATGTCATATCCGTCGCGGTGAGCGTCAATGGAGCTAGCTGTCACCGCGGTCCCAAATTGATGTAGACGAGACCGGACCCAACCCGCTGTGTGAAGCGACAGAAAGGGTCAGGATCAATGCCAACTTCACACATTGTCGACCTTAACAGCAAATGAGGGTAAACTCTGTTCTATTGAACTCTGAACTTTTATACTCTTTTCTCGTAGGGAGACGAAATTTGAGTAAAATTTACATAACGAAGAAATTAATTGATTAATATATTGAATAAAAATACAGTCTACGTTCGAACCTATTACTATAAGCGATGTCGACATAAATTATAATATTCACACCACTTGATAATTAAGTTTTTCCTTCCTACATGATACTTGCATTGTTGCCAACTATAATAATGGTCTATATATATAATTATATACAACATAGTACCTTATATATTATAATAGTGCTTTATTTTACAACTTTATTAAGTCTGTGGATATTTCAATATATGATTATATATTCGTAGATTAGATCAAACAACTCATTTAATCATTTTACATCACTGCATAAATAACCTTTTTAAGAGTATTAGTTTAAATAATACATGATGATATAAAGTGAATTATCAACGGTATAATAACAATATATATTATACAATCGGTACAAGAAGACAATAGATCGTAAAGTTAAAATCGTGACAAGTTGTTGGACTTGTTGCCCGGACGTGACGTCACGATTCAGTGACGTCACATCAGTCAGCTGCAGGTGTCACGGGGACGAACGGGCCCACCCACGTTCGACATCGGGACGTGACAAGTCGTGAAATATTGCACGCCAAACTCGACGACATTTTTTTTTATAAGATAAATTTACTGACTTGATCGATTAACTGTTTGCACAATACTAAATATATAAAAGTCATTATAAAGTTCATAAGGTCAAACGCTCATTAATTTATACGAGAAAATTAATTACAAAAAATATAATTATCATCATGATTATAAAAAATATTCTACCATGAATAAAGTCGGTTGAAATAAAGAAAAGATATATATTATGTCATGAGATAATAAAATTAGTATATATTGTTCAACATTTAATTAAAACATATTAAAATTATATATTTTAATTAATAAATAAATGTTACTAAATTATCTTGATAATAATTTTGTATATATAAGAAAAAGAAAAAAAAATCACTAAAGTAAACTTCGATGCATTGTAAATATATAAATTAATTACTTTATTTACACACAAGCGAGACATGAGGAAACAAATTTAATTTTAAATAACTGAGTATGCAGAAGTACGAAACCACGTAATTAAGTGAGTGTTGTGGCAGCAGCAGCCCTCGTGAAATCACAACACACGGCAGCAGCTATACAGTATATCGATTGTTAGGTCCACTTAAATTAGGACGGTCGCTCGGGGTTATCGATCTGGCCACGCAGCAACCAGCGGCGGTGGGTTATTTTGGTCCCCAGTAAACCACATACACTTTTATCGAAGAGAATTTTGAAATTTCATTTCCTTATTATCTTTGGATAATATTACATTATACTTTTTTATATATCTAGAAAACAAACTTTAACTTATTTTGTACTGTTAAGTGATTTACAGCTGAAGAAAAAAATTAATGTAATCTCAACAGAGTTTATTAAGGTTTGGGAACATAATTTTTTAATACTTGACATTAAAATTTTGTAAGCAAAATTGAATTAAATATTTTACACCGTTGATATATTTTTTTTGTATGATCCATCTGAGATCATGAGGAGACTGAGAAACCCGCGTGGTGGGCGTGACCTTGCGATCGTGTCCCTAAATCTTGACAGCGGCGTCTTTGTAAGTCCGTGCGGCTGTCTTAACGCCGGCGATTACCGCCAGCTATTAACACCACTGCTGATGGTGATAAAGAGTTACGTGCGTAACATGTTACACAGTAAATGTCGTTAGCAAGAGGAAAGTGTGATGCCTAACGAATGACTTCCTCTTTTGTATATAGTTAGGTTAAAGTTCATCAAAACTAACAACTTTTTTTTTTTTATTATTTTTTGTGATCAATTTTGATAGATAGTAAATTTAATGGTATTAGATTGACCTGAAAGAGTTATACGTTTATAGTAAAAAGATTACGTAAATATTATAAATGGAATATTGTAGTCTATTAAAAACATAGAATACGTTCATACTATTATATATTCAATTGTCAATAATTATATATAAATTGAAACCACTTTTATATTAAACAGCAAGCAAATAATAAAAGGTCACAAGAAACGTGTATGAAAGTCAACAAAACAATTTGCTGGTTAATTTTGGAGAAGGTGGAGCGGCTGATGCCTCTGCAATGCACTACAGCGTTCTAATCCCATTCGCATGAACTAGATCACATCAAAGTGAGCGAAGACAATAACACAAGATGCTTCTTTGGAGGTCTCATATGTTCTTTGATGAAGGCGTACATGCACGGACCATTATAGTATAAATATTGGCCAAGTGCATCGTCTATGCATTCATTTTTTGTTTTTCTATAATAGAAACTAGCCATCTCTCAGTTTTTTAGGTGCCGACACATAAAATCAAGCCTTAACACTACCTACATTATCATCACAAACTGTTTAACTTTATTTTCAATAAGGCCGGTGTCATATTTATGGGATGAGATAAAACGAAATCAATAAATAGTGGTATATACACGTAGATAATAATACTTTCACCCGATTGTAACTTGAATGCAGGCTAAAAATAATCAAAATCAAATCAACAAACTTAGGCCTGACTTAAAGTTAGACCTCATCTATGCAATTGGGTGTTATAAGTATCTAGGACAGTTTAAGTTCAAACTTGGTACGTACCGTCAGAGTGTGCGGCTGCTGCAGCCTGGGGCGACGCAGGCCGAAGATCCTCGCGCTGTTCCTCCCCATATGTCTCCGGAGGGGCTGTGGAGTGCTGTGCTGGGGCGGGGGCCGTTCGGGGCGCCGCGGTCATCGGTCGCTCTGCTAGCATGGGGGCAGCTGGGCCCCTCTCACCGGGCCGAGGGGGCCGGCCGGCGGGCGGGGCCCCCGCGTGACACCTGCACAAACACAAATTGCCTTTCACATCAACGTCCTTGCAGGGGCGGGGCCAATGTCGTGTGTGGCGAACCACTATATATCAATAAACACAAGGTCCATGACAAAAGGAGACGGGCGGATGATTTAATAGTTTAAGAAAGGGAAAATATGGGGGTGTGGAAGGTATTGTAAGTTATGTATATGTATCGACTACAAAAGTCGATAGTGATATGATTGAGTGCACTCTGCATATATTATAGTTATGTATAGTATAATGCATAATTTATTATGCTTTTTAAGACAAAAATTCTCCACCCTGAAGCTATACAAGGCAACATAATGTGCCTCTACACTTATTTTCTTTCCAAAGCAAGTCTTGACTGCGTGCTGTTTTAATGAAACGTTATACAGTATAATGGTTCTAGACATTCCCTTTTGTAATGTCGCATCAATTCGTACAGGCAGGTTGGACCATCGGGAGCTGCTTGGGGCACGCGACTCCCATCAGGTGCTTCTCTTCAAGCCTCCCCCGACACTCGACACCGGCAGGGTGGGGGCCAAACAAACTCACAGACACGAGTCTTCTGGCGCTGTCATCGTTGTATCAAAAAAATCGTGCTTTCCGGTGTGCTTCCGGTGACTCAAACAAAAAAATTAATATCCACTTGGGAGGTCTATAATTGACTGACTTTCTTTCTTTTTTTAAAAACTTTCAACATTTTAGGTTTCCTTGTAACTATATTTATAGGAATAAAAATAAAATCGAGCTCCAATTTGGTTGCATAGTAACAGCTAATTTAGGACGTAATTACAAAATTAACAATTATTACAACGTAAATTAGAGTACATGAAGTGTCTTTATATTTGGTATTAAAGTATGTAAAGTGCCCATGAAAGAGATAATAAAATAAATAAATAAATCTAAAATCTTTGAAAACATTCAAGACAATGCATGGTGCATTGAATTATAAGGCTTATTAATACACTTGGATGTATTTATTTGTTTTAGTTATTTATGAACTTTTTTTTTTTTTTTTTTTTTTACGTTGTTCTTACTTTATTTTGGATGTATAGAGCCTAATATTATAGTTTGGGATTTGCATTTTTTGCATCCAATTGATCAGTTTTTCTATAATTTGTTGACTGTGACATTTTATGTAATAGAGGCTTCAAGTCAGCTGATTTTTCGGTGTTCCCACCAAACCTATGTAAAAAAAAAAAAACGTGAATTCGTTTTTTCACTAAGAATAAGATTTTTTAGGAAAAATTCCTTCACGGAAATTTAGTCCAAACAGAAAAATACATTAAGATAATTTAAGATTTAGATTTTTTACTTGATTTATAACCGAGAAAAGTTGAAGAAAACACTTTGCTTCATTTTCAAGTGCAAGATGGACCTTGGCGACAACAGTTGCGCAGCACAAGCGCACTCACTTGAAGCCTCTATTTGTCTGATTTCATTAAAACATTTATCATTATATATATATATATATATCATTGTACTGACATTTAATTATATATACTGTATAATACAGTACATTTTGCAAAGAAATTTTGTCATTATAAACTCTAATCGTTGTTTTTTTCCCGTAATAAATAATTTATATAAGTATAATATAATATACAGTACAGTATATACTAATACATACATAGTATATATTATGCATAATTATTATTTGTCTAATCAAATTGAAAATTAATGTGAAATATGAAATACAGTAGCATAATTAATTATAAATATATTTGAGGTAAATTATGTTTGCAAGCAAGTGCAGCAGAGCGGGTTTTACTTTCAATTTCTTTGTCCTGGCAAATCAGCTGGTGACGGTGCGAGCCTCGAAGTGTTCGCCAGTACCTCAACTGAGCGGTGGTCTCTTCAAATATTTACACTCAAAATCAATTCGGGACATCATTCTGTCTAGGCGTAGTGTACGTGCATGGTCTTATAAATAATATAGCAATAACGAAGGTTACCAGAGGAAAAAAGTAGGATAAAAATACGTGACAAGAAAAAGAAAAGAGAGAGAGAAAGGTTGAAATAATTTTGTTGCAGAGACTTTTACGTAAAAGTCTCTGTTTTGTTGTTTACAAATTTCAATTTTCTGAACAAAATTTCAACTTATGTGTTATAATTATTATATTCAGTTATCCTTTTGTATAGTACTGTACGTATACACATGGAATATTGGAATGCAGATTCATGCAGTGAATATACCAATAATTGGTGGTAATAACTAGTAAGAATTATAATACGATAAATTTTTCTAATTTCTCTGAAGTTTAGTAGTAGTTATAGAAAATCCTGACCTCTTCCTTTCTGCCACCAATCTTTTCCTGTGACAAAAATGTCTGATAATAAAAATGTTTTGGTTTATCGGCCACTTTTTGTATACACATCTTGTGTTAAAAATCAGAGAGTCCAGTCAGGGATTCCTGACCCAGCTTTATGGTCAGTCAGAGCCTGGTAGTCATAATCTGAGAATCTGCATGAGAGTGGTGAACTCGAAATGTTTACTGAAGGGTTCAGTGGTGTAGTCCTAAAATTTTCATTAGAGGTACGTTTCGGACGAAAGGGGTACGCTGATGACGTCAGCGTTCCCCTTGCCTATCTAAATACATGTAAATAAAATTTTCTTTAGTGTAACGCTAGCCAATTATTCAATCCTTGTGGTGGTACGGCATATCCCCTCGACTACACCACTGGAAGGGTTCCATCTTATACGAGGTAACAATGATAAAATTGCAAATCTGTTTTTATCTTGGTGCTGAGCACCATCAATTCATTCAGAGGGCCGGATAGTACAACATTGCAACTATCTAGACTAATACATACTGTAAGTCTATAATATAGTTTTAGAATATTTACAGTAAACTGTACAGTCATTGATTCAGATATATGATTGTGCTGCTGTTAAAATTTTAACTTTTCAGAGGTACACTTTGATTGTGGTTGGCAAAGGGGAGTTTAATTAATTTTGTTCAGCGGAGAGCAGCAAGAAGGGTTGCAGGTCGTGTGGGAAGGTTTCAGTTTGTGGGGGATGGTGCTGATGTTAGAAAGGAGTATGTTAGTGTGTCTGCTCTAATTGAGAATTTGGGGTGGGAGTCATTGGAGTTAAGAAGGAAAAATTGTAGACTTGATGTTATGTATAAGATAACAAGAAATTGTGAGGGTTGGGAAGAGTTGAGTGGTTGTGTGATGAGAGCAGGTTATATTGGAAGAAATGATCATGGATGGAAGTTGGAGTTGTTGGACGTAGAAGTGATGTGGGAAAGTTTTCTTTTGTAAACAGGACGGTGAGGGAGTGGAATGCGTTGACAGCAGATGTTGCTGAGGCGGAGAGTTTTGATTTGTTTAAAAAATCTTTGAGAGCTGGTGAACATTCGCGAGCCACCGTGGCATTGCCACATTTGCCGCGTTAATATTATTATTATTATTTCCCTCCCCCTGAATTGGTCCCAGTATAAGGAACAATACATATTATATAAAATTCGGAGGCCATTAGGATCAAAACAGCTTATATCCAAGGCCAACTGGAATCAAATTCTTGAGCCTCAGCCACATCAACAATAATTTTTTCTAATCACTTTTGAACCGGACTGGATTTGGAAAGTTAACTACGCATTTGTCTTGCTGAAACCATGTTCAAATTTATGGTCTGAAAAAATTATTGTTGATGTGGCTAAGTCAAAAATTCAATTACAGCCCAGCTTGCCTTGGATATAAGCTGTTTTGATCCTAATGGCCTTAATTTAATTATACAATACAATATAGGCAGTGGGTGCTGTGTCCACTCCTTCATTCCTCCCCCCCTCCCTTCTCGAATACAAAAATCACAAATTTTTGATAATGACATAAATCAGAACTCCCTCTGAATTTAAGTTTTCTTCTCTTTTTCCTGGCTACTGTATATTATAATTATGAACCAAATTGCTTGTATACATATATGATAACAAGGGTGGATGATACACCTTCGTTTTTGTGAGTCGGGGTGGGCAGTGCAGTCTATCCCGGTATCCCCCAATGCTATTTCTTGTATAATAATAATAAATGTTTATTGAGCTAACATGACAACATATATACAGCATATTACAATAAAATACCTGTAAGCTCAATGGGTGGACTGCAAAAGGCAGAACCTAAGCACAAAGTGAACAGCCACCCCAACATACTTTAAGGGGGGGGGGGTTCAATGTTTTTTGAAACCTTTTAGGTGGGGGGGGGGGAGGAACGATTGCCCGCCCCCCTCTAGCTGTGGATCTGAGGTCTGCCACTGGTATGATAATTAATTTATGTTTACAATTGTTTATGCATACGAAGAAAAAAATAGTACCCATTAATTTGATGATGTATTCATACTAGCACCGATAATTTTATAAATATGCAATGAAATTAGACAAATTTCAAAGGTTAAAGAGGGCAGGATCATAGAAGAATTGTGCATACATATATGTATACATACTGTACAAATTAATTTTTTTTACCTTTTTTTATGGATTTTTGGACCCATTTAAATGTAATGTTAAATTACATATCACTCTAATATTAGCTCAGGATCTCAGGCAAAATAAGTTCAAACTATTAAAGAACTATACATAATAGCAATATAATAATATACTTATTTTTAAATTCAGCCTACCTTCTAGCTCAGGCTGACACTTCTCCAGGTTCTGTCAGATGGAATAACATTTGTTTTTCTTTGTATAAATATTTACATGGGTACGATTAAACTTAAAGACAGTGGATATTCTAAAATTAATTATCTTTTAAATGCTAAACATCGTAGGTATTCAAAGGAATTGTGTTATCACCAAAATATACTGTCTGTCACATCACAAACACAACTTTTTTCACAAGGTTTTTCACTCCAAAACAAACTCATCTTTTAGCAGACCACTGTTTCCGGTTCCTACTTCGCATATGATCTTTTAGACTATCCGTGCCATCTAGCAGCTGAATCTATAAGCAAAAGAAAAATTTTATGAACACCTGCGACATCTATGATTCTAATTTGGAAAGAAAAACTTCACTTTTACCACATTAATTTAAATCAATTAAATAAATAAATTTAATACATCGGGGATATTCACGAAGCACTTTTACCATCAATTAAGTCAGTTAAGGGTAAGGTAACGCCACCAATGTTAAAAAAATTCCCTCTCACAAAAATTCTGAAAAAAATTTAAAATGTTCTCCTTTACACCCCCTATCAGTAGCTAACTACTGACTACTTTAACATGGAGAAATGGAACTCCCATGTTAAATTAGTCAACTTTAAAAATTCATAACTCAAAAACTAGATCGTATTTGCATACCAGATATTTTAGCTACTGATAGGGGGTGTAGAGGAGAACATTTTAAATTTTTTTCAGAATTTTTGTGTGAGGGATTTTTTTAACATTGGTGGCGTTACCTTACCCTTAAAATTAATTTTTTTCTTTTTCCCTCTGCTCGAGCTTAAAGCTCATAGAGGTCAAAACTATAAAATTGTAATTTTCTAAAATTGCAATGTTATATATTATGTATTCTATAATAATGAATAAAAAAAAAAGCCAACATTTTTTATTACCACTCGATTTAACCCGATGATAAAAATGTGGACTTGAAAATATCTATCATTCTATTAATGATGGAAATTAATTCTTATTTATAATATTTTCTAAATTTTAATTAAATTTTATAAAATTTAATTTTATTCTAAATGTATGAATGTCAGTAACGTTCTTCTTTTCAGCTAAATCTTTAATGTGAATAAATAACCCATAAAATAAAACACCTTGTCGTGAATATATTTCAGGTGGCGGTAAAAGAATAAAATCAAAATGCATTAAACTTCATAAAATAAAAGCTCTAGTTTTGGGCTACTCTCTTGCTTTAAACAGCGGTGCTGCAAATGTCAGAGTATTAGATAAATATTCAAGAAATAGTTAAAATGGGTTATTAAATCAGAATATAATAAAACTTGTAGTAACGTTCTCAGCTTTATTTGATTTGCCACCATATACAAGTAGTATCAATTAACAATACATACACATAGCAAAGTCACTAGGCAAATTCAAAGGGATTTTTTTTTCTCTTTTGCCCTCAATAGTTTCCAAAACATTCAAAATAATAGCACCATAGTTTTTTTTCCTTTTGCAAAAAAAATTATGTTTACTTCCTCAGAGGATGATTGCTTGCATTAAATTTACAGCAACCCAAAGTTTAAAAACCTTCTATACAAAGATCTTATATAAATTATAAATATTAAACCCCCGTTAATCATAAGAATTAATTAATATATTTTTATAGTAAATTCTGAAACACTTTTTTTTTTTTATATCATAATTGATTTCTTCTTACATTTTTTTTAAAAAACATCAGTCTATCATTTTTAACTTTCACACACGTTCTGAAACAAGAAATATAATATATAAAAAAGCTTAAAATCTGATTTCTTTTTTAATTGAAACAAACTTTACGCTAATAATTATTATTTGAATGCACCTTGGCAAATATTTAACATGAGCAAATCAAATTTCACAAAAACAACAATAAAGTTTAGGTTAAAAAATACGCATCATGCGTGAACTTTATACATTTTTTTTTAACTTTAGATATATAATATGACTTTAGTTAAATGAAATAACCTACAAACAAATATCAATTAAAAAAACAAACAAAAATGTAAAGTTTTTTTTCATACATATTTTTTTTTTATGTTTTAGTTATTCTTTTAAGCACTCCACATTTCTTCCCACTGTGTTACCTTTTTCTAGCATTAAAAATGAAGAAAATTTATCAGAAAATAACCGAGCACTGGGACTTTAGAGGAAGACTCATGGCGTCATCCGAACATTAAACCGTCAATCAAGATCCAAGAAAAAGGCCAGGGTCAATTTTATTATGCAGCAAGCCATTGAGGAAGGATACGACAAGATAATTATTATTTTCTCCATAGCTACAAAAAGACGTTTTTTTGTTTTTTTTTTCTTTCTTCTTTCAAACATCTTTACAGCGAAGTGTGTATATTTGATTTTAAATATATTAATATGTGTATGAAAACCACAATAAAAAGGATATTAATTAAAACAAAATTTGTGGCATAAATATTAATTAGTAGTAGTAGTAGTAAATACTTCGTCTGTAAACATACCACCATATATATATTTTTTTATATAATAATATTACTAAAAAAACAATAAAAATTTACTCTAGCAATTATTATGTAATATTTCTTTTTTTTTAAACCATCCCACCAAAATTAAGGTATAAATCAAAAAAACCTTAAAGATAATTTAAAAGGAAAAAAATCAAGGTATTAATTAATTGTTGGTGTGTCAATTATGTTGAGCTAAGGGACATGGTTACTCAGCGACGAGGACCCCATGAGGGCCTTGGGCCGCTACTGTTTGACGAGCCAGCGCTGCCTCCAAACGTCGGAAACTCCTCGATGCTTGACGTGTTTGGAGTGGCCTGCGGCTGCTGCTGCTGTTGCTGGGACTGTTTATCCCAGGGAGCGTCCTTGACCACAAAGCCCTGGCCGCCAGCAGCACCTGAGTCTTCTCCACGACCATCGGCAGGTCGGTGACGAGTGTATTGCTCCATCTCCATCATCTCAGCAACGTCCTGGACCTGTGGAGGGTACACCATGAGCACCAACATTCCATCCACAAAATCAGTAGGATGCAATGACGATATAATAGAACCCAAGAGCATACATATTTTTAGCTCCATTTATCACTTATAGATTCAAGAAAAGTATGCTAATGTATTTCTTCTTTCTTCAATTGATAAAAAAAAGTATTATAAACATATTTTTAGTTATGATAAAAAATTCTATTAAGTTATGTTTTAGTGATCTTAAAACTTAATTTCAGAAATCACAAGAACTGATCTTAAATATTTAGTTTTCTTTTTTTTTATGACCACATTTTGGCGTTTAAAGCAGAGTGAGCGAAAAATAGACCGATGGTAAAGCTCATTCTCTTGCATGTAAAAAGTTACTTTGGAGCACCATAAATAAGCATCTGAAATCAGTTGAGACCGTCCTTCGTAAAAATTCTGAGCATTTGGGTCTAAAAGTCGATGACTTCGTCCATCTACTCCATGCTAACGCTCGAAAAACGTGGCTTTTTTTTTATTCGAACTTTAATTTCTTTCGCAATCTCCCGTAAAATGTGTTTAAAAAATATTCTAAGATAGAACATATTATGGTGAATCAGAAAGTGTCATAACCTTTATTAGCCCTTCATAAAAATTTTGAGAAAATTCTGATACAATACCAAAATCCGAGGCAAATTTTCATTTCAAATGTTTCGGTCTACGGGTTAACAGCTGACTGGATCAACGGGATCAACAACACTATATAACTTCAGCAGATGCTCGTATTGCGCAACTTACATAAATTTCTACTGCGCAGCTTTTGAGGAGCCGACGTAACTTTTTCGTATGCACATATATAGTGCGTGACGTCATTCCCGTCATGCACTGCGCACTCAACTCGCTGACTCCTCTTTAAGCCATTTTACTTCTGATAAGCTATGAAATGTTTAAAGTAATCAATTACATAAATAAATAACATGAATGAATAGAAAAGTACTGATCAGTAAAGAAGCTGGCATCATTTGTCTACCAAGTAAATATTTGAGAGCAAAAAACTTGCAAACAATGTGACAAAGAGACATCAGCCTCGTCATCAGTTCATCATCTCAGTTAGTAAACTCCCTTCATGGCATCACTGTATGATGATTGAGACAATAGATACGGCTTGCTACAGCATTGATGGAAATGTATCACAGCCCTGCAGGCTACATTATAAACCCAGTAAAAGTAGATTTAGTATAGATATTATAAGGAATTAACCATCATTACGCTGTGAATTGAATTAAGTTCATACGAAATGTGATACCTTGGCCCAAAGTGTCCCGACACACTAGCACTGACCATGAGAGGAGAGATCAACAACCCAGTCCCACTTACGTATTCCTCGGCCTGGTTCAGCAGATAATCTTTGGCGTCAGCCACGTTGTCCTCCGAGCCAATCACGGTCACCAGGCTGGGGTCCGGGTCAGTGCTGCGAGGGAACTTTATGTCCACGCTGAACTGCTCCATCACCTGTGACAATAACACATGGTTAACTGGTGCCTTAAGATGCTATCTTCGCTTTCCTTGCATGCAAAAATTTAATTATAATACAGTAAAAACTTGTTATTACGTAAAGTCAAGGGACCCAGGAAATTGGGTTTACCTTATATCGAGTATACCTTATATCAAGTTTTTCCTATACCTGCAATACTAATTAATTTTTACGGGACCTTTACTCCGTTACTCAATATCGAGTTTTTACCTTATAACAAGTTACGTAATAACAAGTTTTTACTGTACTTTTTATTTGCAGAACTATATTAATTAAATTTTTTTTGACATAAATTATTTGCTATGTTCAGTATTTTGATTTTTTTACAATCCTAGTTGTTACTTATTTTTATAAACTTTCAATTCCTATTTTAATCTACATGAACATTGCAACTCTCTGCATGTGAAAGATACTGTAAAGGTTGTATTTTACATGCATTGTAATGTATTTTTGACGTTTTGAATTTAGTTGAACATGTATTTTAAGGATTTTTCTAAGAGTAAACTACTGGAATTTGACGAAGACCAGTTTACAATCTCACCTTGTGGATGGCTCGTCCTCTCTGACCAATCAGGCGGGCATGCACACGGTGGTCAATGGACACAGTCTCTTTCACCATCTTGTTCTGCAACAAAATAACACTACCATGAATCCAAGTGGGACCTCATTTACTTACACACGTTTTGGATAAAACACAAGAAAATTGCCGTTCTGAAGTTATATTCTTTTTATCAACTTTTTAATCCCTTTTAAAAACAACAACAAAACTCCCTTAAGAACCTCCAACTAGAGAGATGACTTACAAGCTCGTTGACAATCTTCATGATGTCATCTCTGGCGGCCTCGGCACTTTGCTCGTAGCCCGTGATGGTGATGACGTGCTCCTCAGGGTCTCCCTTCTTGGGGAAGTTGATGTTCACGTCATGGTCAGCACGGATCTTGGAAATCACCGCCCCTCGTTTGCCAATGATCTTGGGGTGGAAGTCAGGGTCCACCTCCAGCTACAAGATTAAGATTTTTGTATTATGAGAACCTTGATACTTGGTGTTCTAAACAGTTGAAAGCATAAAAACAATGGCAAGTAAGACAACAATTTTAAAATTTATTTATAGAAAATGTCCTACTGGGGCAACGTTTCGTAAAGCAAGACTTTAGTTTTGTATTTATTTTAACTGCCAGTTTACATATCGAATGAACAACTTTAAAAATAACAACAACAAAATAAAGACAGAACAAAAAGTAAATGTTTTACAGTTTTGTTTGGGAGAACTCACCTTTAGTTCAAAAGACCTGAGCTGCCTGTCTTGGCGGTCTTGATCCAGCTGCTTGCACCGCTCTTCCACGGCCTCCTTGGCTCGCTCAACACACGCTGGTGTGCCAGAGATCTGCATATACATACACAGTCAGAATACAGAAGTAGTGACAAGTTTTTAGAAGAGTAAGGGCAATTGGAGATTAAGAGTTGAGAAATTTTGAAGTACAGGTCCTGTTATTACAAAGCTTAGAAGGACAAAATAAAATAATTCTAATAGAAAACTAAATTTTGAAATTGAATTCAAATGAAAACTATTAGTAAAAAGTATGCAACTCTTGAAGTCCACACATTGTTTAGTCAGACGTCATACCTTGATCACATCCAGCTTTTGATCTGCAGGCGAGAGTACTATGTGAACGTCGTACTTCTCCATCATCTCTCGAACGTCCCGTCCCTTCTGGCCAATGATCGAGCGATGGAACTCGTAAGGCACATTCACCTGAAACACCGCAGTGTGAGTTGTCAGACCTCATGTATCACACACTAATTGTGTTTCTCCCATAACTGTAACTTTTATAAAAAATTATTTTCTAGTAATCAACTATCACATGATGGTGTACAAGAGCAAGTGAAATTAATGTTGCTAAAGCACAAAATGATACAAGTACTTCTTTGTAAAAAATTATTATAGTTACACAGACTGCATCAACATTAATGGAGTACTCAGATGAGTACATCAAGCTGTCGACAGATAATATCAATGTTGCTTTAACTGAAGGCATATTGTTACCATAGTAGATACATAATTATGTTTTCTCCGAGACAGTAAAGCTGCAATCACCAACTGACCTCCATGGTGATGGGCACCAGGTCAAGCAGAGCTTGCTTGGCAGCCTCGCAGTTCTCCTTCTTGCCAGTGATACGGATGCAGTCGCTCGCCTTTTGCACGCCACTCTCCACTACACCGTTCAGCTGCTCTTCTTCACCGTGCTCTCCTGGTGGGGAATAAAGTACCGTCAGGACTCGAGTAAGTAGCAAGATTTTTATATACCGGTACAATTGCATTTTTGATCTGTTTGCCTACTAGAATTTTTAACCTCTGTCAGGATGGTTCAACCAAAGTAAATGTAATTAATTAAAATTAATAAACCTCATCACTAAATTAATTGCAGATTACAATTTAATTTTGAATTTTAGATAACTGTATTGTATAATGCTTGCTATTTACAAGCACAGGATTGTATTAAAACACAAATTTTACGTAATTTAATCTGTTTGCAAAGTTTAGGGATGAATGAGAAGAATGATAGGAAACCTTGCAGATATTCTTAAACCACTCACCGTTGCCCTGCTGTGCCTCTCGGTCTGGGAACTTGATCTGCACATCATACTCCTGCGTGATGCCCTGCACCTTGAAGCCCTTGGCACCCATTACAGTACGATGGTGCTTCTGAGGAATGATGCACTCGATAGTGACCATGTTCTCCAGGTCATGGACTATTTCCTCAATACGTAGCTTAGCACCCTCCACGCAGTCTTTGGCCCCCTTGAGCACCACACGGTCGCTTGCCACACCAGCACGGGGGAATGAGATCATCACCCCACCGTACTGGTCTGCGATCTGGTGCAGAATGTCCCCACGACGAGCAACAAAGTGACGGTGGTACTTGGGCTCAACGTGCATCTCACTCTCGACTATGTTGTCCTGGAAGCAGGAAGGTAGTTAGTACAGTGGGATGAGAGGAATTTGCTTATGTTTAATATACTGTACAAGCTTTTTTTAATGTAGTATTAGAGGTAGTGGACTCTGAAAAATACTGACAACTATATGCAATTTAATAAGACAACGGATTAAAACTCTTTATAATGAAACGATGTATTTTTTTTTTTTTTTTTTAAATCCAGTAACGAGCTATTTTCTGTACCTTTACTAATGAAACTAACTTGATGTGATATCTACTTAATACAACATATCACAGGGAAAGGATGAAACCAGCAATCACCAATAAGTGATAATGTCACATTAAAACATTCCATATTGTTCCATACTGAACATTTGAAAACTTACAATTTCCTTAATGGTAGCTTCCAGCTCTGCAACTGCCTTGTCCACCGACTCCTTTTTGCCGATGATGGTGATCACTTCCTTGTCTTCGTCCTTGTCAGTGGGGAACATGATTCGTGCACCCGTCAGGTCTCGGATCTTCTTTATGTTTACACCATTACGCCCGATCAGGAACTTGTGGTGCTGTGGTCGCGCACGTACCTCTGCTGAGAAGCTCGACAGCTGACGCTCAGTACTCAACTCAAGTAGCTGCTGGCGAGCCTTCTCAACGTCGTCCTTGGGGCCTCGGATAGTCACCTGCCAATCAGTCAAGTATTTTTGTGTTAAAAAGAGTAAGACCTGAAAGATTTAACACAACTGAAAGTGATTTTAAATTATATATATTTTTTTTTGCTAACAAATGAAACACTGTAGGCTGAATATGAAATAATAAGAAATTGAAATATATTTAAATTTTATTTCCAAACTGCATGTAAGATACCTCTGTAACACATGCCATACATACTAGACAAGTTGTTAAGCAATGCAACCAAATTTGAATGGGTTGTAATGAAGTGTGTGACTTGACCCACCTTATCACTGCTGCTGTCTGCCGCAGGGAACTTGATGATGACCCCTCCACACTCGTCCATGATGGAGTGGATCAGCTTACCACCAGCACCAATCAGAGAGTTGTAGTACTTGGGCGGGATTGTGATCTCTTCAGTTACGATGTTGGCCTGGGGGTAACATTTTTGTTAGACAAGAACTAAGAAAGTCTACTTAGCAGAAACAGCATGTCAGCTCATTTCGTTATCATTTAAAATTTCTTTAACGCCTTGGTCTTATTTGTGTGTGGTGGTGAGGTTTAGAGGTTAAGAGAAGAAAGAAAACAGTAATTGAAAAAAATTGTCTATTCCTATTTCCTAAATATTATAAAGTAACTAGTCTGTAAAAAGACATTTATTTTTGATTGCAGGGAGAAAACATCTTGTAAAATATAGTATCAAGAATAAAAGTTTGCATTCATGTACTTGGTTTACACAAAGTTTTTAACTAACAAGAAAACCCAGTTTCTTGTAAAATATGAAGAAAGAAGAAAGTTTCTATTAAAATTAACTAGTACATAACTAATAGATTAAAATTAATTATTATTTGAGTTAGGAGGAAGCAAAACTGACCATGTCATTCTGAATTTTCTGGATCTTGTCACGGGCCTCCTCAGCATTCTCCTTCTTGCCGGTGATGATGATCACGTCGCTCTTGTCTCCCTCTGTCGGCAGGTCAATCCTAGCCTGAGTCTCGTCACGAATCTGTACAAAATAACCGTCTTGAATACAGTGCATAGATGCATAGATGACATGTCCCTGGAAGTGCATTTAACTGATCTTGTATGTGATTACACTAAACATTTACCAAATTCTAAAAAAAAAATATATATATATTGAACTGAATTTAGTGAGAGAAGTAACTGATGTTAGAGAATCTCACAGGAACACACATGAGTAAGAGATGGACAGTGAAGCAGGCTTACCTTCCTGATGTTGGCACCTCCCTTGCCTATGATGTACTTGTGGAACTGCTTGTAGATGGGCACCTCCAGCACAAAGCTGTTCTCCCCCAGCTCCTTAACCGTCTTCTGCAAATGCTTGTAGCACTTGTCCACGTCTTCCTTCAGTCCCCGGATCTTCACCACATCTCGCTTGTCACCTGTCAAGCAGTCAGGCTCAGTCAAGTGGCTAAATTTTTTGTTCCTATCTCAAGTTTGTAACCACCAACTGATCAGTTAGAAAACTGGCATCGTTTGTCAACAAAGTCAGTATTTGAGAGCAAAGAGCTTGCAAACAATGTGACCAAGAGACATCAGCCTCGTCATCAGATCATCATATCAGTAACGCAGCAAATTAATAAGGACTATAGTAAACATTATTTGACAGTAAGTTTGTATACCTGGTCCAGGGATGGTGATCTGCACCTGGTTGAACTTCTCCCGCACCTCTTTGATCTTTTCACCCTTGGTGCCGATAATGGCTTTGTAGAAACGACGGTCGATGATGATGTCTCGCTCTTTCTCATTCTCCAGCTTGTGCACCATCTCTTCAAGTTCCTGAGATACACAACAAGCCAAGGCATAAGTACTTGTAATTAATTAAATACATTTTTCCTTCAAAACTTTAAACAAGCATCTTCTTTTTTTCCCTTTAAAAGAAATTAAGTTAAAAAAATTCTAAACCTTTCTTGACTTTCTACAAGAATCGGTGAGTCGAGATACAAATCCTATGAGAGACAGAAAACTACTACTACTTGCATTCTATCTTTGTATAAAAGCATTGGAACAATCCAGCATGTGTACAGCTATTTTAGTCAGACTGAAAGCGAAAACTGTCAGTGTCTCACCTTCTTGGCATTGGCCACGCCCACGTGGTTTCCCTCAATACGGATGATGTTGCTGCCCTCCCCATCCGTGATGTTGATCACCACGCCCGTCTCCTCCTTCAGACGGTTCACTGCACACACGGGAAATGCATTAGGAAAGACAACACTCCACCTCAAGGCTGCCGTCACACCAAAATAGTGCAACAGGTCAATTGGTGCTAAAAAATAAAATACTAAATTTTGGGAAAAGGCTACAAAGACTTAACTATACTACTAATTAAAGCATGAGAGATTTTTTTATTTTGGACCAATAAACAGACCTGGTAACAAAGAATGAAGTGAAACATGCAATGTTTTCCAATTGAATGTAATGCAAGCATCTTATTTTAATTTTGATTTCTGCTGGTCAGTGCTTTGTTTGGCATCATATGAAATAAAATATATATTGTAAGCAAAGAACTTGCAAACAAATGAACAAATATTACATCAGCCTCGTCATCTTGAATCATCATACCAGCAAACCTTATCAATAGAGTATTGACCTCAAATTTTTTTATTGCAGAAATGGATAGAGCGTGCAAAGTTATGCTACCCTGTTTTTTTTTTCAGATTTTTTACAGCCCGGGAACTATTTTTAAAAAATTATTGAAAGTTCTTTTTGTGACGTCACGAGACGCCGCTCCTTAACAAAAAGATAGGACTTGCCACCGCGTGTCGTCACAAAAAGGACTTTCAATAATTTTTTAAAAATAGTTCCCGGGCTCAAAAAAATCTGAAAAAAATCAGGGGAGCATAACTTTGCACGCTCTATCCATTTCTGCAATAAAACAAATTTGAGGTCAATACTCCACCATGGGAAAAATAAGGGGACTTTGCTACTAAACTACTCATTTTGAATGTAGTAATAGTAATACTGTACAGACACAAGCAAACTCTACTCCTGGCCTTCTTAAATGTATGCAGTAAACAGGCTTTAACAACAGTATCTACATTTCTAATTTGTCAAGTGGCAAGGAGATTCTCATATGATGAACTTCAGCAGTTGAATGCTCACCGTTAGCGCCACTCTTGCCGATGATGTGCTTGTAGTACTTGGGGTCTACAGCAATTTCAGAGAAAGTCAGCTTCTGGATGAGGTCTTTGGCCATTTCCTCAAGGTCTTTCTGTGCCTTGTCCACTTCCTCTGGAGGTCCTTCAATTCGGATCTTGTCCTCCTTCTCCGTGAACTCTACATGCACCTGAGCCAAAAAACAAACTTTAAGTACTGTCCAAAGGTGGTACAAGACAAGTGTTTTGTCATGTTATGACAAAGAAAAGACAACAAAAAATATGAATATTTTAATATGTTTTTAACAGGTTTTTTTAAGTGAATAATTTCTAACTAAATTCTTTATAAATACTAAGTTCTGTTGTATAATGATGATACAGATTGAGAATAGTAATAAGTTATTATTCTAACCACTGTAACATACTATCATACTATCATAGCAAAGAATTGAATATAGATGTAATATAATATCTAACCTTTGGCAAGTCCTGTGTGATCTGCCGAATGTTGGCACCCTTCCGTCCGATGATGTACTTGTGGATCCAAGAAGGTGCCTCGACGCTTGAGGTACGCACGCTGTTAGCCTTCTGGTACACCATGTTCAGTGCTACAACATGTGACCAAGATCAGAACCTGAGCAACATCACAGCAGTATGGCAAGATAATTAAAATGATAAACATAATCTGATCAGTTAGAAAACTGGCATCATTTGTCAACAAAGTCAGTATTTGAGAGCAAAAAACTTGCAAACAATGTGACGAAGAGACATCAGCCTCGTCATCAGATCATCATGTCAGAATTAAAATTTTGAATTTTTATTTAGTTACAGAAGATAATACAAGTATTAAAAAAGTGACACAATAAAAAAGAAAAAAAAAAACTTGTAAAAATGAAGCCTGAGAAAGGTGTATGAAAACAAAGTTCATAAATTAAATTAAAAAAGAGGAAGCCCCTTAAATCTCTTCCTTCTTTATAGCAAGGCAACTTTTCATTCATTGCCTATGGTTGCAGCAGCACTCCCACTTGCGCCATGGCCCTCTCTCCCTGCTAGGTCAGTACCTTGTCCCAGCTTGTCGTGAGGTCCTCGCAAAGTGATTGTGTCAGTGGGTGTGTCACTGGGGGGCATTTCCACGCTGACTCCCGTCTCCTGCAAGATCTCTGCGATGGAACTGCCGCGCGGGCCAATCACGTACTTGTGCTGCGACTTGGACACCTCGACAGACACTGTTGTGCACTTCTTGCTCTGCAAAAAATCATCAAATCAGTGTCTAGAAGGTGTGGTCATCACATTAACTTTTTATTTTTCTTAAAATACAGTTGCAGGACATACAAATTATTTCTAAGTATCCAGTAACTAAGAGACAGTGAAGATAAATAGGAAGATATTGTAAAATTACCTAACTTCAGCTTTCGTTTCACTCTTTGCAAAAACAATTTCATTATTGATTATACAGTCTAGTTTTTCTCTGATCAGGAATGTCTTGGCATCAATTTACAACCTGAGTAACAGAAGGCAAAAAACTTGCCGACAAGTTAGCTCAAGTTACAATCAGCCTCGTCATCAATATCATCATATCAGTTTGCAAAGAACGCCTAGCTTAACAAGTTTAAAATTACATCAATATTTTAAGTCTAGAGAAATGTCTTAAAACTACATATTTCAACACACTGATGTTACAACATTCTACATGACATTAAAAGAAATCAACACATTTTTGTTTTACAAGAGCGACGGCAGCTCGATGAAATTTCAATTCACTTGAACTCGCAACAGAGATAAAAATATAACACACTAACTCTATATCGTGGTAAAAGCAAGTAATTTTTATTTACTTCTCACTATAACATGCTTGGAAAAAAAAAGTGTAGAGATATGTATTGTTGATTTTTAGTCTTCTTTTTAACCCTCTAACAACAAAATTTCATGCAGGTCGTCTATTTTAGCCACATGAATTCATAAATAAATCAGTGCATGCATACATGAAGTATTGAAACTAAAAGTTATTAAATTCTTACCATTTCGTCGTAGATGGCCATAATTTTATCTTTAGCTGCCATGACGGCCTCCTTCTCTCCAGCAATTGTGATCTCATCTTTTTGCACCGAGAGGGGTGGGATGTTAACCCGCATGGTGCTGTCTGCAGTGAGTGCATTGACCTTATCACTGAACGCCCCTGTGATGAACGGGTGGTAGATCTTAGGGATGCTCAATCTCTCGTAAGCCTGCTTTGACTGGAGAAGAAATGCATTAACACTTGTTGCCACAAGCTGAAAGAGGTAGCAAAATTACCTGCTCATCGGAGGTCACTCTAATTTCATGCACTGCTTTCTCTATACCTTCTTTGGTACCAGTGATCGTGATTTTATCAGAAGACTCTGCTACTGGAGGGATGGAGATTTTTGTAGCTGTCGCTTTCTCAAGTTCCTTAAGCTTGTTTCCACTTTTGCCTAAAATAAAACGATGATATTCCTTGGGGATGGAAATAGTTACACTAGCCTGAAAAATGTATAGAAATTAGATTCTTATACAATGTTATTAAGAGTAGTTAATAATACAGAAATTTGTACAGGTAATTTACCTGGGTTTGAAAATGAGTTAGAATCTTCCTACGAGCTTCTAACACAGCATTATGTTTTCCCGTTACCAGGAAAGTCAGCGATTGATCTTTGGACAACGATATTTCAATGTGGGCTCCAGTATCATCCATTATCTCATGGCATGTTCTCAAGGAATCTCCTTCACCGAAACGATCGCTGTGATCAAGCTTACGCTCTTCAAATGGCACTCTGAAAACCTACACAAAACCCAAAAAATAAGAATATGACATTTTAAGTAATGTTAAAGTTGACGTACTTGAGTGACAACAGATGAACCGACTCTCATCTTGTTGTTCCATTGGCCAAGCTGGTTGGCTGCAGGCTGGGAGCCTGGGGCCGACTCTGGTAGAGCGGGAAATACTTCATCATAGCTGTAAGTAGGAGGCTCGTAGGCTGCTTCTCCTTCCATCATTGCTTGCTGCACTTTGGGAGAGTCCTTGTTCGCGCCAAGTCGTTACAGTAACACTAAGAAAAAACGTTTTCAATGAAAAGTTTTCTAATTCAAAGCACACAATAGAAAACTGTCCCTTTCATTAATCATCACCCCCTGCCAGTAGCGCGCGTTGGTAGTATGCACTCGCGAAAAAATGCATGACAAGTATGGTGGGAAAACTTTGTTAACTGGGAGTTAGGTACAAAAGAAGCTGGAAAGTTAGCATTTTGCAATGCCAAAATGTGGTACATATTTTCTTGTATCCTTCAGTACTGTACAATTGTTTTTATTCTAGCACTGCCAAAGTACAAGGACTAGCGTAATAAAGAGAGGTACCGTACCTTCGGAATATTGTGACGTCACGCAGCTTCTCACAGTGGAAACGTGGAACCTTAGTCCCCGCCTCTCATAGTTGATTGAGGCGTCTTTACTACAGAGATCTGAGGTGAGACTATGAAGGTTCCACTGTGAGCAGCTTTGTGACGTCACAATATTCTCGAGGTAGCTCTCTTTATTATGCTAGTCCTTGTACTTTTTTTTAGCACTGCAAGAGTACAGTATATGTATTAAAAACAATTACAGTATACTGAAGTGAACTAGAAGATACGTACCACGTTTTGGCATTGCAAAATAACTCACTTATTCAGCTTCTCTTGTACCCAACTTCCAGTTAACAAAGTTTTCCCACCATACTTGCAGTTTATTTTTTCACGAGTGTACAGATGTGTGCTATGAGTTGCAACGCTAATCGCACGGCGATGGTGATCATTTAAAGGGAATATGGTCTATAAAAGACTAATAAAAAGAAACATCCTCCTGTTGTGGATATATTAATAAGCATGTATGATATTATAATTATTAATGTAAATGAATGTTACTGGTATGTGTGCAATGTATGGATGCATAATATCAAACACAGTATGCATATGCATACAGTATGCATATGAATATTCATATGTACATGAGCTATAGAATTACATTTATTTAGAAAATAAGAATACAGTAGTTTTAATTTCAACCATGTTATATGAACAATAACTAAAAAACATAACTCCCTAAAAAATGATGGAAAAAAGTGACCTGAAGATGACATGCCGTATGGCAGTGGCACGCATGACACGTCGTCGCCACACAAGATCCGTGATGGTGTGGGGAAAAAAATATTTTAACCAAGATTAAAAAAAAAAGGATATGAAAAATGTAAAATCTATACTGTCTAAGTAAGATGACACTCGCATGAAATTGACTCTCCATTAAGTTGATACTGACTTAGTATATTTACATAAATACTTTTAGTCGACGTGTCACGTCGTCCTTGTGGACCTATCCTATTGACGTGTGATCTTGCCCGCACCATTAGACCCTCCGACCCGATATCCGCTATTTTTACTCACTTTACTGTATCCAGAGGGTCCGTCCTTCGTAAATACTAATCATGCATCCCCTTTTTTGGTTGCCTCTTGTGTGTCTTTCTGAAATTCAATTAACATTTAGCCAAACTAAATTATATAAACGAGTCCTATTAGCAGACGCCCAAACTCACCGACAGCTAGGGATCGGCGATATATTTCGATACTACTCGATACCCGATACTTTTCTGGCGATATATCGATACTATCGAGTACTTTTCTAAGCCGATAATTATCGGGTATTCGATACTAAATTATGAGTATCGCGGCCGATACTATTTATCAAAAAATGCATGCAAGAGTCACTCGCGGTAATCAAAAACCAAGGCAAGACAAAAAAATATTTATTAATTAAATAGGTTTTCGTCCATGAGTTCGATACTATGCGTTTTTAAATTCTTTTTCCAATACGAAAATCTACTCGTTTGATCGAAAATACGCGATTGGCCGTTTACTACTACAAGATGGCTTCCACTATAGCTGGCACTCAATACCTCCGATAGTTTTACTTACTATTGGCTCGAGAGTACTTGGCTTTGGCCAATTATAGTGTAGCCTAAGCTAGCTATAGTAGGTAGTAGGAATGATTTATACTAAATACTTTCACCGATATATCCGCAAAAGTATTACAAATTATTCATTTACTGTATACACAGGTGTCACAGGTACAGGTTAGTATTTTCAAGATGGCGGAATACTTGAAAACCTGTTGTGTATTTTTTTTTTAAATTAATATATTATATATAACGTACATAAAAAATAAATGTTGGTATAATATTTACTACATTAAAAGAAAAATGTATTTTACCCCCCCCCCCCCCCAGAAGCTAAAAAATATGCTGAATTTTAATCTTTTTAAAATTACCGCCGATATTTTCCGATATATCGAAATATCGATATATTTTGAGCCGATAATATTGATGAGTATTGATACTTTTTAAAGTACTCGATATAAAAAGTATCGATACTTTTTTCACTATCGCCGATCCCTACCGACAGCAGACGGCAAAATGAGCGTTTCCGCCGCGGCAGAATACTTTGGAATTCGTTGTAATATTATATAAATTCAGTTGTAACGTATAGTTGATAGTTGCAATTTTACTGATATGTAAGTAATAATGACGCTTCTTACTGAAAAAGTTGAATATTGAGACTATTTATTAAAAGTCGTAAACTTTTTAAGATCTACTTTGGCACTATTTTATGTCGCGGACAAATCGGACAAATGACGACTTTTTTAAGCGCGAACTTTTTAAAAAGTAGAACTCCTCTTCCTCACCACAGGGAATCCTTTTAGAGACCTCCGTGTCTTATGGCCAGAAATTTGATGGCCTGAGTGGGGTCCAAGTGTGGCGGCGCTGCTAAATGTTTGGCACGGCCCGGTTTTTGCTGGCTGACATTGTCAGCACAGCCAACAAGAACCGGGCCGTGCCACTGCGATTCAGTGACCCCGCATTCTCAGAAGCAGCGAAGCTCAGCCCAGGTTGTTCAAATTCCTGGACATATGTCACGGAGGTCTCTGTAGGGTCTCTGCTCATTAAAATACTTTGGTTCGTCACCATTGGAAAAAAAAAAAACACTCTGGTCTAGTTAAAACGCCAACTCTTAATTAATTATATGATGATCTCAACCCTACAATTTTTGAATATTAATAAGTATTTTCAAGAAATTGCTGTATAGTAGTGCTCCTTCATAATACTGAATACAAAATTAACTTCAGTGATATCTATAGTCACGAAAAAAAAAAAAAATAGTAAGTCGAGCACATATATATAATTTAAAATGGGGCGGAATCAAAGTTCTAAGGCGGAATATATAAGACCTAGCTAAATTATAAAATGATATATCATACTGCAAAACACCGCACTACAAGAACAATAAATTTAATATGAAATTGAATGTTATACTGAAAAAAAAAGTGTTTCTATCATTTTTGCTACAACACAAACACATACAGTTACTTTAAAAAGTTTAAAATCATTAAATCAAGCACACATATTTCGATCTTCCCATTGCACTGCAAATAATTCTTATTCCAACTCTAACGTTTTCCCCTAATTAAACATCTCACATCTCACTTGCCATAATTTAGCTTGACTAAATTGATGTGCGAAACAGGTAATTAAGTACACAGTTATTTAGTAATTAGTGAATTTTATTATTATTAACAGGTTATAAGGAATCACATTAAAAATTTTAGCCAGAACTATAAATTAAAGCAACATATAATAATATTTTTAAATAAATATTAAAAATTAAAATATGAATGCTATTTTTACAAGAAAGTAATGAAATGAATGTAATGAAAAAACAAAAAGTGTAATTTCTGTAACTAATTTTTATTACTTTGTTTAATTATTAAGTTTAAAATACCATTGTATATAATTACATTTTTACATTATATTTATTTATTTATTTTTTTTAATTTTTTACTCACCCATGTCATAGAAACATACTTATAGAGCAATTCATTTTTTAAATAAATTAGTTTTGGTTGGTAACTGACATATAGTACATAAAAGGTTCAAGCATAGCCCACAGTGAGAATTAAAAGACAATTAATGTTGTTGCAACACAAACATTACTATGCTATCTATGCTAATTGTGAACTATGCTTGCTTAAAATTGTAGCTAGGCAAGACAAATAACTTAACGTTTAGATCTATATTAGTCCTGACACCAGAGAGTGATTGCAAAGTATGACTGCGTGTCATATAGCAGCTAGGAGCCAGCCAGGGTCACCAATCAGCTAGGACCTGGCAAGGGCAATATTTAGCGCTGCAGTGCCGCAGTGTCCAGGCCAGGGGCATCTTTCTTGCTAATGCCAGCCAGCAGCTTCTTGATCTCAGCGATGGCCTTGCCTGGGTTCAAACCCTAGAGAGGAAAAACAAACGTCAGAATTGATTTGAGTCTTAAGAAAAAGTTTCAGTTCCTAAACATTTAATGACTAAAGTAGAATATTTTATTAATTCCTTTGACTAGACTAGTGATGTGGTTGTAATATTGATCTGAAGCTACATTGAGTACAGCTATACAGTACTTTCCATGTCAATAACTTAACAAAAATAAAAATCAGTTTTGTGTGTTGTCTGGCAGTAAAAATACCTTGGGGCAGGTCTTGGTGCAGTTCATGATGGTGTGACAGCGGTAGACAGAGAATGGGTCCCTCAAACGGTCAAGACGAGCACTTGTTGCTTCGTCACGAGAGTCAATGATCCACCGGTATGCCTAAGAAAAAGACACCAGAAATGAAGCATTGAGGTTTATAATGAAAACAGAAACACATTTTAATTTTCTAGAATTTTAAATGGTGTACACTTTTAACATTGCTTCATTTTTGTAATTTTTGTAATTATAATATATGATAAGAGTATATTTTACAATCTAGATAATACAGTATCATAAAAAAATTACCAATTAAATGAACTGATTTTTTTGGTTTTGGTTTTCTCAGCAAGTATCCTGTCTGGAAGCAAAAAAAAAAAAAAAAAAAAAAAAAAAAAGTGATTCCATTTTATTATAAAAAAAAATATGTAAATTTATGTATTTATTTATTGTGACAGGAAAATTTTAGAGAAAGAGAAATACAATTTCTGCATCCAAAATCGGAAGGATTTTGAAATGAAAGAGAGAAAAAGGGGGACTGCTTGCAAACACTGTACATACTGTATGTAGTTCTTTTTTCTTTTTAAAGAAAATTTTCTCGTCTAAGGAATGTACATTGATGAAATGAAACTGAATACAGTTAAACAAGCCTTAGATTACGCCTGAGATCACAGACTAGACGTCGCCAAGGCGTAGTAATCTTAATTTTTTAAAAATGTCCCACAACAAGGTTATTTTAAACTATGGAATTTTTTAAAAATATTACATGCTTCTATAATATGTATAACTATTGGAAAAAAGTATAAAAAAGTAAGTTTAATTTGATTTCAAAATCGCGTCGCCACCACTTCGACCACTTTGCACCTCTTCCAGACGAAAGCCTGGGGCCAGTGGGGCCGCATGGAGCCGCTGTTGTGACAACACGTCGACACCAAAAATGCTAAAAACTTGAAAAAAAGTGGTGAAATTAAAAAAAATAGGCACCCTTACGCATTTAAAAGTAACATTCTGGATTTATTATAGCTTCTGGAGGCGTATATAGACGTATATTCCGATCTGTCTTTTATTTTAAAACGAACGCCTTTTTTCAGCTCAGCTGATCGGTTAAGTTCGATTCGGTTCGATTTAATTAATCGATTTCGAGCTCCTGTGACGTCACAATAACAAAAATCATGGCAGCGTGCCTTTTCTGTTCTGGTTTTAAAGTTCGCTAAATTAATGAACATTAAACCATGATATCAGTACTAATAATAGGTTAAAAGTATATTAGATACTTGGGATGGCCGCTAGGCAAGCGGATTGCCGCGCCCACGGCCGTGGCGTTCTCATAAACCGGCAAACTAAACTAGGGATGTGATGATTTTTTCTAATCGAGCGCCTATCGTTAAAAAATGAAGGTCGTAACGCAAAACGGTACTATTTTCTATTCAAAATGTCTTCCATACGTAAACTAAGGTTTGTGATACTGTAGACAATAATGGTTGCATTTTTTTATTTCATAATTAGGAAATATATATTTAAATAATGCTTTTCTGATTTTTTTCGGATTTTTTTGAGTGCGGGAACTAATTTTAAAAAAATATTTAAAATGTCTGAATTTGGGTGGTGCACCTGATGGGACAACCGTGACGTCATTGACAGCCAATCACAGCAGCCGTGACATCATCAACAGCCAATCACAGCACGACAAATGACGTCACGGTTGTCCCATCAGGTGTACCACCCAAATTCAGGTATTTTAAATATTTTTTTAAAATTAATTCCCGCACTCCAAAAATTCCGAAAAAATTCAGAAAAGCATAATTTTAGGTATATTTTCTAATTATGAAATAAAAAAATGCAACCATTATTGTCTATTGTTTGGTTACACACCTGCATGAGGACAGCAGGTCCCAGGTACTTGTTTCCGTTCCACCAGTAGGACGGACAGGACGTACTACAGCACGCACACAGGATACACTCATACAGACCATCCTGTCAAAGAAGCATGGAATTAGAGACAGGACTCAAAGCAGCAGAGGATCTAGTTGCATTTGAATGCAGAATACTTTGAATGATTTTAAGAATTGAGGTTATGCAAATATGGTTCACTAATTAATTTTTAGGACCCTCCAATCGAATGAAGAAAATCTCTAACCAATTATTTTTTTATTATTTTCACTGTTGCTAATTCTTGACGTACCAGCTTCTGGCGGTCATCCACACTCTGCAAATACTGCTGGGAGCCCTTGCGTGTCTCGTCGTTGCGTTGCAGCCAAGGCTGGATGGAGCGGTACTGCTCGTAGAAGTTGTTCATGTCAGGTACCAGGTCCTTCACCACATACATGTGTGGCAGAGGGTAGATCTTGCTTGGCTTAGACAGGTTATCATCAATTTTCCTGCACAAAAGAACAATCATTGTTGACTTCAGTTTTCAAATGAGTTTTTTGTTGATGATTTTAACGTTATTATTGGTGAAGTTCTTTCATTAAATTATTAATGTATGTATGCCTTGCGCAAACCAACAAAAGTTTTAAAAAAATGAAAAAAAAAAAAAAACAAAAAAAAAATTACAAGAGGTTTAATTTGTTGCAAATAATATAATACTACAGTATACAGTACATATTTACAAAATTTAAGAACAAATAAAATTTATTTAACTTATCCTCTACTTCATTACCCTTTCCCCCAATTTTTTTCTTTTTTAATTTTGAGATTTTGAGTTCTCTCCTCTTTTGGGATTGGAGGTCAAACTTACGTGATACACGCCAGCGTGTTGACTCCACCAATATTCATGGAGCATGAGCCACAAATGCCCTCCCGGCAAGACCTTCGGAAAGTTAAAGTTGGGTCCATCTCGTTTTTAATTTTAATTAAAGCATCTAAAACCATGGGACCGCACCTAAAATGTAAAATATGGTTTAGTTTTTTTTTTTGTAGTTACTAACTTGAAGCTTCTGACAATAGTTAATTCTAACTTTTGCATACATCAACGTAGAACTAATACACCAATTGTATAGACAAGGTCTAACTTTAATACAGGCTTAACTTTGTTGATTTTTATTGTTTTAATATTTGAAATCAACAAGCTTAGACCTGGCTTAAGACCTCATCTATGCAAATTGGGTGATAGTTGCAGAGAAAATATTTTTGTAGTTAGATCTCTCGGACAAGAGTCAGACGCTCTAAACACTACAACATATAGCTGGATTAAGATAAAGATAGTGAAAAAGCAAATTGATAATCCTTACATTTATCTTATCTCATGCAGCAACATAATTAAATGCTTACTTATTCAGATCTACAGCGTACTCCTGCATTGAAGGCTTGTCCTGAGGCTTGTCGGGATTCCATCTGTACACTTGGAATTTCTTTGTCCTGCCTTCAGTCTGAGCACTGGCCTGAGCACTGGCTGCAGAAATATGCAAGCCACGCACCTGCAAAGTAAATCATAGTGAAGGGATGAAAGGGAAAGTAGTTTTATCAGTGGCAAAAAATTAAAATTCTAAAATCTTATCAAGATAGAATAAGTAGAGAAACTTGAACTACTGTATTTGATTCTTGATTCATAAATCAAGAGTATATTTTATGGACAGACTTAATAACTTAAAAGGTGCTTTCACATTACTTTAAAATTGCTATAATATGGAATCATGCTGCAAGACGCCACAGCAAATGTTCTTGATGTTGCTACTGCACATCTTAAAGGGCTTTCACATACTCGGAAATCGCTACGGCATTCATGCCGTAGCACACGTAGCTCCATAAGATAACCAAGGAGACCTATGGCATGTCGTACAGTAGCAGATTTCGAGTATGGCCTTAAAGGTGCATGAAACTTTCATTTGCAAGGTATATGCATACATTATACATACAGTATAACAGATCTTAGTTTACCACTAAACAGCTCAGTAGACTAGACGGCGCCAGATATATCAGCCAATGAAAAGGCTAGAATGTCAGCTGGCCACAGGGTCGGACTGGGGTCAAAAGGCCTACTGAGCAATGAAAGGCGGGGGCCTCACACCATGGGGGGGTTTGGGGGGCTCCGCCCCCCAAGCAGCCCGCCGCAGGCGCGATTTTTTTCAAAAAAGGGGCGTGGCTCGCTTATCTTTTTTAATACAAAAATGTCTAAACATCGCGAGATTTTATATTATTTTTTGTGAAATTTTGGAGTCTAAGGAGAAATTATTTGAAACCTATTTTGGTGATAACACTGATAACGCGAGTCATATTTACTATATTTTTTTTTCTTTTACCTATTTTTTTTTTTTTTTTTAATTGTGGAGTTTTGCAAGTATAAAGTCCCAATTGAAACCTTATTGGAACATTTTTCTGTGTGACTTTGGGTAAAAAAAAATGCACAATTAGGAAAATAACCTTATCAAATTATTGTGGAACATAAAATTATACCAAAATAAAATTCTAGTAATGTACCCGAATATGTAAAAATTTTTTTTTTTAAAATTTGATTTTCAATAAAGATTACTACTCTTGGATTCACAAATTAATTGAGTCACCTAACTTTGGAGTGTTAAATTGTAGCTCTGCGGGTTTCAATAAGCCCAGAATATTGTAAAAAAAATACTGACACACAGCAAATTTATTTCTTAATTTTTAGTAGTAAAATTTTCATGTTTTTGAAACAAAAATTTTAATTTCTGTGATTTTTTTGACAGAACAACCTAGGATTCTTTCAATGGATTTTCATGACTTTCCCGATTTGCGTACGTGCATGGCACTTAAAAATTCATATAAAATTAACAAAACATGTTATGACACTGAAATATTTAAAATAAATGAATGAAAATATTTACATTGCGATAAAAATAGTTAAATTGTCCTAATTTGAAAAATTAATTTTGAATTAAATAAAAAGTGAGAAGTGTATCTTTTCCATAGGGAAACTTTTTTCTGGAAAAACAATCATTGCATCTAACGCAAAATAATATTTGCCAACAAAAATATTTGCTGGGGATACATTTTTTATTCAAAGCTTCATCAATTTTAAAATAATTGTGTATAGTTTTAGCCAGCGTTGAACAGTTAAACGATAAAAAAATTAATTAAAAATCAATCAAGCTTTGAATAAAAAATATATTGCCAGCAAAAGTTGACGAATATTTTGTTACTTTGGATGGAATGTTTGTTTTTCCGGAAAAAATGTTTTTTCAGGGAGCAGATACATTTCTTACTTCTTATTTAATTAAAATTTGATTAAATTGGGAAAATCAAACCTTTTTATCGCAATGCACGTATTTTCATCCGTTTATTTTTTTTATATATTTCAGTGACTTCAGAGTCATGTATTATGTGTAGTTGCTTAACCGTGCTCGAAAATTAAATGACCGAATTCATTACAAATTATATTGCGGTATGTTAAAATCTCTCCAATTTTTATTTTCAGGTCAAAATTAGACTCTTTTTTTTTCCCATTTCCTAAAAAAAGTAGTTGTACTGCATTCTGGGCCGGATATGCAGAAGTGATTTGAGCATTAAATCATGCATGAATAGATAAAAAAAATGTATAGAAAAAAAAATAAGCAAGTGCTATACATCTTTTAGTCTTATATATGAAGAAGACTACGAATTACGAAAACGAAGCTAGCGGAAGTTTTTGTAAAAAAAAAAAAAGCTTGCAAAATTTAATCTATAATTTAGACATATTTTTAAAAATAAAATTTATGAGTTTTTGATTCAATAATACATTGCATGCACCTTTCCGGATTGACGTTCCGGACCGTTCTGGCTTTTATTTTTATCACAATAATATTTGACATAAATATAATTATAAAAAGATGATGTGTACGTATTAAAAAATAAAATAAAACATATATACCGCAACAGAATATGTTAATATTAAATTTGACTTATATTAGTGCAGGACCAAGGGGCCTCCAGGGCTTTACATCTTGATTTAATTACTCTACATTATTTTTCCAAAATTATTTTCCTTCGTTTTTCTCACATCTTTTCCGATCGCGATGTATAAAAGGCCTTCTTGGTCATATGAGGGAGAATTACACAATATTTTTTTAAATAAATTTAAGGACCCTCGGCACGATTGGAGGCCCCCTAAAAATAATAAAGGTTATAGGTCCTCATTAGAGGGCCTACCTTTTATATTTTTGGGGGGCCTCCAACTGTGCCGAGGACCTTTATATTTTTTCATGAAAGTTATTATGTAATTGTTGCCTTTTTGTTTTAAAAATTTCTGGCACTTCAAAGTTGAAAATTCATAGTAAATAAATCGAAATGTATAAGAAGTAATTGATTATTATGAATATATAATAGTAATACCTATTAAATATAATAGCTAGTCAGTTCTTTGTAATGTGATTTAAGCCTCTTGTTTTACTCTACATCTTCAGAACACTGTCTACATGAAATCTTCGCGATGTAAGGAGGGCCTACTTTACCCTAGGGGGGCCTACTTTTAACATTTTGGGGGCCTCCAACCGGGGGGGCCTACTGAGCAATCGCTCACCAACTCTTATGGCCAGTCCGAGCCTGGCTGGCCACCTTTTCATTGGCTGATATATCTGGCGCCGTCTAGTCTACTGAACTGTTTAGTGGTAAACTAAGATCTGTTATACTGTAGTACAGAATATATACAGTACTGTAATTATTCTCTAATATCACCTGATATATGCATCAACACATGCCACAGCAAAATCTGACAATGAGCAGTGACACAACACTGCAAAACTGCAATGCTTGGACTGTATGGACCATATAATAATTAATGATATTATAAGAATTGTTATGTAACCACGTACATGACCATTCCAATTAAACTTTACAAGCAAGTTGAAAATGCTCATAACCTTTCGCATAGGGCATTTAAAAAGAAATAGTTTAGTGGTTTGAAGTTAAAAAAAAACTACAAAAAAGGAACATTATACTTAATTATTGTATGCATATTAAACGCAAGAAAATTTTGATAGCATTGGAAGAGTTCAAGAGTATGAATGATACAGTAGTTTGAGAGGGATTGATGGAAGGTCTATCATTTTACACCAACTTTAAAAGACACAGCTTTAATAATTTTCGTAAAAAATGTGCATGATAGGTTAATGCTAAGTGTGATGCAGCATCCAAGAAAACATATTTACCTGCCCAAAGACTCCTCTGCCAACCTTTTGCAGTAACATCTCACTTGCCATTTTTCAGCAGCAGCTGGTAAGTTTTTCTGAAAATTACGTAACAAAAATTTAAGCGCAAGAAATCCTTAGAAATCAGCAAGAAATGACAAAAGATGGCAGCTCTATCGATATTTAAAAAAAATTAAATTTCTAATTTTTCATTAATTAATTTCACTAATAAACCTCAAATTTATAGCTGAATATATTATTCACATAATAAATTTATCGTACGAAGCAACTATAATAGCAAAGTTTTGATTCGAGAGCTAAAATCGGCTAAAATTTGGAACTTTTATTTTAGCGCAAAAATTTTGAATATCTATGGGTCAGGATTCAAAAGAAAAACGAAATTCGTAAATTCTTTGAGGAAAAATGGCACCTGTCACAACGCCAACTCCTGAATTGGAATTTGGAAAAAGCGCAGAAAACTGTGTTACTGATGGATTAATCAAGCTAGGTAAGTGCAATTAAATTAAAGTAACAGTTCCTCGTCATTAAACTTTATGTATTTTAAGATTTGAAGAAGTATGATTGCTGAAATATTGCTGTGAAAATGTGTCGAACCTTGCAGTCCTTTCACCGGTTCAGTCATTTTTGCAAGCTTTCCATCATTCAAATTGTTTCAACAATCGACTGAAAAATATTAAAACTTAATCTCTGCTTTGCCCAATGTAATTTTCAAAGCAGAATTGGAATTTTGCTCTAATGTATTTTTATGATTTGTAGGTGGCGGACTTGCGTTGGGCACAGTAGTCTCCGTTTTGTTCTTCAGACGTAAGTTATAAACAATCAGAACAACTCTATACAGATCTAGCAGCTAATTTTACAGCACTTACAGCAGTGCGTTCATATTCATAAAGTGTTTCAGTATTTTTCTTTTGAAACGCCCCACAGTGCATGATTCTTTACGCTGTGCATGTGAATTAATCAATTATTTTATATTATATTATCATATATATTATGCATATGCATACATACTCTATGTACAATCTGTGTACTGTATGGCTGTTTGCAGTATGATACAGTATTAAGTATTACAGATCTTGGTTTAAGTGTAGATTCGACCACGCGCGGCGATCGTCTTTTGCTTTTTATCCCAGCCAGAATAGGATGGCGACAGTCAGGAAATAATGATATGCATGTATAGACTAGAATATGCATATGCCTAGAATCATACAGTGTGCCAGCAGTATGTACTGTGTGTATGCATAACTATGCAGCATGCAGGGGCAGATCCATCGCACAGCTCTGGGGTGGGGTGGGGCGATCACTGCCCTATCCCGTAATGTTAAATTGTGGTGGGAACTTGTGGGAAGGGGAAAACACCTCCTTTATCTTATATTTTGGGACTTTGTGCTACCTCCACCCCTCCTTTCTCCCTGGATCCACCCTTGGTTACATGCATATACTGTAATGCATACAGACCACCATATACACACAGTTTGTATAATTGTCTGGCGCTTGATGCAGTGGAATGCGCATCCAATTTGTAATCGGATGATTGTAAGCCAGAACCCAGGCTCTGCCAAACTTATCACAAGTGGCAGTTGCTAAAGAACACCTACTGGTGCATCCGGGAGGTGATAGATGGCATCCTCCATTAATCATCAACCATTCTGACTGAGGTTTCCATGGTTTCTTTAGTCACAACCAGGCAAATGCTCCAATGGATTGCTATAGGTCATGGCCGCCCAGGTTTGGAAACTAGGGAATCACAAAACCCTGAGCAATATGCGTGGTTGAGTTCTCAAAGAACTGAGAAGTTAAATTCTGTCACTTGTGTAAAATACCATCATGTACTAAATTGATGTGAACTATATTAAGGGTGCTCTAAAAAAATTATCATATTAATAAGTTGGCAAACAAGAATTAGCCTTAGTAGAGTTATTTGTTGAGAATTTATTACATATTATATTTTATGTACATACTACATATATTATATTGCTATGGTTGCTGTTGTATGCAAGTGTGTAGATGGAGAAATTGATAGGAGAATGAGCGCTGGTAGGAGAATTGTGGGAAGGGGGATAGGTAGGGGTAGGGTTGTATCGCAGTGAGCTGTTGTCTAATACGGCTAAGCTAGCTGTATATAACTCTATATTTTATTATTGCTTACTTAAAAATGCACTGCTGGTGTCTTCATCCCGAATACTAAAATAAAATTTACTTAATGGACCACTTGCAAAACTATGTTTTAGCAAAACGTAAACAAACTCATTCACCCAGGTATTGTTGGTTGTTGATTATGTGTATTTTTTTTCCAATACATTGGACCTTATGGGAAATTCACGTTTTTCACATACAGATTTCTACACGTGACATACGTATGATTTTAAAAATAAAAACATCACCGGAATCTGCAGTTCTTGGCCATATTGAAATTTGCATTGGAAGACGGTTTCTTTATTTCAATATAGTAAATTTAGTATGATACCAAATCAGCCAATTGCATGGGGTAAGATACGTAACCAAGCAAGCTTCAGATTGTTTATTATTGCAACAGTTAAAATCAACAAACTGGAGTTTGCCTAGTTACGTATCTTACCCCATGCAATTGGCTGATTTGGTGTCATACTAAATTTACTATATTGAAATAAAGAAACCATCTTCCAATAAAATTTTCAATATTATAAATGGCCAAGAACTGCAGATTCCGGTGATATTTTTATTTTTAAAATCGTACGTTTGTAACATATTGAAATCTGTATGTGAAAAACGTGAATTTCCCATAAGGTCCAATGTATTGGAAAAAAAAATACACATAATCAACAACCAACAATACCTGGGTGAATGAGTTTGTTTACGTTTTGCTAAAACATAGTTTTGCAAGTGGTCTATCTGCAGTGAACCCCGATCTTCCTCCCTTCTCTTTTATTTGGATTGAAACTACTGTCTGTATATTACGGTTATGCCCTTTAAATAAATGCAGTTCTATAAGATTTGTGAGTGTGTGTGTGTGTAGACTGTTGATCATTCCTTCTCAAAAATAGAATTTTTTTTTTTTTTTTTCCTGTATGTGTTTCAGCATAATAATTTGAAATTACAATGTTAATCTCTGCCGACAGGTCGACGCTGGCCGATCATCCTCGGAGGAGGTTTTGGAGTCGGCATGGCATGGGCAAACTGCACCAGGGAATTCAACTCCTTGACTTCATCAGCTAAATCAAAGGTGTGTGTGAAAGCTTAATTATATTATTTACATTGCAGCAGAACCCAAATGCTTTGCAATTGTAAAGTTGTCTTCTACACTTAGAAGGGTTTTTTTTTGTCCTCAATAGACAATAATGGTTGCATTTTTTTTATTTCATAATTAGAAAATATGCATTAAGTTATGCTGTTCTGAATTTTTTTCAGATTTTTATTTTTTGGAGTGCGGGAACTAATTAAAAAAAATATATATTTAAAATACCTGAATCAAGATATTTTTAATTTTAATTAATTAATTTTTTTATCAGAAAAAAAAAACTGAAAAAATGCAGAAAAGCATAATTTTTTATGTATATTATTTTTTTCTAATTGTGAAATAAAAAAATGCAACCATTATTGTCTATTGACAATACTTTCAGTATTCATTATTAAGTTTGTTAGTCTCTCATGATGTAAAGTTAGATACTGTAACAAAAAAGTAAATTACAATACTGTAATTATAATTATTATTATTATTTTATGGTTGATGGTTAGTTATTATGTTGTTTTATCTAAATATTCACGTAATTTAATACCGGTAATAGTAATAATAATAAACGTAAAGCAAATTTTTGGTTCTTTATACTAAATTCTAACAAAATGTATACAGTATAAAAGATTTAAAAAGTATAATTAATATGGAATTATACTGTAAGTTGTGAGGTGAAGCAGGCAGCAAGCAATGTTGCCTTTATCACATTGCAGTTGCCTACTTCACTGCACATTACTTCAAGCTTCATTTACTTTTTTTTGAAGCCAAGCCAAAGCAGACATTTTTCACTCAGCACAGAGAAAATTTACTTACATTATTGCCTTGTAGTATAAACAAATAAATACTCGTCTTATCCCCCCCCCCCCCAAACAAAAAAAAAAAAAAAAAAAGCAAAGCAAAGCAAAACAAAACAAATAACTACCAACATGTTAATGTAGTACATAGATAATACCCACTTTAAAGAATTTAATCAGTTGCACCCAAAAAATTTTATAGTTACAATTTAAAATCCTGTATTACAATAAATTAAGTGTAACAAAAAATGCAACCCCTTTTGTGTTTTGGTGCACCACAAATTTGATAACTTTAATTTGGAATTTGTTTGCTTTGTTTCAGATCAGTAAAGCTGAATGAAGGCGTAGTCCGTACCTCAGCTATGCCATGAAGTTTTTTCGCTGATAGCAATGTGCTTGAACTTTAGATGTGGTTCTCAGCATTTCTTATTAGTTGGATAAATGTACTTGAAAGGCAATTTTATACAAATCTGTTCCTAGTTAAGCTTGTATTGTCTATTTAGATTACTTTATCAATAAAATAAAATATGCTAATGTAAAGAAAAAGAAAATGCCACAGTCCATGTGTTATTAGTTTTAGTGAAAATTATGTAAGCCAAATTATGAAATCAGATTTGAGAAAATGCCTTTCAGGCTTTGTTATTTTTGAGCAAGAATTAAAATATTTCTTCTTGCTCAATATTTGTTTGTACAATCCTACATAAATACCACAGAGACTTAAAAATATACATTATAAATAATAATTAAAAATATGGGGACGCGATTCACGAAAGAGTTATCCAGAAATTAATCCAGCTTTCTCACTAACCGTGGTTAGTGCCAGCCTAATTCAATGACACTAAACGTGGTTAGTGAGAAACCTGGATAACTCCCGTTGTGAATCGTGTCCATGACAGCTATATAAAAAAGAATGTCTCACTGTATTGTTATGGAATGTACGTGTTGGTGTAAAAAATTACATTTTAATTGAATCTTTATTTTATGACAAGATATTTTGTTTTCATTGCAAGCTGCACTCCTAATACACCTTTACTGTTCTATTAAAATTCTCGACGATTACCATAAATAATAAAAATAATTACTACATGTATTAGTCAGAGTTTTAATAATTTGATTGCTATTAATTTAAAACTAAGCTATGTAATTATAATGCATCATCAAAACTTGTGTTAATTGTGTATAAAGTACAATTTTAATTAACTTGCAGTGCTTACCTTGTATCTTGATTTATTATTTTATTGTACCCAAATCCCATAATAAGATAAGCAATAATTTAACAACATATTATACAACTTCTTAATTTAGTTATGACAAAAAATATCATGGTATGATCATGTGTGTATAATGATGTTAAAATATGTTATTAATGCAGTATACTATATTAATATGTATAGTATATATATGCTAAATTTAGGGAATAAAAATTTTAGTGATGATCAATTGAGATTGTTGAATGTAATTTAAAAAGAAACTGTGGGTCATGCTTATAATTGGTGCCATGGGAATCAAACAAAAGCTTATTTAATAATTACATCTAATTTTCATTTGTTAATTAATAAAGGCAGCATCAGAAAAAAAAAGCTGAGCTGTTATTTTCTAAAAATAGTTAATAACGTCGTCTTACCTGACAAAGACCTTCAATTTACTTGAAGAAAATTTTATAAACTATATAATTATATTGTAGGTGCACGGCCTGAATTATATAATATCCGGCCATGTTCTATAATATATATTTTTAAACCAAAACTTGTTTATAACAATTTTTGTTCAATAATTTTTTAAATTGATTAATTTAATGAATTATATATTCAATTTATACAGTAAAATATATAGGACATATTTTATATTTATAGCTACAGCTAGGTTAGTGAATATTTAACATATTACACAACACAAATTAAAAATCAAAATTAGGTGATCAAGAAATTTGTATATTTATTTTATTTTCTTTAAGTTACAAGTTTAATAATCAATCTTTTGAAATTATTCCTTGTGTAATAACACTTTTATAAAAGGTATACATTTTTTTTTTTATTCTTATAAAGGTTTGAAGTGTTATTAGGGTTCGAGAACTTTTTAATAAATACCCATAATTTAAATTTCACTCTCCGAGTTTAACAATTTTTGCTTCAAAAATTAATGAGTATAAGTATAATCAATATTCTACAGTAGAGATCACAAGAATATTTTATGATACAGATTAATGTGCATTCTAAGTGAATATAAGAACCATTATTTTTTAATCAAATAAGGCAAAAGGTTATAAAGACCATGTGATAATGGACATTGCATATATTAAATGTCAATATCATAAAATATATATACAGTATATTAATTATTATGCTTTGCTGCAGCATGCAATACAGTATATACAAGTGGAGACTAATAAAGTCAAGAAGAAATTTTGCAAGGTATTATCATTTTGAGACAACGCAAAGATATGAGTGTACGTACCATGGTAAAATGACAAAGCAGTCAACCAACTAGCTCCTAGATAAAGTGATCTTACAAGCATAATATGAATGTTTATGTATACATATCATAATATTTACATCATTAAAGGAGTCCCAAATAATTCTTAAGCTGTGATTTTGCTATAATAAATTAATCCACAATAAAAGAGCTTAAACTGAATTAAAAGTTCACTACAACCTATAAATTCATATTAAAGTAGAGTGAGCGATTTCATTTTTTTAATATTTTATTTTCTAAAAATAGTTTAACTTGCTCTCTATTGAGAAATGAAAACCAAAAATTTCCATCTCAAATAGCTTCACCACAAAAAAATTCCCAAAGTTGGTGTTTCGGAGGCCTTTAACATATGCATCCTAGTTAACGTTATGGAACAGAAAACGGCTTTTTACTCCAACTTCGTCGGAACTATTATATATGGTACTATACCAATTAAAAAATACGTAGGTAATCTATGATGAATTCTTAAATGGATTTTCAAATAAAAAAATTTTTACGGAGCTGTTTTTCTGGAAAAAAATCTTGAAAATCCTCATGGGAATTAACCCCCAAAAATTTCAATATTTTTTTTTCGGAAAAACGGCTACGTAAAAAATATATATATAATATATATATATATATGAAAATCCATTAAAGAATTCATCATAAATTACGTACATATTTTTTAATTAGTACCATATATAGTTCAGACGAATTGGAGTAAAAAGCTGTTTTCTGTTCCATAAGGATACATGTTAAAGGCCTCCAAAATACCAACTTTGGGAATTTTTTGTGGTAAAGCTATATATGTATATTTGAGATGGAATTTTTTGGTTTTCATTTCTCAATAGAAGGCAGGTTAAATTGTTTTTAGAAAATAAAATATTACAAAAAATGAAATCACTCACTCTACTTTAAGTCATGCGCTTGCTTTGACATTTCAGCTAGAGGGGGGAAATAGACTAGATATTTTGCGTGCACAGAAAGTGAACATTTCAGTGTAGAAAACTAGATTATAATGAAGCTATATTGTAAAAAATAAAGGAATAAATAAAAATGAAAAACATAATATATAACCACTGCTTTCATAAATCAACAGCAATAGATGAGGAACAAAGTACAATTAACACTTAACTTTCATGTTATTATATAAACATGACACAAAATACAATTAACTTTTTAAAACTAGCAATAGATAATTATAAAACATTATATAACCAATAATAGTGAATATTTTAATTCATTTTTATAGGAAACACTGGGGGTATTTTTGTTTCCTCCATTTATATTATTGGATGTCAGTATAATTTTCATGGGTAACTGCATGCAGTTTTAAAAGATGTGAGTTTTAATGGCTTAATTGGAATTTGACAATCATGAAGACTTATAAAACACCCAAACAAAAATAATAATCATGCATTTTTTTTTTATATAACATAGATCTACATTTTTGATGCATGTAGTTCCTGCAGCAGGAATCGTGGGCTCAAGGGAATGAGTAAATTGCCTCTGTGGGTCAGAGTGGCTAAATTAATCCCAAAGTCTGGTCGGCAGAGCAAGCCGTTAGCAACATGACCTCGGTACCCAGGGTGTATTGTAAGCTTCAATACTTAAAATAACATCTTACTAAAAAGAAGATAAAAATTGCCTTGGACATCAACGACCGAGGTAATTAATGCTGATGGCTTACTCTGCAAGGGATACAGTGTGATGTTATGAATGATTGATTGTTTGCTTCTTATACCATCGTCTGTACAGGCGCGGATCCAGAAAAAAATCCGGGGGGTGCCCTCTTCATAAGGCCCATGTTAAAACAAAAATTTGGAGTGGTGAAAATGCATATATTGCCCATGTTAAATCCGAAATTTAACCCCCAGCACTTCCCCTGAATTCGTGCCTGCATCTGTATATATATATAAATATTATGCAACAAGAAGTTTTTAATAGATAATATGGCACATGTCAAATGGCTACTATGTTTATGATATTTTTAGTTTTAATTACATAAAATTAATTTTTTTTTAATGAACTTATTTTTCCCACTCAAAACATCAAACATAGATTGCAGGTACCAAGATTCAACAAATGTCATTTTATGACATAATGTAATTTTATGTAATTATCATTTTACTTTTAATAATTAATGTTAAAAATCTGTATATTAATATAATTATGTTATATTCACATTTTAAAGGGTAATTCTATTCATACAAACTGTAGAAAGCTATTTTTTTTTTTTTGTATACAGAATAGAACTAAATTGCAATTAAGTGCTAGACATTTTTTTTTATCCTAAATGGTATTTTAAGCTTTTACAATATGCTTATAGAGTGAGCTTAGAGAGGTTCATCATGTTTAATATTTTAAAAGAGTTAGAAAAAAATCTAGCACCTTATTTTAAATGTGACCACCAAACCAGTTATTTCGTTATTTCAGTTTTTTACAGTATTATAATAAGACATTTCAACAAATAACAACATATTATATCAATCACGCCTGGGCCAGTAAATGATTATTATCGCAGATTTTACAGTTCAACAGACTTAAATTTAATTAACTTAAATTCAACTTAAATTAAAAAAAAAAAATGTTACTTTTTAAATTTTTAGTTAAATCAGCTATCATAATTTCTCAATTAACATTACAACAATTCAATAAAAGATAAGTGTTTTTATTATATTTTTTAACATTTTACGTGATTTTTCTTTTTTTGTTTTCTGCCACATAATTATTTGGAATATTGTCATAATGATTGACCGAGTGCCATGCAAGGTATACTGTATAAATTGTGGAACATATAAAACAGTTTTTAACAATGCTGCAGGTGCACTGCACAATTAAGCAGAATTTCTCACAATCACATAACAAATTTAACACCACTAAAATCAAAATAAAAAGTCACACGGGCGGTATATTATTAATGAAATGATTCTTGTTACTCAATTACTTGACAAGTTATACCCATATAACAAAACAAGAAATATATTATTTTTTATTCAGTAATAATTTTTCTATTTAAAAACACGACACATTTTTAATTCAACTTCCGATATTTACTTATATAATAGGCCCAGTTTATTTGTGCACATATATATGGCTACCATCATGAGAAAAGGTGATTTATTAATTAAAAAGCATTTCTTTTATAAATTTTATGTTTCTTATTCTATGTTAAATACTGGATTATGTATATATATGTATAATCATTTTTTTTTTTTTTTTTTTTTTTTTTTTTTTTTTTTTTTTTTTGCTACAACTTAGAGAAAGTTTTTGTTCAATTGATTCAATTGATTTTTTTTTCTTCTCCGCATCAGTTAATTATTAACATTTTGGCAAACGTATATAACAACTTTATTTTCCATCTTCATATTTAATATATAAAAATCTTAAGACTAATTTTTTTCCACTTACATTTAGCCACAAAACAATAAATAAATTTATTATTATTTTATTAATTCAGCAGTTATAGTATATATTATGTATGTAGAAATGTAAAAAGGCATACTTGAGCCTGATAGTTATGATTATTATTGTAATAAATTAATAGCTGTTTAAACAATATACATTTAACAACAACAAAATCTCATTGATTTTGACAGAGACAAAACCAATTTTTCGTAATCTTTTCAAGTTCCAGAACTAAAATTGGAACAAAGGAACATTTCATTTTTAGTTTAAACATTATGTGGTGATGGTAGTATATTTATATTATGTAATGTATACCATGCATACTTTAAAAACATGAAAACAAATTAACTTTTTTCTTTTAGTTAAAAGTGAGAAAACTTAGAATGACAGCAATTTGTGATGTCAGTGAATAAAATTATACATTTTTTTTTTCTCTCATAAATTTTTACAGGAGGTAACAATATATCTTTGGTATAAGGAATACAGTCTTGGAAATAAAGAGGTGTTTTTTACCTCTAAATTTTCTTTTCTCACTATGTTGATAGGTGTTGTAAATGTCATGGAAAATTATAACCATTAAAGACTGTTTTATTTTTAACTTATTCAAATTTATAAAAGCAGTAATATTAAGCCTGTGTATTTATTTGTTACTTGCAGTAATCGCATCAACATTAGTATAGAGAAATATTATTTATGAAAAGTAAAATAATGTCATAGAATTTAAGACAATGATAATAAATAATGAACAAAAATACTGATATTATTTAGAATAGATTATGGTCATTCAATACAATTAATAATTTAATTCCTCTTTGATAACAAAACAAATTTCAGCCGCTCTGCAAATTATGCTAAAGCAGCTGTTAGAGGAAAACAAACTATATAATTATGGTAACAAGAATTTATTTGGGAGGGAAATCTGGCCAATAATTTATGTAGTAACGATATGTACTTCCTTCAAACAGCCTGTCTAGCCAATTAGGAAGGCCATCTAGTAGATTTTCTTGAAACACAACATTGCTGTATTTGTCTTGTGTAGAGCCCTGTAACATCATAAAAGAATTTGAATTATCAAGAACCTGCATAATTCAATCAAATTTGCATTCATATAGTATTATTAATAGGTAACTAGGGTGAAATTTTCTTATCATCAAAATGATAACAATACAGTAAAAACTTGTTATTACGTAAAGCGTAATGTCAAGGGACCCAGGACATTGGGTTTACCTTATTTCGAGTATACCTTATATCAAGTTTTTCCTATACCTACAATACTAATTATTTTTTACGGGACCTTTACTCCGTTACTCAATATCGAGTTTTTACCTTATAACAAGTTACTTAATAAGAAGTTTTTACTGTAATTACTGAAATAAAATGACAAGAGAATTTATGATTACTGCAAAAATATTTTTTTAGTCACAATTTTACACTGATATTTAATTTGAATAAATAAATGAATAAATAAATAAATAAATAAATAATTTAGTAAATTAGTGTAATGTACAATGGAGTACTGACCTCAAAATTTTTTATAGCAGAAATGGATAGAGGGTGAAAAGTTATGTTAGGGTGATTTTTTCAGATTTTTTAAGGACCGGGAAGTATTGCTAAAAAGTTTTGGCGACGTCGGGTTTGAATCGGGGTCCCTTTTGGGTCCTATCTTTTATTAAGAGAGGCGGCACTTTTTCTGCACTTTCAATAATTTTTAAGAAATAGTTGCCGGGCTCTAAAAAATCTGAAAAAAATCAGAGTAGCATAACTTTTCACCCTCTATCCATTTCTGCAATAAAAAAAATTGAGGTCGGTACTCCATCCTGCATACAATTACTCACATCTTCTGCTGTGACTCCTTGCTCGATGTCAGAGTTCTCTGTGTCCTCAGACTCTGATGTCTCGAAGCCCATGAAGGCTCCATTGGTACCTGCCTCGTAGTTGCTGATGTGTTTTGCCATTCGTGCCATTCTCTGTAAATGTTACAAAACAATCTCATAAAATCACGTGGATGAACATTAACATTAGTTGCTGAGGAGAAAAACATAGTCTGCAAGTTCATTTTTATTTAATGTTGGTGTCGTGTTCCATATTTTTATAATTTACCTAAAGAAAGAGATAGAAAATACCCATATTGATGGTGTCAAGGCAATATTGACTAGCAGTGTTTACCACGATTGCTCAAACTAAAACAAAGATATTTGGCAACACCGTAATTCAGTGCTATATACCTAACAACAGGGTTGAGGGTTGAGTTTTTTTTTTTTTTTTTTTAAACACCGGACAGTAAAAGCTGTTAGTCTTTTTACAGCTTCGTATCATTTGCTATAAAATGGTTTGAGCAACTGCGGAAATTGCTGTGAGTCAAATCTTCGAGGCATAATCAATATGTTTATTTATAAGGAAGACATTGTATTGTAAACTCAAACCACAATAACATGTCTGTTGCAGCCTTGCCCTTCTTTTATAGGTGCAACAATTTCTACACCAAGTATCCATAAACTAACATTGTAATTTTCTCAAGAAATTAAAAATGTACTTGTACAGGACAGAACAAATGGTTGCATTCCCATAAAGCTGCACGGAGATGACAGGAATAGATAGGCTTGTTAAGAATTGTTTGAGTGAAACAAAGAACATAAAAGGCTCATTTAAATCATCTTTTGATAGAACTTTGACTTTTTATGCCTTTCCTCTAAAACTGTAATTTACCTTTGACCCCTTCCCCTTCATGCTTTCTGGGTGCTTGGCGTGGTACATGCAGAAATACTTTCGGTGCCCGTTGAGGGACAGCACTGTGCCGATACAGTTCTTGGGGTTGATGTTGAGGTCTCGTGGCTCAGGTAAGCTCAGGGTTAGTAGCCTCTTGTACCACTCTAGACCCTTCTCAAGGGACAAGTAACCAAACATCAGTGTCTTGTTCCTGCAAAGGCAAAACATTGTCTAGGTAAACAAGTCAACTGGTCCAAAATAGCAAATAGTGAAGATTTGGGAAAATAAATATTCCTCCAGCTGGTTTAGACAAGATACTGGAGATGCTTGTTAAATGTTGCTGCTACCAACAATATTATTTTTATCTTTAAGAGCATGACTGTTTTGAAAACAATATTTTTAAAATTGATAGGATACATGAATGCCTGCAGGATGGAATAGTGTTGAAAAGTAATAAAAAAAAAATAAAAAAAAATACAGTACCAAGTAAGGAAAGCAATAATTAATAAATAAGTGTTAAAAATAAATTTTGGACAAATTGTATGTACTTGGTACAGTAAAATAATAAGACTCTTTAAGTCAGAGTCTTGATAATAAAAGACTAATGAAGTCAGAGCAGGAAAATAAAACCAAATTTTGAGATGTTACTTACTTGCGGTATGGCCATACCGTCTTGTGGAACTTCAGCACCAGTTTTTTACGTGACTCATTGTCAACCAGCATGACGATGGTGCGGCAACCGGGCTTGATTAGTCGTACCATTCCGTTGTAGGTCTCTGGCCGAAGTTCGTGCAACTTGAGTTGCTGTTGATCTTGCAGACCAGAGCGTGTTGTGCCACTACCCTCTCCCTGCTTGCTCAGGCTCTCTTCTTCCATACGACTGTAAACATAAAATGTCAGAAAACTAGAAGAAGAGTGATATTGAAAGCTCTATTTTATTTTTTTAACTTCTACATTGCTAACATTCAAATTAAGGAAAATAAACCATTTAGGTTGTGATAATCTTATTAAAAGAAAAGGATAGGAATAACCAGCAAGGCCTTACCGATCGAAAGAGTCACAGCAGGTGGAAATTCTTGTGGTCACAGAGGTTCACTCGAAAGTTTTTACATTTTTGAAACGTTTCGCATCGTGGAGATGCTTCTTCAGTCACAAGAAGAAGTAGAATGATGTAAAAACTTTCGAGTGAACCTCTGTGACCACAAGAATTTCCACCTGCTGTGACTCTTTCGATCGGTAAGGCCTTGCTGGTTATTCCTATCCTTTTCTTTTAATAACATTGCTAACATTACCGGTATATAAAACTTTTAAAATTACCCAAGTTTAAATTAAAGTTTACATCACTATAATGTTCAAAATGATTAAATTCATATCATGATATTAATGGAGTACCGACCTCAAAATTTTTTATTGCAGGAATGGATAGAGGGTGCAAAAATATGCTACTCTGAATTTTTGCAGATTTTTCTGAGACCGGGAAGTATTTTTAAAAAATTATTGAAAGTCCATTTTGATGATGTCACGAGGCGCCTCTCCTTAAGAAAAGGATAGGGCATTAACGCCCGTGACGTCATAAAACGGACTTTCAATAATTTTTTAAAAATACTTCACGGTCTCAGAAAAATCTGAAAAAAAAAAATCAGAGTAACATATTTTTGCACCCTCTATCCATTTCTGCAATAAAAAAATTTGAGGTCGGTACTCCATTATCATTACCGCTAATTAATATTGTATTATCTATCATTGTGTTTGGGCTTTAAGGAAATTGCATAGTGGGAGTCACCAAAAATGATGATATACTGAAGTGTCATTACTCACACAAGGTAGGCCATGACATAGCCTGCCACTATGATGAATAGCACCGTGCCGATGACTGAGAGGGCTGGAAACAACTGGTCCTTGCTGAGGTTGTCTTTGAGGTACTCCGTGGTCATGAGGATACGGTTGAGAATGCGGCCAACCATGCCTTGGGCGTGCTCATCAATCAACTCCTATGATATTATGAAAGGTGTTAAAATTAAAACAATCCTTGTATTCTTCTCTATTACTTAAGTACAGACAAAATTATACTTAAATAATATATTTTTTAAAATTTTTAATGAAACAACTTTACAATAAGAAATTTTTAGCTCACGTAATACTAGTTTAAAATAAATATTACATAGTTGTTAGCAGAACTTCTTCTCTAATAACAAATAAGTACAATAAATACATAAAGAATTAATAGAAGCTACAGGGTGGTCTAAAAAGAATCAGCTAAGAAGCATATATCAGCATATTATAGCTTTTAATGAGAACTGCTGTAAAATCTCCAACACATGGCTGTTCTCACCTGTACGACTGCCTCATAACTGAGAGCCTCTGAAGACTGTAGCAGTCGTTGAATGGTAGAACCAAGCCTCTCGCGAGTTTCATTCCAGCGTGGCTGCTCAGAATCTCCCCAGCCATCTGGCAGCCAGTCGTACTTGATAAGACGAGTGTCGCGACGCCAGATGATCACCACATGTAGTGTGGGGTCAGCGGGGCTCTGGTCAGCTACAAGTATAAACAATGAAATGTATTTTATTAATAAGAAAAAAATGTTTATCATTAATATTAAATGAACACAATTAAATAATAGAGGATCAATCTCAAAAATTTTATTGCAAAAATTAATAAAGGATGCAAAGTTATGCCACTCTGATTTTTTCCGAATTTTTAGAGGCCAGGAAGTAAATATTGCTACAAAGTTTTGCCGAGGTTGGGTTTCAACCCTTCCTCTTTTTAGTCCCTATCTTTTTATTACGAGAGGCATCAAGAGACGACACTCTCTCTGTATTTTTAATAATTTCTTAAAAATATTTCCTGGACTCTAAAAATCTGAAAAAAAATCAGAGTAGGATAACTTCCCACTCTATCCATTTCTGCAGTAAGAAAATTTTGATTTTTTTTTTTTTTTTCTTCTAAATTTGCTAACATTATTATATTAAACTTTTAAGGTTTCAAAAAAACTCAGAAAGTTCTAAATACTGTATAGTCTGTATAATTGTGATTTACTAAATTTTTTATTACTTAATTTACTTTTAGTTATGATTCTCTTATTTGCTGTAAGTCATAATAGATTTTGAAATTCATTAAATGAAAACAGCTATATCTGTATACAAGAAGCCCAGAGAATATCAACAGCATACACACCAAGTTGACTACTCACCATTGGTGAGGGCACTGACAAAGTCACTCTGTCGCTCCTGGAAGATGTACATAAACCGAACTCTCTCTGCACTGTATGATGCCTCCTGGGCAAACTGGCGTAATGCTTGGCGAGGTTCGTCATGGTATGGTGTGTTCTGAGACACCAGGATCACACAAAGACGCTTGCGAGGTCTTGTTGACTCAGGGGGACAGAGTGCGTCAAACATGGCCTGTAAGGAAATTTTATTGTTACAATAAATATAAATGTTATCAAACAAGATTGATGGAATGAAATACGTTACTATTTTCTTAAACTGCTTTAAAGTTTTCAGAACTGGTGAAGCCACCTTCATTCACCTGAGAGGAGAGTCTGGGCAGCAACAGGTACTTGTTGCTACTGATGATGTCGTGCATCGTCTTGACTGGGATGTCCGCCATGCTCAGACTTGCAACGGGACGCTGCGTGTTCTCATTGAACAAAAGTAGCGTATCCTTATCTGCTGGTACCCCAAACTTCTGTTGGATCTTCTGACTCTCGGGGGACTTAAGATGCACAAACCTGTTGACAGAGATATGAATTTAATATACCACTAGAGCTGAAGTTGGCACTTTGTGGGACCATAGAGTATAAAATGTTCAAATTTTTGAACACATTGACATAACTTCAGCCAGAATAATTTTGTTTCGTAATCCTGTATTGGAAGTGTCCAATTATTTCACACAATAACTTTAAATCAACATACAATCATCAAATGTAGCAATATATATACATAAATTTTTTTTACTGCCTTACAGCAGATTGCAAAACTCACCCAAAGGCGACCCTGTCACGGTAGTAGAAGGCCATGAGAATGTATCGTAGCCTCACAGCCTCGTGCTTCTCGAAGATCAGGACTCTGACTCTGTTGTCAACCCATGAACTCAGGAAAATGTCAATTGTGTTGTCGTTGATTGGTTGCACCAACTTATAGGGGAATTTGCTCCGCACGAACTCTGAAACATTGAGAGTACTGCTACAGGAGTGGCGAAGTATAACTTTAGTAACAAGACACAAAATCTTTCATCCTACACAAGTTTCAAGTGTATAGTAAAATAATAATGATATAAAAAAAATACCGCAGTTTGAGAGACTTCTTCCATTAAAATTCTATTAAACTTCTTTTCTTTAACACAAGAATTACCTAGCAGTTAACTTACCGACAATTTTTTGCACGCTAAAGAGAGACTCCTTGTAGTGCATTGCTTTGCCATCCATCAACAAAACCATTAGTGGAAGCGAGCTGACGCCAATCTTTCGAGCCAAGAGGGACTCATGCTCAGAGTGGATTGTTGCAATACCAACTCCTATTGGCTCTAACTCTTCCATGATACGGCGCCAAACAGGCTCCATTTGAAGACAAGTGAAACACCAGTCTGAGTAGAATAAAATTAAATAAGGTGTTCTATAACTTTTGGGGACTAGTTGATTTTCATATGCTCTGAAAATAAAATTAAAGTTAATTGCACTAAAAATAATATGCAGTATATAATGCATAAAAAAAACATCTACCTATATACATAGGTGTATTAACCTTAAATTAAACAATAGTTTGATTATCTGCAATTTGTATTCTACATTTTCTGCATAGCTTACCTAGTAGTCACACTTAATTTATGAAATATCGTAATATCTCGATCTTGAAAATGAAATTTAAATGAGCTTCCTTGAAATCCAAACAAGTCATCCAATGGATCAAATCTTCTATATTGGCTGTAATCTGGTTTCTTTTGAAAGGCAGGAGCATCTTCGGTCACTCCAAAATTGTCAAATTTCTTTCTCCTTTCAGGGTCTGACAATATCTATAATATGAAACTTGTTATAAAGATGGAACTACAACAAATTACAGTATTTTTAGACAAAAAATAAGACCTACCTCATAAGCTTGAGTGACTTCAACAAATTTTGTTTCTGCATTTGCATCTTTATTTTTATCAGGATGCCTGCAACAAAATCTTAATTTCAGGACAAGAAAAAGCTAAAACACATTACTTTACTGCTGTTATAAAATCAGTTATTCTGGAAGATATCATTTGGCTTTTTTGCACTGGCATTATTTTGCAATCTGCAGTGACCAGTGCACCAGTAAAGTTAGTAATCATAAAAATAGAGGCAGCTAGTAAATTTTAATTTACAAACAAATTCATCTGCCTCTATAATAATTTTAAAATTCAGCTTTTCGACGTGGTAGCGCCCATTTGTCCCATTTGCTTTCGGAAAAGTTCGGATTTTAATTTATTTACGCTATGTAAAGCCATCTTTTGAGTGTTTTCAGAAGCTCTATCAGTGCTCTATCGGCTCGTCTATCGATTTTAGTACGAAATTTACTCAAAAGATGGTTCTGCATAGCGTAAATAAATTAAAATCCGAACTTTTCCGAAAGCAAATGGGACAAATGGGCAATGGGCGCTACCACGTCGTTTTGCAGTTTATTTAAAAGGTGGGGGCATTGCACTCAAGACAGTGACTATAGGCGAAGGATATGGTATATATTTATGGTGTCTAGCAACCATATACATAACTGTATTAAATTTATTACATGTATACTACTTTGCAAGAGAAGAGTCCTATTGTATTCCAGAGACCCTACAGAGACCTTCATGTCTTATGGGTAGGAATTTGAAGAACCTTGAATTTAGTTCCACCGGAATTCCGAGTGGCCACACTACTATCGACCAATCACCGGGGTTTCATTATTAATGACGTCATCCGAGCTGTCCAATTGCTGATCATAAAATCGCCGATTAGCTATCTCCGATGACGTCACTGATGATGAAACCAACAGTGATTGGTCGATAGTAGTGTGGCCACTCGGAATTCCGGTGGAATTAAATTCAAGGTTCTTCAAATTCCTACCCATAAGACACGGAGGTCTCTGTAGGTTCTCTGATTGTATTCATAGTTCCTTCTCCTCCTACAGAGACAGTCTATGAGATGTAATATATATGCTAGCGTCGCATGCCTGGCTCAGCTCCACCTTACACCTACTGTACAAACTTGTGCAAGTTGATCACCAATCCATCACAAAAACTGACTCGACACGCTCTTCCTCTCCTCTTGAGGTCAAACTGGCCGAGCAAGCACCTTATTTTACGTTAGCATTTTACACCACACACAAGTGTGATGCTTCTGTGGGAGCGTACAATGGGACACTTCTCTTGCAAAATCATGCACATACTGCTGTGTGTATGTGAATATATAATATATGTATGCCATATGCAGGCGCAGATTTAGAACCAAATTTTAGGGAGGGAGGCAGGGGGTTGTCTCTCTGTAAGGCCAATGTTAAAAAATATAGGAGTGGGGGAAAAGGACTAGATTGCCCATATTAAATCCAAAATTTTGGAGAGAGGTTGAGGCCTCCCCTCTTGGATAAGAGTATTTTATATGTACAGACAGTAATGCATATATTATGCATACATAGTATAAATATGCATATATATGCATACTTTATGCATACATGTCAAACTCAAGCAAACAATGCATGAGCTCATGAATCATGAGATGATGTAAGAGGAAAATATTACCATTCTTTTGCAAGTTGCTTATACGCTTTTCTTATTTCTTGGCTGGTGGCTGACCGGCGAACTCCTAAAATTTCATAGGGATCACCTAAGCCCTGAACACCAAAACAGATTAACAGGACCAATATGCAAACGATAAAGCAACTTAGCCATTTCATGTCTCTTAGTAAGATGTTGATCTTTGCTCAGACATAAATTGAAATTGATCTTTTGCTAAATAACAGAGTAAAGGACTAAGCGATTCAAGAAATACAGCAAAAGTATAGGAACAGTGCAAAAGTTTGTTGTTATGTCTCAGATTTCTTCCGATTTTCCTCGGACGGCAGAGCTCAGAGCAGACGACGGAAGTGCGTCACAGATGCTGAAAAAAAAGTACAGCGCGCATTTTAAATAAAATCAATATTACTTGAAAAAAACAATTAAATATATCGCAAATATATAAAAATGTAGTGATATAAAACACAAAACATTTTTTTATTTTCAAATTTCTATAGTTTTTTATGCCTAAATAGAATTTTTAAAAAAATAAAATTTTAATTTGACTCTATTTCTCTAATTTCGCTGCTCACTTTTTGCTTTTTGTCACAGAAAAAGGACGCCGCTTGGTTACCGCCATTTCAGAAGTGCTTCTCACCGATTTTATTTTTGACATTTCTGTGGAATCTTGCTTCTAACATGGACGGAGGTACGTAAATTTGTAAATTTACCTAATTGTGCAAATTATCAACGTGTATTTATCCCCGAGATAGTGAGGGGTCTTCGTTTAATAGCCTTTTGCCGGTGTCGCCCCATGGCTGACCCAGAGCCATGCTACTTGCTTTGCATGGAGATAATTATTGCAATACACACATGATCATAATGCGTTTATTTGATTTCCTTGAAGTTTTTAAATGTATCTCAAATGTTTCAGCTGAAATCAGGACTGGAAGCAACCCTCCCGTAAGTACAATCAGTGATACTGGGATGCACGTCCTCCCCCCACCCCCCTCTCTATGCATATCATACTGGTGAAATGCTGCATGATGCATGAAAGAACTTGTGTGATATGCACACTTCACTTATTTTCTAATTGCTTGTTGGCTTTGTAACAAATTCATGAGCGGTTACCATTACACATTGTGTTTATACACAATACATGCATTATTTATACATTGTATGCATGACATTATGCATAATATGTATGCATACAGTAAAACAAGCCTTAGATTATGCCTGAGATCACAGGCTAGACGTCGCCAAGTCGTAGTAATCTTCATTTTTTAAAAATGTCCCACAACAAGGTTATTTTAAACTATGGAATTTTTTAAAAATATTACATGCTTCTATAATATGTATAACTATTAGAAAAAAGTCTAAAAAAGTAAGTTTAATTTGATTTCAAAATCGCGTCGCCACCACTTCGACCACTTTGCACCTCTTCCAGACGAAAGCCTGGGGCCAGTGGGGCCGCATAGGGCCCCTGTTGTGACAACGCGTCAACACCAAAAATGCTAAAAACTTGAAAAAAAGTGGTGAAATTAAAAAAAATAAGCACCCTTACGCAATTAAAAGTAACATTCTGGATTTATTATGAGTACGTTCGAGGTGACTGTCCAACCCTGTCCGGACTGGTCTGTGAAAATGGCGGCATAATTTGGTCACATGGTCTGAAACGTCATATTTACGTCACTGTCTGGTTTTGAAGAAAAAACACGCAGTCCGACGGATCGACTGCTATCAGCTGTCGGGCGCGTGAAAGGGGGCGTACAGTACTTTTTGGTACAGTAAAAATGGAGCCTGTTGCTGTAGATCGCTGCAATGAATAGAGAAAAGGTGCATGTATCCCGTCCCGCCGAAGGATTGCTCCAAAATTACCAAAACATTGCGCATTTCGAGTATTGAGACGCATTTCGTTGTTCAGTTTAGTTCTACAGTCCGACTATAGAGGGACTCGTCTGACTTTTTAGCCGGACCGCTCAACACCGGCCGGACTGCGGAAGTGACGTCATGAGAGGGGAGGTAAGGAGGGGAAATGGACGGCAGTCTGACTGTAAAAAAACGATTTTAGACGGTCCGGACTGGGTTGGACAGTCACCTCGAACGCACTCTATAGCTTCTGGAGGCATATATAGACATATATTCCGATCTGTCTTTTATTTTAAAACGAACGCCTTTTTTCAGCTCAGCTGATCGGTTTAGTTCGATTCGGTTCGATTTAATTAATCGATTTCGAGCTCCTGTGACGTCACAATAACAAAAATCATGGCAGCGTGCCTTTTCTGTTTTGGTTTTAAAGTTCGCTAAATTAATGAACATTAAACCATGATGTCAGTACTAATAACAGGTTAAAAGTCTATTAGAAACTTGGGATGGCCGCTAGGCAAGCGGATTGCCGCGCCCACGGTCGTGGCGTTCTCATAAACCGGCAAACTAAACTAGGGATGTGATGTTTTTTTCTAATCGAGCGCCTATCGTTAAAAAATGAAGGTCGTATCGCAAAACGGTACTATTTTCTATTCAAAAAGTCTTCCATGCGTAAACTAAGGTTTGTCATACTGTATATTATTATGATAAAAAAAAATCATAAAACCATGGATATTCTAAAACTTGACAGGGATCAACAGTGTATGTATAAATAATGTTATTAAGTGAGTATTATTTATCATTTCATGTGTGCACTTCCTTTCGATAACATGGAGGCAATGAGCATCTTAAATACACATACTTTTTAGTTTCTAACTCTCTATTGAACTTACGGGTTGACCTGAATATTTTAATTTAGTTTTAACTGGGGTAGCCTATTCCTTTCTATATTTCGATGGGTCTGCAGAGAAAGCGTCTATGTGTTTTCTGGAATTTTACTAAATGACCAGTATGCCTTTTCAATTCCCCCCCCCCCCCCCCTTGGATAAAGTTCAGCAATGCTGAAAAAGCACATGTGTCATTTCTAAAAAAAAAATGCACAGTGGCGCTTTCTTCACAAACACATCTACCAGTATATAATTATAAATAAATGCATTGTATGGATTTTAACAGTTTAAAAAAATTTCTTTCAGAAGACAAAAATTTTTGTTGGACGTCTTCCTGAAGATGCTAAAGCCACTGACCTTCGTCGATTGTTTGAACGCTATGGCATGGTCACTGAATGTGACATTCTCAATCGATATGGGTTTGTCCATATGAAAACTGAAGACATGGCAGCTAGAGCTATTGCAGAATTGGACAACTCTGAATTCATGGGATCACACATCAGTGTTGAGGTAAGTCAGTATTCAAGCCATAAATAAGACCATCTAACTAATAATTTCTCCACTAGCAATCTACTGGCAAGAAGAGTGGTAGAGGACGTGGTGGTGGCGGCGGTGGACCCATGAGGGGAGGACCAATGGGCCGAGGCGGCGGACCCATGCGAGGGGGAATGATGGGAATGGGACGTGCCCCTCCACCATATATTCGTGACCAAAGAGGTGACTTTGAGCGACGTGGGCCTGGACTTCCCCCTCCCCCACCAATGAGAAATGGTTACTATGATAACTATGAGCGTGGCTATGACTCTTATTATGGCAGCCGTCTTCCTCCCCCACCTGCAATGATGGCCGCACGAGAGAGGTAAATCTTTATTTGATAACTTTGTGAGGATAAGAGAATAAACTTATATTTGCTTACAGACCAATGTGGCCTCGTGAGCCTGAACGTCGACCCCACCCTGAAATGATGCGCCTTCCATACGAGCGCAGAAGTTATGCAGAGATGGGTCGTAGCCCTTACGAGGGACGTCCTCCCCCACCAGCTGTCCCCTTCGAGCGACGCAGCACTTATGACACAAGGGTGGCTTCTGAGATGTACCATCGCAGATCACCCCCTGCATCAGCTTATGGAGCTCTGGGAGGAGGGTAAGATTAGATTTTTAATTTTAATCAGCTGAAAGTTAGAATACATAATTAAGTGTCCATTTAAGTGTTAAGTCTGTACTGAAATTTGTTTTTTGACAGACCGATAAATTCTCTTGACATAATCAGTGTTTGTAACATTAACTCAGCAACCCTGTTAATATATCGTCCCTCGTCCGGAATAATGAGCTATCTGTTTACCATGATTTTCTGGTAATAATGAGTTATCTGCTTTTTCATATGAAATATTTCACCTGAAAAAGCAGATAGCTCATTATTGCCAAAACATCGTGGTAAGCAGACAGCTCATTATTCAGGACAAGGGACGATAAAATTTATTTTACTCTTGAGAATTCAATGTTTGTATTTGGTTGAAGAAAAATTCAATGTTTCTATTTGTGTGAAGAAAAAGAGTACTACTTGGAATGACTGTGAGCCAGTAGGCCAAACCAACTGTCAAAGTTGGAGGGCATTTTCTACCCCCCCCCCTCCCCCTCTTTTTCTGTCCTTACTGTCCTTTAGCATCTCCGATAATTGAGATAATTCTGACCTAACTACAGTATGTACTTTTTTTACTTTTCATGGGTGGGTATTTTCTATTTTGTCACTTCTCTGGATACCCTTTTAATTTTTGTGATCTGTATCACATATTCTATTGAACCCAATTCCAGAGTTCTGAAGAATAAAAGATCCGTTGTCACATAGGTTTGAACTCTTTTGATCCTGTTTAGCTACCATCCCATCTCAATTGTGTTGTTCTTCTTTTGTTTTAGATATGAAAGGGAGCCAATGGACCCTTATATGCAGCGCCGGTAAGTAACTTCATTATCGTCTTGTCTGACTTCTTTTCTGTAGGTCTTGGTTGTTGATTTGGGAGCCCTCTTTAATGACATTAGAAGCACAGTAAGGGAAAGTAATAAATAAGACGTTCTTGTTATTGATATGCGTGCGCTAGAACTATATCATCAACCTAAAACTAAAAACAAACATATTTCGCTTTATTAACAGTAAGGTATTTGTGGTTATGGAAGCTATTTCTTGGGTTCCTGCTCTGTATTTCGAACACTGGACGAGTGTGACTTGGGTGGAAGATTCCACTTTGACTGTCGTCCGTGTGGCTGCTCTGCTGCGAGATGTTAACTCGAATACGTTTCTCTCTCTCTGTGACCGTAGCTACCCTGCGCCATCTCCCCTCGATCGGGACATGCCTCCTGTGCGACGGTTCTAATTCGAGCGAGCGTTATCGTCGTGGCGGTTAGCTCTTGGCGTGAGCATGGGAGCAAGGAGGGCTTGCGAAGATCACGTGAAATGTCAAGCGAGAGCAGACTGCCCAACTTTATCATCAACTTTTTATTTTTTATTTTTCATTCTCGTGATAATCTTTAAAAAAAAAAAACTCTGTAATCTGTAATATTTAAGTGTACACTCAAATGATTGTCGTAGTGCTATTGTAATACTTCTCTATCATAATCTTCTTAGTGTTGATTACAACATATTATCATCACCACAATAATTACAGTCATTTTTTAACAAAAAAAAAAAAAAGAAAAGAAAAGAGAATTATTATTATGCTATTTTATTTTAATTATAAAACTTGTACATCTGGAAGGCAAATAGTACAATACCTTTTTTTAATAATATAATAATGGGTATCACATGAAAGGAATTTCTTGTGAGCACATAATGGTAGTTCTCTCTTGGATTAAATGTTTAGTGTAACATTTATTAAATAGCAATGTAGTATTACCGTTAAAAAAAATTGAAGACGTAACAGTTAATATTAGTTAATTTAATATACTGTTAATTTTAGGTGTGATTTAATTTATGTTTTATAATTTAATTAGTGTTAGTGTCGTTCATACATCAACGAAATAGATTTTCTTTCTTTCTTGGTTTTCGAGTTTTACTTTTTATTTATTTTTTTTAGTGTTTAGTCTTCCAGGTGACAATTATTAATTGCAATTATAATAATTTCAATTTGTCATTCTATTTGCCCTTTGTATCGACCAACGTTTAAATAAAATGAACTTTCATAACAAAAAACAAACATGCGTAGTCCATTCGCCTCTTACTGCTAGTAAAGCTTAATCTGAAAAAGAGTACTTCATTACCATAAATTGGGTGACTTAGGGCCACTTCTAGTAACTTGACCCCTAGAAGAGAAGGTTTAAAAAAGTCCTAAATCAGTTCTTTGTCCAGATTTTTTTGATCGGAGATTCTGAGTTCTAAATTAAATCAAATTAAAAATTTAAAAAATATATATAAAAAAGATGTGTCTGGAGCCAAACCTACGAGTGCCAAATTGATTGTAAGGTTGTAATGCATACCCCTGTGCTTCAGCACTGCCATACTAAGGGGGGCGGGGGTCAATTTTTTTTACCTTATCTTCTAGGGAGGAATTTCCCACTCACAGACTTAAAACACCAGTTTTAGAAAGATTACACTTATCTTACAAGGCACAGCCCTTCTGTAGGAATAAGTGATTCAAAATTAAACTTTTAGCTTGCTGATAGTGTGGGTAGAGTAAACCCAAAGAATATTTATGACACCACTCGTAACATGCATGAAGGCTATACTATGTCCTAACAAGGAAGTTTTTAAGCGAGGAAGCTACTTTGCAGAAGGAAAGTTAAAGCCATTCAGCTATGAAGCAGTGTATGCAAAAGCAAACAGGCACTGGCTACTTCTTATCTGGGTGGGTGACACAACCTGCTTCAAAATAGCTTATTTAAAACATATGCTGCTTCCCCTCTTCGTATCTTTCCTTCTAAAGGGAGAAATGTGAACACTTTCTAGAGGCATCTATGAGGAGAAAGAAGCTGGCCTTAAATAACTTCTGGATGTGGTTTAAGTAAATAAATTGAGCAGTTAGACTAATTTTAAGCTGAATACAAGAATTATAGGAGCTTGTAGAGAAATGACACTAAGTCACCCTTACGGCTGGCCCGGCTTGCAACGTAACCTCGCTGGGAGCAGGAGGAACAGAGATCCTTGCGCGTGCCGCCGCCGCCGCGTACGTACCACGTTGTTAGCGTGAGAGCTTGCGTGCGAGCGACCGCCTTTCTGAAGGCAGTACCAACTTTACCACAAGCCATTCGTGAGATGGCTTCAAGAGTGTAAGGTTAGTATATGCGCCACTGAAGAATTCATGCCACAGTAAAACATTGAAAAGTTGCTAATTAAAAAATAAATGAATACTGGAAATTTTAGAGCATCCAGAAGGTGCATTGATATATCAAATTATTCCTGTCGTGAAAGAATTAATTAAAACACTTGTTTTATTTCAAAGAAAAATACAAATTTAAGTATGAGAAAAAAAAAAACTTTGGAATCAACAGCAAAATTGTTTGTAAGCAACTCGTCATAGAAATAATATCGCTTAATTGTTTCAATGTTTTTTAATTCTATTGCTTGCATGTTAGACTATTATTATTTATTAGAAGTATAAAACACTTAAACAATATAATATTTACAGTCTACATACCTAGTTAATTATGTTAGTAAAGGAAAATATATACTTTATTTCTAGCTTTAACGAATTAATGATTAGTTATGTGCTTTTAGTAACTTTTATTATGAGAGACTATGAAGAAAAAGTGAAATTTTAGAAGCTAGCACTGGTTGTATTGCATCTCGAGGGAAAATGTCAACAAAATGACAAAAACAGTGCAATTGAATTTTATTCCTGATTTTAATGCATAAATAATTATATATAATATATACAGCATTTATTCCTACGAATCAAATGGTCTCTACTCTTTCAGATAAGTTTTATATACAGGCAGGCATTTTATATTAGAGAATTCTAAAAACGGTGGAAAAAAGCACAACTCCACTAACATAGAAAAGTCTGTAAAGTAATGAGCCTGGTATTTGGAGGGGGGGGGACAGGTCTTGTTAAGCTTTTATTATTATTAAAAGCAAGTTCCTAAATGCAGATTTTTTTTTTTTCTTGCTGATATTATTAAATTGAGGGGAATCAAAACTTGTTGGCATGTTAGTTTTTAGACCACATTTGAAAAATGACAGCCCGTGAACCGAGTGTCTTTCTTCTTAGATCTAATATCATTTACATTTTTCAGATATCCTGCTGAGGTTTGGTGATGAGGCTACAACTGACTGAAGCAACGTAACTAGTCCTAATTTCTTAAACCATTAGTCTGCTTAATCTGTGATATTTCATGTTATTTTTTACAGACAATTTTTAAACATTTTATATTTTTATTTTTTTACAAATAAATTTTTGAACCGAAATATAGTCTTTGTACAAATTATTTTATTTTAATATCATACATCCAATTATTAACACATACAACATTAATAACAATCAATGCATATGTTATGTATCAATAGATCCATTGCATTTTGACATCTTCAACTATGAAGAATGTTTATTACCTTTATTTTTTTCCTGGAAAACTTCATTTGAATGTCCAGGAGGTTAATGGATAAGGTTGCATGCAAAACTGTTTAATATACAAAAAATGCAGTCGAATGTCAAGAGATAGATTACTTAATACAAATGATGTTGAAAGCAATGTCACATCAATTTTATGTAATGGTACCAAAGAAAATTATCAAGGGTAAGGTAACACACCTAATGTAAAAAAAAAAAAAAAAAAATGAAAATTATGAAATAAAATAAAAATATTCTTCTTCTCTACATCCCCTATCAGGTATACAAATTTGGGCTAATTTTTAAGTAATGAATTTGTATATCTGATCTGTTATAACTACTGATAGGATCGAGATGTAGAGTAGAACTTTTTATTTATTTATTTATTTTTTTTTTTTTTTCAAAATTTTCATGTGGTGCATTTTTTTAACATTGGGCGGGTTACCTTACCCTTAAGCCACAACCCAGTTTTTTTTGTTTTTTTTTTTTTAATTTTAATTTTATAAACATGCATTATACACAGTAAATATTACTGTATTACCTCTCTTTTACTTCTAACTGGGCCCAAATGCTTGGAAATGGCAATTAACAGTAATTAAAATTAATGACTCGAGAAGGGTTGTAATTAAGATTTGTAAATTCAGCCAGCGAAAATAAATGAGTTGTGTGTCATACACTTCTTAAGTTTGAAGTCCTATGTCCAAGCATAAACACATTGCTATCTTTATAACAGTTTATTAAATTTTATTTTTTTTTGCAAGTTCACGTACTGAATAGTTATAAAGGATTTAAATCAACTTAGTGTCCATATTATGGGAAGTATTAAGGGTAAGGTAACGCCACCAATGTTAAAAAAAATCCCTCTCACAAAAATTCTGAAAAAAATTTAAAATGTTCTCCTCTACACCCCCTATCAGTAGCTAAAATATCAGGTATACAAATACGATCTAGTTTTTGAGTTATGAATTTTTAAAGTTGACCAATTTAACATGGGAGTTTCATTTCTCCATGTTAAAGTAGTCAACTTAAAAAATTTATAACTCAAAAACTAGATCGTATTTGTATACCTGATATTTTAGGTACTGATAGGGGGTATAGAGGAAAACATTTTAAATTTTTTTCAGAATTTTTGTGAGAGGGATTTTTTTTAACATTGGTGGCGTTACCTTACCCTTAAGAAATTTTTGTTTTTAAATTTTCAGACTTGCTATCCTAAATATTTTGTAGCACTGTCTGCAGGCTCGGACTGGCCATAAGAGTTGGTGAGCGATTGCTCAGTAGGCCCCCCCGGTTGGAGGCCCCCAAAATGTTAAAAGTAGGCCCCCCTAGGGTAAAGTAGGCCCTCCCTACATCGCGCAGCGATGTAAAATTTCATGTAGACAGTGTTCTGAAGATGTAGAGTAAAACAAGAGGCTTAAATCACATTACAAAGAACTGACTATAGCTATTATATTTAATAGGTATTACTATTATATATTCATAATAATCAATTACTTCTTATACATTTCAATTTATTTACTATGAATTTTCAACTTTGAAGTGCCAGAAATTTTTAAAACAAAAAAAAGGCATCAATTACATAAAAACTTTCATGAAAAAATATAAAGGTCCTCGGCACAGTTGGAGGCCCCCCAAAAATATAAAAGGTAGGCCCTCTAATGACTAGAGGACCTATAACCTTTATTATTTTTAAGGGGCCTCCAATCGTGCCGAGGGTCCTTAAATTTATTTAAAAAAATATTGTGTAATTCTCTTTCATATGACCAAGAAGTTAAAGGCCTTTGCTTTTAATCCTTTTATACATCGCGATCGGAAAAGATGTGAGAAAAACGAAGGAAAATAATTTTGGAAAATTAATGTAGAGTAATTAAATCAAGATGTAAAGCCCTGAAGGCCCCTTGGTCCTGCACTAATATAAGTCAAATTTAATATTGACATATTCTGTTGCAGTATAATATAGGTTTTATTTTATTTTTTAATACGTACACATCATCTTTTTATAATTATATTTATGTCAAATATTATAGTGATAAAAATAAGCCAGAACGGTCCGAAACGTCAATCCGGAAAGGTGCGTGTATTATTGAATCAAAAACTCATAAATTTTATTTTTAAAAATATGTCTAAATTATAGATTAAATTTTGCAAGCTTTTTTTTTTTTTTTTTTTTTTTTCAAAAACTTCCGCTAGCTTCGTTTTCGTAATTCGTAGTCTTCTTCATTTATAAGACTAAAAGATGTATAGCACTTGCTTATTTTTTTCTATACATTTTTTTTTATCTATTCATGCATGCTTTAATGCTCAAATCACTTCTGCATATCCGGCCCAGAATGCAGTACAACTACCTTTTTTAGGAAATGGGGGGAAAAAAAAGAGTCTAATTTTGACCTGAAAATAAAAATTGGAGAGATTTTAACATACCGCAATATAATTTGTAATGAATTCGGTCATTTAATTTTCGAGCACGGTTAAACAACTATACACATAATACATGACTCTGAAGTCACTGAAATATATAAAAAAAAATAAACGGATGAAAATACGTGCATTGCGATAAAAAGGTTTGATTTTCCCAATTTATTCAAATTTTAATTAAATAAGAACTAAGAAATGTATCTGCTCCCTGAAAAAACATTTTTCCGGAAAAACAAACATTACATCCAAAGTAACAAAATATTCGTCAACTTTTGCTGGCAATATATTTTTTATTAAAAGCTGGATTGATTTTTAATTAATTTTTTTATCGTTTAACTGTTCCACGCTGGCTAAAACTATACACAATTATTTTAAAATTGATGAAGCTTTGAATAAAAAATGTATCCCCAGCGAATATTTTTGTTGGCAAATATTATTTTGCGTTGGATGCAATGATTGTTTTTCCAGAAAAAAGTTTCCCTATGGAAAAGATACACTTCTCACTTTTTATTTAATTCAAAATTAATTTTTCAAATTAGGACAATTCAACCATTTTTATCGCAATGTAAATATTTTCATTCGTTTATTTTAAATATTTCAGTGTCATAACATGTTTTGTTAATTTTATATGAATTTTTAAGTGCCATGCACGTACGCAAATCGGGAAAGTCATGAAAATCCATTGAAAGGATCCTAGGTTGTTCTGTTAAAAAAATCACAGAAATTTAAATTTTTGTTTCAAAAACATGAAAGTTTTACTACTAAAAATTAAGAAATAAATTTGCTATGTGTCAGTATTTTTTTTTACAATATTCTGGGCTTATTGAAACCTGCAGAGCTACAATTTAACACTCCAAAGTTAGGTGACTCAATTAACTTGTGAATCCAAGAGTAGTAATCCTTATTGAAAATCAAATTTTGAAAAAAAAATTTTACATATTCGGGTACATTACTAGAATTTTATTTTGATAATTTTATGTTCCACAATAATTTGATAAGGTTATTTTTCTAGTTGTGCATTTTTTTTTTTTTACCCAAAGACACACAGAAAAATGTTCCAATAAGGTTACAATTGGGACTTTATACTTGCAAAACTCCACAATTAAAAAAAAGAAAAAATGGGTAAAAGAAAAAAATACATAGTAAATATGACTCGCGTTATCAGTACGTGTTATCACCAAAAAAGGTTTCAAATAATTTCTCCTTAGATTCCAAAATTTCACAAAAAATAATATAAAATCTCGCGATGTTTAGACACTTTTTTATTAAAAAAGATAAGCGAGCCACGCCCCTTTTTTGAAAAAAATCGCACCTGCGGCGGGCTGCTTGGGGGGCTCCGCCCCCCAACCCCCCCGATGGTGTGAGGCCCCCGCCTTTCATTGCTCAGTAGGCCTTTTGACCCCAGTCCGACCCTGACTGTCTGGAACTATAACCCTACCACAGTAGTAAAACTGATGCCATGTATCATCGGATGCAAAAACATTAAGTTCTTTGTAAAAGCTTTTTTGCTATTCTTTCCACTTTTCATATATTTTTTATAACAAAGAAGTTGAACTGTAGAGCACTATCTAGAGCAAATACTTCTTTATACAAGTTACTTAGGAAGCAGATGAGTCCTGATGAAGTATAAGTCTAAAGTAGGAATGAAGGAACAAGCTATAGCTAGGTTACTAATAATTAACACAATAAGGACGGGGAAAAAAAAAAAAAAAAATAGTGAATAGCAATTTGTAGAAAAAATTGTTGATAGCAAGATTAATGCTTATTCCTTGGTGAACTCTTCTAGTGCCAAGGCAGTGATTGCTTTCTGATGTCCAGTGTACTCTCTCTGCACAGTGCCCTGTGCGATGTCCCAAAGACGAGCCACCCCGTCGGAGGAGGCTGGAGAAAAGAATAACAATTTAGATAAATTTAAAAGAAATATAAACTTCATATATATATATACAGTATATTAATATCCTATTAATTACTAGGCCCATATCAGGGCAGTCTGCTACAGGCCGTCTTACCCCCCACCACTTTTTATTAGTCGTCCGACTGAGCGGCTGGTTTTTACATGCATTCTTACGGGAGAGAGCCCTCACTTTGCGCCCGGATTATGGCAATTTCACGGTATCTAGAGATTTGAAATTAAAAGTAAGTAAATGCTCATAGAGTCTAATATTGCTCAACAACTTCTTTTCACCCGCAAAAATAATATTAATACGTTTAAATATGACTTTTATAAACCGGACGACTAGTATAAAAAAAGTCTAAGCCCATTTCTAAAGCAATGACGTAGTATAGACTTTATATATATTTTGCATGACTGTGGAATTGGACTCTACCTTAATGTGAATATTTACATTATTTTAACATCAAATCAAGTTAATTCCTGTAATCAAAATATTTATGAAGGTTGATTTTCTGTTTATTTGTGGTTTTGATATTCTGTGACGTCATTCTATATTACCAGACTTATAAGTTATAACTCGGTTCCCGCCTTGCGTTTTTCTCGAAAAGTATGATATTTATCAAATAAATAAAAATAACAGTGTGTAGAAAAAAATAATTCATGGACATCAGACTACAATTTACTTTCATTTTTCCACGTATATATTTTAAAATAAATATTTTCTTACACGGAGGACCCATTTACTTTTAAAAATCCAGACGACTAATATCAGTGAGATGACAGTCGAAAATCCATGTGAGACGGCCTGTAGGAGACTGCCCTGCCCATATGCATATCTGGATTCCATAAAAGTTTAAGAATATAAAAAATATTAACAGGGAGTCCAACCCCAGAATAAAATTTTAATGAAGCTAAATTTAGCTAAAATTTGATACAATTAAAAGATTGCTTAATATGCCTCACGACAGCTAGTTCTCAAAACCACACATCTGTTTGTTATAAAAAGTTATAATACTACACAATCACAATTAAGGTTGTGTTTTTCTATTACTATTTTAGATATCAGAATATTTGCTCTCCCCACCACTCATAATCAGACAATATAGGCAATACTCAGGCTCACTATCAAGCAATGTTAGAGGATATACAGACATGAGATCTAGCTAAGTTGCTGTGCATACGCATAGAGGCGCATTTTAAGGGAGGCCAAGCTTCTGAAACCAGGTCGAGGAATAGAAAAATACTGCCCAAATTAATGAGTGATTGATTTAAATAAGAGTTATTCTACTCAAGAAGACGAGCTAGACATACAGGAAAGTATAAAACTAGAAAAAATAACGGGGAAGCCCATAATTAAGTGTTGCATAATATCATCGCTCAGCTGTGAGCCAACTAGGTAAAATTTGATAGCTAGTACAGCCTAGTACTCATGTCAGTCTCACCCCCTGATTATCGTACATGCCATCGGCAGAAACATCAAGTTAAAAAAAAAAGTAAAAGTTGTTTTTGCATGAAAGCAAAAAGTGGGAGCGGGTAAACGAATCGAAAATATACGAATCGAAAAGTAAACGAATCGAAAAGTAAACGAATCGAAAAGGAAACGAATCGAAAAGTAAACGAATCGAAAAGGAAACGAATCGAAATTTATAATTTGGTGGAGGGGGTTCTAGCTCCTCCTCCAAGAGAAGGCGGGGCCTATGAAAGTGCTAGTGGCAACACCGCTCACCAAATTTCGATTCGTTTCCTCTTCGATTCGTTTCCTTTTCGATTCGTTTCCTTTTCGATTCGTTTCCTCTATACATAATTATATGATCGCTACTATTCAATCGTTATTCTTTGTGTGCTACTAATATGAAAATCTCCAAATACATGTTTGTAATTATTTACGAACCATGGTTTCAAAAAATTTTCGATTCATTTCCTTTCGTTTCCTATTTATTAATCTTCAACACAACTAACATTTAAAAACTCATTTTAAAAAGAATAGTATATCTTCCACCATATTATAAATTTCGATTCGTGTCCTTTTCGATTCGTTTCCTCTATATATAATTATATGATCGCTACTATTCAATCGTTATTCTTTCTGTTACTAATATGAAAATCTCCAAATATATGTTTGTAATTATTTACGAACCATGGTTTCGAAAATATTTTCGAATCATTTCCTTTCGTTTCCTATTTATTAATCTTCAACACAACTAACATTTAAAATCTCATTTTAAAAAGAATAGTATATCTTCCACCATATTATAAATTTCGATTCGTTTCCCTTTCGATTCGTTTCCTTTTCGATTCATATATTTTCGATTCATTTACCCGCTCCTCATCAGACTATAGTAATTTTGGAAGAAAAAATTAACAGACAAGAAAAATATGGAAATATATAAAATATGATATGTAAAAACTATATTTCGTTTCTTTTCAATTCGTTCCACCTGTCCTTTTTGACTGGAGGAAATTTAAGACAATAATGGCAAAATATTTAATATAAAACTGCCTGTACATTTTTTCGATTCGGTTTCATTTCTATTCATTTTCTTACTTGCATACCATGCCGATTGAAATATATCGAATATATAAAGACATATCCCTGATATTTTATCAACCTTTCATTCCTTTCATTTTTAATTTAAGCTTTTTTTGTAGTCCAATATACTGAATACACAGTACATTTTTTTGCATTGTAATCACATCCGCCTTAGAGACCTTACAGTCGAGAGCTCCGTGTCTTATGGCTAGAAATTTGACCAGCTTGGCCGAGCTTTACTGTAACTGAGAGTGGCGGCGCCACTGAATCGCAGCGGCACGGCCTGGTTCTCGCTGGTGGTTTATAATCATATTCAGTCACCTTGGCTGCGCGGGCAATTTCAACCAGCAAAAGAACCGGTCCGAGCCGAACATTTAGCAGCGCCGCAACTCTCACAGAAACAGCGAAACTCTGATCAAATCCCTGGCCACCCTGGCCATAAGACACGGAGGTCTCTGCAGCCGCCCGCTATACTGTACAGTACGCATACATGTATTTGAGCTTGCGCGCTCTCATATCGCCGGCTCGCCCGCGTGCGATGCCGTGCGACTTCTCCCAAGTGGTGGAAGTACGGGGGTAGTAAAACATAACTCCCCCTTTCCCCCTTTTCCCGAAAATGTAACATCCCTGAATGAGAAACACATAATAATAATGCGAAGTTTTATTTTTCAATTCATATATGTAAATATAATGATGAAGTGTCCTGGATGCCTGATAATGCATTTTGTGTACATTAAATGTATAATTAGTATCCCTCGAATTCACGGTGATAAGTGCCATTGATGCAATTATATATTTTATATATCGTTATGTTATTGCCTCTGTACTAGCTTGTGTAATTGGTGCACAAATAATAAACACGATTATATGGATGTAAGATATTATACCTATTTTACTATACAGTAATTAAATAACTGTGAGAGGTGTGGCGCAGTGCGCTTGACCGGGTCTCGTCAGATCACCGAAGTCAAGCAACGCCGCGCGTGGTTAGTAGTTGGATGGGTGACCATTTTCAACAAAAACCACGTTTCCCACCCAAGGGTAAAACGTTGCGCTTTTCCACTATGTGGTTCCCCTGGCTTTGGACCATTGCACTTCCGGTTCATTGACAAAAGCTGTAGCGTCCATCCTGGCTGAGGTTTCCACGTTTCCCTCAGCCGCAGGCAAATGCCGGGATGGATTTGCAAGGCCGTGGCCGCCCCCGTTCCAGAAGAGCCCGCGAAACGCTCAAGTTAGGGTTTCGGAAGGTTCGGGGTTTCAAAGTAGTATGTAATTAGTAAATAGAAGTACCCAATAGGGTTTGATTAAAAATTTAAAAAATATATATAATATAATATATTTTCCATATATAGTATAAGAGTTCCTGTCAGAAAAAAAAGTTAAGTTATTATTTTCTAAAAATAGTTCAAGTAGTCCTCCATATCAAACCAAAATTTAAAAAAATTCTATCTCAAATATAGGTTTGCCAGAAAAAAATTCCAAAATCAGAGTGAACGAACGCGTCGCTTAACATGGGGCCAGTGGGTCCTTACCTGACAAAGACCCTCGAATATCTCGAAAAAATACACCGTTAGGTATATGAAAAAAATATAGTGATGTTCTATGACCCAAGCTTTAACCAAAAACCGTTAAAAAATAAATTGTCGCTCGAATCCATTTTTCCGTAAGGAAATCAAGAATTTTTTTTTTTTACGGAAAAATGGATTCGAGCGAAAAATTTTTAATTGGTTCTTGTATTGGTTAAAGTTTGGGTCATAGAACATCACTATATTTTTTTCATACCACCTAACGGTGTATTTTTTTTTTTTTTTTTAGATATATGAGGGTCTTTGTCAGGTAAGGCCCCATGTTAAGCGACGCGTTCACTCTGACTTTGTTTTTTTTTCTGGCAAAACTATGTGAGATAGAATTTTTTGGATTTCAGTTTAATATGCAGGGCTACTTCAGCTATTTTTAGAAAATAATAACTAAACCTTTTTTTCTCATAGCAACTCTACTTTATATCCTGGATATCTCAAAAACTAGACCGACCATTGCTCCATTTTTTTGGCTGGATATTTATCAACGACTATATACTGGTAGTAAATAGTTCTTGGATATTTATGTTATAATATAAGGAATATTTATTATAATTTTCAGTTCACCATCTCCTAAGGCTAGTGACAAAATAATCCTTAGCAAACTCTCTAATACATACAATTAAATTTAATGTATATATATATTACACGACACAATATAGTAATAGGGAGAAAAGAAGCGAGAGCGAGTGTTTCGCACTTCGCAGAGCTGTTGAGAAATACTCGTAAATAATATAAGTTCAAAAATACAAGCTTGAAAATTTCGCGCGCTCTCCCTGCCTCGATGATGATGGTGAATGACGGAAATAGCTGAACTAGGCGTTCTATATAATTCAGCCATCATATATAGCAATCCAAATAAAGTGATTGTTGTATTTAAGGTACATGAATTGAAAAGGAAACGAATCGAAAATATACCAATCGAAAAGTAAATGAATCGAAAGGTAAACCAATCGAAAAGGAAACGAATCGAAAAGTAAACCAATCGAAAAGGAAACGAATCGAAAAGAAACGAATCGAAAAGTAAACGAATCGAAAAAGAAACGAATCGAAAAGTAAACCAATCGAAAAGGACACGAATCGAAAGGTAAACGAATCGAAAAGTATATGAATAGAAAAGGAAACAATTCGAAAATATACCAATCGAAAAGTAAACCAATCGAAAAGTAAACGAATCGAAAAGGAAACGAATCGAAAAGTAAACCAATCGAAAAGGAAACGAATCGAAAAGGAAACGAATCGAAAAGTAAACCAATCGAAAAGGAAACGAATCGAAAATATACCAATCGAAAAGTAAATGAATAGAAAAGGAAACGAATCGAAAGGTAAACGAATCGAAAAGTAAACCAATCGAAAAATAAACGAATCGAAAGGGAAACGAATCGAAAAGTAAACGAATCGAAAAGGAAACGAATCGAAAATTATACAGTGTTGCCAGTTTTTAAAATTTCAACCCACCAGGAGGCGTGGCGAGGGCGTGGTTATGTAAATTTTTCGATTCGTTTACTTTTCGATTCGTTTACTTTTCGATTCGTTTCCCTTTCGATTCGTTTACTTTTCGATTCGTTTACTTTTCGATTCGTTTATTTTTCGATTCGTTTACTTTTCGATTTGTTTCTTTTCGATTCGATTCACCTGTCCCCAAAAAGTTTTGCAGGATAAAGTTTTATTGCAAGGCCTCTAAAAGAAGGCGGATGTAGAGTTTTATTTTTTAATTAATGAATTAAATTGTAGAATTAATATAGATGAGAAATAATTACTTTTTTAACAAAATCATCAAATTACGTTCTACATATCATTTAAATATATATACACAGTCGTAGTCGCACTACATAATACATATTATATGTGTCACCTGTAACAAGGTACTGGGAGTCTACACTGAATGCTGCATCCCAGACCCATCGTTGTGCATCGCAGGTCAGCTCCTGCACCAAACTAAAGTCTGCAGTGCGCCACACTCGAGCGGTCTGGTCTGCGGAGGTGGTCACCAGCAATCTGTAACAGGAAAAATTATAATTGATAACTTGCATGACATTGCATAAATAAATGGAGATTATTTAGATTTATGCTACGTGTGCATATTTTTTTGTCCTTTTGCAAAAGATATGGACATACATTACAGTATTGTTTTCCTGGGTCCTGGCTAGTCCTGGCATAAATTTATGTATGTTCCATATATACTCAATAAACATTATATTTTAATTATTATGGAAGGAGTTACAGAGAATTGTCATAATACATTTATTAATTCAACCAGCAGTGGCATAGTCAGAAAATTAAAGGAGAATCGGAAGAGTGTACAAATAACAGCAGAGGTGGCAAAGGGGCAACAATGTATTTTTTTGTATCCCGCCCCAATTTGCTGTCAATGTTATAACAAACATGGCAAGGCAAATTAGCCAGCACTCACGTTGAATCAGGGCTGAAGCGGCACTTGAGAGCATGTCTCTTGTGGGCCTCGAGGCGGTGGCGGGGATTGAGTCTGGTCGGCTCCTCTGCTGTACCTCCCCCAAGACTCCACACGAAGCAGCGGCCTTTGTTGTTGACTGCAGCCAGGTATGTGCCCTCTGAATCAACGGCCATTGACAGCACAGCAGCATCCGCTTCTGGAATCTGAAGACACAGCCATGATAAAATTTTCATCATGGAAAAGCAATAAAGATTATAACTTGACCAGCGGTGGAAATTTAATCATACTATGAAGGGAATTATGCTTAAAGTACAGTAAAAACGTAAGCTGGAGGAAATTTGAGCAAGTTAGGTATCAAGGTATCATGAGAAAAAACAGCACATTCAACGAAAAGAAGTTTTGACAACGAAATTATAAAGTTTTAGTACCGTACCTGCATGGTACTATTATATAGTTTAAAAAGAAATAATTACCTTTTGCAGTTGCATAATTACGGCTATTTGGATTTTGTTGTAATAATAATATACAGTTGTAGTGAAATTTAATTACTTTAGATGCTTTAGTTGCAGCTAAAAAAATGTATTATACATAAAAAAAAATAATAAATGTGACTCACCTCACCTAAAAGATGCAAAAATAATAATGCTAATCTTTTAAGGGTAAGGTAACGCCACCAATGTTAAATTTTCCACTCTCATTTGTTCCTCCGAAAATATTTTAAAATATTCTCCTCTATGTCGTTCATTAGCTCTTAAAATATCGTCAATACAAATACGATCTAGTTTCCGAGTTATGTATATTGAAACTAAACCCATTTATTGAATAAGCATACGCTGCATTTCAGTGACATTAGAAAAATTCTATAATCCAATCGTCCGATCTTTAAAAAAAACTAGAAACAAACTTAATGCACTAGGACAAACCTTCACAGCAAAAAAAAAAAAGACAATTATGAGAGTGGGAGCGACGTAAATTGATAATAACTGCACGATTTTTGACACTCGCACGTCTCACACACCCCTTTTTGGTCGGTCATTCAACAACTGGCGAATGAAACAGGCTGACTAATGAACCAAAATAACGCTTATAATCCACTCACCTAAAGTAAAAACTTTCCAAAAATGTTTTATAGTAATGGAAAAAAAGTTTTATAAATAAAACAACCATAACAGTTATTATTTAACTCATTATTTATAAATAAATTGAATATAAAACTGCCGTGACTTGCGAGGTATCTTTAGAGTGGGACAATTTGAATATTGATATAGAGGCGCTGCGATCGCGGCGCAACTCTGGCGTTCCCTTTCCCTTAAGTAAATACTGAATCCCCTATATATGTTACATGTATATTATATAACTGATAATTAAAAAAAATACCCATTGATTTTTGTATAATACAGTAAATATTTTAAAATATTTTTTTCTTTTTCCACGCGCGTCTTAAAAAATAATATTTTTGGTATAAAACAACTGGGGGCATAATTTTGTATGAAATTAAATCTAATTTCATGGTAACCATTGCATAATTAATTATACATCCTTTTTTTAAAATGAATCCAAGAAGATTTATCATAAAAAGTAATCATACATGCAGTACTGCAGTGAATGGAAAATAACTTACGAAACAAAAATTACAATGTCTTCCTCTCTCCAATAAATAATGAATGATCTTATTATTGCAAATAAACACTACACCTTCTAACTAAACATAAAATCTTAAAACAATATGATGTACTTGAGCCAAAGAGGAGCAAGTTTAATTCAAAGTTTAAGACATGTATAATGTACAATAAATTTTGCATCTCACCAGCTGCTCATTGTGGTCTGTCTTGAGGTCCCAAATGTGGATAATCCCGCTCTGGTCTCCGACAATCAGCTCAGCCTGGTTGGGGTGCAGACAGACACAGTTGACGGGGGCAGACACCTGGAAGATCCGCTGGCATTGCATGTTGCGAGAGCGCAGGTCCCAGATCCGAGCGCTGCAGTCCTCGCCTCCAGTGAACATCCACTTGCCCTCCTCTTGGAAGCCAACAGAGGTCACATTCTTCGTCAAACCCTCGTAGTTGATCACTGGGTTGGCGTTGTTGCTGTTCAGGTCATACATCCGAATGTGCTGGTAACCTAATACACAGAAAGAGGTAAACATTATGCTGACTTAATTTGTCAAAATGAATTTAATTTATTTTATTAATTTCATTTAAACAGGGAGTATCATTTTTTTTTCTTTAAGTTACATTGAAAACTATAATTTTATGATATTTTAATTATGTTTTGAATAATATGAAAGTACAATATATTGCATCTTATAATACCATGGATCCATGAAGTAAAAAGGATTTCTTTTTAGCTACAGTACTTGAAAAATTACTCTTCACTATTCAGCCTGGCAACATGAAGAGAGAAGAGAAAGAATCCTATCTCTATTGGCTTACTAGAAGTAGAATAGTTTTTTAAACCATTCTCATAATTTAACATGCTGGGCATATAAGAAAAGAAGACAAAAAGAAGAAGTTTTAATTTTAAGTCTATGTATATATTATCAGTCTGTTTGTGAATGCACAATCAATTCGAGAAGCAAATGAACCATCTCTATACAGTAAAAACTTGTTATTACGTATCTTGTTATAAGGTAAAAACTCAATATTGAGTAACGAAGTAAAGGCCCCATAAAAATGAATTAGTATTGCAGGTATAGGAAAAACTTGATACGTATAAGGTATACTCGATATAAGGTAAACCTAATTTCCTGGGTCCCTTGACTTTACGTAATAAAAAGTTTTTACTGTATATACTCTTTACAGGCAATATAAGGAAAATCTGATTCTTTATTATGTACATACTGCAGTTGCTAACAGAACTTAAAGGGGACAGAATATTAAGAAAAAATATACAAACCAGCAGCTGCTATGTGTTGTTTGTCTGGTGTAATTTCCAAGGCATTAACTTGCTGAATAAATTGTCAAGGAATTAATAACGTTTTGAAATATGTATATTATATTAACAAAATAAATCTGAGCTATAAAATAAATTTAAAACAAAAATCATTGAGGATGTTTGCCTATAATTTTGTATTACTAATATTTTTTGTTGTTGTTTTTACAGCTATTTCTATTTTATTAAATGTTTAGTACAATTAAAATGTATCAACTGATATTTAATGTGAATAAATAAAAAAAAAAAATGATGCATTCTCCTAAAAAAAAAGGGGTAAGTGTGCATACACCAACATAATTACATGATATATATACCATACATACTTTCTTTTCATTCGGGAGGAGGGGGGAGGATGAGCAGAAAGATCTATACTGCAATATATAGATACAGGGTGTCAAAAATATTTTGGACGAATACTTTTGAGTGTTAGACACAGCAGTAGTTCAACAATTTCAGCACTGGACCGACAGAGTGTTTACTGGCGAGGGTAGAGGCCGGCAGTTCCGGGGAGATCAAGAGAAGCGAAGACCTTTGGGGCGAGCCACCGTGGTATAAACACAATTGCCGCCTAATATCAACTTTTTCTTTATCCTTATCTAAAAGCCCTGGGCTCATGCACCCAGAGTCCACTTATTTATTGTTTTATTTGCTGCAATATATAATTTATGACATGTATATAGCAGCGAGCTAGATACCCCCTCTCCTCTCTTTGACAACACCATGCACTAATTTTGCAGAAGTGTTTTTGCTTAAGTCTAGAAATAATTAATGATAAAATAACATAGTTATAAAACAAAAACAGCTTATAGCTAGTACTGTACTGTACACCAACGGGAGAAGAAACGGTTAGGACTGGAGTACAGTTTTTCTAAGTGTTATTTCGATCACAATTAAGTACAGTAATTTATTTCTTTACCATCATCACCATGCGTTAGCTAGAGTACATACGTACTAAAAACATTTTATATATTATAAAAGAGGGTTATTTTAATTGTACAGTATATATATGAATACACTATATTTATGTTCAATAAACAAATTATTATTATTAAAAACATTATAAATATTTATGTTATTTCATGTTTCTACTAGTGCAGATTTTAGCTAAAAAATAATAATTACTCTCCTATAATGTACCGGTATGCATAATATAACATTCAAGCCACCAAAGTTGTCCATACATATGTTCCGTCAAAGATATTTTCGGATATTAGCGACCCGCCTCAATATAATAATAGAGAAGTGAGAAGTAGGAAAAGATGCTTGAGAAGACAGTATGGCCGTTTTAAGAGGGGAGAGGTGAAGAAGAGTAGCGTTAAAAAAGCGGAAATAGAACTTAACACTGCTAAGGTGCGTTCTGAAAATGAGTTTATGAAGAAAATGTTTGATGAGAGGGATAAAAGTGGTAGTTGGAGAAGAATGTATCAGCATGTGAAGGGACTTCGGCTAGCAGGAAATCAGATACCAGTGTTAAAAGATACCGGGGGGGTACATACCACAGATAAGGAGAAGGCAGATGCATGTGCCAGGCAATATCAGGCAGTTTTTCAAGAGGACTCGGGGGCAGGGGAGGTTAGCGACGTAGCTGCTGAGAGACTAAATGAGAATTCTAACGGTAATGCTAATTTGGGTGATAAGAAGAAGTTTAAAATTAGGTTCAAAGATGTACAAAGGGCGCTAAAGTCTCTGACTACAGGAAAGGCAGCTGGCCCAGATGGTGTATCAGCAGCTTTTTTAAAGCTTAATATATAATAGGTATGCATTGTAGATATCAAATGTTTTTGTTCAAGGCTATTTTAAATGCAGGCATCATACCGCATGGATGGAGGGAAGCATGGGTAACTCCCATTTATAAGGGAGGTGCTAAATGTGAAGCAAAAAATTATTGACCGGTCAGCTTGACCTCGGTGGTTTCCAAAGTTATGGAAAAAGTAATTGTTCGGTTTATGATGAGAGAGCTAGAGAACCAAAAGTTCTTTAGCAAAAGGCAACACGGATTTAGAAAACATTATTCTTGTGATACCCAGCTGTTGGGTTTTGTGCAGCAACTAGCAGATTGCTTAGACAGTAAAGGGGAAATGCATGCGGTGTTCCTGGACTTTGAGAAGGCTTTTGATAAGGTTCCGCACAGCATCGTGATTGATAAATTAAGGAGAAAGTGTATGCTTGATGAAGGTTTGGTTGACTTGATACAGGATTTCTTAAGGGATAGGGTCCAAAGAGTGAAGATTGGATCAACTTTTTCGGATGAGATTAGGGTGACCTCAGGAGTTCCGCAGGGGAGCGTCCTCGGACCAATCTTGTTTTTTATTTTTATTGAAGATTTGCCGGAGGGAGTCGATTCTTTAATGAGGCTGTTTGCTGATGATAGTTTTTGTATAGGAAAATAGTAAATGAGGAAGATAAGAGGAAGCTGCAGGAAGATCTAGACACTGTAGGTAGGTGGGTGGACACAAATGGTATGAGTCTTAATGTTGGCAAATGTTCGGTAGTTAATTTTAGTAGGAAAAGAGTAAAAGAAGATGCAGTATACCTAATGAGAGGCGAGGTACTTAGGGAGGACGATAAATATAAATACCTTGGGGTGGTTCTTCAGAGAGAGCTGAATTGGAATGAACATATTAGGTATGTAACGTCAAAGGGAAGGAGAAATTTGGAGTTCGTTATGAGAAATCTGAAGGGGGCGACTGTATTTGTCAGAGACAAGGCCTATAAGACCTTAGTGAGACCAATACTGGAGTATGCATGTAGTGTGTGGGACCCATATAGGCAGATTGGAAAGAAGGAGTTGGAAAAGGTTCAGCGGAGGGCTGCTAGAAGAGTTATGGGTAGAATGAGAAAATGGAGATTAGTTGCAGATGACAAAAAGGTGTGGAAAGATTATGAAAGCGTGTCGAAAATGATTCAGATTTTGGAGTGGGAGCCACTCGAGGAAAGGAGAAGGTACAACCGATTAGGAAATTTGTTTAAAGTTAACAGGGAGATGGCAGGTTGGAGCGAGTTTAGCGATAGAACTAGGAAAGGTAGATACATTGGGAGGGGGGATCATCAGTGGAAGCTGGAGTTCAGGGGTAGTGGAAGCGATGTGGGAAAGTACTCCTTCATAAACCGAACAGTGAGGGAGTGGAACTCCCTGCCGTCTGAGGTGGTGGGGGCGGGGAGTTACGGGGGATTCAAGAGTGCGTTGAGCACTATATTGCGAGCCACCGTGGTTTAGCCACATTTGCCGCAGAGCGTTAAAATAAAAAAAATCAAATCAATACATTATACCCCCAGCTTTTAGCGTCATCATTTCTCCCCCCATATTTAAAGACTGGCTGCATGTATCTAATGCACAAAAATAACATTCTAATGTTGATTTGATGATTTAACAATTATTTTGAATTGCTATATATGCATAATAGGCAAAGGATACAGAGTCTGTATGCTGTGCTGTCCTTTGGCAGACTCCAGTGTGGGCCTGCCAGATCTTGATGGTGTGGTCATATCCTCCAGTTGCTAGGATAACTTGGTCTCCTCCTTGCAAGGCTTCATTCATCTTCAAAGATTAAATAGTAAGCAGCAATGGAACTTGAAATATCAACACAAATAAACCATAAATATTACGGAAAAACACAGATCAAGCAAAGCTCACTGTTGAACATGTGTTAGTAAATAAACAACAGAAGTAGGCTGATAACAGCTGATAGTGATAAAACCCTCAGGCGCTGGCGCTCAAACGTAAACAAGAAAGTTCGAGAGGAATGGGGGCCGTATGAACTTTGGTTCGTTTGGTTCATGGTCCTTGTGTTTTAAAAAAAGATTAGGAAGATTTCATCCTCAATCCTTAATTTCTGCTGATCGCTTTTACATCGTCAAAACTTAAAACGGGTGTAAGATAAATTGTTTTGCAGAATATAATTACATATATATTATGATACGTACGTGTATATATATATTATATATACATGTATACATATCGTTGCTGCATGACGCGATCGAATATATACATATATATATATATATATATATATATATATATATATATATAATTATTCAAGGTGGCTGGATAGTATATATTATACAGTATCATATGCATTCAGCAAGCTAGAGGCGATCGAGTAATTGTCATACCTGCATAATTATATATTATGCATAATTCTCTGACTCTTATGCATATACTGAATAGCGAAAGCTAAATAAAGATTATTTCAATTTCAACTAGTAGGTGTCCCCATGAAGTCTAAAATTGACCACATGCACACATGTATTATATGCATAATAAGCATAATTTATATAATTATAACTGGAATGTGCATCATATTATACACTGTCATTTATTGAATGCTACGTACGTACAGTATAATATATATATAATATATATATATATATATATATATATAATATATTGCATAATATATATATTTCAGTTTTCGGACTTTTACCTTTGCCGGTTTTCAATGTAATCCTTTTGTGTGTAGTATGTAGCGATGGTCATGGCACTTATTATAGTGTTCGTGCACGTCACTAACACTTGAATGTACTACACATATCAATACAGTATAACAGATCTTAGTTTACCTGTAGACAGTTCAGTAGACTAGACGGCGCCAGATATATCAGCCAATGGAAAGGCTAGAATAACAGCTGGCCACCTTTTTATTGGCTGTTATATCTGGCGCCGTCTAGTCTACTGAACTGTCTAGAGGTAAACTAAGATCTGTTATACTGTAGGCCTGTTCGTAAACCCTGCTCGGTGTACACTTTTACACCGTTTTCTTACACCAGTGCAGAGGGTGGTGTAGGAAGTGCAGTGCAGATGACGTCACGATTTTTGTTCGTAAACTTGCTCAGAGTACACCGAGCAGGGTTTACGAACAGGCCTACTATGTACGTTTCGAGAGTCAACCGCTCTCTTCCTCAGGTAATCTGAGACTAAGTATACGTTGTACCTGAGAGTACCTGGAGGTACCTGATGTAAGACTTTGAGAATGTACTCTCAGGTACAACGTATACTTAGTCTCAGATCACCTGAGGAAGAGAGCGGTTGACTCTCGAAACGTAGTGATATGTGTAGTACATTCAAGTGTTAGTGACGTGCACGAACACTAAGTGACCATCGCTACATACTACACACAAAAGGATTACATCGAAAACCGGCAAAGGTAAAAGTCCGAAAAGTGAAATAGCATTCAATATGAATATCCTTTGCACGAAAAAGTTATTTAATAATATTATACACATGTAAAATATATCAAGAGTTCCAATAAAACAAAATATTCACGTTCATATATATTAATTATATAGTTTATCCAGGATCCGAATGATCTGACCTGCAACCTTCCCATTATTATAGGATTTTATTGGAGTGCAAAAAGGAGAAGTTCATGATGTCAGTATCCCGGATGAAGTCGGGATGAACTATAGAGTTGCGTGCTTTGCCTTGCTTAATTATTTACTTTTTTGCATGCTAGTTGAGTGTTTCTTTACCTTTGTTCTCTTATGTTATGCTTTAAATTCAATCTAATACTTGCAGGATGGCACTGTTCCAAATTAAATGGATACGTCGCCTTCTGCGTCGCAACATGGTACCAATTGGACAGCCTAAAGCAGCAAACTGGAAACAGAGACTGTCTGTGGGCTACATGCTGCTTGCCTGGAATGCCTTTGGCATGGTCTGCTACCTGGCATACACAGGACGAAGGGATTGGGCAGAGTATTATGGCTTCAAGACAGAGGCAGATAAAGCAATCACTCCTGGTAATTAAGCAGCAGCTAGGCAAGAAGTTTCTTAAATTTTAGAAAACTCATAGACGGTACCACCTCACAAGCTGTCCTGCACTCTGATTTATGGTTGGATAACCTCTTGATTGGGCCGGACTACAGTGTAAAAATTTCGCTGCCTCGGAATGCAAATCACGTAACTAAAAAAAAAAAAAAAAAAATATGGAACTTTGGCCCATTTATATGATCTAGTTAAGATTTAGAGAGTTGCATCAATTTTTTTTGTAGTTACGTGACTTGCATTTTGAGGCAATGATTCATACATCCTTAATCGTGCAAATTTAAATTCTTAATTGTTTACATCAAGCTCATATATGAATCACAGAACCTCATATACTTGATTGTACATACATACATACATACATAACATGACGCCATATCCCTTTACGGGGTAAGCCAGCAGCATTATTACCTCAGCCGTCTACAAATTGCCCTCCAAAGCACTCGATTCTTGCATACTCCACTTGCTTCAGAAATACTCGTAACACTCTTTTGCCTTCTGCACTCTCTATTACACTGTGTACTTTTAACACTTCTGTTCTTCAAACATTCTGCAATCACATCCAACCAAACCTTTTTAGGTCTACCTAATCCTTTCATGCCTTGTACACTACCTTTAAACACCTGTTTTGCAATTCGTTCATCACCCATTCTCTCAACATGTCCAAACCAACGTAGTGTACTTCGTTCAAACTTGTCAATTACGCTTTCTTTTACTCCACACTCATTCATCACCCATGTGTTTCTCACTCTATCCATCCTAGTTTTACCACACATATTCCTTAAAAAACTCATACCAACAGCATTCAACTTACTTCTATGCTTTGTTTGACACACCCATACTTCAGATCCATACATCAAAGTTGGTATTAGGACAGAGTTATACACAGCTAGCTTAGCCGTATTAGACGCGGATACAACAGCTCAGTGCGACACAACCCTGCCATACTACCCGCAATCCTCCTGCCAGCACTTACTCTCCTATCAATCTCTCCATCTACACTTCCGTCCTCCCGAAACAATCTTCCCAAATATACAAATTCTTTCACTCGTTCCAGCTGATCTGCTTTTAGGTCAATTCCTTTTGCCTCGTTGCTATCTGTACTACCAAACACCATTACTTTTGTCTTGCTCACATTGATTTTCAAATCCATACGACTAGTACTCACTTCCAAACGGTTTAACCTTCTTTGCAAGTCATCTTCGCTATCAGCTAACACCAATGCATCATCCACATACAACAGCAACCATAACATTATCGTACCCACACTAATTCCATTTTCACCTATATATACCAGCCAATCTTACACACTTATCCATAAACACATTAAACAGCCATGGCGACATCACACAACCCTGTCTCACTCCTCGCTTCACTTTAAACCATTCGCTCAAACCACCATTCACCCTCACACTTGCTTTACTACCTTCATACATAGATTTTTACTGCATTCAGCAATTCATCATTTACACCATACTCGGACAACACTTTCCACAGCATACTTCTATTCACCTTATCATACGCCTTTTCTAAATATACAAATGCGACAAACAACTTTTTATCAACAGCCAAATGTTTTTCAATCAACTGTTGCACGGTAAAGAGCTGGTCTGTGCAGCCTCTGCCCCGGCATGAAACCACACTGCACCTCCCAGATCTTTTCCTGTGTAACTCTTTGCACTAGCTCTCCCAATCACCCATCTACCATACACTTTTCCTGGTATACTTAGTTAACTGATTCCTTTATGATTTTTACATTCATACTTATCACCCTTTCCCTTGTAAAATGGAACAATTACAACACACTTCCAATCTTCTGGTACTCTCCCACATTTGTAACACACTTGACATAACTCAAGAAAACGCTTCATCATGCAACCATGGGCTTCCATACTTCAGCATTTCACTCGTTACACCGTCCACTCCCGCAGATTTTCCATTTTTCAACTTGCACACAATTCCTTGTAATTCTTTCATACTCATTCCTTCCTCGATTCCATTCTCCTCTGATGCGTCCACCTCATTCATACCCTCTAACCCGTCCATATCTTCAATTCACTTCATCATCCTCCTCCTCCTGAAACAACTTGACTGTAAATATGCTTTATATAGTACATTTAGTTTGCTGCACGTAATGCAAATCTGTTGTAAATATATATTAAGCTAACTGTATTTAAAATATGCTTGTCTTGGTTCAATTGTGTCCAGGTTTGCAGTGGGCTAAGACACTGAAGATGGACCAAGCGAAGGTGATCAGATTCTCAGGACTCACTAAGACAGATGAGATCAACTACAAGAAAGAGGATGAGGATGAACAGGAGCTTATTGAGATCATTGATACACTGTAAGCATCAGCACACAGCTTCATAGTATATACCGCAAAAGATTATTTCAGGTTTCAACACAGAGTGTATATATAAATAATTTGAATTCACGAAATGATAATTAAAAAAGTTTTCTCTGCTATTATATACCTTCAATTAGTATGCAGGTTCTGAAAGTAACACCCTCATCCGTTTTAATTCTTCTAGGCTAATTAATAATTAACATCTTTATATATTATATTATATATGTGTATGTATGATTATACATATAATTATATTAAGTTAATATAGTACATTGATGATATTTAGCTGCCGGTGTCAAATGTGAGGCTATTTATTTTATATTTCATGGGCACAGATACAACTCTATTTTGTGTCAACTTTCTGGGTGTTTGCAGTAAAAGAATTTCAGTAAATTTTGGGGGGTTATTAATTTATATTCTTAGAAATTTAGAAATATTTAATCATATTATAATCATTAAAATTTGGTGTGTGTAACTTGTATGTATTTTTAATAAATGTAAATACTGTATTCAGAATAATATTTTTGTTATTACTGTATTTGATGATATGATTTCAAATTTTAATCAACATAAAAGTTGAAAGTCAGTTGAGTTATTTTTATTTCAAATCAATGAACTATACACGCCTGTAGTTAAAAATCAAAAGAACAAAATATAATACATTTAATATTGCATTTAAGGGTAATTTAATCCACATATGGTCTCCATGGCGCCAAAAATCAAAATTCGAAGCATTACGAAGTTAAATCGGCCAAAAGCGCGCTACAATGACAGTATAATATATATAACATGCCAATGTTAAAAAAAAAAAAAAAAAAAAATCACACACAAGAAAATTGTGAAATATACATCTTAAAATGTTTTCCTCTACTTCCCCTATCAGTAGCTAAATTAGTAAACTTTAAAAGTTAATAACTCAAAAACTTTAGATCAAATTTGTAAACCTGATATTTAAGCTACTGATGGGGTATATGTAGAGAAGAACATTTTAAGGTATAACCTGAGAATTGTCTGTCAAGGTCAAGAGGCGTGGCTATAATACTGGCAACACTGCTTGCATTGGAATGCGAATAATTTGTTAGGAGGGGTGGTGACAACATTCCTCGAGAGCGTTGCCACATTTCTCATCACATGTGGAAAACAATCATCGCCACGGTTCGAAATATATGAAAACATTTCAGAAAAATAGTCTAAAAAATTAGGTTTTAGTAAAAAAAAAAAGTAAAAGAATCTGTTGTATAGTTTTTTTGCAATGCTAAAATTAACAAATTTAACATTGGAAGGATACAAAATTCTCATTTAAATAAATTAATTGCAATTAAACCAACGGTTAAAAAATTCCGAAAAAATTTAGAGCTAATTTGACGATTAATTGTTGCAAGTCCACCAAATATTGATTTCAAGAAAATCTGTTGTAGCGAATTTTTCGTCCAAATTTCTCAGGTTAAGCCTTAAGATATATTATGCTTTATAATTTTCATGAGAGATTTTTTTTAACATTGGGCGTGTTACTTTACCTTTAAGAAAGGGTTGTTATGTCATGGCTTGTCTGAAACTAAAAAGCAAGTGAAGGTTATTGTTTTTTTACTAACTATACTGACACTGTTGTACTGTAAAATCTTAGTTATTTTGCAATAAAATATGCTGTAGTGGTTTTAAAAAAGCTATTACCATGTAATTAGTGTAATTTATACATTTGATATAATTAATGAAGGGTAAGATAACATGAAACATTGATTGTTGTAGTCCCATTTGATTGACATGTAAACTTTAGCTACCTCATAATAATTGTGATTATTTATTTATTTTTTTTTTTTTTTAGATACAGTTCTTAGCACCAAAAAAATGTAGAAAAAGTTTCAAAACAATCGGACGATCCGATTTTTTAAATTAATTTCTTAGTTTAGGTCTCCATGGGAAAGCCCTATACTGAAAATTTAAAAAATTAATTTAAAAAAATTGGATTGTCTGATTGTTTTGAAATTTTTTCCACATTTTTTTGGTGCTAAGAACTGTCTCTAAAAAAAATCAGAATTATTATGAGGTTGCTAAGGTTTACATGTTAATCAAATGGGACTACAACAATCAATGTTTTGTGTTATCTTACCCTTAAGTCCTTTAAGGGTAAGGTAACACCACCAATGTTAAAAAAAGTCCCTCACACAAAAATTCTGAAAAAAATTTAAAATGTTCTCCTCTACATCCCCTATCAGTAGTTAAAATATCAGGTATACAAATACGATCTAGTTTTTGAGTTATGAATTTTTAAAGTTGACTAATTTAACATGGGAATTCCATTTCTCCATGTTAAAATAGCCAACTTTAAAAATTCATAACTCAAAAACTAGATCGTATTTGTATACCTGATATTTTACCTACTGATAGGGGGTGTAGAGGCCGGAGAACATTTTAAATTTTTTTCAGAATTTTTGTGTGAGGGATTTTTTTTAACATTGGTGGCGTTACCTTACCCTTAAATTTATTTTCAGTGGTTCATATACAATTTTTTTCCTCGTACAGAATATGAATTTCCATTTTTGAGTTTGCGCTCATTAATACACAAATTTAATTATTAAACAGTTTATTGATAAATAAAAAAGTAAAAAAAATAATAATAATAGTGATATTAATTATTATTAAGAGACAATAATTAACAGTACTTTAGACATTGTTTACCGCGGTATACATTAAATCTGTAAAACCTTGTGTTTGCATCAAGGACATGACCTTCTCAACATTTTTTTTATATTAAACATTTCAAGTATATTTGATGGCTCAAAGAAAGATGCAATTGTGGGATATGTATTGTGTCCACTATTTTCAAAAGGCTGTTCAGTACAGTTTTTCAATGGAGTATCAACCTCAATTTTTTTTATTGCAGAAATGGATACAGGGTGCAAAGTTATGCTACTCTAATTTCTTTCAGATTTTTACAGACCGAGAACTATTTTTAAAAAATTATTGAAAGTCCTTTTTGTGACGTCACGAGGCGGCAAGTCCTATCCTTTTCTTAAGGAGCGGTGCCTCATGACGTCACAAAAAGGACGTAAAAAAAAAACTGAAAAAAATCAGGGTAGTATAACTTTGCACCCTCTATCCATTTCTGCAAAAAAAGCTATATAACTATAACTATATATTATGACCATCATTCTTGAAATGTTCATATAAGCAACTTCTGAAACTATAATATATACATAGTGGACATGTTGAATATTGAATATTGGATGTGCAGCGTGAAAATTCTGTGGTTATCAACAAATTTCAAATTATTTCCAAAAGTGTAGAAGTATAGCTGCAAGTGGAAATACTTCAGCATAGCTTGCAATTAATAATTTGCAATGCCACATTTATCTCTGAAAATTTCAGATTTGAAATATGAAATTAGGAATAAGACTACAAATTCAATTCTTCAAGCTAATAGAACACTTGCAAAATCCCTGTTTTAGCAAAAAATAAATAAACTGGCACGCCCAGATCAGTATTGTTATTTTAATTATGTGAGTAAATTTTGTTAATACATTGGACCTTGTTTATATATTATATAGGATATTTACGACTTTCACACACATATTTTATTATATAAATATATTATAAACTTATGATTCCAAAAATATAAATATCACCGGAATCTGTAGTTTTTGGTTTTTGGCCATTTATAATCCTGAAATGTGAATCAGAATTTTTTTTCTTCGTTTTGATATCTTAAGTAGAGATAACACGCCCAATGTTAAAAAAAAAATCCCATTCATAAAAATTATGAAAGAAATTTAGAATGTTCTCCTTAACATACCTTATCAGTGGGTAAAATATCAGGTACACAAAAACGAGCTAGTTTTTGAGTTATTAATTTTTAAAGTTGACTAATTTAAAACATGGAGAAATGGAAATTCCATGTTAAATTAGTCAACTTTTAAAAATTAATAACTCAAAAACTAGCTCGTTTTTGTATACCTGATATTTTACCTACTGATAAGGTATGTTAAGGAGAACATTCTAAATATTTTTCATAATTTTTATGAATGGGATTTTTTTTTAACATTGGGCACGTTATCTCTACCTTAAATTTCAAATTATACATAATCAGTCAATTGCTTAAAGCTATGTTCAAGTGCACAGCCCAGTTTTGGATTTTAGCCCTGTTTTGGTTCCGATCTGCTTTTAGGCTCCTTATATATAGGCAAAAAGTAAAAAAATAAAATTGTAACTGATGATTAACCAAACGCTCCCTTTCATAAAAATAACATCTGCAATACCTTGATAATTTTTTTACTGATTAAAAAAAAAAAAAAAAAAAAAAGAAAGAAAGAAAGAAAAAAAAAAAAAAAAGAAAAAAAAAGAAAAGAAAAAAGAAAAAAAAATCAAAAACGAATAAAAACAGGGTTTTTTCAAAAAAATTTTTTTATTAATATACATTTATTTGTTATAAAACAACACAAAACGTTTAAATAACATGTCAAATCAAAAACCGGCACTTTTTCAAAAGAAATTTTTTTTTAAGAGTTGCTCTGATATGGAGGTAAATTTATGATGAACTTAACTGCTACATTCCATTAAACATATTTATAATTTTTTTGAATTTTTAAAAACGTTAAATATGGCAGATAAAAATTGTTAAAAGTGCGAAATGTCTTAAGGGGGTCCGAAACAGGGCTATGTGATGTAATTGACTGATTATGTATATTAATTTGAAATTTCATATCTATATCGAAAGGAAATCTTCTTCCTATGTGCATTTCATGATTATAAATAGCCAAAAACTGCAGATTCTGGTGATAGTTTTAGAATGGATAATTTGCATGACATTTTTTTATTGCAGAAATGGATAGAGGGTACCAAATTATGCTACTTTGAATTTTTTCAGATTTTTTTGAGAGCGGGAACTATTTTTAAGAATTTATTGAAAGTCAGTTTTATGACGTCACGGGAGTTAAGCGCCTATCCTTTTCTTAAGGACAGACTCCTCGTGACGTCATAAAATCGACTTTCAATAATTTATTAAAAATATTTCCCGGGCTCTAAAAAATCTGAAAAAATTCAGAGTTGCATAACTTTGCACCCTCTATCCATTTCTGCAATAAAAAAAAAACATGCAAATTGTCCATTTTATGTTTGTAAAAGTCTTAAATATCCCATATTAAAAGGTACATTTACAATGTATAAACAAAATTTACAAACTCAATCAACAACAACAATGAACTGGGTGTGTGAGTTTGTTTACTTTTTGCTAGCTAAAACAGAGTTTTGCAAGTGTTCTATTCCTGAAAAATATTTTAACATTGAAAAACTGTGTCTACTTTGCACAACTTTATAAAGTATAAAGCATATAAAATAATACATACATTACTATTATTACAATAGAAAAGAAGACTACATGAGATCTTAAATTGTTCATGAAGACACTGATGTCGTTTTGTAAAAAGCTAATGTAAGGCTTCTTTCAAAATTAATTGGAATCACGTCGCAACACACCACAAAAAAAAAATCAAGCTCGCCTTGATTTTGTTATGGCGCTACGTTTGTTGCGGCATTACCTTAAACAATTTTGAGACTATGTGAAAGCACTGATTTTATCTGTAAATAGCACGGTCAAACCATTGTAATTCATTTGCAGTTGATTTTACATAAATCCAAAAGTATGCAAACCAAAATACAATACTTTAGATATTAGAATAATATACATATTAAAGATATATTTTTAGCAGTTTACATCTGGTTTAAATAGTAACTCAATAAAAATGAAAAATGTATGAAATTAGATAATAGCAACCACCATGCGTAATATATTGCTCCCTCGGAATCATCTATAATATTGCTTTTTGTTATAAAATATTCACATTTTTTTTTTTTTTTTAAATACACTTGAGTGTAATATTAAAACAAACAAACAAACAAACATAAATACGACATAAAATGTCTTATCACCCACTTAAATCTCATTAAAATGAGATAATTATCACAGCAAGCTTTATTTTAATACAAAATAAGTAGCTTGATTAGAGATGTTAACTAATTTGTTATTATGTATAATATGATGGCTTATTGCTTCAACACGGAACAGAATAATGATCTTTTAGTTATTAAAGCAAAGAAATCATTATTATTGAAATAAAAAAAAAAATTAAAAAAAGGCTTACAAAGCTAATTTTTATAGCACACTTTTATATATCCCCTTAAAAAATTCACTGTAAGTGCATGCTTAAGTTATTAATAATTTAACAATATATAACACAATTTTTCATATTTAGGATTTCATATTCTGGTACAGTCCAGTTAGTGGAAAAGTTCTACAGTATATTATGTACATAGTTAGTTAATTAACTAAATAATTTAATTTAAATTTTTAGTTTTTAGGAGGAGGAATTTATTCTTATTCTCTTTTATTTCTACAATGGAAAACCTGCATGAAAATTTTTTGTTGAGTATTGAGAAATGAAATTTTTTTACATTTTTTTGAGACCCAAAACTTTAAATAATTATTGAAAGTGCGACCATGCTCCCTGAAGGCGTCAATAGGCATCTAGTCCCTATCCTTTTTATTAAAGATCTTTACAGAACTTTCAAAATTATTTACTTCTTTAAATAATTTATTTAAAATATTGAATTCTTTAAATAATTTATTCAAATTATTTAAAAATAACTGTGGGACTCAAAAAAATCTGAAAATATTCAGAGTAGCATAATTTGGTACCCTCTATTCATAAAAATAAAAATTTTATGTAGGTTGTCTCCTTGTGGGAGAGATTATTATAAATATGAGCTTTTTAGCACCCAAATTATTTGATTAGCAAAAATTTATCAAATATTTTATAAATCATTCAAAATTTGGAAATGCAATGCATTCAAAGAATTTTTAGATTGTGTGTGCTATTAAAGTGAAAATGGAGAGAAATAAAGAAAAAAGTTTTAATCAGGATATAGAAAACTTTTTTTTTTTAGTTATTGCAAGGTTAAACCTTGGTCTCGATGTGTTGGGACAGTGCTGCCTCCTTGAGGACGTCCGTGGATACACCCCCCTCTTCTTCCTCCTGCTGAGCCATCAGTCTATGGTCCATCTCGCACAATAGTGCAGACCTGCAGAAAGATACACAATATCTCAGCACAGTAGTCTAAATTTTTAAAAACTGTTAAGTCAAGTTTTAGTATTGAAACTTAATATTACTGTACACAACATAATAATTACCCTAGTAAATGTTGCCAGATACTTAAGAAACAATACTACTACAGTATTAGAAAAAAAAAGAGTTAATCAAATAAATTTTAAATAATATAGTAATTATGCTTCAGATGAGAAATGAGAAAAGATAAAATAATCAAATTGATGTTACCCATATTTATTTAATAGAACAATTATTTGACAATAATTATCCCTCAATTCAATATCTCATTATTCTTATTATTGGTTATTATTCTGTATTTTTTTAATATAACAATTATTTGATACCGGCAATTAACTTAAATAGAAGAATATACCAACAGAGCTTGGCAAAAGAGGCTCACCGGTACGCCTCATATCGCATGACAATCTCCTCCAGCCCCTGCTTGTAGAGTCGCTTGAGCATCGCGTCAAAGCAGTCCAACTCAGGCAGACGGAACATCTCCCAGCGGAGCTTGTGATCCAGCTCCTGGGCTGCGCGGAAGTAGACCACCAGCCAGTGAGGAATCTCTGTGGGAAAACACATTTGAAGGTTTGGTTCTTGCTTGTTAAATATCAATCTGAATGTTTGTTTTAAAGTTATAAATAATACTGTATATATTCATTTAATATTGCAATATTTATTTATGAATAAATAAAATAAATATATTATTATTATTATTATTTTTGAAAAGCATTTAGCTACTTATTGTCTTTCGTCCAGAATAATGAGCTAGCTGCTTACCATGATCTTGTTGCAATAAGAAGCTTTATTTAATACCGATTTACAGCTCATAATTGTGCTCACTTGAAATAGCAGATAGCTCATTATTGCAACAAAATCGTGGTAAGTAGATACAGTAGCGCATTATTCCGGACGAGGGATGGTATAGCTAAATAGAAGTAATTAATTAATTTTTTATATCAGCAGAACAAACACAGCAACTGCCAAATAACTCACCCTGGTTTAGATAAGGGTTAGCAGGCACCAACACACTATGTGGGTGGAAGTGAGTGTGGCGAGGTGGAGGCAGAGGTGCCAGCAGACGTGGTGATACCTCTAACTGGATGCGAACCTCAGGCTGGTAGATGTAGTGAGGAGCACAAGGGTGCTCGTACTGGGCCTGACGAGTGATGTGGCTGCAAGGGCACAATTCAGTTAAGGGAAAGCACAATATGGAGAAGACCTGAATTGAAGTTATGAAATTAATTTAACAAGGTATGTACTGTATATTAGTCATTAAACTATTCAGAAATATGTTGAACATTCAAAGTTTAGTGAAGTAAAAAAATGTAATTATAAATAAATAGAAATAAATAAATACTGTAAATAAATGAATGAATAAATAAATAAATAAATAAATAAATAAATAAATAAATAAATAAATAAATAAGATTAGCTCACACGAGAACAGAATCTCACTTACTTGACATAATAGACCCCGTATTCCGGACTCTCAATGCGCTCCCAGCCAGTAGGCAAGCCTTCTTTTTCGAGAGGGTGACTCCAGTGCGTAGTCTTGGTGTTATGGTCAATGTAATATTTACGGCCTCTCAACGTGAAGTCAACTGACCAACCTGGGGGTAGTGGCAGCTCCTCAGATACTGCCTGCTGAAGGTCTGTAGCATAGCAAGTTTCTCAGTCATTACAGATAGAGTAGTTATTACTCTAATTAACAAAAATTATATTAAATAAATAAATTAATTAATAAATAAACAAAATTTTTTTTTTAATTAATTTTATATCAATAAAACATGCAGCGGTGATTCAATTTTTGCATGGCTGTCCTAGCAGTTTTAAAGTCTATGTTTAGACTTCATTCAAGGTGTCCACATAAACAAGCCTTAATTATTTTGAAAAGTTAAAGAAACTCACCTTGAGAGCCTGCTTGGTCTTGCGCTCCCGAGCTGCCAGCTAAGTGGACACTCTGAGCCGAGTGGTGTAGCTGAAGGGCAGAAGAAGGCAGCATCTTTGGAGTGAATCTAACTGGAACCTAAAAACAAACTCAATTTACTTCTCATCATATGAGCAGTTTTTAACACCAAATTTTTAGGTTAAATTAATATTTTTATCTAAATGAATAAGTCTCATTTTCTGAATTTTTAATGTAATGTTAGATAGATTCTCTGGTGTCTCTGTAATACAGTATTTACCTTGCGTGTTATAGTTAATGGAGTATCAACCTCATTTTTTTTTTTAATTCCAGAAATGGATAGAGGGTGCAAAGTTATGCTACCCTGATTTTTTTCAGATTTTTTTGAGCCCGAGAACTATTTTTAAAAAAATATTGAAAGTCCCTTTCATGACGTCACGAGACGCCGCTCCTTAGGAAAAAGATAGGACTAGCCGCCTCGTGACGTCACAAAAAGTACTTTCAATAATTTTTTAAAAATAGTTCCCGGTCTCAAGAAAATCTGAAAAAAAAATCAAGGTAGCATAACTTTGCACCAGTGGTGAAAGTAAGCCGGTGCGCACCAGTGCGGCGCACTGGTAAGACACTGATCGAAATTTACTAAAAAAATCAATAATTTTTAATGAAAAAAACAATATTTGCAAGTGTGAACGGATCACATTATAAACCATTATAATCATGCTCAATACATGTTCTTGTACTTTGATTTTATTTATCTCACGAAGTTTTAACTTGCACATACTTTCTTTTAAAGTCAAAATTTTGTACTAAAAAAAAGTAATTGAAATCCATGTTGAGTGTATTTACTTATTTTATTTATATTTTTCATTGGGTAAAAGATAAAAATAAATTGACAATTTAAATTGTGATACAAAATTGTTGCATTATAAATAAATAGTAAGTGCTACAGTAAAACATTATTTTAAAAGACTACGATAAAAAAGTTAATTTTAATATTTTTCTCACAAACGCCTAGCTTTTTTTTATTGGCGCGCGAGCCTGAGAACACATATTTATTATGTAATTTTTTTAAAATTTTTTAATCAAAGAATGTTTTATATTTTATATATATTTTTTTAAATAGCTGTAGGTTTACTGCTTACTGGGTTTACTATTTTATCTTCAATTTTCCTATAAATTGGTAGTCGTTATCACTTTTTTAAAATTGTAACCTATACATCTTTTTGGAATTTTTTTATTAAATTAATTTTTGAGACATTTTAAACGATAATTTAATTATTTAAAAAAATGTATCATTTATTAAATTAATTAAATTTATAGAATATTCTAAATTGTGAAACAGTTCATTAAAATATTTTTATTGTATTAACACTGCTGCTAGACAAAGACAACTTGTTTGCGATTTTTTTTTCATATTAAAAGTTATGTTTTAATTTTCATTAGCCAGCACAGATATTTTTGAATATTTTTTTTTATCATGCAATTTAATATGCGACACTACATTTTTTTTTAATCGGTTCAAAGTTTGAATAATTATTTAATTTTACTTATTTTGTGGGATTTTCAAGATTTTTTCTGGAAAAACGGCTCCGTAAAAAAATATTTTATTTTTAAATCGAAAATTCATTAATGAATTTATGATAGATTACGTACGTATTTTTTAATTGGTACCATAGTTCAAGTAAAGTTTAAGTAAAAATCTGTTTTCTGTGCCAAAATTTTGCATGTTAAACGCCTCCGAAACACCAACTTTGGGAAATTTTTGGTTTTCATTTCTTAATTAATAGAGGGCAGGTTTTAAAATATTTTTAGAAAATAAATTCTTTAAAAAAATGTAATCGCTCACTCTATTTAAAAAATTAATTATAAATCAATTTTAGTGCAACTTTCAATTAAAAAAAATAAGCCACGCCCCTTTTTCCCAAAAAATCACGCCTCCGGCGGGGGTTTGGGCCCTTCAGGCCTCTATCTGAAGCGCACTGGTAAGATTTTGAAACTACTTTCACCACTGCTTTGCACCCTCTATCCATTTCTGCAAATAAAAAAAGTTGAGGTCGATACTCCATTAATTAAATTAATTAATATATCCAGTAAAATAATTATACATAATGGACAACCTTCATAAAAAAAATGTTGCAAATTTGGATAGAAGACCTCGAGTTATGTATTGTCAATTTTTTTTCAGATTTTTTTAACCCTCTAACACCCTTAAAATCATACCGCAAAACGCTGTGACGTCATCGTCATGCAAATATTTAACATGTAAGCATAGGAAAAGATGTTACATGACTATGACATCACAGCGTATTTCTCCTCGATTTTGAGATGTTAAAGAAAAATCTGAAAAAAATTGACAATATATATCTTTAGGGTTTCTCTATTTAAATATACATACAATAAAAAATTCCATGAAGATTGTCCATTGCTGCTTAAGTAGCATTGCATCCAGATTAATTGTCGCACCTGCTGGAATGTTGCTAGCTGATATTCCTCCATCTGGTTGTGGTAGATGGCCGCAGCTGCACTTGCATCACTGTAAGCAACATCATGGCGAATGGTGATGCATCTCTCAAGTGGTTCAGTCATCTCCTGCATGTAGCCAGTGGGAGGCAGCTGAGGTGTCTGTAAACAATGAAAGTAATGTCAGGTTCCCGAGTTCCATATTTAAATATTTTGATATGACAGTTAATTATACCCGAGGTTTGTCCAAATTGAACTCTGATCCAGTATATTGATTGATGAAAGTATGACTCATCGCTGGCATTATAGCACCTCCATACAAAGGACTAGAAAGTCTTCCAACACTGCCTCCTTCACCTACAGAGAGACTTGTGAACCTGAAACAATACGTACAGTACTGTACCATATATCAAGACGAGAGATGAGGGGTGGTATTCACGAAGAGTTAAGGAGCGTTTTAGGGAGAGATATTTTAAGAAGCGTTTTTCTTACCTGTTACCTGGTATAAAAAAAACGCTTCTTAAAATATCTCTCCCTAAAACGCTCCTTAACTCTTCGTAAATACCAACCGAGATTGCTTAATTGTGGTACATACTGAAATAAGGAACAAGTAAAATACCTTTGGGCTAAGTCAGGAACTGAGCTGCTGGGGGTAAATCGACCTTCATGGCCCCCTAGAGAACTTTGAGTCATCCGACTGTTGCTAAATCTTTGGAGCATTCCTGTACTGCTAGAAGGAACCTGGAGGAAATCATAAATAGCAATACGAACTGTAAAAAAATATGATTATTGCATGCACATACCAGAGCTGTATTTTGTTGGGATTGACTATTTCGATGACCTCTACGGACAGGTTCGTTGGTCCAAACATTGATAACTGTAAGTATATAGAAATATATAATATATAGAACATGAAAGCGTGAACATTGTTTTGTTTGTATAAGTAAACATGTACAGTCAATATGATAATGCAATAATTCATACTGCATATGACTGCATGCAGTATGAAATTCCATATGATTATGCAGATTATGGCCATTAATTAACTACAGTATATAGCTTACATACCTGGCATGTCAGGGGGAGTGTCCTTCTTGACATATTTCCCAACCACACCTTCCTTAATGTTCCTCATATCTTTTTTCCTAGACAACATTTAAGACGTTGAAATATTGTGTCCTCCGATGCTGAAAACAATTAACCTTCATGAAATATATGCATACAAGATAGACCCAATGCTAGAAATTTGAAAATATTATGCAAAATGAAACAAGATGACTGAAAAAATGACAACATTTTCAAAGGTTATTTCTTACTTTAAAAGTACAAAGCCATGGTGAATCATTTTCTCATGCATTCAAATTTATAGATTACACAGTAATTACTTGTTATTAGGTCTACAAGTACCTCAAAATTGCTTATTCTTACAACATTTGATGTTTACAGATGCAACATGTTGATTTTTTTTCACACGCTTTTTACATTGCATTTGTTTTTATCGGTTTTTATTTTGTGAGTATATATATGGCGGGACATTTGAATAAACTTTACTGTTTCATTTTTCGCAGAGACCTGCCATCAGTGCCAGGGGCGTGCGGTCCATAAAAGCAATGCAAGCAATGCTTGCCCTAAAATTTACCGAGAAAGAAGAAGAAAATAAATTTCGTGACAAGCATTTTTTTCTCTCTTAACAATTTTAAATTTGCCAGCATTTTGCCGCATTTAAATCGGAGATTTATTTTTTTTGTCTTGCAATAGCAGCGCCTCTACTGGTATAAGCAATCACTTTGGTTGCTTGTAAATAAACCCACCCAACGTAAAGCTTCATAAGGAAATGTATGGGGAGGGGGTGGTAAATGCTGAAGCTTGTGGAATGTACAAGCACTGCTTGTACAATGGCGGCTCTGGGGAATCGGAACGCCCAACTGGTTAAATAGTGTATCAATAGATGGCGCATAAATGATAAAAATCAGGGACAAAATTTAAGGGTCCACGCGCGAGTGACTCATCAATCATCAAAGTTTAGTTTTTAGTTTCCGGGAAACTAATAATAAGCAATACAGTGCGTGATTTATGTGGCTCTTTATAAGTGTTTTTTCGTGCTTTTCTCCAATATTTTATTTAATTAATGGACTATAAAAACGCACTAATTTGCCATGCATAAAAAAATTCTTCATCTCAGTGTTTTGTACAATTTAATTCTTATAATTTAATTGCTTTAGCGTGATGATTACGTTTTTATTTTTTTTTGTTATAAAAATGGCAGAATTACTTCAAGAAGAAAATATTATTCCTAATCTTTTACAAAAAAAATTTTGGCGCTAGAAATTAACACAACTGAAAAAACGTAAATCGTTTGTGCAGGCCGCCCTATTCCCGAATGAAAAGGTACACCGTTAAGGTATTTAAATGCATATACAGCTAAAAAAAGATAATTATGCATAGCTGTATGCACCATGATCAATGATCATGATCGAAAGTGAATAAAAAAAATTAAAAATTTACGGCAATTAGCTAATTAAGGAAACAATTTTATTGAGAGCGTTTGTATGATTATAATTTATGTATATCTCCTGTAATGAAAATTCGAGTGCCACGCCCCCTTTTTCAAAAAAAACGCGCCTCCGGCGGGGTATTAGCCCCTCGGGGCCCCCTCCGCTGTGTCATTACTTCATTTGCTTGACTAGTCTAAAATGTCACCGCACGCCACTGAAAAAAATCTTACATGGCACTGAATCAGTGCCATGTAAGATTTTTTAAGATTAAATAGCAGTGTGTACACACATTACATGTGCATACACCACTGCTTGCGGCTATTGTGGGTATTCCACCACGGTGGCTCGCAGTGGCGTGCGGTGACATTTTAGACTAGTTGTAACGGACCCTGACACCCTCCTCTCACTGTGAAGTTTGCCTGTTGCGCGAGCCACCCTAGCTTGGTCGGACTCGGTCTGGGGGTTGAGAGGAGAATATCCTGGCCGTTTATAACTCAACTAACTTGTCACTTGAATAATAGAAATATTAATCTTGTTACCTTCTAACGATTTGTCTTATTTAAATTTAATGGAAACAGGAAAAAGTTGAATTGATAAGAAAGATTATTATTATGGTAAACCAATTTATGACTTTTATTAATTTAATGCAACAGACTACAGAATTTAATATGAAATATGGCCAGTTTACTATTGTAGGAAAATGTTAATAAATATTCGGTGCACAAACTTACAAGACGATCGCAGGCGATGCAGAAATTTATCACTGTAGCACATACCCATGAATGCAACTCGCGTGCAGCGTGTTGTCACCGATGCACTATAGCGGCTGTAACTCCCAGCCAGCAAGGGATTGACCAGCCGTGACACAATACGACAAGCGCGTGCTGAACTTACGCACTTGTGAACTGCTGATAGACGACTGGCCCCGAGTCGATGGCTGCATGCACCTTTGTCGACTCGAACATACCAACTTAACCTTTTGAACTTTTAGTGACGATTTACATATATTGATTTTTATACTGATTTTAGTAAAATTTACTAGGTCATATATTATATAATAATATAAGTTCTTTTTGACAGTAAAAAATAAATACATTAAATATTATAGTGAATTATTAATATTATAATTATTAAACACAGGGAATTTAATATGGTTAAATTTATAATTATGTTATTATTATAAAAAACAATTTGACAAATGATATATCGGGGGTATAATGATAAATTTAAATGCACTAAAAATAGAGTTGTTATATCACCCCCTCTTAAATAATTTTGGATATACCTATCAAAATTTTTAAGCAACAAAATAACTACACCATTTTTATAAATTTAAATTAATTAAATACAAAACAAATATACTGTATATAATTTAAATGTGCCTATACAGCCCTATTCACCACAATGTAGCGATAGTCACCCTTTAATTTCTTGTCTTGATCGAGCAGGGTGGATGGTGATTGTATCTCGTCGACATCTCGATGACTTGGTGTAGAAAAGGCAGGTGGGCAAGCTATGGCGTAAATTTTGTGGGACATGCTGTGGTATATTTTGTGGGAAATACTATGGTATAATTTTAGGGGCTGGGATAAATGCAAGGATCTCAGGCGTCGCGCTCGCCGCCGAGTCCCTGAAGCATAAACTGCGTGGCATACTGTAAAATTTGGTATGATATTTTATAAAAGGCGTGCAGTTATAAAAATAAAAAAAAAATTATAACAACGGGCGATTAACAGCTTAATTGTCGTTGATAATATGGGGAATAGCAACTTGTTGAAAAAAAACAAAACAAAAACATATTTTTGATGTATAAAATAATCTCCGAAGGCAATGAGGGTTGCTACCCCCTGTGACGTTGGTCGTCTTATTTAAAAGATAACCCCCCATCACGGGCTGTGTAATTTTGACGATGAAATTTTATGCGTGCTGGCTTTTCTCTCCATATTTGCCAGCAAGCGACGAAGTATGATGATGTTCTCGCGATGTATTTCTGACATGACGACTTTGGTGTGTTTCTGATGGGAGCTGGCGGTTTGCTGTCTAGCTTGGCCGGCTTGGAATGCGGCGTGATAGCGATCGCTCTCCGCTATCGTGTCGTGACGATGATGACGTGTGAATACTTGTAGTTTCTCCCACTCGATGAAAATAGCAAATATTGTAGCACTAATAAACTATATGTACAGGTTGCTATATATTTGCACTTAAATACTATGACGTAATCCTAATTTTCCTAAAACTAATGAGTAAAATATGTTGCGAAAAATAAACAATTTACTGCCAACTGGCCAGCTTGTCTACTTCCGTCTTCTTACAGCCGTCGCGCCTTATTCCCGTTGTTTACTGTCGCGACGCGTGGCTCCAAAACATTCACGCTGATCCCAGTGACCACATGGACGTCCCCGGGACGCCCCTGGGACATCCCTCTAAGGTCCCCGTTGGACGTCCCCAAGGACATCCCCCATGTCCATCAAAAAAGGACGTCCCTGCGGACGTCTTGTGGACATCCCTCGGGGATGTTCATTAATTTTCACTTGCCAATTATGTATTAATTCATCTTAAAATTTTTATTAAAGAAGTTTAGGGTCTTTTAGAATGAGGACTACAAGAATACCAAATAAAAAATTTGGGTGCGTCGGGAATCGAACTCGGACCTTTTGGTTGACAGACGACGTCGTAGACAACTTGGATATTGCTCTTCGTTACTAAAGTGTGGTTTACTTGGGTATATAAATTGTAAAGTTTTGGGTGTTGTATAATATTTGAATATTATGAGCGAAGTTGCGTTTTTTTATTTTTTTAAGCAAACTGGTACATTGGGAAATTGTTATTATTTAATACAACATTAAATATATTGAGATTTAAATTTATTTAAAATAAATTAAAATAAAATTTTATAATTTTAATTAAAAAATGTTTATTCATTAATAAATAATAAATTGCAACGCTCAAATGCATCTCTAATTGTTAACAGACTTCGACATTAAAAAAAAAAATATTTTTAATTTTTTAGAAATTTTTAAAGGTCCCTCCGAGGACATTTGTGGGACGTTCAAGCGTCCCTCTAAAATCCCCGGGGGACTTTGATGGGACCTTGTTTATTTTTCATAGATATTTTTTTCTACGAGTATATTTTATTAAAAAAAATCATTTTCTGTGCAAATTACGCACTTTAATATTAAGTAAAATTTCACGTTTCATTTTAAATATTAATATTTTCATATAATATTTTAAATAATATTAACTATATTTGTATATTTTTAAAATCAGTACATAATAACGAACAGCACATATTATGATTTTAATGAAAACATTGACTAAAGGGTCCTTTCAAAGTCCCCCGGGGATGTTCAAGGGACAGCCGTGTTGCATCCCCAGGGGATGTTCTGAGAGACTTTCATAAAAATATTAAAAAACCTAGAAAATTATTTTCGAAGTGTAGCTAAAACCGTTTTTAGAACACGGAAAACATGTTTAAAGTTAAAGGGTTTTGAAAACTAGCACGTAAAACGTTCAGGGATGTTGGGGGATCTTGCGGGGATGTTCGCAAGGTCCCCGGGATGTCCATGTGGTCACTGGGATATGGTCGATTTTGCCACACTCACCACACAGCTCAAGTTGCCAAAATGCGGCAGCTCGTAAATGTGCGGTGACATCACCCCCTCTGCACAGGGGATGCTTGCCTGCACTAGCTACAAGAAAACCGACGGCCGCCCCCTCCACTCATGTCTGATGAGTTTTAGATTCGTCCCACGAATGACACAAACTTGCGCCAGCAAGTTGCTGCAGACAACCGACGATCTCCTCGAACTTCGATGTTGACTGTGGCGGTAATCATCCTGCTCGACTTTCCCTGAGGGCGCTCTCCTCGGATCGGGGCGCCATGCTGCGCCATGGTACGCCCTCCTCGGAGGCGCCTTCCACACCATCTTTTGTTGGGCCCTTGTCCTGCTTGACTCGACCCCTGGAAGCGCCCTCACCAAAGGCCCGCTCCGCTCCTTGCCTTTCTCCATCACTGGACGTGCTTGCCCATCTTGAGTTCCGCAGATCACCTGACGCGCCGATTTTGGCTGAAAGCTATTTAAAGCCAACGCCCAGATTTGCGAAACGCGTGCAGTTGAAATCTTATAATCTAGCATTTGAAAACTAGAGAAGATGACAGCCACACTTCAAGTAGAACAAACTTTACGAAACTGCGCCGTAATTAAAACATGTAAATTTAAATGCATTGGTTACCAATTAAAATTATTGGACATGACAAAATCGTAGAAGTAAGCGAAGTAGTACACTCCCACGCATGCATGGAGAGTGCTATCGACACAGCGGGCGAGCAACCTGCGTGCAAGTGCACTGCCGAGGTCACCCTCAATCCCGGACACGGCCCACACGGTTTGTAACGGACCCTGACACCCTCCTCTCACTGTGAAGTTTGCCTGTTGCGCGAGCCACCCTAGCTTGGTCGGACTCGGTCTGGGGGTTGAGAGGAGAATATCCTGGCCGTTTATAACTCAACTAACTTGTCACTTGAATAATAGAAATATTAATCTTGTTACCTTCTAACGATTTGTCTTATTTAAATTTAATGGAAACAGGAAAAAGTTGAATTGATAAGAAAGATTATTATTATGGTAAACCAATTTATGACTTTTATTAATTTAATGCAACAGACTACAGAATTTAATATGAAATATGGCCAGTTTACTATTGTAGGAAAATGTTAATAAATATTCGGTGCACAAACTTACAAGACGATCGCAGGCGATGCAGAAATTTATCACTGTAGCACATACCCATGAATGCAACTCGCGTGCAGCGTGTTGTCACCGATGCACTATAGCGGCTGTAACTCCCAGCCAGCAAGGGATTGACCAGCCGTGACACAATACGACAAGCGCGTGCTGAACTTACGCACTTGTGAACTGCTGATAGACGACTGGCCCCGAGTCGATGGCTGCATGCACCTTTGTCGACTCGAACATACCAACTTAACCTTTTGAACTTTTAGTGACGATTTACATATATTGATTTTTATACTGATTTTAGTAAAATTTACTAGGTCATATATTATATAATAATATAAGTTCTTTTTGACAGTAAAAAATAAATACATTAAATATTATAGTGAATTATTAATATTATAATTATTAAACACAGGGAATTTAATATGGTTAAATTTATAATTATGTTATTATTATAAAAAACAATTTGACAAATGATATATCGGGGGTATAATGATAAATTTAAATGCAATAAAAATAGAGTTGTTATATAGTCAAGCAAATGAAGTAATGACACAGCGGAGGGGGCCCCGAGGGGTTAATACCCCGCCGGAGGCGCGATTTTTTTGAAAAAGGGGGCGTGGCACTCGAATTTTCATTACAGGAGATATACATAAATTATAATCATACAAACGCTCTCAATAAAATTGTTTCCTTAATAAGCTAATTGCCGTAAATTTTTAATTTTTTTTATTCACTTTCGATCATGATCATTGATCATGGTGCATACCAGCTATGCATAATTATATTTTTTTAGCTGTATATGCATTTAAATACCTTAACGGTGTACCTTTTCATTCGGGAATAGGGCGGCCTGCACAAACGATTTACGTTTTTTCAGTTGTGTTTCTAGCGCCAAAATTTTTTTTGTAAAAGATTAGGAATAATCATGATACAACTATAATAGATAGGTCCATCAGCCCTACGAATTTGGACTGATCTGCGCATTTTGGCCAAAAACACCCAAGGTGACGTCACTTAGTGAGCTCAAAACAGCTGTTTTGCTGCCCCTTACAAAAATGAAGGATCCAGCCTGGATCCAATTGGATCCAGTTGGATCAGGAATGGATCGGGCTGGATCCAGTCTGGTCAGGAATGGATCAGGCTGGATCCAGTTCGGTCAGGAATGGATCAGACAGGGTCAGGAAACATGAAGCTAGGTTCAAACTGGATCCAGTTAGGTTCAGATAATTAAATATATATATAATTGGTGGTTCCAGCGAAATTTTAGGACCTAAAAGTAATAAATTTAATTAATGTATATAATAATTGTGCATACATATTATGTTCTTGCCGCTTCGTTTTTTTTTTTCTATAACATGAATATAATTAATGTATAATAGGCAATTAATTAACTTATATTTTAATTTCTGATGTCCGCACGTACGTACCTTCCATCACAAAATTAATTTATGTTTATAACTCTCATCCTTCATGATCGTAGTTGCTATACAAATATTTAATATTTAAAAAATATATAATTTAATTGAGAAAATTAAATATTTTAGTATACATATATATCTATTTAATTCATTTATATGCATTCCTTAAAAAAATGTCAAGGTTATTTTAATTTGTCAATTAAACTTGTAAAAATATATGCAAAATATATATTTTTTTGAAAATATGTATTTTATAAGCACAAGCTATAATTAAATAATAATTAAAAAAATATATATTTTAATTTATAATTTAATTGATTCCTATATTATTTTTCGGCAGCTTATCATAATAATATAGTCCTAATAAATATTTAATAAAGGTACAATTATCTATTAATTAATACTGAACAAATGCATGTATTTTTCCATAGAAAAATTTATTACAATTTTTGTGTTAAAATTTGTGTGTATACACATATATATATATATACATGTCAATTAAGGCTAGAATCATTATTTATAGAAAACACATAATATTTACATATAATATTTTAAATTCAATAGCTATAACATAGTTTGATATAAAGTTTACATTTAAATGATTTAATAGGTAGGAGAGAAAACATTATCTTACAAATAGATATAATATAATTATAATTATTATAATTCTTTCTTTTTATTGTTCATTGCTGAGGTGTTAATTATAAAGTAAATGTACAGTCGTCGCCTTGGAAAATTTCACACTTGCAGCCTTGTAAATCTCCATTCCCTGTGTTATTCTTACATGGTGATTAACAAGGCTGCAAATGGAAATTTTTCAACGCGACGACGGTACATAAATTATGATTATTGCAAATTACAGATTTTTTTCGACGTTGTTTGGTTGAAGGCATACATATTCATGAACACGTACAACTTTTTGTAATATATCCAGAGGACGGACATGCACAAGTTCATCTACCTCATTAACATGAATCACATGCTTTAATGCATATTGAGTTACAGTGTCCACAAATACTGGATTCTCTTCTGAAGGTAGCAACCTCCTTACAATACAATAAATACCACCCTGTTCATACTTTACAAAGCACTCTACTTTTCCAAACTTTTTTTCGTTGTGTTCTCGGAAGGCAATTGTGTAACTATTTCTTTTTTTTTCTCTAGCATAAAGAAAAGAGGAAACAACACCTTGGCCTTTCAGTGCAATTTGTGAATGAACTCTTGCTGATGAATTGGGGGGTTCATTTAATCTGTAGAAGTTTCTTATTTCCTGAATTACAACCAGAGGAACCCTAGCTGCAGGAATTAGTTTTCCTAACACAACACCATTAATTGGGTTATCATCCTGTTCTGCATGATCCTCTAAATTACATTTATTTTTGAGCACTTGCAATGCTATCAGCATTTTGTTGGTTGCTATTAATTGCTCAGAAACTTGCTGAGTTCCATGAACCAGCCGTAGAAGCTGTCCGTTCTCATTTTCAAAGGGAAATAATGATGTTGCCCAAAGTGGTCCCCAGTTTTGAACGCTTTCAGCAAAATGAAGATGTAAATGCATGTTGTATTTGTTTTGTGCTGTACCGTATAAATCCTCTATCCTCCCGACAAAGCTCTTCAGTAAGGCAGATGCCATTGCTATGTCTGCTTGTGAAATTGACTGTTGAAGGAGTAGATACATGGCACCAACATAACATATCCAGTGTTGCAAGTAAGGAGGAGGTAAAATTTCAGACAGCACAATGCAGGAGTAATATAAGAGCCAATTTCGGTATTCGGAAGCCTTCCAATGTGGTCTTCTAGCCACACTCCTAGGGACTCGGTTAATGTCGTTTGGAGGGTATATGGTCAAAAGTCTACCATCAATTTCTCTACTTCTTAATCCTATATACCATGGATCCATATGTGATGAACTGTCTAACCATAGATTTAACAATTGACGTGTCCCTCCAAGCAATCCACCATGCATATATTCAGGAATGAAGGACTTGCCCATGTCAAAGTAAGGAATTAAACTAACATAGGCCAAGCCCTTCACTCCTTTTACTCGTCGTCCTGTTCTAATTGCTTCTATTGCTTGTTGGTTCATACTGACATTCGTACGCAAGGGCGGAGCTTCCGCAAGAAAAGGGTAAACTCTTGGGAAATCTTCACCTGGATGTTCGCAGCCTGAACAACCATATTCACCATTGAACTGCGTTATATTTTGAAGCGGTGCTCTTGCAATAGAATCAACGGAAGCTGCGGGTCCAATAACTTTGCTTTTAATTCTTATGCCTGTCTCAGGATGATCCCACTGAACCCCTCCAATGTCATGCAAACGTCGCAACGAATCAACAAATGGTTTTGTATATGTGTTCATCTCTGGTTTGCATGAACCAAACCAGAGGCCAGCTACGAGAACATTTTCTTTCCTCTTTTTTGGTTCTAGTTCACATATTGTTAGCAGGATAGGCCATAACTGTGCATTTGAGCTTTTAAAAACTGGGACACCATCAGTGTTGAACAGAAAGGTAATGTCAAATTCCCCTCTGCCTATATTTGCTTCCCTGTATTTTTGCCCACCAGTTATATCACAAATTTTACCATCAACTAATCCTGAATTATTTGGTTGGAAATATTTGTACAGACGTCGTTGTTCGAAGCAATGTCGCACTAGGCTTTCTATTGAATTCTCAATGAACAAACCGTTGAGACTATTGCATCCACATTCCGGACATTCTATAAGTTCTTTTGTATCTTCCCATCTACCTAAATAATTATAGCACTGAGTGTTCTCACAAAATCTATGCCTCTTGTAATTGAAGTCTCTTACAAATGCCTCGAGAAATTTTAAAAGTTTATATTTTGTGTTTGGTAAATTGTTTGGCTGGGGCAAAGCAACACTAATAAGATTTAAAATATCAGCTAAACAAGATTTAGTTACTCTGTTTTTCATATACAGCTGCAGTATTAATAACACATATTTTCCAGTTGTAATATTAGTTTCAGCATGCAGACGTTCATCTCCGTGGGGATTTGGTGGAGGACCAACATCTTCATCTGAATCAGTTTCACTGTCAGAGGTATCAGAGCTACTAGTCTCACCAGGTGTGTCGCTGTCGCTAACATCTTGTAAGGCTTGAGCCAACGCTTCATTCTCAAGAAGCTGGTGCTCTTGCTGCTCGACAGGCTCAGGAAGATGATGCTGCTCAGGAACTTGAGCCACTTCTCCATCTACAAGAAAGAAAAAATTTAGTTGATGAAGAAAAAATAATTGTTCTGTAAGCAAAGTCCAGAATGGTTTCTGAATCGTAACGGTCGAAAGCTTCTCTGCCCCGGGAGTTCAAGACGGGGTGATGGGTAGGGATAGGGAACAAAGATGATGACAATAGAGGAAACCGAGATGATCCAAAGAGGTGCCACCATAATTTTTACTTTAATGGTCACCCATCCAAGTCTAGCCCTGCTTGACAAAGCTTCATTTCGGTGATCCAACGAGAACCGGTCGTCATTTAAATTTGAAGTCCGTAAAAATGGCTTGAAATTTAAAAAAAATGCCCAAAAAAATGCATAATTATCCTAGCCGCAACAACAATAAAAAGAAGGCTATAAAATAAAAGAAAAAAAAATTCACAATTTTTCTTTTCAGCAGAGCTTTATAATTAGCCTACTCCCAAGTTTTTGAAAATTTCTGTTTTGAAAATATTTTTTTATCTTGAAAGCAGGGTGAAAATAAAAAAAAATTATGTGAGTATGACCTAGCTCTCAATCACCCCAATTAAAATTTCTAAATTTTGTCAAACTTCTATTTCTAATCCTGAAAACAGGATAAGAAAAAAAAGTTCTCAAAGGCAATCCATTTTTAAATGAGGGCAAGAACCACAGTAAATTTTAACAATTAGTTTCTCTGCAAGCAAAGTTTATGGATAGGCAGGTTTCAGATTTTCAGAATTACTAAAGTGCATGTAGTGTTCTCATTTCCTTACCAGAGCTACCGCTTTGAGCATCCTCCTGCGATGCACTGTCAGAACTGCTTTCCGTCGATACTCCAGCAGCTGAAATATATTATTATTTTTAATTTTTGTGCGCTTAATTTTCACTCTATTTTTTTGTCCCTTATTTTTTTGTCCCTGCTATACATCTTTCAATATTTATTTCAAGCTAAAGTATGTGCTATACTCACCAACATTATCAGGTAAATGAATATCTTCCCCGGAATCCGAATCGCTGCTGGTATCAGAATGTGCTCCTTCATTGTCTAATCTCTGCCTCACGAGTCTCTGCAGGGTGCTTCTTGACATCTGGTAAAAAAAGTAAATAGTTGAAATATAACAGTCAAACTCCTATATGGTACATGATAATGTCTAAGGAGCATGCATTCATTTTTTAGCACTTAACAGTTTAGTTTAACTACAGTATAGGACATTATTCGTGATGCGAGTTCACGGTTTTGTAAAATTGTGTGAAATTAATTTTTTTTACAACTGCTATCATACTATATGATATGGTATGTTTACATTACATTGTTTGAGGGAGCTTAATTGTAATATACACAAATAATCAAAATTTGTCTAGTCAGATCTTCACTGAAAAATCAAGCTCGTCGTACATGACTCTATTACAGAGAGCCAAATATTCTGCGGTTTGAAGTTCACCCAAATTTTGATTATGTGTAAAGTAATGTCAAGCAGCTGATCATTGAGGACATCAGAGAAGTATAAAATTAATTACAAATTTATGTTTTATGAACTGAAAATGTCAGCTGTATCATATGCAGTATGCATATGTGCATAATATATGCATACTGTATATCATCATACCACAGGGAAATCAGCCCTGTACCAACGTGAAAATACACCTTACTTTGTTATAAACGTAAGCAAATGCATAATGCATTAAATTTTATGCAGTTAACGCTACAAATCCTGAAGGTATATTATCATACAAGCTTACCTTTGAAAGAGCTTGCTGGATAGCACGCTTTCTTCGCCGTGCTCCTGCTTCATTTTGGTCCTCCATTTTTCTGAACTATTATTTATAATAAACTCGTAGTTCACTGTCATACCTTTAATAAATATTAACTATCAAAACACATAATTACAGGAAAATTTTAATGAATTATGAACCTCTGTGCAACGGCACAGAGAACAGAGAAGATAAAATGGTGGACGGTGGACCAGGTGGAATAACAAATACGCAAAGCATTGTGGGTTGTGATATTTGGTTGCTAAAATTCCGGATAATTTCGGTTATTTTCGTCTTTAAATAAAGAATTTATCTTTATAATTTTCTAATAATATTGAATTTTTTTATTGAAATAAATATATAAATATTTAACTACAAAGAATTTTTAACGATCATTCAGATTTTATTTGACATTTTACAATAAATGGCATCTTTTCTTTCATCCCGAATGAATGTCGTCCATTATCCATTATGTATGTATAAAGCGGGGGAATCAAGACATGAAAGTTCGCTAAGTTGTTACGTTTTTTTGTAATAAAATTTGGGTGAGAGTACGTGTGCTATATATCTGGGATTAAGTCATAAACAGGAACCATCTTTCAATTGCTTACACCACTCAACATGAAATAGAATTTAAGTTAATTTTTGTTGAAAGCTGCATGCATGCAATTAAGATGGTGAGGGGCAACAACGCCAACAACGACCACATCAACAAGAGCTCAAACTACTTGGTTCAGTATTTAGATAATGATAATGAACTGAGCATTGTAGATGCCGAAGACTTTTATTTAGAAACTTCACAGCATAAGTTGCCTCATGTTCGTGGTGTTGCGAAAGTGAAAAACCCAAAATATGAAAAACCGAATCAACGTGATGGCACAGGGCGTCTCATACCACAGACTTTTGAGGTAGTAGTGAGAGCTATATCAGGTATGTATGCATACTGTAGGTATGATACGTTGTGATATTCTTTATTCCCCCACTGTATATATGATACATACATTTTTATAATCGAAATAAATTTCCATGTATGCATAGTATGTATAATTAATACTATATGCGAGTGTTCTGTAAGAGTATTTCATACTGTTTAGGGAAGTTGTTGTAAGATATTGTTTAAATGTTAAATTGCTCCCCTACAACATTAAATGTATACATACAGTATTATATAGGTCTGTTCGTAAACCCTGCCCAGAGTACATATTTGCCGGCACATATTCTACACCTGGGTAGGAAGTGCAGTGCAAATGACCTCACACTTTTTGTTCGTAAACTTACCCAGAGTACACTGCATGGTTTACGAACAGACCTACTGTCTCTTTGTAGGGAACCAAATGTAGAATGCTGTTTGCATATGGCAGCTAGGGACTTGACCCGCGACTTGATCCTCGATGGATCCGCGAAAAACGTTCGCGGGTCATGGTCATGGTTCCATTGCATATTTATGTACTTCATATTTCTTAGCGGCTTTAAAGATTCGAACCCTTTGTTGTAATTGTGTACAATTTTGACGTACCTTCTTCTTATGCTGTACTGGTTCCACAGACTCAAAACCACAACTCACTTCATGGCTAGGAACCATGATGAAGACTGGGTTATTTTTTGTGGAGGACAACAACAACCCCCCATTTCCAAAGCGAGGTTGCATCCCGAAAGACCTTACTTCTAGTGAAGATGAAGGATCTCAACATCTTCCTCAACAACCACCGGAACCAAACACGAGAAAGACAGGAAAAAGAAAGAAGAAGGTGAAGTATTATACATTATAAACAATGGTTTGTTACAACCATTGTGAGTACAGTCAACCGGGGTAACATTGAAGGGTTTTTACTACCTTTCTGATCATAACTTTTAAAAAAAAAATATCTGGCAAATAAAAAATTACCAGTTGTGTTACTTAGCTAGAGATGTCTAAAAATGTTTGTAATTTTTTTTTTTGCCCCAATTATTAACTGTAAAAAAAAATTAAAACAAGCCCTTCAAAGTTACCCCGGCAATGGGGTAACATTGAAGGGCCTTGCGGACACTTATATTCAAGCAACTTAAAAGTGTAATTTTTTTGTTAATGTGTCCTACCATGTAATTTACTCTTCTGGACATATTTTTCAGTAACTTAGTAGCATATTAAACCATTATTTGCAGGTAATTATAGGTTAATTAGATAATTAATTACAGTAATTGATTAAAATCCTCCAAATATTTTAAACATTCATTTTATTTATTTATTTTTCTCTCTCTGAACATATTGGGGGGCATTCACAAAGCACTTTTACCCCAACTTTAGCCCCAAGTTTTATCCCTGGTACCATGTTTATGGTGCTAAACCAGGGGCTAACCATGTCTAGCTCCTAGTTTAGTACCAGGGATAAAACTTGGGGCTAAAGTTGGGGTTAAAGTGCTTTGTGAATGTCCCCCATTGTGTCATATATGTTTACAAACATTAATAATTTTATAAGAATGCAGAAGAATTTAAAAAGTTATGTTGAAACTTTTTAGAAATTTCTTCTCTTCATGTTCAGGCTTGAACTGGCATCATTTCCGGATTAGTATTCTTATGGTAAACAGCAGAGTCTTCTGCGCGCAATGTTTTTAACAAAACATTGTTCAATGTCTGTCGCGTGGCCCGATTATTGCGTGACGCTTTAGTTCCATTTTACGCCCGCCAGAGCCAACAGAGGCGCCACTAGCGAGCGGTTTTTGTTGACTATGCGCCATTGTTTAACATAGGAATTTCGAGAGTTGGCGCCTAAATGTAACGGTATCTTCTAAAGTACAGCACCAAAAGTAAAAAAAATCATCATTACTTCGTACTACATTGATCCAGGTAATGCAAAAAAATAATTATTAGCAAATATTACTGTACTTTATCTTATTTTTAACACAAAAAAGAGAAGACGCAGACTGAGGTTAGCATTTCATTGCCTTTAACGAGATTCTGTGCGATCATAAATGTTGCATGGGACTTCAGTCACTCCAGCATTAAAGTCTAACAGCATAGAAACTTGTAGCATATCAAATTACTGCTATATCTTCAGTATATAGAAATTCAAAGTTAAAATTTTAAAACCCTATTATATTGCTATTTTTTTTAAAATAAATCAACAAATGGACACTAGTGCGGCTAGTAAGAGCAGCCAAGTTCTGCCAGAACTGCTAGCTAAGAGATTTTAGAGCTTGCAAGCCCTTGGGAACATAGAAATGATGTACATTACCTACCTACACCAGAGTTACCGCTCAACATTTCTTCGACCGTTTCAATGATAAAAAACCGTTAAAAATTCTTAATTTTTTCTATAAAATTTCCGCGCATGTTAATTTCTTTCCATTTCACTTGATTTTTGAAAACTTTTCCTGATTTTTTTAATTACTTCCATTAGGTTTTCATGTTATTCATAATGCTTCCCTTGATAATTACCGCTCGCTGGTGGCGCCGCCAGCGGCAAAAAATTGTAAACAACGGAGTTTGTTTACTTTTTTCCTTTCTCGCGTTCAACAATCGAAAATTACACCACGCGACAGACATTGAACAATGTTTTGTTAAAAACATTGCGCGCAGAAGACTCTGGTTAACAGAGAACTTGAAGTCCTTGGTCAGTTGGCTGTTCAATTATGAACATATAGTTGAACCATTTTGAATATCACAATACATCTTCTTTAACTTGACAAGCAGATAAGTTCCAGAGGTGAAGCCTCAATTCCGTCGCTAACTTGTAAGTCGCTAATCCCAGTGACGAGCTCACTTGTCAGTTGTAGACAGGGTCATGTTTTTTTTTTTTTTTGTCACTATAATCTGCGTTATTCCCATTTGTAATTTTTTGTCATCATTGTTTGAGCTCTTTTTGTCATTCACACTCTGATCCAGTGGCGTAGCCACGGGGGGGGGGGGGGGTTCGGGGTTTACCCCCCCCCCCCCATGAAGATCGAGTAGTGACTGGATATAAGAAGAAAAAAGGAAAAATTATAGAAATTTGAAAAAAAAAAGTTAGATAAAAAATTGAAATTTAGGGGTATCAAGTAGTATTTTCTTTAAAATAAACAAATTATAAGTTAGTTTCTAATTTTAACAGGAAAAAGTGCGACTCATAAATAAATGTTTTATTTCCCTTACAAACTGCATGTGCATATATAACTACTATTGTATAAATTAAAACGCTCTCACGCGTGTGCCGCACTTTCAATTAATTGGTTGCTCCACGCGCCCGGTGCAGACAAAATTTAACAAAAATAAGAGAAGCAATTCCCTTTTTTATTGATTTATTTTTCACAATATCTTAATGATGTGAACTTGGATTATTAAATAAATTTTAAAAATCAAATTCAATTAAATGACACGTACACTGATTCTATAAAAATAATATAAAGTGGTTACATGAATTACTTGATTTAATTAAAATGATTTACTCAAAGCTTTATTTATTATACGCACGTATTCAAAAGAAATTGAAAAATGGGGTGAAGAAATATAAAATGTTAAAAAATTGCATCAGGCCATATATTTTACCCTCTAATATAATAGTATTTTTCCATTATTTTACCCTAAAAAAGGGGCGTGTCCTTAAAAAAAATCGCGCCTGCGGCGGGCAATTGGGGGGCTTCGCCCCCCAAGCCCCCCAGTGGGCTCTTCTCAATCTTTGTCCTGAAGGACCCCCCCCCCCCTTGGGCATATCCTGGCTACGCCACTGCTCTGGTCACTTACTCTTGACTTTGCAACAGACGAGGAATGTCGACACTCTTCACTCTTACCTCATGCCATCTTTAGGCAAGGGAGGGGAGGGGTCATGCATGGTTGGGGTCATTCGTGTTAACTAAATATACCACCCATTGCCCCTCCATCTTCCATAACCCCACCAGACTCAGCTGACTCACTCTGACTTCAGACCTGGAGAAATGTGCTGGAGACACACTTTTACCTGATGCCACCTGTAGACAGGGGGGAAGGGGAGGGAGGGCGAGTCTATAGTTTAGGTCACCTCTAGAATAGTTCTTAAGTTCAAAAAACTCCCACCTACTGCTCCTTCTAGTCCTTGTACCCCTCCATCCCAAGACTTTTAGCGGACTCACTCTGACTTTCATACTCCGACGAGGAGCAATATAACTTGAGGCAGTGGCTTGGTTGCCTGGTTCTACTTGAAGGCAAAAGGGGTTCCATGGGGGGGGGTGGAAGGGGGGGTGATGGCTAAGTGACCTACTGGTAGGTCTAAATTTTCATCAGTGCAGTCTTGATTGTATACACTCTTTGTATCTGTTGACCTCTTCTGTACTCGAATCAGGCCTACCGGTAGTGCGTAAGAGATTTCTTAATGAATCTGGAATTAAAATTTAATTAGTATGATTGTAGTTCTGTTCTAACCTTTATCATAAAATTAATAAATTAATTTAACAGTAACTGAGTCCTAAAAATGTTCAGGCATGAAATGAGACAAATATAGTTTTAATGTCAAACAATAGTACAGTACCGGTAATTACAAGTAATGGCATAAACAACCCCCCCCCCCCCCAATTGATGTTGTGGTACATAGAGAAATACATAGGCAATGGGTGGGTTCACTTTCCCCTACTCACTTCTCATGGGAGAAACATTCTGAAAGATGGAAGACTTTTTTTGGAACTTTTTTCTGGCTCCGCCATGGAGTACCGGACCCGAATAAAGTGCTAAAAATCTTGTGGTGGACTAAAAAGAGAAAAAAGTAGTTCAAAATTAATTGAAATGTATGATGCAATGATATATAGTATGATTTGTGCACTAAATTCTGTATCAGATTATTTTTAAAGCTTCATTCATTCAAGCTTCATTCAAGCTTCATTCAAGCAGGTCGAGCGTGGCGCAGTGCATTGACCGGTTCTCGTTAGATCACCGAAGTCAGGCTACGTCGAGCGTGGTTAGTACTTGGATGGGTGACCGTTTCAAGTAAAAAATACGCTGCTCCCTCCCTGGGGTAAATTCATCTCGCTTTCCACCCAGTGCAGTGATGCACTTGTGTGTGGTTCCCCAGGCTTTGGACATTGCTTTGGTCCACTGAGAAAAAGTAGAGGTGTCCGTCCTGACTGAGGTTTTCCACGGTTCCCTCAGTCTCACCTCAGCGAATGCTGGGACGCGTAAGCATGCAGGCCGTGGCCACTATCCGTTCCCTACCTTATCCCTACCCAGTACCCCGCCGCGAGCTGTAAGCTCTTAGGGGTGTATCCTTGTAAAAAAAAAAAAAAAAAAAAAAAAATAGTGATGTTCTCTAAAGCCCTTCAAAGTTACCCCGCCGAGCCCTTCAATGTTACCCCATTGAAAGTAAAAATTCATAAAAAAAAAGTTACAGGAAAAATTTCAAATCCTTTGGTACATGTGTTAAGAAGGGTTGAAATATAACACTGAATAGCATTGCAAGTTCCAACTTGTATTTGCTTACCTTGTGGATGGCTTATTTCCAGACTTCTTATTTTGGTCACATTTTTCATTCTTCAGTAAAAAAAAATAATTATCTCCAATTTATCAAGTGCAACCCTTAAATCTATTTTTCTCTATTAGCTAATAACATGTTCCTACCATATAGTGAGAAAAAACTTCAGTGCACACAGTAGATTGGTCTATAAAAAATCACAAATCTTTATTTTCCTCATTTTCAAAGTTACCCTGGGCTTTCAAAGTTACCCCGGTTGACTGTAGTAAACTTTGTTTTTTCATACTTGCTGTTGTGTCGTTTTAGAGTGCTGCGGTGCATGAAGTGGATGGCTCTGACTCGGAGGAAAACGAGAAACTTAAGAAGGTATTTTGACCTTTATTTTTACCGTATTAAATAAATATTATGGCTTCATCTTTGGAAAAAATAACAAAAAGAATTTAATAATAATAATAGTGATTCGCCCTGTAGCTCATGGCCAGTGGTGTCTAAAGAAAATAATAAAATAAAACCTTATGTGTGTTTGCTAAGGTGTACATCTTTTTTCAGAGAAAAGAGAAGCAAAAAAGAGAGCGTGAAGTCAAGTTTGACTCCATTCACTCCAAAATTTTAGAACTCCAAGCTGCTGATATTAGCAAGTCGCTGGTCCAAAGAGAGCCACAGGACTATTTGGATCTTCAAAAACGAATACATGATCTAGAAACGAGGAATTCACAATTAGAGAAAGATTTGGCTTTTTACAAAGGTATTTTTTTTTATCTATCTGAAGTAACTTTGTGCTCAAAATATTTTTATAATTAAGCACTTTTAAATAATTTGCTGCAAGTGCACACTTTAATTAATACAGTATAAAAAGTGGCCTTTCTATTTTTTATTTTTTGTACTGCTCTCTATTATAGATATGGCACAGACCTCCACTATCTTACAAGATGCTAAGAAGGTTCTTCGTCTCGCCAATGCCAATGAGAAAAAGACTTCTACACCAGAATGCGTTCTCCAAGACACCCCTACTTATCTCGCTTCGCCTCCCTCATCCTTGCCTCGCCACCAGTCACTGCCCACACTTGCCCATTTAAACCGTTCACTGACTCCAAAACTCTCTAAAACCCCGAGCCCGGGGCCTTCAACATCCTCAATTCCATCATCATCCTCAGCATCATCCTATTCTCTGTCTCTTGAGTTTTCGAATCCCAGCACTTCGCTGGAATCATCATATCATGATGTAGAAGAAATGGTTGACTCGGTCTTCCAGAACCCACCGTCTCCTACCTATTCATGTTTAGAGGAAAGCTACCCTTCTGATAAACAGAGTAAAAATAAATCTCCAGATAGCGTTGCGAATGACAATGTGGAGGCGGAGGTCAAATCAGGGCAGCTGAAATATTCTTCTAAAAGTGAAGGAGTAAGTAAAGTGTATACTGTAAACCCCAGCCGTCACATTTAACTTGGTTATGGTCTTAAATTGTTTGTAACGCTCTCAGTCAATAGTAGTCAGTTTGTAACAAAGGAAATTACTGGCTGAGCCGAGCCAAATAACTCCCGAGCAGTTCCGACCATAATCAAGTTAAATGTGACGGCTGGTGTAGATGAAACAAAGTTGACATAGTAATTCATAGCAATTATTGCATTAATTTTATATCATCCAGATTTATGAGCTACATCTACCATGATCTCATGTGTATAATAATGAGCTATTTAATTGCTATCAGGTAATTTTGAACTGTAAATAGATATGATTATTGATACATTTACCTGGAATTGTGATAGTTCATATATTAATTGCTGCACATGAGATCAAGACGATGGATCCCGAAAAGTATAATATTAAACAAAAAGTATTTTTTAAAGGAGGGGAACTGCTTCAACTTTTATATATTTTTATTTTTTTTTCATGCTGTAAAACTTATAATTGTACCAAAAAAAGTTGCACCACCCTCCGCCTTCCAGGAGTTCCAGCCTTCCGGACGGTTGGCGTTCAAATAGAGCGCCGAGGAAGTGGGGCAAATGTCGTCAAAACGGCACATGTGCAGTACGCTAAATATCGGTGGCGAACGATATTTAGCGTACTGCGCATGTGCCGTTGTGACGACATTTGCCCCACTTCCTCGGCGCTCTATTTGAACGCCAACCGTCCGGACGGCTAGAACTCCTGGAAGGCAGAGGGCGGTGCAACTTTTTTTGGTACAATTATAAGTTTTACAGCATGAAAATAAAATAAAAAAATATAAAAGTTGAAGCGGTTCCCCTCCTTTAAAGAATAAGAAAAAAATATTATTGTCAAAAATGTCATCTTTGTGATTTTTTTTTTATGCTTGCTTTTTTTTATAGGTGATGGAAATAATGCCCAACACTGGTGTATACATGAAGGAAGAAGTATGGGAGGGAATACAACAATTAAGAAGCAAGTCGGTGACTAGTGCAGCCCGGAAAATCTTTGATGACGTGTTTACTGAGCACAGCCTCCTTACCTGTACCGCTAGAGGAGGACCAAATGCAGCTGGCCGCAGAGCATTGAATCAAACAGCTGTGAATGCTATAATAAGTATGTCATAAAAAAACAGCAAGTATTGAATTTAATTAAAAATTTAAAAAATATATAATAATATACAGCAAACCTTCGATTTTGTGGAGTACGATACTATGAATTCTTCGATTTTGTGAAGTGGAAATGTCAGTCCCAGCTAACTATTAAGATAGGCCTTTCAATGTTAACACTTTTGATTTTGTGAAGTTCGCTTTTGTGAAGTCAGGTTTTTTTGGGTCCCTTTTGAGACTTCATAAAATTGAAAGTTTACTGTATTTAAATAAAGAGACCATATGCAAGCAAATACTTCAAATCTGCTTTTCAGTTTAATAAAATAAGACAGCTAGGAAATATCATTCTTCCCCATGATCAATATTAGAGATTGCTTAAAAGAGGAAAATTAAGTATAGGAATTTTTGTCTTTACGTTATGATTTAGCATCTTGATCTTCCATCGTATTCATGGACTTGTATCACATGTATGAATTTTATTCATAATTGTCTCAAATTCAGCATTCTATTCTCTTTCTGAAACGTTGAATCAAATTATTACTAATAATAATAATAATACTAACGAAGGAAATAAATTTTGTGTCTAATTATTGGTAAAGAAACCTCTTCAAACATTTATTTTGTATTAATACTTTCAGACAGAGTCAACAAACTGGCAGCTCATCAAAAGTGGCCGCCCTGCTCTGCGGACACGATGAACAAGTCTCTTGGTTCGAAGCTTTCCGAGATGCGGCAAAAGGAGAGAGCGGCTGCGGAGTTGCTTCAACACTCTCTCAAAGAGAGAGAGAACGCTGAGAACGGCGAAGAGGGCAAGTGATCTAGTTAGTGGCAAGTACTAGAAGCACGACTGCGTTTTCTGATAGATCAACTTAAAAACTTTAATTGAAAGACAAATGTGAAAAATTGCGACTTAATTGGTGGAAGGTTTTTCTCAAAATTGAAATAAAAAAAATAATAATAATAATAAGGTGATTGAATAAATTTTATTTTTTTCTCAAAATTAAAATTAAAAAAAAAAAAAAGTTAAAATATTAATTTTATTTTATACTTTTTTCATAATAGTTTTCATTCTTTTTTATTTGGTATAGAATTCAATGTGTAGTGTATAGTAAATTTTCTACTGTCTCAGAGTAATCGGTGTATTCACCGCACTGATTACGTGAATTACTTTTAACTTTTTTATACTTTTAATTACTTGTTGTGCTTTTGATACTAGTTATTTCAAAATTAAATTGTATTTTTTTAAAAAAATAAATGTTCTTTAAATTGATCATGCAGTTACTGTACTTTTATTTCTTCTTGTGCGAATTAAAATTTAGTTTTTTTAAATTATTTGCCTTTTATATACTCCTACGTACTCCACCATAGAGAGTATATATTTTTATAATCATATTAGGTTTTATTGTACTATTCAATTGTTTCATTAATTTCCAGAGAACATTTTTTACTTATTTAGATTCAAGGTTAGCTATTAAAATGATAGCATATTATAATAATATGTATAATGTGCGCATATTACTGACAACCTACTACAGTAAATAAATTAATCTTACAGTCAGAACTCTCGTTTAGACTCGTGGTGCGCCAAGGCAACGCCTGATGTCTCGATCCAGTGGAATAATATCTTGCTGCCGGTTCTCAGGTATTGACCTTGGCGCACATATTACCATTCTAAGGTTTTTGATTTATACCAACTGCCAATAGTAAGTCAGTGAATTAAAGTACGTATCCAGCCATGCAGTAGGACATCATGCATCAACATCCAGCTGCAGTACGAGCTACACTGGTCGAAGAGCCCCTGTGGACCGAGTACCTCGACTTTGTGTTCTTCTGATGATCCGATGTCGTTCTTCGTAAGGAACCGGCGACCAATAACTGGGCTACAGCTAGGGTATATTACCAACAAGACTAAAGCCAAATTTGATCAAAGTGATGTGTTTTTTTGGTAGTTTAAAGTAGCATTCTATTATAGGTATAATTGGAAAAAGGAAAAGCTCAATATAAGGAAAAGCTCAATATAAGGTAAAGCTATTTTAATCTGGGTTCCTTGAATTTATGCAATATAAAATGAGTTTTTACTGTACGATATTTATAAGTAGAGACTATTTTTATATTTTTAGCTTTCAGTTAGTTGAATCAACATGGCTCCAGTCGCTTCGAGGAAGAAATCCAGATCGAGGCAGGTTGAGATTCAGATCCAGTTCGGTCAGGATCAAGGTGGATCGGGTCCTGATCGAGCTGGATCCAGTTCGATCGGGTCCTGGTCGAGCTGGATCCAGTTCGGGATCGATCAGTTCGTGCTGCTCAAATTCTGATCCAACCCGACCCGACCCGACCCGACCCGATCCTGATCCAACCTGAATGAATTATTTTCGTAAGGGGCACGAGGGGCCCCTACCGGAGCAGACTTTTTGTTCAACATTAGCGAGAACGTTGCTTTTTATCTCATCTCAAATTTGATATTTATTTGCAATACTACAAGCCAAACCGGTTGCAGTAACGTATTAAAAGAATTTTTTAACACTGCAATTCGCAAGCAATCTGGAGTAGAATTTCGTATCTTTGTTCATAAAGCATACAAAGTTGCTATTGGCTGTGCGCAGATTAGTCACCTACCGTTTGCGCAGCTTCATTTGGATTCAAGCTTTTTTATCATGCACACTTTGCAGAGCCATGCGCAGTAGACTACTAACATTTAAAACTCGTTTCTGCGCAGCTTTTCTAAGCCATGGCTATTAATTTACGGAAAACTCTATAATAGAGCAGAAAAAATTAAACGTATGCACCGTGCGCATGGGACGGCCCTGAGGAATAATATTTTCTTCTGGAAGTAATTCTGCCATTTTTATAACAAAAAAAAATAAAAACGTAATCATCACGCTAAAGCAATTAAATTATAAGAATTAAATTGTACAAAACACTGAGATGAAGAATTTTTTTATGCATGGCAAATTAGTGCGTTTTTATAGTCCATTAATTAAATAAAATATTGGAGAAAAGCACGAAAAAACACTTATAAAGAGCCATAAAAATCACGCACTGTATTGCTTATTATTAGTTTCCCGGAAACTAAAAACTAAACTTTGATGATTGATGAGTCACTCGCGCGTGGACCCTTAAATTTTGTCCCTGATTTTTATCATTTATGCGCCATCTATTGATACACTATTTAACCAGTTGGGCGTTCCGATTCCCAAGAGCCGCCATTGTACAAGCAGTGCTTGTACATTCCACAAGCTTCAGCATTTACCACCCCCTCCCCATACATTTCCTTACGAAGCTTTACGTTGGGTGGGTTTATTTACAAGCAACCAAAGTGATTGCTTATACCAGTAGAGGCGCTGCTATTGCAAGACAAAAAAAATAAATCTCCGATTTAAATGCGGCAAAATGCTGGCAAATTTAAAATTGTTAAGAGAGAAAAAAATGCTTGTCACGAAATTTATTTTCTTCTTCTTTCTCGGTAAATTTTAGGGCAAGCATTGCTTGCATTGCTTTTATGGACCGCACGCCCCTGGTGGCTCGCTTGCTTGCGGCTGACTCTCACAGCCCCTCCCTGAACTCACCAACACTCCGAGCATCCACAAGCGACCATGAAGAAATTATTATTCCATGCTCTGTATTTTTCATTGATTCCTCCAATGACGGCGTAACTACAAAATATACCAATATAGTACATATTCTACTGAATAATTAAAAAGATGTTATTGCGATGCAATATATGAACTCATGCAGCTTTAGTCTATGAAGGTGCTCCATATATATATATATCTTATTTACATTCCTGCGAGCTGGAAAATCATAATTTAATATCAGAATAAAGGTGCTTTCACATATTCGAAAATCGCTACGGAGTTCCGTAGCTATGCCGTAGGCCTTTCACATATTCTCGTTCATCTGCGGCAGCTGCGGCGAAAAATCATGTGAATGCCGTAGCAAAATCAAACTCATCTTGATTTTGCTACAGAGTTCCGTAGATCGATCGCGAGATGCTACGGAACAGCTACGGTGCGCCGCAGCAAAATCAACACATTTGCTACGGAGTGTTTCCGTAGCGATTTTCGAATATTTGAAAGCACCTTATCAGGTAGAGTGAAAATAAAAGTAAGGGTGAATTCATTGGCTGTCTCCTGCCAATTCAAGAATATATAATTAATATATTATATATATTTTGTTATATTTTATATAATTATATCTAGGATGCTGCTGCAAATCAGACTACTTCGTAAACACAACTCTGTTGGTCCAGTGCTGTGCCAACACTCTAAAGTACCGGTCCAACACATTTTTGACACCGTGTGTTTACTGGGTAGCAGCAAATAATGTTGTGAACCCAAATTAATCATTATATACCTGGAAACTTCTATTCAAGTGACTAATAATGTTTTGTCATTATTAGTCTCATTTGCCGGCCAGAATTATCAATATATAGAGTAAAAACTTGTTATTACTTTCAGTCAAGGGACTCGGGAAATTACGGTTACCTTATATCGAGCTTTTCCTATCCACGCAACGTTAATTACTTTTATGGGACCGTAATCGCCTTTACTCAAAATTGAATTTTACCTAACAACAAGTTGCAGAATAACGAGTTTTTACTGTAATTATACATAAAATATTTAAGTTATATTATGATTTTGTTTATAAACGATTGAAGGAACATTAAATGAAAAGGTCCTTATAATAAAGAAACTTAAAATTATATTTTCACATAATATAATTATTTTTTTCTTTTTCACATGTTACAGATTTGAAAAAGATGGGAAACACAGAAGATGAGAGGTTTATGCAGGCTGGTCTTCGCCCTTGGTTGCTCTTGTGTAGATGACTTGGGCATGGTGTTTGATCACCTGCTTGATCAGCCCTGCAACAAACACTCCAGTCAGCACCTCAAACTTATCAGGATTTTCAGTGTCTAGGCTAACAGTTGCTGCCGTTAGCTATAAAATTTTTACGTTAGCATGTCTGTGATATGCAAAAAATTTCCAAAGGTTAAATAACATAATTAAATATATAGACTGTTCCATATCTTGGGTTACTTTTATATTTTTTAAGCGCCTTCGTGTTACACGAAAAATTTTCACCCAAAAACACTTTTTGAATTTTGCTAATTGGACAATGTAACAATTTTTACATTTAGAGGTAGAAAAACCAACCCCTAATGCAAAAAAACTTAACTTGGCAAAAAGTGTTTAAGTGTTCAAAAAAAGTATTCCTGGAGTAAAAACACGATGCCACTGTTAGAATTATCTTATCTTTATTTTTTAACAATGTTAGGGTTATTTTTAAAGGAGGGGAACTGCTTTAACTTTTATATTTTTAACGTTTTATAAATAAATAATATCAAAATTACTTGTGCACCAAAAAAATAGTCACCACCCTCAGCCTTCAGCCAGTTCAGCAGTTGATTTTTAAAAAGCGCGCCAAAGAAAATTGGGGCTTATGACGTTAAGCGCCATGATAGGTCAAGCGCAACCAATCGTGGCGCTTGACGTCATAAGCCCCAATTTTCTTCGGCGCGCTTTTTGAATGTCAACGGCTGAACTGGTAGAAGGAGGAGGGTGGTGACTATTTTTTTGGTGCACAAGTAAGTTTGACATTATTTATAAAACATTAAAAATATAAAAGCTGAAGCGGTTCCCCTCCTTTAAATGAAGGGTGGGCCAGGGACAAAAAAATAACATCAGTTTTGAAACCTGCAGGATCGATTACCAAAAAACTAAAAATTTCAAGATGAAATCAATTTTTTTTTAAAGTCACTTTGATTCAATTACACAAACCTTTGAGCATATGTGAGCAAAAAATCATGATTATTCCATTAAAATTAAAATAAATAAAAAAAATTTTATTCAAAAGTGTAACACGAGATATGAAATAGTATGTATATTTTTTATTGAGGATGCAATTCTATTGCAGAATTGCGGGGCATACATGACCAAAATGTGTCAATTGCCCCAAAATACCAACCAACCAACCAGCAATTCTATTGCAGTGTTCTCTACATTATGCCTGCTGTCTTCATGATCTCAACTCCACATGATCTCAGCATATTTTTGATAGACATGTTCTGCCACAAATGTCACAATGCTGACAATATTGTAATTATATTGTATACATATGAAAAACTAATTTTATTTTATCAACGTGTGATTTTCATGAAAAGTTAATTATACAAGTAATCTGGTAGCTTTCTTTAAAAACAGTAGAATGAACATTAAGAAAAGTCAACTACACATTGCAGATACTGACCCTTCTGGAGGAGCTCATCAAGTGCCCGCCTCGCGAGAGAGCCGCGGACCTTAAGTCGCTCACTGACGACAGAGGGTGTAATTAGCTTGTAGGCGGGGACCTCCTTGAGAAGCTTCTCATAAGTGGGCTTGTCGAACAGCACCTGATTGTTCAGCTTGTCACGAACCTTGCCCTTGGACCACTTCTGCAGGCAAACAGAATAACAAACCATTAGAATGCACAGAGAATAGTTTTATCCTGCAATATAATATATATGCCAATTGCTGTAGTGTTCCAATCAGTCTCATTAAATCAGCTTTGTAACCTTCACTAATTTCAGGACATAAGAGTGACATCACTTTGGACACTTCAGTCAAACTTTTTCTTTATATTACACAATTTTATTAGGTACTTAGACATTAGGTATAATGGTTAAAAAAAAACAGGCAAAAAATAAAAAGAAAAGCAAAAAACTAGCATTCAGAAATATTTATGTTTATGATCTCTCACTTGAAATTATAAATTTAAGTCTTGACATACACAGGCATAATTATAAAAGACAACCTAAGTGGATTCCCTCCACCCCCTGAATTTAATAAATAGAAAGTAATGAGGAACTACTGTACTTGTTACAGTTTTTCAGAATTTTCTGAGCCTGGGAACTATTTTTAACAAATTATTGAAAGTGCATGTATGCCTCTTGGAGGTGTTTAGGCCCTATCCTTTTATCAAGGACCAAATGCCTCCTGGAAGTCTGGTCACAACTTCAATAACTTTTTTTTAAAAAAAGTTGCAAAACTGCAAACAATCAGAAAAAATCAGAGTACTGTAGCATAATTTGATGTCCTCTATTGCATTAAAAAATCCAGGTTAATTTTTCAATTTTAAACGGTTAAAGTCAAGAAATACCTCCTCAATATGGAAGAAAATCCAAAACATTCTATCTTACATTGGATCCCCAGAAAAAAAATTTGAAGTCAGAGGGAATGCATAATTTAATATGGGGTCTTAAGCCTGAATACAATTTTTCCTTACATTTTTTTTTATCCCCATACAAATAAATACAGTTGAATTTTTCCTGACTGTCGAGAGAGTTAATTAAGCATGCAGAGAGTTTTTAGAGAGAGACGACAGTTGGAGAGTTAATTATTCAGTACCAGTGAGCATCATGCACCTGCAAGAACTTGGAGCAAGTACACACACCTCAAGTACAAACCTTCAGATATTACACTTTGGTTCCAAATTTTAATAGTGTATCATACATAATAAGTTCCGTCATTGGTAACCAACCATCCATACATAATTAGAGCAAGTAATAAAAAATTTATTCATAATCAAAGTAAAATAGGTAGACAAAGAAAAAGATAAGGATTTAGCATATTTAAAAAGGAAGTCCAACGTAGGTAGAATATTTACCTTCTTCTTGGCCTTGCCACCGGAACTTCCTCCCTCCTTCTTCTTTTGTGTTTTCTGTGGCTGTTTGGATGAAGATCCTTTGGAATCTTTCTTGGGAGCCTAATTGAAATTTTACCAGGTCAGTTTTAAAAATTCATAAATAAACACACTTCTAATAGTAGAAGTAGAGAAAACTGAAATTTCTTGCCAAAAAAGGATTGACTTATTGTTTAATTTTAAAAAGTATTTGCATACTGTGTAATTACATTGTTTCTAATCAAATGTATAAAATATGAAGATCTTATGCAAATTCTCACTGTATGTATGCATACGTATACAAATTGACCGAGCTTCTTTTACATTACGCATACTTTGAAAATTGCTAGGGCACATCTGAGAAAAATCAAGCTAACATACACTATGTTTACATGACGGTGTTTAATGCATATTCGTTGATGATGCCTCATAAGAATAACATTATCCGTCGTCAACGAATACGCATTAAACACCGTCATGTAAAAGTATTAATAGTTACATATGCATACATTGCCTGCGGCTTGATCCCCACAGCAATTTTTTCGAGTTCATGCCGCAGTATGCAGCAGAAAATATAAAAATCAAGCTAAACTGTAGCAAATTTCTATTATTAGAAAGCTCCTTAATGCAGATTATATATGCATAATATATGGCATATAATATTATTATAATAATACAGTATGCATATGCATAATTCTCGTCCTGCTGCTTGCAGCGTTTATGTATGCATAATTCGCATTTAGTATGTATGCATATAATAGCAACTCCTTTTTTAACTGAAGGCTAAACAAACACACCCATCAGTCTCATTAAATCAGTTACAATTTAACCATCATGGAATATCTGGTTAAGGTTAACATCATTTGGGATAAATATTGCTGTCATGAATGCTAGAGCTAGCCGCTAGGTCGCATGGCATTTATGCAATCCACATGCCGAGTCCGTGACAAACATTGCAATTTCTACACACAAATAGCAACTTTCTAAGCCAATTTTTTGTAAATTAGTTGTAAGTTAAAGGCTTAGAGAGAACGAACGACAAATATCATGTATTTAACTATTAATTATGCCAAAATTAGCATTTAAATACGGCCACATGTCAAGCTTTTCCAACTTACCATGGTGGCTGCTGTTCAACGGAAGCGGAAATTGAAATCAGTGTTGCCAACCCGATGAGATGAAAAATCCCCATCAAACCCAATCTGGAGCTCAAAAATACCCGTTTCAGAGTAAAAATGCCCGTCACCGTATATGCTATTTTGGAAATGCAAAATTACCAAAAAAACACGTTTTCGAGTCGTTGAGCGGGGGGGGGGGGGGGGGGAATTTTTTTTTATGTATAATGTATTGTATATTTTTCCATTTTATCACGTTTTACTACTTTTCATGCATGATGTATATAATATATATATATACATTTTTTTTTTTTGCATGATACACCTCGTGTTTCGGACCCCAAAAATTCAAAAAAATTATAAACACGTTTAGTGGAATGTATAGCATATAGCAGTTAATTAATTAAGTTCATCATATAAATTTATCAGAGAGCATGCATCTCTTTGAGTATATAAAAAAAAAAAATTGTGCGGAGAGACAATGATTTTTGAAAAAGTGCCGGTTTTGGATTTGACATATTATTTAAACGTTTTGTGACGTTTTTATAACAAATAAACATATATTTTTTTTTGAAAAAACCCTGTTTTTATTCGTTTTTTATTATTTTTTTTTTTAATTATTTATTTTGTTTTATTTATTATTATTATTATTTTTTTTTTTAGCCAGTAAAAAAATTATCAATTAATTAAGGTATTGCATCAGTTGTTATTTTCATGGAAGGGATTCGAGGGTTTGCATGGTTAATCAGATCAGTTACAATTTTCGCTTTTTACTTTTTTTGCTTAATATAATTAAAGGATCGATCGAGCTTTAATTAAGCCTAGGCTGCAGGTCGGAACCAAATTAAAACAGCTATAGGGCTAAAATCCAAAACTGGGCAGCAAATTCATGGTGTTCATTTTATAACATTATAAAGTTTTTTCTTGATTGCTGGAAAACGGAAAAAAAAACACATTTGAAATTTGAAGTTCGTTTAATTTAATTTTTTTTTCTGGCATTTTTTTTTTTTTTTTTTTAATTGGAAAAATATTTTATGTGCCACTCATTCTTGATCCCATAATTATACGTATATTATATTATACTTCATCGATTTCTTAATATTTTTCTATTAATTAATATGATTTACACTTTTTTGATACGACAATTTTACGACATATCGATCAATGCATGCATGCAAACGCAGCCACCAATTTGAATAAGTAATTTTTAAGTGATATAATTATTTGGCGCTTTTTTATTACTAGCGTCAATAGCCAATCAAATTTTAAAAAAATAAAATTCTTGAATGTGATTGGTTAAGAGACTCCAATCCTCCTCGAATCGAATCCTCCTATTGATAATATTTTTTTAAAAATGTTTTGTTTTTGGTACAAAAATATGTTGAAAGCACACAATTTTGCATTAAAACACCCATTTGAGTAAAAATACCCGTTTTTTCCCATTGATCGACAAAAATACCCTTTTTCCCGTTTCTGCAAATTTTTAGTAAAAACGCCCGTCGCCGCGGGTAATACCCGCACGGTTGGCAACACTGATTGAAATCGCCATCTTGATTCGAAACTTCATGTTGCCTAATTGCTAGTCTTAGTTTTTCGTAATTTTATGCATTGGTTTGAAAATAAAACTCTATTAGAAATTATTTGTAATTAATATATTATTTTTAAGTAAATTAAATATGTAATTTATTTTTTTGTTAATATTGATAACTTGCTCACTTGGCACCAGTGGACAGCGTGTTATCCCGCCAGCTGACCAATCATGACCAGACGGCGGGCCCGGTGATTGCAATATTTAGTGACCATATTATCAAGAAAAAACCCTCTCAATGTCACGGCTACAACGCTCACAGTGTGCACTATCTTCCCAGCTATTTTTCTGGTAAAATTTGTAAGTAAAAGTATCAATCCTACACATTAGTGGCCCCACCTTCTAAGGGACTTCTTCTGCCACTGTTTACTTTCATGCTGTCACTTCGCTGTCACCCAATAATTTTTGTCTACTAAACAAATTGTAATCACCAAAGTATGAATATGTACATGGTGTGGCAAAGTGTTGCTGTAGCTATTAAAACTTTTATAACCTATCTGAATGACTACATTCCTTGTTATTTTATATTTATTTGACCCATGAAACACCAAAGCTTTTGTTTGCATGTCCATTTTCTTATGCCTATTAATCAATCTTTGCAATGAGCATTGCCTGCAAATATCATATAATACTAATGGTATAGCCAGCAAAAAAAATGGGAGGGGGATTCTGCACCCAATAAGAGAATAAAGAAATAAGTGGGCTGGAGAAAGATGGATTTAGATGTAAATACACCTAGGGCATGAGAGACTGTATTTGTCACATGTCTGCCATCCATTTAATTTGCTCAGTATAATGCAGGTGTAAATCCAGATTCCAGATGCCTTGATTTCCACCAGTATTTTCTTAAATTATAATTGAATTCATTCACTACGTTTACATGAAGGTGTTTAATGTGTATCCGTGACGACGCCTCATAAGACAAAGGATAATGTTATTCTTATGAGGCGGCGTCACGGATATGCATTAAACACCGTCATGTAAACGTAGTGATTGAGTAGCTGTTACTTACTTAAGTATACTTAACTTCAGATTGTTATGTGTGTAATCCTAAACAGAAAGCTAAATGTTTGCCCTGTTCCCATAACTTTTTTTGTTATGTTTGCTAATACTCTTTCTTCTTCAGGGTGTTGCTACTGCTGCTGCTTGTGAGGACCAAATCGATATTGCAAGATGCTGCCCCTCTCCCACAAGGACCAGCCCCAGTCCTTCGTCTCGAGAATTAAGGAAAAAGTACAAGGATGGATACGACTCATCTTCTCGGATAAAAACTCAAGAAATTTATTCTTGTTTCTACTTTTAAATCTTTCATTTGCATTTGTTGAACTTACTTATGGAGTATGGACCAATTGTTTAGGATTAATATCAGATTCATTCCATATGTTCTTTGATTGTACTGGATTATTGGCAGGCCTTGTTGCTTCAGTTATTACAAAATGGAGAGCCAATGAAAAATATTCATTTGGTTACGTTAGAGCTGAAGTATTAGCGGGATTTGTAAATGGATTATTTTTGTTATTCATTGCATTTTTCATCATGTCAGAAGCTGTTGAACGTTTGATTGAGCCCCCTGAGGTAAAACATGAGAGGTTGTTTGTTGTGTCTGTGCTAGGGTTCCTTGTAAACTTGGTTGGCATCTATGCATTTCAACATGGCCATGCACATGGTGGTGGTGGGGGAGGTCACGGACATTCTCACGGACACAGCCACGGAGGGGAGGCAGATGGTCATGGACACAGTCATGCTGCACACGGACATTCCCACGACGTAACCCCAACTGGGGCAAACTCTCAAATCATGAAAGGTGTTTTCTTGCATATCCTTGCAGATACCTTAGGCAGTGTCGGTGTAATTATATCGGCAGTACTGATGCAGGCATTTGGCTGGATGATTGCTGATCCTATTTGTTCTATGTTTATTGCAATTCTTATTGCTTTAAGTGTTTTGGCTTTAATTAGAGAATCGGTACAGATTTTAATGCAAAGACAACCAACAAGTTTAGACACCGTATTACCACAATGTTATCGTAAAGTTATGCAATTAGAAGGTGTTTATAGCGTTCAAGAGCCACACTTCTGGACTCTATGTAGTGATGTCTATGTAGGTGCTATAAAACTGGAGGTTGCTAAAACAGCTGATGCTCGATACGTTCTCAGCCACACGCACATGATTTTCACTGCTGTCGGAGTCAGACAACTGCACGTACAGCTCGACTTTGCCCCAATGTAAATTTGATAGTTGCGATGGAATGGAGGCTAATTATTGACAGTAGCATTTATATATCCCGGTAATGTTTAAGAAAAAGTATGGTCTGAGTTGAACTATTGCAGTTATATTAAAGAAGCAGAAATTAAAAATACTTTTCCCTTTTATCAAGTATGACATTTAGGCAATGAAGTAGAAAAAAAGCATTAAAAGAAGTAGACACTAAAATAAAGTAAAAAAAAAAAAAAATGAAGTAAATTAATTTTTGTTGTAATAAGTTATAAAAAAAAATCAAAGTTGTTAAAAAATTATTGTAATATAGACTTGGTATAATATAATATATCAAATACTCTATATCCACGATCCATCTACTGCATTCCGTTTAATTCAATTCGTAGTCATAATATATTTGAATACCATTGCTATGCCTTTTCTTAATTCATTTCAATAAATAAAATTTCTTTAGTTACCAAAAAGAGGATGCAAGCTATTATAAAATAAACATCTTGTATCTATTGTGTTACGTCTGTCTCAAATCCTACTGTCTGGAATAGCAAAAAATTATAGCATTATTTGCTTTAAACCAAAAGCTGTTCAAAAATGCTACAGTATTAGTTTTAGTTGCAAAAAAATTCAGAATCTTTTCTTTTCCTTTCAACTTCTAGAAACAGTCTGTCAAAACTTATGAATACTTAACATTCCATGTAATGAAAAATAAATATATATTATAATGTAAGTACTTCCAATTAATTAATTGATGATATTTGACAACATTGACAGGGTATCAGCTAACAGTAAGTTATAATGACTATCATGTTCCATAATATGCACATTTTATTTTTAAAGAAAAGCCTAAAAATTTAGATCAAAAATAAATTTGATTTCTCTTCAATACAGTAGTGTACAAATATTTTAATTATATATGTATTTAAAAATTAAATAACAATATTATTAATAATTCATTATTGCATTATGTACTATTAAAAGACTTTTCAGTTGTGATTAAGTAATTTAAAAAAATGCAGAGACATGCCAAATTATCAACATAAATATTCTTAACTCCCCGTGCAATTTATTCTAATTAAATGTCTTGTATTTAATTATTTCATTTAATACAATTTCAGTTTGGTGTTGTGATAAGTGAACCAAGAAACTGATGTTTTAAAACTGCTAATTAAGCACACCAAATCTGCTCAACAATAAATCAGTTAAATCTAGAACCATTGCATTATTTTACATTGAGTATTTGCTACTGTTAATTACAGTTACAAATTGGGAGATATAATATTATCACAGTATGTCTGTCTGCTTTCATAGACTTGCAGTTTATGATTTATTTTGATATCATGCTTTTTATATCCTGTATTATTTGATGTGTTTTCAATTATAATTTCTAATGCTGTGTAGTTTCATTTTACATTGTTTCAGAGTTAAAGATCATGAACATTCATAAAATTTACTAATTACTTTCACCAATTCCATAGTTTAATTTCTTATTTGCTATAATCCATGACCCTTTTCATATATTCTTGTTCAAACATCACAGTATTGAACATTTTTTTTTAAAGGTACTCAAATAATTCCTTCAATATATTTCTATTATTTTGTTATACTGTACTTTCTATCCTGTTACAAAAACTATTTTTTGTTAAAAATTATTGTTATGTGTGGAAGTGTTTATTTAATTATATAGTTATTAGTTAAGGACTGCAAGTCTTTATCAAAGTGTATGTTCATTGTATGCTGATGGGTAAATTTGTAAAAAATAATAAACACTTAAATAAACCAATTGTTTTTTATTTTATTTTAATGTCAATGTCAATTTTTTGCAAATAAGAAACAAATATATACAAAAATTACAACTTGTTACTGTTGTATTATAATAGTATAAATATTTTTACATGCATGAGCATAACTCGATCTTTTAACATATTTTACTATTCTATATATCTGAAGTTCGAACCACCCTGCTAATTTGTGTAAATTTATGTATAATTGTAAATTTAAGGGTAATTTAGCCTAGGTAACACGCCCAATGTTAAAAAATATTCCACACATGAGAATTATGAAAAAATAAAATGTTCTCCACTTATCAGGTATACAAATTCGAGTTATATATATATATATATATATATATATATATATATATATATATATATATATATATATATATATATATATATTATAGTTTCTAAGTTATGAATTTTAAAGTTTACTAATTTAAGGATAAGGTAACACGAATCAGATGATTTTTTAGTCCCATTTGATTAACATGCATGTAAACCTTAGCAAATTCACAAAAATTCTGAAAAAAAAAAAAAATGAGAGATTTTGTTAACTAAAAAAGATACAGAAAAAAAATTCAAGACAATTATATTATTCGAGATGATTTTTTTTTTAATTAATTTTTTTAATTTTCAGCATGGGGCTTTCCCATGGATGAGAGCCAAACTAAAAATTTAATTAAAAAAAATCGGCTCGAATAATTGTCATGATTTTTTTTTTTTTATTTGGCTTTTATTTCCGTGTACTAAAACTGTCTCAATTTTTTTTTTTCAGAATTTTTGTGAATTTGCTAAAATTTACATGTTAATCAAATGGGACGACAAAATCAGATGAGTAATTTAATTGTGTTACCTTAATATATACCCTTATTTCGTCAACATGGAAGAAAACCAGCAGTTGGTGCAAAACACCCAATGTTAATTTTTCAACCCCGCTTCTCAGAGTAATTTTTTTGCTATATAGAGCTGAGTTGATTACAAGTATATATATATATATATATATATATATATATATATATATACATATATATATATACAGTATATATATATATATATATATATATATATGAACCATTTCACGTCATAGTGGCCACCTTGACCACCAAATATAAAAGTTCTTTGATTTTGATAAAAATCACAGGACATGTTCGTATAATGAACCTACAAAAATAGTTTTTGTATTTTTCAAAAATATTCAAAATTAAGGGATTATGGGCAATTACGAAATGGCGTCAGAATGCAAATGTAGCGAACGGCGGCTCCAGTAACTCGGAAAATATTATGTATAGATTAAATTTGATCTTTTCTATGGATGCACAACCATATTTATCTACAACATCCTGCTTTCAGATTTTCTCTACGGGTTTTAGATTTTTTGTTATACCGGTTCCCGTAAGCCAAATATGACGTTTTTGAAGCATTTGCTTTCCGCAGCCCAAATAAAGGCTAAATTTTTTTAAAATAAAAAATTGATTCTATATAGCTCCTAAACATCGCTTCTAACCATAAAACTCCTAAAAATAAAAATTTTTGTTTTTCTCAACTAATGGCACAGTACACGAAAAAGGGTACAATTCGTTAAGGTACCTACTTTGTGGTCCAAAAAAGTCGATGTTATTCAAACTTTAGGAGAATTTTAATGACACCACTGGAATCCTCGTATCTTAATTAGTAAGAATAAAAAATAATCTCGATGTACCTCTCGAGTATTTCCTCGCAAAACTACTGGGGGTTAATATCAGGTCAGTCCAATAAGGAGATGGGCTTGGGTCAATAGATTTCGATGAATTTCACATATGTTACACATCTAACCTAGGTTGATGAGTTTTGGGCATTATTTTTTGAAATTTAAAAAAAAAAAACGAATTTCAGGAATTTTCAAAAATCAATAAAGAGGGCAATCTCGAGAGAAAAAAAATTGTATCTTAAATTCTGCTGCAGGATTATAATTTAAATTTTTTCAAGTTTGTAGTCGGATTGCCAAACTTTTTTGCATTGAAAATTTTGACCTTGAAATTTAATTAAGGTCAAAGGTCAGAGGTCAAACTACAAAAAGCGTATAACTTCATACCAAAGCACATTGTTAAAAAAAATCAAGATATAGGTTTTCAACAATGTTTATCCTTCTATAAAAAACCGTTTTCAAATTTATGGAGAAATTCAAAATTTTGAAATTGCGATTTTTTTTATTAATTATTCCAAGGTTTTTTGAAAAATATTTTAGAGTTTTGTCATGAATTTTACACAGGTTACTCATCTGACCCAGGTTTATAAGATTTGAAAATAATTTTTTTCAAATTTCAAAAAAACCCGAAAATCGGAATTTGACCGTGAATTTCGATTTTTTTTTTGTTTTTTTTTTTTTTTTGAAATTTGAATAGTAGTCCTAGATTGAAAATCTAGGACTACTATTTCAAAAAACAATCGAGATCGATATTATATTATTATGGTGCGCAGGCCTTGATACAGTGGGCATTGGCTACACCCAATGCGCGTGAAGTAGTACAGTCATGCAACTTTTTAAAAATTCATAACTCGAAAAACTAGCTCGAATTTGTACACCTGCATGATATTTTATAGCCACTGCAAAAATACTGCAGTGCACAATGATCCGGGGATATGTATTACAGAGGAGAACATTAATTTAATACCTATATAGGCTTCCCCTTTTAATTAAGATTAAAAATGAGTATTATCACAACATAAATGGTTATGAAATACAGTGATATATATTAATAACAACATCAATTATGATTATATAGCCTGAAAATATTTTAAGTGATCGAATAAAGAAGTTTGATTTATGTATATTATTATATTATTTATATAATAAATAATATAATAATAATAATATTTATTATTTAGTGATTATAATAATAATATGTGCAGAATTAAAGTTGACTAAAATAAGAAAATTTTAAATAAGTTGGGCCTGGTACGTGGTTGTAATTAAGAAAAATATATATTATGTGTCAATTTATTTATTTTGGACCATAAGTTTTGTACAAGGCAATCGGATCGCACGTACGTCATATTAAAAAATCTACCATTAAAAAAAATAAATAAATAAAAAATAATTAACTTAATTGATTAAGATTCATTATTGATTCTTTGATTGTTGATTCATTACTCTTTTACCTCTCACATACAATAAGTCATACATAATCTCTCACTTTTGCTTTAATTAAATTAATTAATATATATTATACACTGATCTGTATATAAATAATTCATCAATTTCATCATAGGAAAATAATATATATAATATTTAGATTAGAGGTCTGCACGGGCCGGATTTTCGAGGCCCGACCCGGCCCGTTCGAATGGTTGCCTAGCCCGAGCCCGTGATAACTGCTTCACAGTGCGGCCCGGCCCGTTTGCAGACTGCCGATACCCGGCCCGGGCCCGTGCAGACCTCTAATTTATATAAATTATTTATTTTAAATAATATAACACGTATTACATTACGTACATTATTTTTTTTTAAATATATTCAAAAAATTCAAATTCTATTTATTAATTCCATTTTCTCCTTCAATCAAAATGTTGTATACTATATATATATAATATATATATATATATATATGTTTATAATATTGATTTTCGATATTTACAAACAAATCGTATATACATAAATCGTGTACATAAATCGTGTACACAAATCGGAAAGCAAATAGAAACAATAAAAATAGTTTTGACCTTGCATGACTTGAAAGGTTGATACGCGATATAAAACGATGAAGTATAATATATATTATAATATATGTAAGCTATTATATGTAGATATTTCTCAAGTTATAGGTTGTACAATTTTAATCAATCTATAATGCAGTGCTGCAGCGCTGTTGTATGGCTATAAAAAAATTATTATTTATTGTTGTCGAATCCACCTATATCAGCTATAGCGGCCAGCTAGTTGTGTACGGCACGATCATACATTGGTCAGAGAGGCTCGGACTCAGTAAGGTACAAAGTGCTCGCGTGGCGCTCCGAGTTTGATCAATAGGGTTGCGAAGGTAACTGTGGGCGGCGGCGAACGGCGTCGCGGGACTGCCGCTCGAATGCCGTTATTCTACCCCGAGCTAGAGGACGCATCGTCTCGGCCAGGTAACGCCGCCTCACAGCAAATCATTTAATTCATTCACTTTGCACAGCATTTTTGTAATTAGTTATATATTGTCACGTACTTCCCTTCAATATTTGAGCCTGGTTAATTAATAAAAAATAATGCAAATTAATTTTATGGCGTCACAAGTTTTTTTTTTTTTTTTTTTTTTTTTTTTTTAATATTAAAAAAATATATATACGCACAGCACATAATAATATACGTTCAATATTATTTTAGTTATTGCATATTAATATGAATGAATTTAAAAAAATATATAAAACAATTAAACAATTATATTCATTTGCTTTTTATACAATATTCATATTATAAATGCGCAATTCATATATTGAACAATAAAATGTTATAAAAATTAAAACAAAAACTTAATGCACTAGCTGAGCATTTAATTCCTAAAATATTTTTTTATATAGTTCTGTCATGCAGATCGACTAGTTGATTTTCCAGGAATTTCAAGCCCTAGCTGTTTAAATGAATTGGTCGTTATCGTTTCATTAAAACTTCATATATTAATTGTCAACTTTATATTGACGTCATGCACGAAGAAAATCGAATACGTACTCTTCACTTCAACTTAACACAGAGCAGGAAATAAACTTTCATTATTATAATTGTCGCAATAATGTACATGATTTTTTACCTATTTTAATACATTACGTAATAACTAAGGAATAAATTAATGTTTGGGTGTTATACTCCCAATAAATAAATATGTACATTGATTTAATTAAAAGCACAACTCTTAACTAATTTAATTAAAGAGCTAACGAAATAAGGTTTAGAATCTGTTAAAATAGTTGCCTACATCCAGGAGTTAAAATTATTGGCGACACGATGCCCCTGAAATCTCTGCAACTTCTCTTGCAGTTTGGACTTCGTATTGACCGTCATGAAAAAGAAGCATATCTTCCTGCGATGGAGAATATTATTTTATTATTCGTGACGTGATTAAATAGTTCATGCTTAAATTGTGGTTCTTGACCTTGACATATATTCGATCGTCAATTAAAAGACACAGTCTTTTTATTTATTTCAATTGCGTGTTGAAAAGTCATTGTTGCATGAGATAATAAGGATGAGCAGACAGTAAATCAGGCTGAAAATTTTATTTATATATTCTCTAAGTTCAAGAATAATCATATACAAAATTTGTTCTAGTTTCTCTCAAATATTTAGCTTAACAAAATGCATTTATTTTAAACGGTGAGAAACGATCAAACATCGCTGAATTTCTCTCAAATATTTAGCTTAACAAAATGCATTTATTTAAAATGGTGAGAAACGATCAAACATCGCTGAAAGGTATCATTCAATAAGCAATTCTTGAACAACTATGGTTTTCATTTTTAAATTATGATCGAAATATATATGTTGGAAACAAAAATTACGTCTAACTCATAATTTAATTATTATTTTTGAATTTTCTTTATTTTTTTTTATAATAATGAAGTACAAAAAGCTTGATATAGCTAATATTAAAAGTCGTAAAAAGTATAGAAGGATCGAACTATTTCGTATGCTGTTCACCTGACCACTCGAATCTGGCTCACTGTGAATGGAATCGTCGAGATATTGAATTTTGTCGTCTGTTTTATAAACAATTACTGTGCTAGCGCGACTTTGCCTCACGATGCTTAAGCCCCACGTCAAGGCAACGTCCAGGGTAATGACGATGTGGTGACGTGACGTTACAGAGGTGGTGATAATGACGTCAGGACCGCTGTTCCTGCGGCTCGGCGTGCCTTCAGGCATGGAGGACCTTCTGGAGGGACTGGCCCGCGAGGTGCTGCGTCACCAGCCTAGGGACATCTACCGCTTTGCAGCCGTACACTTCGAGGGACTTCTGCTACAGAGAGACACAGGTACATAAAAAAATTCTCAGAGCAAAGGTGCGATTATCAATGAGCATAGTATAGAGACACAGATCGAAGGAAATTTTTATTTTTCCTTTCTTTTTAGACAACACATTTTTGTATGATCCGATTCGAACGTCTGGATTTATTTGTTAATATTGAATTAAGGTAGAGATAATGTGGATCAGCTGGCCCAATGCTAAAAAAATACTATTCATAAAAATTATGAAAAAAAAAAAAATAAAATGCTTTCCTCTACATCCCCTATCAATCAGTGTAGTAAAATATCAGGTATACAAAAACGAGCTAGTTTTCGAGTTATTAATTTTTAAAGTTGACTAATTTAACATGGAAGTTCCATTCCTCCATGTTAAATTAGAGAAATTTAAAAATTAATTACTCGAAAACTAGCTCGTTTTTGTATGTATACCTGATATTTTACCTACTGATATAGGGGATGTAGAGAAGAACATTTTAATTTTTTTCATAATTTTCATGAATGGGATTTTTTTAGCATTGGGCCAGCTGATCCGTATTATCTCTTCATTTTTTAAGTATAATACGGTATATAATTATACAGTATTACATTTAATAAAATTGACCTTTCACAGTAAATAATTAATGAAATAATTAACATAAAATCTATAATATATTATCTCCGCGGCTTTTTTCTATGACGTGCAGTTTGCGGGAGGCCTCGGAATAAGCATGCATGTCACGTCTCACTTTATTGTCTCCGTGTCCGATAACTATAAATACATAGGGGAAGTGCACGCCCTAATTATTCCGCACATGCGACTCTGCTGCCTATGCGGATAGTGCACTTAAGGTAACTATATAGGTAATATATTTCAGTTCATTAAATCTTCCTGGTGAACAATATTTTTATACCGTAAGGACTCCGCCTGTGTATTAGGATATTAACTCTATAATAGCTATTATATTATACGGCATGCTTACTGATACTTTTGACAAACATGAAGGAACCCCAGGAGAGATAAAAAATATAAGAGTCCAGTAAGCTAAAATTACATTGGGCCACATCGGCCATCATACTATATTATATCTTAAATTATCGGATAACCTTCCCAGCCTTCGCTGGATTCATGCATGTTTCAACATAATAATAAAGTAATAATCTTTTGGTGGTTGAGGTTTTATGATGGTACTGAATGTTGCTACAGAGCATACTTCTAACATCAGAGAAATTGATTTTACTGTCCATTTTCTAACATTGTTTAGTTCTCAAGCAATTGTTATAAATAAATTTCAATTTTGATCTGTCATAACAAATTTATAATATGATAACCTTAAAAATATTTGTATATATATATATATATATATATATATATATATCATGCTACACGTCATCTTTTAAACTTATGATAAATTTGTATTGTAAAGAGACTATTATATATTTGCCCTAAATATAGGCTCTTTAATGGTTTGTTTATTGGATCCAATATGGACAAGTCTAGTTTTAAGATACAGGTATTATTCCAAAAATTGTTTACAGATGTGATATTGTGTATTTTAAAAAAAATATTATATTTCCCTTCTCTTTATAATTAAAATGTGACCATCTTTTCTACATTGCTTGCATAGTGATCTTAAAAATGTAAAGTATGCACTGTGTCTTATCTTCTGAGTTGTAAATCCTGCACGAGTCCCGCCTTTACGCTTAGTTAATATATTTGACACAATTTGCTTTGAGAAAAAATAAGAACATAGCATGCCACACAACACATTAATATTTAACATGTTGCGTGAAACATAAATCGATCTATCATAATAATCTAAAAATGCAAAAACATTTTTTTGGTTCAATAATTTTATTATTATTTATATGAGCATGCTTTCGTTGAATGCCCATAATCATTCATTTTACCCTGTTTTCCAAGGACACAAAAATATTTCTTCAATACTGCTAAGGACATAATTATAAATATATTGGTCCTTTTTATCACGTATATATACGTTTACATTTTTTTATTACTAATAATTTACCATATTATACATAATTAAATACATTGACTTGTAAAGGTTTCTTTGTTTACTTTATTTTAAATTCAAAAGTCTTAGTGTAGTTATATTGAGGCCATTAGGATCAAAACAGCATAAAGACCATTGCAGGTAAAGGCAACAACAATGCAGCAATGTAAATAAGAAAATGACCTTTATCTGCAATGGTCTTCATGCTGTTTTGATCCTAATGGCCTCAGTTACTGCAATGTAGTTAGCAGTATTATATATATATTTTTTAATTTATATACATTTATATATAATTTAAAATGTTTAAGAGCAAAATATAATAACATTACATTATATGGTAAAATTTTTAAAATAAAAACCCATAAAAAAAATAAATAAAATAAAAATAAAAAATAAAAAAAAAAAAAAAATATATAAAATAAAAATTGTTGCTGAGCAGCTATAGTCCTATAGTCCATTCACTGATGCCATATATGATATAATATGAAAAATATATTACATGTGTTAATTCACCCATGATGCTGAACAATGCTGAACCTGATGAACTGATTATAGTGAATATACAAAAAAAACGATTATATAATGCATCCAACGCAAGATTTAAAATTTATATTTCTGATCAAACTTTAATTTCAAATAGCGTCAAATCACACAAAAGTATAGAAGAAATGTACGAAAACGTTGCATGATATATAAAGGCTGTTCGTAAACCCTGCTCGGTGTACACTTTCTACACCCAATCGACTTTATATCCCTTGTACATAAGGTCGATTGGGTGTAGAAAGTGTACACCGAGCAGGGTTTACGAACAGGCCTATAAATTCAAAGTAGATGCTAAAATTTTCAACCTCTTGCAATGTCTCGAATTGTTGCCAATGAACCACCAGAAAAGATTCGCAATAGCTTGGCCTCTCGCCACCGCGTGCGAATTTTAGCATAGTCAGAGAAATAGAAATAAAACGAGAATCAAACTCTCTCGCCTCACTATCGCAGAATAAGTAGATGGCGCATGCGTTTTGTGATCAAACCCTTCAAAGGTTTAAAAATAAATTCTCTTTGATGTAAAGATGAAATATTAATAATGAAATGAAAAAGAGAGAGAAAAAAAAAAGAAAAATTTCTTCTGTGTTTTTTACGTCAATAAATGTTATGAGTCATAAAATGAAATTGAAACATTACGGTAAAAGCATTATTTTTTACTAACTACGTACATCCTCTTTTTGTAAATATATGCATTCCATTTTATTGACTCGGTTCATTTTGTAAAAAAAAAAAAAAAGTACTTAAAACTTTTCAAAGTGTTTGCAGATGGCTTTGCGTTTATTTGCTTTTTTTTATCTCTACTTTTTGCATCTTTGTTCTCTTGGCACAAATCGTTGGATTGAATTTATGCGTGAATATTGCTAATTTTTATTTAAAAGCATGATTTCATTTTTTCATAGCAATCATAGCATTGACTATCGCTGCAGTTAAATTATATGTACAATATAATTATTAAAATAGGTTAATTATTTATTTTATAATGGAAAATATTGAAAATATGTAATGCATGCTGAAATTTGTATTACATATATTTTTTCTAGTTTTTTTTTTCTCTTTTTTAATGCTGAGCAGCTTGCACATAATAATAAATAAAAATAGTTTGAACGCGCACTGCAATTTCTCAATGACACTGAACATTATACATGCACCTCGTCCTACCTGGTTGTCACTGAGTACTGGAAATACTACGTGACGTCACATGGTGCTCATTATGGGTGCTGCAATAAGTGAGTGTACCGAGACCTCCAGACTTAGTGTTGCGCTCGCGGCTATAAATACAAGCGGGGTCACACTGTGTGCTTAAGCTGGCTCCAGGCAAAATTTTATGTCACTCGCTTCGTTATACTGAACGGTAAAACAGATTTTTCCTCTGACGTGTCCTGCATGACTAACAATATCTTTTAATAATTAAGTGACGTTATATAGTATCTTTAAATATTTTAATTTAATTTTTAGTTATATCTCAATGTTTGACACCCAATTTAATGTTCTGTTTTATGATCGATACATATATTTTTCTTATAAATTAAATTAAGAGATATGATCAAAATAAACTTATAAAAAGAGTTAAAAAAATAAAAATTATACCCGTTAAGGTGTTAAGGTGGATTTTCATGAGCGACAACGGACAACGGCGATGCGGCGCGATTTGATGTGAAAGCTGTGAAATCCTATGCGGTGGCGAATTCGCCGGTAATCGCGTTAATTACGATGCTCTTTTCGCCAATATGGCCACCAATGGATGTTACAGCAAGTGCGCTTTATTTGCGTCGCAGGCTGAAAATCGCCCATGAAAATCCACCTTAATACCCTTTTTATTGATCCGTACCACTGCAAGCAACGTAGGAACATACCATGCAAACAATAAAAACTTGTGACGTAAATTTTATATCCTGCCAACTCCTTACATAATTATCATCTAAACATAAATTAAAATAAATTAAAAATTCTATCTGCATCATTGAACCATTATGGTTAGAAGTTAATATGGCAGGCGCTCTAACGATCGTTAATATATGGTAGTGGTGATAGTTTGGCGAGTTCAATTGATATGTTCGCCGAGTGCACTCGGCCAAGCTGACCTTGCGGCTACAAATTACGTCGGCGTCGCGGAACATCGATTCCCGTATCGATTGTCGGTGCGGAATATCTTATCAGATCGAGTCACGAACACGAGAAGTTCACCTTAATAAGAAATGCGACGACGACGTTATGAAATAATTTCTACGAAGTATAGAAAAAGTTTTCTACTTGTATTAAGCAAATAAAAAAATGCCAATTAATTTTGGATTATAAAGTAGGCCATATTGTTTGTTATTACCTCTTAGCTACTTAAAATTCCCTTAAATTATTTGCGCTGTAAATTATAGCATACATATTATAAGCAATAAAATATTATAATAATGAATATACGAAAGAAAATCATTGATTGTGTATTAAGGGTAAGTTATCGGACCCAATGTTAAAAAAAAAAAATCCAACACATGAAAATTATGAAAAAATAAATAAAATGTTCTCCTCTACATCCCCTATCAATAACTAAAATATCAGACTGTACAAATTCGAGCTAGTTATTTACTAATTTAACATGAAATTTCCTTTTCTCCGTGCTAAAGTAGTCAAATTTAAAAATTCATCACTAAAAAACTAGCTTGAATTTGTATATATAGATATATCTGATATTTTAGCTATACTGATAGGGGATGTAGAAGAGAACATTTTAAACTTTTTTCATAATTTTCATGTGTGTGATTTTTTTTAACATTTGGCACGTTAAATTACTTTACCATTAATTGTGTTAAAATTCTTAAAATTAATTAAATTAAAAAATTTATATGCCATGGAGTTCTAGCTTAAATATACATACTAAATCGTTTAGAAATGAAAGAAATATTTTTTTTTTTTAATTTTCTAACATAATATGCCTGAAAATGCTTGGAAATCTTGCAATATTATACATTTTAGTGATCCATATTTTTTTTTCTTTTTTTTTTTTAATATTAATAATTTATAGTTGTCAAGTCGATCAGTTCTATATATTATACACTTATGATAATTAGAGGAGATGACAAATACATCATCTAGATTATTGTAGATTACAAAGGGGTGTCGCTCCACCCCCGCCCCGTGTCACCCCGCGGAGGTGCAGACCTGTCCCAGTACCGTGTGTCACGGACGTTCCCGCTGCGCGATCGCTGGGGCGTGCGAGTGATGAGCACCATGGCGCGTGGAATGTGGAGCAGACGGCGGCCGCACGAGCGCACATGGGCGTGAACTGCACTCCGGTGACGTCATTGTGACGTCACGAACTGCCGGAAATATAAATTTACACCAAGTATTGTATCCGCACTGCCAAACTGGTTACGAGATTATTACAGAAATTAAAATATAAATAGAAATTATAATAGAAATTATATTTAATAGTACTCAATAATAGTATTTTTTGTATTTGTTTTGCAAAAACTTATGCGAATTATGTAATTTGAGGGTATAATATATGTTAAAGATATCTTAAATTGCATATATTGATTCAATGAGTGGCTATTTTATAAGCACAAAAATATTTATTAATGTATTTTTTATTAATTTTAAATTTCATATATATACCATATTAAAATAGCAACTACATAATTCAATATTATGGAGGATTAAAACTAACTTTACATCAATGTAATGAAGTTCGTGCTTCATCAGGTTGATGATTTGATTGATTTCATCAAACTTCACTGTGCAAGCTACACTATAATATGTTAGTGTTTGAGGTATTATTCAAACATCGATTTTGCAAATTCTTCTCGACTGACTGGCTCCTTGAACATCATCGTCCTAATTTAATCGGCTTGACGGCGGCGGACCCTCCTCACGTAGTAATGGCAGCACCAGACTTCGTGATTGCAGGCGAATAATTCCCCACTAACGAGCACGAAAATCGATATCGGCAGACGGAAACATTTCAGATTTTACAAGTACATCACTATCAGAAAAAATATAGTTTATTTATCACTAGAGCGCGAAAAAAAGTCATTTTGCCTTTTTATGCACATGAGGACTATTTTGTTGTCATGTAGGATGTCCACCGATCTCCGGAAGTGGATTAAAATGAAAAATGAGCCTATATAAAAAAAGACTATTTAGACTATTTTTGGATTTTGAGACTATTTTGGCAAAAGATGACTTTTTGTGACTTTTTGGCATATTTTTAGTGCAATTCAGCTCTTTTCTTCATATTGTAAAAAAAAAAGGAAGTAAAGAAACAAAGGCTTCAGTCTGTGTAAGGGAAGTCTGTGTAAAGAAATATAAAAAAATAAAACTTTTATACACACTTTTAAATAGCACTTTTGATACGCCTTTTTGCTGCATGTTCTAAAAAAAAAGTGACTTTTTTATAGACTATTTTTTTAAAAAAAGTGACTTTTTGTAGACTATTTTCCAAAAATAAGTTGACTTTTTAGGCGCCTATTTTTAAAAAACAATGTGACTTTTTTCCGCGCTCTATTTATCACTTATATTGTTGGGACTTGGGAAGAAAAGAGTAAATTTTACGAAAAATCATTCACAGATTTTATAATTTCAAGTTCTACGATTATTTTTACATTGAAAACTCTCTCTCTCTCTCTCTCTCTCTCTCTCTCTCTCTCTCTCTCTCTCTCTCTCTCTCTCTCTCTCTCTCTCTCTCTCTCTCTCTCTCTCTCTCCAGCTATAATATTTATAATATTTTATTTTGTTTATAGCTTATCCTCCATTTAATTTGTTTAAGTATTATAATACTTGTATGCTGAGAGGGATTATAAAATGTTATATATATATATATATATATATATATATATATATATATATATATATTGGGGGCATACATGACCAAAATGTGTCAATTGCCCCAAAATACCAACCAACCAACCATATTATATATATTTATGCCATGTACTCTTCTATTAATTATTACATTTCACATTTCAGTTATCTCTATTTATTAAAATTATATAATTTTATTTGCACCATATGGGAAAAAAATCAATAAAATAATTATTTGAAGTGTAATGTACTGTACATGCGCATTATATAATTATTTATTAGCATAATAATAATTGTGTTTATTTACGTATAATATAATATAATATAATATAATATAATATAATATAATATAATATAATATAATATAATATAATATAATATAATATAATATAATATAATATAATATAATATAATATAATATAATATAATATAATATAATATAATATAATATAATATAATATAATATAATATAATATAATATAATATAATATAATATAATATAATATAATATAATATAATATAATATAATATAATATACATTGCAGGAATAAATAAAGAGTTCAAAGCATAAAATATTAACAATGAAGAGCAATTAATGCAGCAAAAACATTTTAGTCATAATAATGGATCAGTTGACCAGAAATATTAATATATATTTTTTTAAAAAAATCTTCTATTGGGATGAATGAATTGTATAATATACATTTAAAATTCTCCAGGCTGTATTCAATTTAATGAAGCCAATACATTTTCCCCCGTGTTATGCAAGATGTTTTCCGGCTCCAATGCAAGGGGGATTATGCGAAAAGTTTTTCGCTGATGTGGGGGGTGGGATTGCTGCTCATTATAATCTGAAATCCCCCTCATGCAGTTTCCTAACCACTCTCCCTTTCATCAATTGTTCCACATGTAGACACAGGCCTGCTGCATTCTCTGCTCAAACCGCGTACAGCTGAGCCACGGGGCTTGAAGCACGAGGTAACATAGCTGTAAGTGTACACTGGTGACCGTAGAATCGTTTTATGTTTCATATCATGCATATAATTGATACATGATATAATTTATTAAATTTTGAGACAGTGTGTACTGGCCTAATTACTATATTAGTAGCCCCGATCATTTATGGACAGGTGGAGTAATGTTGAGTAATGTTATATTGAATTCGCCAATCTGAAATTTACTAATCTTTCACTCATGTAGTTAATATTATGCCGAACATTATATGCGTAGTAATAATCTAAATTTAAAACTATTATTTATATAGAACCAGGAAATCAGGAAATTTATGAAATAAATCAATAATCAATTAAATTAAAATTGTAATAAAATAAACAAAATTATTAAAATTAATCACCTCACATTTTTACCAGGCATATATACATGAAATATTGGAAACAAAAAAATCATGCCTTGTTTATTCTTTTAATAAATTTTGAACGCTCACTAATTATTCGGTAATGTGACAAATCAATTTTCGGCAGCCAAATTGTTCCTAACAAATTTAAAAGCTGCATGATATTCTTAACATTATAATAATAAAAATAAACCTGGTCTTCAAAATATTAAAATAAAGGTTATATAGCTATTAAAATAAATATAATTAATTAATTAACATACTTGAATTAAAATTTTTGCTAATTGTTATACCTCTTATATTAAAGTATCATTCAACAGAAGCAGAGCAAACAAGTAAAGAGAGTTCTCTGAGGCAGAGACAGCTATGAGAGGATCTCTCTCTCTCTCTCTCTCTCTCTCTCTCTCTCTCTCTCTCTCTCTCTCTCTCTCTCTCTCTCTCTCTCTCTCTCTCTCTCTCTCTCTCTCTCTCTCTCTTTCATGCGCTCGCTTGCTCGGCGAGCCAGCCACACTGAAAATAGCTGCCGAGCCTCTAGTCTTACTGCTCGTGCTGTACGCGCCGTACGTACTTGCGTGTGGTGCGTACACTGTCCAGCTCACCGGCGTGCACGTGACGCAGCATGGATTAAACAAACGAGCGAACAACGAGAGAAATATTTTTGATACTTCGATACGATTATTGTGATTTGTGAGAATATGATACAAGACTAGTGATTGTGTTTTAATTTGGAATTAAAGCTTCGTCAATTTATTGATTTCAACAATGGGATGTCTACAATCCTATTTTAGAAAGGGTTCGTATAGTGTTTATGAAGGTAGTGTACCCTTCCTCGTGTGCTTTTGCATGCTCTTTTTTTTTTTTCCCCAGCATGATGTTTTTAAACTTTATATTCTATAGGATTTTTTTTTATTTTTTTTTTTAAGATTTTCTTTATAGACTGTACCATGTAATTGAGATAATTACAACTAATCACTTAATGACAAGGGGAGATTAAAAGGCGGAAAGGAGAAGGGGATGATGTGAAAATGTGTTAATTTAAGTTTTAAACAAAGTTTATTTGAACAGGATTTACATCGAATGATACCAGTTTTATTTTTAATCGTGATGCTAACTGTGCTGTATGCTGCTTCACACATTGACTTGAGCAAATTACTTTCAAATTTCCTGTCTGAGAAAAAAGTAATTTCAGATTTTTATTAAATATTTACATAAACTTCGTCAGCGCTATAAAAAAAAACACGTTCCAGACTTGGAAAACTGCCCGAGTAGCAATAAAAAAAAAATTGTAAACCGAATTCCAAAATTTCAAGTCAGAAAAATAAATTAGAAAAGAAAAATACAAGTTCCATTAATTTATAGATGTAGAGCATGATGTGCTTATATCTTCTTATAACTTGATTGGTTGTGTGCTAATTTTTTGCATGGTTAATTTGTTACTAGTCTTTCAATGAGAACATTGTGTAGACTGTTAACTAATCTGTTTATATAGCTCTGGACCATATGTTTTGGTCGCATATTAATGCTTGCTTACAACGGTCCATCAATGGACAACATTAGTCTCTGTTATGTTATAGTAAAAGCTGTGAGGCTATATAGCTATAAGGCTAAAGAGATTATCACAACGGAGCTCCTATGCTAGAGAGAGAGAGAGAGAGAGAGAGAGAGAGAGAGAGAGAGAGAGAGAGAGAGAGAGAGAGAGAGAGAGAGAGAGAGAGAGAGAGAGAGAGAGAGAGAGAGAGAGGGAGAGAGAGAGAGAGAGAGAGAGAGAGAGCATTTAAATGGACGGCTTTTATATAATATAAAACGTCAGGCCCGGCACATAAAGACTAAATATAGCGCGGGTCATCTGGCTTGGCTCGGATGCTGTGTTGCTGCTGCGAGAGGAATCTTGCCTTTCTGCCGGCTTGTGGCCACCGCCCACCCCGAGGTGCTTCGTTGCTTCCAGCTTATCACAGCGCTACAGGCCGCTCTCTTTATATGGCTCACGGGTGTGCACCACCGGTATGCCACGCCGTCATACCGCACTGGATGTACTCGACTGTTACGCGAGCTGCGGTATTATATTAATAATAATAAATACAACTCATAAAGTTCGCATCATTGATTTTTAGGAATGAGAGCACCAATTTAATTAGAAACAGTTACAAATCAAATGTCATTAATTTTATAACTTAAGTGTTGAAAATTATTACTTTTAAAATTGTTGACATTACTCTGTCACAATAATTTATAGCATTTAAAAAGTTACTCAATTACAGTACTTTTAGCATAAGTATATAGTAATTTATTTTGGCAAACAAAAAAGGGGTTTGTTACTGACGCTGTCATTTGATGGAAGTAAATGCTGTTTTTTTATTTGTTCATAGGATGTTACATAGTATAATAGTGAGGTAGGTAATTTATTCAGGTGACTGAAAAAGTCAGACAGGTAATTTTGCAAGATGACCTACGTGTTACTTTCGTGGGTTTAGTATATAGACAACAATTCGTAGAAGCTATATTTTGCTGTTTTGTGAACATTTTATGACTATAAAATTGAATTGAATTATATATTCGAACATCTTATATTAAAGTTTAAATAATCGAAAAGCATTAAAATTAAAAATGCAATAAATTACGAATATCATGAGGAGATTCGGCGTTTAATGCAATTTAATGCACTATAGATGGAACTAATAAATTAAAACTCAGCCACTCCTCTTTGAATCAGTTTTAACTACAACTTTAATATTGACTGGGCGTTGAAAATGCATTTTCTTTGCACTCTGATGCACAGATGCATTTAAAAAAAACTTAACTCTACGTCCCTTTAAATCTTCATTACGATTCATTTAGGAGGGTGGAGAAGCTATTATCCTGATATTATAATTCATTTTCCCATTCTTGACACTACAATTGAAGGTTTAAAAAAAAAAATGGGATGAAATATTGTACAAATAATAAATATTTACTTGCTATATTGGCAGCAATCTACGTACACATGCCAGTACTTACAACTTGTTAGTATTATACAGTATATATTATATATATATATTAATTATACACATACACATACATATTAACTCTACGTGATTTCTATATCTAACGTTTTCTCTCACTGCAGTTAGTGTTTACTTTTCATCTCGAAGAAGATACTTTAATATATTAAGTGCAATTAAAACCTTAAATTAAAATTCGTCAACATACACTACGTTTACATGACGGTGTTTAATGCGTATTCGTTGACGACGCCTCATAAGAATAACATTATCCGTCGTCAACGAATACGTATTAATTAAACACCGTCATGTAAACGTAGTGATAGTGTAATAAATTGATCAATTTTAAAAATAAATAAACGAATAAATATGAAGAAACTAAAAAATAAAGCATCCCACATCTAGCTACAAAGTTTAAATTTAACTATAAATAATAAAAAGCAATGATCAATATATGTACATGTACTCTACTGTAGATTCAATTTATATGTTGCCATGCAAAATCAATCAGAATATCTCGGAGTAGACAACTTTTTCAAATAAATGATATTTGCTACAGCTACAGGAAGACTTTTATTTCAATGAGCTTTCATGCAAGCACTCTATATATACGTTAATGGGTATTTTGTATCAGCCTTTTTTAAATTTAGAATCTACGACGAATTGAGAAAGAACCATAAAATATGTTGAGAAGTATTTAAATTAGCTTCTGTGCGATAGATGTGTATACAAAAATGTATCTCAACAGTCCAACTGCTCTAAAATTTTAAATTACATTCAGATTGTAAATATTACAAGCTGCAAAGATTTAAAATAAATTATTCTGAACTAATTTAAAGTTGTAATATATAATGGCTCGTCGTAACTAATGGTTACATTTAAAAATGATGACGTATTTGTATTTTATTTACGTTCTGGTTTTAGTTATTATGTCACAACTACCCATGTACGTCATATTTATTATTTTCTGCAAGTTGGACTATAATATTTTTATATTTTTAGTCAACATCAACTCTTTTTGATAAAAATGTCTTATATCTTCAACTGTATTTAATTATTTTGTGACAGAAGCAGCTATATGTAATATTACATAATGATTAATTATTATGAGTAACTTTCAATCGGTTTCTTTTCTTCTTAAATATTTGTATTGTTATAATAATCGTTACAGTTCCACCAAGGCAAAAATATTTACAGCATATTTTGTGCTGTTGTCAATGTTGTCAATTTCAATTACAGAAGTCATAATTAAATTAAGTAATACAAATTTTAATTTTTCCATTCAATGTCCAAACACAATTATTTTTTATTTTGTAGGGGCATTGAAAGAAATTAAAAATTATGTTATTAATTACTCAGTTAATTAATTTTCAAGTACTTCTTACCTTGCTTAATGTTTAATTAAATTAATATAGTCCTTATTTTCAAATCCACTTTCCATTAAATTTTATTGTTAGATTTTTTTTTTTTATAAAAACTTACATAAATATTCGCACACCACGTGTTTATAGTGAGTCACGCGGCTATAAATGTCGTCGAGATCTCTCTATCGTTCAATCTCCTCCTCTTGGAGGTACACGTGGCCGGCTCATCTGCATGCGCTGCGAGCTGAGAGCGTGATTGAAGCTCAATTGTCACCGTGATCCAGCCTTGAACCGAAAGTCGCCAGCTGCTGCTTCCGGTCAAATCAAACTCAATCAAATACGTATTGAAATCGGCGTATTCATTTTAGTCTCACACATTGTTAAGTACATCATCTTGGTATATTATAACTGAAAGAACGACCGATTCTAGTTTTTATAGCTTGATAGAGAGTGTATTTTTGAATAATACTTACTTATATAATGCAAACCAAATCTTTAGTTAGAAGACAATTAATTCTGTTTACAATAAGTAAATAAAGTATTAAAATAAAAAAAAATAACTGTAGTTTTTATTTACTGCAAATTAATATTTAAATTCATTTTATGAATGCAACTCTTAAAATCCACATTTTCAAATTTTTACCATGATTTTCAGGTTTACTAATAAGATATAATGTGTCATTTTATAGAGAATTATAAATAATTAAGTCAATTTTCAATTCAATTCTAGCTTGACAAAAAATCTCCCGTTAAAATAGGCAACTTTTTTAACTTCCGTGTAAGGCGTGTTGCCAACTCTCCGATATTTTTCTGCTACCGAGGCAAGGTAAGAGCAATAATTAGACTCTGGTGGCCTTGTATCTGGTGGCATTAGATGTGAATTACTGTTATTATTGCACAATTACAGTGTTTACCTCGCGGCAGGACTGTAATGCGAGCAATTCCCACGTACATTGCAACAAGTGCGGACACGTCAGGTGTCGCATTGCAAGCGGCGTGTGAAATTATTTAGATCGAATTACGACTTATCTCAGCTTACCTCCGCGCAGCAGCAACTAAAAGCATTAACTTTGTAAACAAAAAGTTTATGCGCATATTTAATTAATAAATTACGTGACAATATTGTTTTTTTTTTTTTTCTGTGACAATATTGTTTGTAAACCATTATAATTATGACAGTTATTCCATAAGGATTAATCAATCAATTGATGGGCGCTCGGAGGTTTCGTATGCTCTTATTTCGCAACGCATGTATCTATAATTCTATATAGTCCCTATTTACGGCTAAAGTTAAAGTATTAATATGCATTTTATAATAGTACACTTTACTTAACAAAAATATTAATATCGATAGTTTACACTCACACAAAAGTTAACTTTTTTGTTAAAGGATGTGTACTGTACATGCAGTCTCTGTTTTTGTAAGGGAAGTACAATTTTTAATTAATTGGAGGGTTCATTCTGTTATGCGTACATATTAAGTTATAATTAATTTTTACTTAATTTTTATTATAAATTTTATATTATAGTCTCATGTTTTGCTAGAAGGAGGGGAGATGGTAATGATATTAATGATAAGGACTTCTCTTGTCGCTTTTTGTGTTTTTTAATTAATGTTTGCTGTGATTGAAATGCTGAATCCATTGTGAGTTATTTTTTTTTTTACTATTGCATGCTTAGTTTGCCGTTTTTTTTTCTAAACAATATATGTTTGATGATTTATTTTACACTTAAAAATAATAAAAACATTTGTACATAAACATTTTTGGAATAAATTATTTATAAATGTAGTTAAAATTTCAATTACATATTTTTTTATTAGCATTGAATATATAGATTCTTGAACTTACAATTATATATACAGTATTTACTAACAATACTAACTTTCAATTAATACACAACTACATATAAAATTTCATGTGATCTAAAAAAAAAAATGTACCACAGAGTTGTGAATGTTGTGATAATATATGATCTACAGATAATACTTATTCTTATGCTGATAAGAATCTACAACGCCCCTTTTTTTCTTTTAAGTGCACTCTCATATGCCAGTGTGTAAATAAACGGGCGCGGCATGCACTTCATGGTTTTATTTACTTGCAGTTAGTGACTCTCAGTGACTCTAATCTTTGTTTATTAGCACTGCACTTTCAAGTGATATTATATAATTATATGCACTCGCACATGTAAATTAAATATAATTACTTTTATTGCACCGCAATACCCGCTGACACCTTAAATCCTCAGAATATCTTCTTTATCGATTGCATAATCGATTACTACATATAATAATAAAGCTATAGTTTAATATGTTATATACTGTAAAATGCGCTTTAAGTTCTCCAGTAGAATGAAAACAAAACAAAAAACTTTAGACTAGGTCAAGTCAAGACTTAAAAATATATATATATATATATATTTTGGCAAGGTATGGACATTTTTGTGCCAAAATATAATTATTAAGTATTAGTTGCAAATGATTGACACTTGGTTTTTTATGTTACAGCCCACAACGCGGCACTGTCCCCCTCTGCTACACATGATCAGGATGGGTTAAATCACAACACCGAGGTTGCGAAGCCCGAGGAAGTGATCACCAAAGTTACTGCTGCTCCCCCGGTCCACTCGCCCGCCGCCTCTGATTCGGGCGCGGCGAGTGCTGCCAGCTCCCCGCCCGTCTCGCCGTCCCGCTCTCCGGGTCCCCAGTCCGTCCGCGCCAAACTCACCACCACGGGTGACAAGCACGCCAGCCCAGTGTTCCAGCAGGCCATCAAGACCGCGTTCACAGCCGAGTCCTTGCCCACCAGCCCCGCAAAGTTGGAGAAAACGTCCTCGAGCCCAGTAAGCTCGCCAGTCAGTAAAACTGACAAAAAAGCAGTGAAAGAAGATGCAATTACAAGACCAGCAAGTCAAAGTTTAACTGAAAGTAAACCAACAAGTCCAGTAGAAAATAATGATATTAAAGAAACAAGTTTTTCTACAGTAACAAGTCCTGATAATAAATCTTCTGGTACTGAAGAAAAAATATCAAGGTTTATAACAACTCCTGTAAAAGAAATTTCTAATTTTATTTTCCCAGCAACAGATGGTTCAAAATCTGAATCTACTGAAGGTAAATCTAGTCCAGATGAAAATAAACCATCGTCTCCAGTACAGGCAGACGATAGTAAGGTTGAACCTGACGTTTCTAAAACTCCTGAGGTTTCTAAAACTCCTGAAGTGAAGGAGATAAGATCAGAAGATGAGAGCTCAGAAATTAAAAAAATTGTTCTTGCAGAACAGACAGGAGCACCACAGGTTGTAGCCAATAAGGTGCAGGGTCCAACTGAGGCTAAAGTTTCCGGCCCTGAAGAAACTGCTGAGTTCTCCAGTAAAATAGACGAGGTCGCTGCGTCCGTTGTCACAGCCACGGCTATTGCTGTAGCTGTCGTGACCGCCGTAGATGCTGCTGGAGAAGCTAGTACAGCTCCTGAAGAAGTTGCCACAGCTCCTGCAGAAGAAGATCCTGAAGCCGCCCAGCATCCCGGTCCGTCAGAAAGTGTAGAACCATCGAGCGTTAACACGACTTCGAAGAAAGTGTCCGAGCTCGGTAGCGAGGATTTCAAGCCACAGACTCCAGAGATTTTGATTCAGAGTCCCGACCAGTCAACATGTGATGACGTCAGCGCCGCGGTGCTCGTGGAGGATGACTCTGAAGTTTTAATCCAGCCAGTAGAGGAGTCTGATGCTATCGTTGTAGAGGCCGAGAGCCCAAGAGGTCAGCCTGAAGAAACTGTGGCTCAAGAGGAGCAACAAGAAATTAAAATCACAACTGAAGTAGACGTACAGCCCACTGCAGAAGACTTAGACCAAGAGGAAATTATTCAGCAGATTGATGCTGTCATTGAAACAGTCCCTGAAACGTTAGAGGAGAAACCAATAACACCTGTAGATTCTGTGCCTGAAGTTTTAGAAGAAAAACCAGTAACACCTGTAGAGTCTGTTACTGAAATAATAGAAGAGAAGCGTGTAACACCTGTAGAAGTTGATATTGAAATTTTAGAAGAGAAATCTGTAACGCCTGTAGAAACTATTACTGCAATTAAGGAACAGGAAACAGAGACTGAAAGTCAAGCTGAAGAGGTTATAGTTGTTTCTCATGTACAAGAGGAGGAAAAAGTCAGTTCACCAACTCCAATTTCTGCCCATGAAGAGCCTGAAGTTGAAGCTGAAATATCAAATGCTGAAAAAACAACTGAAGAATTAAATATTGAGAGCGCTGAAAATAAAGATGAGGCTACTGAAGAAACTGCAGCTACTGAAAATATAGAGCCTGAGATTGCAGAAGAAGATGAAAAACCATCGACACCTGCAGAAATAATACTCCCAGCAAAGGTAGTCGAATTACATGAGAAAATTCAAGCTGTTACTGAAGATCTTACAAAGAACAATGAAACAACGGAGGAAATTTCAGTGCCTGAAATTTCGGAGGAATTGATTGAACAGACTGTGTCTCAAACCGAAAAGTCAGTACCCGAACAAGAAACACGTGTTGTTGAATTAATTGATACTGCAGCAAAGGAAGTTGAAGAAGAAAATTTAACAGAGGAGAAAGATACGGAGGCTGGACCATCTCAAGAGGCTGAGCTTGCAGAACACGAAATTACTTCGCCGACTCCTCCTCCATCCCCCGTGATTCCTGACGAGCCACTTGATGACGTGGTACAAGCAGCGCCACTAGAGGAAGAACATATTGATGAAGCCACAGGTGAAGTGGAAAAAGTGCAATCACTGTCAGAAGAAATTTCTGAAGCTTTCAATACAAAACTATCTGGTGAGCAAGACTCGTATCCTGTCCCTACTACGTGCATTGATTTTACCCCGGCTACCCCACCCCAATCTCCCGTGAATGTTGGAAATGAAGCGGAGGAGCTTATTACCGACGTAGAGCAGCAAGCAATCTCGCAGAGCGGGGATATCGAGCGTGACGTCACGTCCCCCAAACAAATGGAAACTATTGCAGAACATTTAGAGGACGAACAAAGCAAAGAACAAGCCATAGAGCTAGATTTAGCTAGCCAGGAGGAGAATTTAATAAAAGAGCTTGAAAATCAACAATCATTAGAGGAAGGCTTAAGTAATGAAACAGCAAAAGAGACGGGAGAAATATTGACAGTTCAATCCTCTACAGAACAGGAAACTGTGATTCAAGTAATTGAAGAAGAAGCTTCGGTTTCTGAAAGCCAAAGTAGCTTAGTAGGTAATGAAGGTTTGGGAGCTGTCAGTAGTGTTGTTATCCGATATTCTCTATCAGAAACAAATGAAATTCCTACTGTTGATATAGAAGAAGTACAGCAAGAAACAGCTGTAGACGCCGATGATAAAAACGAGGAGACTTTAAAAGAAGAAGAAGAAATTGCCGATACTTTAATTGCAGCGGCGCGAGAGTCCGAGGAAACGACAACAGAAACTCCGAGTTGTGAGGGTCACAGTATTTCAGGGGCAGACGAGGTCCAGCTTTCTGTTTCAGAGCCAGCGGAAGTTGCTTCTTTACAAACCGGAAGTAGCAAAGATGCTACATCATTAGAGCTTGATGACGTACAAAAAGAAGCTATAATCGTTGAACCGATTGATTTATCTGCCTTAGATGAATCTGATAAACAAGACAGCATGGCTGAGATAAGTCAAAGTGGTAGTGCAGCAGAAGAGTCGAGGCCTGCACCAGAATCACCGCAGTTTCACTTAGAGGATATTAGCATTGGCACCGCTGTACAAGAAATGGTTGAGTCTCCGTCAAGTGGTGAACAAGTCCCTGCTATCGACTCAAACATTTCACAGTCAAGTGGAGAACAGCCTCACGTGGTCCAGGGCACTGCAGATCAAGATGCTGGAATGCTGGAACAACAGAACAACGACGCTGGAACGTTGCAGCAACAAGACACCAACGCTGGAACGCTGGACACTGCAGAAGAAATGGTTGAGTCCCCGTCCAGCGGTGAGCAGGTTCCCGCGAGTAGCGTCACCAAGTCGAGTGAAGAACAAATCCCCGTGGTCAGCGAAGAGACACCCAGTGAGGTCCCCGTGGTCCAGGATGAGATAGTAATGGATGCTGCACTGGAGCAGCAGGAGGAGCGAGAGCTGGAGGCAGCAGCAACAAAAATTCAAGCGTCATTCCGAGGCTACCAGACGAGAAAAGCGCTAGACGTTACGGAACTGGCACAAGAAACTTTGGTAAGTGTTTGATACTTTTTTTTTCATCCAAACATTTACAAACTGTAAAAAAGTAGAGCACTCTGTGTCTATTTTTAACTTGTGCTGCGTTGCTGATGCACATATCTCAGAAATCGCAATATTATTTTTATAGCTTTGACTTTAAACCACGATAAAATTTCTAACCGCAAAATGCTCTCATTAACCCATTTTTAAACATTTATTTTGATATTTTTTATTTGCAATAAGAGTGCAAAAAATTTGTTTCAAAATATCACTTCCTGTTTTGCACAGTAGATACTCTCTGCACTTTGTTTTGTTTATAACTTCTTATTTTTAGCTTGTATAATATGACAATGTTTATACATCTTAGTTTCTTTTAAAAGCTTCTTTGTGCAATTTTCATGTTTGAAGAAGTTGTTTTATTTACTTGATTGCTCACTGTAATTATTTTAGTAAAGAAATATTGAAATTGTCATTTGAATTCTTTCTTAGCTTAGAGATCGCGCTGTGGAAAATAAAATGTTTCCTTTCCGCGCGCTTATTTATTGTGTCATGTATTATTTTTTTATTGTAAACTGTTACAATAATAATTGTGCAACTCACGAAACTGATCGGTTTATGGAGAAGTAAATGTTAACGCTAGGTTTTAACTACTTAAGTTTGTCAGCTTTACGATAGTGTTTATTTTTAAAATATGTTCCTGCTGCCTTCCATAAAATTCTTGATTTTCTTGCAGTTAACAAAAATTTACAACTCATTTTTAACTTTAGGAAATATAAACATTCTTGTTTGGAAAAATTACGAGGAGTTTGAAATGTTAATATTGATGCAGAAATGCTTCTGTACTTTGATTGTATAGTTATTGCTATTTTTTCCTGCAAATATTTCTCAAATCAAATGAAAGTCAAAATCATAAAACAATAATTGCAATGCACTTGCAATGTATTCATGCTACTAAATTTAGTAATAATAAAAGTAGTAATATATTAATACAATCAGATTGCAATGTTGTGCCCTGTACAGAAAGACTGAGATATAATAAATAGTCTTCAACTTATTATTTTTCTTCGTTGCTTTTGCCGTCCCATCCAAATCAATAAAAAAAAAAATCAATAAAAAAAATCATATTTGAGGGTGTATCAAAAATTATTTTTATATTTACAGCTTTAATAATTTTTCTGTAAGCATTTTTATTAACACTGTGCATGCATGCATGGCTTATGCAGAGAAATTTCACACTCATAAACACTTGAAGCCTCTATAGATTGAAAATAATGGCTGAATTATATATATCGCATGCAATGCTTCATAATTAATTAATATAGCCTATGCTGAATACTAATATTTTGTTTATTTCAGGTAACCAAAAACTCAACTTGTTAGTTGCACCAAGAGAATGTGAAACGTCATTGTAAAATCAATAGCTAGAATTTATACTCCTTTCAGAACTCATTTTCATATTTTGACCTCCTTTTCTCTGTACGTAAAAATTTAAACTGACATCAACAAATTAATGTCACAAAATTCCTGAAGTCTGACTCAATTATCAATTATGTGACATTTGAAGTTATAATTTTCCGTAAGTTGGAAATGAAGCTATATTTTTAATACATTTTAACTCACAATTTTTTTAAGTGACCATATTACTAGTATTCTGTTTGAATTGTTTTGAATACTTTCATATTTCTTCATTTACAAATTAGTTTTGTTCATGCTCAAGTTCCATATTTGTGACTTCCCAGAGTTACAACGCTGAAACTTGCAGGTGCCTGCAGTGGTGGCGCGTGTTCTGGAAGAGGCGGAGGACGAGGAGAAAGAGGCCGCTGAGGTTTGGCGCGCGGTGCCGGCCAAGGTTTTTGACGATGACGAGCAGCGGGACGAGGAGCTGCTCCTTTTGGAGACTGACGCGTCGCTCGCCGAGGCCAGAGCGCGGTTTTCAGACAATAGTCCCTCGGCCTTCGAGGAGTTGGTACAGAGCTCGACGTTGGTGGCTGCCACACCACTAGCCTACGTAGAGACAAGCCCACCACCATCCGCGCCCCACGTCAGTAGACTTCGAAACACGTACAGCTCGTCCGGCGAGTGTGCAGACGTGAGCGCGAGCGTAACAGAACCGATCAGCTGGAACGGTGGTGCAAGAGTGCTAGATGAGGAGAGTGGAGAGTTGGTCACCCCAGACGAGGATGAAGGAGTGTGGGCCACGCTAGAGAGAGAATTGGGAGAGACTCAAGAGAACGCAGCTACCAAAATACAAGCTGGTTACAGAGGTCATCGTGCTCGTCAAGCTTTATTAAAACGTGGAGATGCAGTACAGATAGCTAGCAGTAATGCTAGTGACGTAAGTAATACACCTTACATTGGAGTACGTCACACGGGAGAGTTCCACGACTCGCTACCGCTACTACCGCTCGCTGGCGACTCTCCAAGAGAGTTGTTACGAGCTTCGTCCGTCGGGGCCACTAGCTACTACACCACAGAGCCAGACGAGGACGCCGAAGCCGAGAGACAGGCGCACGAAAACATGGCGGCAAAACGTAGTAAGAATTCATCTTCTCCATCAGAAAATAGTGAGAGTTTTTTAGATAGAGCTGCAACAAAAATACAAGCAACATTTCGTGGTTTTAAAACAAGAAATGAATTAAAAGAAAAGAGTCCAGGAAGAACTCCATCTCCTACTGATATAAACGCAGCTACAAAAATTCAAGCTGGATTCCGTGGTTATAAAGTACGTAAAGGTATGAAAGAAGATCCTCCTAAGCTTGCAAGGATACAGTCTGCCCCTCAGATCATGATCTGTGAGAGCGAGGAGGAACGAAGTGCCATCAAGATTCAGGCTGGTGTGCGTGGCTACCTCACAAGGCAGCGACTCAAGAAGGAACGGAGTCCTCAGCCCCCGCCGTATCCAGAACCCACCGCCGCAGAAGTGAAAGATGCAGCGGTGAAAATTCAAGCTGGTTTCCGAGGCTACAAGGCACGACAAGACGTCAAATCAATGCGTGAAGGTAAAGACAAATAAGTGACAATTTCAGTGAAATTTATTATCTCTTTAGATTAAATTACCTTTCTATCTATACTATTTTTTAATGATCACTTAGGTATTTTTTAATTTTCTCTATATTTTTTCACATGGTGATCAAACAGTTAACAATTTAACATTAAAAAAATATATATTTCACCAACGTACACATTTTTTTTAGATGCGTTGAAGTGCACAAACTTTAATTTTTTTTTAATTATTGTTTCTCACAACAAAAATATAAGTGTCTATATATTACGTATTAAAAAAAATGCTTTGCTTTTTTCTATATTTAATATTATATAGAAATCAAAATGTATATTATAAAATTTTCATTGTTATAATTAAGGAATTCTGATCTGTATTAGATTTATATGACAGTGTAAGTATAAGGAGGTCAATAAAATTTAATGTGAGCCAACACAACTGCATCAGTGTTTGTTATTGTGCAAGCACGGCGTCACACAGTAAATAAATTAAATCTAGTTAACATACTCTAAGTCTGTCAGCTCAGAAAGCAAAAGCTTATAATTATCCACGTTCAAGGAATTTTGTCCTAAATTCAGCACTAATTTTTTGTATGTGTTACTAGTTCAATGTCAACATTTTTTATCTTGGTAATCCATGACCTGTTGTGTATTCAAATTTGTTGGTATAAATATAAAATTGATTCAAATAGTTTAATAAAAAATAATATTTCTTCCAAAAATGGATGAATTTTTGACCTTGCAGGTCATGAACATACAAAACTTAAATATTTTCAAAAAGATTGAAATAATCCAAACATACCCTTCAATTTAATAAATAAAATAAGGCTAAAAATATTTCACTTTCTGCTTCTTTCAAGACCATTAAAATTGTTGCATTGATTGTTCAATTCTTACACAATTCTAGGGTTCTAAGTGACGAATATTTGGTGTAATAATTGTCATAAAATGACATACACAAATCTTTATTTTCTCTTTTTAATCACAGTTTATACATTATAATTAAAATTTCAAAATAAGGTGTTTCTGCAATATTTTCTAGTAACAATATTTGATTTAGCTATTTGCATTCTAATACGTCACTTTTGTTCTATTTATTGCTATTCAAGGTTAATATAAATGCTACTAGCTTATGTTCAAGTTTATATATTAACTTTTACCACCGTAAAACAGACTACAAACAGAGCATATTTATATCCTCTACTACAAAGATATCTCTGAGTAGTTAGCATCACAGAGGTTCCCCAAAGGTTAACTAAAATACACAATTAATTTCAAGGAAGACTTTAAATATTAAATTATTATTGTTCAATAATCAATAAAATTTTACATCCAATGTATTTTTTATAATAGCATAATATTAAATAACTTTTTTGTTACTTAATAAGAAGTTCATTATTATTATTTTCCAAAAATACTCTAATAATTGTTAACAATGTGAATTACGATAGTATATTATAATATATATAGTGTATATTAATTTTATTTAAGAATAATTAATTCATATTGTATAATAATATATATGCTGAGTCTCATAATAAATGGATGATTGACAATTATATTGATAAGCTATAGACAGTTAAATAATTTTTCCAGTCATGTCAATCAAACCTTTGTTGTTTTTCTCTTTCAGTTTACATGGCTGTATTGGTTAATTTTAGCGTTATTTGTGCGATGCGGCGGCTGCAGTGACGTCCATCTCTTTCTTGGCTCGGTGTGCAGCCAAGCCGGCGGCCTCACTCCCTCGCTATGACGTCTGCTACTGGGCTATATTTACAGGAGAGCCAGGTGCCACAATGCAGCATCCATGTACACTCTCGGTCACGAAAATTGTCTGTTTATGCTCCATGACAATTACAAATTTTAAACTTCATAATGAATTCTGTAGCACGACGGTATTATATCAGGTACCAGATAGAATTAATTCTATATCAAACATTGCCAGCATTTATTAAAATTATTTTAATTTTTGGTGTATATAAAATAGGACTTGTTTAATGGCAACGACAAATGAAAAAGTTATTTCACATTATCATCGAGTCCAATTTTGCAATAAAATGAAAGGAAGTTAAAAATCAATTCTCTATAATAATTAAGTATTCAAACAAATTCTTATGAATTAAATACTTATTAACTATAAGAACCAGTTTATAAAGAACTTGCCAATGTGGGTATAATAGAGTATCGACCTCAAATTTTGTTATTGAATAAATGGATAGAGGATGCAAAGTTATGCCATGATTCTGATTTTTTTTTTCAGATTTTTTGGAGGCCGGCCGGGAAGTATTGCTAAAAAGTTTTGCCGAGGTCGGGTTTGAAGTCACGCCCTATTTAGGTCCTACCCTTTTGCCCCTTTTATCAATGGAGTATTGTCCTCAATTTTTTTATTGCAGAAATGGATAGAGCGTGCAAAGTTATGCTACCCTGATTTTTTTCAGATTTTTTAGAGCCCGGGAAGTATTTTTAAAAAAATATTGAAAGTCCTTTTTGTGACGTCACGCGGCGGCAAGTCCTATCTTTTTCTTAAGGAGCGGCGTCTCGTGACGTCAAAAAATAACTTTCAATAATTTTTTAAAAATAGTTCCCGGGCTCTAAAAAATCTGAAAAAAAATCAGAGTAGCATATCTTTGCACCCTCTATCCATTTCTGCAATAAAAAAAATTGAGGTCAATACTCCAGTAAGAGAGTCGAGAGGTGTCACTCTCTCCGTACTTTCAATATACATTTTTAAATATTTCTTGGACTCTAAAAAAATACTGAGTAGCATAACTTTGCACCCTCTATCCATTTCTGCAATAAAAATTTTTGAGGTCGATAAACTCCATTATAGTTTCAGCGTATTATTTAATTAGTATATTTTTTTCAAAGCCAAAACACTGAATACAATTTAGTCTTTATGATAATTTGAATAATTTAACACCTTTACAATTTTTATTTTATTTTATTATTTCTTTATTATCTCTATATGTGCAGTATAAAATTATTAAAAAGTCTATAATATACATCTCTTGCTCATGATGAAATGCATCATCGACTCATTTCATAGCCTCCATGTGTGATAATGCCATTGTTATAGTTTGTATTTGTTTGTATATGCTTCAATAAGCGTTTCTTAAATTGATATCAAATGTTGCAAGAGCATTATGATATGTCTAAGGATTTGAAAGCCATATTTTTTCCCAATCACGTATATAAAATTTATTTTGATGCATGCTTTGTATAAATAAACATTTAATTAATAGAGGTGTGTGTGATTGTTGTACAGTACTCTGAAAAATTCTCTTTAGCAGCAGTTTGCTCATCGCCATTGTGATATACTCACAATTTAAAATTTAATGCATGGCGATTAACAAGGCTGCAAACGGAACTTTTCAGAGAAGTACCTCAAATTCTTTTTTATGACAATCGTAAACTACCATCCGATCTCATTATAAAGGTGCATTTCCATGGAGCGAATGTTGAGCGGAGGTATCCGGAGAACTCGGAGCGCGGTCAACTGGGAGCCGGACAGCTCGGAGCCAAACGTGTTTCTAGGACAACTCGGAGCATGGACAGCTCGGAGCGCGGACATCCTGGAGCCAAGGCAGGACAACTCGGAGCACGGACAGCTCGGAGCGCGGACATCCTGGAGCCAAGGCAGGACAACTCGGAGCACGGACAGCTCGGAGCGCGGACATCCTGGAGCCAAGGCAGGACAACTCGGAGCACGGACAGCTCGGAGCGCGGACATCCTGGAGCCAAGGCAGGACAACTCGGAGCACGGACAGCTCGGAGCGCGGACATCCTGGAGCCTAGCTAGGACAACTCGGAGCACCGTTTTATTTAAATTACAATTAATGAAATTTAAATTTGAGCGGAGCTTGGCGCGGCGAGAAAGGCGCACTTGCTTTAATGTCATATGGCGGCCATGTTGGCGTGGAAAAATTACGGCGTGATTAAATCGCTGCGGGAAAGCGATTTTTCTAAGCCAACATGGCCGCAATATGATATTGAAGCAAGCGCGCCTTTCTCGCCGCGTCAAGCCTCGCTTGACATCGCTCCATGGAAATGCACCTTAAACGTAGGTCCTGTCACATTCTAGCTAACACAATACTTCTCATTTCTAAATTTATTTATTTATTTATTTATTTTTATTTTGGAACTTCTTTTTGGTTGTACAAGACAAACATATGTTCAAGTCAAAATTGGACAAAATACAACATAAAAACATCAAACTTAAACACATTTACATAAGTTATTTAACACTATCAAACACAATCACTGACAATAATAATAAAAACAAAATACAAGCCAAAGTCACCATTAATACTGATAAATTTTAGTTTATGTGGAACATATATATATACATATATATATATATATACATACATATATATATACATACATACATACACACACACACACACACATATATATATATATATATACATACATATACACACATACATACATATACATATAATATATATATATATACATACATACACATACACATACATATACATACACATATACATATATATATATATATATATATCAGTCAATACAATGTATATGTAAATTTATAATTTTGTTTATTTTATAATCCTGATAATACTTTTTCAGACATTTTATTACTCTCAAAAGCTTTAATAGAGTAAAACTCTTTATTGATCAATACATTCTTTAATTTTGTGCGAAAAAGTTTACTGGTTTTTATTTCTTTCAAACATGCTGGTAAAAATTCATAAAATTTTGCTGTTTGATACATTGCACAGTTTTTGAAAAATTGTGTGTTATGTCTTTCAGTAACTACATTCGATTTATTTCTAGTATTATAGTCATGATAGCCATCATTCTGAACATAAAAATTTGGATGATTTTTTTTGAATGAGGCACAATTTAAAATATAAATGCAAGGGACAGTTAACATTTTATTAGCCTTAAAATGTGAAACACACGACTGTCCTTTTGGTATTCTTAAAATCGTTCTAAGTGCTCTCTTTTGCAAAACAAAACATCGATTCAATAGTTCAGATTTACATCCCCAATTTATTATGCCATATGCCAAATGTGGATAAACATACGCATAATATATGGTTAGCAAGGTTTCATGAGATACATGATTCCTGATTGTATATAACATAAAATTGGCCGAATTTATCTTCTTACAAATCGCATTTACATGTAAAGACCAATCCAAACTTTCATTAATGTGTATACCAAGAAACTTAACAGACTCTGCTCTTTTAATTGTTTTTCCGGCTAATTGCAACAAATAACTATTCAAAGGGATTTGTCTAGGGGAATGAAATTGGATGTATTCGGTTTTAGTTGAATTTAATATTAGCTTATTATTTGTACACCATGTATGTACCTCTTCAATAGTAAGTTTAATCTTACGAATTAATTCATCTTCGGCTTCTGCTGTGATTATAGCTGTAATATCATCAGCATACTTTACTAATACCGCATTCTTGACATGATCTGATAAGTCATTTGTTCCTGTATTAAACAATGTGGCTGACATTTTTCCTCCTTGAGGAATTCCAAGTGTAATCGGTAATTTGTCTGATTTATATGTAATATTTTGGCCGTTAGAATTTGAATTTAATTCAACATATTGTTGTCTGTTTGTTAGATATGAATCTAATAGATTACGACTCGAAACTCCTATTCCCATGTTATCAAATTTATTCAATAATACATCTTTATTTAGACTATCAAACGCTTTAGATAAATCAAAAAATATTGCAATGCAAAATAGTTTATTATCTATTGCCATATAAACGTGGCTTAAAAGATCAAATAGTGCTGTATCAGTAGAACGGTCTTTCAAGAATCCATGTTGACAGGGAGCAATTAAATGATTTTCTGTTTGATAATCCGTAATTTGATCGTCTAATGTATTCTCAAATAATTTGCCAAAAACAGATGTATTTGATATTGGTCTGTAATTATCAATAATGAAAGTTGGGCCTTTTTTATGAGTTGCATAAATCTTAGAATCCTTTAAACAATCAGGAAATATACCATCTGATATTGAATGGTTAATTAAATTAGATAAAGGGACAGACAAAACAGAAGCACAATATTTTACAACAGTATATGGTATTTCGTCTGGGCCAGCTGCATACTTATTAGGAAGGGATTTCATTCGATTTAAAATATAAATCGGGTCTATCGAACAAAAATTTAATTTCGTTTTACTTTTATCAGAATCGACAATAATTAAAGTATTAGAATAATTAAAAGGAAATTTTTCTGTTATTATATTTTCAATTGTCTTGACAAAAAAATTATTAAATAAATTGCAAATTAGTTTGGGGTCTGTAATCGTTACACTATTTATACATAATTCATAATTATTCTTATTATTAACATTTGTTTTCTTTGTTTTGCATTCTTTATTAATTATATTCCACGTAGCTTTAATTTTATTATTAGCTCCTTTTATTTCATAGTCATTCTCTTTAAATTTAGCGGTGGCCATATTTTGTTTATAAGATTTCATTTCTTTTTTATAAGTAGACTCTAAATTTGGGTCAGTAAATTTTACATCATAGTGTAAGCGTTTTAAAGAAATCCCTTGTTCGTAAAGATGGGGGTTATTGAGTATCCAGGAAGGTTTATTTTTGTTACTTGAAATTTTTCTTTTAACAACAGGAAAAGCCTCGTTGAAATGATAAATAAAAATTTCAAGAAATTTTGACCATCTCTCATTTGAATTGAGATCAGGATTTAATAAATCATTCCATTCTTCACGAATTAATAGGAGCAGAAAATTATCTAAATTGCATTTGTCAAATATTCGTTTATAATAAAATTGTTTTTCTTGTATTTTATCAATGTTCTTCGAGTTATTTAATGTTATTGTGACTATAGTATAGTTATGGTCCGACAGAGTTGTTTTTTCAGTTTTATAATTAGTATTAATAGCAGATGTACTTTTAATAATATGATCAATTAAAGTAGCCGTTTTCATTGTTTCTCTAGTAGCGGAACTATTAACAATTTCCAACTTGTATGAGTCCAGTATATCTTTATATAAAATTACATTTGCATCATCAATAAATAAATTAAGATTTACGTCACCCGCAATAATAAAAAAATCATCATTATTTTTACAGTATTTAATTAATTTTTTGCATAACATTTCAAACTCTTTTAAGAATGGTTTTATATTATTTTCTGTGTTGTCAAAATTCTGAATTTTTTTCATCACTCTAGATATATTAGGTGGGCGATATATAGAAGCAAAATAAATGTTTGTTGTCTTGTTAATTACTAATTTCGCTATGCAGCATTCAAAAACTGATTCAATGGATTTTATTTTAATATCATTTATATTTGAACCTTTACGAGATAGAATTACTACTCCCCCACATTTTTGAATATCTCTACAGTAATATGAAACTATCATAAAATTTTTAAAATTTATTGTTATAATTTCAGATTCATTCAGCCCATGTTCACATAATATAATTATATCACAATCAACCATTTCAAGAAAATACTCAAATTTTGGTAATTTATTTTTTAGGCCTGGTAAGTTAAGCTGAAGAATTTTAATATTACATGGGGCTGAGTGAACCTGAACATTAAGTTTTTTTTTTGTTGGGCAATTTGGTGGAGATACTGTTTAGTGTACTGGCACGGAGCCGTGATCTCACAGGGGAAGATTGTGTATCTTCCTGAGAATTTTTAATGGGGGATTTCAATTGAGATGCCAGATTAAAATTATCAACATTTGAACTCAAAACATTATCATTAATAGTATCATTTTTACTAATAATGGATGGTGAGACAACAGATGAAATTTCATTAATTGATTTTTCTGAATTAATTGCACTTTTCTTAGCAGCAGTTTCATCATTTTTTAATAGATCATTTGTAAATTGGAATTTATTATCTAAAATCGTTAGTAAAAAAGCTTTGAGTCTTGGATGTAATGAGTTCAGATCTATAATATCTTGATTCAACTCAAGAGAACATACAGGATCTGGTAAGGGTGGTCCTGATTCAGGCAAACTATTGTTTACCAAAACAAGACTTGACTCCTCACTCGGGGCAATACCGTCGTTCGCCGGAGCGAGGCCTGACTCCTCGCCCGGGGTGGTACCGTCGTTCACCGAAACGAGGCCTGACTTATTAATACCTTAATATTAATACCAAATATTAATTGGTATTCAATTAATGCTCATAAAATTATGTAAGAAGATTGTTTTTACAAATTCTCATCATATAATTCAGCTGAGCATATAAATATTTAAAGAGATTTTTAATTAATTATATAAGCAGCAACAAAAGTCAATATATCTATGTTAATTTCCCTATCCCGAGGACAGGACGAGGAGAGCCGCTGACCCAAGACTGACTTGTTGATGATTGATCCGCGAGGGTCGCCCCGCGCTGCCCGGGCGACCGGGTGATATTGCCCCACTTGTTTACATCTACTCTGGGTCAAACAGCTGATCGCGGGCGTGATTAAACCTGACCTTACGCCTGTTTTTTAATGAGGAATATCAGTGGTGAAAAATTAGCAGGATTCTAAGTATTCAGTAAGGAAATTTAATGAAAAATACAAAATAAATGGAAATAAAATGCATTATCGATTACAAATAATTTTTAAAATAATATAAATTTAAATAATTGTTGAGATGAATGATTTAAATGTTTTTATTATATTTACTATAGGCAGACTTCTTAAACTTTAGCTTTTAATGCGTAACATTGTGAATGGATATTTATACATAAAGCATTTCAAAAAAATGTTTCTGGAAATCACTTTAAATTTTAATTTAATTCATTTGCAAGAGCTTAAAATTTTAATTAATTCGATACGTTATTAATGCATTAAAGTTCATGCAAACTGATTCATAATATACATCAAGTATTGTATATGCATGAGTAACAGTCTGGTAAAATTGCCACTCTTAAATTTTATATATAAATTATATAATATAAATCTTTCAATTTCCGTTGGTGAGAATTTTATGAGAGAAAAATATACTGAACTGATAAGTTAGTTTTTATGACCAGTTGCTTTTTCACCGAGGAAAAATAAATATTTCAACCAATGTGAGCTGTGGAAAACAATAAAGCTATATGGAAAAATGCTATAACATGATCATACAATTTATGATTAATATTGTAGAATGATATTTAACCGATTAGCTAATAATTTAATGCATTTTTCAATACACCCCTTCCTACCTTTCCTCATTTTGTACAGTTTACTACAGACTGCATGATGTGTATCTGTATTGTACAGACTTTGAGGAGAGGTTATGTTATAAAGCATGACTATATGCAATAATACTAAAGAATCTCCACTAAAAAAACTAAATGATGAAATAAAATAATTCCTAACAATTGTTAACTGTGAGATAATTAGAAAATGGCAGTGAAAATAAATTAGAGGGAGGCAGGTAGGGAATTGTCAATGAGGGAAAACAGGTGTTTAAATTGAAACAAGTAAATTTCTGAGGCAAATTTTTATTTGTTTAAGGAGTAATTAAAATATGCAGGAATCACAGAAAATAATAATAACACACAATTTTATAATTGTCATAATAATAAATTGAACAAAACCACCATAATAGGTACTCAATAATAATATTAATAATAATGACGTTGTTGATTAAATATAGGTATTTTCTTGTTCACATCGATCATATTATAGAGAGATTGATATTACGAGATAGCATGGTCATTTTCAATTCACCTTAGCAACTGGTAGATTGCTTGGTAGGAGATCTGTAAATGTGCACACAGAGGGAGAGCTTATGTCAGTTAAATAAACATAATTATACAAATTACAAATATATTTGATAAATTAAGTCTACTTTTTTTGTGTGATCAAAATAAATAAATGTAATGGAATGTTGTTGAGCCCTGTGCGGGTTATAATACTGATTGAGATCAAGGGAAGGTGTAGAAGGGGATGAACTATTGGTCACACCCGATCTGCGCGTGCTTGGAGCATTCCATGCTTTCCGTGGAGCACCCCACGCAGCGTCCGCACTGGCACACCATCCCTGAGCCGCAGGTGCCCCAGAAGTTGAAGATTCCTCCGCATTTGTCGTCAGGGGCCTGAAACACAAGCAAGGTACACTCTTGAGAACAAAATTGTGGTCTCCTTTTAGATTATACATAAAAAATGTGAAATTATGATTTATACTGACGCATATCATAAATCATTATTGCTTTTTTATATTTTATCGTTCAACAAATGGAAGATTATCGCCGGAAGTAGCCGGAAGTGGAAGGATTTTGCCTGAACATGAAAACTCTAAGACTTTGCAAGTAGGTTCAAATCACTAATTTTAATCTCTCTGCAAAGTTTCAGATTCAACATTGACCTATAGTAAGTCCAGAAGCCTTTTGCACTTCTGTCTACTTTCGGTGGTAATCTTTTATTTATTGAACTGTGGTCCTCTGTTATATTATTTTTTACTGATATCTTTAAAAGCATGGAATATTAACTTGTTGAAGAGACTTCTTCAATCTTTAATGAAAGTATATCAAAAACAAAACAAAAAACATCAGCATTATATAACGTATTCTATAATATAATCTAGTAGTCACTATATTATTATTTTGTTTACACCATCAAAAAAGTTGATCAAACCACCAGAACGTATAAAATATAATAGTACAAGCACACTAAAGTATTAACGGTATACGAGGCACAGATTCTTACCCTGGCGCAGACAACGCGGTTGCAGTAGTCAGTGGCCAGGCCGTGCTGACACGTCCTGATGTCCACGTCGTTCGCACTCTCGCACGGGGGGAACGCCGCGGCACTGTAACAAAACGAGGCTGGTTATTAGAGACGTTTTGTCTTTGCTTTAACTCAGGTGCAAGTTTTAATAAATACTTCACAATTTTTTTAAGGAAAAAAAAAAATGTTTTGTGGTGTTGCAGGATTGAAAAATACTCTGAAAATTAATATGATATATACGTTTTGCTCATGCATGGTTATTTTTCCTTATAATTTCATATTATGAATAGGGCTAGAAAAAAAAAGTCTACAGTAAAAGTATCTCGCGGCAGCAGCACCGTAATACACCAACTGGTGCTGCCACTGTTTGGAAAATACGCTTACTGATGACTAAATTTGCTATATATCTCTTCATCTATTGTTTATAACACTAGCCAATTTTTCTACCACTGACAGTGGCGCCTCCGTGAGCAATGCGATAAATTAAATAAATATACAGGAAAGTCATTACACTCCATACACACCGAATGAAAGAATGATCGGTTCCAAGTAGCTGTTACTGTTATTAAAATAGTCTTAAATATGATGTATAACAGTTCAGTATGATCTAAATATAGAGAAACATTCTTTGAAATAATTATTTTCTAATAACAGTTCTAAGAAGTAATGCAATAGAAAATAATTGGATAAAAATAGCCAAGGTGCTTAAAGCCTGTATTACGTGATACAATTTTTTATTACAAGGAAATGTCATATAATCTTCATACAAACAAATAGAGTTGAAGTTTTCTTGTAAAGAAAAATTGTATGAAATAATTAGAAAAATTAATAATACCGATTTATTAATTTTTCTCTGAACAGTTAAAAATTAGTTGCTGTGAAGTTAATTGATAGATACTTATTGAGGTGACATATTTAATAAGCAGAGTGACAAAATAAAGCTGATGAATAAACAAATCTATATTTGAATAAATTTAAAGTACTTTGTCAGTAAATCATTAAAAATTAAATTGGTAGTTTGAAACTAAATTTGCATCTTCAAAAGTATTAAAATGCAATATGCTCCATATGAAGAAATAAAGTGAACCAAATTAACAGTAAAAATTATAATGAACGAAATTGAGAATACAATCTTATTTAAGTGACAATTTCTTTTGTGATCTGGTCTCCGGATTTCGTACTTGGCCGTGAATGCTATCTGCACCAGATCAGACTGGACCATGATGCAGTGAATGCAATAAGCTACTGGACCTTGCCTCGGAAAACAGGCAGGCGTGACGTCACGTGGTTGTTGCCACGCGCCCGTCACGTGACTCAAAAATGTAAACAAAACCACCAAAATCGCGAATATTAATATTGCAATTAAAATATTTATCGAGTTAATATGTTTTCAATTTTGCTTTCGGTGTTTTTTTTTAATTTATTCAGTTAAAAAGTTACATTATATAAGAGGCAACATACAGTGAAACCATTATTGAATTAAGTAATAATATAAGTTGTCAAGAGGCTTAAAAATATCTTACAAAAAATGTGAACGGCATGCTGCATGTTATTTATGAGTTATGAGTATGTCAGTATAATTATATACATAAGAACTTTTATCAGACTTATAATTAACTTTTAATGAGACAGACTAATCAACTCTTCTCTGCTACATATTTAATAATAATGTAATAATTTTTTAAAAATAATGACTTATTTTTTTTATTTCAGATAAATCTTAATACAATTTATTTTAATGAGATTTTTTTTACCAGTATAGAATAAAATTCTTTGAAGCTTAAAATAAATATAAATGTATTATTTTTTATAAAAAAAATCTTAAATAAATTTTTTCATTGCTTGCAGTCATTATCAAATTTAAAACATTAAAATTAATCGTAAAAACTAGATTTAAATTAATTAAAATAACAAAAATTGTTACAGGAAGCAGGCAGATCTTAACTAAGGAGAAGGGCATGGTTTGCAAAGAAGTTAGGTTAAACGTAAAACTGCATGAACATAATCATTATATAAAGATATTATATATTGCGATATTTGATTTGACAATTTATGCATTAGTATTTTACCCCAATGAAATTGATTTAATTTGCTATTATTTTTGTTTAGTTTCATAATTAAAATTTGAAGTTAAAAATTATATCTAAGGTGTGATTAAAATGAATTTATAGTTTCTTTCGAAAAACCGGTATTTTAGTATAATCGAAAATATAAAAGAAAAAAAAATATTAATTACACCTGTTTTCTCACCTGTGCAATGTTACTGCAGAGACCGCAATCAGGAGAAGGAGGGAAGCTGTGAAGATAGCTGACGAAGATGATGATTTGTTGGTCATGATGCTGGTGGGTTACTGTAACACACCACGAAGAAGAAGAGTCACTCAGTGTCGAAGATGACCTAACTTTGAGACAGGGTGCCGGCTTGGCACGCCACTACACCCTCGCAAGCTAGTTATGAGAGAGAACATGAGACTGGTCCGACATCGACGAGAGTTGAGGTAGTTTAGCCCTGGAGAGTCAGCAAGCGACCTTTTATCAACTCGACTCCCCTCCATGCATGGTTTGCTGCTGCTGCTGGCTGTTATCTTCAGTGGACTTGAGAACTTGTAAGAAGAGGCAACACCAGCAGTAAATAATAAATAGGAGAAAAAAATACCCTCTAGTGCCATGTAATGTAAAGTCTTCTCTGTGTCAATGTTTTTGTTCAAGTCTGTTAATGTAATTATAAATAAGGGGACGACAATGATGACTAATTCTTTATTGTTGTCTCATCCCCTATTTTTGGATGATGACTGTATATAACAATATTGTGATGGGAGTATAGTGCAATTGTTAATAATTGTCATTTTTTGATGACATTAGGTCTGTTTGTAAATGCACAATCAGAAAGAATCGATTGTTTGTGATGAACCTTATGTACATGGAACATAAGGTTCATCACAAATAATCGATTCTTTCTGATTGTGTATTTACGAACAGACCTAATGTAAATATTTTGTTCGTCTATTTTGAAACATTTGAGGTGTTGTTAATTTAAGTACAAGTAAATCCATCCGTTTTTCACCTTTTACTTTCACTACCACCTGAAGGCATGGAATGTGTGAAGGTTAATTAATAAATTTGACTTTAATGACAAGTTTTCTTCATACGTAAAATATCACACAGAACACTGGATTTTTTATAATGGAAAAAATTGTGTATTTTAAGAGGAAGTATTGTATGATAGCGCTTACCTTCACAAAATGCAAAAAAAGACAAAAGAAAATATTCCTAAATTCACAACCAGATCAAAAATAAGATTATTCTTATATTATCTGCATGTACAGACGGTTCAACCATGCATGAATCGATTATGCATTAAATTCATATACGAACAGACTTTTTGTTATGCATGACCAGAGCGTACTTGATTAGTACGCTCTGGCATGACACTAAATCATTGGCGGGGAAAATTTAATTTTTTTTTTCTTTTTTGACTAAAAGAGCAACTTGATTTCAAATAAGAACAGTTAGAGGAATATAGCATTAATTAATTATATAATACAAACATTTAATCCATCACTACGTTCTCTCTGGTCATTATAGTATAGGAGAAGAATTCAAGTTAGTCGGAATAGTTAAAACGAGGAAGAGAACAAATCAGTAAATACTGGAATTGGTATAATTAATATATAAAAAATATTTATTTGATTCTGTGCACATCGGAGTTCAATGTTGTGATCGCGGATATAATTTTGATATTATACACAACAAAAATATTCATAATAAAGAATAAAATTCCCACTAAGCTATTTTACAATATTAAATATAAAATAATAGTATTTATTATGTTTGAAGCTGATAAATGATGGTAGAGACGAGATCGAGACTTACTAGCAACAAGATATCAGTTTGTTTATGTCTCAAAGATCGGCACGCCCGCTGCATGGGGTCACCCTGAACACGTGTATCACCCCGCAAGTCACGTCGCACTTACTGTCCCGTGACACGGAGGAAAGAGCGCGAATTATTTGAAATTAATCACCCCCACAAAGGTCACCTTAAACACGTGGCCCACGTGTCACGCTACAAATTCTACCAGCGCTCGTCGTAAAATAGCGAGTGAGATAATAATTTATAATTTGCTAAGCGCTTAACTATTAAACTTGTTACTACTATAACTATCATCAAAAGAATTAAAAGTGTGAGTATAGTAAATTTTAGAGCATTAGGACGCACATTTTACAGTTGAAGATATATAACTGTAAATTTGTTATTATTATTATTTTATATTTTGAAGGGTGTGTTAAGGCTAGATGCCAAATTATTAAGTGTGAATGGTTTGAAAAAAAAAATATATATGTCAAGATGGTCTCTTAAATTTGTATATTTAATTGAACTAAAATAAGCTTTGCCAAGTAGGCAGCTGTTTAAAATATTCTTGAAATAAATTAATTGTAATATAATTATAATTATTTCCTGTTAAAAAAAAAATCAGTACATTCAACAGCAAAAAAAAAAAAAAATCTGATTTTTGTCAAGGAGAAAATTTGACGGATATTTCGAAATTTCTAGAGTTTGTCTTTACCGAAGCGCAACGATTTCTGTCCCCGTGCCAAAATTGAGCACCAAGCTCATCACACATGTCTGTAATTGTTCGCCAGAGTCCTCGTACAGTTGATCCCGTCATGAAGTGTCCAAATAGCAAGCTCTCGACATAGCTCTCTTCATAGATAAAGTACTTCTAAGTTTTACTGTACAACTTTATTAGCCTTGTTTTGATGTTACTTAGAAACAAATTAAGTTATTTTTAAACAAATAATGTACGCACATAAATGCTTTTCGTATTTAAAGAGTACTTTTACTTTATTCTTAATTTATTTACTTATATAAAATACTTATAAAATATTAATGTGATTTCTATAAATTATGAGGATTGTTTGAAATTAATAATGAAGCAAATATATAATTATAATAACTTTTCAGCATGAAACCTATCCTTTATTTCAAAAGTATACACCATAAGTGAGCAAGGAATTTTATCGAGTTCGATTCTCTTATACATTTAATATTCACACATAAAACCGATTCACAACACTACAATGGGACCATGTACTGTCTATAAATACATTGTGTTCTGCTGTAAGGTGACCGAGGAGGGTACATTGACGCTTTTCGCAGCTCTTAATTGTTTGACAACATTCTAGCATTAGCATGCTCGTTAGTCGAAACAGGTTCTGACGTCATTCATCATGAGCCAAGTTGGAGGGATGTGTTACATAAGGTGGATCTGATACAATTTAATCAGAGTATGAAATCTATTTTAAACGTACGTCATGCAACAAACAGCAAAATTAAATATTATAAAAAACATCATTTGTTTAAATCTACTTCAAAGTGATATTTCTTCAGTAAATTTTGAAGAATGAAACGCAGTTGCCAGTAACGTAGACAAGGATTGGAAAGAGAAATAATGACGGCGGGACCGGCCCACCTTTCTATTAATATTTCATAACGTTGACGAGAAGTTCACACACGTAACAATCCCCCACCCTTCGTTCGTCGGTGTTACGTGATGTTTGGGTCATTTTTATTGGTTAATATATAGATTCAAGTCACTGAGCCCTTCAATATTTTTATGTATATATATTTGAATATAATCATGTTAATTTTTTTAAATCAAAAGTGAGTTCTTAAGATATAATACGTGTGATGACATTGTAAGTTTACAAAAATTAGTTAATCTAAATTAAAACCGTATGAGATGAAATTTTTATAAATTTAAATAATCATTAATAAGTGTCCATTAAATTTCATACTTTTGTTGAACTGGTTGCATAACCTCCAGAAAAAAAAATACAGACAAGTTGTACTAAATGATGTATATACTAAGTTGTAAAATTAATTTTTTATGCAATTTCATTTAACATATGTCACCATTATTATATAACTATTATTATTTTTTTAAATAATGCGACTGGAATATTGTAGGTCACGAATCCTTCTCGCTTTGCACGTTTTTTTTTTTAGTCGCTCTAAACAAAAACAACAACAGTCCAGAAGTCGTCACACGGTGGGTGTGCTGCCAGGTCCACTTCTCCCTGCCCTGGCACTCGTCCACGTGTTCCTACACATTGACAAAATAAATGTAGTATTTCTTCCGAATATAGCTTGAAGTTATTTAAAAAATATTTAATTTTTAACTATTGTAATGAAATAAATTTTATGTCAGTTATATAAAGATGTAATCAGAAATTTTACAGGAATGGCTAGATTTTGTTTACAGCTTCCGTGACGTGTTTTAAATCGTCTCGTCAATCATGGAATCGTTTTGTAAAGCTCGTAGTGTCATTTAAAGGTAAGTTCACTTCCCTCTCTGGTTTGGCACGGGGCCATGTGGCGCCTAGCACCATCTCGCCACGTCAACCACCGACAATCGTACTAGGGATCGCAAACAGAACACAACCTACCGTGGTCACTATACCTCAGTGTTGTTAATTCAGGTGAGTTTATCATTATATGTACATTAATATGTAATAATTGAGAGATTATGAGAATGTGTGTTGATATATAAATAACTAATAAGATATTAATTAGCAAGTGTTAGAACTGTTTAATAAACATTAAATTAATTAATTTATTTGATTTATAAGCAATCAAGTAAGGCTTTGATTTGATGAAGATTGAGAATTCATTTTTACAAGGTTTAAACTATTTGAAGTAAAAAAGTAGATACTATAAGTATGTTTTAAGATTTTTTTTAAAAATACTTTACAATAATAAAACTTTGCTAATATTAAAATTTAAAAGAAAGTGTATTTTTTTAATATTTTCCCTACTAAATTTGTACAAGGCACTACAATGTGACGGAATTTAAGTTATATTTGTAAAATTTCAAATTGACGCGTAAATTTTGAAGATTATCTATCTCATTGCCCTTGAACTTCGTAAAACTATGTCAGAAAAAACGTCGTTTCCGAATTTGATAACTCCTTGTGCACCGCAGCCGGCTTAGCACTTGTGTCCAAAGGTTTGCATATTTTACAGGATGAAAAAAAAAATAATGTTGTCGTCTACCTTTTGAGAACATTTTGTTTTGATGATTATGCGTACAAAGAATAAATAAGGAGTGATATTAAATTTGATCGTTGATGATAATCAATTTTACAAGGGCTATCCCTTTTTTTTAACTATTCAATATTATTTTGTATTTATGTACTACGACTTTTTTTTTAACAAGCATCATATTTAAAAGAGAAATTTTTTTAAACTTTTGCTTGCATCCTTTTTTGGCAACAATACAATAAAATATTAGTACATTTAACTGGCGAGTTTATTTTATAAAACTTTGCTATATGAAATAGTAATAATTTTTGCGTGATGCAGCTGTGTTAAATTTTCCCGTGATTCAGCTCGAGTGCGCATCCGGTGACGTGCGACACCGCGTGACTCTCCCCCCTCTTGTCACGAGGGGGCGCGTGACTTTCCTCGATGCCAGAGGTGGCCCATGAATGGGAGCGAACCAGACGAGTCTCCCACGTGGGTCACGTAGCATCTAAACACGAGGTGGTGGCAAATCAATTACAGAGTGCGGTCATACAATATTACACAAGTCTAATTATGTGTGTAGAAGAGATATGTCATGCATGAATACGTAATATAAAATACAATACAGTGCTATATTTTTGTTGAGGCTTTCTAATGTTATATAAGTAAAATAATTATATATTACGACCTTTGGATAAATAAAATGGATAAATAAAGATATTATTATAAATTATGATAAATTTTACGTACTTATATGTATAGATTTGTGTATAATTAAAAGTTCAATTTAAAATTTAAATGCTTTCGATCTCAAATAAAATTATTATATAAATAAACAAGACTGCAGCAAAAGATAAATAAAATATAGCAAGTCCGATATTGAAGTAATTAGATGTCATTTTTAAATACTAAGTGTTTATTTCTGTATATACATCATCTCATTAGCTATGGCGGGGGTGTCGAGTGAAGCCAAGAAACACACGCAGTGTAGAAAAGAGAGATAGAAATTGCTTCACCGAGCATTGACCCCCCGCTCTTGCGCTTTACTTGGGAAATAGTCGACATAAACTGAACGGGAAATAAATTACTGTGAACATTATTTTTGTCTGATTCCTGACGGTTTCTGATGTCCACAGATGGGGATGATAAATCGTGTGAGGCGACGACTGCGCAGTGTCTATGCGCAGCCTTCCTACAAGCTGGACCCACGGTTGCAGGATGAGAGGACAGCGCAAAGTGGTGAGTGTGACCCTGTGACTTGCTGAAACAAGTCACTGTCAGTGTAACTTTATTAGACTATCACCAACGTTATCATTTATATCAATTATCAGGTCTCTAGAATAAATTTAAATGAAAATTTTTTAATTTGATAGTTTAAGCGGAGTTTGTATTAAATTTTATTTTAGAGAGTATAAAACTGCATAGCAAAACACATTTTTAAAAAGGTTGGCTTATAAACTACTGCTTCCATGCATTGATCTATCATTCTATTATATGCTATTCAATTCGGAATGAACGATTTGCGAGAGTATCATTCCCTCGGTGTCCTGACTGCATGCTGCGGCGTACGTCTCGCCGTGGCGCGTCCGTCCGAGCTAAAGTTAGCAGCCCCACGTGACCGCTGCCGTGTTTGCCAACACTGCGAGCGTAATGAGACGAGCGGGACGTGGCACGATCATGGGGCACTTCTAGGCATAATCGCTGATAAGGAAATCATGTTAATTATTTTTATTATTTAATTAATACGATTCTAAGAAATCTTCTGTAATATCTAATCATAATAAATGTCTTCGAAGAAATTGCCTCTCGCATAAACATAATATTGTTGATTATCACGATTGCAAGCATTTTATTTCATTATTTGCCCTATCAAATCTCTGTTTTTTTTAATATGATATTTTATGGGATATGAAAAATTATTATTATTTTTTTTTTTACGTAGGAATGTAAAGAATTGACAGAAAATTTATTTTGTTTTTTGAAATGCATTAAGTTACGTATTATGCTTATAATTTTAAAAGAGAGAAAAAAACAAAAACGCATTGAAATTGTACATTGCCATGCTGTGAACACTAATACTTTTCACTCTAATGCTCGAATCTATTTCAATCTGTGTCAGTTGTCAGTCCGATGTAACAAACTGATGCTCACTGTGGTCATTGCTCCTCTGAGTGGGCTGAAACAATAACCAATAACCCACTAAAAAGAAAGCTATAGACATAGGGAGTTTTAACACATGTCTTACCGTGGAATTCAGTTTTATTTTAGAGTGATTACACTGACGATATTTTCTCTACAATGTAAAAATTTGTTTTGAGAGTTTCATACGTCATTATTTTCATAGTGTACTTTGCCTCCCTAGACAGCATTATATTTTTTAGACATATCATTAAATGAATTTTGTATAATGCTTTATAATTCTGGCAAGTAGTCAATATTTTTTTTTATTACAAATTAATACTCATCAAAAATAGTACTTTTTTAATTGAAACTTATATAAGTATCCAGAGAAAAGATAAGAAAAGTAATAAAATTAAATTTGATGTCTGCTGGTTGTTTTCACATGGACAGTGACCCGCGGTGATCGGGTGGTGCTCTCTCCCTGACCCCAGCACATGCAATATACCACCCGCGAGGAGCTGGGAGCAATGCACGGCGGCGTGCACTGCTTCAAATGTCAAGTTCGTTGAAGAGTAATCCGATATTTATTATGACAAATAGTGATTTCAAACGAAATATTGTTGTACGGTGTAACGTATAACTGAGATTATAATGGCGTAAAAATAACAATTTAAGTGCCATATATTTATGCAATGAAAAAAATAAATATGAATAAACTTAGGAACAATGTACTTATCTATTTTTACACGAAACTGAAATTTAATCGCTTAATTTATATTGAAAATATTAATCATACTTGTACGTACATCGAGTAAAAAGTCTCAACTTATGTGAGGAGAGTTCGCTCGGCAACACGCCGTCCATGACCCTGACAACTGCCCCGACGACCCGCGTGTTTCGCACGGCGGGGGCGGCGCCGAGTCAACAAGTCTGACACTGCCGATGACACGTGGGGACCCGGGGGGACTTCGAACCGACGTGAACCGGTTGCATGAAATTATCACCAAGAATGCAAACTTCGCCAATTTTAATACCATGAGTAACAGATCATATTATAAGTTTATAGTTACTATGCCTTTATCGTCTGCGCTGAGAGAGCAAAACGTTCATGTAATAATAATTGCTGTATTTTATAAAAAGCTTCAGAACTGTGAATTTTATTATATAAAAAGCTATTTTTGTTATAGTTAGAATAAAGTTCACATTACCATGGGTATTTATTTTTTATTCTCTTAATTGTAATAAAAATTATTATTTAAATGAACATTATTTAACACAGCTTTATTTAATATTTGCAAGTTATTTTTTTTCATTTATTTTTTTTTTAACTTGTAAAAAATATTTTTAGATACATACACATAAAATATAAAACATCAAAGTATTAATGCTTGAGAAAACTTCAGTCTGATGTAATTACACGGGCTTTACTTTATGTTGCATGTAAAGATGTTGAGCTTTTCATGTAAAAATATAACAAGTACGTACAGTAATGTATTTGAAGCATGAAATTTCCACAGTAAAGCAAGCGTCCCCCATATTTTATACATTTCGCTACTTGGAAGATATGTAGTGGGTGCAGTGAGCGATGTATCACGCCTGAGTCACTGCGGCTCCGCGTGCATTGCAGTTGCAACTTTGTTTACAGTCTGTAATAGACTGTAATGCATGCACTTTAGCTCGAGCGATTCACAGAAGTGCAAGTGAAAGGTACATGTCAGGAATTACATAATGAGCGAGATTTCCCACTTTGAAGATGGAGAAAATAACAACTTAATTATGAAGATATTGATATTATAAGAAAGAAAGGGAAAACCTCGTTAAATATGATTGATATATTAATGATAAATTGTTGTTAGTCAGCAGTTTGAAGTTTGATCTCAATTATTTGCTACGTATAAATTAAATTATGATTAATTATTGTATAAGAATAGTTGTCAACAAAATCTAGTTTAATCTGCAATATAAATTTGCAAAATGTAAAAAAAAAAATGTTTTGGAAGCCTAAATACAAGGCCTACTCTATTGTGGTACAACAATAGAGAAGGCCTTGCTAAAGAGCGCTGTTTTGTAAAACTGTCATTGTAGTCTTGACAACATTTACCCTTTTCAATTTGTCACGCCCCCTCCCTAATGATAACCACGCCCAATTCACGTGGTGGACACGTGTCAAAGCGCATCTAATTGATGTCTGTGATTATACTAGTTCTTTAATAAGGCCACTCACTGTTGTTTTGCACCCCCACTGCCATGCTCTACATAGCCACGTGATTGACACGTGTCACCGTGTTACAGTATGCCTGATGTCGGTGGTGCTGCTGCTGCCTTACTTAATACGAGGCCACGCCTCGTCTCTACTGGTGGGCACGGCAGCAAGCCTCGTGTACTCATGTCTCGTCCTACCCCTCGTCATCTCCGCTCACTACAAGTACCCGCTGAGTGGAATGAGACCCATCACAATAGCTATCAAAGGTAAATTTCAACCCCATAGTAGAAAGTTGCATGCATTATTTTTATTCACTTTAATTCAAACATTCAAACTAAATTTGAATTTTATAAATTGAATTTGTGTCCTGTCTACTGTGACAATATTGGCTCACGTTTATTTTATTTATTTAGATTTTTTTTACGAAAAAATGAAGAACAATTTTTTTTAAAAGATATATATATTAAATAAATTTATATAATACTAAGATTTAATAAGTTTACGAAGCTAAAAGCGCAACTAGAAAAGTCTCCTTGGAGTTATTTGCAGTGGCGGATCTCCCAGAGTGGAATTGGCAACGCGCCCCGCAGCATGGGGGTCACTCACCCATGTCGAGTGGGTGGTGACCAAAGCTCAGATTTGCAACGTAAAGTTAGATAAAATTAGTAATTATGTACCGTTTAAAAAATTGCTGATTTTAACGTGATATGATTTCATCTCGAGTTTTAATTAAGAATGACTTGTGGGAGAATCGAAGAATTAACAAATTAGCCAAATTAATGATAATTTAGATACCTTAATTATTCTGCGTCGCTGGCAGCTATATATATAATTATTATATAGCTGACATAAATTTACGTAAATTCACGTACATTTTTTTAATTTTCTGGTTTTTACACTTTTAATAAAAAACGATTTGTTACAGCAACAATATTTGTTTCAGTTATATAATTTTTATAAATACTATATTTATTGGACAGAAAACTTTGTCAAATAACCACTTTTAACCAATTCAATAATGAATTTAAGAAATACATGCATTAAATGCACAATGCAAATACTAGACAAACGAAGACATGCGCCCAGCAAATTAAAATATACTCATCTGATGCTTGTGAGAATGTTATTGGTAAAGACTGCAAAAAAAAAAAAAAAAAAAAAAAAAAAAAAATCAGGGCTAAAATTTTGAAAACTTAAATTTTACAAGAAATGTATTTAATAGTTTAATTATTAAACTATTACACAGTACAAAATGAAAACACATACAATTAACCTGCAGTATTAAAATACACAAATCTGGAAAATAGAAAACATATTTTAGATTGCTTGATTTTCCATGCAAGAAGCTCTCCTCACAAGCCCCCAAAATGCAATATATTACTTTTAAGGTCCAGAAGCTATAGACATAAACAAAAAGTGTCCATCATCCATCGTTGAGGTCTCCTGGAAATTAACACCTTTGCCATTCCAGGTAATATCGTTTCAGTCCACACTCTTGTACATAAAAAATTGCAATCTCTTGGAATTTGATTCAGTAACTTTCGGAGACTTTAATTCCAAGAAATTACATTTTTTTTTAATATCAAAGTCAGAGGTGCTCCAAATTAGCAGAGAAAATTGAAAATTTTGCAAGTGCTGCAAGTACATACCTTGCGGGTCTGCTGAAGAGGATTGCTGGACGTGGCTCGCTCGGGCTGTGGCGGAGGAAGACGAGGCTGAGAACCGGGTTCCCGGGGTTAATATAGCTCCGCTGACCGTGTCGTGGGGAGGCACCAGTGACGTCACGCCCGTCAACCGCGACACATTCTGATCGAGACTGACATTAGGCGGGACTTGCTAACACCATAGGCTGATGCTTTTTTAATAGGTCATACATAATAATTATGTTCAGATTGATTTTTTTTATCGACAAAAACAAGGAAAAAATATTGAGGACTGACATAAAATTAAGAATAGTCTGCGCGTATGAAAGACTTTCAATAAAAAACTTGAATTAAAACATTATTAGTTTAATAATAATATTTATTGAGCAAACACCATTTGTATATAATACATGCAAAAATAAGTAAATTTGATTAATTTTGGATTTGTTCAGCAATTATTATTATTTCACATTTATACTTTACCTCTAAATAATATATATAGTCACTATAATATTTAATATATAATTTTATTATATATTTATTAATATTTAATGAAAGACATTGTTATAACAGTGCCATAAATTTTTTAAGGACGTCCGCACAATAAATAAAACCACAGAGGGAAAATCTGAATGTGAGAGACGTCAAAACCACAAAATATGCTTGGGATTTTGTGGCTGGCTTGGTAGCTTCGACCGTGGTTTGTTCCGCACCAAGTCAGCCACAAATCCCATATCTCTCCAGCATCCATCGCCGCTTTATACAAGCTATCAAGTGGACGCAGTGTTTATCATAGCATTGTTCATTGGCTGCAGATGTTAGTGCATTTCATTGTTGTCCAATCACAGAATTGCATTTTATATAGGTTACGTCAAAAATTTATGAGTTTAGTCTTGTCAGGTCACCTAATCACATCAGTGTCTAAAGTTCAGTAATTTTAATCAAGTTATAAGTAAACTTGTCAGTATTCTTCGAAAACAAGCCTATCTATTTAAGTACATTGTTATCTGAATATAGGTCCAAACTTCTTCATTAAAAATAAAACTATATAAATAATATATAATATATAGAGAAACATATTTGTGCATTATTAATTGACTATAGAAAAGTATGCTAAAATTATGTTTTTAAGTTAATTCAATAGTGTTTTTATTTGTAAATGAACAATCAATATATTGCGTATAGACAAGGGTGAATCCGGATAATTAGTTTGTAGTTCGTGTAGGATTTAGGTTAATGTTTTTGATCATTTTTTTAAAAATATATTTTCAATTAATTTATATATATGCAGTCAGACCTAAAGTTAAGGCCTAAGGATGAAAACGTAATTCCTTTTCAAGTTAAAGTCAGAATAATGAATTAACTAAACAGATTTATTTGAATTATTTAATGACTTAAATAAATTTTTAAAAAGGTAAAGTTAAAGGCATCACAATCGCGTGTTTGTCTTCATTTTTATCTTGGGGGCATAATTACCAAACTTTATTTAATTTGAGCATATTGGTATCAAGACTACATAATTTAAGGAATAAAATTTTTACTCCAAAATATTTTCATCACTTTAAAATATAGTATATAGCAAATATATTTTATATTTATATAATTTTTTATATTGAAATTTGACTATAATATATAAAAGCAATCTCTTAATTACGGCTAAAATTGATATCAATTGAAAGAATAAAGCAAAATTTCAACTTTGATAACTGACATATTGCTAAAAAATATTAAGTTAACTAATAAATATTTTTTAAGACGCGCGGTGAAATTAATTTAAAAAGCGAATTATATAGAACATGAAAATTTGTAAAAGCTGTTTCTTTCTATTTTAAATTTCCTTTTTAATAATTTTACGAATGGACCAATAAACTTTGAACAACGTATAAGTACAGCTTATTTAGCTATTAGCTTCGGTCTAGTACTTATTATATGTATTATAAATCAGGAGACGATGGAGTCATGGTCTTACGCAAGCTTCTGATTGGACGCATGCAGGTGTGATGTTGTCTGTTTGCCTACATCATGTTAGGTTTAGTTACATCTAAACTACAACTATTATTATATCTCACAAATGAAATAATATTTGTTTTCCACCATGTCAGCCGTGCCATTGGTCAGGGTCTCTCATGTCAACTCTGAATATATGGGCATGAATAATATGCCAATGGAAAGCCTACATGTTTTTTTTTTCATTGCATATTAGAATACTTGAAATAAAGAAACAAACGAGAGCCATGAATAAAAAAACAATAAAAATATATCTATATCTCTTATAAATAAATTTGATTTTGTTTATTTTTTTTTTTTTTACATTTTCTTTATTCGAACTTTTTTGATTGTACAAGACAACATATGTTCATGTCAAATAAACTTAATATTAACAAAAATACATAACATCAAAACACAACACTTTTTAAATATAACGAAGGAAAAAAATAAGTATAAAAAAATGAACCACAATATTAACAAAAAATATGAAAACCAGCTTTCAAATTATGAGGATACAATACTCTCAGGCAATTTATTGCTCTCAAAAGCTTTAACTGAATAGAACTCTTTACGTGTAAGGACATTTTTTAGCTTCTTATGGAACAATTTTCAGTTATTTACATTTATAATGTTTAATTTTTTTATGATTCTATCCAAAGAATTTTCTTTCACTATCAATTTTGCTACGCGAGCTCTGTATTTATGATAATAATATATTTTTCATTTTGTATAATAATTTAATTGTGTGGGAGTTCATATATATACCACGAGATCCATTTTTTTTTTATCGAATCACGCCTCGCAACTGTGCTCTAAGATGAATCTATTATCGCTGGGGAAAAAAAAAAAAAAAAAAAGCAAGACTTGATCGTCATGGAATTCCCGGCCTTGGTGCCTCTGTTACTAGGCGGAGTCGGGACCGGCTGGCCGGTGGCTCCAATGCAACTTATAATGTTGTTGTGACGTCACTTGATTCGTCTTATCCCGCCTGATCTTAATTATAGTTAAAAATGTATAGACAATTATATTTTTAGGGTATTATTAATTTTTAGTAGAGTTCAAAGAATGTATGAATGAAATTGTGTTGAATTAAAAATAACAAGGTTAACAGTAAATATATTCATAGGAAGATTAGGAAGTTTTGTAAATTATATAATTATATATTATTGACATTTCAATAAATAATGTTAATCGTGCATGGTGTAAAATATAACTGCAATATATAGTGTAATTATTATAATTACATTTAATAAATGTAATTGCACAATTTTTTTCACATGACGTTGATACCAAACCATGAAGAGAGAGAGAGAGAGAGAGAGAGAGAGAGAGAGAGAGAGAGAGAGAGAGAGAGAGAGAGAGAGAGAGAGAGAGAGAGAGAGAGAGAGAGAGAGAGAGATATGAGCGATCGAATTCCGTAATAAAATGGAAAAAAAAAGTTATTTTAGTAAACAAAATAATGGTTCATATATAATTCCAGTACACTATTTTTATTATTTGCATTTTTCTCTATTAATTTAATATTATTATATATAATATGTATATATGAGGTTTAAGAATTTTAAAACTCGAAACTTCATAGAAAATTTTCTCGATCAGTTTGGTTAAATAAGGTCAACGATCTGTTTTATTTTTGGTACGTATAAAAATATACTTGTGATAACTTTGATAATCGTTTTTATGTGTTTTATATATTACATTTATGACAAAATATCAGTATTAAGAAAATATAAATAAATTGTTTTCAACGCTTACATTTTAAAGAAAAATATAAGATATGAATTTGTATAGACATTACTCGACAGATATACTTAAATTAATTAAACTTAATTAGTTTTCTCGTGACATTTTTCCAATACAGAGACGATAAATTGGTCTTTAAAGCCTCATTTAAGTTATGTAAGGCGAGGTTGTATGGCGGGGGCGAGGTCCGCGCTCTGTGGTAAACACATCGAGCTCGTCACTGTCGACTGATCCGACAGCCTGACACCGGGGATAATCGAGCGAAAACTGATTTCGAAGCCGTCTTCTTTTAATTTTTACCGTATCCGCCTCGCAACAACATCTGTTAGTAGAAAAAAATTGTCAAGTTGTAAACACGTTAAATGTGATTTTTTTTTAGTAGAATCATGAACAAATTTAGAAGTGTCGAAGTATACACAAAGATAATTGCGTAAGTGTTCTAAATATAATAGTTAATATTATTTTTTTGTCTATTGCAGCTTTTATATGAGACCGCCAGATGCAAAATATCAGGAAAAATAACATTATTTTGCAACAAAGGCCACTTTTCCACAAGGAAAATGAAAAGAAAATACAATTATCAGTTTAGTTTATCATATCTGATGGTTTCATGTATTATTTTATTAAAGTGTGACGGAGCTAATCAATTTATTTATTTATTTATTTATTTATTTATTTATTTATTTATTTATTTATTTATTTATTTATTTATTTATTTATTTATTTATTTATTTATTTATTTGTTTGTTTATTTATTTAAATTAAATATCTTCACTTTGCGTCTAATTAGAATTTCATACACAATCTCAAGTTTTTTCCAGTGAGGCCAGTAAATAATTGTTGACGTAATGATTTATATTTAATTACTCGGCCTTGATGCTACACTAATATCTTATTTGTAGTCGGTGATAAACCCCCGCCACGTTGGCTACAGTATTGTTGGCAGCAACATGAGGCTCAAAGTACGTGCCAGCAACAATAAGGGAAATGTGAGGATGGATGTTTTTGTATATAGCGTGGTTTGGAAAAAGATATATTAAATTCAAAAACGTTTTTATTATATATATATTTTTTATTATATACATCATAATTATATAAAGTTTGGGCTTAAGAGGTCTCAGTATTGTGTTACATATGACTTGATAGCCAAGTTAATAGTATAAAATAATGAGCAATTATAGTAACATCTATGCAATCCGCTTTACGCAGGCGCTGAAAAAGTTGCATCATTATACATCAAATTTCTTGAGCCCCAAAGTATGCAATACGCCGGCCACAAAACTATGAAATGATTTATAAAACAAGTAACACTTATCATTCTTAAAAGCTATACTATGTAAATAATCAATAATTATCAATGTTTTAAAGTTCATTTTGAAATTTCGTTTTGAAATTTCATTGTACGTACAGTATATCTTTCATAGATTAACTTCACAAATAAATTTAAATTAATATTGACATATATCACGGATGATGGGGACCATGATAATTAAGAGTAGCGCAATTTGCATGGTTTAAGTTGGCACGGCCAGCCAAAGATTCAGCTATATCACAACCATATACATGCCAAAATATTTAAGCAAGATTCGAGCTACAGCTATAGCATTATAAAATCTCAGTTATTAAAATAATAATGAGAGTAAAAAATATGATATTAAAAAACAAAAAAAAAAAAAACGAGGGAAATGTTTTATTTTGAACTTATATAACTAACGAACTCCAACAATAACAGTAGGTTCCTGCTGGACTCTGATTTCTAACTTGGTATTTCCTGATGGTCTTTTGCAGAGTTCGTACAGGCGGTGTCACGACCCGTGTTGTCCATTCTCAAGCAGCTGTACTCGCCCATGGACCGCGCAGAGGTGACCTTCATGAAGATGACCAGCATCGCTAGCCTCATCAACCAGGTGGGCTTACAGGTGTAAAGGCGCATTTCCATATAGAGCGTGGAAAGCGAGGCTTGGCGCGGCGAAAAAGGCGCACTTGGTTCAATGTCATATGGCGGCCATGTTGGCGTGGAAAAATCGCGGCGCAATTTAATCGCTGCGGGAAAGCGATTTTTCCACGCTAATATGGCCGCCATATGACATTGAAGCAAGTGCGCCTTTCTCGCCTCGCTTGAGTTTCGCTCCATGAAAATGCACCTTAACGAACGCCACTAAAGTAGGAAATTTGCTTCGTAGTTAGAGCTAGCTGGGTCATTAGAACGAGGTCGTAATAATTTGAACTTCATCTTCATATTAATTGCGATTTATTTTCTTTCGACCTATTGAGTTCGAACCGGCCCAAGCTAGCTGCATGATATTATTATATCGAAGTTCTTTCTAAATATAATGTATAATGAAAATTTTAATGATTCCCTGTAAATACAATATATTTCATTATAAAATCAACAATAATGACTTCCCCGTGTTGTAACTGTTCTACCATCGAAAGTCGAGAGGAGACTATATAATTTCATATATATATATATATATATATATATATATATATATATATATATTTTAAATTTCAGATAATTTTCTTCATGCTGTGCGATAAAGTGTTGGTGCCTGGACAGAAGGTGACCTGCTTGTACTCGGTCATGTTCTACAACGTGATCGCGTACTGTTTCGGCTACATTAAGGAACTCATAGAGAAGGAGGACTGGTCACCGTACGTCAATATGACCAAGCACTCGAACGTGAAGCACCTCGCAATGACGGCCACCAAGATCGTCCTCGAGTGGACCAAGGCCGTCACGTTCATCATCACCGTGGTGTTCATGCTTTTGGTGCTCGGACTGGAACAGGGTCTGCAGCACTACCAACCAAACACACAATACACAATCTGCACCTTCTTCTACTATATGGCAACTGAGAAAACATTTGTTGAAACTTTTCCTGGACTTTTAAGTTATATGCAATTTGATATTTTTGATTCACTTGAATTACTTTATGCTCCTGTTATTTTAAAAGTATTTACTGCATCTTTTTCATTTATTATGGCATTACCTATGTTAATTGCTGGACATTATCGTATTTTCTTCATTGCGATGTATAGTAATGTTTATCTACGATGTCGAGAGTTGTCGGAGAACAGTTTGCGACTCCTCTTGAAGGAACGAGCGGTGCTTTCTCAATATCGACACGCCACCCAAGAGGAGCTCGATTCGTGGGACGATGTGTGTGCTGTTTGTCTCAGCCCAATGCGTAGAGCTCGCATCACACCCTGTCACCACCAGTTCCACGGAGACTGTCTGCGACTGTGCCTCAAGACCTCCGATCACTGTCCCATCTGTAAGAGGTTCCTCACCAAGTTTGACTGACGTCGATCATTATAATGGTTCAGTTTTTATGTGATCATTCTTTTTATATTATAGTGCTTCATACTTTATGTTTCATCTTTTAATTTCTGCAAGGAAAAATTACGTAACACAATTTTCAACTCCGGATATTAATCGTTCTTATATTCAATAATTTAATTATAACTATAATATTATATAATATAACATTATGGAATTTAATTTCCAATTTATACAAAGCACAGAGTTGAAGCGGACTTTTGATTATTCAAAGAAAACAGTTCATAAAAATTTATCGATTAAAAATTATTATATAAAAAAAAAAAAAATAAAAAAAATGGAGAGTTCTTGTAAGGAAAAAAATAAAACACTTTGCAGAAAATATAATCCAAGCAAATTAGGTTGTCATTTTAATCTCAAGGTTATTTAAGCTAATTTTAAGTAAAATGTGTAAATGATTGATTAATGTAAGATAAAATATAATATTTATATCCTCATGGTATTAGATAGATTTATAGAGTATATAAGTTGAATTTGTATTAATTATAAGGCAGAGAAGCAATTAAATATTTGACACACACTTATTTCAATATTTAAATTTATATAAAATTAAGTCTGGGAATAAAAGGAATTAAAGTACATTAATATATATTATTTACTTAATAACAATTTAAATTAATTTTCAATAAAACTGCTACTCAATTCTCTGCCCCCTTTTGTGTTTTATTTTGAATTCAACAATATAATAATATTATTTAGCCATTATTCTGATTTTTATAAACGTAAATTACCATTTGTATTTTATTAATTATAATCAAGATAATTATGTACATAATTATAATTATAGAAGTATAAGGATGCAGTGATTCTAGTGATAATGTTTTACAGTCGCCACTTGTAGTTTCTTATCAGAGTTTGCATGCTCTGAAATGCAAGCATAAAGACCATTCGGTGGTTTTCCAATTAATTAGGTAGTTTTGGAACAATTAATGTTGAAGTGCCATGGACTTCAGACTTCAATAACGCATTGCAGTAATATATGTTGGTGATAAAATCATTCTCCACAACGCGGGAGGCAATGGAGTATCGACCTCATTTTTTTTTATTGCAGAAATGGTAAGAGGGTGCAAAGTTATGCTACCCTGGGGGGTCTTCAAATAACACAAAATACAACAATCTTAAAATTAGGACAGTCTTAGCGTATTCTTTATTGTTGCGCTAAGACAGTCTTAGGTTAAGTTTAGGTTAAGTGGTGTTATTTGAAGACCCCCCTGATTTTTTTAAGATTTTTTAGAGCCCGGGAACTATTTTTAAAAAATCATTGATAATTCTTTTTGTGACGTCACGAGGCGCCGATCCTTCAGAAAAAGATAGGACTTGCCGCAGCGTGACGTCACAAAAAGATCTTTCAATAATTTTATAAAAATTATATACTTCCCGGGCTCTAAAAAATCTGAAAAAAATCAGGGTAGCATAACTTTTTACCCTCTACCCATTTCTGCAATAAAAAAATTGAGGTCGATTCTCCATTTTATCTCGCGTGCCAACATGGCCACTATAAGAAATTAAAGCAATTGCGCCTTTTTCGCAACGCCAAGCCCCGCTCAACATCACTACGTACTTTTAATTTTCTCATGCCTTCAATCAATTTTAATGAAAACTCAATTACAACTCAGTAAAATGATAAGTTTTAAGAATATATTTCTACTTGTGAATTTATCAGTCAATTGAGTGATTAGATTTTACTATATATACGCTTTGTCTGTTTAGAGACTCAATTAATTTTGAGCAAGAGTAAACCTTTAACAGATTTAATGGACAAACTATATGATTTTTAATTATTATATAAATGAATAAAAGGATCCAAAATAATAATTAATAAAAAAAAAAATAGAGCCTAAACTCCAGACTTACGGTAAATATATAAATATATATAATTCCTGTACTTGGAAAATTCAGAGAATCATGATTTTATACCTTATGTAAAATATACCTTCTATTAATTTATGCAATGAAAATTAGTCATATAGGTTGTCCAGTCCAGCTATTAATTTTTTAAATCAACACAATTCTTTATCAGGTTAACTCCGTCTAACCTTGGTCAAGAAATAATGTTTCTAGTGAATGATATTATTTGATATATAAATGTTCCTATATTTAGGTGATGATCGAATGTCTAAAAATATGTATGTGTATAAATTTGTAATAAAAATATATATTTAATGATCAAAAAATTGTCCTTTTATTTTAAAGTAACAAAAAACACAATTCAATAAAAAACAGAAGAAACAAATCTTTAATTTATAAATGGTACTTTATCTTTAAAACTTTGTCTGGGAAAAATTTAATTTTAATTACTGTACCAGCAAACACAATCAAGCAGAGTAGGTTATTTGTTAAATTACGTTACTTTATTTAGGCTTGATAAAAGATCAAACTTAACTTATTCGCCTTTTTTCTTATTTTAATCTAAAATTAAAATAAAATTATTATAAATACTTGTACTTTACCGAATACATGTGATAAATATCAAGGCAGAATCTGCATTCATTTAATTATTTTCATTTCTGTAAATAAGTGTTTACTGGTTAATTAATTATTTTTCCCCTTTTTGTCTGAGTTGAGAAAAAAGACATGCACTGACATTTTGAAAATTATGATATACTATTTGTGACATTCTTAATTATTAGCTGTTAGCAATTAATTATATACGACAGCTCAGAGATCAGCAATGATACAACTCAAGACACTAACCTCTTTAATTACTATAGATAGCCAACACAGAAAATTTGAAAACTGTGATAAAAGTTAGATAAAACTTTTCATTCTTTCTTCAGTAATGAAATATTGAGTGCAGATTGTCTATGTAAGACAACTATTGACACAGCTACAGCTACTGTTTTCTTAGCAGCCAAGCATCTACATTGCCGTGAGCCGTGGGAGTGTCTGTCTTGTCACTAGCCAACACTCTGGTCACCACGCTCACTCCCACTTGCGAGAAATGTCCGTGTACTCTCCGTCAGGGCTCTCGTACTGCTTGAGGGGTGGTGTCCAGACAGGACCCTGGGCGGTGTGAGGCAGCAGGGCAAGGTCCATCTGCAACAAAAAAGTGACCCTGAGTTGGATTTCATGTGACATGGGGACTGCTTTGTAATGAGAAACTTAGGTCTGGGAGACAGAAGGGCAGTAAAAATACGAGTAGTGTAATTCGTTTGTAAGTTTTGAAATAAATATAATAGGTTTAAGTACTGTATATATATATAAAAAAAAATGCTTCTACAGCAATTCTAAAATAATAATAATTGTAGTGATAAAAAAGCTTAAATAATACTTTATTTAAAACTATGTAATATATTTATCTACATAAAGGTTATTTTTATATAACATAAAAAGCACACTTTAAAGGGTACATACTCATGAAGACTTGGTTGGTGTAAAATACATGTTTAACAGACATTCCGAAGTGTTTTAGTATACAAAAAATTGTAGGTTAAAATCTGATGCTTAATTCTTTGTGACGCTTCCATGTTCCAACAAATCTCATCACAATAAAGGTGAATGTTACCCCTCCCCAAGTCTCACCTGAATGGCTTCTTGGTAGAGCTCCTCAGACTCCTTCCTGAGCTCATCTAGGGCGCGCTGCTGAGAGAACACCACCTGGTCCAGCAGCTGGATGTCCCGTAACCGCTCTGCGTGCTTGTGGCGCGCCCACTCCTTGTACAGCAGCGCCCTCTCTTCCACCACCTCTGCACTCAAAGAAGCGAGCTGGCGCAGCCGCTGCCTGTCGAATCACAATATTATCAGCAATGCAAGCCAAGCAATGTAAGACTGTATTATTTATAAGTAAAATATGATACTGTTAATAGTAATAACGTAAAATAGAATAAATATTAATTAATTTAAGGCTTTAAAAACATGTTATTGATTACTAAACCAAAAAAAAATTCAGATGTTTAATTAATTTAATTTGATTTTAAACACAGTACGAACTTGTTTCAATAAAACCAATATGTACTTGTTTGTTTAACTCAACTGACTTTTAGGGATAAAGAAAGCGTTATCTACACTGCTGCTCACATTTTATGAGGTTTTTGTTGTGTTTGGTTCATTTTATCGTAGTAAATTTAGTCATGAGCTTCCTTATTAAAGGAACACTAAATAATGAAAATTTGCAACAGAAACCATACTAAACATAGGTGGTGGGAGGGTATGACTCACTTCCTCTCATCTATCAGCGTCAGTGGCACCTCCAGCTCGTCAATTGGTTTGAGCTGCCGAGCGTTCTTCTCCAGACGCTTGATCTGCCTTTCAATCTTCTTCTTGCGGCGTTCCTCCCTCTGCTTTAGTACTGCTGGGTCTATACGCTTCTTCTTCTTAAGCGGCTCAGCCCTGCAAGCAATAGATGACCATGTTACAGTCTTCCTCTAACTGGACAAAACTTCAGAGATATTATTTTATTAATATTTTCTTTTTATTGCTTTAAGTACATGTATGAATATTCTGTACAGGAAGGGTACATACATATTTATATACAGAAACAACATCGGAAATTTTCATACTTACATGAGGCACGGTGTGGCTCGGAACAGCAGGGGGCTGGAGTTGGTGGATATAAATCTGCTGGCCACAATACAGCTCCAGCTGCTAGGCGACAAGCTGAGCCTGTAACATGATAAGCTACTTATTGCAGAGTCACCTCATTCTAAAATCACAGTGTGCAAACCCATGTTTTAAATCTGAAATCACAGACCTGCTACCTGCTACATGTACAGTATGTCAAACTATATTATATGATACTCTGGACGACTCTCTGGTTCCTAAATCATGTGCAAAATACAGTTAAGGGTAAGGTAACGCCACCAATGTTAAAAAAAATCCCTCTCACAAAAATTCTGAAAAAAATTTAAAATGTTCTCCTCTACACCCCCTATCAGTAGCTAAAATATCAGGTATACAAATACGATCTAGTTTTTGAGTTATGAATTTTTAAAGTTGACCAATTTAACATGGGAGTTTCATTTCTCCATGTTAAAGTAGTCAACTTTAAAAATTTATAACTCAAAAACTAGATCGTATTTGTATACCTGATATTTTAGGTACTGATAGGGGGTATAGAGGAGAACATTTTCAATTTTTTTCAGAATTTTTGTGAGAGGGATTTTTTTTAACATTGGTGGCGTTACCTTACCCTTAATTAAGAATTAGCCTGGCAAAGGGGAAAGCACCAGGGCCTGATGGAATCACAGCGAGTTTTCTAAAACTAAATTTAAATAAATATTGCAAATACCAAACATTACTTTTTAGGAAGATCATAAACAGTGGTTTATGAACAGTGCCAGATGGTTGGAGAGAAGCATGGGTGGTACCAATATATAAAGAAGGAGCAAAAAATAATGTTAAAAACTACAGACCAGTAAGTCTTACGTCTGTAGTCTCAAAAGTTATGGAAAAGACGGTTGTAAAATATATTAGGTATAAACTGGAGAGGAACGGATTTTTTGGATCACGACAACATGGTTTTCGAGAAAAGTATTCATGTGATACACAAATTCTAGGGCTAGCACAGTAACTTGAGGAATGCCTGGACAGTGGGGGGGAAACACATGCAATCTTTCTGGATTTTGAAAAAGCCTTCGACAAGGTACCGCATGACATACTAATGAGGAAAGTTAGAGCTGCACTGCAGGAAGAACAATTAGCCAAATATGTTGAGGATTTTCTGACAGACAGGGTACAGAGGGTAAAGTTAGGAGAAACAATGTCGGGGGAAGAAAAGGTAACGTCAGGAGTTCCGCAAGGCAGCGTACTGGGGCCTATTTTGTTCATTATTTTTATCGAAGATATTGGAACAGGAATTAAATAAAAAATGAGACTGTTTGCAGATGATAGTGTTATATATAAAATAATTAAGGACAAAGACGACACGAAAATACTTCAGGAGGATCTGAATATAGTAGGTAAATGGGTAAAGGAAAATAAAAAGCATCTTAATATTGACAAATGTAGCACAGTCAAATTTAGTAGGAAAAGAGCAGGAAGCACAGCGATATATAAAATGGACGGAGCTGAACTTAAAGAGGAAAAGAAATATAAATATTTAGGGTTAGTAATGCAATGTAAGCTTAACTGGAATGACCAATTGCATACATCACAAATAAAGGAAGAAGAAATCTGGAGTTTGTAATGAGAAATTTGAAAGGAACGGGGAGGGAAATCAGGGAAAAAGCGTACAAAACACTTATCCGACCAATGTTAGAATATGGATGCAACGTTTGGGACCCATATAGGACGAAGGGTAAGAAGGAACTGGAAAAGATACAGAGAAGAGCGTCCAGAAGAGTGACTGGCAAAATGGGAAGCTGGAAACTGGTGAGTGACGGAAAGGAAATTCGTAAGGAAAGGGAGAGTGTCACACAAATGATTGGAGAACTGGGATGGAGCTCGCTGGAGGAAAGGAGGAGGCAAATTAGATTGACAACGATGTACAAAATTACAAGGAACGCCAAGGGTTGGGAGGAGATGAGTGGAAAAGTGGACAGGGGGAGATATTTGGGGAGAAGGGACCATGAATGGAAGCTCGAGTATCAGGGAAGCAACAATGATGTGGGAAAGTATTCTTTTATCAGGAGGACAGCGAGAGAGTGGAATCTGCTGGGGTCTGCGGAGGTGGGCGTGGACAGGATTGAGAAGTTCAGGGAGCTGGTGACCTCAAGCAAGACACAAACTGTGAGCCATAGTGGTGTAGCCACAACTGCCGCAGTATAAACTAATCTTTATTCTATTATTCATGCTTATATATTATATAATATCATATATATGCTTATCTCGAACTCCCTTATTTTTTTAAAGAGATACACCCATACACCCTACATGTATAATTATGTATATATGAGCTTGCAGCTCGAGGCGGGGTGGATATTATAGGGATAGGGATAAGGATAAGGGAGGGAAAGAATGCATGGTGGCCCTTGGCCGGGCCTGCCGGGCCTGTTATATAGCATACAGTACATACAGTATGCATATATGTATGATATACAAAATAAAAAACTCACCTAGATAAAGCTGCACATAAAATGCCACTACCTGACATGTTTATTGAATTAATAAAGCATTTATTCAATAAAAAGAGCCTAGTAAATATGCATAAAACAAAACTACCGAAGATAAATAAATTTTGAGAAAATCTGAACACCCAGGACGATCACACATCACACAGCTGACCGGTCCCGTTTCTGCAGTTCTGCACAGTGGCGCCTCCAGAACAGAAATAATCAACTAATTTTAAAGCGCCAAGCGCCGAGACCATATTAAACCCCCGAAACTTTATTTTCCTTATTTTCAATTATTATCTCGCAGTTCACCCTAATTAAAGGACTGTGTTATTATTTTGGTTTTAAATTTGTTTAATCACAAGTCAGACATATTATATCGCATTACATAAAATATACAGTAAACCGGGTAAACCCCCCATCAAGAGTTTGAAAAACTCTTGATCGCGGGGTCATTGGAAAACTTCAATTTAATTATTTAATTAAATTTAAAAAAAAAAAAAAAAAAAAAAAAAAAAAAACTTAACTTAAAAAACAAGCAATTAACTTAATTGCTTGAAAAGATGACAACATAATAATATATTATTATGTTAATAATAATATATAATTCAGATTCGCCGAATACAATTAAAACAATTAAAATAATTTGTGACAAATATAATATAAATATATATATATATTAGGGTGACCAGATATCTTGATGTCCAAAACGGTACATGCCCCCAAGATAGAGGCCTGAAGGGCCAAAACCCCCGCCGGAGGCGCGATTTTTTTGGGTGCCACGCCCCCTTTTTATTTTTATTTTCTTAATAGATTTTCAAATGATTTTTTTTTTTTTTATGAAGCCGTTTTTTACGAAAAGATTTATTTTATTTGAAAATCCATTAAAAGAATTTTCGTCATAGATTATACGTAAGTATTTTTTAATTGGTGTACCATAGTTCAGACGAAGTTTGAGTAAAACGCTGTTTTCTGTTCCATAAGGCTGCATGTTCAAGGGCTCAGGAAAACAAACTTTGGGATTTTTTTGCGATGATGCTATTTGAGATGAAATATTTTGGTTTTCATTTCTCAATAAAGCAGGGCAGGTTAAAATATTTTAAGAAAATAAAAAAATAAATAATGCAATCGCTCACTCTACTTTAAATAATATAAATAATTGCATTTTTTTATGTATACATTTTTCATAAAATTAGAAAAAAAGAGATTTATTATAGTCACCATGCAAGAAAACTGTGCCAGTGAGTTGATTTCCTAAAATTAACCTTTTTTCTTGGCCTGGCCACGATCCTATTATGTTGTAAAGTTGCATGTAAAATAAAAAGAAACAAAAGCAATAAAAGAAATTTATACTCAAAAAGCATTATAACTTCGAAGGATACTTTTCCAATAATAAAAATATATTTAAATATTTTAAATTGATTTTTTTTTTTTAATTTCGTTATCAAATTTTCCGTCTCCATTCACAATATTGCTAAATGTATGTGTTACTTAAATAATGCATTATATATTTGTTTATGAATAAATAAAACTTAATATAATGTCACGAGATAAATTATACCAAAAAAAAAAAAAAAAAAAAATGGAGTATAAAGCAAGAAATTAATTTGGATTACTTTTAATCGAACTGTTCATTTTGCAAATAGTGTGAACTCTTGTTAGACTAGTGAAATAGCTGAAGAAGTTAAATTAAATTAATTTATAGCATTCAAATTGGACTTAATAACAGCTAAAATTACTTAATTGTATGAATAATATTTGTGGCGTTTTTCCCTCATATTATTTTCCATTTATTTACGTAATATTCATGCACGATTATTGTGAAAAAAAAAAAAAAGAAAGACATGCATGTAGAAATTTTTGTCTAAGCCACGACACAATGCATAAGAATGATTTTTTTCAATTTTATATTTTATTGGAAATTTCCATCAAGTGATGAATATCATCAATATCAAGAGATGATATTTTTGTGTAAATTTTTTTACTTATTTTTTATTCAAAATTTAATCGAAAAGTAGTGACTTCATTTCACGTAGTATATGCATACTTGCGCGTATGTACAAAATATATATATTCCGCAATTTTGGAAGAAATATGCCGTTTTGCGAATGCGATCGAGAAAAAGGGGCATGGACTTGCAAAATCATTTGCATCCGTACATTTTCGTAAATATTCACAACCACATTCCTATGAATTTTTTTATTTTTTTAATAATAAAAAATTTAAAAAATGTCCCTTTTTTAAATTTTGTCCGAAAGCGGTACATTTAGGCGTCCCGAGAGCCTCTTTGGGGACACCGGGACATGGTACTCTAAAACGGTACTGTACCGGTCAAAACGGTACGTCTGGTCACCCTAATATATATATTATAAATTATAATTTATGATATACGAAATAAATAATACACAGTATATATCGTAAATCGTAAAAATTTATAATATTATAGCTGCTGCAAGATAAAATAATTATGTTTTTCTCCTTGTCTGTGGAAAAAGTGAAATTTAAAGTTTAATTACAATGATTCTATAATTTGTTCACTGCATGATTAACATAAATTATATATATTATAAAACCACGTATTGTAGTCATCATTTGATCAATTAATTATAAATTGATTAACTACAATTTTGAAAATGTTTTGATAAAATTTTAGTCTTTTTAGTCTTTTTACTAACTTGTTTTTTTTTTTTTTTTTTTTTTTTCAATGTTATTATTTTAAAACACATATATGATCTCATGATGGTGCTGGACTCTCAGGGAAAATTTTAAGCCTCTTGCAGATTTGCACAGCACTATAAATCATGTGAAAAACATTACACTATAATATACATATATATATATATTGCAAGCTATAATCAAACTATATATATATATATATATATATATATATATATATATATATATATATATATATATATATATATATATATATATAGTTTGATTATAGCTTGCAATATATATATATATGTATATATATATATATATATATATATATATATATATATATATATATATATATATATATATATATATTATAGCATTCATCAATGCGATAGCAAGTATAATTTTCAAATATTTTAAAATAAGTAAAAGAAAACAAACCAATCAAGAAAGAAAAAATGCTTTATTCTTTATTTACAGAAAACAACATGTACAGTACAATATTTTTATGATTTTTCTAGAGCTTGGTGCTGCAGGGGTATATTTAGAAGGACAAAGGACGACGAATAAGGGAAGGTTTGTGATAGTGCGTTAAGGGCTGATGAAACGAGGAGAGCAAGCAGCGTCAAACTGAGGAGGTATATTTATTATAAACAACATCCATATCATTTGGCTGGTTGTGTATGGCTTGAAAATATGGCAGTCTTACTGGGTTGGCTGGCTGATCCCAATAATTATAATTAAGCATTCTATTGGGACAGACAGTCAAATTTTGTGAAAATGAGCGGCATTCGATTTTAAAGCTGCATTTATTGAAATATGAATGAAATTTCAAACGTGATAGAATTCCGATGAAGATTTTTTTTTATAGTAAATTTGGTTGTGCTGCTATATGGAAAAGGTTTATTATGGATTGGAGTGCAAAATGGGGGTTTGGTCATAAGTTTTATTATTTTTAATGCGAATCATTGAAGAAATCAAGTAAAAATCACTGACTATAAATTGGCCATCAAAACTTTAAATAATAAATTCATTTTTACTAATATTATACTTTCTAAATTAAATTAAAAATACATTATATATTGTCAAACTAATTATAAAAGTTTATAAAATCACAATAAAATATTATACAAAAATATCTAAGCACGTTAATATTATAATAATAGCCCATATAACTGTTAAGTGATATAAGTTAAATGACTTCTTCGTCAATGAACGCATTTTTTATCATAATTTACAAGCATTTTTAAAATATTTTTTAAACGTTGACAAAAGCTGACAGATATTGCAGAAGACAAAAGGAACTGAAATAGTTTTTTATTTCCACTCTAAATTCTAAGGACATTATTTTTCGCTGTTTTATTTTTTTTTTACATTATTAATCAATTAAATTTTCTAGTTAATATACATATTTTTTTAAAACAGAAAAGTGTCAGTTTTCACCACCACAAATTTACGCACTTCACTTGAGAATAGTCAGAAATGTAAGTAGTTAAGTCGTTTTATTTTAACATTAGCGGGTACTGTACATGGTTTTATTTAACATTTTTGTATCAAATGGAAAGATTTATTCATTTATTTCTTTTCCATTTTTACCAAGCAATCAATCAAAAAACACACAACAAATGACACCTTTTTTTTTAATCAACTTTGAACGATTTTTACTGCAATTATTTTTTTGCAATAATAACATTAACAATATTTTTTTTTTCAATGAATTCCATCACAATTATTGAACATAAATAATTATATTAATACGATATTTTGAAATTGGCCTGTAAAGAATAAAATATATATTATAATTATATATAGTTAATACACGAAGGATTGGTAAATATTTTACATTGGAAAATCATAGTTTCGTTGCCAATTAATTGTACTAATTATCTAATTGTATTTTTTTATGCTTGAAGCCCAGGAAACGCTAAATTATAAAAGTAAAATTTAAAATTTTTGTTTAAGTTTAATAGCGTAACGTTGAGTTTGATTTAATTTTAAATCTCTAAATAATTTATTTCGTCTTCTTTTGATATAAAAATTTCTCCTTCCAACCTTCCTTCATGTTCTATTGAAGAGATATTGCTGAGGAAAACATTGGAATATAATACTAATACTCGTTTTATTACAATCTCGAGGAATTTTCTCTTTTGTGCTTCATATTATTCTGTCTTATCACTCGCACGCCCGTGACGTCAATGTTTCTACTACCTGTACCGTAATTGGTTAACGTCTATATGACGTCATAGGCGAACGTTTCCACACGGCCAATCAGAGTAGGGCTGGCGAGGAACTGACCCATCTTAGGAATCGCGGATGTATGTCATCGATATTTTTTATTTTGATGATTATGATGATGATTACAATGATATAGGTCGATTTTTTTTTCTTTATCACTCAATGCACATTCATATCAGTATGGAGGGCTTTCTATATAATAATATATATCTTAAACTTTATTTTTTTATTTTTTTTTTCATTTAACATGTATAACAAAGTCACCAAGTCATATGTATTATATATTATTTTTTTTTTCCATAAACGGGGGTTGAATAATTAGCAAGTCTTATAATATGGTTTTAACTGTTCATGTTAAAAGACAGTTTATTTATATTTTGTGTTTTTTTTTATAACTTTTAGCACCACCTCACAGAGTTTATATTTGCAATAATAAATCATTTACACATACCATTCCTTAATGTCTTTTGTATTTTGTTTCTTGACAACTTTTACCGGTCCAACTCCCGCGGCCATTGCTCCTGATGCTCCCCCCTGAAGGCCTGCTTGGCCTAAGCCACCTTTTTCGTTGTGAACATTTCCATTCATTTGGTTACCGTTAATTAACGCGGCTTGTGGGCCTGGTCCTCCACCACCATACTGATAGTTTTTACTTTCGTCGACCTTATAAGACCCGTCTGACCTTCCCTTAAACTTCAGAATGATAAGGATGATAAGAATAATTGCAATCATTGCTCCGGCGATGATACCGATCACGAGTGCAGTATACTCCGCAGCTTCAGACGAGATTCGTTCCCTGTCTCGGGGGTGTGGGCGTGGTTTCATGGGGGTTGGAGGTGGTGGGGGCGGTACTGGGGGCAGCTCTGTGGTTGTGGTGGTACTCGAGCTGCTGCTACTACTTGATGAGCTGGACCCACTGTTGCCCCCGGAGGCGGCGGAGCTTGAGGAGGGAGTTGAAGAACTGCCGGCCCCCTCCACGTCCGGGCTGATCGGGAGCTCAGACGTGCTGCTCCCGCGCCCTGTGCCGCCTCCTGTGATGACGTGGCCGCCGCTTCCACTCGTGATGCTGCCGTGAGACGTGGACTCCGGCACACTCACGCCGGTCGTCGGTCCTGTACATGAGAGAGTGTCATAACCATGAATGGTGTAATTTTGTATTGAAATTGAAATGTGATGATTTTTAAGGAAAAAGTGATATTTATTTATTTCACAATATATAAAATTGACAATTTTTGTAAGAACTGAACTTTTAAATATCTTTAACATGAATTTATGTATACGACTGTATTTTAGAAAAGATCAATAAATTTCTTATTTCTTAGAATAAACTTATGACATCAAGCATCACGTTAATTATGTACATACATTTCGTTTGATAGAAAATGTAAAATTTCATTAAAATTTAATATACTCTTTAATATTAAACAAGGTATTATTGTTTTATGAACTCGAAAGTACCTCTGCTGGAGGAGACGAGCGAGTCCTCGGTGGTGGCCTCTCCGAAGCCGGAGCCCTGGAAGCAGTCCTCGTCGTCGCACGGCTTGGCCTCGGGTCTCCGGGGGTGTCCTCCGGGCGGGGTCTTGGTGGGGGGTGGCCGTGTGGGGGGTACGTACACCGGCGTGATGAGGTCGTCGCCTGCAATGGACACATCGAGGGTCAGACGGAACCGGGAACGACATCTTTGAAAAATCATTTTATAGTAATATATGAATTAGAGCTTTTATAAATTCGTGTGGTGCTAAACTCAAATTAATTTTATATTATCTTCGAAAGTCTAGTTTTTTTTTGTATTTCAGCACTAAAATGCAGGTGAGCAGTCATAATGTAAACTTCTCTGCAAAGTTTCAAAGTTAAAATACGAACTGGAAAGCTAAAAAATTAAGCCTCTCGGCTAGCTATATCCGGGGGGAATTTAAAATAAATATGATGAATGTAGACATGGTAAAACTTATTTCTATAAAATCTCAAGTTTCTGGTCTAGTCCTTTCCCGTGACACTTCATTTCATATTGATGTTATAGTAGAAAGATGGATGAAGTAATGAGAAGGAACGCACATCATGATAGCGTTATAATAATTTAAAACAAAATAATAAAATTTAAAAAATGTGATACAAATTAGACTTCAATAAAAATTAATTATACATAATGTTCAATGATCGTGTTCAAAGCGCAAGGTTAATTATATATTTCATGATCATAAATATTACTTCATATGCACTATAAGATACATCGTCAGCGTCAAAAGCGACGTAATATACCACAAATTTTATTCGTTTCTCCTAATATTATTTTTTTAACATGAAATTATGATTAGTTATCAATTTCAGTTTTAATACTTAATTTTAGCGTTTCTTAAGGGACTTTGTGGTGTTATCATCTTGGCCAGACCAGATATACAGCATGTTGACAACATACCTGATCCGGTGTCGAAGATTGGTGTGCACTCATCCTCGTCGTCTGCGTTACACCCTGAGCCCGCGCCCGAGAACACCAGGTCGTCCATCACACCGGGGAAGCCGGAAGCAGGAGTCTGCAAGGTTAATCAATTTCAAACATTTCGCGCGCAAAATCAAGAGTTAATTCACTTCCGGTTCACTCCACACACTGTCGACCTCCTAGTTGTTCATGTTTTCCTTGCAGTACATTGCGTTATTTCCTAGAGAGCCAACTCAAACTAACCAAGGCAACCAACACCAGCCAGCAGCGCCCGCCCCCCAATCAAGGTTATGTAAGACCGCCAAATGAAACAAGATAACTTGAATTTTCAAGTATAGATTTAAAAAATATATTTTAGTCAGACTTAAATTTTGTCTTGCTTTGCATTTGGGTGTATTATGCTGTGTATGTTTTGCCTGGAAATGGGAATTGCTTGTATAAAATATGTTTATTTGTGATAAGAAGAAAGACGCTACACACCTGCTGCATACGCTGCAGCGGCTCTGAGGGTGGCGGTGCTCGCTCTCGGAGGTGCGCCGGTAGCGAAGGGATGGGCTGCACGTCACCCCTGAGCGCTGTGCGAGCGTCCTTGTCTGCCGCGAGGTCCAGCAGGCGCTGTCCATTGAACACGAGGCCCGCCATCACGCCCACGAAGGGACGCTCGATGCGCTGTTTGGAGCGGTGCCACTTGCCGCCCACCTGCAGTTGCGACTGGCTGTTGAACACGCTCAGCTGGTGACCTGAAACATCACTCAGTCACTTCTACTGTCAAAACAAGGACGAATTCATTATAGAAATATCATGAATCTTTACGTTATATATTTTTAAACGTTGTTAATTATTCAAAACTAATCCCTACATAACAAATGATAGTTTTGTATAATTTCAAACTCTCCACATTTCCCCACTATGACGTCATCTCCACGTGTTGACCTACCTGGTGGGTGGTGCGTCTGCACGTTGTAGTCGTCCAGTTGGATGGTGGAGTTGGCCCCCGAGCGCGTGAACCGCACCACGTGGTACTGGTTGTCGTTCACCTTGACACCCACCTCGCCGATCGGGTGGTCGTTGGTGCCCATATTGTACACCATGAAGATATTGCCCTCCACCTGCGGACATGGATGGTAAAAATAGTAAAAAAAAATCGGGAGAAAAGGGCTGGTAAGCTCTCTATGTTCTGATTTATTAATATGAAGGCTGCAATTTTTTTTAAGATTTTTTATGCATAGTTGGGTGGCTGCAATTTTCTTAGCCAGCATGTTATCATTGTTACCTCTTGCAAGCGACTTGTATGTAAATAATCATTATTATTTGCTCTTCACTTTTTTTTTACATAATTTTTTGTCATGCTAGTATTTCTTGCTGGATGTTATAAATTATTATAGAAGTATAGCTTGCAAGAATTTTAAGCGCTGCTCGTGGCCATTTTTTTTAAAGGTTCTACATGACTTGAATTGTTTATATTTTATAAATAGGGATATTATATCGAGTTTTAATAGAACGCAGTCGTATTTTAGACATGTATTTAATCATCAAGTACTAATCGCATTTACAGAGAAAAAGAGGTTTTAGTTAGTCTTCATTTGATTTTGCCTGCGGTGGGCCTCGAACTCACGATCTCCAGCTCCATGTAGTCGTTGGACGTGCCGGAGTCGACTCTGAAGAGCACGGCGTCCTCTCGAGTGGTGATGAAGCCGAGGGACAGCACGTCGCTCTTCATCTCGGGCCGCCGCTCCTCCGGGAAGGTGAACGTCACGAGCCCGCGGCCCGGACCGAATTCGAAGGCCACGGACTCTGCAAACAGGAGATTGTGAGGTGGTGCGAGAAGCAGGGGTTCAGCAAGATTAATTACTGGTGATCATTCTGATTATGACTAGAAGCTATAATAGATAGATTAACAATAAGTTGCTATGTTAAAAAATTCTCGTAAGTAAAAATTAAGCTTCATTTCAATATTATAGATTTTTTTATTATTTTTTGTATCGTACGTATTAAATTTTAGAACAACTCAAGTAGTTCCATTTTTTATGCTATGTAATGAAGAATATCACTGCTTCATTTTTTGTTCATTAATATATATACATTGAGAGATGACAACAGTAATTTTTTTACACTCTGCTGCTGCCACCTCTCGGTCAGGGTATACTTAGACTCACCGTCCGAGCAGGTGGGTCCGGTGTACGAGGTCATGTCGCAGTCACACGCGTACGAGTTCCACTGCTGCACGCACATCCCTCGGTTTGCGCAGATGTTGTGGCTGCATTTGGCACTGGGGCCTGCAAGAATGGCATTGATTAGAAACCACAAATAAACACATCTTGTTTTTATAAATTAATCGATGTCATTTTTTTAATGAAAACAAAGCAAACTCGTGAATATCTCTCTCCACGAGCTTCAAGCTATTTGGTGTTAAACTATGAATAGCTAAAATATAGTTATTATTCCGTTATTTAAACAAAATCAAAGGATGTGAAATTGACTTTGGTGTCTCGTCAGCTACAATAGTTCGTTCAACTCACCCTCGCAGCCCGCGGCTACGAGCGAGCTGGGCACCACGGCGTCTACCATCACGTTAGGTGACTCTCCGTTGAGGTCGAGGCTCGCCAGACAACCCTCGTAGCCGTGGCGACTCTGCACCTGCTTGGGAAGCTGCGTGTACATGTCCTTGCGGACACCACCTGCAACAGAGGGCATCGGAGGGTCACGAGGATGTCATGCACTTCGTTGTGCGTATGAAAAAATTGCATAATTGTGAAATAATTCAAAAATATTAAAAAAACTTATTTTACTATTTTTTATTGCAATATTAACAACCATGATCTCACCTAAGTAAAGTATCCCAGCAAGGTCGAGGTTCTCATTCAAACCGAGTCCAGTCACTATGGAGAAGTTGTCATCTACGAGGAGCGTGTGTTGTCTGGCCGTTGGCCGGCCGATGGTGACGGCATGCCACTTGTTGTCGTTGAGGCTTGCCCTGCCGCTGTCTCGCACTCTCACCGGCCCGTCGCCGAGGTTGAACAGGTAGTGAACGTGTCCGTGTACCAACTCCACGGCTACGAAGTCCTGCTCGCGGCCCGCGTTGTACAGCAGCAGCCCGTTAGGTTCGAGCGTCTTGAACTGGAAGTAGATGTTGGTGGCCGAGTACGCCTTCAGCATGGGCAGTCCCACGAACGTGTGTTTGGAGCGGAACGTGACCGGGTGGTGGACAACCTGCTCGCGCTTGCCGAACCGAGCCGTCACCTGCAAACAGAGAATTATTAGAATTATATATTTTTTAACAATATTGTATATATTATTGGATATGTTTATAAAATTATATAATTCTACCGGGAGTTGCAAAATCGCTCTTTTTTCAAGATCCAAGAAGATTTATTATATATTTGTTAGACTGCTTATATATCATCAGTAAAATATAAGTTTTAATCAGAAATGGAAGAAGAGTCTTTAAAAGATATAGCTTTGTATTATGTAAGGGTTGTGTATTTTTCGCAAGATAATTTGAAGATCAATGTTGTATCTATATTATATGATTAATTAGATCTATTATTATATGTCTTTAACATAAATGAGGGTTAATATTTTTACCATTATATTGCATTAAATATTTTTATCATAACCATAATTAATAGCATTGAACAAGATACAAACTAAGTAAAGGGATCTTGGCATTGAAGACCTAAAAATATAAATTTTTCAAATGATCGCATGCGTCAGTAGACGCTCCCACCTTGACTGAGGCTGGTCCGTGGTGGTGTCCGGAGCGCGCCAGCTCGAAGAAGGGTTGTCCGTTGAAGGTGAACTGCTGCATGTGGCCCACGAAACTGCTGACCTGGATGTCATCACCCTCGCCCGGAGCCACGCCCCCCACGTGCAGGCGTCGCCACTCTAGCGTGCTTTGACGACTCAACGTTTCGCCTGCAACACCCAACGTTTATCAATGCAATTAAAGGGAGTTGGTGCGATGTATGGTCGCTGCCAGGCAGAAATTTCCTCTCATCTTTTTTGCAACGTTTTGCTCGACAATTAACTCATAGGAAAAATCTCCTTCATAATAATATATATATACAAAGATCTCGATGCCAGGAAACGTTCGATACTACTTGCATCGGTTATCTCTGAAGAACTTTGCTTATTAATGACCACGTTTGTGCATTTTTTTTATAATAATAACTATTAAGCTACCTTAATCCTTTAACTTCAGATCTGAATTAATAATTTGAATTGTACTAATTAAATTTACCAGCAAGTGGTAATCCAACACATTAATATTGATACATTATTTTGAAAATACTGCACATGGGATTTTTTAAATTTAATTCAGTAGTAATTTTTTTGGTTCATCACATTTTATATTTATTCAATGCTTCAAAACTAAAAGATGATGATATTATTTTTGCTCTTCAAATGATAAGTGCGCCAATAATTTCAATAACATTTACATGTGCCCTTATAGCTTGCTTGGCCATCAGAAAGAGCACTTGTATGTGAAAACATTAAGCACTTTGATTTGATTTAGAGAGGAAAATAATTTCATAATATGAGGTTACTCAGAAATTTAATTAAATATAAAACCAATATATTTTTATAAATTTGTAGCATATGTAATTAATTTTTAATTAAATATTTTACACTTGAATAAATTTTAATTTTTTTTTAGGTTTTCCTATAGCAAGTTAATTAATAAACATATTTGAAGTTTTTATTTCATAAACTGATTTACAAAAACTTAATATCTTTATAATGTTTATTATCAATTAATGAATTTAATAACATCGTAAATTTGCTTCTATTACATAATACAAACTAGAGTTAACTTATAAACAATTTTATATAATTCTACATCTGATTTAATAATAAAAGGTTTTAAATTTTGTATACGACGGAGAAACTCATTAACGCGTAATAAACGTTAAGCTCAGCCTAAAGTACGTATATTAACGATCTCTGTTAATTCTGCAGAGCCAGGCGGAGGTAAGTGCTGTTGTTTGTCGCACACGGCCACTTGACGCAACGTACCTGGCGATACGAGAGAGAGAGAGAGAGAGAGAGAGAGAGAGAGAGAGAGAGAGAGAGAGAGAGAGAGAGAGAGAGAGAGAGAGAGAGAGAGAGAGAGAGAGAATAATTGTTCGACTGCTAGGTATAGCAAAAAGCGTTTGAACTAAAATGAAATGAATTTCACAATCGACACCAGTTACTTTGATCTATTTGCACAACAGTTAACATTTTGTATTGTGATAAACTTGAAAATTTTATAATTTACATTATAGTATACGATTGTGATATGATTATTTAATTTCATTTTTTTTTATAAAATGCGTGTGTTTATACTATTTATTTTTACTAAACATTTTTATGAACTTTATTGTTATTAAAATTTCAGTCAAATTTATTTTTTATAAAAATATTAATTAGTTACGAGATGTACAATGTAATATAATTATTTAATATAAACAATCTATCATTAACAAAATTTTAATTAATAATTAATCTTTATTAAAGTTTAATTTAAATAAATTTATATTTTGCTTTTACAATGATAATGTTGTTCATTAATCTTGATTATCCGCACTGTTAATTAGGAATATGATAATTATAAAATACCTGCCTTTTCTTTTTCCTGCCTGAGCTAAAAAACTCGCTATGATATTAAATCCTAGGATTTATCTCAAAGAAAATAATATCATCAGTCGAGAGTTAAGCGATATATTTCATGGAATTTGTATTTAGATATCATGAAAACTGCTCATTTAATGAAGGGAAAAAAATTATTTACTTTACATTCACACAAAAACATTGTGGGACGGTAAAAATTTGATTGAAATTATACTCGTTATATTTAAAGTTCTTGTACAAACATTCATTATTATTTTTACGTAGTGATTTTAATGAGCACCCCATTTTTTTTTGTGTGTGAATGACCCTGGAGGATGATTTAAAATTTTGTTTTTTATTATAGGTGTTACCTTTAACTCGTTCCACTCTAGCTGAGTAAATTGTTACCGACAGCGACTCGTGCATTGTTGCGAAGAAGTGTACAGTTATTGTTATAATATTTTACTCACCTCTGACGGGAGGGTCATCATCCACCTGAAGTTGTAGACTCGTTCCTCGACGGGAGTATCGAACCGTGTGCCACTGGTTGTCATTCAGTCCCTGGCCGGCTTGCAGCGTCTGAAATATCACAAGTGACATCAATATAATGTGGGGTTAGTCATACCACTTGACTGCGGGCTGAATATAACACATTGTCTCTTTAGAAAAAATATTTCATAATTTAATTTTTTATTTCTGAGTTATTTTAACTGAATATAGTTCAGTCAAATTATAATGATTGAGTGCATTTAATTATAACTTCATCATCATGCAACTAGTTCCACTTTAAAAGTACTTCATAAATGAAAATAGACGGGGGATTTTTGACGAGCAGTTTTTTTTAACAACATACCAAACACTACCACTGCATGTATTTGATTTTTTTATACAAAATATCATAAAAGAAATCCAACATTATTTCCAACAACAGCGTTTTGACTACATCCAGAACATTTAACTACATGAAAGAAATCAGTGAGTTCTATAAGTTTAGTATGGAGTAGTATATTATGTGAATTTCACATAATAAACTTATATTTACGAACTTTCCGTAAAATTTATAGAACAAAATTTACCCTGATAATAAAAATTCAATAATTATTATAGAAAAATAGTCTAATTTAATCATCCCGGTTGTTTTAATAACACTTAATTTTCCGCTATAACAACAAAATTGCTGTTCTCCGTACATGCAGGAGAGTTCCGTAGCGCGTCTCTTATCTCGGCAATCGATAGCCGGTGTGCAGCCCCCGGTCCTCGAGGGCGCCCTTGACATTATCCCCTCCCCCTGGATTGCAGCTTGCGGTCGGGGGGGGGGGACAATGGACGCTCGGGGGGAATGAACGGGCTTGCCTGCACTTGGAGTCAGAAGAGCAAGTGCTTCAAGCTGCAGCTATTGTTCCCGACTATATTTGATTTAATGCTCAGATTGAATATTTTTTATCACTCGTTCAAGTCAAAAATTATTTTACTTCTCAAAGTTAAAATTTAAAACTAAAATTTAATAGTTTCTATATGAGTCATGTCTACTTTTTTATAACAGCCTTTTTTATAATAATGAGATTTGCATATTCGCAGCAGTCTTAGTACAGTAGCATTCAATGGAATCCAGCCAAACCTATATGCCAGCATAATAAATGGTGTGGTATTTTATTTTCATTGACATTTTATTAATTTAAAATGTATTTCAATATACAGTATATAATTTATTTTCCATATACACTCACAATAATACGCAGTTGACAGCTGACGTAAAGAAAGCTAAACATGTTAAATTATGCAATTCCAATTAAAATGACCTCATTTTATGAGCTTATATAACAATTAGCTAATACTCCACAATACATATTACACAAACGACATTATATCAACTATACATTATGTTGAGTTTCAGAGGGACTGTAAAACACGTCTATATTACCGCAATAACAAATTCAATTTACTTGAAACGCTTTCATTTATAATATAGCTTAAGGTAGCTTTATACACATATTTAATGTGCATGCCATGGAGGGATGACTATTGATCTGACGAGTTTCCCAGATCAACAAGTCAATGACGTAAAACACCCTTTTTATTTCAAACGGTCAATTCGTAGAAAGGAAATTCTTGCGTTTTTTGACCGATAAAAAAAAAACAATCCCTTAACCCTGGGGACTTATATCTAAAATCCCATGATAAAACATAATATTATAGACAAGTATAATCTACATAATTAATGTAAAAACAGCAAGGTAATGTAAATTTGTTATAATAGTTATAATAGAATATACACAAATCTCATGGGTGCATATTTCCGTTGAGATTCCAATATTTTACGGTTAAACTGGATTTAATTCTAATTTTCATTTTCAACTGAGCTTATTTCCTTATTTGAAATTACAGATAGAGGGGTACCACAAGGACAAAAGAGCTCCACCTCTTTGTTTTTAGTTTCACCCTCTTATAAGCTTTACATATTATGAAAATTTCATAAGTTAATTAACGATGAAATTCATATCGTTGGGGGGAAAATAAAAGGAGCTACAAAATATAATATATATTTATGGGTATGGAAATAACATGTTATCACAACAAAGAGTCTTTGTAATAAAATTTGTTCTGAATACGTCACTCATGTTACGGTTAACGAGACATTTATGTGAGATTTTTTATTCTGTACTCTATGTCTGTGTACTTTATATTATTAAATGCTACATAAACTAATTTATCGTGGTGAGTTGAGCAGACATTTTATTCCATTTTAAAGGTATGTCTTCAACTTAAAAATATTTAATATTTTCATTTTATGAAATAAATAAAAATAAACTACAGCAGCCTGTACGTAGCAATTTGTAAACATTGAAGATTTATTTTACTGTATATTTTTTTTATTATACGATTTAAAAGATATCAAAATAGTTTTTTATTTTGTTATAAATTCAGCTCGATGTGTTGTTCCATAAATTTTAGCTCACTTTTTTTTATATTACTCGATATTTTTGCTGCGATTTGCAGTTTAAGATCGCATGATAAAGAAATTTCAAAATTCCGATAAAATATAAAAAAAATTATTGAAATCAGCGACATGAAAATTTTTTAAACTATAAAATTATCTCGTTTCTGATTAACACATTTCCCATGCAAATAATAGTCATAACTTCTAAAAATTACGATCAAATCTTGCTACTGAAGTACGGTCACGTGTTCTCACCTTCTCGCGATCGCCCAGCCTGGCCGAGAGTCGCACACGTCCGGCCGCCAATGAGATCTCGAGACGGTCCGCGGAGTGCGCTGCGCCGGCCGAGGCGAGCAGTAGTCCGATGGGTCTGCTGGTTCGAAACCGGAGGGCCACGTCCTCGGCCTGCGTACGAGCTTCCTCGGGTAGCCACACGAGGGCGTGCTGAGAGCCGTTGAAGCTCAGCGTCGCCGCGTCTGCAACAATGAGGGTACCGTGAGGGAGGTCACTCGATCGGGGTTGTTTCGGAGGCCAAGGTCTTCTGGCTATATTACATCAGTTACCTGGATAACCACCTTACGTTCAAATTTCAGAAGTTGAGTGATGGGTGATCAAGCCAGATGCACTATAATAAAAGCCTGCATGCACTATAGTGAATAGTGACAATCAAAGTATCCTCAAAGTAATTCTTGTGGTAATGAATAATGAAGAAAGAAGGATTTGAGCCAAGGTATAACTTCGATAAAAAGAATAAAATTATTACGTTAAAATTATGCAACGAGATTTTAAAACAACGTTTTCATTGATAGATATTTTTTCAATTAATTTTATAAACAGAACGATTAAAGAATAGTTTGATTTTAGCAACTATTCTATGAAAGCACACTATTGATATTTACACGGGTAATTTGGTGCTCATTTTTGCATATATTTAACTGTTACTACCAACTCACCTTTAGCACAGCGCGGTCCGTTAAAACTGGTGCCAGAACAGTCACACACGAAACGGTTCCATCCTTCCTTGCAGGTGCCGGAGTTCATGCAGGGCGCGGCGTCACACTGCGGGGCCTGCGAGCGGCACGACGGACGAATTGCGCCTGAAATCACGTCAGATGGTCAGCAGTGGCAATGACCCTGAGTACCATAAAGTCGATATCATGGAGTCATGGACAATACAACTGCATGGAAAAAGTAGGGATTTTGAACTTGCAGCATTATAAATTTTCACTTAATATAAAAAAATTCCATGAATGTAAATGCGAATAAAGTGAAAATATGCTGTAATAAATTTGTCACATATTATTAATATCTACAAAAAATTGTTAAGTGTTCTGTCATTGGTCCAAATCATGTCGAACACTCAAAACGAGATAAATTATGGAGACTATAATAATGTAGAGTGGAGACCAGTGGTGAAAGTAAGCCGGTGCGCGCCAGTGCGCCGCACTGGTAAGACATTTGACGCCAGTGCGGCGCACTGGTAAGACACTGATCGAAATTTATTAAAAATAATCAATAATTTTTAATAAAATTTTCAAAATCAGAGAAGTTACTTTGTAAAACATTAATCATGCTCAAATAATGAATGACAATTTTCTTATACTTCGTACTTTTGTCTCACGAAATTTAATTTACTCTTTAATTCTTTTGAGTTAAAAAGCTCCTAAAAGGAAAAAAAAAAAAAATAAAATCAACTATTTACATACTATCAACTATTTATTAGTTATGTCAAGCTGACGATTTTTTTTATAGAAATAGTTTTTAATGTTTTTCTAAATTTATTTAAATTTCTGTAGGCCTACTGGGTTGACTATTTTATCTTCGATTTTTATGAAGAGATAGATATTTACTATAGTATTAAATTTCTTTCAATATATATTTATTGTATTTTTTAATTCTTGAATGACTAATAAAATTAATTAAAATAGATTCAAAACATCTTTTGCTGATGATGCGTTATATATACTACACCACGAATTTTATTACATTTTTTTTTCTGTCTCATTTATTGCACAAAATTAACACATTTTTATTCAAATTAATTTTTAATTACAATTAAGTCAAGAGGCAAAGGGGGAGTGCCTCTTCTGGCCCACATACCCACCGAGGTTTAGAGGGTTCATTTACGCAAGGAGTTTAAAAAAATTAGGGCAAAGGATTTGGGATCGTATAGAAGATCAATCGCAGTCAGTGCTAGGTTAGTAAAATTAAGTCTTCGTCTCAAAAAATTCTTCATAGTAATGAATTTTTTAGAAAAGCAAACAAAAAATTTTATTCTCATTTTTTTTTTTTTTTTTTTAAATGAGTTTGTAAAGAAGAAGTGTAACAAAAATTTAGTCACATGCATAAAATGCGACTCATGCAAGCATTGCTAGAAGAGAGTAGATAGATAAATGCAGCCGCTATTAGGGCCGAGATGGCTGCACGTTTGGAGCATATTTAATATGGCTAGATTTTAATTTCTATCGATGACAAAGGGAAACAATAATTGCTACAAGATCTAGAGTAAATAAAAATTAATTACCGAAACAAATATAAACATTACAATTTATAATTATAAAAAGAATTCTCTCGCGTTTTTTTTTTAATTTTTGTTCAAATAATTTTTTTGAGACATATTCAAAATATTAATTCAAATTTTAAATAATTGACGTATTTGATTAAATTATAAAGCATCCCAAATCGTAAGAGTTAACTACAGTATTTTTATTATATTAAATACTACTGTTATATGATCAATGAAGATCGAAGTGCTTTCAATTTAAATCAATAGGGATTTTCTTTCGTATTAATTTTTTTAAAAGCTATATAGCTATAATATTTTTATTTTTTTTTTTTTTTTTATGAATTTAATGTTTTAATGTGATCGAAAATCAATCACTCATTGCATTTTTTTTTTTTTTTTTTTTTCAAAGTTTGGATAATATTATTTAATTTTACTCAAAATGAAGATATGCATTCAAATGTTATAAATGAATTTTGAACCACTTTTTAATATAAAAAAATAAAGCCACGCCCCTTTTTCCCAAAAAATCGCGCCTCCGGCGGGGGTTTTGGCCCTTCAGGCCTCTATCTGAGGCGCACTGGTAAGAGATTGAAACTACTTTCACCACTGCTGGAGACTGTTGTGCTTATGACAGAGATCGTATTTAGACCCTTATCATCACAACTCATTCTGAACATGAATTTGTTCTCGCCCTATAGATCGATTTTTGGAAAGGGGTGATTTAAATTGATTAATATGAAACATTTTCATACCTGACAAGATAGAAAGAGAATAATATTTGTCCTAGCAGTTAATGCATCACTGACATTGTATTTGTATTAAAGTTTCAATAAGACATTCATTTAAAAAGAATTTTTCTTGCCAAGTTTGTGTTTTTCTTACGATAGAAAAATAAATTATAAGAAAAAAAAAATACATTTCTTTATTTAATTAAAAAAAATATATTAAATAAAAGAAAGAGTTGAACTATAAGGTTTTACGACGATCAGCTGATATTCCACTTTAAAACAAACTGAGAGATTATTTGCTGACGCAGCGAGCGATCTCGTACTCCCAGTTTTTGCACCCGCGACTTTTAGAAGGGACGCTGCTAAGCGAGTTACACTAGAATAACACGCTCGAGTCACCCACCTCTCTAGCAAAGCAAACACTGCACCACCAGGTCACCATCGTTTCTTTTTTGTACATAACAACATCTCTAACTTTTAATCCCCACATATAGAAAAGAATTGCACTAGTAAACCTTTTATTGATGTTCCACAATACTATACCAACTGCTTTTGAACAGATAAAAACATTGCAATTGCACTACTAGATTCTTATGTAAATTTTTAGTTATATGACTTTATTGATTCAAGTATTCTCTAAGGATTTTTTTTACAGATTTTATTCAATCGATATGAAAAAGCAAGGAATAAATGTAATTATGAAATCCTCAGAGAATGTTGCAGACATTATTACTGAGATAAAATGGGTATTTCAAGTTAATGCAGAAGATCATGATGTATGCTTTATTGTAATGTTAAAATGGCTGGGAAGTCCCAAGAGTATGGGGAACGGGGGACATTTAATGCGTCATCATCGTAGCTTATAGAAAATTTAAATGGCATCATTTAGAATCTACATTATCTTACATTGCACGAATTAAAACATGAAACCTCAGTTTAATTAAAATTGAATGTTGGCCAAGAACATCATGCATGCAATTATATGCAGCACGCAAACTACAAGTAGACTATTATTAATAATAAAAGTATAGCTCTTTTAGCAGGCACTTTTAAATAATATAATTATTTCCAGTAAAATTCAATTTGAAAATAGTTAGATTACTCGTTCATCAACAAGAGGAAACTTCTTTAAAAAAATCAATACATATTAACCAAGTTAAGAATAAATCAGTTTATTAACTGTAATTTGTAAGGAAACTCGATGCATATATGATATTTCATTATTTTAAATTATATACATTCATGTGATACTTTTTTTCTTAACAAATCACTTGGAATTATTTAATCTCAAATAACATGTGGAATGGAGAACAATTTTTTAACCTACATCGCTTTGTATTTTCAGTCGTAAAACAGCTAAAAATTTAAAAAAAATTATATAAATAATAATAAATAAATTAAAAAATTAACTTATTATAATAATAATGAAGTTATTTAGAAATGAAATATATCCCAAGACAAGTTGGTTCTACAGAGAGAAGATATTACGAGCCCACGTCCGATTGCACTTACCAGAATCCTGTCTGCGCGCGTACCCCGCTACGTCTACGGCATTGCCATTGATGACGAGGTCCCGCAGGCAGCCCACGTAGCCAAACCGGAGGGCCCCTGACCAGAGCGACGCGGGCACGGTGACCGCCTTGCTGGCCGGGCCCAGACCACCCACGTACAGCGCGCCCTCCAGGTCAAGCTGATTCGACTCGCCTGCAAGGAAGCAAGGGGTCAACACTGGCTGGGAGGATTGGCGATCTCACTGCATGTTCGAGCTAACAATAGGAAATCTGCGTGCAAAATGCTTGCCGAAAATGAGAAAGAATGTTGAAATATTAATTGATTAATAATCAATGTTGAATACAAATACATATACACTACAAATATACAGCTCTGTAATAATATAGTAAACTTCCTGCTATCGCAATTAAAGTAAAGTGCGCGCTAGAAAAAAAAGTTGAGTTAGTATTTTCTAAAAATAGTTTAAGTAGTCCTCCATATCAAACCAAAATTCAAAAAATTCTATCTCAAATAGATTTGCCAGAAAAAAATTCCAAAGTCAGAGTGAACGCGTCGCTTAACATGGGGCCTTACCTGACAAAAACCCTCGAATATCTCGAAAAAATACACCGTTAGGTGGTATGAAAAAAATATAGTGATGTTCTTTGACCCAAGCTTTAACCAAAAACCGATTAAAAAAAATTTCTCTCGAATCCATTTTTCCGTAAAAAAATAATAATAAATCTTATGGGAATTAACATGGTAGATTTTCTTGATTTTTTTACGGAAAAATGGATTCGAGAGAATTTTTTTTTAATCGGTTTTTGGTTAAAGCTTGGGTCATAGAACATCACTATATTTTTTTCATACCACCTAACGGTGTATTTTTTCGAGATATTCGAGGGTTTTTGTCAGGTAAGGCCCCATGTTAAGCGACGCGTTCACTCTGATTTTGGAATTTTTTTCTGGCAAACCTATTTGAGATAGAATTTTTTGAATTTTGGTTTGATATGGAGGACTACTTGAACTATTTTTAGAAAATACTAACTCAACTTTTTTTTCTAGCGCGCACTTTACTTTAATGAGAAATTGCGATGTTCAATCAAATCACAGCTTTATTTTTACAGAATATTTGCTCACTGTGATCTGTCATAAAGAATACTTTTTTTAATTGCTTTAAGTTGACATTTATATAACGTTATGTGTGTGTGTGTGTATTTAAATCTTTTTTTCAGAATTTTGAATTTAATTTTTTGCTATGGTAATTAATACGATTCCGATTTCCCAGAAATTAATTTAATTTATTTAATTATAATTTTGGATATGATTTTTATCTTTATCCTCTTTGTATTCTTCATTTACTATAAAAACGTATTTTTTTTCTTCGTATGAATTCAATAAATTTAATATTAAACTATTATATAAATTATAATATGTTATATATTCTTTTTTGTTTGACCACATGGGACATAAAAGGTAAATAAAAAACATTATAAAACAAAGTAAGTGTAACAATACATTAAAGAACTGAATTAGAATATTAAATTTATAAAAGCAGTTGAAATATTCCTTTTTATTGACATTTCTGAGGTTTCTATATGGGCATAGTGAGAGCAGCATAATAAATATAAATCACATTCTATGCTATCATGTTTACACACGTCAGTGTGAAATGAGAGCCTGCCTGCATTCCTGGTCCGATGGATGGTGGTCGCTTGTGGACCGCCAGAGAGGGTCTATTGATTGAGCGATCAGGGGGCAAGCCACTTTGTGGGGACAAGCATGCGGGCCAAGGCGGAGAGAGCAGGTACGTCGACCCCCGAGACGTTATCAAGTGATCTGAAGAGGGTGTTTGGGCAACCTGCTATTCTTACCTTCTCAGAAACTAATGCATCTCTTTACTTTCTGAAGGTCCGTAACCCTCAAATAATTTAGAAATAAAACGCCTTAAATATAGTATGCATGTTAAATATTTACGAAATAGCAAAATTAACATTTTTTTAGTGCTAAAATGTATAATTTTTAACTGCTAAATTTTTATCTTAAATTAACATTTTTATTTTATTTATTTTTTAATTTGAGTTAAGATTTTTCAATGTTCGTATAAAAAATAAGATATGTGTGATTATCAGATACAAACCGATTAAAAAAAATATTTCGACTTTGAAAATATCTTATTTTGTCAATATGGGAAATATTTTGAAGCTCTTGAGGTCTTATATACAGGTTGATGGTGAACAAAGTGGGTTGGATAAATTTCCCATTGGTGCTTTTAGTACTTCTGTTGTTCTTTTGTGTTGTCATGACCTCACTTTTTAGCTACCTTGGACCGCACCCTCACTACACCAAGGTACCTAGAGCTGCCAAGATAACGAGCTACAAGCACTCAACGAGGAAAATGTTCAGATTTTTCAGCTCAAATTTGTATGAAAATTATATATATAAATATTTTGACAAAAGTTTGAATAAAAAAGTTGATATATATTGTTCAACAAACAGAAAATTTTCTTTAAGTAGTTTCGTTTGTTGTTCAAGTGTGCTTGACATTTATTTTTCTTTGGTAAAGGAAAAGTCAAAACTTATTACAAGTTAATATTTTTTTTTCTGAATTGATGGAAATATTATTTTATCAATCGAGCATAAGCGTCTCTTGAGTGTATTGAAATGTTTACAATGTAAATAACTTTGGTTATTTTTATTTCAATATTCAGCTACAGAGTATTCTTCTCAAAATGAAAAAAAAAAAAAAAAAAAAATACAGGAAATTATCTAAAATAATAATCTATATAATTGTATTCTTTGCAGAATAATTTTAGCTCTTTAAAAGCTATAAATTTCAAATTTATTATTTTTCTGGCTAAACAATTTGCTCAGCTCTTACAGTTTAATTGTCATTTAACGAAAGAGAACTTCCTTTAGCTACCTGTGAGGCAGAGTGTCACAGACAGTGTATATATTAATAATTAATACCGACTTTCTTCGTGAATTCTTCAAATAATCGCGTTTACAAAGTGTTCCTTTCTACAAGCCGGAGTATGACCTAGCTTTTGACCTCACCTGGCGTGATGAAGTCTGCTGCGGCGCCGTCCACGGTGACCCTGCCCTCGCGACCGTTCCTCCGGAGGGTGACCTCGTGCCACGTGCCATCGTCCACGCGTCGTGCCGAGGCCTTCACCTTGGTGGCCCCCGAGCCGAGGTCAAGGTGCAGGTACACGTGACCGGACAGCAACTCGAACCCGAAGAAGTCGGCCTGGGGACACCAACGGAACAATGGTTACAGTGACTGTCAGGGTTGGGGGGGATGAAATAAGTGGTCATGAAAGGAGAAATGAATGTTCTTATTTGCACCAAAAGTAGGCCTATTTGGAAATGAATCGGTTGTTTTTTTAGCTTTAAATATCTTCAGTACGTTTTCATAACAATACAAAAAGCAGATTTGTATTGTTATTGATTTGATTTGTATTGATTTGTATTCTTATATCTTGAACCGTTGTCAATAAAAATGTTATCGAGTATATAAACGTGGTGTTTGATAATTATGTATCTAATAATTTTATTTACTGTACTGCATGTATAAATCATGTGTTATTAAGAGCTCAGATCTTAAATTTAACTCAGAGGGTCTTTGTCTGAAGTTTTGGGGAATATATTATTTAATACAGATAAATATTTTCTCTTTCAATCAGCTCAAAACTTTCAAGACTGTGTAGAGTTTCTTGGACTCAATTAATGTTACCTTTCAATATGCCCAAATTAACGTTAGTTCACTTTGTTGAGAAAGTTCTATAAATAAGACAGTAATAGAGAAGTAAATGTTGTAAAAACTGTTTTCAAACTGTTGTTAAACTTATGCTTGAAAATTTAAACTATATATAAAAATAGAGTTCTTGAAACTAGGAATATAATTAGGCATTATTCTAAATTTATATTACAGTTTTCAATTATAGCAAGTCTATTATACTTTGCGATACTCCTCCTTCTCCTACAGTTCTCCATTTGCCAGCTTGGTATAACAATCTTCATTATATCCTAAACGTCCCACACAATTTTGATCTTTAATATAAACTCCAAGGCGAAAAGGCACGTATAAAATTGGCTTTGTCTCGGGTCTATTTAGTCCAAAACTGCTCTTCTATTACGCAGCAGCGACGAGGCAGCTAGCTACATAAATGTACAGTCGGTAATACGACACTATTATAGCCACGTCTACACTGAACATTTAAGACATGAATTAAGTATAGATGTATTTCCTTTATACCTTATTAGATTTTTTAAAGCTAATTTTAACATTTAACCTGAAATATTACCAAACTTTTGGATAATTAATATGATGATATGATAATGACTCAGTAAGTATTCCGACTTAAATATTTACCGATTTACCGAAGTATTTAGTATAGACTGTCCTACCGAGAGGTGCTAAGTATATATTATTTGCTGACCTCATCTGTGAACAAGCCTGTGGGGGGTTTAATCGTGGTTTATGCCGCTGCGAGACAAGACGGAGGAGAAAAAAAATATATAAAGTAGTTGCAGGCAGAGTTTCTTCACAGTGTGGCGTGATCACTTGATTACAACATCTTTTGTTTCCCAGTCACGCCTTGCAAGATGTCTACCCAACCCTGGGGCTACACTTCTCATTTATACAACAAAATTTACCACGTTCTACCGACTTTTCACGCTTACAAGCAGTCTTTTGTTTCTTCTACTCTGTGTTTCCTTTCTAGACCACCATCACCTCCTTATCCCCCTCCTTCCAAGAAAATAACACCCTACAGCTACCAAAAACACCCACAACTCCAACCCTTATTTCTCTCTCTTGCTCCCAGAACAACAAAACACATTGTTGCAAGTCCTCTGGCAAGTGCTCTGGCTCTCTTGGCATGACCTCAGATTTTTTTTTTAAAGAAGTTGAAAAACAAGATGGATACTTGTTAAAAAAAGTTACTTTGATATAAGATAAATTTTTTATCATTGTCAGCTCTAAAATTAAAGAAAAAAAAAACTAACGAAAGGAATCGTGAAGTAGAAATCATTATAAAGAAAGACAAGTTTTATTTTCAGTAAAAAAAAAGTCGTCGTCTTAATTAATTGATTGCTAACAAATAATCTAGAGCAGAAAAATATAAGGTTTGTTCATCTAAATTATAGTACATGTAATTGTGATGACCCACAGCATTAGGATAATGTCAGTACCATACTTATATTGAAAATTTTTGTTAAAAAGGAACTGTATTCATAAGTAAGCAATCAAAATAAAGTGAGTCCTACTACACAATATAAATTCTAATTTAAATACTGCAACGCATGCGGAAATAAATATCGTTAAACTATTTAGAGATTCAGGGTGACTGCGAAGGAAGGAAAGCTGCCACACTCTGACAGAAGATCCCTGAGACTGTTTGGTTACTCACGTGAGCTGAGGTGGTCCCCGCGCTGTACATGAGCAGTCCGTTAGGCTCGTTGGTGCGAATCTTGAAGGAGAGGGAGCCGGCCCGAGGAGCGTCCCAGGGGGGTAGCACCTGCACGCAAAATAAACTCTCTCTCATTTCTCCCTAAGGAACACACACCGCTGGCATCATAAGCTAACAGATAAGAGCAGGAAATGTTATAGGGATGTGGCAAATTCAAATTTATCTCTACTAAAGATTGTGATAATGCTTTCAAACCGAGTGTTGTTTGAAACATTTTATTTACTTTGAACTCTCAGGATTCTAATAATACTTTATAAAATTTATATTTATAATATAATTTATGTATAAATTTATCTCTACTAAAGATTGTGACAATGTTTTCAAACCTTTTAATATGTTGGATTGTATACATTTGAAATATATTTGCCTTGAGCTCTCAGGCTTCTATTAATACTTTAAAAGTTATATATTATTATATATAATATAATTGATGTATAAATATTTATATTTAGAAAACTACCCTAGCTTATGATAAAACAATTTAATAGTAGGTTAAACTTGATACTATGTCAAATATGTCAAAATATTTTGGTTCTAAAAATTTATTTAAATTTTAATGGGTACAAAAAACATGCAATATGATAGTTTGAAACATGTCCTGCTCAATAGTATATGAACATATAAAATTTACCACAAAAAAAAAAAAAACATAAAAAAACACACATTAATAATAGGAGGTATCATTTCAGAAGACAAGATAATATCACATTTTTTAATTTTATTTCAGTAACACCAACAACGTTTCTACAAGTGCAACTCCATTATAAAAGCGTTGATCTACGACCCGTAGTGGCTGCGGCGGCGGCAGGGGCAGATACTGGCAACACGCCACACAAGCAAGCACGAAGAGTTGCCTACCTGTCCAGGGGCTGGCACGAAATGTATGTCAAACTGCGCCAGTAGCAGTAATTACGAAATACAAGTTGAGAAATTTTTAAACTTTGTTAGATATAATTTTATTTATTTATTTCATGAAATATAAAATAATAAAAAATAACACTAAAGTAATAATACTCCTAAAGTTGTATAATAATTTAACATTTTATGGTTTTAGTATGTAGAAAAAAAATCAATATTAATAATGAAAGTTATTTTTAGATTTTTTAAATTTAATGTATTACAACATAGTACTAAATTTAAATTGGAGCAGTATTGATAAAAGTTTTAAAAGCATACAACTGTTTATTATTTAAATAAATAAATAAATAGCGTAATTACAGATTACGTATGTATATACAATTTACTAGCGAGATACAATACAAAGCGATAAACATATATATTAGCATTAACATTAGGCTTATACTATTTTTTAAATCTGGTGTAAGATTATAGTTTAATATTTAATAATAATGTGCTAATTACGGAATCGCTGCATTACTAGCTTCGAAGTTTTTGAAGCTTACCAGATATGATTTCGGAGTTGTAAATGTCACTACCCCAACAATCATAGTCTCCTGCAACCATGCATTAAACTTATTGAATTATCACGTTATATTATACGATAAAAATATGATTTTAGTTCCTTATCAATCATATTTATAATCTTTAGGCATCATTTTCTTTCCTGAGAATTTAAAGATAAAAAAAATATATTATAAAGCGATTAACATAAATTAGATTTTTGTGAGATAAGACTTAATGTAAAGTTATTTCTTCTTCATCTTCTTTTTTGAACATTCAAAGTCGATTATTTTTAAATCGATCAGACCAGAACGACGTTAGTGTAGGTATATAGGGAAGTAATCAGCCAAGAATATTATCGATAGAGAGGAAAAAACTCTCTAGGCACTCACCCACGCAAAATTTAAGAAAAGTAGAGAGAGCGAAGAAAAAAGAAGAAAACGCTGGTTGGAGAATCAGTCGGTGCGATAATAGTGGTGTTGAAGGGAGTAGGTTTTTGGATGACGCTATAGATGGATGGCAGGGAGCATCGAAACAGAGCAGTGGCGTGCGGAAAAACAAAGAAATTCTCTCTCTCGTACAGTCTCGAAGTACTCAATCTTTCAATTCGTTTTTTTTTTAGTAGATAATAATAAGTCTTGTGACATATATATAATACTTTATTATCCCATGACCATGCACCTATACATATGAAGCAATTTTATTAAAAGTATTTTTTTATTATATTATAATTGCTTGGATGCCGTGACTTAGTTTAAATATAATATTTTTACATTCACGATATCATTAAAATATAAAACATTTATTTAATAATATATATCTATATAATAAATTCGTTTGATGTTCTCTCTTTGACTTTGGTTTATTTCAACATAGTTATATTAATATTTAAAACTCATAATTTATATCTCTATTTTATATTAATCATAAATTGATGTACTCGTCATTTTGCTATGTGTTATGATATATAAATCGTATGTGCATAGATATATTTAATTCAATCCTGTTTCACAATAAAATTCTTTTTATTGCTTTTCAATTGTAAAATTATAATGTAGCACGTAACAAATAGTTTTACCTTTTTAATTAATTTAACATAAAAATATTAAATTGAATTAATTATACAGTTGAAATTTAGTATGCTAGTAAAACATCATTTACTAACTAAAAGAAGTGTTTGAATGTTTAAATTGCAATGAGTTTTTTTAGTAATAAATGTCAAAAAAATATCATATATTAATTATATTATTCTGAGCTTTTAACATGTATAATACATTGACATTTATTAAAAACAAATGAAATCGTAATTTAAAAAAAAAATTGACGGATATTTTGTCCTAATTGTAAGCAAAATTATTTTTTGACACGTATAACATAATTATATATGGTGTTTTGGGCAAGCACCTTCTAAGAAAATTCTAAATTTACTTCAGCAAGACATTTTATTTTTATTTTAAATGTAAAACGATAAAGTTTAAAAGTAGCAAGAATACTCTCTCTACTTTAAATCCTATTACATTTACAGTATAGAATTTACTGATATTATCTATTAAAAAAGAAGAAGATATTTTCACAATGGAAGAGACTAGTTTTAAATTATAACGTCACGAGGAGGTTGGCGTTATCTTCCGTTCTTGAGTGAACGCATGTCGAGATAGCCTCGATCAGCTCCTCCTATACTATATGGGGCTAAACTTACCACCATCTTATCACTATAGACCTAATGGCTGTTGATAGTAGCGCCACAACCGGAAGTAACAGGCTCCTAGGAGGTACCTTCATGTTCTTGATACAACTTAAGCTACTGTGTTAAAGATAAAAAAAAGTGTCTATAAATAAATCTTTATGTATTATACAAAAAAATACATTTTATAATGTTAAACTTTTCAATAGGTTTATAATGATAAATAAAAACGAATGCTTTATTTAATTTTTTTCTATAAATGAAATTTTTTAAGTTCCAATAATATATTTGTGACGTATTATTAACAATATTTAATGACTTTCCCAATAGACAATTTTTTGTTTGTAAACTGTAATAACATGGATGAAAATAAAGTATGATTGACAACTTTTACTAAAAAAAACTTCAATATAAATAAAAAAAATATGATTTTTTTTTACTCTTTTTATTATTTATGAGAATCGAAACAAAACAAAGGAATAACTAAAATGAATAGACAATCTCTGCCTTGCTGATCAGCATGCAGTGATTTAATTTTTGTACAGAGAAAATGTAATAACTTTTGTAATACAAAGTTTATGGGCGTGACTTTACTAAGTCTTGATTATTTAAAAAAAGAAAATTAAAAAAAAATGTGCCTCATTTTGCCGGCCTGTCACGTCGCACGGAGTATCCCCTCGGGAAATAGCGGCCGGTGCTAATCAGCGCGGTGCCACGCCCCCTTCTCGCACTACGTACACTTGAGTACACAAAAAATGGAGACATACTTTGAAAAAACTTAACGTCGATGCTTAAAATCTGGATGATTTCAAATTTTTTACGTGTTTAACTTAACAAGCATCAGCTTGCCGAGCACTTTTCTTACATTGCGAATTCTCCGAGACATTATAACGCTGAGTGATGGATTGGGGAGGAACGTAATTGTTTGTATAGAAGTAGTTCATGACAAAAAGTAGCCATGTGAAGAAAGGGAAAACAATACCAAATTTTAAAGAATGGAAATTTGACAATAATTTTGATATATTGTTAATTATAAGATCAGAATTCTCTTAGCTGAAACTAATTTTACTTTAATTATATTAATATATATAAAGATACAATTTTTATTAAATAAGTGACTTCTTACAATAATTTAACTTATATTACTTACTGCATACCCCCGCCTCCTTGTAATGAAAATTAAGTATTAGTGTACGCGATAGCAAATTAACAGAATAGTACATCACTTTTGAATCATTAATAAATTACTCACGATATTGTACGTCATAAATAAATCACTTTATAAAATGTATACCAATAAACAATAATTAATTACATTATTTGTTTTATTGTAAAGAAAAAGTTGGTAGAATGCAACAACTGTGTTACATAGATTAAATTACAATTGTATACATATATATATTATAATATATGTATTACATTAGTAATATTGATATATATATAAATACATTATAATATATGGTCAATAATTATAAATAGTAATAATGTATGATCAAGCTTTAAATTATATATATCATCATTTACAGAGAGAGAGAGAGAGAGAGAGAGAGAGAGAGAGAGAGAGAGAGAGAGAGAGAGAGAGAGAGAGAGAGAGAGAGAGAGAGAGAGAGAGAGAGAGAGAGAGAGAGGATGAAAGCTTAAAATGATAATTTAAATGAATGCACGGATGATTTTCAGTGACAGTCTGCATGGACTCAACGAGACGAAAATTTTAATCCTCTTAACCATCGCATTGTATCTTGAAGGAAGTTGAGAAATGAGGCACACATATATATAATTACTATATAGAGCTACAACCGAGTCACGTAGGACTGTCTTCTATTTGCGCCGTTACAACGTAAGGGGTGACACGCTTGCATCTTTCTAATTGCCTTGTTTCTGTAAAATGGTTTCCAGTTGAGAACTTCTGCTTGAAAATGCGTCTCGTTTAGGACGAGTCTGTTAGCAGCAACTATATAGGCTTCTAACTGTATCTTTCCTTGTGGAAACGTTATATTTATGGGCATAATTTGGAGAAAATTAAGAGTTTTAAATAGCATTTTTGTCTTCTTGTATCATTTTAAATTTATTACCAAAAGGGAATTAGCAATGTTCATACCATTTAAATTTATGGACTTATTTCATAAAAGATTAATATATTCATTTATCATTATACAAATATAATATAAATATTTCGTTTGCATATTTTAAATAAAACGAGCTTCTTATAAAGAAAACACGTAAATTTTATTTTCAATTTTGTGTTATGTTATAAAATAAACAATGCACTACAGTAATGAAGCTCATTAAAAAAATTACTGCGTCTATCAGTGTTCAAAAAGTTGCCTGGCAGGGATTAACTGTTGTCAAACTAAAAACTATGCTAACAAAAAAAAAAAATAATATATATATATATATATATATATATATATATATATATTATTTTTTTTAAATCTGTTTCCAATAACTAAATTAAAATATTATAATGATCACTCCCCCCCCCCCCCAAATAAAAAAAATAATCGACAGCCGCCATTTTGAAACTTACCCCCGAATGTTAGGCTAACCTTTGCGCTTCGTTTGCTTGAGGCTATGAGCAGAGGAGGTATGTTTGTTTATAGTTTATGTCTATAACCAGGGGTACTGGTAGCTATTTTTTTTAAAATTTCTTTTTTGTGTTTTTTTCTCGTAGAGTGAAAAAAATAAATAAACATGAAAAACCTCTTATAAATATAATATTAAATTTCAACTATTCAATATGGATTTTAATTGCAGCAATTACAATCGCATATTTACTATATATATATATATATATATATATATATATATATATATATATATATATATATATATATATATATATATATATATATATATATATATATATATATATATATATATATATATATATATATATATATATATATATATATATATATATATATATATATATATATATATTACGCTTATGAAATGGTCTATCTGAAAAATGCTGTTAATCAATTTGATTTTCTTAAATAAAAAAAAGAATAAGAAGGGGTCAGAAACAAATGTAAACGATATAGAAACAAACATTATAAGATGTTATATTATAAAATATATGAACAAGCTGTAACGCTGATTTGTATCTTAATGTAAAACCTCATGGATTACAAAGCACGCTGACTTCTTTATTCCGGTGTATTTGAGTACCCAAATTGTGCAGCAGAATGTCGCATAATATATCAAGACTGAGATAAAATCTGTCAGGCTCAGCAGATAGTTGTGAGCATCAACTGCGTGTGGTGATGGGCTGGCCTCAAGCCAAGAAACATTTGAAGTCAAAGTCACATGCAAAACGACAACTTCATCACAATTTTATCTTGAAAAAAACAATTAAATTGCTCGTAAATTTCATTTGAATTTTTAAATAACCATATTTAAAATTGCAAATTTTGAAAAGAAAGAAATTTATTGTTCTAAAATTGCAAGTTCTTATTTTAAATTAAATATTTCTTGATATGAAAGTTACGTGCGTTGTAAGATCACCAGATGTTGAGGCAATTCCTTGCAGGTGACGCTAGACGATCAGCTGATCAAGCACCAGTGACGTCACAAGCAATCACAGTCAGCTGGTGCAAATATCATTCCTCATAGGGTGAAATAGAAAGTAGTCCGCCAACAATATATTTCATTGTTGTATCGTGACATTTTGTGGAACGACTCCATATGGTCAGATGTACAAATCATTTAAGTTAATAATTTTAGTTTTTTATTATAAAAATAAATTGTTTCTCTTTCCTTGTCTGTACTATTTTATTTCTATTCCTGTCTGAAAACTTGTCTAGAGAACTAAAGTAACGAGTTTTTATTCTGAGAAGATAAAACTTGTTTCTTTGTTATCATGAAAAATTAATTTCCGACAAGAAGATTTTTCTTATATAACAGTAAATAAAATTCGCCCAGTCTTGTAAAGATATAATATTGCAAAGACAAAGTTGCTGAAATAATAATATATTATTATAAGTTACAAGTTTTTAAAAAAAGTTAATTATTTTTGTTTATTCGCTTTAGCCACCATCATATTAAATTGAACATGTCTTCGTGTAGTAAAAAGGTTTTTACTTCAAAAAATTAACAGCAATTTTCACGATTTATTTAAAAACGAACGATAATCATTATACTGTAGAATTCAAACTTAACTTTACTTTTTGGTTTTATATATATACATTATAATTATATTAATGCACTCTTTTGATAATACGAAATATTTTTTTTATTGTACTTCAAATTTAGATGAAATATAAATTGCTGACATTTACGGAATGAAGCAATTTGCTGTTAAAATAAATAATAAAGTATTCAGTTCCGTGACAATCGTATTGATCGAATGACGTTGCTAGTCGACTGTCAGACCACTCTGTAAATCATTCAGATCACGTTCTGACTTGTTTCCAGGTAGTACTCACGAGGTGCGAGTCCTGAGTAGTGAAGGTCACGGGGTCAGCGGCCTCCACCTCCTGGCACATGAAATCTAGACTTCCGGCCACCGTAAGCAGCTTACTTCCGGTCCGGCCAAGCTCGATCAGATTCAGCCGCAACGTGTCGGCAGAGAACTCCACCTGGAAAGAAAAACGCAAAAGTTGTCAGAATGGCACCGCTAAATTCAGATTTAGAAACATCGCAGTCCCCTATATATTGTTAGTTATTCGCCTGCGTGTTTATAGTCTTCTTTGAAAATTATCATTGAAATCATCAAAAATATATACATTATTTAAGAGAGATTTTCCAATACTATAGTTTTACATTGAATAGTAGGCTATAATGACATTATAATATATTGGGGCTATGACTCTCATGTTTATTAGCTTAAATAATAAATTATTTTCTTAGAATATAACATAAGTATTCGATATTTTTCTTTCGTAGTTTATGAGATGTGAATCAAACTCAACATAGATTTGACAGGCAGTTTCATAGAACGGCAATTTTTGTTGAAAGTATGTGCACTTGTCCCCACTTTGAGTCTCTTACAAATCAGAAATGATTGTTGCAGTAACAAGGTGCGGTGGGCATTGTTGGGACGAACGACCACCGCACGAGAGCTTTGTCAACCGCTCTATCGTCAACGTCAAGCGATCTCCCTCGCGATTTGTGACGTCAGAGACATTCAACCATGACAGCAGCAGGTCGGTATAGAAATGAATGTATGAATATTAAAATATGGATGATGTATATATGGAATTTATTGTCCGTAATGACGTACGTATAATATCGATAACCGCACTCGAGTTCATGGTTCAGAGAAGCAACGAAAATGTGCATGAACGGTAATATTTTGAAACTGGTAATAATCATTGAAAACATTTCTAAATTCCCTTTTTTCAATCTATAATTCATCACAATATAAAAAAAAAATAAATAATAATAAAAAAAAAGAATAAAACACCTAAAATGAAAACTATGACATTTTAATAATTTTTTACAAAAAGAAAGTTTAATGGTGCATTTTTTTTCACTACGTACTGTGTTTAAGCTAACGGCAACTGGTAAATATATTATACTGTATATTTACATATTAATAGTCTGAAAAAAAAATCCTTTTAAGTTTTTAAAGTTTAAAATAAAACAATTTCAAAACAAGAAGGATATATATTTTTATTTTATTCAGAACTTGTGTTTGTTTTAGTTTTAATAATACCTCCTACTATAGTTTCTTAAAAAGTTGACTATCATAAATATCTTGGTAGTTGACAGAAACTCTATGTTATGAAAAATATATTGTTATATATTACGTGGCGTGGGTGTAATATATTTGAATAATAAATAAACAATGATTTCGCTCTACGTAGTGGGTGGATCCTATGAGCGAAAGGGGTGGGAAAGATAAGGGAGATAAAGAGGAAGTCTAGACAAGCACTGACAGACATCCAGGTGGGTGGGTAGACGAGAAAAAAAAATCGTTCATAAATGGAAGCTGTAGGCGGGTCTGATGTAACGCGATCATGAGATGAGTGAAAAGAAGTATTACAAATGGAAGCACGCAAGACTGCGGGGAAGAAATAGTGAGCAAGGTGATTCTACCACCATCAACCTACAGAATACAGTGCAATGATAGTAAGCAGCTTATACAGTAATAGAAAATCCTTCATTTTGATATCATGTAACAAGAAATTTATTTGGTAATTGAAAACGGATCTCTAGTCTAGACTTTTTTTTTTAACAAAATTCAGTACAATCTTCTTATATGTAATCAATTTTGTCATCAGTCTATTTGTTCAGTTTATTTGTTTGCCAAAATAGTCAGTATTGTTTGGCATGTAGATTGTCATATTTTTGTTTTTATTTATACGAACAAGTTTTGCTATCTATGCAAGGTAAGACTATGTTTTATAAGGAAATTTTGATAAAAAAAAAGTTGTCCACTCCTAACTTTAAAATAAATTTTATTGTTTAATTTATAATTTTGGTCACGATCTAATGACTACAAATTAAAACAACTGAAAGATCAACAAACTTTTAGTTTTGATAAATTATATATTATAACAATTTAAACAATTTAATAATTTATGATGTATTTTGTTTCTTTTGAAAACATAACACTTGAAAAACAATTTTTTATAGAGAAATTATTCAATATTTAGAAACAAAAACAAGAAATTTGAAAAGAAAAACTATGAAAGCAAAGCAATAAAGAAATTATGAATTTGTTAGTAGCAATCCACCAGGAAATTTAAGGAAAAAAAAGTAACAATTGAATAAAAATAAGAAAAATTAAAAGTACGTATAAATAAAATTGAAAAATAAAACAAGGAGAAAAACAACAACAACTTATTGTTCAGTAAATGTGTAATATTTGCCAAGCAATAAAAGAAAGAAGCAACCGTATAAAGTTTTCACGAGCCAGACAGAGCCTGTTGTAGAATATTTTACAATTTTAACTTTCTTGGCAATAGTTGATAAAAACACATTTTATTTAAGCCATATGAAAAGTAATGAAACTTCAGAATATTAAAGATTTATTTAATCATTGAATGTTTGATATGTAATTCTGTTTATATGAAAAAAAAAAAAAAAGTCTAGTCTAGCCTATAGACTGTTGCAATATTTAATTCAGTTTATCCATAATAACGAATACTACAGTACATTGTAAGTAATTAATTTTCAGGGAAATAACTTGATCACTGTCATATCAAATATTCACTGCAATCAGTAACTATGCAGCGTAAAATTTAATAATAACTGGGAGTTTTATTAATTAAAATTAGTTATTCAAGTTACAGAGTACTAATCAAATTAACACGTTACACAATATTAATACTGATATTCATTCAGCTTCACTGAATGACACTTGGCAATTATAGATACGTTATGACGGTTGTTTGAATCAACGTAGGCGTTCTGCGATTAGTGAAGTGAATTATTGCGTATGATCCTAGCATGGGATGTTTCAAAACAAAGGTCACATATCTGCAGTTGATTTCATTGTGAGATAACAGTTGTCAATAAATAATGTAAGACCTTGCTAATAATGTCAATATATTTAAAAAAAAAACGTTGAATAATACTAAATAAAACTTTATTATTTATTTTATTTTTACAAGAATACACCCCTAAGAGCTTACAGCTCGCGGCGGGGTAATGGGTAATGATAAGGTAGGGAACGGAATGAGCGGATGTTGGATGAGACTGAGGGAACCGTGGAAAACCTCAGTCAGGACGGACACCTCTACTTTTTATCATTGGACTAAAGTGATATCCACAGCCTGGGGAATCACTGCACACATGTGCATCACTGCACTGGGTGGAAAGCGAGACGAATTTATCCCAGAGAGGGATAAAATAATATATGCAATTTATATTTAAAATAAAATTATGGAATCTCATGCATATTAAAACTAAATAAATAACATAATATTATCAACAAAAAATATTAAGGCGAGATAAAAAATAATAATTTTTTAAATGAAGTAAATTTGCATATTTTTTTTCTATATTTATATTTGATTAATATTCAAGCCACTCATTGCAGCTTTATAAAATTCCTGAAGAGTAAATTTAATAACAGTTTTTGAAAAGTTCACAAACAAATTCTACATTGGATATTCTAAGAGAACTCTGATTTAAGGGCATTGGGTGTAGCACCGGTAGTTGGCAACACTGACATATCTTCACCATTTTAATTTTTGATCATTGCTCCTCGGAGTAATTTTTATGCTAGAGCTAAGCTGATTGCTGTAGTATCAAGATAATTAGTAGCCCAAGTGCACAATTTGGCTAAATAAAGCCTGATTTAAAGAAAAGTATATTTTTTATATTTTAGAAAAATGCATGTAAATTTAAAAAATTACTAAAAAATACTTTTCTTTAAATCAGGCTTTATTTAGCCAAATTGTGCACTTGGGCTACTAATTATCTTGATACTACAGCAATCAGCTTAGCTCTAGCATAAAAATTACTCCGAGGAGCAATGATCAAAAATTAAAATGGTGAAGATATGTCAGTGTTGCCAACTACCGGTGCTACACCCAATGCCCTTAATACGGAAATGTGGTAAGACTTCCACAAACATGATATTGATGTAAGTCCTATTCGCAAAACTAAAACTGTTCATCAATAATATACAGTAGTATCCTATAACCATGTTGACGGACACAAAATTTTAACTTACATGGTAATACTATATATATTATGCTCAAGTAAATTTAAATTTATTTTGCATGACGAGAAATTTAAATGCAGCCTTAAGGCGGATTCAGATGGCGACAACGGCGGTGTGACGCGATTTTGTCACACAAGCTGTGAAATCCTATGAGGCGAGCGAATTCACCAGGCTGCAGCAGCGAAATCGCGTTAATTGCGATGCTCTTTTTTTTAATCTCCAAATATGGCCGTCAATGGATGTCACAGCAATTGCGCATTATTCATGTCGCGTCGCATGATAAAAATCGTCATCTAAATCCGCCTTTAGCGACATACATATTATACATACACTTGTCACCTTGGAAAATTTCCACATACAGACTTGTTAATCAACATGTCCTGTAATTTTCTTACATTGGTGATTAACAAGGCTGCAAATGGAAATTTTCCATGGCGACGAGTGTACATGCACATACTTTTACATGTAACGTTACTTACTTTGCGAAGACAGCCGATAAAATTGTTGTGTATCTTGGAGCCAGGCAGAGCATGCGTGTTCTCACTTCCTCCCACGTAAACTCGGCTCGAGGAGAGCACGCTGAAAGTACCTGCCGTGTGAGCGTGTTCCGCGTAAACGCCGTCCACCACCGCTGAGAGCTACAACATAACGATATCTTTGTTACGTTGACGTTTCATCTTCACATGTACACGCTGCTTGAAGATAATAAAATCTTCTGTCTTGAGAGCTGCAAGGGAAAACTGATGTTAGTATAATATTATTAATATGACTTGATGACTTCAATGGTATATATATAAAGCATGGAAAATTTATTTGCTGGCCTCATTAACTAATATTTAACACAATACCTTAGTCCACTAAAATAAGAAAATAATAGTGTTGCATTAAACTTTATACGGGAATTTCATGTTTACATTTTGGGTAACACGGGGATCCCCAAAGCCGCCCGAAGAGCTTCGAGATGTATAGGCAGAAAACTCTAAAATCCTATGCAGTGCGTGTTAACATAACTCACAACACCTCTTTTCTAATAACAGTTTTGGTCATTAAATATTTTTTTTTCACTAGCATTGGTTCTTCTTGTCACCATTTATGAAAGAAAATTCTACGAGAAATGATACGAATCGTCAGGAGAAATCAATTTCGAGACCAACTTTAACACGTATCTGCTATGCCGCTGAAAATGTTTTGCCTACACAATTATGACGTCATATTGTTTTGTGACGTATGGTGAAAGACCCGTATATTTAATCATCTGATTTATAATATAAACTGTATATAGATTATTTTTGTTGGATGACTACTCCACACTGTTTACAAAGGTGACAAAATAATTTGCTTGAAACAAGATATGGAGATAATAATAAAGTTTGAAGTCATGTCATTGTCATGGGTGACGTCACAGATGAGTATTGTTAGGAGGGACCCACTTCAGACAGTGCTAAAAGTGGAGATTAATTGTTACGTCATGAATGTTTGTCATTATATTAATTGTTGCATGCGCCATGTTCTACGTTAATTTGATATTCCCTCCGGAAGCAAAAAGTTTAGATCTATTCTTTTTGTAAATCAGTTTTAAAAAAAATGAAAAATGATTTTGCAGTAAAAGTAGATATGAGAAAATTGCAACGGTAAAATACGAATAGGAAGACCAGAAACAATTCCTATTATTTAATTTAATTTGACTATAGTTGACAATTTTCCAGCAGCTAGAAGGCATAAATTTAACAAATCATAATTATTTATATTTGATTTGTTGTGGTACATTCATGCATACATGTTGTTTTTGTCATATTGTTATTTCATATTTCATTATTTATGTTATTATCTCTCACTGTTTTTATACAATCATACATAAATATATTATACAGTTAAATATAATCGACATGCTTTCAGTTTATTATAATAAATATTTCATGCTTCAGGTGATAATTTAATTAATATTATAATAATAAAAATAATTAACAAAAACATTGACATTATGCTGTTAACAAAATATCATAGATAATAAATCGAGTGCAAATTTTATTTAATTAAAATCATTATTGATAATTTGAGAGGATAATGAACGCTGTAGTAAGCAAACAAATCTTTAATGTTGATCAGCCCTCTCGCATTTAATAGCATGCAAACACATTTGAAGTAGGATGTTATAGGAATCGATTTTCAAGTTGCTAGATAGTTTGCCTTATCACACACATATATATATATATATATATATATATATATATATATATATATATATATATATATATATATATATATATATATATATATATATATTATGTGTATTGGATTCTCATAAAACTTGCTATATAAAGTTTACCTTATGTATCTAAACATTGTATTTAATACACTGACCCTGTAGCATTTTATTTTTATGTGACCTAACATTTTTTTTTAACATGTCTTTACAAAATTTATATACACCACAATAAGGAACTTTTGAAAAAATATAAAATGAATTGCGTTGTAGCATTGTATATTTAGTTGTACGAGTTCTTTTTAAAAAGAGTATTTTATGATAAAACGTAGCCTGAAGAGTAAAGTGGGAAGTTTCTTGTCTTCTGATTTTTCAACTGAAGTGCGATTTTCGCTCACTTCTGCCTGGCACAAAGAAACGTGGGCGGAAACGTGATACTTTTCTTACGAAATCCGAGCTGAAATTTCTAAACTTTTCTTTTTTTATACTTTATCAAAGAAAATATATGCAGGAAATTTTAAAATTTTGCCTCACAACTTACTTTTTTTTCATTAAAAAGAAGCACTTTTGTTTGTTAAAAAAAAAAGATGAACTTTTTTTTTTCAAAACTTATTTAGATTAGGGTTATATAATTAAATATTAATGTAACTATGCTATTTTATAGTGATGCGGGGTCGCAAGTTCGTTTGCGGCAAACAGGAAAAAACTTTTCAGATTCACCTTACGCATACTTAGCTGTGCCCAATCATATTAGGGCTTCACGAAGGAGATTATCAGCATATTCACTAACCGCTGTTAGCACCACAGTGGGCTGATAATAGCAGTGGTTAATGATAATTCTGGTTATCCACTTGGTTCCTTTTCCGTGAATCCCACCCATTATATGCCACAATTTTCAGTGTTATATCTAATTTTCTCAGTTAATTTACAAAAGCGAAGAGACTGTGCACAGAAAATATTAAATATTATTTGACTAAAATAAAATTCCATTTCTAGGTTGAACAGTAAGCTAAGCAAGTCAATCGCAGTCAAAAGTAGAGGGACGTACGTAAACGCTGCAACAATCACTCTGTTCTATACTCTGATTATTTCTGTACATTTCTCCTTTATAGCTCCTTTATAGTGTTCACTTGCTTGCAATTCAACGCCTTGTGATTATGCAACAAGTTCTACAACCTGAGAGAGCAAACGTTACCCAGGCATACACATTTCATTAATAAAGCTAATAAAACTAGCAAGTGGATATGGTGCATATCCATCAGGCATCGAGAGCTCACTAACATGATGGGAAATGTGTGGATGCGAAACATAATGCAACAATGCAGCTGTTGGTCTGCAAGATGGCTATTTTGTAGGGACATAATAACTTTATTTATTATATAGCCTAGATAATAAAGTTTCTCTAAGAAGGTAGTCTGGATAAAAATGTTCCTTCTAAATGGTATAACTAACTATACGTGAGTAGAATTGTTTTTTTTTTATCAGTGTAGCATTACTTTGTCGCCGACATATCAGATACAGTAATATCACGTTATAAATAATATTGTATACTTTTTGGTTAACATGCTGTAAGAAGAAATGAAGAAATTCAAGTCAAGAATAACTTTACTACGCAGCTTGCGGTGATCAGTTTAAATTGTAAACAAAAAGTATAATAAAGAAGGAAAAAAAATTGTACGATGGTGAAAAATAAACTAAAAAAAAAAAAATGTAAGGAAACAAAAAATGTAAGCAAGTAATATTATTATAACGAGAGGTAGCAACTCGATTTTCTACACACAAAAATCTACATCATAAAGTGTCAACAATTTTTTTTTTTAATTTTTCTTCAGAAGTTTTGAAACTTGTAATAACACTGTGAAAACAAATATCTTATATATTTTTCTTGTATGAATAATGTCAATGAAAAATTTATAGAATGAAAATTTTTAGTCACGGAATATATTCACCAGACTTTTTAATTAACGAGGAGGCACAAACAAACTTTGCGGTTGGTTCACTTAAAATTTGCATTGCTTTAATATGCAAAATAAAATCTTAGTCACGCAGAGTTTGAATTAATTTTTTTAGATATATTTTATAAGTGTTTTTTTTTTTAATATAAAATAAAAAATACTAAAAGAAAAACTAAAAAAAATTGTTGCTGTGTTGCCCCAAGTGTTTTGAAATATATTTTGTAAAATTATATTTGAAATTTCAGACATTTGACATTAGAATTTGATGACAGTACCCTTTTCAGAAACAAATCAAAGTTAATAAAACATTAAAAAAATGTAAAAAAAAATAGATAGACAGTAGCTTCTCTATCATAATTGGTATCAATCTTGAAGAAAATTAAGGAAATTACAACATACGGAATATTTTCTATGAATAAAACAAACTACCAGCAAACTAAATTTTATTGTTAAATATGGAAATATACCAAGTTATCAATATTTAATTAGGTCAATTATCAAATGTATTTATTGTTAGAAATAATATTATAAATGACAGGCTATATATTTTACGTTATTTATTAATTTGTTTGTAATTAATTTTATTCTTTCTATTAAATTCTATCATAATATAATATATTAATATATTGGCTTAAAAATATTATATTAACTTGGTTTTTAAATTCTTGCATAGATTTTTGAATAGTTATTAAGCTGCTAGAAAATATGGAATTGTTCAAAATACTTCATATTCCACTAACTACAATAAATACAGAAATTGTATTCAGTCTTTTCAGTCTAACTCTACATAATTAAACCATGTTATACATTACACGATATTTAATTAAAATTTAGTTTATATACTTATCAGAAATTATTTTATTTTAATCCATCTTACTGTACTCCGTACTCTATACTCTTACATGCTCGAATAAATATATACATGATATTATTAATGCATAACAAATTTAATTAGTTGTGATGCCTAATTCTTGTTAGTTGACGTGAAATAACTTGTCATTTTTTTTTATTTATTTATATACATGGTTTATTTAAAGAGCATGGTTTTAAGGCTTCAGTATATCTGGGTCATATCATAGTATAAACGTGTAAAACATATAAAATTGGAAACGATTCATAAAATGTAACTCTTCTAAAAGGATTTATTTTCTCTCTCCAGAAGCTAACTTTGTGCTTGGTTCTATTTAGAAAAAAAAATCTTTGAAATTTATGTTCTATGAATCTTTATGATTATATAATTTTTTTACAACATTTTCAATTTCTTTAAAATAAAATTTACAACTGCAAAGTGGAAAAAAATGTAATTGATACTCCGTGTAAATGTAATCTAATATGTTCAACCCACGCATTTATGTTATTTTTAGTAATTCTCTATAGTAGTTTCGTGAATGGAAACCTGTCGTGTAATATTCGTATTGCATATATCGGGCTTCCAACTTCTAAAAATAAGCATTGAAATTTGATGCTAAAAATATGATAGACCTCAAATATTTTATTATTTATAAAACTGTTGATTTGAAGCGCTTACTGTAAATTGGTTGTTTTCACATTTATAATTTCTCACCGTGGGGGGAAAAAAATCGTGCTTAATTATTGTGATTGAAATAGTATTGATTCATTGTGCATATTTCTTTATATAAGTTTTCATATTTGTTTCCAATGACTAATGTTAAAGAACACATTACAAGTGTTCTTTAAATATCTCACTATTTTGTTATTTTTTTGTAGACAAATATTCCATGACAGTCTTCTCAGCTATAACTAAGAAAAAGATAGACACATTTAGGACATTTTAGTAAAGCACAAAATAAAAAGCACACATTAGCATGCAAACACTTATAAAGCATAGAAAATATATAGAGATAGTTAAAGTCAAGAACGTTTCATAAATATACAGTTAGTGCCAGAAAATAATTGTATAATATTTTTACTATTACATTTACACTATAATATGAAGTTTCATATTGTTATTCATGACAATTTTGCACGTCCTAGACAATTATTTTCTAGGAAGTGCGTAATTATGAAAAACCAACACGAGAAAGATGTTGATCTAGAGACAAGTCAACACAGAAAAGGACGTGTTGTAACTTAAGCAAGCAACAATGAGTACTTACTCTACAGAAACTGGTGACCTCCGCGATCTTGCGCAGCACAAACACGAGGAAGAAACAAACAAGAGTTAGAAAAGCAGACAGCCAGTGTGGAGTTACAGTTTAGTGCAGAGAAAGTCATTCTGCAATAAACTGTACCTCAACCAGAATGCAAGAAGAAATGAGGGGGTTGTTAGTAATGGAGAATCGAACTCATTTTTTTTTATTGCAGAAATGGATAGAGGGTGCAAAATTATGCTACCCTGATTTTTTACAGCCTTGGAAATATTTTTAAAAAATTATTGAGTGTCCTTTTTGTGACGTCACGAGGCGCTTCTCCTTAAGAAAAAGATAGGATTTGCCGCAGTGACATCACAAAAAGAACTTTCAATAATGTTTTAAAAATAATTCCAGGGCTGTAAAAAATCTGAAAAAAATCAGGGAAGCATAACTTTGCGCCTTCTATCCATTTCTACAATAAAAAAAATGATGTCGATACTCCATTGTTTGAATCCCTGACATCAAGCAACACACATGAAGCTACCTTCCGAAATCTAATGCAACGGTTTTATCTGTAAATTTGATACATATGATGTTTACATGACGTGACTAAATTCATTGCAAAATCAGTTTGGTAATAAATAATAATAATAAAAAAAGACAAATTGACTGCAAACTGTTATTTTTGTGAGTCATAAAATTTAAAAACATAATATTATTAGTTATTAGTGTTATTGTCCAAATTAAATGTAATTTTCTAACTTAATAATTTATTTTTATTTTAATATAATGTTGTGAAAATATTCAACGTAAACTTCAGTATAGTAAAAATGTATGATATCATGGTGCTGAAGAACAAAACTAATATGAACGAAAAAAATGTTTTCTTTTTATAAATGGATTTTAGTATATACATTTTTTTTATCACCTTTCTGTTGAAAATTACAAACTATGTATTGTATGAAAGTGTAATATTATTTTTAAAATTGGTTACGCTGGTTTCTATCATAAAAAATAGAAAATAATGGAGATGGAATAATAATAAAAAAAAACAAGTTATGAAATACATCATAATTTTTATGACCGGGTTGTATCATGATGATGTGTTACGTTGTAACGTGTGTATATATGATTATTTTGTACAGGAAGGGTGGCTGTAGCTCGTATCTTCGTGTTCATGCTCACGAGACATGAGAGAGAGAGAGAGAGAGAGAGAGAGAGAGAGAGAGAGAGAGAGAGAGAGAGAGAGAGAGAGAGAGAGAGAGAGAGAGAGAGAGAGAGAGAGAGAGAGAGAGAGAGAGAGAGAGAGAGAGAGAGAGAGAGAGAGAGAGAGGAGAGGAGAGAGAGGGGGTGGGGGACGATACCACAGATGAAGAGAAGCGAGTCTCCAGAGTGTCTACTATAACGAACAATCCCGCGAGATGACACGTGATGGTCCAGACAGACACAAATCAAAATCAGGGATGCTGCAGACCCCTCCTCCCCCCCTTTCTCTCGTCTCTCCTTTTTTCTCTCATCCTATTATGTGAATTTAAAATTAAGATACACTGTTATTATATGGTACTAAAAAAAATAGTACTTTGTATGTTGGAAATAACGGGAGAAATGAAAAAAAATTGTTATAATGTTTTTTAATGTACATTAGATTAAAATACAAGATAATATTATATACATGTATACATATAATAATAATTAATAATATACTATACACAATGTATATAAATTTAAGGTATGTCATGTCCCATCATAGAATTTTTTTTAAATCATCTTTGATGTTCAAATTCCTTACATTTAGTTGTCTCATTTTTGTGACATCATTTTCAACAAAGACAGTCAAAGGTCAAAGGCTGTACAGTCTTATACGTCCGACACTTATGACAAAACGATAAACAAAAAGTCCGCTTCATTTTTCCATGACGGAGGTACAAACGCTCGGTCTGTGTAATTTTAATGAGCCAAGAAAACGCTATACACCACATTATTTTGGTTTAGAAACTCGTTATTAACTTCAGTATAGTCTTTGAGTAGCAGCCTATTAAAACATTTGATGAACTGGATAAGTTAATTAATAATACTTACAGAAAAATAAGCTTCGAATATTGCGTTAAGCTTTTTAATATTGATTAAAGTTATATCCATAAAATTATTTGTCAGAATACTTTTTTGCCTTTATTTCAACTTTTGGTTTCAATGAGCTTGTTGTTTTAACTGTTTTAAGCTTTCTACAAAACCTGATTAAATTTAAGAAACAATATTGGCAATACCTAAGCTAAAGTAATCCTTATTTCTCTGTGGGTTTGCTGGAAATTACTTCAGGGGAAAGGTAAGGGGTTGGCTTTTAATTGAGAGGAAGAACGGAGGAATTAGGTTGCACGTCGAGCGGCATACCAACAGATCCCCAGAGGGCGCGAGCTTTATAATTTTCCGGGATGCAGTTCTTTAAAGAAAGCAAAAATCTACGGGAAGCTTTCTTTGGTTCTTTAGTATATGTGCAAGTATATGTTTCTTAATTAAAACGAGTGCAGTTGGGACTGTTGGGATAAACATTTTGAACTGAGATGTTTGTTTAGCGGTGGGACTAAATATGCATAGATAAGACAACGATCAAGGAAAAAAATTAAGAAAATTAAAGAAAATCAAGTGAAACAAATATTATGATCTAGCAGACTTTTAAGTCTCTAGCTGTGTTCTGGTATAAAATACAACATTCATTTTAAGTTTTATATTGATTTTAATATTTTTACAAACATATAACATAATATTAAATAAAAGATTATGAAATATTGTCAAAAATTGTTAAATGTTAAAGAATTAATACGATGAATTGCCAGAAGCTCTCTATTAAGTGGTCCACACACAAAAAAAAAAAAAGACCCACCTAACCCGGCAGGAGGTATGGCCGGGTCGACCCTTGGCCCCCGGGGTCTCGGGATCACGGCTTGATCTCCCCGCTCTGATCGCTCCCCCCCCCCCCTCCCCCAGCCTAGTGGTAATCCGCACCGGGGAATTTGTCTAAGAACTCGCAGCATAGTTCGTACCTCAGCAAGATTATATGGGATCAACTACTTTAAAACTCGATGGCTATATATGGGAGGGGGATTTTTTATTATTATTTTTTTTAATTATACGAGGGGAAATTTGTGTTTCTGTTTATTTGTACTCTCGTATATACGCTTATTATATTAAATTTGTTGAAGCTGATGATCTCACGCAAGTTTGTTAAGATGTGAAAGTAAATTAACATAAAAAGTAATAAAAAAATAATAATGACAACAATCTATGTTAATAATTGTATTAACAGCAATGTAGATAATATTAAACTAATATGTATTGGTTAATTGTTACATAACATGTACGTGTATCAGTATTTTGCTTTAACATACAAGCTCCGACCGAAAAATAACGTCATAAAATTTGTGGTGGAAATATGCCGCCACAAATATGCCAACATTTGGTGCGTGTGTATTATAATAATGCTCGCCATCAAGGCTACCATGGCATGTTATATTTGCATAAACCAAACATTACTGGTGAAATGATGTTCAAAACCAAAAGGGATTTGAAAGGGCAAAGAATTTGGAGATTTTCACTGCAATTTATTTTTCAATTATCAGGAATATAAAAATTACACATTTTCTGAAATCATTAGAGATTATTTATGATAATTATAGGTAATCTCATCTTACACAAAAATAATTTTGAGATCTAAATCTATGGTAAGCATTTTCTAATATTATCGTGATATACTTGATTCTAAGTGCAGATAACTTGGCTGATATAAATGTTTTAATTATCTACCATCCTCTCCCCTCTCTCAATTTTATTTTTAAATGTACAGTACCAACTGTTGATGCCTCTTTTTTTTGCATTAAAATTTGTACTGCTAGTATGTAATTATTATATAACAAGCTTCACTGCTCTGTAAATATTGCTCTATTGCTTACACTCCAGTTGATGAAGGGTCACGAAGATGGCGGCGCGCGCACTCACCTCCTGAACCTTGCGGTGAACTGTGAGCTTGTGCCACTGGTTATCGTCAAAGCGCACTCTGTTGGGTCGAATCTGCATCTCCAACTTGCCGTTACCAAGATTCATAGTCAGCACCACTCCGCCGTCTCGAAGTGCGAGGTTCAGATAGTCCGTGCCGTCACCTGGAACATAATTATAAACCTTGGTCACCAATGACGTCATAGATAATGTTAAAAACACAGTCAAGAATTTTGTAGGATCTGTTAATGGCACACAAGTCTATTGTAATATCAATCCGTACAGGTAGAATGAATCGCACAAGCGACGTCAAAGAAATATTATTATGGATTTTGTTCTCTTCTGCAAATAATATTAAAGATAGAAAATTGAGATTAAAAAAAATGAGTTGTTTTAAATGCATGAATGATCTAGGTAACGAGCTACATATTTTATGTATAAACATATAGAGCTGACAGTTAGCTGGATACGAGCTACTTCTTGTAGAAAAAGGAAGATGAATGTCGGGAAATTGTATCGAGTTACATTTCTACAAGAAAGATGGCTTCAAGTTGAGATTGATAAACTGACAGATGAAAAATGTCAAATATTACAGCCCCAATTTGAGCACACGTACGAAGTATGACGGTGACACATATTTTTGATAAGTCCTATAGACTGACAGAACGGCTGTTGCTGAGGCTCGTTAAACACACTTGTCAACAATATTGAGTGCGATTCACGAAGAAGTTAGCCAAGTTTCTAACCACGTTTAGCTTAACCACGTTTAACTATACCTGTTTTACGTGTTAAACCAGCTAGTTAAACGTGGTTAAGCTCGACGTGGTTAAGCTAAACGTGGTTACAAACCTGGCTAACTGCTTCGTGAATCGCACCCATCATTCACTATGGTTACATAATTGTAAATTTTGTCCAGAATTTTACTTCAGTTTTTATTTTAATTAAAAATTTCATTTATTGGTATTTTTAAAAAAAAATATATATTAAAATTATAATTTAACATACTTTGTTATGGTATATGTAAATACCATGGGAAAAAATTTTAATGGATTTTTTTTCATGTAAATACTTTTGAAACTCGTTTTATTAAAATAAAACATATGATAAAATTCAGTATAAGCTACATAGTTTTATTCTATTCTTTACATATTATGATAATTTAGTTTAGTTGGTTTTAACGTTAAATTCAATTAAGTTAGAGTGGAATGTGGGTGCGAAAAGTTTAAGCAATGTGGGTAGTTGTGTGGGCTTTAGAATTAGTGTTGAATATTGCATGAGTATACTTCATAACAGTTTTCATATATGATGTTCAAATTTAAAGCCCTCAGCTATTTAAACTATTTCGATGAAAATAAAAGCTCATGAAGTTGTTATTTTATTAAAGTAATAGTGATATTTGTTTAAAGTACGCATACGATACTTGAATGCAAGTTCTGGCTTGGATACTCTGATGTAGCTTTTAATGTTACAATTTGTTAATGCTTCCAAAATTTATTTATCATTATATAAAAACCATGTAATCCTCTTTCAAAAAATCTTAGCATACTGTTTAATAAATAGTAAAAAAATGTGCCGAATAAGAAAAAAAAAATGCACGTTTTTTTTTTAAATGTAGCCTTTGGTTATTTATAATAATTTTAAAGAGAGATAAATATTCAGAATAAAATTGTTGGATGGATCAAATTGTTGAATTTAATCATTGAGATAAATTAAATCATTCTTGTTTTAGAATATTATATTAATAACTGAATCCCAGGAGTTTTAATTAATCATATTTGTACGTCATAACCAGAGGTTCTTTAATTTATTACTATAAAACAGTTGTTTTTACTGTCAAAGATAAAATATTAATTGTGAAAATAATGTAATAAAAAAAAATCTCAACATATTTAAATAACATTTAAAATACGCAAAACCTAAAAATATTAAATTTTGTTTTAATTCAATCTAGGAATTATAATTGTGTAAAATCTGTCCCTAATCCTAGCCCAGTGTACATTTTTTGCACTCAAGTGACCTTATGATAAAGTATATAGATAATGAAATATAGAAAACCTAAACAGTTCTCCAGAGTTTACGAACAGACCTATTTAGATAAATGTATTTACAAAATGACATTTACTGGAAAGAAACTTCTCCATCAATTGATTTATTATTTTTATAAAATATTTAATAACCATTCGTCATGCTCAGTATATAAAAATACTATCAGAAAGGCAGAAAATTTGAAGTATTAAATAATAATGAAAAGTAAACCTGATAAAAAAAAAATCTCGTCTTGGAGAATAAGTCAAAGTCTGACTCGGTTACTCAAGAGATGAAAGAGTATCCAATATTTGTCCTTTCTCAAAGAGTTGGGCATCTTGTGTGGTCCTTAGGGGACGAGCTTCTTCGTTCACTGACCGAGCTTGGCACTGACCGCTAGTCAGGGAGGTAAGTTAGTGACATGAGGACTTTGAAACTGCAGGAAGAGGGTTTATATACCTCCAGATTGGTGGCTATAAAGTATGGAAAATACACACCTATTGCCTGGGAGATATGTGAAGTGTTTCTTTGTAGCTGAATGTTGTGTTGTCAATAGTACATTGTTGCCGATGTCAAATTTCTATAATAATTCTATAATATTTAATGCATATTAATGCATTTATTGATTTTCTCTTGTTACTTAACAATATTATCGAGGTAAGAAGACGATATGTTCTCTAATAGTCTTTTGAAAGGGATATAAGTTTGTAGTACTAATACAAAAGGATGCAATTGAAGTCTCTTCACCTTGTCTTAATTCTTCGAACATTTTGACTTGACTTGCATACCTTCTAAAGTTTAGTCCATAGTATAAGTTAAAGGACTTTAATAAATAAATAATAAAGAAAGAATAATAAAGAATTTTATATAAGCTTCGACGTCAACGATACTTTTTCATTTGGTTTGTAAAACAAATCTAAAGAGTAAATATAAAGCATCTTTTTCTTTACAAGACGTTTTTAGTATTTATATATATTTTTTTATATTTTAAATGTATTTTATTGAGTTTCATAAAGAAAAACTTTTAGCAAAATGTTCATTCCTCTGAGACTTACTTTAAAGAAAATATTAAATATGCTGTAATGGAGGATGTTGTTTATTTTATTAATTATTTTATACGCAAAAAGGTAAAGACTGATATATTCCTGGAACCACTTTTTATAATCTTGCGTCACTCACAAAGTTGCTTCCTCCCACTCGCAACCCCCCACAAGAAGACACGGGGTATCATGTTGACATTTCGCGACAATGATACGACGTCATTTACACGACCTGGAAGTTATTTATAAAGATTTCATCGATCATGTGTTTTAATTTCAAATTGAATATTAGTTTTGATGTTTGTCTGTATGGAAGTGTGTGTAATTTAAAAACAATGGGGGGCATTCACAAAGCACTTTTAACCCCCACTTTAGCCTCAATTTTTATCCCTGGTATACTAAACATGGTGCTAAACCAGGGGCTAACCATGTTAAGCTCTTATTAATTTAGCATCATGATTAGCACCAGGGATAAAAATTGAGACTAAAGTGGGGGTTAAAGTGCTTTGTGAATGCCCCCAATGGTGTATGTTTTATTAAGTTTGAAGTGCTGCTGCGTATGTATAAAATTGAAAAGATTTTTTTCATTAAAGTCAATACTAATATATTGACATTTAAAACTGATAGATAGTTAGAGACAGATAACTAATATCTGCCAACTTTTGAATTAAAAAAAAAAAAAAAAAAAAAAACTTTTTTTTTTTCAAATTTCAATATTAAAAAATAAATACTTATTATATTTTTAATATAAATTCTTCGTCTATTTATCTGAACGATTGCTATATAGAATTAATCGATTTGTTAGTAAAATTCAATTCACGAGTGCCTAGAAACGACTGAATTGCAAATAGTTCTTACGCTACGTGATTCTTGACAATCCAATATCTGAGAAGATATTGCGGAGGAGCCATTTCATTTCGCATTGTGTGCTCAACTTCCTCCGAGAACTCTCTCTAATATTAGTGTCACTGGCTTGGTGGCTTGGAGGAAGACAAAACCAGCCTAATTAGATTCCTCATTGTTCGCAGTGTTTCACTTCGTAACAAAAGAAAATCATATTGTATCAAATTCAACATATTATTCAATGACAATGAAATTAATATTATATATCATAATTATATAACCAAGCTATACATTAATAAATAAATTAGTTTGGTAAACATTTAGATGCTATATAAGATTTTATGACTATTCATAATTATATAAAACACACTCTCATTAAGTGCTTCTAAAGCCATATTTGTAACGTACGAGTTTGACTACCTTGCTTCAATGCCATCTTTTAATTTATGAGTGTTGGCAACAAAATCACACTAAATTTTTAGATGCTGAATTGGTTTTCAGTACTTTTTGTCAGTACAAAATTTTCCAGTTTTGTCTTACATCCAGCACTTTTGACCTATAAAACACTTTATCCAAGTACAAATTTGGTACTGAAAAAAGAGAGTCAAAAAAAGTACAAAATATTGACTCTCTTTTTTCAGTACCAAATTTGTACTTGGATAAAGTGTTTTATAGGTCAAAAGTGCTGGATGTAAGATGAAATTGGAACAATTTTGTACTGACATAAAGTACTGAAACCAATTCAGCATCTAAAAATTTAGTGTGATAACATTTTAATTTATTTCCAGTATTTATTTCACATGTGTAATTATATATTCGCGAAATTATATGAACCCTCGCAAGGAAATAAGAGCCAATCATCGATGTGGTGTGAATTAACGTTTGGCGAGCATAGAACAGTACAGCGGCGCATCATGACCCTCGCAGTTTTTAAAAACGTCTCTGTATTTTAGTTCAATGATGCATGATATTAAAATCCGAGTTGTTTGATAAAGTTCTGGCATGTATTAATTATACTTTGGTATCATATTTTTCTTTCTATATTGAGTTTTTTTTTAATTTGTTACAAAATAAATATAAACGGAACTCCATTAATGCTATACATTAAATAAAATTTTAATTTAGAACAAAATAAACTGTCTTAATGATTATTTAATGTATATCCCCGTGAGGCAATTAATAAAATTTTGTTAATTATTTAAAAATGTTTCATTTTCTTCTCTTTTTGATGTTCTCTCGTCGCTCATTTTTCATCTGCTAATTACGACTGAAAAGAGAAGACAAATCTCATCTCCAGGTTACGTTAGTCTTGTGGTGATTAATTTTGGTAAAAGTGGCCAGCATTTTACCTGATATCTGCCGTAGCTCTAAATAAATTAGACAAATTAAGCTTGAAAACTTGAACGTGATAAATTTTCCCCTCTTCATTTTACTTTCATTACTTCAATGAAAAATTATTTAAGCTTACGTCAGTTATATTATTAAAATTTAAATAATTAATGTAAAAAAAATTATTTTGATAGATGAGTTTTAATATAATATTTCGTGATGAGAATAAATGTCCGAAAAAGACAGAATAGCAGACACTTTTTATTTTTGTTATGTTGATGTTACAAAACAATAATTAATTCTTTGATATTACAGCTTTTTCTCTGTTGTATAATAATATGTAATGAACAACCTGCGTATTTTTTTTATATTTGGATAGAAGATCTCGATAAATGTATTGTCAATTTTTTTCCAGATGCTTGCGGGTTAAAAATTTACATAACTATGACGTCACAGCGTTTTGCAGCATGAATTTAAGGATGTAACATCAGGGTTCACAAAAATCATATAAAAAAATTACAATATATAAATCGAGGTCTTCTATCTACATATTTGCAGTAAAAAATTTCATGTAGGTTGTCCATCTATAGATAAGGATGATAGTGAATTAAAAATAAAAGCAATATTACCCCATCTTCTGTAAGTTTTGCTTCTCTGAATTATCTTAACCACAAAATAAGTTCTCCCTTTCCGTAATTTGAGTTAAATCTCTTCAAAATAAGTTTTACAAACTAATTTCAAGTACAAAAAAGTATTATATATGGTTCTTTAACATTGATTCAAAATTCAAAACTGTAAATAATAAATTTAGCCTGTGCATTCAAAATTTAGTCATTCAATGCAATTATTGTTTGTTTGTTTCTTTAAAATAAGATTTTAATTTATTTGCGCTTATTTTATTTTCAAGTTAATCTCCTAAATTAAAGTGACAGACTCCGATAGTTCCATCAAACTTTTACCATTGTGACGATTGAGAGACTCGTCTACTAACACAGAAAAGAATATTTCAATGACGTTTTATACTGACTAAAAAAAAAACACCTTTGTTTTCCATAAATCATAACAACATACTGAATAAAATATGCCATCTCCCATGCAGCGTGGTACAAAACAGCTGAATACACTGAAAAAAAAAGCTTAGTATTACATAATATATTATTCTAATATAATTTTATTTGTAGTTAGTAGAAGGAATTAAATAATATGTCCCTAATGTATAAAATTAAGTTGACTAACAAAATACCATTTTTCCAAATATAATAAAAACTATAAAATATTGACATTATTTACTGATAACCACGTATTGAAAGTGGTTTAAGGTTGGTATTACAATTTTTTTTTTCAGTGTATACGCCCTCTAGATTGCTCCTCTGAGAGGTTGGTGCTCGTGGATAACAACATGCGGTGGCCAGCTGTGACCTGACTGACGGCTCCATCACTGTACTCTCGTCAAGCAAATTGCTTTTGCATCTGCATGCAGTTTGCTGATGTGACCGCCGCATCGCCTGTTAAAATGCATTCAGTCGCCAGAAAACGTCATCTTACTTACGTTAGCGTGTTTGTACATGCTTATACTGGTAATGGAAAATATTCAGGTCATTTGACTATTTATGCAATATGTTGAGTAATATATCGGGTGAAAAAGATTGTGTTTTGTTTCTAGTAAAACAAGTATGTTTTATATATTTTTTTAAATAGGAATTTGTATATAGTCAGTTTTAATTTGAAAGAAAATTAAAAATATAAATTATTTATTTCAATAGCTTAAAAGTATAGTACATAATGTGAATTTGAATGCATGCACTTGAAGAAAAATAAATGCATGTAATCTTCCTACTAACTAGCAAGTATAATTATTGTAGTCCATTGTAAGAAATGTTTTATTTCTTTTTAACGTTATTGTTCTCGGCATGATGTAAGTAAATAATGTAAACTATAAAAAAGATGAAAATAATATATTCATACACTACGCCTGTTTTACAATTATATTTACTGTTGTACTTGTGTAATAGTGAATTCTTCAAAATAAAATATTTTTAATTAATTTTTTAAGTGTCGCTTTAAAACGTTACTGTTCGTTAAAAAAATATACACGTGTCTGAATATTTAATTTCTCATAAAAAAATATTGACAATTCTATTTAAATAATTTTTTTATATCTTCAATTAATAATTTTTTTCTCTCATGTCTATAAATTATAAATATGTACTGTACATTTGTGTCTCTCTTCTCACGTTGGAATTTTTTGTTTTGTTTTTTTAAGTTTTTTTCAATAAATTTAAAAAAAAAATATTATTCTTTCTCTCGTTGTTTCAAGTTAAAATTTTTAATACTTTCACTGCGGAAAGGTAAGTTCTTAATACAATACGAGAGGACATATTTACACATGAAATACATCAACATTACCTGAAGTAGTTATATAGTATGCCAAGTACTCCAAAAAGTTTATGTAGCAGCCGCATTACTTGGGACAACGTTATGACTGAATGAAGGCCGTTAAACAGAGAACTATATTTACCACTGGAGTCTAGAAAGTTGTCATGGCATAAAATTTCCATTTTCCTCCACGTGAAAACTAATAATATTTTAGCATTCGTTTCAGCAATAAAAAGTATATATTTTATATTGTTTATGAGATATAGTTATATAATTTGAATTGAAGATATAACGTAATATCACCAGATGCTGCAAAGAAATAATATGTTGAAATAATGATATACTGCAGCTATAATAACACAAGTAAAATATTTCATTTAAATAATATAAAAACAAATCCAATTTCTAGATAGAATTGATGAAGTAACATATTGTAAATTTTTTTACAGAAACAAGATAAAATTGGGATCGTTAAATTTACACTTTTCTTCGTATGATATGAAAAAATTGGAAAAGTGAGAACAGAAAAAAAAAGAAAAAAAAAAGTGTTTAGATATCGTCGTACCGGTGACAAAATTGAAGACGGTGAACTTTGGACCAAAAACTTTGCTAGCAATATTGCAATTCTATACATAGTAAAAGGTTGTTGTATTATATACCGTGTGCCTTCATTCTTTTCTGGAGATACACATGATTTGATCGCAGAGCCTCCTTCATGCAATATTCATAGCACATGCCCGCCTTGTAGAACCGTCGCGGCTCGGGCAGTTTAACTGAAACTGTCCAATAGCAAGCCGGGAAAAAAAAATCATATCACTGGCTTGTATCGGAGAATTGTCCGAGAAGGAAAAAAAAATGTATATATGATAAAAAAAATGTGCTTGATGATTTCTAGTTATGAATAATTCAAATTGTATAGTAATGAATATCGACCATGTGATGTTGGTTCGTGCGTCCTTCCTTGTAAATATGATTGCATGATTGCAATGCAGTGTGCATCAGATATATACTATGATTGACAGTCAATAAATTTTACAAATTTTACACATTGTCGCCTGCAGTTTTCATTTCAAGCAACTGTTTTCACTTATCTGTAATACGAATTGCATAACATGCAGGAGTAAAGTTTTTTTTTCTATAGAATGCTATAGCATTGCCTCGATTTCTACAGAACGTTGTGGTCCAATTAATTTTAGAAGGATTCTATAGTCATAAGGTCTCCTCCTAAAATGACAAATTCGAATCACGTTTCTGATTGGCTGGGAAGGCTAAAAACGAGAAGGATATATATAGAAGATTTTGACCATGTGCATAACCAAGTGCGTTCTTGGCCATTTTGTATCCCAAATTGATATGATTCATATATAACTTGTCAAAAGAAGGTAATTTCAAATATATTTCCAGGTTTATACCTTAATATTTAGATGCATAATATAAATTTAATTTTACACTGGTGTTTACATCTACCATAAAACTTTTGATTCTACTCAAAATATCTTTTCATGCAAGCACTTTATTTTGGTAATATTGTAAATTCTTATTGATAAATAGTATGAAAAATAGAGTTACCTTAAAATTATATACCCGTATCATCAGTATAAACAGAAAATAAGTATAATTATTCAATCGCAATTTTATTGGTGGAATGTTCAAAATGTGTATTCAATTAATGTATTACTTTCATATACAGAGTGAAACACAACATAGCTCGCAATGTATTGCAAATATGGCAAATTCAATCGTTGAAACATACGAATCACTGAAACACGTAAACTGGTGTCGTTCAAATAAAAATTAAAAAAAAAAAAAACATTGACATAAATTTGCTGACTCACAGAGATACGTTTCAGTTATAATTAAAACGTTCAATTTTTTCATGTTAATTTAATTTCAACAAAATCATTTAGTATCCACGCATCATTAAATAATAACATGTTTTATATTCATCTAATCATACTAGCAGGGTCTGTGCCAATATTGAATACTTTACTACTTTTTTTTAGCTTATATTCAAGGTTATATGAAAAGTAAATATTAGCTTATAGTTAGTTAATATTTAAATGTAATAATTATTTAGAAAACAGTAAAATTACACTAAAAATTATGTTAATATACGTCGAAAGTACTTCGTATATTCTGTAAAAAGCTATTGTTAATTGTTGTATCTCGCTGCATGCACACATGGACTGATTTACTAAATAAATATAAAAGTACTGATTAAAAAAAGAATTAAAGTAGAAAATGCTGTGTCATGAAAATAATCGTTATCAAAATTGTATGAACACAGTGATTCAAATTTGTTAAAAAATTATGCTTTTCATGTAGAAAGCTTCAAGATAGAGACAATTGGAGTCAAAGTTTTAATAGGATAATCTGTACCCCTTTAATAGTAACTTGTAATTACTTTGCTCCGCTGTAATAGCGCTGTCATTTACAGTTTGAGATCAGTGCTGCGGTGATCTTGGTGCGGCATGTGTACCATGGTGCCAGCTGGCTCATCTCATGAGCGGGTGCAATCGAGTGCACCATCGGCAGCAGATTGCACGTTAGCGCTCGGGCAAGCGAGAAATCCAAGCAGCAGCCTTGCAGCATTAAATGATAATCTCCGAGAGCTCCAATTGTAAGAGGAAACCAGATTATCAATGAACGTATGTATTAGTAGTAGTAATAACATGGGTCTGAACGTTTAATATGAAGTGTGATTTAGTAACGAATCTCAATTATAAGGTAAGTTAAACAACATGAGATGTAAAATAATATCGACGTTAATTATGACTTTTTCATTGACGCTTGTTAAATTATTTTTAGTTAAAATTTTTATTTTGTTAATTGATTAAATTATTTAATATCAAAGTTTGTAATCAGCATAATAAAGTTATTTAGAAAAAAATCACATTACACATTCATAGTGCCTTCTGTTTTTGTTTCTTTTTAGATACTTTGTTAGAGCACATTTATTTTTATTAACGTTGAAAACTGCGTTCTATTTTATTATTTTATTTTTTATATTTAAAAAGAGTCCATGCAAAAATCACCAGTGTTTCTATGAAGAATTTGATTTATTTTTTTGTATTGAAGCCAGAATATGAATATGTACAGGTATTAGATTGAAAGTAAAGCAAATTATTAATCGCAGTGGTGAAGAATTTTAATTTGAAATAGATTAATTCAATATTGTACAATATAATAATTCTCTCTCTCTCTCTCTCTCTCTCTCTCTCTCTCTCTCTCTCTCTCTCTCTCTCTCTCTCTCTCTCTCTCTCTATTCCTTTCTCTCGCCAATAAGATAAGAGTGGTCACCAAGAAACAGGCCACGTGTTATATCATGTAGAAGTTAGAAGTTCAGCAGTTACATAAACATAATCACTAAATTTTGTGACCAGCAAGTAATTATGGATGAAACACTTATAAAAAGAAAGGGACAAAAAAGCAGCACGAATAAAAAAGTTTAGGGCAGCAAGTAGAACATCGTAAGAAGGAAGTGGAGGGTAGTTATTCTCTGTGTGCTTTAAGTCCAATTACAGTTGTGAAGTAATTAGGCGGCTGCTACTGCTGCTTGCATCAAGTATGCTTAGAAAAACTGGGGGGGGGGGAGAGAGAGAGAGAGAGAGAGAGAGAGAGAGAGAGAGAGAGAGAGAGAGAGAGAGAGATTGCGCTCATTAGCATCGTTCTGCAGAGGTATGTAGTAGGTTCACAATGTTATACTGTGTACGTATACATAACTATATATTATACAATCTCAAGCGTTGCTTGTCCCATTCTACAAAAAAAATATATAGGTTGCAATGTAGCATGCTGGTATATTATAACCTACTCTATAATATAACGGTGTATGTTTACTTTTTTTCTCAGCATAGTACTTGGAAAGTGAGTAAATGTGTAAACTACATAACTTGAAAAACTTTTTTTTATATGCTTCAACATTTTTTCCTTAGTTGTATAGAAACATATTTTTACATTTTTTACCATCTCTCATTTTTTAGTTAAAAATATGTCCTTATTTTTTTTTTTTTTTTTTTTTTTTTTTTTTCATGTTGATATATAAATGCAACAGTCATTGACCTGAATATTTGCTGAAATATCGGAAGATAGCTCATGGAAAATAAATATAATATTAATAATTTTTTATTTTTACGACGCACTTGTAACTTTTAAAATAATAAGTAAAACAACTTGCATGCCAAGGAAAATTGAAATAATTAAATGAATGCATTTATATACAGTTCAGACTGGCGATCAAAGCTTGAATGAGAAATTCATCATCGTCATTATTGTTATAATTTATAGTGAAACGAGATAGGAAAATAACATTTTCTTGCAATGTTTTGAAATCTCGCTTGATCATCAGGGCCTCATATATTATTATAATTATTATATTATATATTGCATAAGATGCAAAAGCAGAAAATTAACATTCGAAAAGTTAATTGCTTCTCTCGGAAGGAAAAATGCAAAAACTATTACCTCGTGTGTCTTTGAGAGTTTGAGAGAGAGAGAGAGAGAGAGAGAGAGGAGAGAGAGGAGAGAGAGAGAGAGAGAGAGAGAGAGAGAGAGAGAGAGAGAGAGAGAGAGAGAGAGAGAGAGAGAGAGAGAGAGAGAGAGAGAGAGAGAGAGAGAGAGAGAGAGAGAGAGAGAGAGAGAGAGAGAAAGAAATGGTTAAAATGATAATCGATTGTCACTAATATGTATGAAATAATGCATGTAATTATAAAAACACTTCAGTAAACAAATTAACATTAATGAGGCTGACAATCCTGGTAATTAGTATAAAAGTTGTTTTGCTATATAGAGTTCAATTCCCTGTAATAATGTTTCTATAGAAGATGAGAATTTTATTTTTATACTAGTGGTACAGATCGTGCTTATGATTCTATAGAGAGGAAAGAAAAAAGCAAACGAGGTCGCAGTGGGTGAATGGCAGTAATGATGTAGCAACAACGCTCAGTCAAGTGCGAACGTTGGGGGGGGGGGGGGGGTGAGTTCGCACCTCCAAGCTGCTTGACACATTTCCAGAGACGTCTTTTGTCTGCACTGTGTGTCATTATCAAGAGTCATTTACATTGGCACATCTGCATGTACAGAGAGTAATTAATAACAGTTTGTGTATAAGTATAATTAGAAACAATGAAATAAAGATAATTTTAACATTTTGTAAAATGTATTGAGAAAAGTTATAATTTTATATACTTGTATGACATTAACTTTTTTGACTTCTTTATCTATATTTAATATAATATAGACATTAAAATCACAATTAAGAAAAAAAAATATTTAACTTTTATAAAGTTTTAAAATGATCGAACTTTGTATCATATTCTCCCATTAAAATTACAATTTTAATACCTCCATATATTTTCATAAAATTTTGTAGAGGGCTGTTAATAAATTTTAATTACGTGGCAGCGATCCTCTTAATGTTTCGCACCTTGTTACATCGAGGGGCTGCTGTATCGCCCCCCTTCCCTCCCTCTGAACGTTGACAGCGTGGCTTGGCGGCGGAGTGATAAATGAAGGCGGGCTGCCACCATGTATTGCTCAGGTGTGTATGTGAGCAGCTCGCTCCATCACATTTAAGACCCCCCCCCCCTCTCCAGGTCTTGACTTCAATTCCCTATACATGCTTACAGCAAGCTTTATATTATTATAAACATACTTTCTATGTGTAATCCATCATAAACTAGTTTTAAACTTATACAATATAGATGTGTATAAATTTAATTTATTGTTTTATAACACTTTTTTTTTATTAAGTTTGTGCTTGAAAAATCTTGTTATTGAAAAAGTTTGTTAAAAAAAAATCAATTTTATTTTCTATATTTTTTTATGAAATTTTCTCTATAAATGTAACCATAAGAAAATTATATGAAAATTGTATGAAAAAAAAATAACAAACAAGTTGTGATTGAACATCATTTTATTTACACCAGAAGATGAAACAAACTTGTATTTTTCATATGTATTATTAAAATAAAGCAGGCATATTTCGTACCAAGATTCATAATTTGATAGGAAATTCGATGAAATAAGAAAATATCAAATCAAAATGAATTTCATTTATTTTAACATCCATGAAGCAAACATATTATATGAATTAATCCTAAGTTCTATTGTGTAAATAACTTGAAATATTTTCCATCTGTTTCTGTAAATAGTATAAAAGGAAATAACAAATAAGTGAACAATATTCAGACTGTAAATCGATGTAAGAAGCCACCATACAATCAGATGGGCCCACAGATTTCAAGTTAGCTCGTCTAGACGGTCTTTCTTTGTTCGTGTCGGTCTCTCTGGAGTACAGTAAGAGGATAACTTCTCGAGTTATCTGAATGAAAACTCCCATAGCAAGAGGTAACAAATATTTTATATCGATAACTGAAAATCAATAAATATAAACTCCATTAACTAGCTGAATATACTAGCTGTTAGTAGATTAAATATTAAATACAACAAGTCATGTCTAGATGAAAATATTTAACATTATTTAATTAATTTTTTGTTTACTTGGAATAATTTAATTTCAAAATCCCATTTCATTTGTTAAACACACATTTTGTGATGTATCTATAGTAGATTTTTTTTCATCTATCCTTAATTTACGAGATTCTAATTACTATTTATTGGTTTTTCATTTACTTTTTTCCACCAAGAACAACTTTTATGTCAAGAAGTAAGAGAAACTGTCCTTAAGTCCTTACGTACTTTCGATTGCAAAAAACGAAAGTATACTTAAGGTCTTTTCTTACTTTGCACGATTGACGCAGTTAATGTGTTTGAGCCATTTATTTTTTTATTTCATGTCTTAAAATTTATACGCTGAAAATGGTACGTTACAGAATGAATTTGTGACTTTTTTCTGCAAATACAGAAACAAAGTTAAAAGTTAATTTGAAAAACATGTAGTTTACATTTTCTACATTCGATTTTATGTATTTAGATATAAGAGCCATTGAGTTCACAAATTTCTGCACTACGTAAAGTTTATATAAATATATTATAGACTCCGATCGTTAACTTCAAAATTAATCCTGTATGCTGTAGATAAAATTATATTGAACAGTAGAATATATTTTTACCGTCATAAGCTAAAACCATACTAAAACTAATTGTAAGAAAATATGCTTCTTCTTTCCCAAATTTCATAGTATATATTTTTAAGCTATGAAATATGTACAGAGATCCTTAAAAATGAATTTCTACTGCCAATAATTTGAATTTTCGCGGGTCCAACCCTGAGCTGGGTGCAGATTACCTGCCTAAGTTTCAGCCTTGATGATCACGGGTCGCGTGTGATTAAGTTGGGTGGTACATTTGGTACCGACAAGCCGGTAGTTGAACGATATAATATACTTACGCCGAGCAGTCTTATCGTTGACTTTGCGTCACCAGTCAATAGACACGTACGTCAACCATTATCATAAGTCACTCAAGTCCCCCAGACACGGCATTCGTGGAAATTTTACCGTGAATTAAGTTAGGAAGCACAAAATTGTTTTAATAATGGATGAGAACTGATAAATTATGGCTTAAAACTTTAATTTATTATAAAAGTGTTTTGGAATTTTGAAATATTTGCATGTTTATTAAAAATTTGCCTTGCAAATTTTAAGTATGATGTTAGTAAAAAATTAATAGCGTTTTTTGTAATAAATTTATAAATTTGATACAAATTAACACTTTAAAATTTTGATGATTTAGTATAACTATATTATAATACACTGTAATTTGTCATATTCACATAAACGCATACAGTTATATTATTTCTCAAATATATGTATTACTTCCTCCAGTTTTAAATTAATTTTACTAATCATATCCAAACTGTTTACATCTTGGTATATATTAAATCGATATAAGAGGTCATCTCAAACAGAAATCAATCACAAACCTGAGTTATATTTATTTTTATCGTTCTGAGTGCAAAGATCTATTCTCGAAGGAGGTTTTCTGAAGAATGGTCCACAAGGACTAAATATAGCCACTATAAATTAGGCCCCTTATCTCTCGCGTCCCTTCTTAGTGCTGATCTCATTTCTCTCTACTCATCCTAACAGTTTTATTTATAGCTTAAATATTTTCCACAAAATTTCGACGAAATGAAAAGAACTTTATGAGAATTTGAAAATACTGCACTAGTTACGGTTGTAACGAATAAATAATTTTCTAGTCAATGGAGCAGTATCAAGGATGGATTTGACATAGTTTAAAAATAATATTCGGTCAGAACAAACAAAATAAGTGGACTTAAAAAAGACATCGTGATAACAGTAAATGGTTACATAATGTTACGTATTTGTATGATGATATACATTTTAAGAACACAAAGTATAGTTTCGACTTTCTATTATTTATTGATTATTCAAAATGATACGAAGTAAAGTAAAAACTACACGATATAGTTATTATTATTTATTTCACTTTTCGGACTTTTACCTTTGCCGGTGTTCGATGTAATCCTTCTGTATGAGGATTTCCTCTCCTCCTCCACATATCATCCACAAATAGCATCTTCTTTCCCCCTCCCCCCTCCCTTCTCAAAGTCTTACATCAGGTATCTCTAAGTACTCTCAGGTACATCGTATTTAGTCTCAGATCACCTGAGAAAGAGAGCAGTTTACTCTCGAAACATATATGTGTAGTACATGCAAGTGTTAGTGACGTGCACGAACACTAAGTGACCATCGCAAAATACTACATACAGAAGGATTACATCGAACACCGGCAAAGATAAAAGTCCAAAAAGTGAAATAAATAATACATTTAATTTGATTTTTATATGAATACTATTTGCACAAAAAAGTTACTTACTAATTAATAGTTATTATAAAACCTAGCTTTGGAGTGAACTGTCAATAACTTTGATTAACACTCCGTTTGTGATAATTTTCCTGAGGTTTTGCAATTAATCAAATGTACAGAAAGAAATAAGCCTTATACTTGGAGAGAGAAATGTAATTCAATTTTAACTTTAACGTGATTGAATTGCCTTTTCCCAGAATATTAAAAAAAAAAAAGAAATCCTAAAAGGAAAAAGTTTTGAAAAATATACAAAAATAAAAATAATACACTTTTGTTAAAGTTTTGTTTTTTTCAACAGTAAAACATCCCAATTATACTCTAGCTCTTATTTTAAGACCATAAAATGAAAATTTCTTTGTTAAAATGTCCTAACTGCTTACTAATGAACTTGTACCATTTTACGACTTTGCTACCAATTTTCCCTTTTATGACTTGATTACAGTTGTATTTGTTTCATGCTGGCAACCAAAATTACTTTTTTTCTCAACAAGAAGCTATTGTCTGTCTGATGTAATTTAAAGTAGGTTTTCTTCGTATTTGAAAAAGTCGCTAAATTTGGCTAAACTCGAGTCCGAGCCAAAATGACCGATGTGACTGGCGGGTTGCAGACTTACCGGTGTAGAAGAGCAGGCCGTTGGGCTGGCGCGTCTTGAAGCTGAGGGCCACGGCGTCCTGCGTGCTCACGATGGGTTCTCCGCCAGTCTTGCTGAGGTCGTACGAGAGGAATTCCTTGCCCCGGAACGTGGCCTCGGCGGGGGCCTTGTCTGCAAGCAGAACACACAAAACAGTCAAGCAGTGTTCTGATATACAGGGAAATTTTACTGAATGGGACAAACAAAAGAAAATGGACAGCCAATTAATAACAGCATATAAATAGAATACAATTATATCTGTTATAATACAAAATTGGAGCGTCTTTTTCATCACTTCTTTTCGTTTATATGATGAACATGCTAATTTCCTAGGTTTATAAGTATTACAATTTTCTATATATTTATATAATAAATACTGTTGAACTTTCTTTTAAATATAAACAATCATACTTCTATGAAGCAAACATTTTGTGATATTTTCACTGGAAATATTGAAGGACAATGATCTAATTTTTTTATTTACAAAAGAGGTTTCGTATTTTCTCAAATTATTATTATTATTATTATTATTTTTTGCAAAATTGTTAAATATAAGGCAAGTAAAAATTATCGAATTTTGAATGTTGTTGTTTTTTATGTCATTATTTAATTTACAATTAATATATGAGAAACACAAATTGTGAATAATAAGTTTTAGAAATTTATAGCAAAATATTATATGAAAATATATATGTACACCAAAGTATTGTTTGTATGTTTAAAACAAATTCAGGTAAATTAGTAATTAAATTGTTACCGTGAAGTACGTAGCTGTGTATGTAGGTAAGTCAATTTCCTCAATTATAAAACTGTCTTGGAAATGTTGCCCCATCAGTATACCCCACATTTTTTTTATTGAATTTTTTTACTAAGTTTGGTTTCCTTATTATGTTCTAACTTCCTACATGAAAAAATTGTAGACATTTTCCTGTGTCGTGTTTTTAGAACAATGTCTGATGACACTATGTAAGATAATAGGGAGAAAATATATTAATAATGAAGTAAAACACGACAAAATTACTGAAAGTGTATAGAAAATCATAATACGCGTTTAAACAGATTTTATGATAAAATAATTTAAGATTTTGAAGACTTTACGTACATATAAAACTATAATTAGAATAAATTAATTGTTTTACAAATATTTGATATAACTCTTTATTCATGAATAATTTAAATTAATATGAATGAGTTCACATTGTAATTAACAAATGTTTAACATATAGAAATATAATGTCAATATAATTTAAGAAGATAATATGCATTTAAATTGAAATGTTTAAGTTATAATTTACATTTGAAAACAAAACTTAAAACTTATCATTATTAGCATCTCTCTTTGTTAATTTATATATGAAACTGCGTCATCGTCATTTGTAATTAAAATTAACTAGCAGTTAGACTGGTAACAGCACGTTCTACTGCGCAGCGTCGTAGAACATGCAGTGGACAATTAGCTGCAGTCGGGCAGAATAAAATAAGAAGAATAGAGAAGAAAAAAAAAAAAAAAAAAAAAAAAAAAAAAAGGATTGAAGATAAGAAGTGAGTATTCTCTTGCACCTGGTATCTTCTCTGTGTAGCAGCTCAGCGTTGTCAAACACAGAGAGGAGGTAGACGTCAGAGAAAAGTTGAGGCCTCTACTGCAGTGCAGGGAGAGTTAGATTGGAAGTTATACCATCTCAAATTTGCACTTAACTTTTAGATACTGAATCTAAGGACAATTTTTGTACTTAAATTGACCTTGTTTAATTCAGCACAAAATTTGTACTGAAAAGTGCGAAAAGTCCTGGAAATAAGGTTTAATTCAGCCATTTAATGTACTGACTCCTAAAACGTCCTTGCTGTAAGGTAAAAATAAAAGTACTGAAAACCCATTCAGTATCTAAAAAGTTTAGTGTGTTAAGTATATTACTCTGCTTTATATACGTTTTAATATATATTGTTTCTTTAAATTATTATTATTGAAGTCTACTTTTGTGGTTTCTATTTCATATACTAATTTTCATACTGAACTGTAAATAGCTAAATACATACATAAAATTTAACATAATATTTATTATCATCATATTATAACAGCCTTTAAGTATAAGATGTACGACTAAACACAAAATTATATCATATTTTAGGGGGTGGGGGGATTAGATGCAAAAAAAATCATATATTCAATGTTTGTCCATAACTTTTAATATTCCTTTTATTATAATTTTTCCCAAATTATTTAAAATTTTGCTCTCTCTCTCTCTCTCTCGAGTACTTTTGATACATAAATTAAAAATTGAATAATTTCATAAGTTCCTCTTGTGAATACCTAACTTAATTGGGTCGGATTGTTATCATGACACTGTAATGGAAATTTCCTCATTACTACCTCCTATTAGAGCTATTTTGGCTTCTTCAGAGAGGCCAGCCTTTCTCATGACGGTCAATTTGGAGGCTGTAATTAGCCTAATAGAGCGGCCGTTGCGTGCGTGCATGGACTTGCTCGCTCGCATGCCTCCCTTGCTCACTGCAGCCATGTTAAACTTCATCTTCGGAAATCCATATAGCGTTAACTTGCAAACTATATTTATAGAATTTAGGTACCAGTGTATCGTAGACTGTAGTAATTACCCCAGTTTTGCATTTACGAAGGCAAGTCCAGATAAGAGTGAGGGTCACTTATGTATATTCGTATTCGAATGAACACTTTTGTGAATGGATTGATCAGTAATCTTTTTTATTTGTCACATTTATTTATTATATTTATTCAAGACAAAGTACATGGGCTATTATATGATCTTAATTTTTTGACCATAGTATTATTTATGTTTATATATATATATATATATATATATATATATATAATAAAATTAATGCTTATAAAGAGTGTATAAATATACATAATAATCAAAACTATATGCAATATATACAATTAACTGTTAATTTTTTTATGTATTATGATTGCTTATTGTTGAGATTTCAACTTAATCACCATGTATTTACGGTGCATGTAGACACATCTGAAGAGTGCTCACCAGTCAGAATGTAAATATATAGAATACAGTGGGGGGTCATTGCCCCTTAAAGTATGCAACATATTGAGTACTGTACATTAGTATTGCAAGTTGGCGCACTGTAGGAGTATAATATGGTTATTTTCTATATATAGCAGAAATATTAAAATATAAATTACTATTTCATATTATATTATTTTTATATATATATAAAAAAAAATTACAATGCATGCAGCAATAAATTATCAGATAAAATAAATTATGCAGTAGCATTACATTAAAGTTTATTACTTAGATAAAATTAGAGATAAAATAATATTACTTGAAATGCGTTTTTAATTCTTTTTTTTTATTTTATTATATTATATCATTTGAGCAAATTACAAAATTTTATTTCTAAATTTTTCTTACTCATTTCCTCTAGAATAGAATAGGAATAAGAATAATCGGGAGATACAGAAGAGAGAGGATGTATTAAAATGTTTGTTTCATCTAAACCATTAAACAAAGCAAATTTGTTTTTCTACCCTCTAAACAATAACTTCAAAGCTAAAATGTCAAATGGCTGCAAAACTGCAGCAGCTACATTATTACTTCCTGCGTATTATGCAACTTCGACGACGTTCAATTCTCTTTATTGTAAATTAAGTGAAGCAAGGTCACACGTTGGTACATGCTTTTATAATGAACTGGGAATAAAACATGCAGAAACAGCAACTGAAGCGTGTGCAATACTAGGTCACGAGAGAGATTAGATTTTAGTATATAATATAATAGTATATATATGTTAGATCAATTATAATGATAAGATGTAATCACATCCTATATAGTAATATAGGTATGAAATATATTGTTGAAGTAATTGTAGTTGTACATAACTTAAGATGATAGAATTTTTACAATGCATGACTTGAGGTAAAATTACATCGTATATTTTAATAGTTTAATATAATTTGTTACAACAATAATGGTAGATGATTGAATCGATTTAATAGATAAATAGAGAATAGAGAGAGAGAGAGAGAGAGAGAGAGAGAGAGAGAGAGAGAGAGAGAGAGAGAGAGAGAGAGAGAGAGAGAGAGAGAGAGAGAGAGAGAGGTCAGTGCGTGCTTGATTAGCACGGACGGAGCGGCGAGCTGCTGATGCTGCGGCGAGGCAAACCGAATTATCGGAGGGAAATGAAATCAAACTGCTGCAGTCCGAGGACGTACGGGTTAGAAGGGGGTGGAGAACACCACTGTAAAGCCGCCCCCGCCTGCTACTCGTGATTTAAAACCAATAGAAACTCCAAACACGATCCATACGTAATGTACGATTTATTTATTTTTTTAATCAACGTGGTACCATCGTAAATGACATCAAGATTAAATTATTATCAAATTAAATTTTAAATTATGACATTTCATATGTTTTATTATCCATCGACTTTTGTCTACACTTCTAAACATCAATATTTTTAAGCACTCAAAATTGCTTGAAAATGATTTTATTTTTAAATTTACAAAATAATAAAATTACAGTACAAATAAGCTATAAATAAATTCTTGTTAAGGCCAAGGGAAAATTTATCGATATCATTTTCAATAAGCCAAAGGGATTTTTACTATCATTTTTATTATTTTCTCTACATATTAAGAGCTTTAGAAAAAGTATTAAAAAGCGTTGAGGGAAAAAAAGTCAAATAAATATGAAATATCAGAGCAGTTCAATTTGTATAGAAAGGTTTATTTTAAAATTTCAATTAAACACGATGTGTATTTGAATGGACGCATTGACGCGCCTCTGGCAAGTAATATAGAGCGTGTTTCAATTGTTTATCTCTGGTCGTGCGAAATTCCTCTTCCCTCATATATACACGGTCTTTTGTGCTTGTCGCATCTGCCCAGCACACTATTATAGTAGAGATACTCGCCACCACATCAAAAGCTGATTTCCCTTCCCTTATGAACTCTATACTCCGTTCGATAAAATTACGTATACAGAACAGAAAATTTATCAAAGTATGTCAATAGAATAATGCACTACATGAGTTGCATTTCCTTTAAGACAGAGTATATTAGGATATCACTTTGAACATAACCACAGATACACGAATCGTTGCAAAGGAAAACTGCTCTCTTCATTAGCATGATATTAACTAACATTATTTGTGATATTATTTTGTGAGTAATTTCCATTACAAAGGGTTGCTTTATATTAAATTGGTTTCTTAATTAATTTACGAAATATGTATCTCAAAATTTACGAACAACATTTTTCTAACTACAAGGAAACTTTAAGTGCATGAGAAGATATGAACATTGCTAATAATTAAATAAAACTTATACTTTATGTTTTTAATGATAAAATATAAAAACTTTTATAAAACAATTAGCATAATGTAACCATTATATAAAATTAAATTGTTATATTATAAAAACAAACTTTGCTAATAAGCAATTCAGTAGCAGTAGTTACATATGATGTAATTAGTAGATGTAAGTATTTTAATCTAAGATACATGCTAAGCTTCAGTGATAACGAACAGTAATATTGACTTGATGGCTTGCAATTAAATTTGTGTAAAACGCCTGCACTACTAAAGCTGTAATGGTTGCGCCTGCAGTGCTGCAACCCGCGTGGCTCAAATGTTCGGCGGGTGAGCGGCATCTCCAGGGGCGTTACCATGGGAACTTGAATGTGACGTCATCATTTAATAAATTGTGATGTTTGATGATGATTATGTTGTAGTAAATTAGTATTAGAATTTAATTAATATACTTTAGAGGTCATTAAGGTTATTATTATCATGTTAGTCAAGTTTCCATTATTTTAATATACTTTATGTATAATTATTATTTATCAATTATAGTAAATGATAATATGGATTATATGTTTATTTTTATTTTATTTATAATTACCTTAATTGATTTGGAGAATTACGTCAGGGGATCGAATTTCTAAGCACGAATGAATTGTGGTGATGATGTTCATTGCACGAGTTGCATGCAGAGGTCCCACTTCCGCTCTCTCTCTCTCTCTCTCTCTCTCTCTCTCTCTCTCTCTCTCTCTCTCTCTCTCTCTCTCTCTCTCTCTCTCTCTCTCTCTCTCTCTCAATCTCTCTCTCTCAATCTCTCTCTCTCAATCTCTCTCTCTCTCTCTCTCTCTCTCTCTCTCTCTCTCTCTCTCTCTCTCTCTCTCTCTTTCTCTCACATGCACTCACTGTGCACCATAAAGTGAACAAGAGAGTCAAAAAAGGAAGGAAGTTTTTTTTTTGAAGCTGTAAGAGAAGTGCACAAAACTTGTTATAAAGTATTGTAAATTTGAACAAAGGATTTGTTTGTAAGATTTCTATTATAATATATTATTATATGGTATTATATATACATTTTTATATCCTTTTGTCGAGAAGGCACTCAACAACAGTTTATTGTATTTTTATCAACATTGCTTTTATATATTCAAACTATAAATTGTTTAATACTTATTTTAATTTAATGCTTTTTATTTATAATAATGAAATAAAATTTTAATTAAGTATTAATAATATTATATTATATAACAATTATATTTTATTAAAATAAATAAAACACAAATTAATTATTGTAAATTCATTTTTTTTTTAAATAAATATTTGATAAGTTTTCAGATGAAGTTCATGTCACTGTATGTCATGGCTGTTATGTAATTTATTATGTAATAAGAATTTATACGAGATAGAAAATAAGTATAGAATTAGGTCAAACAATATTGTATAAATAAAACTTTATTAAACTGTCATATATTTATAGTAACGATAATATTTTTGCAATGACATATAAAATATATATATTTATAAAAATCTTAGTATATAAATAAATATAAAACTTTGTGATCAAAATGTTGAACTTTTAATAATTACGTTTTCGCCGCCGGCTGCCTTCACTTATTTTGCGTGTGTCACGCGATCAGCTGACCGCACGCAAGGTCACGGTTAAGTCACGCACTTGAGTTACACCACCACAGTAATGGAAACAAGTGAGGAGCAAGATAGCGAACATGGTCGTACCATATCTTCTACACACAGTGTAAATATTCATGGTGTAGCTTGCAAAATTATTTTTTTATCTCCTCTTATTTTTTTTTTACATAATATTAACAACACAGTTTTAATGCTTCGTTTCACAGATAGGTATTAAAATATTATATTTAATATGCAATAGTAATTTATTTGTTTATTTATTAGGATTAGTTTCTTTTTAATATATTATGCGACAAAAATATAAAATATTTAAAAATGTTTTATTAACTAAAAATTTTACATTGCGCAGCTTAAATGTTTTAATTTAGTTCTTTTAGTATATAGAGATTTTAACAAAAGACACTAAAAATTTAAAGGAACGTCAATTTAAAAAATAAACAAATATCTTTTTGGAACACCTGCAAATGAAACTTACTATTCCTGTGAGTTTTTTTTTTACGGTTCACAATGAATGGTCTCTTACTTCAATTCTACAGGATTTCAGTCTTTTGTTCCTTAGTATACACACTTTATTAATTATTACATCTTATTAATTATTTTATCTCCTTTATATGGGATGTTAAACGCAAAATTAAACAAGCAACTCTTATCCTTACTAAATTTTAAATTTGCATTCATATTGGATATAGATCGCCATAAACTAAGCACGGATTCCAAATATCTCGAGGTATTGTAAAACAAAAACCAACATTTCTTCAGCAAATCTCTGAAATTATGTTGAAATTGAAGTAGTGTACGTCTTTAACAAAAAAACAAGCAATAGAATGTCATCTTAGCGATAAAATGTTAGAAAATCTGGGAAATATTGTCCTTTTAAAAAACTCGTATAGAAAAGACGACAAGCTGCTTCTGATACTGACTTACTTTGTTTTATTATAGATATAAAATGATTTTTTCCCCCTACTTTTCTTCTTCTAAAGTAATGGCTATTGAGCCGTAAGCCGTGTTGCAAGCTACATTTATATATATACTGCAGCAACAGCAGTATAGTCAAGGAGCAAAAGCAGCAATAAAATTAATTAAGTTTAGTTTATAGCTTGTGATTACGACCGTGTATGGGATCATATGGCCTGCAGCTTTTTAAAACTGGTAACTTTTATCTTTAAAAAAAAATTAATATGTTATGAACATTATTGAAAAAAAAAAAAAAATGATAACTTTATGAGGTGAAAATGCTTCTATTTAAAAAATATATATATATTGCAGCTGTGTTTATATAGCTTTTTGATTTACAGCTTTTTAATTATACGCAGAGATAATTTTTTTCAATGCAGCAGTTATTTAATAAATTTACATTAGCTTTTATGCATTTTTTAATATTATAATATCCGTAGTTTTTAAATTAGAATTAATATACCTCAATTTTATTAATCCTTTCAGATTGCAAATAGTAATAATTTTTATTCTTTTATTTTATTCCTTGCAAAGTATAAAGATTTCATTTGATTTATATAATATAATATAATATAATATAATATAATATAATATAATATAATATAATATAATATAATATAATATAATATAATATAATATAATATAATATAATATAATATAATATAATATAATATAATATAATATAATATAATATAATATTATATTATATATATTATAATATATATATATATATATATATATATATATAATATATATATTGCATAAGTTACCCGAATTGAAAAATTAAGTCTTCAACGCATCCTTTACACGTCTAAACCTAATCTTTTTACTTCAAAAACACATCTTATTTCCTCCTCACTTAAAGTGAGAATGGAATGGGGACAATAATATTTCTAACATTTTATGCTAATAAGAGGGAAAAAAGAAATCTCGTATTTTTCCCTTTTTTTCCACTAAAATGGTGCAAAATAGGATGAAAATAGATGAGGAAAGAGTATAATATAGTGAAAAAAATATGAAATTTATTTCAGTTCGGGTAAATGTCTGCTCAATATACATAACCGAACATGGGACATAGATTCCGTGGTTAGCTCATAGTCATTGACTTCAACCATTTATATCCTAATAATTTTAAATCCCTTAAATACCAGCAGCTGTTATAAGACGGCAATCCTCCTGATATCCGTTATAGCACCACGCAAGATAATAACAATAATATTGTAGATGGGGGGACGAAGATAGTGCTCAGCAGAATTTCGCATGGAAGAATTTTATGCCTGGGTAATAAAAAAGCATACACTCCGACTTCATGTTAGCGGAAATGTGCCTGCATTTCCCCCCTCCCCCCTCCGGAGGGAACATTGCGACAGAAAAGCCGGCAATCGTCACCTGAGAGTAAAATCTCGCTGAACTCCGGAGTAAATGTTTAGGATCGAGATTGCCTTACTGCAGCGTCTCAAGGAACGTTATACAGTTTAGTATTATGGCTGCACGCTACTTTTCCCGCTTTAACATTTTTTTCCCATTTCACTTTATTACTTATTTTTAAATAGTATTTTATGTTTTGCAGTAGTATATATCACCTTGATGGAGGTCAAAGAATTGGTTTCAATTTTAAAGTGTTTTATTACATTTTAAATTTTTCACAATATCTGCTGCAGGTATCAAGTATAAATACCCTATTTAAAAAATAACAACAATTAATATTTCAAATTACTTACTATTTTTACTTAAAATTTAATAACTGAAAGTTAGGCAACTATTTTAACTTAATCGTTGTACAGGTTGCATATATGCTAGGATGAAATTTCATTCTATTGAAGTATTTTAATAAATTTTAATATTGAAGGCTGACAATTTTAAAGAGAATACCATTATGTGTTACTTGATCAATGGTGTTATAAAGCACTCTATATAATAAAAGAACCTTACTAATGCTAAAGAGGTAGCAGATACTTCCCTCTCTTGTGTTGACTTTTTTTTTCTCGAAGGATGCGGGCTCCAAGGGAACGGGTCGTCGAGGGAGGAAGGACCATTAGCTGATTACAACGGCGGGTCCAGCGCAGCATCTGGGGCATCTGCGACCCGCTAGTGTGATTAAACAAGAACCGCTGGCTGCCTTGGGTGACGCTTGCTCAGTACCACGCACTTAACAAGAGTACTATACTGCTGCCACAGTAATAACAATAACCACATGCCTTGGGGTGAAAATGACTAATATACTGTTTACATTTGGAATTTTAAATTATTTTAGTTTGGTTGCTGAAATTTGTTTTTAGATTATTATTTACTGTACTGCAATTAAACCGCAATTAAACCGCATTTATATGAAATTAATTTTAAAATACGCACTATAGAAAAGTTAGGCAGGAAAGTAGTTACAAGAATTTATAATTACAAAACAAATCACTGAAAATTACTTTCACAAATTGTCATGCACTATATTCGTATTGTTAATATTATGAAATTATAATTTCTGATATAATGTTAATTATTTTCTATATAATTTAAATGTAAAATTTTATTCAATAGTTGTATACGTGTGTTTTAATATTATCAATTGTTAAGTAGTATTATTTTCCAAATGTTGTTCTTACATATCAACTTTTGTTTTAGTAATGTTTGTGAAATAAGTTTGAACTTGCAAAACATGTTACTTGTTTTTGTGTAAGTGTTTTCCTGACAGAAACCATTTTCCCTCTCACACCATCAAGCTGTAGAATATGTAAATGAAGTCGTGAAAATTAGTGCTCAGTAAATGAAAACTTGGTTCAAAAGTACGCAGCAGCAGGAGCGTGTTAAGAAATTGCTTAGTAGTTCTGCGAACAACAAATGTTAACAAGAGTTCAAGAAAATTATTCCGTCTAGACGCTGGAACTTGCTTGTTTTGTGGTCTAACAAGAATATTCAGAGAGAAAAAAAAATGTATAACAAAAAAGCATCTTGGGCATACGAAAACAGATGTATAATAAAAAAAATGTGAAACTGAGTTTTCAATTGGTTCACTTATTACAATTACAACTTTAAAATAAATTTTAGTTTTATAAAAAAATGTATTTTATTTTTATAATTTCCATATTTTATTTTTTTGCTTTTGCTGCCATTATATAAGTAATGAAATATTTCTCAACCTTATAAATATTGTTTAAAATTTATTCAGAGAAATACAAAAAGAATTAATTATTATACTTACATTTAGTTATATATTATACACACAGTATTACATATATATTTTATAAAATAAGTATAGCAGTTTATTTTAAAATTTAGTTTCATTATTCATGTTGTAAGATTTCTATAGAATATAATAAAAGACTATACAGTATAATATATGTTGTATTAAAAAGAGCTTAATTGAAAATTGATCGATTTAATATTTTATTTATACTGTATATTATAGCGGAGGCTATATAGATATAATGAGAAATAAATGACATAGATATTCATGGTTACTCACAAAATGTAATACAGCATGATAAAATGAAACTTTCTCTCTCTCTCTCTCTCTCTCTCTCTCTCTCTCTCTCTCTCTCTCTCTCTCTCTCTCTCTCTCTCTCTCTCTCTCTCTCTCCATATTTATATTGCATATATACCACTAGCAGCAGCAGCAGCAGCGCACTCAATGATGAAGACTTATGAAGCAAATTTATCGACCATTCCTCTCAGCTATAGAGCAGAACAAGCAGGCAGTAGCAATATTCAGTTATTTGAATACACCATGCAGGTATGGTGAAGTTATATAGATGAAGTACTCTATGCCACACTCTATTGCTTCTTGTATTACATGGGACACAGTTGGTAACAAAAGATCGTATTATAAATCACAGTGATATTCTTAAAGTCATGTAACTATGGTTTGACGTCATAAAATATCAAGTTCAATGGACCTGAAATGTGGTTTGTTGTTATGTATTCTTCATGAAGATTTGTCTGAACAATATTAATGCATTGACACTTTCATCAAAATTGTAAATTTTCACGTGGATAAACATTGATTGATGTTATATTAATAAAACAGCTACATTTTTAGCTTGCGTGAAAAATAAAGCTTGTATATAAGTTTTATAAAAAATTAACGCTCTTATTTTTTTCTATAATATATTAAGTTTAAAAAGCATCAATAATTTTCACAAATTTGAGAGGCACTTAAATTATATTTAAAATATTGAACATAATTCTTGCTTGCAGCATAGATTTTTTTTTTCTGTTTGGGTAATTTTTAAAGTAGGCAACCTGCATTGCAGAAAAAATTTTAACTTCACCTTTCAAGCATTATAACTTATTAGAAAAATGCTGACTTGAGAAAATTAAATTTAGAAGAGAACAGTCACCTCAGTTTTCTCATTTAATTTTTTTCCATCATGTAATATTTGTTTTTAACAATTATAAAATTTTCAAGATGACTGCCGTGAAGTCCAAGTTTATCATGATTAGATTATTATTTAGATTGATATCTTCAAAGTTGATTAGCAAAAAATAATACTGAGTTGGCCCTATAGCGGTACTTTGGAATACAAAGCTTGGAGTTTTTACCAATACATTTTGAAAGAAAAATATATCAATCTCGAACAAGATTTCGAGCTATGAGTACTTTTCAGCAAAAATTCCACGAAAAATATCAGTTTTACATGTTGATCAAATGAGGAGCAAAAGCTTGATTATCTCAAAATATTATTTCGTTACCTACCCTGAATTTTATTTCATAATTTTAATTGGCTAAAGGGGGATAGCTTTTAAAAATTTCAGGTACAGTTATCAAAAGAATTTGTAATATTCCATCTACTTTAAGCATCCAGACGAACTCTTATGACTAATATCTATTTTGTCTCACAAAAAAGGAACCGATTTACACCGGAGTTTGCCAGAAGTTCAAGTTTTTTCACTTACATTTACAGAGTCCTGAAAGTTTATATAAGACATGAAATGTTTATGGAGACCGGAAATTTGCAACAACTTCCGGTGGTAAACTCGCGACTAGATGTGAATTAGGTCAAGGTTCAAGATGTCATGACGTCACAGTAATGAACGTGGTATCCAGTTTATCAGTAAATCAACGAGTACTTTGTTATTGCTCGAGGCCACCGTTGGTTGCTGCTGCACCGACACAATAGAATGCACCACGCCAAACGTAGCACAATGCAGAGAGAAAGAGAAAAAACACAATTTATTTAAACTTCATTTCACTCTCTGGCTTAAAACTCAATTTACACTTTATTTTATAAAAGAATTCTCCTCTTATACTGTCACATAACTTAATTTTAAACATACAAACATTCAAAGCTCAAAATTTTATTCGTAAAATTTCATTTTCTCTATACACGGGTCGTATTTTTTTTAAAGAGACGAAAACAAACATGGAGAAATACAGAAGAAAAAGAATCTAAGCTATCTAGCTACAGTATTTACCATGGTATGATATTATGAATAACGTAATGCTTGATACATGTAATATTTTATGCCTTGGCAGAGCAGCGATGACCTATTTCATTAATTTACTATATTTACAAAGGAAACCATGAAAACCTAAGTTAAGATGGTCGGTGTCACCTGAATGCACGCAAGATTCGATCTCACAACCTCCAAATTAGATCATGACTGCGTGTTGTGCTCACTATATTTACAGTATTGCAGTAAACATTATTAATAACCTTTGTCATATAGATAGTTCAAGTGATTGTATAAAATATTTACCGTTGATATTTGATTAGCACACAGTGGTTGCGTGGGTGATATTTTATTTTGTTCCGATCGCATGACTAGTGATGAGCTACTCGCGGTGCTAATCCATCAATGCTTTTGGTTATTCAGCACATCTTTACCATGAGGTGGTTATACGACACGCTATGTTGTACGTTAGTGTGACGTTATTATGACTTTTGTAATTAGAGTAAGAAATGATTAGAGAATGAATCTTAATAATATATTTTTATTATAATATGATTTTAATTAATTTTTTTTTCTTTCTCAAGTTTATAAATTTTGTGATTTTATTTATTCAGTAACTTCATAAAATAATAACTTCGAAAATAATTCACTTATAATAAAAGTCAGAAAAAGGGAGAGAGAAAGATTTGATGAAACAGCTTGACTTTATATAAAGATGCGATTAGTTATGTATTATTATTTCATGATGTTTCTGATTGGAATATAATACAATAATACCCAGTATACTTTGATCCAAGTAATGAATATTTAAGAGATAATACTTTATTTAATGTCATGCAGTTGTAAAGCCTCTTTGATGTGTCTTGTAATGTAGTTTATTATAATTTGCTTTGAGTAAATCTCTTACTAAAAACCAAAGTAATTGACAGTAATCGTCTATAATGTATTACCTCAATTTCTTTATTCCTTGGGATCATCCTGCGACGCTGCTACGAACTTCTCAACAAGAAAATATTGCCTTCCACGACAAAAATGGCTGCCATTAATTCTCTATATTTCACACTACAAAATTCTTTCAACGTTAACAATATATAAATATAACCTTTTTATAACTTCTTTAAAAAAAATGATAAATTGTGTATATAAAAAAATTAATATGTCATTTTAAATAACTTTTTTGTTGCATTTGGGATTCATTTATTAATATTATATTGCGTTATAATTTGTCATACATTTTAAAAAGTGAAATATACTAAGGTAAAAATATATACTATTTTATCATTTATCTTACAAAAAAAAAAATTGTGATGAATCACAATACATATTATATTTACAATTCTGCCTATTAAAAATCCTGCCTTTTTTATTTTTTTTTTATTTTGCTTTATAATATTTATTAACAAATGAACTTAAATAATTTTTTTACTTCAATTCAATCTGTATCAATAAAAATCATTATACTATAAACAAATTTTAAATTTATAATAAACACTTTCGTATATACAAAATTGGTCATCATGATGGGTATTAAAAAAAAAAGAGGTTGGTAGGATTGTCAATTGTTTTTAACTGGATCGTGTGAAGAGGCTGAGTGCTGGCGATGCCGGAGGTTTATGGATACTTTACGGGTCAGTGAGAACCAGTGTGGCGTGACAGTCCCCCCCCCCCCCGACCCTGCAACCTTAGTGGGGAGTGGGACACCGAGTAGCAGCAACGTGGACCGACCGAGGAGAGATAGAGAGGGGAGGGGGGACTATTTGCGACAGCACATGCACTCAGATTACAAGTCCATGGAACTGAAAATTTAATACACGAAATTACATTAATATTAAATGATTCATTGATGGAATATTTCCAATAAATACTACTATATACCGTTATCACTAATTTTGATACAAATATATTATAAATTTATCTAAAAATTTGCTTTTACGGTTTCAATTTTAGTTTAAAAATTAATTAGGGTATTTATTTCATATATAAATAATATTGATTCAAATTCAAATTTTCTAAATATTATCAGTTATATATCAATATTATCAATGCACTACATGTTTTTGGAAAAGTATATACTTAGAACTTTCTATTTGATATTGCTCAAACTCTTCCCCCCTTATCATATTAATTCAACATATTTTGCACCAGATCTTGCGAGACTGACACTTGAAATGTCTTCTGGAACGACGCTGATCAGGATCGCTGGTCACGGGACAAAGATCAATATCGAGCCTGCGGCTTGTTAACAAAAATTTCACCCACCTAGCTTGGGTGCTGCCGAAGTTCGGGCGGAAGTACCGGCGGAGAGTGACGCGAAAAATACATCAAAGCCGCCGAGCTTTCATCCTTACGAATACAAAAGAATGGAAAATATATTTATATAATATATATATATATATATAAAATGTGATGAGAAAGAGCAAGATTCATATATCTTTTTGAAACCCAACATGTAAAAAAACTTTTGTCACAGTTTTGACTTCGTAACGAAAAAATATAAAGACATGCCAGCAGTGAGAAAGCTTAAATGGACTATTGTTTACGCAAATGATAATATAATGCCATCACTCTTGTGATTTTCTTTTGTAGGTTACATAATTTGTCACTGCATATCATGCTTTCTAACCAAGAAATCTTGCTATAATACTATGCTTCCTTTGTAGAACGCACCAAGCATCTTTTCTCCGTCGCGAGTTATTATGTTGTATATATATTTATATATAATCAGTTTGGTTCCATATTTGGCTATATTATTTTTTTTAGTCATTTTAGTCTGTCAATGTTTTTAGGTTACAAATTTTATCAAAATATGATTAATTATTTAATCAAAAATTTTGTACATAAGCTATGGAAAAATTACGTATTATTTGATATAAAGTGCATAATATAGATCTGAAGAACAGCACATTAATATAATTCCTTCTAGCAACACAACTATGACGTCATTATTAATAATTTGTTTAATTATTTGCATAATATAACAATAGAAAAATAATATTGCTCGGTAGAAGTAAAAAATATATTATAATAATATCCGCTTCAAAAATTATTTCCATATTGTCCCAAGTATCGCTAGGCAAGATCGTGTTTTTTCCTTACCCAGCTTGTACTAGATCGAATCTAAAATGTAAATTCTCTCTCTCTCTCTCTCTCTCTGTGGCTTCCATATTAAATATAATCAGAAGATACATAACTTGTATTTTTTATTATAAAATTCTAAAACTTTTATACATCCTATCTTAATAAAAAAATAACTTTACTTTAAATTTGTAACAAGTATTATATTTTTCATAAAAACTTTCATGCGGTATTTTATTAAAAATTCTATGATTATCAAAGTTTTTTTTTTTTTTTTTTTTTTTTTTTTTTAACGTTGAAAAGAGAATAATTTTCTTTTGTGTTTCAAAGTAAAAGTTTCTTATTATATATATGTATATTATATGTTGAATTTCTTGTGCAGATTAAAAAATAATTGTGAAATGAGAGGGAAAAAGGAATTACTATGTCTCCACCACCGGCACGAGGCTCGAAAATAATAATTATTCTCAAAGTCTCCATTTTGTGTTGACAGAACCCTCAACATTTAAAGTGCGATAAAACTTCCGATTTAATTGCATGCTTTTAGATCTGTTATGAAATGGAAGGGTTTGAAATGCTGCAGGCTTGTCTCTTTGTATTTTGAAGCTGTGAACAGTAAAGAACGAGCGATTGTATCTGGTTATGATTAAATAGTGAGAAAAATTATGCGAAAGACGTAAAATTAGTGTCTTAATTCTACAGTCATAACGTCATAACAGAAAAAAAATACAACTGATCCTTTGAACAAATTCAACTTCTTTTTATTCGTTCAATTCCAAATACATTTATCATGCATAATATATATATTAATATCAAGTAAAAATAAAGCATTATGCATGTAAGACACGTCAAAGGGTCAGAAGTTTTCAAACTTAAATTCCTTTCGTCTAATTTCAAATTCATTTAAAATGCATGGATATTATTTAAATTTTTAATTTTTGCTTTTTTTTTTTTTTTTTTTTTTGCTGGTACCGGTACACTAGTGTATAAAACATGGAGAACCAATGCGAAAGTTGCATTTTATACTGGTGTACTTCCTCCGACTACCTTGGCGGCGGTTTCTCTCCGTCGTACCTTTAGCCATCCGAGCAGCTTGGTCGTGACAATCGCTGAGGAGGTGCCAAGCGACGGGAGAACGCTGGCACACAGAAGCACAGCTAATTGAGTCCCGTCGTCCCGAACATCAATCGCCTCTTGTTGCGGTCTTAGACGATCACAATCGATACTGAAGCCACGTGTACAACAGTCGCGTGTTTATTGCGAGCATAACTTGCGACATGTTGATTGGATAAGGTACAACATGAGAAATCAGATACAAAATTATACGTCAATTTATAAGATCACTATAATACGACTTGAGTGTGTTAAACATTGGAAATTTTAAATGAATTATGAAGACTCATGCGTTTAGATTTACAAAAAATCTATTAGCTATATATAAGATAGGAACACATTTTTTAAGTTAGATGTTTTTTTACCAACAAAAAAAATGAAATTAGTATTAATAATTCATGTGTAAATAATAGGTTCTATTTTTATAAGTATACAGTACATAAAAAAATCCTTATAGCAATAAAAAATATTTGACATTTCTTATATATTTCATATTTTCTAACAAGATAAGAATTTGTAATATAAAGGCTGAAAATATATATAAATTGTTACCTTGTACAAAATACGTTTTTCTGCTTTTAGCGTTTACTAAAAAGAGTTAGTTTAAAAAAAAAAAATGTGTGTGCGTGTGTTTGGCAGAGAGAGTGAACGTAGGAAACAAGATTTTGTGAGCACTCCTAGCTGCATTAGCTTGTGCCCCACGGGAGGTAGAACACAGAAATGCAGAGGCAGAATGTAGCGGCTTGAATCTTTATGCTAGCTCTTTTCTGTGGCACCACGTGTGTCAGTTGCTTTGTCACCCTTGGAAATGGCAAATCCAATAACAACAGCAGACGAGCAAAGGTGATGGCCGCGCGCGGTGATCGTGACATGGGCGTGAAGTAACCGACCAGTCTGCTGCTCACTTGTGACCTTTACTAGCCACGTATTAAATAAAGTACATGACAGAACATGTCACCACTCGGCTCTTTTTAAACTGGATTTTTTAAAAAAAAAATTTAATTCTGACTTACATGCAATAAGATAAATAAAATTATGAGATTGATTTAAAGGAGCTTGATGAAATTAAATTAAACAACACTAACTGAAAGTTCGTTTGCTCTGCTGCAATATTCTACAACAAACTGTATATGAATATTATAAATTACTCAATTATAAAATCAATTGTTGGTTAAATTTATTTTCCAAGGCGACAAGTGTACCATAATTACATGTCATATATATTTAATGTGAAATAAATTGTGTTGCAATACAATATAAAATATAATAGAGGGTGGAAACTTCGATTTTATAATCAAGTATATATCATAAAAATATAATATAAATATTTATGTTTTTGTGTTTATGTTTTAAGTTTTTTTTTTCGTCTTAGAATATCAATAATATATCAAGATTATTTATTTATTTTATATATATCAAACAACATACTTTTATAATATATTTTTTTTGCATATATAAATATATTTCTCTTTTACCCCTCCTCTGAGATATCTTCTGTATATAATAATATATATTTTATATAGATCGTGCTATATTTGAGACGTTGCAGTAGTATGCAAGGAGGTGTCGAATATATAAAAAGCATGCATTTTTCACGATCAATGTCTGACTGGTTTTATAATGCGGATTGAAGTCTCCCCTCCCCCCCTTTTGATACGTCAGAAGAGTAGTTATTGTTCTGCAGAAGATTTTATCTGCACCAGTTTCATCTGAAAGCCTCGAGCATCTTGTGTATATAAGCTTTCCCTTCTGTAGCAGCAAGATGTTCTCTCGTACCGAGGCAATTTCTTTGTCAGTCTTGCTATATTGTAAAGTATTATTTGTATCATCATCATGTCTCTATAAAGATAAAAGAGAAATGAAATAATATATTTAGAAACAATTCTTAATCATTTCTATTCGTAAAGTTTGTATTTGAAAAATTGAAATAAGATAGAGCCTATATACGAAAATATATCAATGGTAATTTAGTAATTACTGGTTGTTACTACCACCAAGATCTGCACCGACGGCGGCTCCATGCAGGTAGGCTCACGCCCAGACCCTTCAGCGCTTCCTACTCACCGGGACTTCGCAGCGAGCAACCAAAGCCACTCGCCTTCTGCCACCGGCGGCCTGGTATAGGCATAACGCTTCAGCGCCATCCATTTTCAGGGCTAGTTGCTTCAGATAATGTTGATTAATTAATAGTAAAATTATTTATGTATCCAATCATGATGTTGTAAAAATTTCTTTCAGACTAAAAAATAATTGTGGGATGAAAAAGAAAAAGAAATTGTTTTCACCCCACAGGGGTCAGTATATATATAATAAATTTTATTACTTTGCATATATTTATGTAAAATACTGTACAAATAACATTTTAGCTATTGCAGCTTGCTCTTCTGCTTTCAATATAACGTATACTCCTCATCCTAGAATTTATTTCTTCGCTATTCTATTAGTCAGGGACTATTTTTTTAAATTAAAAACATTACTGTTTAACTATCGAATATTATAATGTGAAAATACTACTTTTTTATTTCTTATTGTTAATAAAATTAATTGTGTTTATTAACATTTTGTGTTATTTTGTGTTATTATTATTATTAAAACGTTATAGTGGAGTTTAGATATTTTTATGAACACCCCTTTTTTATTTCCATCCATTAACCTAGATCTAAGAGGTAATACCCTGCACATTAAGACATTATCAGCACTGGTAGTGGAGGAATAACGTCGATACCACCATTGCGACGTTCAACCACAGCATTTGTAAAAGTAAATTAATTTCAATTCCTGGAATAAACATGTCAAGTGCATAAACTGAGTGTACACAAAGACATTATTGAAGTACACAATTTCATTAATTTGTTCCATTTCATAGTGAACATTACATTGCACGGTATATACGAAGCAGGTAAAACAAGAAAGTGTGGGGGTGTTCAAGATATTACGTTTGGAATATAAGACGCCCGCGTACCTTCATTATCAACTCAAAGGGCAATTTTGTTGAATTTTACAACACCCTAGAGCACTATATTCGAAATTAAAGCAAACAGAAGAATAAAAAAACAAAAAATCTTAACATCTGTATTCTAAAGTAATATCAAGTGGAAATTATTTATAATATGAAGTTATAGTTTATTAAAATTTATATTTCGTAATGTGTATGAAATATATAATTATCTTGATTATAAGATAAGTAATAAGTATACCGGTTACGTGTATAGAATAACACAAAATTCAACGCGTGTTTAAATCATTTCATCAAAACATTACTATCATTTGAATATTTTATTAATTTTAATTAAAATGTTTAAAAAAAAAGGCATTGAGAATTTTTAGTGTGTAATACTAGTATTATAACAATTTATTTAATTTACAACTATAATTCATTTTAATCATCAAGTTTTAGGCTAAACAAACAATTTAGCTTTAATATGCGTCATATTGGTTTATTTACCGATTATGAATTTTATGTGTCAATTTATTAAGAAGTCAGTTGAGAATAAATAGGTTTAAAACTAAAAAGAAAACTGAGTTTAAAAATTGATTTTTTTGAACCATTGCACTTCCGGTTCATTGACAAAAGCTGTAGCGTCCATTCTGGCTGAGGTTTTCACGTTTCCCTCAGTCGCAGGCAAATGCCGGGATGGATTGCAAGGCCGTGGCCGCCCCCGTTCCGGAAGATCCCGCGAAACGCTAAGTTAGGGTTTCGGAAGGTTCGGGGTTTGAAACTTAGTGAGTAATTAGTAAGAAGAAGTATATACCCAGTTAGGGTTTGATTTAAAAACAAAATGATTTAATTTAATTTTCTAACAATAGTTTGACTTTTATAATTGCTCAACCCAAAGCGCTAATTCTTGAGTAGGAAATTGCCTCCAACTGGGAATAAAAGTTGAACTATTCCATAGTGTGACTCAAAGTCGTGGTGGCTGTGACTTTTGCGATGAATAGTTCCAAAGTTTCACGTGAAGAGAGGCGTGAAAAGTCAGCCAAATGTAATTTAATTTGCATTAAATAGCTGTGAACAAACTGGTACACACGGGAATTTTGAGTTGCGATTTCTGGTTGAAAATTTAATTAGATTAATTAACAATTTGAAGGTTTATATAGAAACAAACAAAAAATAATTATGAATGCTCGGTAAATTAATAAAAAACTGTTTGAAGTCACACAAAAATTCCAACAAGAGGAGTTAAATGAAATCAGAGAATAAAAACACAAACGAGTAAAAATAATAAAAGCTATGGTAATACGAGAAAATTGAAACTAAAAACCTGTATTTTTTATTAATTATAGGTGAGTGTCAAATAACCACAACCATTAAATAGAAAAAAATTACAACTTCCCATGTTCAGCAATTTAACGTAATAATTGATTTAAAAAATCACGTTCATTATTACGCAATTAAACTCACAATGCATGTTATTAGAAACAATTATATCCAGTAGAACAATAAATAATTAAATAACGTAGTAAAAAAATCTGAAATCACAAATTACACATTTTTTTTTTTAAATAATTTGCTCTTTTACTGTAATAGTGTTTGATGCGACTATAAAATCTATGATAGAAGCCGTTGATCATTAAAACGCTGGCTGATTGATGAGCAGTTCACGTGAGATAGTCTTTCACCGTTCACGACGAAATAATGAGCGCAGCAGCAAAATGATCTCTTGCTTTTATCCAAACTTTACTGAAATGTTCTCATTAGTCCGGAATATTATTAAAGCACATTCTAATGAGTCACAGCAGGCCGTTGCAACGGAACATCTTCATCGCTTACATAGAGATAGCCAAGGTGACCTTAATTATAAATTTTATCTATATTAAAAAATCTACTTCAAAATATTTTAAAATAAAATTATATGATTTTTGTAAAATATATCTATCTCCATAATATATCATTATTTTGACTTACTGTCAGTACAGTGTATATTATAAAGGTATATGAATTAAAAATATATCTATATATAATATAATTATATATATTATTTATTATTCTTACACCATGGAAAATTCACAATTAATACAATATAGAACTTAAAATTTACATTGCTGTAACTATTATTAAATTTGTCGAATTAATAAACTACTTGAAAATTTTTTACTTAGAGAATTTTTCACGAAATAAATTAGTAAATGGGTTGGCTGCACGGCCGATTTTAAGTGGCGGAAACGAAAGAGGAGGTGCTGAAATGCAGGTGTGAATTTTATGCGAATTTTTTGAGCACTGTAACTTTGTATAAATGCAGTTTTAAAAGATGCATTTCACCTGGAAGCCATCGCCTACCGCCTTTGACGTCATCGAAATGTCAGGTTCGGTTCACTATAGATATGCATACCTGTACTCACCTGCATAACAGGTAGCCAATCAAAAACAATCTAGCCAAAATTCAAAATTTCAAATGCCTAGCCTGATCGAAGTGGATGAGTTTTAAAACTTAAAAAATGCACATTATTCCATGTATGCGTACTGTAAAAACACACTGGGAGATAAGTAATATTACAATCATACCTTTCATCATATTTAAATAATAGAAATTGTTTCTCAAATAGTTTCATTTTATTGAAGAGAAGATGCAATATCAAGTCCTTCCACCACACTCTCTTTTTAAATGATTAGCGCCGTTAGCAGCAATCAGCCAATGAAAATGTGTAAATTTATCATACTGGACTCCTTCCGTATCTGCTGAATATCTATTGAATTATTATATTAAACCTAAAACTGAGTCTCTTTTCTTATCTACGAAGATAGTAGGATGCCGTAGGATTCATATTTAACTTTATTAAGACCCTTGAATCATAATTTTTAAATGTCTTTTCAACCCCCTATTTGCTGCTGCTAAAACCATTAGTGGAATGATTGAAAAATAAATACAGTTTTAATTTCGATTATCTTAGCATGGGCGTCTGTGGCCTAGTGGAAGTACACTTGTCATCCACGCAGAAGTTTTAGGTTCAAATCCCCTCGGGTCATTTTATATTTTTAGTAGCACGAGGAAGTTTATTTCACATTTTTAATGCAGACGGGGTAAAATTGTTTTGTTTTTTATGATTTGTTATTAATTTTTCTATCATTGTATGACACGCTTTTTTTTTTTTTTTGCAAAGTTTTTGAAGTGCGTATTTATATGGAAAAGTGTGACTTATAATAATATAATATAATTATATTGTAAGAAATAATAATATTATTTTACCCCGTCTGCATTGTCTGCATTAAAAATGCCATGTGAAATAAACTTCCTCGTGCTACTAAAAATATATAATGACCCAGAGGGGATTTGAACCTAAAACTTCTGCGTGGATGACAAGTGTACTTCCACTAGGCCACAGACGCCCATGCTAGGATAATCGAAATTAAAACTGTATTTATTTTTCAATCATTCCACTAATGGTTTTAGCAGCAGCAAATAGGGGGTTGAAAAGACATTTAAAAATTATGATTCAAGGGTCTTAATAAAGTTAAATATGAATCCTACGGCATCCTACTATCTTCGTAGATAAGAAAAGAGACTCAGTTTTAGGTTTAATATAATAATTCAATAGATATTCAGCAGATACGGAAGGAGTCCAGTATGATAAATTTACACATTTTCATTGGCTGATTGCTGCTAACGGCGCTAATCATTTAAAAAGAGAGTGTGGTGGAAGGACTTGATATTGCATCTTCTCTTCAATAAAATGAAACTATTTGAGAAACAATTTCTATTATTTAAATATGATGAAAGGTATGATTGTAATATTACTTATCTCCCAGTGTGTTTTTACAGTACGCATACATGGAATAATGTGCATTTTTTAAGTTTTAAAACTCATCCACTTCGATCAGGCTAGGCATTTGAAATTTTGAATTTTGGCTAGATTGTTTTTGATTGGCTACCTGTAAAGGCTCATTTCCATGGAGCGATGTCGAGCGAGGCTTGGCGGGGCGAGAAAAGCGCACTTGCTTCAATCTCGTATGGCGGCCATGTTGGCAAAAAAACGCCCCCCGCAAGGCGAGGAAATTCCGAGCCTTTGATTGGCTATGGCACGCGATTTTCTCGCTTTCCACGCTCCATGGAAATCCGCCTTTATGCAGGTGAGTACAGGTATGCATATCTATAGTGAACCGAACCTGACATTTCGATGACGTCAAAGGCGGTAGGCGATGGCTTCCAGGTGAAATGCATCTTTTAAAACTGCATTTATACAAAGTTACAGTGCTCAAAAAATTCGCATAAAATTCACACCTGCATTTCAGCACCTCCTCTTTCGTTTCCGCCACTTAAAATCGGCCGTGCAGCCAACCCATTCATGAAATTATGTTCTGTACGTATAATTAATTTTTAATCTGTGGAATTGTTTCTTACATTTAAGTCCAAACAATAGTAAAAATAATACTAATTTTTTATATTTTCTCTACAAATAATTATTTGGTAAATTAAAAATAATAATAATATTTAAATTTATTCTTCTTATAATATATAAATAAATGAACTCGCTTTTGCAGCTTGAGAAGTTTACTACCACTTTGTTTTTTATTGAAAAAACTGAAAAGAAAATTTCCCATAATATAATACATTATTATGCAACTTTTATATTCTCAGGGGATATATACTAAATACAGATATAATTTTAATTACTTACTTTTTATTCTCTGCTACTTACGTTTAAAATCATTAAATATTCTCTAAAGTATTCTTGACTGCATAAAAGTTACATTTTTTTTTTATAAAGATGAATTATAAAGTATGTACTTTATGTATATATATGTTACAAAGTTCTACAACTAGCATATTAAAGAAGTAAGATAAAAAGGTTCTATTTAGCTGTGCTGGCTATCACGTTTGGTTTAAACTGGCACACAGAGATATATTTGCATAAAGCCTGAGCCCTGCAGTTCAACTGCATTGAGATCAGCTTACCCAGGTTTTAATGGAAGCGATGTGAGTAGTTTGAAGTTATAAGAAAGACGTAACTCCTATACAGTTCTTCAGTGTGAGATAACAACGATCGGAAAGAAGTTATTATAGTAATCAGAATGTTTTAGATAAGTGCTTTCTTATTGTTTCACAATGGAGTATCAACCTCAATTTTTTTTATTGCAGAAATGAATAGAGGGTGCAAAGTTATGCTACCCTGATTTTTTTCAGATTTTTTAGAGCCCGGGAAGAGTTTTTAAAAAATTATTGAAAGTTCTTTTTGTGACGTCACGAGACGCTGCTCCTTAAAAAAAATAGGACTTACCGCCGCGTGACGTCACATAAAGGACTTTTAATAATTTTTTTAAAAATACTTCCCGGGCTCTAAAATATCTGAAAAAAATCAGGGTAGCATAACTTTGAACCCTCTATCCATTTCTGCAATAAAAAAAAATGAGATCGATACTCCATTTGTACCTGTTTTTTAATATTAAGCTTTAAACATTGTTTATCATATATTTTTGTTATATACAATGGACAAACTTTTAGAAAATGAAGGAAAGTGTAAATATTGTATTAGTGAAATTCAGAAGATACATTATTTTGTCAAAATTTTAGTGCTCTTTAGTTTTTTTTAAAAGCTCTGACTGAATTTTTACTAGTTTGAAGATTTTACATGTTTAATTTTTAAATATAATATAATTAATACACTTAATTGAGCTAAAAGACATTGTTTATACTTACATAATTCAAATGATAATAACTTTACGCAGTAATTTATAATTTTAAATTGTGATGCATATTTCCTACAAAAAAAAAGAGTAATTTGTTGCTTTATGACATAAAAAGATTAAAAATACTGACAATTTATGATAAAAATATAAAACATGTTCAGAAATGAGAGCGATATGCTTTGCGTGTGAGTATAGTTAAAATTTAATATTTTATTAATTGCCTCTAAACGCTTATTTCGCCACTTTGGCCCGGTGTAAAGACACGCAAGATGTGGCCTGCACGCAAAATACGCACGGTTCTAACGCCGCCTGGACATTCACTTAATTCTCTGGTGGCAACTGCTCAATCAGCACCACCCTCGATAATATCTGGAACTAAACTCTTTCGTTCTTAGCGACAATAAAAAGCAAGGAGTTGTTCTTGCTGAAAGTATTTTAATAGTCGCTATCCAAGCTAAATTTAGAATCTGTGAGTTTTAAAATTTTATTTTCAAAACATTTACAATTGCATGACAGTGAAAGAGGTTAAGTTTTACACTATATTTGAAATTTAAAAATTAAATTTGCGTTTTTTTCAACACTTCTGGTATCAATTTTTTAAGTCCTAAATATGTCATTGATTGTTACATAGTCATATAAATGCAGGTAAAATATTACATTAACCTGACAGCAGTGAGTCTTCTAAAGGATTGTATGTTTTGGACGGTCAGCGGTTTGTAGTAATGACTCGGCCACCACAGTACGTGTCTAAACGCTCCTTGCGTGGCTCCTCGTCTTTGCCTGCCTGCTGCTGCAAGCAAAGCGGTCCCGGACCTGACTGACTCTCGGGGGAAGAGGAGAACGTGACCAACTTTCCTACCCCCGGGACCACGACACATTAGCTGGGCTATAGTCAGAACTGGCAGAGTTGCTGTGACGTCACACTACAGTCAGAGTCACGGTTACAAAGCTATCGCAAGTTATTTTCAATGTGACATTATATAAAATAATATTCCTTGATATCGCATGATATCAGTAAATTCAAGAAATATATTAGCAATAATTGGATATCTTCCCTGATCTAAAAATATAAGGTACGATTCACAAAGCAGTTAGCCAGGTTTCTAACAACGTTTAGCTTATCTACTTTTAACTATACCTGTTTTACGTTTTAAACTACCTAGTTTTAAACGTGGTTAAGCTAAACGTGGTTAGAAACCTGGCTAACTGCTTCGTAAATCGCGCCCATATTTTTTAAATCCCAGGTATGAGAGTGTAAAATTTTTGTCAAATGTGCACAAATTTTTCTTTATTATCACTGCATTTAGTTCCTTTCATTCTATTTTATAGCAATCTGATGCATCCACAATTCACCAGATTAAAACTAATGTAGTATTACATTTATATATCACAGATTAAAAATAAAACATTAACAACATTTATATATGTTTGCTGTTATGCTTTAAAATATTATAAATAATTAAAATAGCATAGATATGAAGTTCAATATGTGTATATACAGTAATCTATGGATTAACTGCAAATTATAATTTAATTTGAGTTGGGTTTATGGATGTCAGTTTTAGCTTTATTTACATCAAATTTATTCATGGTGCATGGAATATGATATTATTTATTAGTTTTTAGATGTAGCACAAATTCAAACCTATACTTCAGAGAATATTATAATACATTTGAAATTTGAATAGTAGCATTGAATATAAATATATATATTATAAGAGAGGAAAGAGCAGAATTACTTCAAAGTATATTGTCAGGCTATGCACGCACTATATACTCAAATAATTTGACTGATTAAACATAATGAATGTTACTGATTATCGAGTCTCACAAAATTATAGATTCATGGTTTAACTACTTTAACTTAAAGGCCTTCTGAACCTTTTCACAGTATTAAGTGCACGGTTAGCTTTGCTTCAGTGTGATTCGGCTGCATAATTTTTTTGGTTTCAGTAGCACAAATATCAGAGATAATAGCCGATGAAGAAGCACCTGTGACGTCACTCACGCTCATTCAGCGGCGACAATATAGGGAAATCCCTGCAAAAGATAGGTTCACTCCCGCTGCAACCACGGCCACAATTTGACTTCTGGAATTTTGAAACTTTACCAGGGCAGTCTAGATAGTATTTGTCAAATAGCCTGAAAGATTTTTTTTTGATGACATTCATACAAACCGAGTTATTGCGGTAGAAAGAGGAGCAAAAATGTTGTATGGGAAAACAATGTTAAATTTTTAGCTTATCTTGCAACCGCAAGAACTCAATCTGTACACACGCCACCAAAAAAATTCTTTCAGTCTATTTGAAAAATACTATCAAGACTGCCCTGGTAAAGTTTCAAAATTCCAGAAGTAAAATTGTGGCCGTGGTTGCAGCGGGAGTGAACCTATCTTTTGCAGGGATTTCCCTATATTGTCGCCGCTGAATGAGCGTGAGTGACGTCACAGGTGCTTCTTCATCGGCTATCTCTGATATTTGTGCTACTGAAACCAAAAAAATTATGCAGCCGAATCACACTGAAGCAAAGCTAACCGTGCACTTAATACTGTGAAAAGGTTCAGAAGGCCTTTAATGTAACTAAATTTCCACTCCCTAATAATTTTAACATAGAAACAGCTTTGTTTAAAATTTATTTAATATGATTTATTTTGAAAACTCCCAAGTTTCAATTGCATAAAAAAACATTATAAGAAATATTTGTAGCAGTTATTTTTTTGCTTGAAATGTTATGAAAAAATATTTACATTATTCCGAGTGAAATTAATTAACAAATTCTCGGTATTAAACAATAGAGAAATATGAAGAAAAAAATATATAATTATTAAATAAGGCCAAGAATTTTTTTAACTGTGCACATAATTAAATTAACGTTTTATATAGTTACAATATCAAATAGATCAAAGATACGGCTCAGCGGAAATGCAGTATACCGGGGCAGTACCTAATACAGGCCATAGCCACCTCCTTTCCTATCCTTGTAACCTCGTACTCCAATCTCCTTTCATCCGAAGGGTTGTCGGGTACCCTATAGACATTAGAATGTATGGTTCCAGCCTTTCCTGACTGCTCTCCATCCCTTTCTCCAGATTGGACAGGCTAGACATACAGGAAAGTTTAAAATTTGTATCCTGTATAATGGGGCCACCTAATCCGTGGTCTGCACTGGATGAAATAAATAAATAAGTTGCATATCTCAGAATAATAGTTACACTGTGCTGTAACTAGGCAGGAAACCAGAGACACTTAACACTTAACCAATTAACTTGTCATAATGTATAGATTTTTATTTGAATTTAAATGTTATTGTGTTATATATAAATATATTATAATATGGTTCTAAAATGTGATGTTTAAATGGACACAATTTTAATTATTATAATAATTTTATATATCATACTTTTAAATATTGTTTGGGTAAATGTGTTTAAATTAATTAAATTTAGAAAAGCTAGAATTAAGTATGTTACATATTTTATGTAATAATTGACGTGATCCATGCTGTACAGCCTATGATCGAAATAAAAATTTGAACTAAAATTAACTTATACTGTATTACGTGCCATGATAAAAATAAAAATCTCTGACTTTCCATAATCAGTACCGTATGGATTCTTTCAATTTTCTCAACTTTGTTCAAAAATTTTGTTTGTACTTCGTTAGAAAGAAAATGCAGTAAATTAATAAATCTTCTGTTCAAATATAAATAAAATATATTTTGAGTGTCATGCAAAATAAATCTAATTTTGTCAACGTAATGTAAATCGATTTAAACCCGCCACTTGGTACAAAATAAAGTAGATTTTAAAACACTTACGTTGACAACGTATACATATGTATTACATCATTATAACATGTATATAATATATATACAGTGTGCTTTTATATAATTATGTATTAAATCGAATGAAGCAGCTGTAGAGTGGCTATGGTACAAAAATACTGACAAAAATTTACATGCATAAGTAAGTAAGGCTTGGAGCAACATCAGCACAGATTTGAATATGCAGTTTGACCAACAATATATTTAATTAAACATTGACCTATTTTATTTAAATTATATTCTATTTGAAACGAGATTTTATTTTTAGAGAATAAACACTTGTTTTGAAGCTGGCTTTTAGTGTCATATTATGAGAGAAAATATTATTTTTACTAACGCGTGGGATGCTTTGTTGACCAGATGAAACGGTCGTATTGCAAAATTAAACCATCATGTTCATTAGGGTCAATTTTATACACAACTACATTGCAAGATCAACCAAGAGAATATGCGTACTGTAGCTTCTCTGTAACCTTCTCTCTTGCCGGCCCTTCCACTTAAATAAACTAGAGTTTATTTTCATTTTATTAAGCAGTCATGTGAAAAGTGTGCGTAATTTCAGGATAGAAAATCTTTTCATCGTGCTTCAAAGGTTCTAATTTTGGTGCGGTTTTACAAAATGTAATATATCAAATAAAGTAAAAAAAAAAAAAAAAAAAAAAAAAAAAAAAAATGAAGTTATTTATTCAATATATTATATCATTGGTTTTCATTTTTCTCTCTATATTATATATGAGTAAATAATTATTCTGCTGTACTGAATATGCCATGCCTGCTTAATATGCCTGTTAAATTTTTGGAATAAAGCTATTGACATTTCAATATTTAATTTATCACGTGATGTAATGAGAAAAATAGAAAAATAAAATGTAAGGGGGGGAGAAAGATTACATAATTACACGAGTTGCGTAGGTATAGATGGTTGTACCCACCTTTTCTTAGTTGTATTTTATTCTATATTTATTTTGTATTGCTGTGAACAATATGGGGTGGTAAGGGTATGGGAACTTTCTAAATAGTTTTGTTGTTATTTTTGAGAAACTTTTAAACGAAACTTAATAAATTTGTATTATTATTTTGTTGTTATAACAACAAAGTTTTATAATAACGTCATATCAGACAGGTCAGACAGAGCGTCACGCATCTCCGCGGCGGCCGCGAGAGTTAGTCAATTCCGGACCGTCACGCCACTGCCGTGTACACACAATGGGATCACTTAACTTCACATTGCAGCTTAAGTAAAAGTATAATTTTAGGCCCGTTGAATTTAATAAACGCCTAATTATCTAATAACTGATTCTTGACAAAAAATTTACATTTTGTGACATTTTAATTTATAAATGATTAAATTGTATATATACAGTCCATTTAAGTTAAAAATACCAAATATGACCGGATCGAAAAAAAATATATATATACTGAAACATATATAAATTTTCTACTACAGTTGCGTAAGTACTTAAAAGAAGGCAAAATTTAAAGCATGTATATATATATAGGGGTTATCCCAAAACGTTCTGCAATTATATATAGAACGTTTTGCTTATCCAGACTCTCTGGGATTATTTCTGATGGTGCTATGACGAACCTTGTCCCCCCACCCTCCACCTTTCCCTTCATTTCCCCCATCTTTACCGCAGCTTCTGATATGCAGTGAGTAGAAACATAACTTCGTCCCATCGATCGTCGGAAATGAAATAGAAATAAATAGAAAAAAATATTTATATGAAACAAAAAATACGTTGTATGTTTTTTTATAAATATATGCCGCAGTGTAGAAATAAAGTTATATTTGTTGCTTAGCTTTTCATAGTTTTCCGTTAGAAAAAATATTGACCTAATATAATTTATAAGTTTGAATTGGATAACTTTTTAAAATTTGCAGCTGCAGTATAATACAAGTCAATGTTTTGCTTCATTTTATCGTATTACATTTCTATAGTTTGTTATAACACTTTTTTTCCTCAAGTCATAAAAACTAAAACAAACAAAAATACATGCGTTTTCAAGTTATTTATTATTTAAAAAAAAAAAGATTACAATTTGTTAAAGTTTGTATTATAAAATATATGATCAGAAATATTTTTACTAATATGTAATAATATCATGAACAGCATATTATAAGTTTGTGCAGCAAGAACCAATAATTTATCCTGCTAAGCAATTGTGAGACAATAAAGTTGTTGAATAGAAAAAGAAGAAAAGAATAAAAAAGAAAAAGAGGATGAGGGGGGGAGGGAGGGAGCTTTTTATTTTTTTTATTTTGGTGAATTGTAAAATTTAAAAACTAATAATCATCATCCTATAGAGTTTATTTTCTCTCATGCATCATGCTGTGAATATCATTAAGTACGTATATTTATTTTTTGTACAGAAAAAATGCGTCCTTTGCATTGATCAGAAATAATTTAATCTCTATAGACTCTCTCCCCTCAATAATCAAACAAAAGCTTTCAAATATATTATCATTGACACAATTCATAAACAACAAAAAAGTTTGAACAGTTTTTTTTTAGTTGCTATAGAAACAAACAAAAACTTTATTATAAATATATGTGGGACGTAATATTATATATTTATTTTGATGTTAGAAACTCACACACATATATGGTAATGTATATGAAAGTTAATCGATTTTGTTGTAGCTTCCATTAGTGGCTGATGAACGATCAGAGTACAAACAACTTTAACATTACTTATTAGGAGTTAGTGCCACCCCCTCCTTATACTGCAAGTGACTTCTTGGAGCAAGCTTTACATACTTCCATTATGTAATAATAACACTCAACAACCTACGTAGTTGATACTAATTTGATAACTTAAGAGAAAATACGTAGACTTTTAAGTTAAAAAAATTGTAAGTGATTTATTTTCAAAAATTACTGATTTAAAATACAAGTTAATTGTTTTATTATTATAATTATATTTGATTTAATTAGTACATATGCTTTTATGATAAATGGATGGATATATCGATGAATTTAATGTCGACAGGATAGCACATCAAGAATAAAGCACACTATATAGTTGTAATCTATATAAAAAAAAATAGGTGCTTTGTTAAGGAGTACTCGTACCATTGTAGTACGTCAGTTATGTAATGTACTGTATTTATTACATGCACTCTTACTAAATTAAATGTAATTATGTTTTGAATCGATGTTTTTACTGTAATATGCGCTGATAAATTATACTAGCTGCTTATAAATATACTTTTATTTTATTTAGGGTTAATATTTGACATTTTAATTTATTTTACTTTTTATTTTACCGAACAGCTTAACGTAGTGGTTTGATCTCTGCCTATCGCTTGGGAGACCCAGGATCGCTTTCTGCCTTGGCTCAGGTGACTTTTTGTTACTTGGAGCTGAGGTATGGCAGCGAGTTCTGGTAAGTTCCCGAGAGATGGCATGTATATATGTATATGTTCTTCCACTATATTGCTTGTATTCGGGAGGTGCTGAAGGTCGTTCCTTTTGGTGCCGCCTGCCTTCGACGGTGGTTTTCTGTGGTTTCCCATCGTCACTCCCAGGCAGTTCCTAACACAAGGCCACAGCCGCCTCCTTTCCTATCAATCCTTCCAACTGTTGTCAATACTGTTGTTAAGTTTGAATGCTTACACCAATAGCCAATAGCAGAATAATATAATTATGCTGTAGTAAGCTAACATTGTAATAAATAAAAAAAAAATAAATATTTAATATGAGAAATTTAAATTGTTTGACAAAAACAACAATTTGAATCTGAATAGCAATACAGTTATTATTAAAGATATGGTTATATGGTAGGAAATGATAATGTCTTTGTTTCTATAATCCTGGAAATAAAATTGAAATAATTGAATACACTATTGTAAATTAAAATAGATTCTTTTTATTTCTGAACAATTTATTTTCGTACCTTTCAAATTAAATTATAAAAAAAATGATTAAATTGTTCCTAGAAGTTAAAATAAAAAACATTTTTATTCTAAAGTTTTAATAATTATTAAATCTAAAAAAAGTTCTTTCGTGACAATTCATAAATAATTGACAAAAACTTTTCACCTAGCTTTTCATCTCTCTCCTTCGTTTGTTTCAAGGAAAAAAAAATTATAACAAGCTTTTTAATGAAACTAAAATAAATAATCTAAAGCTGCCTGTGAAGCAAATTTTCAACCTTTCAAAACTCGACGCCCTACAAGAGAAAAAAAATATATATAAACGAAGTCATAAAAATATATTTTTATGAAAAAATATAAATATCACCTTTCATGCAAAGAGTTCTTTTTTATGGATGAAGTTTTAAACATTTTCTGCGGTCGTGTGGAAATTGATCTTGTATAGCAAAAAATAAAAATAGTTTAGTTAAATCAACAACATTAAATTATTAATTTTAATGAAAATTACCAACTACAGATTGCATGTAATGTTGATTTAAAACACATGGCATATTTAAATTTCTCGTCTGTACTTAAGAAAACTTTAAAATAAACTTTCATTGCTTCCATTAAAAACATTAACAAATATTTTCAACGAGTGTTTCAAAACATCTGCAATGTATTTTATGTTGATATTCAATAAAAGAGACTGCCAACTTCAAAACTTCACTTTCTGATAAAGTTTACCTTTTATATCTATTAGGTGTTGTGATAAGAAATCTTATCACAAGGAATCTTATCATAATACATATATGATATATGATTTTATGTTGTCTTATCATAAAGTGCAAAGAGCTGGTTTTGAAACTGATGATCTCATTAAATCATTAAAAGTACTGCACTCCCCCCGATGAAGAGTTGAATGATACATACACGTACGCCAGGAACGCCACCATCGGAAAATGTACGAATTTTATTTCATTTTATAAAAAACTCGGCATAAGACTTCTTGTTTGGTCTTTGCGTGGTATATGCGTGTTAAAAATATTAATATAAGAATGTACATTTTCTCCGTGTAAGTGTTAGTGGTGTTCTGAGAGCGGGAAGGAAGCAGCGAGGAGCGCGCAGTCATAAGTCTCCGTGGGGAGGACGGCTTGCGTGAACCAAGAAAGGAGTTAACAATCACGAAAGTTCGCCAGACTAAATTTATTTCTGATACGTCTTACTTGTTAGTAAAATTACTGTATGCAATGATTTCTATTGTTCACTGATGATAATTTATCAATGTAAAAAAACAAAAATCATGTGATTTACTATATTATAGGGGGATAGAAATATTGATGAAAAGAATTCTTTCATGTTCTATTATAATGACAAATAAATATTATTTTTATAAAGTATTATTTAAAAATATAAGTTCTCTGATTTTTATTCCGTGCATGTCATTGCACCTACACAAAAATTGTATAGAAGTTATTCACCAAAGAACTTCTAAAGCATGGATTTTAGTCCAGAAAAATTTAGTGTTCGATTTAGCACGTATATAATGCATGAAATTTGATATACCAAATTCAGTGCTAAAATTTTCTAGGCTAAAATATTTGAATAGTCACTTATATATTTCTCACAAAATAATATTATCAACATAAAATGTAATAAACAATATGATAAATATTGTATATTACAGAGTTTTATTGGTACACAACAAAGGTTTAAAAATAAACAAACTTGCCAAAATACACATGTTCGGCTCCGAGCTATTCAACTTACATGCGACTAGATAGTAGACAGTAAATTGAGTAAATCCAAATCTTGATGTATGTTTTTTTTTTTTTTGCTGGCTATAATACCAGACGGTTTTGTGTTTCACTAAAAGATAAAAAAAAAAAAAAAAAAAAAAAAAAATGCGGAGAAATGAAGACACTAGGATATTAATATTTTCTCTATATGATATGGTGATCTATATCTACGAATAAAATTGTAAAACAAAAGCCAGGTTATTTTAATAGACTTTTGGCCTGTAAGAATATGGAAATAAAATTTTATTTCTTTGATATTTGTAAGCGGAAAAGGAAAAATAAAATTATTTTAGTAAAAAAATATGTAAATTTAATTTTAAATTGTCTATAATCGATAAAAAAAGTTTTAAAAAGTAACATTTTGTATTGCGTTGTAGCTATAGGTTAAAGTACGTACATTACTATGCAGGCTGAGTTTTACCTGCACCGTCATTTTATTTTTTTGTCGTTCTTCTTTTTTGTGTGTTATGTATGCAAACTAACCATCGGAAAGAATCTAAATTTTAAAAAATCAAAGAGGGAAAAAGTAGTCCAATAACATTCGCCTTGAAATACTATCTTATAGAATCAATAGCACCGACGTGAGACACTTTTGTATGTTATGTCTTTGCCAAAAAAAAAAAAAAAAAAAAAAAAAGAGCCCACACACAAATTGGCTACTCTTTTTATTCGACTCTTTTCCTGCAATGTTTAGCTACGTTTGTGGTTTGCTTTGAATTCAGAATCATGCAAATAAAAACTGCCACGTAGAGACTTATTGTTGACTTTAGACATTTGCACGTAAACTTATATACAAATCCCTTACAGTAAAATGTTGTGTATTTTTTTATGGTTATTATAATATATATTTTAAAAAAAACTTTAATATTTTCTTAGCTTGTACACTTGTCGCATATGAAAATTCCCCATTTATAGCCTAGTTAATTATCATGCACTGTTATTCTTACAAGGCATGGTGTTTAACTGATTAACAAGGTCGCAAAGCGAAATTTTCCGAGGCGATTACTTTACCTTTAAACTTAAAAAATCTTAGGAAATTCGAAATTCAAAATTATTTTATAAGTTCCTTAAATTGCTTGTTTGTATACAGTTTTTTAAAGTTATGGTTATATGACTATCATATCATAGACAATTTATTCTTTTAAATTATAACAATACGATAAAAGATAAAAGTCTAGTATATATATACAGCATATGATTTATTATTTACATCAGCTGCTAGCCAAATATCACCAAGTATCACTCAGTATTTCTCTCAACAGAGAACTTACAAGCGCAACAATTTATTTCAAAAGAGGCAATTGCTTCGTATTTTTTCTTGGGTTATTCCCAACAAGTTTATTTTTATTCGTTTTTTTTATTATTATTTTTTTGGCTTCCAGCTAGTATAGGAAATATGTTTAGTGTCTAGTTGTGGGAATTAAAAAAAAAAAAAAAAAAAATTGTGTGCATGTCATATGGTCAAATATATTTGGCAAGGTATATATGTCTGATAAGGCGTTCATCAAAATATACACCAATTTTGTATACAATTTACACATAAATATAAAATAACACAAATATTAATATATTATTTAATTTATATAATATATTTGGTTTCTTTGTTATAAAATTAATTACAATTAGTTCTATTGTATTTTTTTTTTAAAAATAACAGCATCATCAACAACAACAACAACAAATTAAACATAAAAGGTTACTTTAGGCCGAGGGAAATTAGTGTTAATATGTGGGATGAAAGGGCAGAGAAACACCATGCCGCATTATTTGCCTGCACCAACAACATTTTACCTGCTGCGAGGTATTCTGCTAAATCAACATGAAATTAGGATTAGGACTGAGCGTGTAGGACGTGCGTAGGTCTTTCAACAGCCGCTGCCTGCTCTCTTTATTTTCTATGTAAATTCATGTAAAAGGAGTATATGGAGAGAGAGCTGCTGCTAGCACCGCCCACACAACGCAATGGAATTCTCAACTCAGCTCGCATTTTGCTCGTTCTCCGTGCACAGCCGGGGTATCACTTCTTGTCTGGTTGAATGTTGAAATTCCGCGGTCCAATTCTGTTTTGTTTAACACGAACTTCACTAATTAGCTTTGTTAAATTTTCAAACGACTCTAAACTAATTGTAAAGTTATGTGACCTTTTTACTTTAATGTTTAACTTTTAAAACGAAACAAGAATTTTTATAATAATAATTCTGTTTCTTTTTTATAAAATAATTGTAAGTGAAATAATTATCAACGAGATCATGTTTTTATTAGACTTCTTGAAAATATTATAATTTAGCTATTATTAACGTTGTCTTTGTTCCCATATCGAATTATACGTAGCTTCGCAAAACCAAGAATTAATTCACTTTTTTTTATTTGCTATGTGCTTCAGAAATAGAATTATTAACAAGCTTAAAGCTTAACATTTTGTAAGGGATTATACCATTCTGACATATTATATTTTATAACAGTAAAAAGCTGGTGTATGTATATAAAAAAAATGTTACGCATATATTAAAATAATAATCTCTCAAAACTGCTACTATATACAGCATATATATTTTTTGGAACAGTGAAAATGTTATTGAAGGAAAATATTGTTGGCTCGATTATTATTTTATGAATCAGATACGGCAAATATTTATGCCTAAAAGTTATAAATTAAAACTTGTTATCGTCACCATTTATTTTATAAATATTATTTTAATGATCTCAAAATTCTTCCGACTATCTTACAAACCTTAATAACAAAGTTTTGCCGTATAGAAAGTTTCACCCTCCGATCAACATAAAGATAACTACAAGTGAATTAAATAGCTGATGTTGGTAGAATGTTGTAGATTATTTCCTACAAGTTGATCGGAAGTTTCAGTGCACGTACACGATGTAAATTATTTGTAAACTGCCTGACTGTGAATGGATGCGATAGTACGAGGGAGTATTGTTCCGTGATCAATAGGACATCGATCTGATAGCAGTAGTTCGTTTGTCGGGACAACATTAGCAGCAAACATTGTGGGGAGCCGTCTCTGACGTCATAATTGTACACTCTACACCATGGAATATATCCCAATAGAAACAATTCAATTATGTATTTTTATTACATTTTAATGTAATATGTGTATTTGTTAGATTAAAACGGTATTACACAATACAATTTTTCCTTACAAGAAAACTTTAGCTCTATTTGTTTGTATGTAGATGAAATTTTCTTGTAATTAGTAAAAAAAATGTATGCAAAATTGTGTCTTGTAATACAGTGTAATTCAAAGTGATCAAGGATGCAGTTGCCTGGAAACTCACTAGTGGTGCTCGTGTCAACTAATTAGTTTACTGAATGATCATGCGAAATCATCGAGAGAACTATACCCTAGTATAATTTAGGATAGGTTTGAACACTTGTTTGAACTACAAAAATATAATTATTAATTTCTATTACATTCGAATATAATTTTAAGGAAATAAACTTGTTTAAAAATGAACTGGAAAATAGTATTTTAAATTCATTCATAATTTAGAGGCAGCCTGTGATGACGTCACGTCATAGATCGTAGGCCGTACGCTGGCTGCTCGATTGAACACGATGTATTGTGTCTCCCCCTTCCTTTTCCTCTGGAGTGTTTTACAACAAGGCGGGAGCTGCCCCCGGGACGACTACCACACAACACGTCGTATTATTCGCGCCCTCCCTAGTGCGGGTATGGGGTGAATAATGTCACTCAACTCTTTCTTATAGTGCAAATTTTAAATTTTTATTTGAGTGTTATTTATGCACTTACAACAAAAATATAAAAAAAAATAAGAGAAAAAAATACCTAATATAACAAAAATTATATCTAACCTGTCATAGTGTTAATGAAATTAATAAGCTGACACTTTTAAGTTAATATTCATATTATAATGTTATGAAAAAGACAAATTTAAAGCAATTTAAAGTTGAGTGTTTTGTCAAAAAATTATATTAACCTTTAACATTGCGTGACTGGCTACAAAAAATGTCATTTTATCGAAATAATATTTTCTTCTCTTCGTGAAAGAAGAAATCGATGTTCGCATGAACATAAAATATTTCCACACTCTTTTTTATTTTTTTTTAAATATAAAAAAATCGTGTCATACATAGTGACATTGTAATTTAACATATAAACGTGATGAATTATATTTACATTTCAAATATTTGATTATCCGACACGTGGGTGTAATTGAATGATGTAGGACGGCAAGAATCGAAGGTTTCAGAGTGTGTCAAGTGAGAGGGGGAGGGGGTAAACAAACATAACTCCTCCAGATTGCGACGGGAGAGAAGAGGGAGGTCGCGAGGGAAGGGGGAGGTTGCGTGATTTACGGTCCAGGGAGCGCGGAGAGCTAGGACGCCTCTGGGAGGAACCAACGATAGATGGCCAAATCTGTGCTAAGGTAAGGAGCATTGATTCTACAAGGACAATGACGTAAACTGCACCAATCATATGCTCTCCTTTTAAATCTCGTATTTCAAAGTTGTTAGTTATTAAATAAGAAGTTTCGAAAAATATTGATTTTCGTGATTTTTGATCGCGTGTTTTAAGCATCTCAAATGTGTGATATAGCGACTCAAGCGGGACTCGAACCCGCATCTTCCGCTTGCCGTGAATGCATAATTATAATTAATAGAAAATTATTTTATGATTCTTAATATTCTTTTCATTTTTTTATTATAACAATAGATTTGCACCCTTTTCCTTTTTAGATATCCTGTTATAATGAGGCTACCATAGAGTTTTCAATTTTCAATGTAAACTCTACTTACTAGATTTATGGTTGTGGATAGCCCCTGAAATTTATGCAACTTCTCTAGCATAACGGTGGAGACATTTGCATAGTTTGCGTCTCCACAGGGGCATAACATGGCGGACGACGGTTAGACAGGAGGAAAGGAGAAGTGTCAGTCCACCCCATAATCCGAGCTGTTGACCCTTCCTATAAGTGTCAATTAATTATATATTAAGGTGTATCCACGACACTTCTTAATACAATAATAAGTTTAGGAGCAAGTGATAGCTAAAGAGGAGAATAAATGTATTATAATAATTTGAAATTTAATCATGTCGAGATTTTGACCAGCGCAAAATATTGAATGTCTTCTTGTTTTCTCTTATTTTGTCATTGAAATTTGAAATGGCCTATTTTACTATTTTATTTTATGACTACATTAGTTCTTAAAACCAAGCTTGTCTATTTTATAACATTTTATTTGTCAATATATAATATTTTTTAAAAATTTAAACGTTTTCTTAGAAATATTAAACTAATAATAATAAATATAGTATGTCTATAAAATTTTATTTTCGTCGCGTGATTTTCTCATATAAAAATATACAGAAAAGAATTGGTATAATTGATCACTATCCAAAAAAAAATAAAGTTATATTATAATGTGTGCCTTTTCATTCAAACTTAACTGTACCGTTTATGTGATGAAAATTCTATAAATAAATTTACTAATTTAGACATTATACATTTTAGTAGTTGTATTTTAGAATCCAGTATCATATTCCAGTGACCGTGGACTTGTTAACATAAAGGAAACTTCGCAATATCATCTTGGCGTGCTGTTTTAATGTGCAGGTAAAAAGTATGATCGAGGTTGCAAAATTCAAACGAAAGTTGAAGATGATGCAATCACAACTATAAATTTTCTGAGAAATTTTTATCTCAACCGTTTGTGGTTTAATTACTATTTTATTGCCACATAATGATTTGAAGGTGCTCTAAATTCATAAAATTTTGTTGTAGATTTACAATTATGTATATTCTATCCTCGTTTACACTCAATTGTACAAATCTGTAGAGGTATTCATTGATTTCCTCTATAAGTTTTCACTTATGAAATTTGAGCTACAAATATAATATATGGTTACAAATTAATTTTAAACGGATTCTCACTGAAATTTATTTACGGTGTAGCAGAAGGCACGTGAATGGAGAGGGGCTGGCCAGCTCAGTGCGTGCCGAGTATGCATAACGTTGGCTCATTGAATACAGTAACCTTCGGCCATGGTTTGCCAGCACTGGTCAGTACAAAGAAGAGGTATTACCGTGTTGGAAGTTGGGTGACGTAAATTCTTTTGTGTGCCGGAATGTTTTCAGATTGACATGAGTTTGCATACGACATTTTGTTGAAAAATTGTGTGCTTTATTCAATGGAATATTACCATTAGTGTATGTACTTGATTATGTTATGTTTTCTTTGTATACTTTAAATTTAAGCGAAATTTATATGAAGAGAATTATAAACTCTACCTCACACGCGCCGCACAAACACACGCAAACTATTTTGATTATGTATAACATTGATTCCTCGTTATATAACATCTCTCTCTCTCTCTCTCTCTCTCTCTCTCTCTCTCTCTCTCTCTCTCTCTCTCTCTCTCTCTCTCTCTCTCTCTCTCTCTCTCTCTCTCTCTCTCTTTCTTTCTGAGCAGTAAACTCCCCTATATACTAATATTGACTTATAAAACATGGAAAATGTAAATTTTTGTGATTCAGATATCACATAACTGCATCAGTCATTCGTCAAACTGGGGTAATTTGTTGCGTCATTATTTTCATGTAATTTTATATTATAAATAGGAATATTATATTTATATTACTTTCAAGTATTTCTCCTCTTTTTTTATAACAATATATATAATATTAAATAAATATTTTATTAAAAAAAGAGAGAAGTTAAGTACTGAAAATAAACTGTTATAATGAATACAATGATAAAATTTAATTAGCTCTTATAGCATAATGTTTGATTAGCAAAGTTAATTGCTTTTTTTTCCAATATCAATCTGATATATATATATAGCAGTATAAAAGGGGAGAGACCATCCTATTAGCACTAATCTATTCGTTTTTACTTCAACCAATGAAAATATTCAAGTTAAAAAAAAAAAGTTCTTTCTTGAACAAGGTTTAATACAAAGATGTTATGTTAAATCCATACTGCTCTCTTGTAATCTCAGTATAGTGTGATAATTATCATGTTAGACAAGGCACTTATGCGTGAGCCTTCACGTACTCTGCTTGCTCATCAAGATTCCCTCCTACGTATAATATATTATGATACAATGCTCTAGATGAGGGGTTTCAAAATGGAACAGGGAAAATCCATTATGTTAGCAGTATATCTCTGGAGGCGGTTGCAATTATCTTCCCTTGCCAGAAGCTCACGGCGAGGAAGAGCGTGACACACGATGGAGTGATTGAATGGTGAGCAATCCCTTGGAGAACTTTGCTCAAAGGACTTCGTGCGAGTCATTAATTAATATTCAAAAAATATTTATTTTTTAATGTGTATATTGAAATCATATTGTATCTTGGTAAATTTACCTTTGATCACGATTTATCTCAAGTACGCAGTATTCATTTTCACCATCTCACTAACGGAAAATCGTATAATACATCACAGACTGCAAAGTATAGGGCAACGCCACGAGATTTTTGTGTTGCCTACTCACAGGATAACGCTCAGCTGTTTACCTCCCCTCCCTTCTCCTACTGTTGTCATACCGTACGCTTAAAACCGCTGAAAAAATAAATAAATAAATAAATAAAAAAGTTAGAAAAATTGACTTTGTTGCCAGGTATGATTATTTAAGGACACGAAACTGTAGTTTGCGTATTTTGCGTATCTTTATAAACTAGCAGATGATATGGAAACGACATAAATGTAATAATTGACGTACACAATTTACAATTAATTTTTTTCTACGTTTTCTCCCCTTACATTCTGCTGATGCAAAACAACACTATGGCGCGGCAGACTCCTGTAAACTATGCAATATGCGTTGCAGTGACATCACGTGAGACTGGCCTATTATAAGTTCATAATTTATTTGTATTTTTATGATTATAAAAAAAATATACTGAAATGTTGAAAATTAATGAAAAAATTTTACGAAGCCATGTATCGGTATTTATATTATTATGGAAATGATCTGAGAAAGCTGAGTAAAGAGTTCATTTAAATTGTTTAAAGAAGTGTCATTATAGTGCGCACGATAGTCATTACATAGATGAGTACGACGGACAATATGAACTGACAAGGAAGCAGCAGATGTTGTTGGTAATCCCAGGTTCATTTACATCTTCAAACATCTTCATTTCTCTTGCTTCGCAAGTACAGGCATGTAGTCTCATTAGTTGTCTAGACAAGCTGGCAGAGGCAGCAGCAGCAGCAGCCTAATTAGGGCGTTACAGCATGATTAGACCATCAATAGAGGGTGGGAGGAAGGGGGGAGGTTGCACCAGAGAGAGTATGTATAGTGGGCTTGCTCTCAAACCATCCTTAATGAATTTACTCTCGAGTTTACAGTGTTAGTAGCCGTGCAGAGGGTTCTAATGTTATATCATAATACATCTTTTGTGACTCATGAACTAGCTTTAATAAACTTCATACATACATGCATATATATAATACATATAATTATATTGAAATGTGTTACGTATTTTTGTGATCTAATAATGTTTTTTTTTTATATATTACAATTAGAAATTATATTTTAATGCCATAAAAAAAACACAACGTAAAAGTATTAAATGAGCTATGTTATAGAAATATATCAACACATTTTTATAGCAGGATTAAAAACGATTTAAAAAAAAAGCAACTTTTGTAATATATTTTCATTTTATGAACGATGAAAATAATATATTTGATATAAATATATGAAACAGCTGAGAGCAATAATTATAGTTCCTCTTTTACAAAGCTTGAACTTCCTCTGTATGTACATAAATTCTTTGTTTCAAAACGAATTATTCATGGTGGTAGCCACAATTTCTCCTCCCTATTCATGTGTGGCTGCTAGCCGGAGGCTGTTGCGGCGAGTCCGGTTCGTTCTGAGGCGCCGGGCAATCTCTCACACAGAGACTGGAAATGAGTTCTGGCGCTCTGGGCCTTACCGGAGGGGGGGGGGGGGGCGTTCTCTCCCCGGCCTCGTCCCAGCACTCGGGAGACATCTTTGTGTCACTCCCTCAAGCTATGACCTATTTCACGACAAACAATTATAGAACAACAATCAGATTCATAACTAGATATGCAGGAGAAACCATAAAGAGAAATTTTATAACCTTAAATAAATTATTTAAAAAGAATATTTAAGTAGCGTGGAATTAAAAAAAAAAAAAATCAGAGAGAAAACATCATATAATTTATTTCAATATTAAAACTGATTTCCTAGTAACTTCTTCTTTAAATCATTTTCCGATTATCTTAATGTGTGCATATTTCTGGCGATGTAAGAATGCAACAATGCTAATTTGGTCGGCAAAGGAACGCGACTTGCGGTCGAACGTCGCTGCGTACTGTGCGGGCTGCCTAAAGAGACGGCGGTGAACAAAGCCGTGTGGTGAGAAGGCTAATGAGGCAAAATCAGAAGCACGTGGGGGGGGGGAGCAACCTTATGGCACGTAAATCCACTCAGGAAACAATTTGAAGAGATAAAATTAGATCACAATTTCACATTAAAATATATTTATTCTCCCTCTTTTATGTCTATAGTACTGCGCTAAAGAAAAATACTTCAAAGGATCATGTATATTTTAAAAATTATATATATTATGAATAAGCAAAATAATATGATACTATAATGGATAATGAATTAAATTGTTATGCCAAAGAAATTGTAAGAAGTGGATATTTAAATTTCCATTGATAATTTTCAAATATTATCAATTCATTCAATCTGAATCTTGTCAGAACGTCATTACCGCTGTCACAAGGCGTCAATGTCACTCTCTATCGCAATGTTCTCGACCCCCAGAGCTAATATAAACAGCTGATACGTGAAGCTGCCTGCACGAAGGTTTTAGATGAACCTGATTGTATAACCGACACGCTAGCTCAGGAACAACACTGCCATTCAAGCATGCAGACAAAGATGAATAGACCCAAAAATTGTAATTACCGCAACAGTCCATACGATTTTTAATCTTTGAAAATATAAACTATTCTGTAATATTATTATATAGCAAATAAATCGACTAATAGAAGCGATTTATGTTTGTATTGTGTGTACAATTGAATTAAATGAAGATTTTGATGCTTGTTCATTGATCGATCTATTAATAGCCCACACTCCAAAAATAGCAAAATCACTGCGTTACCCCAAATTAATTAGATCATACAAAGACCTTTTTGCTATCTAAAGTGAGTTTAGTTCAAAGAGTGGTATATAAACAATCCTTCATAATTTTAAAATAGTAAAAAATTATTATTAATTAATTAATTATTATAATAACTTTAAGTATTTTTGTTGATTAATAAAAAATTTAAAAAAATATGAAAGTTATATTTTCAATTTATAGAAAATAACACATCATTGATTTGTTTATTCAAGTCTCACAGCAATATAACATGCAAACTTTAATTAATTTTCAATTGACATAAATAAATAATCAATTCTCTACATTTTCATATATACATTAAAATCAATTGCAATATAATACTATACATTTGTAACACAGTATGAACATGCATATTAGATTATTGCAGCAGTGCAGTGTTGCAAGCAATCAGGTATATATGTATATATATCACATAGAGCCGAGAGATGGACATGTTATTACATACGTGTTCCTTCCTGCCTTCCTCTCAATGTGATGTATATTGCATTCACGCCATCTGCCGGCACGATTGTGATGAACCACTTTGATTAAAATCGTATTAACTCATCTCAGTAGATATACTGACAACAACTCTAATATATGTGACGTCATAAGATTTTCTGATACATTATATAAGGGGATAATGAAGGTGAGATGAACTGTTTTGAGATAGATGATTATTTTCTTAGTCTTCCAAATAATTTAAAGTCATTGTTTTTATTGATTTTTTTAAACAGTCCCAAAAGGAGTATATAAGAAATACTATAAAACTTCAAAATGTATGTGTTCATTTTTTTTTTTTTAATTGATTCGTATTATTTTTTTATTATTTTTTTTTTATATTTATTCATGCAATTAAATATTTATATAGAAGCTTTAGTAAATTTGAGGTTGGATATAAGCCTATAAAATTATTTCATGTGTACTATAACTTGTGCAATTAATGACTAAATTGATTTTATAAAAAAAAAGGAATTCAAGCTTATTTTTACGTGGTGAACATTTATTATATTTATTAAAGTTTATTATGATAATGTAAACACAAAATTTACCAAAATAGCATGGGGAGCATGGTAAAAACGTCAAGCTGTCCAATTGACAAAATGAAGATGATAAAGTGGAACAATAAAGCATAAATCTGCACAGTATTCAAATGTACAATTTTACGATACAAGAATAAAATAAAACTTTTTGTATTGACCTGCCGCTTGCGTGGCTGCAAAACCGACGCCGCCGTTTCCGTTTTTTCTTAACATAAAATCTAACTTCCATCCGAGCTATAAAAAACGTATAAATTCTTTCCTGTTCAAAAAATATAATTTTAGTAGTAATATAATCTACGAATTTTTAAACTATAATACATTTTTAAACTTGGAATTTAGATACATAAAATATTTATAGATTTATTTTTATTAAAATAGAATTAATAGAAAAATACCTAACAGTTATTTGTGTAAAATTTTTCATCCTAATTTTTTATTATTATTTTTTTTTTTTTTTTTGGAACATGAATATATGCGTGCATAGATTCTACACTGACTGTGAGTTATTATTTTTTTAACTGCATTATATCCTTAATTGGAAATTGTTGTAAAAAAATTTGTTTATACTGATATAAAAACTATACAAATTTTAAGCTTTTAACTAATTGATTTTAAAAATGGGAATTGTTTAATTGAAAAACTTAATACTCAACATATTAATAAAATTCAGTTTTGTTTTAATATATATAATGAAAAATAAACGTGCTTGATAAATATTATTATAATACAAGAACTATTTAAATTTTAAATTGAAAGTATATCGATATTTAATTTCCTTATAATGTATTTGGATGAAAACAATGACTCAGGCAGGTTTTGAATTTTTGAAATTCATTAAAACAATTTCATTTGGGCAGATACGGAAATACATAAATTCGCAACGAGTCACCGAGATTGTTTCCCTCTGCTTGGCATAAATCGTATAAAAATTTGACCTCTTCTGCTATACTCTACAATTTCAAGTCGTGTATAATTCATGCCTTGCTGTGCTGAGGGCTGGATAAATTTCCTCCTCCAAAGCTACCTTCAAGTCCCACTTTTCACCTTCATTTCAAAATTCAAGCCTGCATATTGCAAAGTTTCAATAATACATTTCAAAATCTAGGGAGTACGTAGCTATGTAATAAAGTATTGATACAAAGTGAATTGAATGGTTTTGTATAGCATTCGTGAATTTTTTAAAAATGAAAAATTATCGTAAAGTGCTAGAACTTGTTCATTATACTGTACGGGGGAAAAAAAAAGGGCGCAAATTTTTTCAATGGCTTAATAGATACAACCTGGAAATAATGCTACATAAATGCAACGACTGTATACTGGTAAATAGTTCTTGACATAAATTTCGTTGAAAAAGCAAAGTCATAAATATTGAGACAATGCTGGGTGCAATTCACGAGTGAATGAGCGCGATTCACGAAGCAGTTAGCCAGGTTTCTAGTCACGTTTAGCTTAACAACGTTTAACTCTATATCTGTTTAACTAATAGGTGGTTTAATACTTAAACAGGTATAGTTGAACGTGGTTAAGCTAAACGTGTTTAGAAACCTGGCTAAGTGCTTCTTTAATCGCACCCAATATAACCAGATTTTTTTACGAATCACGGTTAGCGCCCACCAAATTCAACGATACTTAACTAAATGCGGAAAATGATAAACCTAATTATCCTGCTAAATAAAACCTGCTCCAATAACTACATTTTAATATAATATATAATTAATATTATATATTGGGCGCGATTCACGAAGCAGTTAACCAGGTTTCTAACCACGTTTAGCTTAACCACGTTTAACAAGGTGATTTAACACGTAAAACAGGTATAGTTAAACGTGGTTAAGCTAAACATGGTTAGAAACTTGGCTAACTGCTTCGTGAATTGCTCTCATTAAATTTTATATATGTATATATTTATACAATAATTAGTTTTACAATATAATCCAAGATTACCAGGTAGGTCTGCTATAATTGATTAAATTTCTACGTTATCTAGTGAATCCGAAAAACAAATATCATAAGTTAAATTTAATACGAAATTATTATGTTTGAATAATAGTAGCGGTAAATACAGTTAACAAATTCAAAGAAATGATTTGCGATTAAGTCTATAAAAAAATCTTAATATTTGTTACTGTTATTACCGGAGTTTGACTGTTGTAATAATAAAAAAAAAAAGAAGGTAATAAAAATCAGCTGTCGCTAAGAGCTCTGAAACACGCAATCTTAATTATAGTTAGAAGACATTATCAAAATTCATGAGAGACCCATTTATTACCACCCTAATAAAACAAAAATACAAAGTTATTAATACCAATAAATAATTAAATTTTTTATCAACCACTCGAGAGATAAATTTAAGTTAAGATAACAATAATATAACAAACTGAAAAGAAAAATAATATTTTGGTAATTGTTGCTTACTTCATAAATAACACGAGTAAAGGTGGATTCACAATTCACATGGTGATTTTTATCATGCGACGTGACACAAATAATGCGCACTTGCTGTGATATCCATTGGCAGCCATATTTGGCTATTAAAAAAAAAGAGCATCGCAATTAACGTGATTTCGCTGCCGCAACCTGGCGAATTCGCTCGCCGCATAGGATTTCACAGCTTGTGTGACAAAATCACGTCGCATCGCCGTTGTCGCCATCTGAATCCACCACGACGAAATTTAAACTTTTGAATGATAATTTTATCATTGTTCTCCTTCATTTAAAATAACACACAACCTTCGAAAATGCATAATGTTTCTGATATTCACCTAAGATGGTAAACCTTAACACTACTTGTTAGTTGCAAACTTCTCTAGGCTACATGATCTTCTCAGCTTTCTGCACCAAAGTTGATTCTGTACACTGAACACCACAGTTTGAATAACTAATACACAGTGCGCAGTAATACCTTCTAATACCCATTATACCAGCAGTAGCAAACCGCCCACCGAAGTTAGTGCTAATAGGATTTGCTGCTGCCTAATTTTAACCAAACGTATTTCACACTCCCTCTCCTCTTTCTATAGTTTTGATTTAATCAAGTTTTATTAAGTTTTAATAAAGAGACAATGGATGGAATTTAAATCCTATTCATTAAATCGTATTTCAAAGATTTTATATATAATATATTAAGTTAAAACGTATTACAAAGAAAGTTTAACAATATTTTCTTTGAGAGTTGAACAATGAAGAATAATCTCCAATTAAAATTATGAACAATGCATTTGAATCTTAAGTTTTGGGTATTAATTAAATAGAGTTGAAAAAATAAATGTGTTTAAAATTTCAAACTTTTCCACGTTTTATCAATTTGTCTAAATATTTATATGAAAAAATTTTGTTGATGAATTATTTTGTTTTTAACAATATTTTAGAACCTGCTTAAATTTATGAAAGGAAATTCATTGACAATTATATAATAAAAAAAATAATAATTTTTTAGGATGACTAAAAAAACAAGATACATTACTCTTTAAGCCTGTATTACACAATACAATTTTTATAATTATTTCATATAATATTTTGTCTTAAACTTCAACTCCATTATTTTGTTTGTTTGGAGAAGAAATTTTCTTGCAAGGAAAAATTGTGTGTAAAATTGTATCGAGTAAAATGCAAAAACTTGGTCTGACTGAAAGGTAAATTCCACGTACCTTTCTCGCAGTAAGCTCCCTCAAAGTCAAGGTTGCGGCACTCGCAGATGGGCCCACTGTCGGTGCTGATGCAGATTCCTCCGTGTTGACAAGGGTCGTGATCCTCGCACGCGTCGCTCGAGTTGCCCCTGATGCCCTGCAACATGTGGGACATGACGTCACTTGTAGTCGTGCATGCGCTTGAAAATAAGTCACACATAAAGGTGGCTTCACGTGGCAATTTTTATCATATACGACGCGACGCGAATAATGCGCACTTGCTATTATATCCATTGGTGGCCATATTTGGCGATTAAAAGAAAAAGAGCATCATAATAACGCGATTCCCGGCGAATTCGCCGCCGCATAGCATGGTATAACTATATGGGCCGCATAGGATTTCAAAGCTTCTACGTCAAAATCGCATCGCATCGCCGTTGTCACCATCTGAATCCGCCTTTAGAGTATAGCAAGTTATGGCATGTATTTTGTAGCATTTAGTTTTTATACATAACATTGCATATTAAATACAATGCCACAAAAAAAATGTAATTTCTTGTTTTGCAAAATTGCATTTTCCTATGAACATGATCTTTTTTTAAGATAAATACGTTCTAAGCCTATGATATTTATCTTGAAAATTTGCTGATACATTTGAAAACTACAAAAAGATAACACAACAAGGAAAAATATGACACAAGATTTTCTCTCCACAACAATCAGGAAATCATGAAGTGCAACCGCTGCAGTTTATGCTGAACTGAAAGTACTCATAACAAAATCCTTTTATAAACGATACTTTGTAGATAACAAGTGATGTAATAGAAAATGTATTGCTACAGTTTTGTCTTGCAGCGAGTATTAAATAATTATTGCATTAATAATTTTGTTAAATTTATCTGAAGCTAAAATTTAATGAAGAATATTCTGGGCAAGAAAATAACATTAAATTTATAGCAAAAATTACATCATCTTCTTTTAAACAGTAAGAAAAAAACTTCGCATGCATTTTGCGTTGAAACTGGCAAGTGAGATTAGATTAAAGCAAACAAAGATATTATAAATTCAGTGTTAATGTAAACTTCACGAATACACTGTTGAAATTGCATGCCCTCAAAGTTTTATAACAGTATACAACACAGTATAATATTGTACTATGAATAAGTCTTGAAAAAAATTAAAACACAATTGTCTGTCTATATGATGATATATGTTAACAGTAATAATAAGAATTGCTCTCATTTTTTTTTTTTTTTTTTTTTTATAAAAATGTGATTGCCATAAAATATACGAGTTTAAATGATACAAGTATTATTTTTCATAAACCTTATTCAATGTATAACTAATGAATATGAAATTTTCATTCCAGTGATACATTATTTATATGACTATAAATAATATTTATGAGATTTTTTAAATTTTTAAAGTTTCATCAGAGGTATATATACAGGTGCTGTCATTCTCATACAATGATCCGAATTTTCTATCTACGCAAAATGTAAAGAATAAGAAAAAAAATCACATAAAAACAACATATTTTTTTTTTCTTTTGGAGCCTCGACGTATAGAATTTAAAAACAAAAAAGGAAATTCGATACGATACAAAAGCACCTTACATAAAGTCATGTAAAATAATACGAAAATTGATATCTTTATACGTGACGCTACTCTGCATTTTTTTCACTGTACACAAACTTTTATCGATACTTTAGTTTTTAGCAAAGTATATAGTCTCCTCTCTCTCTCTCTCTCTCTCTCTCTCTCTCTCTCTCTCTCTCTCTCTTACACATTGGTATTGGTGCATGATATTGATACCTGATAGATAGAAGTGTCATTTTTTTGTTATAGATAAAACGAATTCGATATAAGATAAAGAAATGTTCCAATAGTGAGCTAACGGAAAAGACTTTTAGTTGAAAATCGATATGACCAAGTTATTGCATACCAAGAAAGTAAAATATATGTTTAATGTAAAAAATAAACAGTCGTAATAAAGTTGAGTTTTTATAGGACCCCTTTTTTCCGATAGTAGCAAAGAGGACTGGAAATATAGATAGATTAAAAAAATGTTCAGTGATATTCTTTGCCAATATGTATCAGATGGGTCTATTTAGCATATATATTACATCATCATGTCTTTTTTTTTTTTTCTTAACGGCATAATATAGTAATTTAATAAAGTGGGCTAAAATACAAAATCTTTTACCAAAAAATACGAATTTCAAAAAACATCAAATTAAAAAATAATACCTTCGTTCTCATTAATAATTTTGCCAAGTGACATTTTTGTAATACATAAACTTGACCTTTAAAATAAATATGTTGTAGCATTTATAAAACTGCATCATTATTTTACCTTTTCCTTAGAATTTCAACGGCAAAATTTTAATTAAAAGTTTTTAGTTTAAATAAAAACATTTTCTTATCATATTATATATATATTTAAAGTAAATTAAAATTGTTTAACTTTTACATTTGTAACATAAAGTCCAAAAGTCAAGTATATATAAGCACTTAAGAGTTTTCAGTTAAAGGACATTGAAAAGAGTTAAGTTTACAAAGTTTATTTATTTTGTGTTGCATGGTATATATATATACTTGATTAAACATCAACATGGCGGCTGCGCGCACGCACAGACAAAAGCAGCTCTGTGATGTATGGCAAGTCTGCTTGCTTGCTTAGTCGTAAGGGTGCCAACGAGAAGATCGATTTTAAGAACGTGAAAAACCGCTAGCTAAAATCTCATTCCTGTCTCGATTCTAAACTCCTTTTCTTTTTTTTTTCCCCCTGTAAGATTAACACAACTTATTCCCAATAGAGTTAGAAAGATCTCTCTCTTTTTTTCCTCTCTTTCGCAACTTCTTATCTTTTTTTTATTTTTGTTTCGATCTCGTTTAATTTTATAAAAAGGACATGTTGAGAGTAAAATTTCAAATTTAATTTGTTTTATTTTTTAATTAAATTGTCTTCATATATCACATTAGTTTACGATTGAAATGTACACTTCAAAACATCACAACCGTTACCCCTGTATGATTTACTGGAGATGAGAAGTCACAGATTTGTAATTTTGGGATAAGAGAGCGTTCAGTTATCCATCACAAAATTAAAAATATTATCATTTCTCCATCATGGACACCACTCAAAGCCAAGACTTGTGCAGGCTTGTGTTATAGCGAGGTGTACCCGTTATACAGCAAAACAATGACAGCGAAAGCATGATTGATGACAATTATTCATATTGTGTCACTTCCTTATTATCAAAAAATATAACAACAATAATTATAATGAAGATTAATTTTACGTAAATATTTATTAAATGAAAAAAAAATGGTTGAAGAGACAAAATACTTCGTTGAACATATCGCCTTTGAGGTTAGGCAACATGAACAACATGCAAATGAAGCGGGTTGCATATTCAACAGGGGCAAGGTGAAGTTGCCACAATACAAGTAACCTTACGGTGAGATGATAAGGTGCTGCAAGGAATTTTCTGCGCGGGTATTATTTCATGAACATTTACTATACTATACGAAGGTCTATTTTCCTTATAAATATTAGAGAAAACATAACAAGAAAAATAAAATATGAGCATTAAAGTTTGTAGTAAAATTATAATTGTATATATGTTTTTTCATACAGTATTAAATAGTAAAATAAATTTAATTACAAGCTATCTCACCATCATGTAGTGTACATGTATTATATTATGTACCACTAGTACACAATGTTATATAATTATATTATAAGAGAGAAAGAGAAGAAAATAAAATAAAGAAACAAATCTTGTTCAAGGTTCTGTCAGATAGATCGAGCAAGGAAACAACAATGTTTACATTGTTGTTGTTTTTGTTGTCACTATTATGTTATGACATCGTGCATTGTTACAATTTGCGGTGAGCTGCGTTGTAATGTTAAACATTTGTAACATATATTCAGTCTCCCATCATTGAAACTGCACGCTATGTAGCTCGGATAATCAATTACGAAACTGTATAGCCTGGAGGGTACCGTATATAGTGAGAGTGAAGCAAGGAAGGGTTGCAGCTAGCGTGCGGTTTATCTTCCTAGCTGGGTCAAGGTTTGTGTATTTGCATGCAAGCAGTTGCAGTGGAGAACCATGCACGCGCGTTCTCGCTCATAAACAATTTAAAATAAACAAACTGTCATTACCATTATACTGTATGAAAGAATATGTAAATAATGTCATTATATATTATTATATTTACAAACATTATATACTTTAAATTACTCAATGATAGCAAAAATTGTTACATTAAAACATACTTCATTTTTTTAAATTTTACTTCATTGGAAGAATTGCATTATTGTTTTCAATTAATTTATTTCAACAGCTAACACTCCATTTTTTTTTTTTTTTTGCAAAGTTATGTATGGAGATTGAACGTGCAGAAAAAATTCTACTCTGAAGAAAAAAAAAATCTACTTTGATATCATGAAATGAAGTTCTTGGAATTTTATGAAACATGCCATGAATTTTTAACCCAACATTGTCTCTGCTTTATTTCTCGCATTTTGATTTCTTCTATATACATAGTCTATAATGCATTCGACTCATGAGATAATTTAAACTTAAATTTTCTTATGAAAATAAACAGTAATGAACAATTATAAATTTAAAGTTTGATTATATGAAGTTAAATTAGAAGTTTTAAACTTCTATATATATTTTTTACGCTACATGCGATTTTAGCGAGATTGTTGGAAAGTTTTAGAAACTTCATGTTTGAAACCTATTCTGTAATAGCGATGGAAAGAGAGACGTGCTCATGTTTCTCGGAACGGACATGGGCTGGACGGACCTGGCTGGAGGACTACACCTTGAAATAGGAAGCCAATTTGCTGAGGTTTTATTTTCCTTCCCAACTACCGCTGACAAAAGCCTCCGCAGCCTGAAGGAAGGAGGCGGGGTCTCACGAGAGAAACGTTTTGCAACAGCTGCACAAATTTATTCAGCAACATCATGAGACAAAGAGTTAAGCTTTGGATCGCAAATAAAATCATTGCAGAAATATTTTCCAGCGCTTGCATGATACATTCTTTTTATCTTCGTACTGCAATATAATTTTTAGAAAATATAGCAAAAGTATGTCGATAAATAGCAATAAAATACAATTCAGTCATAAACGAGCTTATCAGTGACGTTTATATAAATTTCTCTCACATCATATGTAGCCTATTTGTGTTGTAATCTATCGATTCATGCATTTTTATAAAATTTTGTCATTAATTGAAATTTTTAAATTAAATTTTTCTATAATAGAGATATGATTCTGAGATTTTATTTTCATGAATTATTACTGCTTTGAATAACATAGTCTAACATACAAGTGATAATAAAGAGTGAAAATTTAAATTTTAATTTTTTTTTTTTTAATTGAATGTCAGAAATAATTCAAAACATAAAATAATTTATACAATAAAAGTTGAAGTGAATGTTTTGATATATTCATGGTTGAGTTGAAACTATAAGAGAGTTAGAGAGACTTGGACGTTCTCTCGCAAGTGTCCGTCTTCATTTCCGTCTTAGCTGAGGCTCGTTTCCTCGCGCCTCTACTCCACGTTATCTCTCACCCCCTCATCAGCGATCTCATTAGTCGTCGGCAATGGCATGCAGATTCCACCCCAACCTCCTTCCTCACACTCTTCGCGTCAAATTGAAATTTCTGACACAATTTTACATCTTTTTCTATACTTTATAGTCAGCATCATATAAATGTAATTAAATTCATTAAATTTCTCTCTTTTTTTAACTCTTTTTTTTTTTGTGACATTTTCATTGCTTCCACTTACTTGATTTTTCACATTGCCAATTTAATGATTCAAACAACGTGAATATACAAACAAAAAGTTTTTTTTTTAAAAGCAGAAAAAAAAACTTTTTAACATAACATTTCTTTTATTTGTTCCTAACGTAATAAAAACTACAACATTTAAAACAGCAAGAAATTAATTAAATGACTATATATCAGTAAACACGTTTATGAAGAGATATTATTTATATACATTGCACACTGCTATATTGCAATTTAAATAAAATAATACACTATCTTCTATAATTTCTATTTATAAACTTGTTTTGTTTTAACATGTGTTTTACAGACATAGAACGTATCACAGATCTATGATATGAAAATTTATATTTATTATTATAATATTTATTTTATGTATTCATATTGTGTAAAGGATTATATAGTTTACTGTTGATCATAAATAAAATGTGAATGGGAAATTGCATAACAATCTCTTTTTTATTGCTCTTGAATCCTGGCTTAACGATGCCAATCGCTCTATACGTGACGCTGATTGTTATCAACTACGTGGTCATTGTTGCACGTATCCGCAAGTTCTATTATAGACAACAATGACAATGCTATGTTGATAAGGATGTTTCCTTGATGTTGCATGAAACATGCGTGTCAATGAATGATTATGAAGTTTTTTTTATCACGTGCATTATTTATTAATTGATTTTGTGCAAAAAAAATATTTTTCATTATATTTTAACAGTAAAAAAAATCAACAAAGCTTAATTACAAAATTAACTCAATTCTATCGTTAGCTTACTATAGGTCAATTGTGTTGTCAATTATTGTTACAATACTATTATGCACAAACAGCCATTTAAATTAAACGTATAAGAACACAAATTTTATGTATTGTTCTCTCTTAAATATTAATGCAAAAAAATTAATTTACTACTTTATGTATAAATAATTACAATGCTGTAAAATTCGTATGTAAAATGAAATGTGTTTGAGAATTTATATATATAAAAAAAAATACACTGCATGAAAAACATGATATGAATACACCCTGAAGGAGAAAGTAATATTAAATATGGAAATGTATTTTTATCAAATATTCTAAAAATGATGTTTCATAGCACGCTTCCTACATATTGCATGAAAAATGTTTACTCTGTTACTCAAATATCAACATAGTTTTCCACTATTCCATAAGACTTGAAGCAATATTAATAAGTGATATTTTACCCCCACACACTGTAAAGCTGCGGGTTTGGTGTCAGTCATATACGCATATGAGTGTTTCCCGCCGGATTTCGAGAACAAACTGACAAGGGTTCATAGTGTGACGTCACAGCAAAAGATAAAGCGAGGCACGTGCGATCTCCCTGCAGAAATCTGCAGTCAGGGACCCGCCCCCTCAGTTAATATCAACTGGACCACGGGAGCGAGCAAAAAATATTACCATAAAAAAACAAGGATAAAAAAAAGTAAACATGGAGGGAATAATTTTATATAGAATTCAATGTAGATGCACTAAACACAAAAAAAAAAAAGAATGTGTTTGTCGATAAAAAAAAAAGTGTGTTTCTTCTTTTTTTTTTATTAAAGTTTATATTCAGAGAATTTCAGTTGTATTATACAGCGAATATTGAAAACGATTTTTCTTTAGGCGGTGATTATGTTTGTAACCTTGCAATTTTAGACAGGTTTTGTGTATCAATCACATCACAAGAGAGAAGACTGCATTCAGCTTTAGTATGCATATCTTGCTTTGTTTACAAAGCTTATTTTCCTTTCTACATCTCAGGGAATACATCATGCAATAACATATGGTAAGAACTGCAAATGAATATTTATTTTTCTGAAAATACCGGGAGCAATCAACATGTAATTTGAATGGAGTATCGACCTCAACTTTTTTTATTGCAGAAATGGATAGAGGGTGCAAAGTTATGCTACCCTGATATTTTTCATGTTTTTTTTTAGCCCTGGAAGTATTTTTTAAAAATTATTGGATGTCCATTTTGTGACGTCACGAGGCGTCTCTCCTTAAGAAAAGGATAGGGCTTGCCGCCGCGTGACGTCACAAAATGGACTTTCAATAATTTTTTAAAAATACTTCCAGGGCTTAAAAAAATATGAAAAATATCAGGGTAGCATAACTTTGCACCCTCTATCAATTTCTGCAATAAAAGAAATTTAGGTCGATACTCCATTAAATTTTTAAACTCATGGAGACAACAAATTCTACAATGATATTTTGCTTATCAAAATTAGTTAATTGCTATTATATGTGTATAGTATACCAGATACCTGCTACGATACCTGCTACAGAATTTGATTCTCAAATATACAGTATTATGACTATATATTATGTAAATAACATTGATCTCAGCGAATCTCTTTTATTTTATGTTTAAAAAATATTGATTTTTGTTTTCAATTGTTATATAAATTATGATTGACAGTGATAAATTATTATTTTATGTTATACTGTTTAGTTGCATTCTAAAAAGCAAAGAGCAAGCAATATAAATTTAAGAGGGCAATTGTTCAATTTGCAAGCTCCCCGCCGCGGTGGTTAGCTTAGCTCTATATATTGCATTGTGTATATAGCATTAATGATGACAGGCTAACTGTTACTATCGCTTACATAATAACCTACCGCTCTTCTAGTTACCTGCTAATTTTACCGTACACCGAGAGTGAGGCGTTTATATATACAGGAGAGCGTCACATAGCGTGCAGGGAACAAACCAAGGACCTTTGTCTGGGGATGTAAGCTATTAAATCTGAAATAACTATTCTTGTAATAAAGTAATGTATATTTTCTTGCTCTAAAATATCCACTTCAATTTTGCAAACAAAGTTTTGAACCTGTTTTATGGTTAAATATAATTTTTTTTACCAAATACTGGCTGGCATTTTAGATTTTATGTATAGAAATATTTTGTTTATTTTGCTTTGTTTACAGTAAATTTTTCAATAAATTAAGTCCATAATTCAAAGAAAAAAAAATAACAACAAAGAAAGTGAATTTATTACTTTTTTTCCCTTTTCTCATTTTTTGCATTTATTTAAAATTTAAATAAATCTTTGGAAGAAAATATTATGAAATGTTACGGAAATTAAAACAAAAAAATGTTTGAAAGAAAATATAATATATGCGATTATGGCAGGAAGGAAAATTTATTATAAGTTTTAAAATTCTGAACTGAAAGATAAGGTTTCTAAAAAAGTGGTTATATACGTATTGGGGTATTGCAATAATTTTTCTTTACAAACTCTCATTTTGTTTCAAGGCTAATGCTGATAAAAAAAAAAATAATAAAAAAAAAAAAAAAAACGGGTACACTAATAAGCGTCACATGATCATTCAAGCATTGAATTTATACGTGTGCACAGTGGTTGATTTACTAGTATAATTTGTATATGTTGGTATCCGAAAGCGAACGCGTTGGAATCATGCAGAAATTCCAAGAAGCGTTTGGAGCATCGCAATTTTAATCCTAATGCGTTGGGATAGCATTAGGATAAAAAAATTTAGCGTCCAAAGCTTCCGGAACAAAACATTTCTTTAAAATTTAAAATAAAATTTAAAAATACTAAAACGTTTTTTCGTTGTGTTTTTTGTATAGTAGATCCTTTACTTTAATTTACGCATATAATCAGTTTATAAAAATGGCAATGGGTTTAAATTATCAAATATGTATATGTATGCTTTTAATAATAAAAGCAATGGAAATTAGCATTAAAAATTAAAACATGGCAGTACTGAATTATAAAAATTAGAAAAAAGGTACAACAAGAAAACACCCGAATTGTGTCGGGTATAAAATATATTTTTTATTGAATCGTCTTATTAATTATTATACTTATGTATTATTTGTAATTTGTATATAGTATGCTCTGTGAAAATCTTCATTTATTTAAATAAAGATATATTTTTTTTATATATATATTTCATATATATTTTTACTTATTGTCATAATTTATAACTTATAACAAAGTTTCAAAGCATAAAAACAAACAATTCTATTACTGTTATCCTTTCTATAAATTTATTAGTGTAATCCTAGAGTCGTAAAACGAGCAATTAGGTCTCATTAGAGCGGGCCTCGCTGTCTCCCTCGTCTAGATTAGCACCGCGGAATTTAACTGCAGAAAACGTAAACCACGATTAAGTACCCTAACTGCTGCTTCTGCTGCATTAGGCTAACTGCACGCATGCGGTGCTTCACTTTTATACGGTCGTCACACCTGAGCTACCTGTGGAAGGGGAGCGTAGCTGGGAAAGTGGATAAAGAGAGTGAAAGTAAAGAGGGATCGTTTTATAGAAACGTTGGATTAAAAAAAAGAAACTGGGTGAAAGTTGCAACTCGTGATTCCGGTATATCAAACTTAAGATTTGTACAAACTTCTGAATGTTAATTATCAAGATTGTGTTGGGGTTTTACAACAGAAGTGAGATAATAAAAAATAGACTAATAAATAGTTTTTATTCATTTCATTTGTCTTTTTTATATTTTCCTCATAAATACTTATTATATTATATAACATATTGTAAAATTGACATATATTGTTTTTTTGTTGGAGATGTACTATATCATGTATCCATAATATGGCATTTCTGTATTCTGTATTGGATCCAATAAACAAATCAAATCAAATCAAGTCAGAGTCAGACAACACCAAACAGTCCATGATGAACCTGACACATAAAGTGCATAGCATACCTGTGAAGCATTACAGTAAAAAAAGTTCATGTTGGACTAGGGGATGCAATAAAAGTTAAAAAAAGTGTATATATATTATAAATAAATATAAATTAGGTAATTTTTTGAAAAGTTTAAATTTATTTATTTTGAAGTATTTTTTTTAACTAATGGAATTTACTGATGCTCAAATAAACAAAAATCATTTATTTATTTTAAACGTTGAATTTTAAAGAATTAGAATTAATATCACTTTGAAAAAAATGTATAACTTTGTATAGTCATGGTATATATTTACATGAGGAAAATCCAAGTTCCACGCACAAATTATTTACTTAACTGACTTGTTGATAGACTACTTTTATATATATATATAGAGTACAGCTAGAGAGGATATTTATTTTGTAAAGACGAGGTAACAGCGGCGGCCTGTATATTTGACGCGCTACTGACGTGTGTTTGAATTATATCGACCGTCGTGCGGGCGGGCAGGCTAGCCGGCGAGAGCAGGCGGAACTACCGGGGAACCAGGGAACGCTTGGTGCCGCACTGCGCACTCCACCCTCGACCGTGTAGGCGGACACTGCACCGGCTGTCACTGCACGAGAGATGTCCTGCTATTTGTCGAGTGTGTGTCACAAAAAAAAAATTGTTTGTATTGCTACTATAGCATCCTATATTTTTTTATAAATATCAGTCATTAGCAAATTAATTGAATTTTTAATAATGGTTTAAAAATTGATATTGTTTCATTGAAAATATTGTTTTTATTATTTCTTTTCTCTCCAGTTAATTATTAAAAACAAAGCATTTTTGTGCTCTCAGGTGTCAGACAGTAGGTTACCTGCCGTCATGAACGTTCCTTGCACGTGATTATCCCTTGGAGAACGGTCTCGTGTCACCTGCGTCCGTCTACCTCACGACTGTCTCTCTCTCTGACTTTACTTGGCCATGCACATGCTCCTTCTCACTTTCAATAACATTATAGCATTTCACATGAAATTTTAAATTAATTTAAATATTATAAAATATTGAGAAATTGAACAATAAAAATATTTATAAAATAATGTTTATTTTTTCAAAAATGAATGTAAGTGTTACGATTAATGATTGCCAAGCCGCAGAACGAGGTGACAGTTCCACGCCGTAGTATAACCTCCGTGCGGGTGTACTCTGGTGTTGAGATTACCCCGCTGGGGTCTGAACTGAAGTCAATGTTGAAGACTTTTCTCCGAGAGCTCGTCACCATGACAACGAGGTCTTTTGATTTTTATTGCTACTTCTTCTAAGTACAAGAGCTTTTGTTCTTCAATTGTACTATAAGACTTCAATGGTTCAAAATATATGATCTAGTTTATATTCTTGATATTTATAGGTCTAGTTCAAGAGTAATAAATGTTTTTTTATATATAGTCTTGATACATGAACTTAAAGAATATACAGAAAATGCACTGTCTAGACTGTAAAATAATACTATAAAATTTTATATATGCAGTAAAAAATTTGTTTAATAATATTAATTGCTTTTTTAATAAAATTAGAAAGTAAAATTTATCATAAGAAAATACAATTCATGTTATTTTTACAGTGTGTATTCTTTTTTCATTAATCATTCATAATCTTCCCTCATTAAAATTATTCCTCCCTCTCATTTTTTTTTTTTTTTTTTTTTTTTTTGCACGTTTCTTGCTCGTTAATTACTGCTGCTTCTCGCAATGAGGCCGACTCGTGTAGTCCTCACCGCCTCAAGTCTGGTGCCTGCACCCCTCTCGTCAGTCTTCGCAAGTCCGGAGCAACGAATGAAAATGCAATTAAAAAATGAATGTGACCTTATTAATAATTCTCGAGTTTATGAAAAAAAAAATGTTTCATGCTTTGTAGACGTATTATGAAATAATTAAAAATTTAATGAAAATATATTTCAAGCTGCGCATGATAATTTAATTAATTAATAAAATTTCTTTTTTTGTACCTCTCAGATTTTAATACATTTTTATTATATGTCATTACATTAATTAATTATAAAGTAAAATGCACCATATTGTGATAATTGCTTCTAAATAAAGTAATTTTAAACCACATTTCATTACTCATTTCATTAATTGTGGTTTAATTTTTTTATGTTTAATCCATGGATGGTAGTATTAATTATTTTCTCATTAATAGTAAACTAATTAAGAAAATCATCGCAGTATAGTTTTTCATTGCCTCATAAAATAATTAAATCAAGTGCAAAATCAAAGATAAAGTCTAGAAATACTATGCTACTATAATATAACGTAATTTACATCGCTACAACCTAGAATCAGCAAACTAGCTTTAATAATTAACCTAAAAATATAATAAATATTGTATTTTAAAGCTATATTTTTTAATGCAACGTTGTGTACATTTTTAATCTAAATGAATGCATATAGCCCCTTTTTAACCCATCACTATGTTCTAATATTTTTATTTTAGTCTATACTATAGTTCTGTTAACCTTAAAAATAGAATGTTTTTTTCAGTATGTTTGATGTATGATATTTAACTAACACGTAAAATGACCATTTAAATGTACCAAAGAGTTCAGTTTATCATTGAACTACTGCACTAATTTGCGTAAGAACTAAGAAGACACGCAGAAACCTTTGACGTGTGACCCATGCATTGCGCAATGTTAGCTTCTACTGTATAATAATATATTTTATGCACAAGACAAAATACACAATAGCTCTTTGTTCTTCGTCGAGAGTCTCACACGCACTTCTGTCAAGACACGCAAATAGTTTTCACATCCACAATCAGAAAGTCCAATCACAGCAAGCACAACAATTACCTCCCTTAAATTAACACAGATTCGTATCAGAAATTTGAATATCGATAGTGCAGTAACGACGATTTTTCTATGAAAGTAACATAAAAAATTACCTTTCAATGCATACCATCATCTAATATGCAGGTATGAAATAATATATGAAATTTAATAATTAATTCAAATAAATTCTAAGAATAAGAACCTTAAATTTATTTTAATCAAGTGACATACGTAGATTACATCAACGTATCTTTTAACTTTATTGTTAGTGTATAAAAATAGACAAGACATTTTTTACAATCTGTTTAAAAATAAATATATTTTAATATAATAAAGACGTAAAAAAAAAGAGAAAAAAAAAGATCAATACTAATTTTCTCGCGTCTCGTGGAAAACCCTCGAGCTAGGCAGACAATTATAGCGTTGTGTAGAGCCTCTTTGGATGAACGGCCAAAGTGTCTGCTGCCATCACCACATTCTTCCAGTCAGCACAGAGAGAGCCATTTCGTTTAGAGAGAATCTTTTGCCAGCAAAAATATCGTCGCCAATATTATAAATTAATTGCTTTTGTCTCAAAAATATTATATATTAATATAGAAGTCACAGATTTGAAACAATGCAGATATAATAAAGAAGTTTGAATGACTTCATTCATAAAATAATGACAAAGACAAAAGGTCTTCTTGAAGTCTGGTGATATCGTATTTACAGTCTCTTCGCTTTGTGTATATGTTTTCTCTAAGCAGCCTTTGTTGTAAGCTAGACTGTCCAGCAGGCTAAAGACACGGCTTATTACGTGGTGTGGTCTCTTCTGCCATATTGCCGACTGACGAAACGCCTTTGTTAGACGTTTTCATTGTTGTGTATATCCACGACAACGGACCAGAATGAAGACAGACGATGCTAGTGATGTGTACCTGACTTGTGTCAGTCTATCCTTATGGGCGTCATTATTATTATTATACTGCAAAACCCAAGCACTATCCCAAGGCTAGATATCTAGCAGGTACAATCAATTATTTGACTTAAATCAAAACGAGATTTTATTATTACACATTACACCAATTTTCTGTGGTGATTAATAAAATAACAACACCTTTTTGTTTTATTTGATTTAAATGTCTTGTTTTGTTAATGTTATCTTACATCTTTTTACTTGATGCCACGATAGAAAAGCTCTTATTATAGCCTCCAGCAGCAGTCGCCTCGTGTTATTATTACGTTTATATGAAGGGCTAGAGTGGCGCGCAGAGAGCAATATCGCCATGTGTTCGTTCTTGTCGTAAACCCACCAGAGCGTACTTAATATTGCTGCTGCTGCTACACAAATGGTATACACTCAATATTATCAAGCTTGCAGTTGTTGTTTTTTTGTTAACTTTTATCGTTTAACATTTGTTTTTAAGATTTTTTTTTCTGCATGTATACAAATGACTTTTTCATAAACTTAAAACTAATGTACTATATTGAAGAAAAGTATAAACTCAACTCTTATTTTTTTCAACGGGACATTTTTTTTTTTTTTATTTGAAAGGAGAAAAAAAAGGGGGCTTACGCTACTCCATGCATTAACGTAGGAAAAGTTGCATATATTTCAGGGGCTTCGTAATATTCCACTCGTGCGTGTTTACTTATAACTTATAAAATTATATATAACTCATGCTCTACTTATGAATGGTTTGAATGTAAAAGAAAATTCTCCAAGCTCTCAAAAACGGTCTTAATTTTTAAATATTTCTTCATTCAACAACTAAATTATAGCATTTATTTTTATGCTAAGAATATATTTTTAATGATTAAATTATAAATTTTATCTACCATTGATTCAATGAATTAATCATAGTTGAGTATTTTATATTCAATATTCAAACTGAATGAGTTTTAATCATAATGTTAAATATACATTTTTTACATATGTGGTATTTAAAACACGATTATTTACTATTATTTTTATAGACAGACAGTGCTTATTGATTGGTTCATGAATGAATGAGGTGTGAGTGTGTTACTAGGTCTAGTCTCACGCTCGTGTCATACCCCCTGTGTCTGATTTGACCTAGCACCGATTCTTCATGCTCCACTGAAAAGGTTGACAAAAAGTTGTTGTCATTTTTATCACAAACATTTTTTTTTTTTTTTTTTTTTTGCGAGAGTCCTTCAAAATCAATTTCATATTTTTTATCCAATAAAAGAAAGGGAAGAGCTGTAAGCTACGACAGAAGACAGTTCGTAAAGCCTGGGATGATAATAGAAGGTAATGAAGCAAAAAAAAAAAAACAAAAAAAAAAAAAGCCTTTTATTGACGTTGATGCCTTAGATTTAAAAATATAAGAAGAAATTTATTAATAAATGAAGATTCTAAAGTAGCTCAAGAAAATATGCAAAAAATTCCATTGTATTAAAATTGTAGCTAACAAGTAAGATTATAATTTGAATTTTATGCGAATTAGCTTAAATTCCTTCAACTCAGCTATACAATTTATTTAAGTAGATTTATCAAATAATTATAAATTCTTATTATATACAAAGATTTTTTAACAATTGATAAAATATAAAAACTTACATTGTAATAAAAATATAAACTCTTGAATGAAGATTTTTAAAATATCAGACATGGATTTTATACTCCATTAATGCAGAGTGAGTATAATGTAAAATAAAAATGCTATTTTTGCTTATAACATGAAGCTATACTAAAAATATGTATTATCGTGCACCTAAATTATTTTTACATACATAACCGCATGACATTTATATTTGACATTACACAGTTAGTAAGACCGAGATTGCATGCAACGAAGGGAAAAAAAAAGTGTGATTATATATAAATTTTATTTAATAGTATGCGTAATTTATAAAAAGGAAAAAATCCAAATTAGACCTTTGAATGAAATAAATTATTATGTGTTTCGATCTCTTTCCCTCTTTTTGTTTAATAATAATTATATTATAAATATTTATGTATGTTTCTGTGAAAACGTGAAATATTCATAACATAAATTTACTACAATATTCATTCATAAATGTTTAAAATATATACATGTCGTATCGTAAAGTTTTTAACAAAAGAATAAAGAAATTATATTTTTCAAAATTTACTTTGAGTATTTTAGTGCATCACTGTGTTACGAAATAGGAAATATGTGATGTCATTCCTAGTAAAGCTCTCATGTAAATTCTATATGGTAGAGTATTGGAGGCAATGTGGGAGGTATGAAATAAAACATACCGACTCGTAAGCGAAGAGAGAGAGAGAGAGAGAGAGAGAGAGAGAGAGAGAGAGAGAGAGAGAGAGAGAGACCAGACGGCAACACGGTAGATGTGACAACGCCGCGCGGGTAGTCTGCTTGCAGGGGCAAGCTTGCTGCTTTCAGATCGATATGGCGGGCTGCAGAGGGCGTGGCAAGGGAGCCAAAAATCCTCCCTACCTCCCAACCAACCCCTATACTGTACAACTTCGAGCGTAGGGATAGAACTTTAGAGTCAAGGACAACAGACAGCCAGCAACCCCTTTAGAACGCACACAAACACATTCAAACCCTTTCTACTCTTATTTTGACTACAAATTTGCAGCATTCTTTATACTTTAGTGAAGAGAGAGAGAGAAAAAAAAAAGTAAATCGACTCAATTTAAACGTGTAAGAGAGAAAAAAAAAAAGAAAAGGTGCAAGCTAAGAGAAAGAGAGGGAGAAAGGCGATGAAGAAGAAAGGGTATAAAAGTGAATGCGAGAGATGTTCGTTTAAGATTCCAACAGCACTTTCTCGCTCGCCAAGTGCGACAAGAGGACGAGGAAGAGCAGAGACCGTCAAGTGAGGGAAATGATTTAATCCGTCAAAGTCTGCACGAGAAAGTATAAGAACGTGAATGTTGTTATAGTGTATATATAAACAAAATGTATTCCCAAGTATAATTTGATACATTAGTATAATACGTATTACATAAATCATTTTATATTTTAATAATATTTTTGTATATTACACAACGAACGAAGAGTAATTTGTCATAAGTCATATAAAAGTATGTATGCCAGGTTTATTTTTCATACTCTGTATATGTGAATATTTTACAACCAAGTAAAAAAAAAAATTTCCCTTCATAAAATGCAAATAAAAACTAAATTGAAAAGTCCAGATAAAGTTGTTTTATATGATCATAGTTTCAGACTTTGCTTTATTGCATTAGACCTCTTCCGTTAGACATACCGAGAGCTGCTTCATTATTTTAGCAGTTGACTATTGAGGTTAATTTTATTCAGCAGTGTCTTAAGTGCATTATACTTTAATGCTTTGTTGAACGTAAAGAAATGACAAAATTCAATGGTATTATATATTTCCTGTGTATTTTTTTGCGTCTTTGAGCTTATACATTTTTAATTAATTCTTTAATCTATTCATTTGTTGTCTTATTCCATAGTAAAAGTTATTATAAATTAATTAAATTAGTATGGATATTTTTTAACAACAAGAATTATTATGTGAGATTCTCAAATATGTAAAATTAGAGTTAAAAGAATAATAGAATTGTTTAATAAAAATAGAGAGAGAAATTTTTTATTGTTATAAAAAAATGTATTCTACGCACGTACCAAAAAAAAATTAAGGTTAGTAAATTAATGGAGTTACAATAAAAATCAATTATTACTAATTTATAAGAATATATAGGCAATAACGTATTATAGCTGGCAGTAGCACTATATTCACTTACAAGGTTAAATATTGACCTCCGAAGGCCTTTGATATTAATATTAAGTGAAACCTCCAAACAACGCTACCATCGTCATATGGTCAATTGAAAACGCAGGGCGGTAATTTTGTGTCCCTCTTGCAAATAAGGTCAGAGTTGAAACTCGCTCCATTCATGTTGGGCAGCAGCGTGCTGTGTCACGACTCTCTCGTTACTACGCCCAATCAATATTGACACGGCAAAAAAATTGTGGAAATTTACTTTGTACGGAGCGTGAATATTTTATCTCTACATTGAATATGTTTGAGCTTCGTTAATTTTGTTTAATATCAGAATATATTTTATACCAAGCATTTTTTATTTCTTTCTCTTATTTTCTCTTTTACATCCATATAAAGTAGAACCAAAAATAAATATATATATATTTTTTTTTAAACTTTAATCCTTTCATTATCATATAAAAATACAAAAATGGTAAAACATATTTTTTTTAATTGTATATAGAAAAAATATAATTGTAACAAATAATTAAAAAGTTAATGTTTTGACAAAATTAATAACACATTTTATATAATGAAAAATAAAAAGTATTTTATGTTTGATGAGTTACAAAAGATTTATCATAAAATTACATTGTATTATTTAAGTTTAAATATTATTATAAATTATAATTCTATTTGCTGTTATAAATAAAAAGTGTTCGAATACTTTTTTTTTTTTCAAAGTAATGAATTAAAAATTATATAATTTGTTTTTATTAAAAGATAATCAAATTTGTTAAAGAAAAAAGAACAAATATGTTATAATTTCACGCACTCTTGAATAATAAAGTTAAAATCTCACCTTCAAGTTAAAATCATCATGTGTTGATTGATTGGTTGATATTTTTGGTCATGTATGCCCCCAATCATCATGTGTGTTTGATATGCAATGAATGAACACTATATATAAATTAATTAATTGAAAGTGCATTATATACAAGTTGCTAATATTTACTATTCACATGTTGTTTGTTGATCTGTGCAGCTATTTCCAAGTACCATTCACAGGCAAAGAACAGAAGTAAGGACATTTCAATATGAACTCTCAACAACATATCGTGGACAAGTATTCGAGTAACCATCAATGGCCTTCTTCCTGAACTGGAGGGACTGGGGAAGGTGGATTTTAATTATTTATAATTACAATTAAACATTACGTTAATATAGTAAAAGCTATTTAAAAAAATCAATGAATATTGAATTAAAAATTAATTAATTGTTGCATGAATTTTTTAACCTAATCCTCATCTTAATTGCATGCATTAATTTTTTTATGTAAAATTTTAACATTAAATTTTAATACATATTAATTTTAATAAATATGTAAATTGCATACCAACAAAATTTTTTTTTTTTTTTACTGAAAAATTCAACATATTAGGTCTGTTTCTTAATTAAATTATCTGTGATGAATTTTATGTACATGGAACATAAGGGTCATCACAAATAATCGATTCTTTCTGATTGTGTATTTACGAACAGACCTAATGTGATTACTCTTATCAGTTTTCTTCAAACATCATCAATTTTCTATTTTATTTGATAATATTCTGAAAGAGTTTTATGATTTTAATTACCAGTTGATCAGGTTCTAAGTTCGACTGAGTGCATGCGTGTATGAACACAAGTCAAGATATTACATCACCAGGTTAACGACGATCGGTGGTGTTAAAGAGCTTATTATAGATTAAGAAATGCAGCAGTTGATGGGCTTCCTCCTCTGCTGCAAGACAGTGGCACCACCGCAGAAACCTTGCTACGACTTGAAGATTGACACCAAGGTACGCATATCTCAGGTAACACAGACCAGAAAAGTATCAGGTAATAATTCTAGTATCCACAAATAAGTGATGAGCTACATTTACTCAATTTCGTAATAAATATGTTAAAATATTAAAACAAATTTAACAGTACTGAAAATTTTTTGCTGTAAAAAGTTACAACTTCGTTTCTCATGTACTTATGAACTAATGTAACAAAAAAAAACAAAGTTTTGCAGGTATGAACTTATAATATTTCAACATTGCAGTATCAATAATGTTACTATAGTATTGTAAACTTCCATAAAGTTTAATGGACTCGAATTATCTGTATATATACTATATATTAATGCAACAAAGCATTCGAAAAGGGATTCACATCAGTTAAAGAAAATGAATAAGTTAGTCAATAAAATATACAAAAATAAATTAATCAAATTTGAAGTTATATTAAAATTAGATCAACATTTTACAACTGAGAGACGAGTTTGAACTCACATTTAAATACGCGGACTAACGAATGTAAATTTAAACGGTGCGCATGCAGACTTGATTTATTATCGTGATTGATTTTACTCGATGGTCTCACAAATTTGTGTTTAAACAGTTCAAATTATCATCAACATAAATTTAACTTCATAAATTCTACCAAAATTCTTGTTTAAATGATAAATTGCTTTTGTAATGTAGATAAAAACCAACCATTCTCTTTTTATTTTCATCATCTGCACGTGTTGGAATGAAAAAAAAAAATCTACATTTTTTTTTTTAAGCGTTGAGATATCTTTTAAATTGTAGTTAGTTTATATATGTTATGTATAAAAAATATCGTCGAGTATGCATAGACTAAATTAATGAAGTTAAAGGGCAATTTACTAAGACCAATAATATTTTTGGGGGTGATTCCCTCCCTCATTACAAGTTTTGGGGAGTCGTTATGGGTAAATGCTAAAAATAAATAGTTATATATCAGTTCTAAACTCCTAAGTATTTTTTACTGCAACACACACTGTAATTATTGATTCAAAATGTTAAATTTTTGCAAGATTGTAATTAATATTTAATCCAATATCTGAACCACCTGAAATTTATGTAGCTGCTTTGATCTGAGCCAGCAGAATATCGACACGACTAGGAGAGATTAAACTTCGTGAACATCGAACACGATCTCTTCCATCTTAACAGCTCAAGAGATTATTCTAATCCTTATATAGCTGTTGTGATAGAGACTATCATTTTTCTCCATGTTCCCAATAGAGTTTTAACCGCAAGTTATATATACCGTGTCTCAAGCACCGAGGACATAAAGATATACTTGTTACAGTTGTGTTTGGTAACTCAAGACTCGTAAGCTATTTATCATTGAAACTTGCACGAGCTCTGAACTCAACACGATATATTTTATATATTATATATATATATATATATATATATATATATATATATATATATATATATATATATATATATTTTTACTTCTTGACCTGTCCATATATACACCAAGTCACGCTATTTTATTACTAATCTTTTGTTATTAGTAATCTTATGAAATATTATTCTTCCGGCTACATTTTCATAGTTATTAATAATACCATTGTAGAATTTTATATATTTTTTTATAACAATAATATTTTTTTTTCTATATACGTAACTTGTCAGCATTTTTTTATATAAAAATAAATAACTTTGTGTTAAAATAAATACAAAAAAGTTATGTGTTTGATAGTTTATCAATATTTAACAAAAATAAGAGGTGAATATTTTTCAAAACATATTATATTTATGCAATGTGGAACGTTATTCTCTATAACGCTTATATTAACTCACAAAATAAAATATTTGAATAACATGGCTGTTTAGAGTGAAGTGTTATTCAAATTTTATATTGACAAAAAAATATTTAAAGTTTGTATTGTTATCAAGCGTCAATAACAATGTAAAAAGTACAATGTTGAAAAATGAAAAGCTTTTTAGTAAACAGCAGTGTGAAAACGTGTTGATCAAGTGAGTGACATTAACGTGTGGGGACAAAAATGAGAAGAACAATGCAGAGAGAGAACCCTCCCCCCTAGGGGTGCGGCGAACACCCCCCATTGACGGACCAATCACGCCGCCGGTTTCCGTTGCTATTTCCGCCCATTTTTTCCATGCCCATGTAGTTAGCCGGATCGTGCACACGAGACGTTCGAACTGCTAGCTGGTTAATCAAGTTTAATTAAAACTTGCTCGGGCTGAGCTGAGGAAAAAAATTGGTACGTGCGGTCGGCGCGCGGTTTGTGTGGTGACTGCTGGCTGGCAGCATCAGGAGCCGTTATGTATACTCTTTGCTGAGTCAACTCGAATAAATTTCTACACTATAAAAAATATCAGAGAATGAAACATGGCACTTACATTTTTATGTCTATATTATGTTAAAAAATACTGGACTACATATATATTTTTTATTGCAATTTATATTTCTACACTATAATATATACCAATGATGATCTGAATATATAATGTTTTCAGATGATTACAAATATAATAAAAAATATCAATACAGTATATTAATAATTTATTTATGAAAACAAATTTACTAATATTGTAATGTCCTGGTTAGTGAATTCAGGGTACAATAAGAAAGTCTGCATTGATCTCATGCACACCCATGAGGCTCCAACTACAGTCCGTCCATACATGAAGAAAATTAAAAAAGTACAGCTCTGAAAAGCTTATATACGTTTTAACCCTGACCGACTTGTTAGACTCCAATAAACCAAGAAATGAGAAATTTTATGGATCTCGATCGAGCCATGATATGAGAATGTGTAAACAGAGGTAACGTCAGAGATCTTAAGATCTCTGGTAACATTTCCACAGTCCCGAGGTGTACATTTTGCGACTGGGACATTCCTCGTTAACTGAGAAGGCAAATTAAGTGGCAACATCATCGGAAGAAGTGACTTTTTTTAAACCTTATAGAGCTGGAATTGGTAATCAAAGTAATTTTGTTTTGAAATTTGTACCTTTTTTTTTTCCACTACAGCTCCCATCATTTCATTTTTTAAGAAAAAAAAATGTATGTATATAATTATAACAAATGCATAATAATAAAAAAAAAATTGGTATATATGAGATAAAACATTTTTATTACGTTCTCGACAGGTTTGAAGATGTCAAATATTATCTTTGTTATAATCCGGAATTAGGCTACTTATCACGTCTCAGATATTTTCTGACATGAACAAGCTCTGATTGTATACATGACGGTATAGAGATTAGCCCGGGCCGACCGCCACGGGGTCTGGCCGAAGGGGCGGCAGCAGAGAGAGAGAGTTTTGATGAGGAGAGGCTGCCAGGATATCCCACAAGGATAGAAGGGCAGACCTTATTTGAATTGCAAAACAGATGAGTCTCTTTCTAGTGCTGCAGAGCCTAAATGACTTCCCCCCTCCTATGTACACTACAGACACCGTGACGTCATATATCCTCGAGTGCTAGAAGATGTACCGTCTTGTACGTATCAGTCATAACTCCCCGGAGTCACATTGATCCTGCTCAACTTTTTTTTTTTTTTTTTTTTATCATCAACTCTTAAGCACTGTCAGACAACATGTTGAAAGCTGGTTATGACGGAGGATTTTATATCAAAAATTACTTGTTTCAAAATTTGATGGTTTGGTAATAAATAGCAGTAAGCTGTTTAAAATCGTTGAAATTGGGTGAAAAAAAAAGAAACAAAAATGAGAAAAAATATAAAAAGATAAAAAGTTAATATTTAAAAGACTTTATTAGAAGTATAAAATATAAGATAATTTATTATAACACTATGTAATAAACATTATTTTTTTGTTTTGCTAAAGAAAAGAAGTTATGTAGATCAAAAATATTATTTAAATGTAGCAAATTTTAGCTATGCATGATTTTTTTTTATTAAAATACTATAATGTTTCCTAAAACCAAAGTTGAGAGTAAGGAAATATTTGCAAATTTTAGGAAAATTTTAGCTTTTCTTTCAACTTATATTCTTTGCGATTACAGAATCTGTGAGACTGTTTTGACTCTTGTGATAACGCCTACAATTGGTACATATATATATATATATATATATATATATATATATATATATATATATATATATATATATATATATATATATATATATATATATATATATATATATATATATATATATATATATATATATATATATATATATATATATATATATATATATATATATATATATATATATATATAATATATATATATATATATATATATATATATATATATAAATATCAAATAAACCCGGACCGCCAAACTGTAGACATTGATCTCCCTTGAAGATCAGTTTGTTTATTTAAAATTTTTACATCCATGGATATATACTTAAACGAACCCTTCAAATATGTTCTTTCGTCTTCTTTTCTTCATTGGTCACTTTCTCGACTTCTGATACCCCACTCTGACCTGTGACCCACCTGCATGTGACCTTTGAACTTTTTTTTTCCCTTGATGTGAAATTTACGTACCAACTGTACTGCTTGAAGATATGAAGTGCATGAGGCTGCATTGCTGGCTGCCTACCATCACGGCGAATCACAGTTGCATAATTACGTACTGGAAAGTGCTAAAGTTACAAAAAGGGGAACGCTGGTGCAGCACCGTATTTTTAAGTATCATATTTCTCCCTAATATGTGTGTTCTACATAATATACTCCTAGTATATAGAGACAAATCAAGAAAGAATTACGGACACAAAAGAGTTGTGGACTTGTCAATTTATTAATTGTATGTTTTATTTTCATATTAAATGTGTTTAAAAAATTAAATGTTTTTTAAACAGATTAGTTATATATTGACATAACTATATATTTTTATATCGCTGATTTGGCTATAAAGTCTTTATGTATATGACGTAATATGTAATATGATTTTTCTAATAAAACCCTTTTTGAATTAAATTAATTGAATTGAATTATTTAGAGACAATCACACTTTTTTCTAGTGTGCATTAAAATTACTAAATTATTTTTAATTGACTAACATAGTCAATTATTTAATTAAAAATAACTTTCTTTGTTTATTATTACTATGGATGTGACTTCAATTAAGTTGCTTTGTAATCTTTAAGTGTAGAAAGCAGTTATGTAAAATATATATACTTTTCTATTTTTTTAAGCATTATAGAATCTGTCTCTTGAGATTTTTATAAACTAGACAAAATTTTATGGCAGTAGAACGCACATTGAAGTCTAGCCATGCTAAAAGTACTTATAAAAAATTGTGCCACTAGAAAAAAAAATCATGCTGCTATTACACACTCTGGAAGTCGGTGAACATTGCTGAAGCATTACACAATTTAATATTATACGACAGACTTTGTAATGAAGCAAAATAACGAGATAAAAAAACTGAAATAGAAAAAAAATAAATGGAAATGAAAATCATGCGGCCTATAAAAAAAATGTTAAGACAAATTAACATCACATTATTTAACAAGCAAAAAATACTTCAAAATGAAATTATATTTAACAATGAAATTTACCATTTATTTACTTCAAACTTTTTTCGCATAATAAATAAATTTGTAAGTCAATATTTACTATACTATATTAGAAAACTTATTTTTATTTTATTTTTTTTTTTTTTTTTTTTTTTTTTTTGTATACAGAATTATACAAATATTGAGTTTCTTTCATGTAAATAATAAACTTTTTTTGTATTCTTTGCAAATGAAAAAAAAAATCAAAACAGCGACTGAAAGTACGGACAGCAGCGCCGCCAGCGGTGACGCTTGACATACTGCAGGAAATCCGCTCTCTGATTGCTCTGGCACCCTGCAAGTCCTTCTGTTTATTTGAAGTCACTAGATCGTTGCATGCAGGTCTGCAAAAAGACTCGGTTCATCTGCAGAAATTGACAAGGTTCATCGAGGAGTACCTTGATAAAGTTCTCGTTAAATAGGCCTTAACTACCACATATGTGATATAGTGTTTTTACGCTTTGTATGTTATCCTCACCCAGTTTTAACCTTTGTTTTGTCTAAATGTATTGGGTGAAATAAATAAATAAATAAAATAAAATAAATATTCTTATACTCTTAACAATATTGATGTCATTTATAATTCAAGTGATTTGAATCGTAGATAACCATGCAATCAATCATCTTGGCCTGGCTAAATGTCACGGACAAAATGATGTTTACATTATAAGACCATAATATACGCTTTTTTAAATGGCAAGTCATATAATATTATACAGTACAGTCACTTTTTTGCTATTAAAAAAATAAATGTCTCATTAATATAATTTAGGTAAAAAAAAATGAAACGTGAAATTGTAATAATTCATTATAAAATTAATTAATAATTCTATATATAATATTGCGTTACAGTAAATTAAGTAGACTGAGAAGAAATTCATTAATTAACGTTTAAAAATTCTGAAGTACGTGCTACATTTTCATACACTCACAAACTTTCAATATAGTCTTATCAATATAAGATTCTTTCCGGAAGTAAGCTAGCGGAAGTGCGAAGTTTTTGTATTTCTTCCATTCATTTCAACAAAGCTTTAGTTTTGTTAGTAACTCTGATCTCACTTTAACACATTGACTAGTATTTTGTTATAAAAGTGGAAGATATATTAATACGACTGTAGAGGTGACGCTATGAGACCTGCTCTTGAACGTGTGCTTCAATGTTTGTTTGTCTGGGACCGACTGTTCCCTTCACGTGCAGCTTGGAATTGGCAATGACTTCGTCAGGGGCGTAGACAAGGGGGGGGTTTTGGGTGTTATAACCCCCCCCTTGAGAGCTCAACCTTAGTAAATTTTAAGGGAAAAATAACAAAAAATGGTACCCGACGGATACGATTTAGCTAAAATTTTATGAAAAATTTTCTTAAAAAAAAAAACTTTAAAAATATATATCCCCGAAACACATTGTTAATACATCTTTAATTTATTTAAAATCGGTCTACAATATTATGATTATTTAAGTACAGTATATATAATTCTAGTATGATAAATATATTGTGTAGTATTCATTATTAAGTTATTTTTGTTTTTGTATACGAAAAGACACTATAAAGAGTATAAAGACAACAATTTAAAGTATAAAAAATGTTGAAAACATTCCCCGCATGACGTTCAGCATAACAATAAAAATTATACATAGTATTTTATTATTTTTTAATTAATTATATTGGTATATTTCTATATTACATCTTGCAATTGCTAGTTTCATTGTCTCATGTAAGTCATATGTATAATACTGTACGTATATATTTAAATTTATTATTGAAGTTAAAAAAATCCGATTTTTAAATGTATTAATTTTACAGTATATACTTAATGTAATGAATTGATTTTCCTGTTTTGAAAATAGAGTATTGTCCTCAATTTTTTTTATTGCAGAAATGGATAGAGGGTGCAAAGTTATGCTACCCTGATTTTTTTTATATTTTTTAGAGCCCGGGAACTATTTTTAAAAAATTATTGAAAGTCCTTTTCGTGACGTCACGAGACGCCGCTCCTTAAGAAAAAGATAGGACTTGCCGCCGCGTGACGTCACAAAAAGGACTTTCAATAATTTTTTAAAAATAGTTCCAGGTCTCAAAAAAATCTGAAAAAAATCAGGGTAGCATAACTTTGCACCCTCTATCCATTTCTGCAATAAAAAAAAATTGAGGACAATACTCCATTTAAATTAAAATGTGGTCTATTTTTTTATTAAGAAAAAGAACTGTAGTGACAAAAATATTGTAACTGCATAATTAACGATTTACAAATATAAGAAATTTGCTGCAACTTTTCATAGAAAAAAATTATAGTCCACGTCCCTTTTTCAAAAAAATCGCGCACCATGAAACTAATAAAAATAATATAAAAGTGGTTATTAGATGAATTACTTGATTTAACTAAAATTATTTACTCAAAGCTTTATTTATTACGTTAGTGCACGTACAATATTGAAAAGAAATTAAAAAAATGGGATGCAAAAAATATAAAAATATTGCATCATGCCATACATCCTCTATAATAGTATTTTTTAATAATTTTACCCTAAAAAAGGGGCGTGTCCTTAAAAAAAATCGCGCCTGCGGCGGGCTATTGGGGGGCTACGCCCCCCAAACCCCCCAGTGGGGTATTCCCAATCTTTATTTTCAAGAACCCCCCCCTTGAACAAATCCTGGCTACGCCACTGGACTTCGTCAAGAACTAATTGCATCTTGACAAATAAAACATAATAAAATTATATCATGTAGTACTTTCTTTACTTACAAATAATTGGATAATAAAAAAAGTTGTGATTTGTATTGTGAAAATAATGATTATAGTCTGAAGTAAAGTCATCGCCTCTGAAAATTTTCCTTTGCGAATTTGTTAATCACCATGCTCCATAAGAGTAACACAGGGCATGGTGATTAACAAGGCTGCAAGAGAGAAATTTTCCAAGGTGATGAGTGTACAATTTCTTTTGTTTTAATAAAAGTTAAAAATTTAGAGAATTGTTGCAAAAGTTGTAAGATATCAAGTTTTTTGTATCGGTATATACTTATGTAAAAATTCATATTAACACTCGGTAAATAGTAGGTTTGAAACTAAATATATTCATTTTCAAAGTTGTCACATCCGAGCAATTTTTATCCTTTTTTCAATCTGACTGCAACATCGCCGATGTAACTTTGTTCATGGATGAAAACATCAAACGGAATTTTAAACACACTAGATTCGTTGCACGACGATGCACTTCGGTAAATTAAATACATTTTTTATCATGTAAATTCAAATACATATATAATTAAATTTTGCAATATATACTTAGTTCCATTTGAATTATATTAAGTCGCAAAGACAATAATTTATTTCTTGCATATATTTTCCTAAAAATAAAAATCAGTCCATCCAATGGTTCGTTAAATTTGATAAAAATATTAAAAATTGATTTTCTAGAAAAGAAAAGGAGTCATTGAATGTCATTGAAAGTCATACAATGAATGAATATTAATTTAATTTCTTTTTAAGTGATCAGCATCATTGGATTAATCTAAATTGCTTTAGATCTTTGAAAAGAATATTCTCCTTAATGCTTTAAAATTGTTAAAATTTCTTTTATTATCCATGGGATTCTCTTTTTGACAATGGCTATTTTTATAACTCGAAAAACTATATCTTTTAAATCGACTAATAAAATTTGATGCTCTCATTTTTTTTTTTTTTTTAACTTTTTATTATTGACTCTTTACAGGAATATTTTTCCATTTAAACTTTGTCAATTTTACTATAAATGTCATATCAAATTCTAGATACAATATAAAAATTCTTTTATTGTTATAATATTTAAATAAATTTTTATGTTAGCAATATTGAAGGAAAGAAAATCTAAAGTAAATTTTTTTTCTAGTGCATGACGTGTAAGTTCTCTTTTTGTTTCTTTCTCAGATTTTATGTGGAATATTACAAAAAGCCCGCGGCAACATAGCCATTTACGTTGTCCGCTTGTAGCCGGCGCCTCGGCCAGAAGTCGCCCCCCGCCTTGTGTGCCATCTACGTCGTGATAAAAGAGGCTTCATTAGATCGACATACGTGTGTACTTTAATACTGTTTATGTACGTGGCGTATGGTTTTAACTCAATATGAAAATTGATGTTTAAAAACTAATATTTTGTTATAAAACCGCGCAGAAATGCCTTTTATAATATCTAAAGGTCATTAGTATTTTTGCAACTAATAAAAAACTTTATTCTATATATAGAGACACGGATAGTTAAAATTTTTGTGATGTTGCATTGTTGTAAAATTTCAACAATAGAAATTAACTTTTTAACAGGGAAATGATGTGGTGATGTATCTCGGTGGCAAAGTGCCCCACTGCACCGTCTTCTTGAATAGAATTTGTTTCAAGTTTTTAACAAATAATGCAAAATTTTAATTGAAGATATATATTCACTCAGAAAGGTTATGATATTAAAAAGAAAATGTTCAAAGAAATAATAAGCTAGAAATTCATTGGTTCGATTCCATTGAAACATTCTTGTAACTTTAATATAATATTACTCTATATACATATTTTTTTAATATCAAAGTTACTAAGAACGAACTTTTGACGGCCTGACAGGCATCACAGTATCTCATTTTAACACACGTTTGCAGACTTTGTAGTTTGCCAAAGGAAAATGTATATGGAATTATTATTACAATATCGAAGAAACATCAAACACGACTTTGATGGTGCAGCATGCAGCATCTTCGCTTGCTGGATGATGATGTGCTACTGCATGTGTATGCTGTGAATATAGCTTTTTTTACACATTGCTGCTTTCTGTTATGTTGGTTCATTGCAGACGATCGCTAACCCTCTCTCTCTCTCTCTCTCTCTCTCTCTCTCTCTCTCTCTCTCTCTCTCTCTCTCTCTCTCCGTACGTTGCATCTCAGTAAACTTTTTCCAAGTTCATTACTTCAAAAAGGTAGACCAGTTTGCTACTTACATAAAAAACCTTTAATATTATAAGTATATCGCACTATAGATTCTAAAAAAAAACAATTAGAAGTATTGAACATTTATTAATTACTGAATTTAATTTTTAATGATTTTTAAATTTCAAACTTTTTTGTTCTCGTTGCTGAAGAATTAGGGAAAATAAAATACTCGAGATCAAATTATATTCTGCGTGATTGAATGGTACCGAAACGAGACGAAAACAGAAAAAAATTAATAAATTTCATCCTTTTGGACACGAGATTTAGCACCAAATTCACCTGTGTTTATAGGATATCAACTTTTTTTTATATTATAGCCAAGCAGAATTGTTGCCAAGATTTAAATGGCCATTTTCGCATAATATTATATAGAAATATTCCTTTCTTCATCTCAGGTCAGTATTGTTGTCTCCAATATTATGGCATTTATACTAGTATTTTTTATGAACGTTGAAAAAAAAAACGGTCAGAGTTTCACTATAACCCTGTCGGCTAATTCCTAATACAAAGCAATTCTTCAATATATAATATTTTATTTGTTTAATTAAAATCAACCAAATTTATTCAATTCCTGTCTTAATTGTTTGCATTATTGAAACAAATCTATAAATTTTATATTGTCCTAAAAAATATCTCATATCGAATCCAAGACTATTAGAATTAGTGAGATGATGATGTGGTAGTACCTTAAGTGTTTTGATACCTTGGTGTGTATGATCCAGTGCTTTGGGCGCCGCAAGCTTTTATTTCGTGCAGCTTCTTAAAGCTCTTGCACATGAATGAAGAACTATTTGGATCCAAGAGAAGTAGAAGCTGATGGTAAAAAAAAAAAAAAAAAAAAAGAGAAGAGAAGACACACACTGGGATGCCAACTTTTGATCTCACCAAAGGAAAGAAACTCTGCAGTGGCTCTCTTGTGTCCTTACAGCCGGAATGACTTATACAAAGAAAGAACGCTATCTACTGCTGCTTATCCGTAAGCCGCGAGCCAAAATATGTAATATTAAAAAAAAAAAACTTCTCTTTTTTCAAAAGGTTTCATTAAAATTTTACTATTAATAAATTATTAGTTTTTAAGACTTGAAGAATCAGGTTTGATACCACCTTTTTTATTTCTCTTTTGTGAGTTTTGTACATTCGTACTCGCTTATAATCTGAGGCGATGATAAATAATCAAAAACTAACATTTTTTCCTCTACATGAAGATTTACGAAAGTAAATTTCTTACACTTGCAAGACTTGTAAAGTTTCCTCCTCTCTGAGCAGACATATCGATTGTACTGTACTGTACATCGCGTCTTGCCTACAAATTAAACTTTATCTTTTAGTGCATGGAGACTGTTAAATTTGATAGACACAAAGGATATAAATTATAGACAAACTTCTTCACACGTATTCTGTAAACTTTCTCTTCTGATGCCAAAAAAAAAAAAATAAATAAGTGTACTTACAAAAGTCTAGACTTAATAAATCAATAAAATTTGTCTACAAAATAAAGATCATAAATATAAATTATATTTTATAAAATTTGTCAAAAATGATAAATATTTACCACCTTTGAATGAAATTTATATACTTGCATGCACGTATGTAAATTCAGGACAAGTTCGCTATAAAGGGACATAAATAAGCATTAGTATGCACGACTTTAGGCGAGTGCTCGCGGCTTCTGTGGCTGATGTTTATTGTACCAAAATGTCTGGGGGGCTCGAATCCTCCTCCTCCTTCCTTGCACTCGCGGTGTCGCTGCTTTTAATGTCAGCTTAGGGGCACGCTCCGAGGGGGGCAGGGATACCACTTTGTGACGTCACGGGTTAATTATGACGCCGTTAACAAGTGTCGAGATCGATAAGTTATGTTAAAACAGACATTTGCAATCTTTTCATTGATGATAATTATATTTATGCAATATTTTCTGTGAGAAAAAATTTATTATAATTAATCCATATAATTATATTTCTGGTATCCATTTATTTAATACCATGCAGTGTTTTCTGAGAAGAAATTTTAGTACGTAAAACTCATGTTTTATATACGACTTTGAGACATGACCATGAGCGTAATTATTAAGACATTTGAATCTACTTTTTATTTGTTTGTTTATTTATTTATTTATTTATTTATTTATTTATTTATTTATTTATTTATTTATTTATTTATTTATTTATTTATTTATTTATTTATTTATTTATTTATTTATTTATTTATTTATTTATTTATTTATTTATTTATTTTAAATCAATTATAGACTTTTATATCTTTCTTTTTACAGTCAACATTATGAATGTTGGTAAAAAAAATGTATACTACACAACTACAGTACATTATATTTCTTTTTCCCTAGAGTCGAGTTCATAATTGAGAGTCGCATTATATCTCATCACACTGGTATCAAAAGCTTAACGAATCAATGCAGGATGTGCGTGAAAAATTTATGCTGTCCGGAATAACGAGAGACGGGCAAACACGTCAATATTATACACAATGCCTGCATGAATGAATGAAATGTGTGTTGAATGATATCGAAACCATTATTTTTACAAGGTATATCATTATCAATACATGAATAATTTTTTTTTACCTCTATAAATATATATCATGTGGTATATATAGTCAACGAACATGCTTCATTATATTTTTATTTGATTTGATAATATCAATATTTTAATACCTATAAATGTAAAGTTAGAAAGTTTTTTTATATACATTAGGTCTTATCATCAATGACTATCTATAGATATCTGCATGATTATTCTAAGCTTTAAGCTTTTTTTACTATTTTAAACTTTTTTTTTTAATAGTACATTTAACATTAATGTAATAGAACAGTATACTTGTAACGTAAAATTGCCTCTTTAACTCTGTTCACTTTTTTTTTTTATTATTATTATAGCATTGAAAAAGGAAAATTGCTGAAGCTTACTTTTCTCAATCTCCATGTAACATTTCTACACACGAGGAGTATGGAAATCGATCGTCACCAATCTTATTTTACCATCAAAGAGAAACAAGCAAGTCACCAAGAAGGTATAGAAACACTTCGTTAAGGGGAGGGAGGCCGGGGGGGGGGGACAATAAAAATTGTCGAGGGTGGAATAAATCCAGTCCAGTAAGTTGGCCATGACGATTTAAAAAATGATTGTATAAGGATTGTACTATCTAAATGAGTCTAAACACTTTGTAGCCTCAGTGATATACGTATCTCGATCACGCGGCTCCGCCTCCTTTTAACTGTGAAACTGCTCGGTGACTGCTGCAGTCTCTTCCAGTCGACTAAACTTGTCTCCTTTCTTCTTTAGCACGTGCGCTGACTCCAATTTATGCTTTTCTTTTAGTAAAAAAATAACTGCAAATTATTTTTTTACGTGATATTTTCATAATTAAAAACAACTGTTTTAATTATTAATGACACTCATGAGTAGCAAAGAAAGTGTAATTTTTTATGTGTCAACAATTTTTTCTATCTTGCCATACATTTTTAATTATGAGACATAATTATATAAATACCATATTAATTAAAATTTTAAAATTATTTTAATGGAATAATATTTCAATTATGATAGTATTTTTTTTTTTTTTTTTTACTTTCTATCTTTTTACTTGAAATATTTTTGGCTTATAAAGCTTGAAATATATTGATGATTTCAAAATAACAATATCAATGAGAAGCTTCAACATTGACGACACAATTCTCTCACCCAATGAAAATCTAGCGCGCGAACTGCGCGCGACGACATGTTCTATCAAGCTTCCTATTCTTTAACCCAGCGGTACCTGGTTTTTAATTTTTTCCGACGGTTCTTATGAAGGGCAAGATTAATAATTCATATGAGCCACGGGAAAGATCACTTTACACAAAATAAAAAATATTCGAGATTTTGTGCAGCATAGAATTTGAATGAAAAAAATAAATAAGATTTTTCTCCTAACAAACCTTACGGAGCGATGTCAGAATGCGGCGCTGCGGCATTTTTAAGTTGAAGCTTGTCAATGAACATCACTTTGTAGAGAAGATTGGTGCGCCCGATGAAAAGTGGAATACTATAATTAGCTAATTATTGTAGTTTTATCAAATTATTATCCAATCAAGTGCAGTTAATTTTTATGACGTCAATTTGCTTAGAAATAATGCTGCCAAGCATTCAAAAATTAAAATTTACCTGATAACATTATTTTAAGAAATATGTTTAATCGCTCGCCAAAAATGTGTAAATGTGTTTAAGTCAAGTGTGCTAATCGCTAATTAGAGAAATAAATTAGGGTCATTTCCTTGAATTCAATTTTTTTTATAGAGGTTAATTATTTAGAATATTCAGTGTAATAAGAACAGTAAAGAACAAGTGGTAGTTTTCTTCTGCTGAAATTCACACAAAAAAAAACATACAAATTATAATAAATTAAAATAGTTAATAAACTGAAATATAAAACAAAGAAACATAAATAGTTAAACTAAATCTGAAAAAGAAAAAATATATAAAGACACAATAAAAATAAAAGGTAATGTGAAGAGAATAAACGTCATGCAGTGTGATGTATATGGGTATGGTTGGCAGCAATGGTGCACGTGCAGGAGTGCCAACTGCAGCAGGCTTATTTGGTTGAACTGAAGTAATCAACCGTTTGTCATTATAAATATTTGGAGTGAAATTGGAGCATCAAAATCAAGTTTTAATACAATCTCGCAAAATCAAACTTATCAGTCTTGGCCTTTTTGTAAAAATTACTATTTTAAGATTTAAAATAATTATTTAAACATTATACTGGAAAAAAAATATAAAATAATTATAAGCAAATATTAATAATTAAAAAAAAAAAAGAGAAATAAATGACAAACAATCGATCTTCAGATTGTGATAATAATGAAAGGTGCACAAAAATATTAATACCAATTTTAAAACACAGAAACAAATGACCTTAAAACAAAACATTGTAAAAACTTTACTCGATAGGTCTGTTCGTAAAATACACAATACGATGAGAATCAAGAATCAGATTTTCCTTAAGGAAGCATTATTATGATAAAAATATAATTATTCTCTTTAGCCTGATGCTATTAATTTTTGCCTGTGCTAATTATTTGCCCGTTTTCATCGAATATAGATATTGGAATTTGACTCAGCTGTGACGTCATCGGTGATCATGACGTCACAGAGTCAATCAATCTTTGTCCGTTGGCCAGATGACGTCATCGTGACGGAGTCAAATTCCAATATCCATCTTGATAAAAATAAGGGTAAAATAATTAGCAGAGGTGAAAACTAATAAAATCAGGTGAATGAGAATAATTATAATATGTATATATTATACAGTACCTTGCAAGTTTCATGCACCTTTGAAATGTTAGCTGAACAGATGGTTTATATGATTATTGATCCATTAATCGATTGTGCATTTACGAACAGACCTAGTGTATAAAAATACAATCAACCCTGGAAGTGAGTTCAAGGTTTCATTTCCTGTCATTGGATCTAATGCAACCATGACCTTCCACTTCCAGCTGTTTCTAGTCGTAGTCTCAATTTAAGTTGTTCTTACTCATGTTAATTATCTCAAGGTCACGCTCTATATTTTTAAAAATGGTACTAGTGAGATTATGATTGACAGCTGCTGGCTTACCCGGGTGGTCTTTCCTCGCCTCACGGGTAAGCTGCACCGCGCGGCACCGCACTGTAAACCACGACACCCGTTATACAACACACGGCGGAAAAAAAAGTCTGGCAAAAATTAAAATAATAATAAAAATAATTAAAACAAATGTGTAAAAAAATAAATAATAATCCCAAAAAATAATAAGGTTAAAATTAAAAACAGCCTTTCGAAATAGAGAAACTTGTTGTTTTATTAACAAAGCCAGTACTTTTTTCTTGTCCGTTTTTGCATAGCGGAAATATCGCTCTTCACTTTTTTTTTTTTTGTATATGTTTGGAATTGTTAGTGTTAATGATAGATAAAATTACTGTATCATTAATTATTATTTTATACTAGCAATACGTATATTATATAGTACAGAAAGGCTGATAGGTATAAAAGAGGTAACAAAAAAATAGAATGATATCTTTGTAATTGAATTTTATCATACAATATAGATTAGATTTCAATGTACAGAAAATAATAAAAACAGACATCATTCATGTAAGACAATGTAATTGAGTTACAAAGAAATATTCAAAACAATAATTTAGATCTATAAAGAAGAAAGAAACAAAGGAAAATGTAAACAGTGTAGAGAAATGAATAAGACAAACAACAATATAGACACATAACAACATGCGGACCTGTAAACTCAAACATTGAACATATGGAAGGCACGGCTCTGCAAAAATACGGGAACACCCAAGATCGTTGCCATTGCAAGGTAAGCAAGACAATAACGTAGTCTCCAATCAAATTTGACTTGGATACCAAGGACATAGGATAGTATTCTGGATACCATAAAGAAAAATAACCGAGTGGGGGGCATCCTTTCCTCTCCTATATAACTTTGGATATAACATGGGCAGTATAGATAGCACTTCCTCCACTTTTGGTTTTCCAAGAGACCCATTTTGATTTTTTTTCTTCTTTTTTTTTTTCTGATATTCCGATATCACGAATTGAGCTCGTTTAAAACTGAACTGGGTTTCATTGTATTTGCAAAATGCAATCAAAAATTGCGGTCATAAGACATTTTGTTACAATACATATTATATAATATTGAAATTGTGTATATTAATTTAATATATAGCATCAAAATATTACAATAATTTTAGCATTATTTACAATTTACAACCATTCAACTGGATCTGCATTTTAATATTTAAAAAAAAAATAACAAATTTTAAAATAATATGAAGATGCTCTAGAATTATTTATAAAATATTCATATAATATAACGCTCTCATTTTACGTCTTAAATTGATAAAATTATTATTAATAATATGTATTAATTAAGTCACCTGTAAAATCTTTCTCAGCAATCTCAATTTCATAAAAAAGGTGCAATAAAAAATAATCATTCGAGGCTCTCCGAAATATTTCAACACTGGATTTGAGTATTTTTCCGCTGCCTCATCAACACGCATCAATTAACAGAGCTGCTACACATCCGTATAAAAACGCAACACCCGATACTGCTTGTTTAAAGCCGCATGTGTCAATCTCCCATTGCTCTTTGCTACCAGAAGGGTGCAGGATTTAGAGGGGGAAGGGCATTACAAAAGTGGAATGGCCCTGGCGAGGGTGGAGGGGATAAATTACCAGTGGCGTGAGCAAAGTCGCCGCCGCCGCCGGAAGTGCTAGCGTATGTGCCATGGCTACTCAAGTATCCCACTAATAAGACTTAACTCGGCTGTATGATATCGTTGTGCGAGACTTTTATGATCAACACGAGTTACATATAAACACATGCAGCTCGAGTGAGCAAACATGTTTGAAGATTATCGCCTAGTTTTATTACTGTAGTTCAAGGTTTGATGTGATGTATGTTTAATTTTAAATAGCTTCCGGAAGATTTTATATTAATTATTATTATTACTCCTTATTATTCTATTTATAGTGATCTTAAATTAAATTTCAATTATATTTAATAAAAGCTCTGTTATTTATTATGTATTTTTTAATTATTGATTTGTCTTTATTAAAAAAATTTAAAATAAATTATACATAACGCAGGTTATGATTATATAATTAATGATTAAATGAACAAAAATTAGAAGCAAATTCTTACCCATGCAGTTGGTAATTAAAAATTTTAATGTAATGAATGGGATCTTGCTTGAAGAGCTCAGTTCAGCAGTTTTGCCGTTATAATAATATATATTTTTTTTAAGTACACACAATATAACACACGCACTGCATTTTATGTGACCAACGAAGTATACATTGTACGTCTCTAACACAACTCCCGAAAAGCATGCACATAATCACATGAATAATATTGACATTAAAAGTTGACTGACTTGAATTATTTTACAGCTATTATTATTCCTGTATGTGGCTGTATTTTTTTTTTTTTTTTCATCTTGCGTGGTACTTTACAGTACTCAATAATCAACATATATTATGCACGTCATAAAAAATAACTAATACTTTCAAGTCACTTTTGCAATGACTTAATTGAGACATAATTCTTCTGTATTGACACAAACATGAAACAAATACATGCATTACTTTCAAAGTGCTTTTTATAATGCCATGTTAGTTCCAGCACTTATGCAGTAAGGAAAAGTTGTGTTTAGTATAATAATGGTTGTTATTATGAAACATTTGCGTGAGATGTTATAATTTTTACAAGAAAATCTTTGTAAGTACTTTGTGATTGCTTAATCTTATTTAATATATGAAGTAAACTGCATGATATTATTTGGAATATTATTTTACATTATGAGTAGCCTTGATCTTAATTAATTATACCCAAAATTGGAGGTCGCTCTTTTCTGATCCTTTTGTATATGAATTTAATGATAAAAAAGACAATACAAAATCAAAATTTGTGCTTGTTACATAATTACCGTGACATTTTTTTTTGTCTAAATTATGTAGTTGAATCATCACTATGCTGCTTAATTATTACAGGAGGTTCACCAAAGCTAAAAGACCTTAACTACAATGTCCTAATATACCCTCTTACTTAATTATTGTTTGATAGATAATTTTAATTGTCTGAGTACAAAAATTAATTCGAAAGATATGAAAGATAATTGAGAAAATTACATGCCACAAAATTCTCCGTACGTGTTCCAACGCGTAGCATACTTTTATTCTCACATTTACAATTAGAGATTATTTTGAGAGTTAGGTTACATAATTTAAAGGGGCATTCACAAAGCCTTAAGGCCACAATTAAGGCTCAATAATTTAAGACCAGAAATTTTGGGTCTAAAAAACACGTCTAAAATCAAGCTTTAAATTATCGAGCCTTAAATGTGGCCCCTTTGTGAATGCCCCTTATAATGACTAAAACAGTCTATATCATTTTATGTTATAGATTTTCATCGAGTAATATTTTTGAAAGAAAGTGCTCGATGAAAGTTCTACTATATAATGATGAGGACAGTACATATGATAGTCACCATATATGAGAAGTTTTTGACACGACGAACGTATGGTATATATGTGAGATGGAGTGCACTTAGCACCGTACATCTGGTACACAAAGAGTACAATGCACGGCGGTCGCTTTGAGCAGACCACATTGTTGAACATGTGATCGTACATTATATTATACGGAGAGGGAAGCCCGACCACGGTCCTAACAGCTGGCTGGTATCTGCAACCTCAGCAAGGCATGCTCCAACCACTCCATGACGGTGCATCAGAATAATTATATGCATGAAAAGCTCCGTTTCCGTGTTAGGACACCAAAGTAAAATTAACCACAGAACTCACTATATTAATTTTTTTTATTGACATTTAATTATTTAATTTTTTTTTTCAAATTTATTTGTAAATAAATGGGTATTGCATAATTACTAATATGATTGTAATTTATGATTTTAGGGGTATATTGTTTGACATTATTTTATATAATATTATATAACTGATTCTTTTTGCACGTATACTTGGTATGAAGGCCATGACTTTAAAGGTATACAGGCCTCAAATTACAAATTAGACAGTCACCAAGTGGGTTTAGAATATATAATCAACATTCGCATCATTTTTTTCCACGCGTGATGCATCCGTGCGAAGTCGCAGTTCAAAGTAAGAAATTTAGTCCTTGATGACGTCATGAAGTCCTTGATGACGTCACAACTCAATGCTAATTGGTGCTAGCTGTGAGTTGTGACGTCAGCAAGGACTTTCTTTACAGCGCGACTTCGCACAGACGCACCGCGCGCAGGTAAAAATAATACGAATGTTGATTATAAACTCGAGCAACACTTAATGTCTGTCTAATTTGTAATTTGAGGCCTGTATACCTTTAACATCGTCAACAGCTCAGCCTAAATTTATTTCGTCTTCAGTATAGGACGAAGCAGTGCAAACATGAGCCGTTTTTGTATATCCCACCCCCACCACCCTCACTAAGACGACGAGAGAAAAAAAATCGAGCGAGTGAGCTCGACAGATGGTCTATTTACAAAATACCCTTGGTTGCTAGAGAAAGAAGAGTACACGCTTTGCGGTAAATGGGACTCCTATATCAAAGGGATCGCGACAACCAATGAAAATGTGTTCTATTTTTTTTTTTTTTTTGCCTCTCTCTTCATTTTTTTCTACAACCAATTTTAATATTTATATTATAGAGAAAAAAAATAATAAAAACTATGTGGAAACTATTTGTAAAGTTTCATTTAATTGTTAAGGCATTATGACAGCAAACTTGTTGGCCTCAATTGTATGATGATATAATATATTATTGCATGTTATTGTTCTCGAATTACTGACAGTTATTATAATGGTTATTATTACCGACGATAATAAGGCAACAGTATATACATTATAGTGAGGTACTTAGCTGCTACCACAGAAAGGTGAAAACTAGTAACTATTCTTGACTGCATTGTATTAAGAACACACAAGAGGGGTAATTAATTAGCCTTGTTATTTAAATACGCACGCTTTTAAGAAACGAGCATCAATTTTTTTGTACTGTAAGATTATTAATTTTATATTAATTAAATAGAATAACACATTTCAGTGACAACATTAATCTTCATTACAATATTTTTTTAAACAAATATTTTTATACCAAATAATTTGTTTTTATATGAGTAAAATTTAAATTCTATTTAGGCAATGTTAGTAATGTTAATTACTATAAAATACCTGTTTTTCAACCAGTTCACACTCTGTCATGGCTATGGCTAAACTTATATTTACATTAAAAGGCTTCAATATGTGCTTTAATCTTCTGCATTATTAGCACCTAATTTGACTATCTTGTTGAACAATTTATATTTTGCCTTCTTAGCTGTTGACAAAATAATTATGTTGTCACTTCAAAATGTTTGCATATACCTAAAATAGGCAGCTGTGAACGGGCTGAGCTTCTGTATATAGCGCCTTACTAGTAGTATTAAGCCATCGATAGTTAGTTGCTAATTGGACAACTTGCTTACAAACGAACTTTTGTACTAAGAAAAAAATGATGATAAATTCTTTTCTGTGTAAAAGCTTCCTCCCCTTAACAAAAAAACTTGGAAATTTTTATGAGCAACTGCAGGCTTATAAAAAAAACTACAGATGTGAATTTTATCGATGCTTCAAACACGACGAGTGGCCATTCATTGCTTTTAGTCGTAGATGTTAGTAAATATAATTTTATGTTTAGTTTAAATGTCTTGAACACATACTAAAACATACTATCCCATATAAATTACATTACATTAATTTGTTTATTACAATTATAATCATTAATTTTTTTAAGTTGTTAAAAAGTAATAATAACATTAAATCAATTTAAGTAGTTAATTACTTTTATTATTAATATATAATCACAATGACTTTTAATTAAAAAATAATACAGAGAGAAACAAAATAAATATTCCAGTGCATAAACGTTTCAAATTACATGAATATTTCTCTTCTGACAGGTAATATGACAAACTATATTCTATACAAACTGCCATCTCTGTGTAAACGTGGATCACCTTTACGTCAGGTGTCTGCTCCTCAGAGACACGGCAGGAAAGTGCGCGTGATCTCGCGGTGGTGTAGACACAGTAGCCCTGCTGCTGCCGCTGCAGTCTAGCTGCTCGCGGTCTGCCTGTGCATTGCCCCCAATGTAAAATCGATATGAAGCTACCGCCTAGCGCCCGCCTGCTGGCCCGGTAAAAGTGTGACAGCGAGCGGCGCCGGCAGGTCACGTGACCAAGGTCACCGGCATACCGGTAGCAATTTTGTCTTGACTCATCACCGGCAAAATGTGTTACACAAGACTATACGAGAGTCACGTGATAGAAAATTAGCATGGATAATAATTGACAAACGAATTGTCAATGACTTATAAGTAAATGTCATAGTAATTACCGAAGCGTACTGATAACAAAGGTATTAAGAATAATTACGAAAGGAAGGGTCCTGAACTTAAATCAATTCAATGCTATTGTAGAGAATTTTTATGTTTCTGCTTAATAAAATATGTAGAATTATTGTTACTATTATTATTTTTCTATTAATTCTGCTGATTTTAAATTGAGAATTTTGAAGGATTGATTTTCAACCCACACCTGCTATGGCCTCTTGGCCAAAATGTTAGATGAACTAAAGTCATTAGTTCCCGGGATATAACGAGATATTGGATTCGGGAGGGAAACTTTGATATCGGCAGAGAGGCAGGTCCCGTTATTTGAGATTACGTGATTTTAGATCACGTGACCTGAAATCACGTGACTCGAGTCACAGAAAGAAATTCCAGACAGCAGCTAGTGATGAAATGTAATTTGTAAGCCATGAATTAATGATCAAACAAATCTACCTCATGGTATATATAAATAATGCAATAATCTCGTGACTCATTTATTTTCATATAACAAATTTAAGTTCGTCTCTTTGTTTTTGTTTTAAATAATTAATGGCTAATTTAGAGCACTTTCCTGTTTTAGGTACCAGATTTAGACTTTCATTTATAAAACTATATATTTAGCCGCATACTTAAGTATATAACAATATTTTAAGCATCTTAAAAAGTTATACTGTCTGTACTGCCATATAGTAAAAATTTAATCCAGGTTTAATAATGAAGGTAAAGTGGACGAAGTAAAGTGTGTTGTAATTTATTTAGCTGCTATAAATGCCAAGAGAGCCATAACATTGGCGCCTATGATCCTGCTCCTCGTAGTTAAACTATAAACGATAAAACTTGCATTTTATTGATTTCAAAACTTGACACATGACGTATGGTTTGTTTGGATGATCCTTGAATAAATAATTCCATATTGCTCAAAGACAACTTTTAATTATTTACATAGAAATAATAGTTATTCTTGTTAAAACTTTTGCTTATTTAAAGATCACATATGACGTTTACAGTATTTTGCTATTTTCTAATATTCATAACAGCATATTTATGAGGTTATAATCCCAGGTAATTATGTGGTACTTCAGTATCGCTGACATGTCAATATTAACATATTATAATAATCCAACATAAAAAAAAACATAAGGATTAAATTGTTAAACTCATCAATCATATTTTGGTACAAGAGATATCGACTTAAATTAGCTATAATACTATTTAGCTAAAAAATATAGAACTTTGTTAAAAAAAAAAAAAACGTTTTCGTTCCCATATAATTTATGTTCAAACTTTTTTTGAATACTTTAGGGGCTTGTTATATAGGATTTAAAAAACTTTTTAAAGGTATTATGGTAGAAAAAAATATATCGATCAGGAAAGGAAAGTTTGAATCATTCTAACTATATTAGAATTTTCTTACATGCTTTGCAGAAAAAGAAAAATCTTCCTCTATAAATCTACAAAAAAAAAAAAAAAAAAATAACATAAAAAAAAGGAATTAATAAAACCACTTAAAAAAATTAATATGAGTGGTAAATGTATCATTCCGTATGGAGAAAGGTAATTAGAACTTGAATAAAAGTGACATAAACATTGTCAATTGTCACTGCAACCTAATTGCTGGTAAGAAATTGTATGTTTTGTTCACAATGTAAAAACAACAATGAAATAAAGTACACAAATGTATATTGAAGTTTTTGTATTGTTCTCCTTTTGTAACTCGATATAATCAAGTATAATGGTGCAGTTTATTTACATCAAATCCTATGGAAATATTATTATACAAATAATTATTATAAAAAAATGTGTATCTGATAAAACATATTATATATTATGCTTACAAATTATTTGTTATTGGCTTATTAGTGGCGTAATTTACAAACATTTGTGTGACTTAAATCTTAAAATTGTTACTTTCGTATAAGGTGTACAGCTCATTCTTATATATTTTCCCATTGAAAATAAGCCTTATAGAGTAATGTGAGTTAGATTGCTGACATCTTTGTTGTCACTTTTGAAACAATTATTAATAAGTGAATGAAATTAGCGTTCTCCATTGATAATAAAACACGTAAAGACGTCGAGAAACATACCTTAAACTCCTTGATCTTCATTTCCTGCCTCCTTGGCACTCCATCCTCCCCCGCATACACTAAGTTACGGATGCTGCCTCCAAACCTAGGCTCAAAGATGACACTGGGGAGAGCTAGAAGGGTGAGCCGCGTGTTGTACCAGCTTGGCATTCCGCCCACAAACACGTCAGAGTTAGTGGCCAACGTGCCGAAGTGAAACTCCTTGCCGCGAGAGGTGCGACTCTGAGTCACCTGATCCACGGTGAGAGAGGTGCGTTCATGCCTCCGTCTCACGTGTACCTTGTGCCAGTGACCATCGTGTAAATCACGACCAACAGTCAGCATCTGAGCACCACCTCCAAGATTATACCTTAATCTTAACGCACCTTCAACTAATTTTATCTCAAAAAAATCATAAGTACCACCATCGTCTGTATATAATAATAAACCATTTGGATTTTCAGTTTTAAATTCAAATTCTAATGAACCATTTAAACCAGCATTCCATTTATTAAATTGTGCATAAGATGTTTGTGATCCTTCTAATACAAAACATATAATTGAATAATATGATAATATAGTAAATAAATATAATAATATTATTTTTAAAGCCATTATTAATTAAGATATTTTTATATGTTTTTTTATGCAGTTTCTACGTAAGTTATTTTCATATTTACACAGTTCACTTATTGTCACTGGTACACTGCGATATCCATATGTTGATGGTGACCGTCGCGAGCGTGCTGCGTGCTGCCTGACTTGCCTGCGAGGTCAAACTCACTACGGCTGTACAACGAGGACCTTTCCCTCTTCACCCCCGTCTCCAAAAGCTCGAGTCTGCGCAACACGAGAACGGCGCGCGACGGCGGCGTCACCGCGTCTTCCTCTGATGTAGCTCACAACCACAAAAAGACAAAACAACAAGACCAATAGATGGAGACACTAACTAAATCATTAGATAAATCAAATTAAGTTTTTACTAAATATTACAACTTTTTTTTTACATTATGGTAAGTAATTTCTAATGACAAAGGATTGTTGTTTATAAGAAGAATATATATTTCTTATTTATATTTATTATTACTGTATTGTAATAAATAATTTTAATGAAGGACGATCTCATTTTTACAATAGTATTAAATTGTAGGGAAGTCCGTCGCCTATGTTGTCTCTCACTGCATGCTCACTACTATATACCGCGGTTGCCGCCATCATTTTCTCGCGCCCTCTTGCGCACATCGATCGAAGCGAAGTGAGTATATAGCGCCAAGCGAGAAGCGAGAGAGAGAGAGAAGCCTGCCTCGAGCGAGGGAGGGCGGCCACGCTCTCCAAACTTTCAGCCCACCGACATGTGTACCTCTCCCTCTCTCTCTATCTAACACACACAACGTGGCATTCATGAAATTTCATATTATACAATACTTGTCATCATAACACAAAACTGCTTGCACTTTAACTAACCTCGTAAGTTACGCGAGTCATTTGTATCTTGTTTGTATGACCCAGTTATTTTTTTTTTCTCAGGGGTAATTCGAACAGTTTTATTGTTAATATAAAATTTCATTATGACGTAATAAGAACACATTGTTGATAGTTCTATACAAGTGTATACTATAAATATATACGTATGTTATAGTAAGAGAGTCCTTCTTCTGACTTCTCTCTTTCTTGTAGCTCTCACTTTTCAACCCCTCAAGCAAAGCTGAATATATTATACAGTACAATTTAAAAATAAGGAGTAAAAAATGGAAATGTTAAGGAGCTTTACTTTTGTTCCTTTCTTCTAGCATGCCTTCTTTTTATAATATTACTTTATGAAAAAAAAAAATTACCTAAATTACTAAACTTTGATTACACTATTTTAAAATATTAATTATTTTAACTGCTTATTTGCTTATTTAGTATAAATACAATTATTGCATCATTATAATAAATTTGAGAAAGTAAATTACAACTCATTCAGTTAAGGATTTTATGTGAGAAAAGTTTCTATACGTTGATATTTATGTACACAAAATTATAAATCTCTCCTAGATTATAATGATGAACATTAAATTATATCATGTAATGTACATTTTGAATAATTACTTCAGTATGACCTAGTTATTTTTATGCAATGTTTAGGTAAGGTAAAATAGCTAGGTTAATCGTTTACTTTGCATATTCAATGACCATAATTCATATTTACCCTGACAATATGGCCCGCGGCTCCTCCTGCATGCTGCTCTTGCTTACTGAGGTACAGGGGACCCTGGGGTCAAACAAACGCTAAATTACCTCGCTATATGAGATTGCCAAGCTGCAGGAGTGCATGCAGTACATCACTTGCAATGACTGTCGGTGCAAAATATAAATGCATTAAAATGCATCACACGTACAGTTCTCACCTAAGAAAATGTCACAATGATCTTTTTATGTATCGACCATACGTTCATTAAAATGTAAGCTATATATTTTTATGGAGCAAATATAGACAAGTGCAGTTCTTTTCGAAAAATGGTAATATATAAATTTAGCACACGTTTCTTATTATCTTATTATTTTTTTAACGGTTATATTATATACACTCTCATTTTTACAGTATTATCTGTGCTATCAAATGAAAACTTCAGTTTTAAAATTAATAATAATAATAATATTTTTATTTTTAATTAATGTATTTTTAACTATTTCTAGTTTTTCCTTTAAGGCTTATCGATATTTTAAGCTTTATGTTTTTTAATTAATTTGATAATTTTTTTAGAAAATATTATATTATTTTTTTAAAGCGTTTCTTTTTTTTTAATTTCAATGTTTGTAATTAAAATAAAATACCTTTAGGCGTATCACGAACCATGTAAACAGACGATCTAAAGGACAAATTCCTCTTAATTCCAAATTCAACGTTTGAAGATAAAAGAAATTCCTCTATAGTTTACAATTAAAGGAAAACAATATATACATTTTTGTTTCACCACATCATCTTATTTTCTCTGAGGTTTTAGGTCATTGCATATGAAAAAAAAAAACTTCATACTCTTTAAATCTAAGGTAAATTACTTTGAAATTAATAATAAATTGGTCTTGGCAGACATTGCAGCCATAAACAATAGATGATGAAGACATTTATCGGTTTTCACATCGTGGTGATATTATCCATCGATGATAACATATTTTTATCTGTCGAAGAGGTGGCATTGATTCACGGTAAGAGAGAGCTGTGTTGGCATGTTATTACGTGCTCTGAATGAAGAAAAAAAAACTTCTTCTTCCATCAATTACCCAAATTAGCTACTCTTTATAAAGCCGGTGAGATTGTTTTCTCATCGGCTTGAAATGTGGCGCAGTAGTTTAATGAATATATTTTTTTAAGTAAACGATCTAGGCTATTTTATTTAAAGTCTTTTCCGAGTCAACCAAGTGTTATTAAGTGAGTTCAATTGGGTAATTAAACTAAACTAACCCTTTTTTTTCATTATTCATACATTTTATACCCAAGATTGAAATTTAGAATCTACATAGTGTAAAGCATTAAGGACGAAATAAATCACTGGACTAATCTTTCAAGTCATAAGCCACTGTCAAATTTTTAGAAAATATTAAAAAATATTATATTTAATTTAATACAATTTAAGAGAAACACTGTAATTAAACAAATATATATTTGTTATAAAACTCATCATATTTGATATCGATTTTGAAATATAGTTATAACATGCATGTTATTCATTTCTCATAATTATAGTGTTGGTATATAAAGTGACCTTAGAGAGTTGGTATAAATATCTAGAGTATGCAGATGACATTCGCATTAAGCTTGGAGTGTAATTAGAGATTTACACTAACTCCCCCCCCCCACCCACAAGGGATAACTTTCATGATTAAGCGCTTAACCCCCTCCTCCCATTTTCTCTATCTCCTTTGTATAATAATATCCTTTATGTATCCCTCCTCCTCCTCGCCCACACGACGCTAAACATACGCTTACCAAGGCACTCTGTTTATGTCTCTCTTCTTCGCTCTCTGCTGCGGCTGCTGCATGCTGAAATTAAAGTGTTTGTTTTTACTAAACCCATTTCTTGTTTTGTAACATACACATTATAACTTAATTCTAAATTTGTGTTAGGATTAAATAAGATTTAAATATACAGTATTATGTTACCCCCAAAAAAATAATAACTAATTCTATATAATAAAGGGTAGTATTATTATAATATATCATAATTAAAACCAATATATTACATATTATTTTATATTTTTACATATTAATTTGTATAATTTTAATAACTGTTTTACAATTTAGTTCTTTTACTGTATATAATTAAAGATTAAAAATTAAAGTGATTAATATGTTATTTTATGTATATATTTATTTTTTTATATATTATGCTCTATAATGTAAATAGCAATATATTTATATAGATGTATTGCTAATAAATATATATTTTTCAGGATACCGGCGCGATGTGATTCTTCTTTTATTTATCAATGTTTGTTCTTCATCGGGAACATATTTCGGTTATTATAGTTCATATATACCTGAATACCATATTACTAAATAATATATTATCTTTCGTTCAAATCAACTCCTGCTATATTTTAAGCCTGACAAAACGTACAAGGATAGAATCCTTCCTCTATATTATGTATATTATTATTTTACTAAAAAATTAAATTAAAAAATCTTTCATTTTATCTCTAAATAAAAATTTATCTGCGTTTAAAAATATATAAATATATTAGATTGACTGACCTTAAAATAACGCAGACATAATAATATATGACTTATATTACAGTTTATTTCACATTTTAATATTGACAGATTGCAAAATTTATTATATAAGATTCAAAATGTTGAATATCAATCATTTATAAATTCTCAACTTTTTTGTTAAACAAATATTTTTTTAAATGCGTCACGTGACATTTGATAAATATATATAGTGAGATAAAAATATATATATGGTTTTTATATTCTGGTCATGCAATTGCTATAAACTGGTGTGACATTTTTTTGTACGAGATCTCTTCATATGTATCACACTGCACGTTTCATTCTTATATATACAACGTTACATACGCAACAGTAGCTTGATGACCCAGCATATATACGGTAAGCTGTGTAAAGCTGGGCTTAAATGTTGCCACAAGAAATACCTACGATCATGGATGACGTAAAGTTAACAATTAATCACAAAACATCTAACTTGTGTGTGTACTGGATTATTACATATGTAATGTAAAAAATTATTTGTAATCTAAGTGTCAACACAAAGTAAAATATTTATCATTTTAGACATTTTAAGTTTATATCTTACAATATTTCAATCAGTATACTATAGTTATTGAAGAGCATACAAAAAAATATCAAAATTATTATTGTTTAATTGAAATTTCAAAACTAGAAAAAAATATATTTCAAATTATCTAGTAGAATATAATATACATATAATAAATTAATATACTGTATATATTACCACATTTTTTTTTATACTAGCTTCAAATTAACACAGAATTGATTGCGAATCGATAGCTCAAAACAAATTATCAAGTATTACATAAAGTATCATAATATATTATTTTCAACCTAGTCGTCTTTCGTGATATAACAAACAGATAACAATTAAAAAGTCCAGTTTATAAAAAAATAAATAAAAAAATTACTGGGAAATAAATTGCTATAAACGAACACCAGGTGGCAGAAATGTCGTTATCATTTGCAGACAAATAATCTCGCAACGTGCCGTAAAATATGCGATGACAGGAGGAAAGTAATGTGTGTCATCAACATGGCAAACCGTTGAAGGGTTATTGACGCCCCATCCCTTTCTTACCAAAAGCGAGCAAGGAAGATATTTTTAAGACATAATGTAGAGTCATTCTCTTTTATGTTTAATTGTTGTTTTCTTATTGTTATTCTTTGGAGTCATTTGGTTATTATAATATTTATGAACCTTAAAATTCCATACATTCTCTTTTTTTTCTCTCATTTTACTGAATTCTTTCTTCTTTTTATGTAGTTCTTTACTTAATTTACTTTGACACATTTAGTGCACGGATAATTAAAAATTAATATCAATATTTTAATCATATATTTACAGTTCAAAGAATTCAATATACGCACGGAAAAATAAGTCATGTGAGTTTTTTTATTTGAACATTTAAAAGACATTAATATGGATTTTCACTGTCAGTACTAAAAACGTTAGTTTGATGTGCAGGTAATGTAAAAACTGGATGGATGTTTTGCAAAGTAATCTGGAAATGATGGACGTCAGATACAGAGCCGCTGCCACAATGACGTCCTGGTGACGCGCTATCGAACAACAATCTCGGTCCATTGTATGCCCACGCAACCTGGGATAAATCAAGTGACCTTCTTTATCATTATAGACGATGTATTGTCAATAATAAATTGTCCACTGAGTGACTGGTGACAGGTGCTGTTAAAAATTATAAAAATAACAATACAAAAATCAAGAAATCAATTTTGTGTTTTTATTGAAAAACAATTTTTATATATCAAAAAGAAATGTAAGTTAAAAAAATTATGCTTAATAATTATTTATTTGTGTGTTAAAAAAGTTAAAAAAAGTTTAAATAATTCTTTATGTTGTATTTAAGTTTGTATTCACAATAGAACAAAAGATAAAAGTTGTCTCTGTTCTACGCCCGCCGCCACATTTGTTCTAGCGCCTGCAGCACAGCTTGTTTATGCAACCCGCTCCCCATACAAGCACGAACAGTTGCCTATACGCCCCTTTCTGGTATATGCTGCGGGTTATATACGGAAACTTTCCCCTCCGCCAGTAAGTGTCAGGATGGCCGAGCGGTCTAAGGCGCTGCGTTCAGGTCGCAGTCTGGTTCTCCAGGCGTGGGTTCGAATCCCACTTCTGACAAACTTTTTACATATTATTAAAATTTTATATACATTATAGTAATGTTATAGCATTTTTAATTTTTTATTTTGCTGTAATATTAATTACTTTATTGTATTATTTTAGTTTTTTTTAACAAAGAAATAAGTATAAATTTAATAAGTTACGCGTATTTTAAACCCTGGCTGGTACAATGTCATGTAAATATTAAGTGAAATAAAAAAAAAAAAAAAAAAAAGTATTAATTATTTTCTATATTATTATTTGAACAATAATTATAACTTTTGAAAGCATTGTATTTAGTCATTTTATTTTATACTTTTTCGGGAAAACTATATATTTATACCTTTTAATTGATGAACTTATCATGAAGAATTAATTAAAAACAAAAATTATTTATAACTATTATAATTTCTATTTTAATTATTATTAATGAATGATTTTTTACACGATTTGATTAAAATATTTACGCTCACATAATTTATCTTTCACACCAACAATAATTATCTTACGATGCACAACAAACACATTGATACAATATTATACAGTATTCTGTATGTTTTTCTTTTTTATTTATAAGTTAAGAGCTTATCATGTTCTAATAACTAATAAGTTATGCAACATAGTAAGATAGCACGATCTCGACTGAGACTTGTTAACATGCAGTAAGAGATTTCAAAGTCTAAAGTGCATCAATTCTCCTCGTCTAAAGGTTCATAAATTAATATGTTACGTAACATTTAATTAAATGTGCTCAATTACTTTTAAAAGTTGCAAATAATAAAGTTTATTATAACTTTATTCATTTATTTAAATATGCTATAATACGCATTAAATATGATACAAAATTAATTTTTATCAAATGTTTCATTATAGTACGTGTATGTTGATAAAAATGAATTTAATATCATATTTAATGCGTATTATTGTAATTAAAATATTTAAAAATAATAATAAACGAGTAAATTTATAATCAATTTTACTATTAAAAGTAAATTTTGCTTTTAGTTTGATTTTTGTACTGAATGAAAAAAAAAATAATTTTATGTATTTCCATTTGAAACTGAAGCGTCCTCTTGTTGCCCGTAAACGGGATTGAAAACTTTTGGGAATCACATATTTTATGTTGAAATTTATATATTGTAGATATTATATTTTATCATATATTTCCCTCGTGAATACATAAATTAATAACAATTCATGCAGAGATAGGATATCACAAACAGTCTAAAAGAACATTTTACTTCCCGGAGGTTGTTCTGTGGATTCCTGTGATTTATGCTACAATATTACGAATGAAATAAATGTTAATAATTAATACATAAAGATACAATTATATTTAATAATAATTATTTTAAATTTAATATTTCTAAAAAGTATATATGTATAATGTTTATAACAATTAATGGGTACAACGGAAGCGTTGCCATTTACAATTTAAATATTCATCAAATTGAAAAGTATTATTTATAATGTTAATCATATATTATATTATATTATATTATATTATATTATATTATATTATATTATATTATATTATATTATATTATATTATATTATATTATATTATATTATATTATATTATATTATATTATATTATATTATATTATATTATATTATATTATATTATATTATATTAATTATATTAATTATAATATATTATATTATATTATATTATATTATATTATATTATATTATATTATATTATATTATATTATATTATATTATATTATATTATATTATATTATATTATATTACAGCGTTTTTAATAATATGTATGTAATAAGTTATAGTGTCAACTTCTTTATAGTATATACCATTAAGAATATAATATATACAATACATCTCGAAATCTACTATAAATAAGACTTGCTATATTTCACTCATTTTCATGGCCATATATACGGTTCACTCATAGCCGCAATTCAGGCGTCTTTTCTGTTCTCTGTGCAGGTTACAAAAGCGAAGGAAAGATGTACCTTGCGTCGCTATTTGAATAGCGAAATGGAAGAGTGCGGGCCTGGCAAGATGAGAAAAACATTTGTCAAGACGACGAGTTGAAAAGAGACGCGAGATTGAAACGAAGGCGTGAATCAAGATACCTAAATTATGTACGCAACACAAATATTGGAGCAACGTGGAATGAAACTGAAACAATCAGCTTTTGAAACCGTAGTACATTTCACGGTTTTCAATTAAATTTAACGTTATAATATACATTACATTTAACATAAGTTTATCTTGTTTTTGAGATCACAGGCGGATCTCTCATGACTATTTGCCCTGATCGGAAGCTCTACAGAGTGCTACCAAAAAACGTTTGTGTAATATTATGATGTTTTTTTGTGTGAGAGCTTATATTGTACTCTTTTTGACAAACCTTAATATAAAAGGAAAAGACGACTTTTTTCAGCAATTTCAATATCAATATTAAATTATTAAAACCTTCATAAGGCATAAATTTTTTCATGCAGTTTTCATTCGCGTAATGTATAATAACGAAAATAGAACAATATAATTACAGATCAAACTAATATGTAATGTTTTGTGGTGTATAAAACATATATACTATAAAGTCCTTCTGTTTCAGATGGACCTAGAAGGGCTGCGGCCCTTTGTTTGTGTATACTTTTTGTATTATAGAGCATGTGTATAGTCAAATATTGTTTTGCACTTAGAACTTTAGGGTCAAACAATTCTGTATTAAGAAAAAACAAAAAAAATGAGGAAATAATTTTTTATTTTTGGTGTAAATTTATGTAAAGTGTACATAATCTTGTCTTTTATGAATAAAAATTATAAAAATAAATAAATACTTACTAAAGTTTATAATTAATTAATGAAATTAATTTAAGTTTGTTGACACATGTGCTGAATAACATCAAAGTCCTATATACCCACAATACATTACTGCTTGAGCATAGCAGTGACATGCTAGTTTTGTGTATGCGTAAAATGGTGTACTGTATATATAACAAATTAACAATTATCCATTGGTGTTATATTGTTTTGTTTCTTTTAACACTTTTAATATTAATTAGCAAAATAGAATAGACAGCAAACATGCAGTTTAAATTATATGTAGCGTTTGAAGATATCACAATATTATATACTATATACACATAATAATATCAGACATTATTATATAAACTGCAATATTATATATTGAAAATTGATTATTAACTTTTCATAAGGAAATAAATTTCCATTTGTAACTTTAATTCTGAAATCAAAATAAAATATCTTATGATGGAGGCAATGGATTAACAGTGTCAGGATGGCCGAGCGGTCTAAGGCGCTGCGTTCAGGTCGCAGTCTGGTTCTCCAGGCGTGGGTTCGAATCCCACTTCTGACAAACTTTTTTTCTCTTTTAGATGATACACCTCGATTAATACTATCATCATGACATCTGATATGAAATTGTGTACTATTGTTAACTTCACTATAAAAAAAATAAACTTTAATCTAGCATCAACGTCATTTTTAATAAACTATCATATTATATTAAAAAAAAAAATGGAGTACCTCCTTTCTGGTTATTGAAAAATATTCTTATAAATTTTTATTATAAGTATTACAATATAATATTTATAAAATATAGCTTCTAAACACTTAATGTATTATAGTTAAATAGAATTTTGCTGTATATTATATATTTTATTAACTTTAATAAATTTTATGGAGTAAAATTTATGAAATTGAGAAAAATTCAGAGAGCATTCATGCATGTGCAAAAATATTAAAGTTACTTTGTATAGAACTTTGTGTATATAGTACATATTTATATATTATAAACTTAGAGTGTATTATATATAGCACGAGAGAGACAGAGACAGAGAAGAGAGAGAGAGAGAGAGAGAGAGAGAGAGAGAGAGAGAGAGAGAGAGAGAGAGAGAGAAGAGAGGGGGGAGCTGGTACGAGCACGAATATATTTATTTCACTACCCTACCAGTGGCCTACTTGTTGTAGAGTAACTTAAAATGATTCATAATATTCTTCCTATTATATACAGTATAATACGCTGAAAAACCTATCCCTATACTATGTATAGCTTTTATCTCTCACCCTTCAATACACTGTACACTGTACACATCTGTATGTATATCATTATATATGTGTAACTATTATTGTGCACTGTGCTGTTCTGTAGAATTTGTGAATTTTAATAATAATAAAAAAAAATCTTCAGCGCAATTAAATTTATAGTATATATATGTATAACATACATAATTGTATAATATCATTATTCAGTATAATATATAATATGTTATGCATATAATACTTAAAGTGACAAGTGACAGCGAAACAAAAGTAAAGAAGGTCTCCCATTTATGGTAGCGAGATTAAATTTAGACCTTTAAGGTTCACTCTTACATCAAAGCATGGCATCGGGAATAAAAAGGAGGTATATATATAGTTGTCAATCCCAGAATTTGCATAATTTAATTGTAGAAACTTCTGTCAGTAATGGCAGCAAAATTTATTTAGTAATTTTTTAATTGCTTGCAATCATGGATATAAAGCATATATAAACTGTATGGACCAATAATGCTTGAGTATGTTGTGGTATTCTTGCTTACGTCACTTGTCACTTGAAATCTTCCCCACATTACATTGGTTACAAGTTGGCAAAAAGCAATGATGACCTAGATTTGCTGATGTGTAGAAATTAGCGGAGGGGGTGCTAGTACCTCACGCGAGTTTTCCTATGCGGTAAGTAAGCGTGCGGCACGCGATTTAGGGGGAAAGAGAGGGGGTGGGGCTCATCCGACACTTGACCTTAGAATCCACGTGGCCCCCCCTTGCACGTCCGTGAACCCTATAGCAGAGATGACACCTCACCAGATAGCATATCTTTATAGTCTTCCGTGTGGGCCATAAAAATATATTAAGATAACTCTCTTAATTTTGTATATGTATATATGATGCATCAGTATCATAATTTATTTTAATGTTGTATTTAAATTTGATATATTATTTGTTACTAAGGGCTATATAACGTATACCGTTAATTATCTAATAAATGTATTGTATTTATTTTTGTCTTATTTTAATTTTTATAAAATTATACTTTTGTTGTCTATTCTATTTCAGTTTCAGTTTAAAAAGGTTCATGCTCTATAAATTATGATTATAATTTATGCAAATAGCATTACAATTCTGTTTGCAAGTGATCCAATATACTTAAAAAAAATAAAGAAATGAGTAATATATTTTAATAAAAATATAATTAAAAGTGTTGGAGTAATAGCAGATTTAATTATTCTATTTCAAAATTATTTATACAAGTTTGTCTGTGCTGTATTTTTTACATCCTATATTTACAACTTATATTACAATTTGTCTGCACAAACAAACAAAATTACAAGTTTTGCTACTCAGGTAGGAAAGTAGTACTTGTTTGAATTGCATGGAGAATAACAAGCGCAAACATGCACACAACTATAGAAACTCTTTAGTACATGCAAATCGTTCTACTTATGCAGCTTGCAGTTTTTTTTTTATTATTTAAATCGAAGTTCCTGTATGTCTTCTATTTGTTATAAAGTAAAGAGATTAATATAAGTCATACATTTTATTTATAAGAAGAATTAATGTGACGGATAATATAAGCTTATATTTCAGCAATAAAAACTATAAGAAATGACAGTAAAAGAAAGTTTGCATGGGAAAAAAAGTCGTCAATAATATTTCTGCTTGCATTATAGCATAGATTTTATGCATTTAATATATTAACATTACATATAAAATAAAATTGTTCTATATATATATATATATATATATATATATATATATATATATATATATATATATATATATATATATATATATATATATATATATAATATATATATATATATATATATAATTTTAAATAATAAAGGTGAGCTTGTAATTAGCAGTACGGTAATCATTTGACAAAAGCAGGTAACTGATGGCTTAATATCTCACCTGATGGATATTTACTTTAATATATTTTGTTAATAAGTTAAGTTAAATATTCCAGGTGTACCATACAGGTGATTCATTAAGTCTACTTTTGCCAGATGACTATTATTTAATATTTATATTTTAATATTTAAAAATAATTAAGGCAGTATAATTTAATTATGACACATTCATCAGTATTGCAGTTTTTTTACCATAGTGCTGTATAATTACAAAATGGAACCCAAAATTAAAGACAACGAAATCAATATTTATAAGCAAGAGGCAAAATGCAATATAGTGTACGCAGCAAAAAATGAGTAATTTTACGTAATCTTTCTTATTTACAACAATAATTAAATTAAAGAGTATCTAGACATGTACATAGAGGGTACGTTTCTATAATTAATAGACATCTGCAGCTGAAGTTTTGCTCACAAGGATTCGTATAAGTTTAAATTGTAGTGATAAAATCTCAAAACAATTTGAACGAAACTCTTATTTTTTAATAATATACTTGAATTTATAACTGCATGATTTTTTTTTATACATAAGCTAGACTCTGGAATTATTTTATGTACAATGTTATAAAGAGTGGGACAAAAAAGCGATTGGTGCAGCGTGGTTATTAAACTATAAGCTGTGCCTCCTTCGTGCAGTACGTGAGGTTAATATAGTTTTAACGTACTAAGTTAAAAATAATAAGTTCTATATACATATACAAAAAACAATTTAGTCTTGTTAAATGTAGAACGATCGCTTCAAGTTGAATAGCACGCTGGCTTACAAAAGAAATAAAATTAATGTTAACAATTAAATAACACAACAGTTTAACTAAGACGTCGCTCCAATTACGATGTTGTCGTTTGATTGGACGGGTGGCTGCAAATGTTGTGGAATTTGGGTCGTCTGCTGGGCGACATTTGGGATTTGTGGGCGACAAGATGTCCAGCACAGACGCGCAATAACACAAAACACTGACATTCTCTCTTAATGTAAGCCCATGAATTTATCTTACATTGATTCATTTTAGAATTTGCAATTATATTGTAAATTTCAAGTCACAGAATTTATCGTATTTTTCTACTGTGCAGGACTCTTTTTTTGTTACATTTTTATGTCCTATATTAAGCATGTTTTAAAAACTTTTATTTATTAAACATTTCAAATATTTACTAATTATTTTAAATTAAAAAAAAAAAACTCTTGTTAGAAAAATGTTTAAAAATCTCTCTTTTTGCAGGCAATATTTAATTGCAAGCACTTATAAGTTTTGCTCTTGTCAGGAACTTTTCCTTCTGGAGTGACATCTCTTGCTAGTAACATCGAGGACCGTTAACATGTAAGAAGTAATTCTGATGGGCACATGTCTCAACACGAACGTCATTTGTGACCCTGATTTTCAAGACTTTCTCAATGTTAAGTCTCACATTTTCTTTCCTATTCATTTCAAAGACAATGCTTTATAAAAAATATTACGTTTTCACAAAAATTAATCATTTATATTTTGGCACTTTGTTAAAAATCGATCTTATTATGAAAAACACCATTGAGACCATTTTTGTAGAAAGTTATAAAGAGTTATGAACGTTCTATTACGTTCTGCATTTAATTCTGGGCAGTAATGGATATGGTGGTTTCTATAATATAATACTGAGGTTCATGTAAAGACTTTCTGATAATGCAATTCTTTTGTATGATATATATTATAACTATCTTGCTCATAAAACTCCCAGAGCCATACAAAATTATATTATAATATGACATTTTACCTTGCGTTCTTTATTTATTAAATGCTGAATTAATAATTTTTCTGCAATAAGAATTATATTGTAAACTGAACATTACTGTTGATTAGATCAGAGAGCTTACATTGTAACACTGTAAGATTTCTGATTAGACACCGATTTGAAAATAATGAAACTTTTATCAGTTTTATCTAGACTCTTTATTACGAAAACATTAAGAGAGTAATTACCTAATCATGAATTGCTTCCATTATAAAGACAAATTAGTATTGCTATTTTAAAATATTTATATAGCAAGTAAATGAAAGGTAGACTTCGTTAGTCTCGACGATTGTAGCGACTCTCAAACAAGACTGATGACGTACTTCACGTAGACTCAAGTGAAATTCTCGGTACCGAAATTACGTGTCACTCTCATTGCTAGACGTTATATTAATAAAGATGTCTGGAATGAATTTGCAAGACAAATAATAAACAGTGGTAATTCAAGATCTCATACTGTAGAAGATCATTATTCTATTATTTTTTTTAAATTCAACTTCTCCATTTGCGAAATAGAAAATACAAAAATTTAATGAAATTTTCAATGATTTTCATCAATCTTATTGAGCAGAATTATAAAAATATATTTATCAACACTATTTGTATACTGAAATGTCAGTAATTAATGTAATTATTGAAGATAATTAAAATCCTTTTTAAAACTTCGATAAAATAAATTGACTTGTCCCAATTCCTTTCTCATAACAAAGTTTTTCTTGATCCAATCACAGTAATGGAAAGTTTTTTTGGTGTGTTGCCGAACAAGGAGTTGTCTGCTCCAAGGGTCCTTGGTTCTTGTCCGCTCATTACCGCTGCTGACCTCGTCGTCGTCGTCACTTGAGAAGAGCGCTGAATTATTCATCATTAAACTCGCCGCGGCACTTCAAACTTTATCTCTTGTTGCCAGAACTATAACTGAGGCTGTAATATATAATTATTATATCAAGGAGCTGTTTTAATTTATTGACCTATATTTGATGAATTGTAAAATTACTGTAACAATTGAATTTTATGTTTTATAAAGTATTGTTTAACAAGTTTATAACCTTTATATTTACTAATGAGGTTTTTATTATTATAACGTATTGTCATTAATTTTTATTTATATATAATTAAGTTTTCCATGCACGATAAGCATTATTGTTAAATATTATAATTTTTTGTTAGCTTTTATTTATTTACTAAGCAAATTAGTTGTTTTTTATACCTTTCGCCTACATGGTTGAAATGTTTAATTAACAAAAATTAAATATACAAGTCACTTGACCGACCTATATTATCTAATTTCACCACACGACTTTCGACATTTTATAAGGTAAACTCTAACTTTTTGTCACAAAAAGGTTATAGTATTATTATAGTTTGCTAATATAATTAGCATGCAATGGAGAACCGACCTCAATTTTTTTATTGTAGAAATGGATAGAAGGTGCAAAGTTATGCTACTATGATTTTTTTCAGATTTTTTAGAGCCCGGCAACTATTTTTTAAAAATTATTGAAAGTGCAGAAAAAGTGAAGCCTCTTACCGCCTCTCTTAATAAAAGATAGGACCCAAAAGGGACGTGGATTCGAACCCGATCTCGCCAAAACATTTTAGCAATACTTTCCGGTCCCTAAAAATCTGAAAAAAATCAGAGTAACATAACTTTTCATCCTCTATCCATTTCTGCTATAAAAATTTTGAGGTCGATACTCCATTTTAATTTAAGTTTTTTTTCTGAAAATAAACTAACAGAATAATGTACAATTAAATTGATTAATAACAACATAATATATACATATATATACATATATATATATATATATTATTATATATACACACATATAATATTAATATTATGTAATATGTAATGTTGTTGTTTTTTAATTATGAAATTTAATTAATTATTTTTTATCTAAATTTCAGAGAATTTTATATCTTTGTATATTACACTCCCAGCAACATTATCATAAAATTATTCTTATATATACACCTGCTCTATAGTCCTATATATGATGTAGCTTATAACAACTGTATAATCGTACAAAAAAAAATAAAATAATGAAATCAAATTTTTTATTATTCTCCATGAGCTGAAATGAAGATCCCAGAAAAAACTCTCTATTTCCATGAAAAAAAAATCTTTCTTTAGTTCTTTTGTTGTATGCCTTGAGGATTTGCCTCTTTGTGAATCTTTAAATTTCTTTTTCTTTGTAGAGCTCTCGCGTGGCACCGACTGGGTATATAGGGGGTGGATGAGAGAGAGAGAGAGAGAGAGAGAGAGAGAGAGAGAGAGAGAGAGAGAGAGAGAGAGAGAGAGCTCGTTACCCGTGGCCCGATGGAAGGGAAGACCCGCTTCCTCGTCTGGCAATTCACCTTTATAGATCGATCAGACGCAGGTAAGCTCCATTCTATACTCGGCGAGAATCTCCACTCAACGCATGGATAAGACACCGTAGTCATGAAAACTCCTGTAGGTGGATTTTCAGTAATGTATAACTCTGTAAAATATCACTTTCTGTGGTTGGTAATGGCGTAGGTATCAGTACAATAAAATTTCACACAAAGGGTGGTGAAGACTTAGTAAGCGTCTTATAGAGATTCTGTAAAGCCTTTTGAATATCGATGTACCTTGTATAGGAATTTAATCAATCAATCACAATTTATTCTTGTAATTTATAGTATTATTCAATTTTACTGCATAAAGAATTTTACTTGATCATAGTTTTTAAATTATTTAAATTGTAAAATAGATATAACATTTTGTAAATATATATTAGTTGCACGTATTGTATAATAAAAATACAGGATAAATAATTTTGATACCTGCATATAACTATAGTTATGTTGTACTGTTGTACATTAAATTAACAAACATTTTTATGGCTTAACTTAAAACAAAAAGAAGAATGCAAATATGTTGCTCTATATTAAAGTTCAATTCATTAAAAGTAATAAAGTAATTATTTTACTCGTAATTTTTGTGCACTATTTTCTTAAAAATATTTTTTAATGGTTGGTATAATAATTCATCATTAAGCTGTAATATTGTTTATACTGTACAAGTAAAAAAATTGCTGGATGATACAAAGAGTTTAATTTAAAATGTAATATTTTTATATTAAAGCTCCTCTTGAACTTTAAACAATATTAATTATAAAATAACACCATTTGAATATGCTGGTTTGCATGTTAAGGTTATTTCAGAGTATTTAATTAACCTTCATGGAAAAGAGTACAAAAAATCGTTGCTCGCCCACACTTTGCACCACTGCAGTGAGAGGTTACGAGGCAGCGAGTTGTAATTCAGGAGGCAACATTTCCGCCACTCTCCACACAAGCAACCACACTTTCATCAACCCTCTCTTTCACCCCGGAAGTTCCAAATATTGGGGTCATTTTCATGTCAAAATGTCATCGAAAGCTAAGTACTGGAAGCATTGATCTACATACCAAGTTTGAGACGTTGAATTGTACCGCAAGTTAAGAAACATTCGACTTCCTGATACATTCTTGTATTAGGAGAAGTGTATCTTGAAGTCAGGTCCGGTGCTCGTTCTGCTCTGATTGTGGCAGCAGCATCCCAGTGGATCAGCTGGACCAGAGAGTATCATTGCCTGAATAACATCCCTGCTGATGTAGCATCCGTTAAGCATGAATCGTATATAGCCACTTCCGATTAAATGTATAATAACTTGCTAAAATAATTTGATTTTCATCAATCGCTGTTCAATAATAATATATTTCTATATAACAACGGATAAAAAAAATAATAATGAATAATAAAACTATTTTTAATTTATTTTGTTTACTTCTTGTTGTTGGGTTTTTATTTTTTTTTTTAATAAATGATTAATTAAATTTCAATTTTATCAATAAGAAATAAAGATAACTTGGCAAATTTCATAAATTATTATTACTTGATTGTATGGTTGAAAAAAAAATTGTATCTTCAATAAAATTGTTATTCATTATTTTAATAAAACCTCTTTCAGTTAATGAATCCGCATATTTACAATTCTACCACCTTTATACGACAAACTTTAATATTTCATATACCAGAGACTTCAAAGGTAAAAGCAGCGCTGGGTATTATTTTTTTGATTTAATACAAAAGGGTGTAGATTACTTCTTTTCATTTTTTTATTTCCTTAGTCTTAGAGAGGTTTCCTTTTTTTTTTTCTCTCACTCAGTTTGTATTCTTTGAATTTAAAACTTGAAACACGCGTGACTCTTTTAATCAAAGGAAGTTCAAGTGGGTTGTGAACGATGACGTCATACTGCAAATTATGATGGTGCTGCCGCTAGTGTTGGAAAAAATAAATAAAATTGTTATATCGTTAAGAGGTTGTTGTTTGGCCCGATTCAATTAAGAACTTGCCGACCAATCAGGCAGTGAGGAAAGTTCCAAGAGGTTTCCTCATCACTCACTGCAGAAGTCGCTCGGCAGACGTGGGCCACAATCTGGAGCTCACATGAGCACCGCGTGACGTCATTGGTGTGACATATATCTAATGAAAAAAGTTCAGTTGAAATATTTTAATAAGAAGTAATATATATGTAATTTCTGATGAAAACGGAGCATACAAAAAGTGGAGGTAAAAGAAAGATGAGCAATATATTAATTATATATAGATAAATTTATAAGCGTGCATGATAAACATGCCTAATTATAAGTTGGCGTATAACATATTAATTTAGTCATGTGAAGGATTTTTTTCACTTAGTATAGACATTTAATTTGTTAATTATTGAAAAAATTAATTAATATATAATTATATATACTTTAATAACGGTGATTACTGCAATCACTATTTTATTTGCAACAAAGAAAATAAAGAATCTTGGACAGTTTGTTATAAGAAATCGAGGAAACTTGGTCACAAGTCCGATGTTTAGTTTTGAAGTGGCCTTGCGGTCATATTTCATAGTCATATGACGTGCGGACAACGCGAAGAGGGCTTGAATTTAATGGAAATGCGATATTGATCGTAACGATATAGTGGATGCACTTCGCCTCCGATGCGAAACTAATTACATTCAAGCCACTATGGAAATAAGCAATGACGTTGTTGCAACAGTTATATAGTTTAAAACTTGTTATGGAGAAATGCTTGCAAAATATTCAGTTAAATTTGCAATAAAAATATTTCCTGATGGTTGCAAAAAATTGCTTGTCATATTTCTTCAAATTTGTATTTTGTTTGTGTATTTAAAAAAATATTAATAATTTATCTCAATGCTTAATATTTTACAGCGCTCTATATATTTTGATAACATAAAAAGTTTTTTTAAGTACTAATGTAAATAGTCACTTAAAAAATTAAAGCATTAATTAATTATTGTTTAGTTGTTTACAAGACATAAAAGGAAAAAACATGAAAATAAAATTAAAAAATGCAGTGAAATAATAATATTAATAATTAATAATAATACATCAAGGAATGAAAAATGAAAAACGAAATCTTTTTTGTATTTTTTTTTTACACTTTTTATATATATTTTAAGTTTAAGTCAAAATAAACAAAATTTGAAAGCTGAGAATGAAAGAAGAAAGGATGGCATCCAGAGGGGAGAAAATAGACGAGAATTTATCTTTATTTCTAAAAATATTGTATCTGAGGCAGCAGAGTGGTTGACGTCCCTTGATGCTTGTTCATATCACTGGGATGCTCGGGACATTGATCTCCTCCCGCCCTCGCCACTTACGACCCCCGGCATATAGCGCTTCGGTGATCCTCCCCCAATATGTCCTCCACCTCTCTCGGCGGCCACTGCCCTCGCAATCGGAATCATCTTTTCAGTCCCAAACTCTCAATTATAACACTGCAGTTGCTATTGTTGGCATTATATATATGCATCACTATAATCATCACAGTCACAACATATTCAAGCCGATCCGTTCAACAAGGCATGCTCTCACTTTTGAATATTATTTACAGCATTTTTAATGCTGAAATGAACCGATATAAAATTATATTTATTAAATAATTACTAATTACTAATTACATAATTATGTTTATATATGTTTGAGATGCTATTTCGATCGTCTCTTATCATGTAATCAGCTAAATCAGCTATACTTTATATTATATAATTTCAACAATTTTACGAAAAAATAATTAATCAAATTCGCAAATATTTATATTGTTTGGGGATTTTCTACATAGATATATTATCAATGTCCTCGAACTTTGTACTCTCTCTCTTCTCTTTGTAAATCAGGAGAGAGAGAGAGAGAGAGAGAGAGAGAGAGAGAGAGAGAGAGAGAGAGAGAGAGAGAGAGAGAGAGAGAGAGAGAGAGAGAGAGAGAGAGAGAGAGAGAGAGAGAGAGAGAGAGAGAGAGAGAGAGAGAGAGAGAGAGAGAGAGAGATCTGAGCAGCAGAGTGCTGGACCCGGAGGCTGTCAGGCAAGCCAGCAGAGCTCTGCGGGTGTTTCGTTCGCCTCGCCGCGCTCCAAAGCCTATTATCCCGCAACATGCACCACCGGCCGGACAAATATAACCTAATCCGCACTCTGAACTCATGAACCATTGAGATAGGTAGGACGAAATATGCTCAAGAGTGAGATCAAATAAAATATATAAAAAAAAAAAATACATTCTGAAGCATTCAGTAGGTGAGAATTATATATGCATGGTAATTGCTGCGTTATTTGGATCTATATATAGCCTTAATTGAATATAAGCCGAGATAAATAATTAGTCCGGAGAAGCATTATTTTATATTGTGAAATGGTCCCATGCATGCACACTATTTTCTAAAATTTATTTCTTTATAATAATCTATTGCAATAGATTTCAAGTCACTGATTTAATAAATTCAATCAAAGCTTTTTAACCACGCTGAAAGAGATAATATATGAATTAACGTGTATACCTCCAGAATTTAGCCATCATGTCACCCGTGAGATGCTATGCTTGTGGTGTATTTTGGAATACATCAACAAAACGCTATATACACTAAGCCAGAACCAATGACGATGATCATGTACAAATATACTTTCAAAGGCAACGTTCATCAACAAGCATCGAGAGAGTACGTAAATTGTAATTTATACGATTGAATGTTGAGTAGTCAGACAGTAAAAACCAATCTATATAGAGACAAAATGCATGGATCATTACTTTTTATATAATGGGCTATCTATACACGCAAAGAGTATATAATATATAAACTATATAGCAGAAAAGTAGCAGAGCTTTTAGCAAAGGTTTTAGTATTGAAACAGCATTTGAAAGAGTACGTACGTTTTCAACTTTTTTTTTTTTAAACAGCTATTTATCAAGTCATGTCAACCATTTTTTTCTTTTTTTTTTTTTTTTTTTTTTTGCTATATATATATATTATTTTTTTTAACGATATCCATCTGGATATTTTTTTAACAGAGTACGCGGATCGAGTTTCTATTGCGATCTTTAACTTGAGCCGTACACATCAACCCCTAGAGAACAGAAGATGTATGAACAGTATGAAAGAGGGGTGTCTCGATTGACTCGATTCCCTTGGTAGACTGTAGGTTGCAGCATAAAGGATTCCCTTTTTTTGTTGATGAAAATCTTATTGAATAAACTTACGATAATAGTTCTGTATTTAACGTATCTCGCTATAACTCGCAACAATGGTTTTATAAATTAATATTATAAACAAAAACTTATATTAAGATTACATACTGCGCGCATGTTAAATTATTTATTGTAACACTGATGTATCATATATAGTTTATAAATTAATAATTATAAAATAATTTATATTTAATATTGTTTTATTATGTTAAATTTAAGAAATTAAAATTAATATGAATACCACATGTATATTACATGTTATAAATTTCTATAATAAAATATTATACTTCAACTACATTATAGGCTATAACACTTTGTGCTTTGTGAACACTCTTCTTTGTAACGTCTCCAGAGAATTGATAAGCATATAATGAATTATATAAATACGCGTCTTATTTCTACTTTTGTTAGAAAATTCAAGGAAACTTTGGCCAGATTTTCTTCCTGATCAAACGATCCTGGTACATAATCATAAAAAAAAATACATAAAAAATAATTCCACGGTTCCCTTAATCTCACCTCAGCTAATGCTGGGACGCGCGTAACAGGCCGTGGCCATGACCATATCCTTTCCCTATACAGTATAATACCTTATCCCTATAATAATATATATACCCATTACCCCGCCGCGAGCTGTAAGCTCTTACCACAGACGTGCTCTTATTGCTCTTCGGGATGTATATATCCTTGATAAAAAAAATAAATAAATAAGTTAAAAAATATATATATTATTCCGATTTGCAATTTTCGAGCGTCATCGCTGTCATCCATCAATTAAGCGACAACAAAATTTGGTGCATTAAATTATCTCCCTCAATGCAGTTTTTAATAATTAAGAATAATAATAACAATATCAATGTGTTTTATTTTGATCTGATTTGATAGAGAAGAACAAAACTTCTCTATTTTGTTTAACTTTGAGATTAAAAACAGCAATAGCTTATAATAGACTTATTATGATATGCACTACTCAGCACTACTGAGCTCATTATAGCAATATCAAATTAATGTATATATTATACCTAAAAGAGCAAGACTTCTTGCATTGTATTGCCCCGCCGCGAGCTGCAAGCTCTTACTTGTTAGAGGTGTATCAATGCCCACTGTATCATTGCATGGTTGTATCCTTGTAAAAAAAAAAAAAAAAAAAAAGAAAGAAAAAAAAAAGGCGCAAAGATGCAGCATAATATATGCTTCATCGTGACTTTATCATTAAGGTGCTTCAAGTTATCTGTACCTTTTTCTGTCCAGCTCCAGAGGCTCCATCACCAACGGAGAGAAGGCAATTATTAATTAAGGGAAACAGAAAAGTTTGTTTCTCTCAGCACTGTCGCATGCAACCACAAATCCACTTTAATTCATTATGCCTATATAATATACTGTATATAATATATGCATACAGCATCAATAAACCAAAATTTTATGATATACTGACTGAATTAGTATTATATAATTTATTATATCAATTATATAATGTTATATGATATATTTCTAGATGCATAATATCGTGATAATATGTTCCACTTTAATGTTTGATCACTTAATTCACGCACGTGTAAATTAATATTCAGCTGATTATAGCTGATATGTCAGGCAGTCAACATAAAAAAAAAAAAAAAAAAGTTTGTTGTTTGTTAATATAATTAAATATAGCATTATTAAAAAAATAATAGTTAGAAAATATACTTTTGGTTTAAAATTTCAGTTGCATGCATAAGCCCCATTTTTTTTTTCTCGCAAACTTTAAATTTATGGAGAGCTGGTTGACCGGCAGCTCAAGTCAGATCGGAGTCAGACACAGCCAAGCCGTGTATTTTTTATAGAAGTATTTCTTGCGCAAGAAATACTTCTATAAAAAATACACGGCTTGGCTGTGTGAGTGCAATGGTGGGGCGAAGTTAATGCATTTCCATGGAGCGATCAAATGTCAAGCGCACAGTATAGAGAAGATAGTAGAGAAAGTCGTATGTTAGAATCGAAGTCGAAAACTGCTCGCGTCAACGGCATGTTTGTCCGCCGCAATGTTAAAATCATAGGAAAGGGGCACGACCAAATGGGGCATCCTGCAATGTTATGGTATAGGAGAATCAACTATAATCTGCTCTAACTCGGAAATTATTAAAGCTAGCACAGTGGAACTTTCACTAAAATATTAGAAAAAAAATCTAGTATTTTTTACAAAAAAAAAGTAAGCTCTTAACCCAATATTCAAAAAGTGTCAAAAATTGACTTCAGCTCCCCCGTAGCGCAGGTATGGGAGTTTGGCTACTATCTTTCCTGTACTGTGGTCAAGCGTCCATGGCTTTTTTGGCGCGGCGAGAAAGGCGCACTTGCTTCAATATCATATTGCGGCCATGTTGGAGTGGAAAAATCGCTTTCCCGCGACATCGCGCCGCGATTTTTCCACGCCAACATGGCCGCCATATGACATTGAAGCAAGTGCGCCATATATATATATATATATATATATATATATGATATTATATAATATCATATATATATATAATTATTTACCATAATTATACTAATTAGATATATAATTGCTATTTATAATAATTATTTAATTATAATCAACAGATAATTTTGATCGTAAAAAAAATATTATTATTGATTCTTGCTTGAAAAGGTAATTCTGTTGTTACTTATACATCGGTAATCCTACACACTGTTGGTACCACTTAACGATTGACTTCATGCAGTTACTACACGAGTCAAAAGAAATTTCTGTCAGACAGAATCAAATGAATTTTTTTTTTTTAAATTTGAGAATGCTCTAGAACTTAATCGCTTATGGTTTGAACAGATTCAAGGGGGCAGTTTCCTTACAATAGCTCCATTTCCAGTTTCCGTCCATAAGACCAATGTTAAACTTCTACCTCAGTTTTCTCACAACTGATAAGACCGATCCACTTCAAAATTTCCATGCCGCCTATTGATGGTGATTTCTAAGTTCTCTGCAAATCTTGTAGCATTTAAGGGGGCCGATTCCGAGATCTCAATCAACTGAGGTCAATCTTTAAATTTTGTGTTTCAAACTATTTGACTAGTTTCAAATGGGGGAATCTTTCATTTTGTTATAGGTACCAACTACAGTACAGTAAAAATGTCTTTATCCACCCTTACAGATGAACAAAGCAACAATTATTAATCTTCTTACATTGGGAGAAGGGCAGTTTGTAGCTAAAACGTGCATAATAAATACTAAAATGTCAGAAAACAAAATAAACTTTCAATTTTTATTTTCTTTATTTGAAAAGTTACATCCTAAATCATTTTTTTTTTAATTATCTATAAGGAATTTTTTAAATATAGTTAAAAGTTTTCATAAATCACTATTACCCGTGTATTTTTATAAATAACAATTAAATTTATTAAATACCAGAAAAAATTCAAAACAAACAGATTTTTAATTAATAAATTTACTGCTGTCTATGTATCAAAAATATCAAGAATAATGTAAGTTTACATAGAATTAAGATTAAATTTAAAATACTTATTCTGGTATTGGCAATGACAGGAGATTCCTTTGAGTTGAGTCTTATTTCACCCTGGCAATCTTGGCTGGTTTGACCTGAAACAAAAAATATTGAAATCAAATACATATCATTGGTAAATACCTACAATTTGATTCAGTGAGGGATATGGAACTGCAACTTGGGGCATCTAATACAAGTTTTATCACCTACTTAAGCACACACACTGTAGGGAAAAATAATTATTACTAATCACTGGTGAAAGACCAGCTTTGCTTGATTATTATACATAGAATGGTAATAACATTGATAGTCAGCAAAGCAAATCACAGAAAAGTCACCAATTATCAAAAGCAGATTATACTGTCATATGTATTAATGACATTATATGTATTTACGGCCGAGGTAATAATGCTGCTGGCTTACCCCGTAAAGAGATATGGCGTCATGTTATGTATGTATGTATTTATCTTAGTACATAATTGTTATTCAGGTTAGCACAAACACATTTTGGGCATTAAATGTTTATTGCAACAATGCTGGAGCATGCAGCCACAACAAATCCAGAAGAAAATGGGGGGAGGGGGCCTCCATTAGGCCAATGTTTAAAAAAAAAATAATGGAGTGGGCAAAAGGCCTATATCGCTCATGTTAAATCCAACATTTTGGGGGGATGGAGCCCCCAGCCCATGGATCTGCATCTGGTCCCAACCACCTTGTTGCAGCTATGTGATGCTATTACTGTGTGTGAGCAAGTCTCAAGGGTCAGTGATAACACCAATATGTCTGCGAGTAAGGTAGAGTATTTTAATTATGTGACATGCAATATATGTATTTTTAATTACAATTCTGTAAGTCTCTTAAAACACTAATTCTGGTATTAGCAATGAGAGGAGATTCATTTCATGTTGAGTCTATTCAACCAGCACTCTATCAAATCTTAGCTGGTATAACCTAGCTTCTTCCACACAATATATCAATTACAATAAACCTTAACATTTTTTACGGTACAGTAATATAATTTTACTGCAGCATTTACTAGATAGTAAGGAGCTAAGAATCCCCTTCTCCTCTCACTCTCCTGACTGTCAAATATAAAATGTGTCCAGTTGGCTCTCTTATATAATAGACAAATTATCGAAAGATGGTAAATGCAAAATAAAATCATTTATCATCTTTCGATAATTTGTGTTATTATGGGCCTTTGCTATCCTTTTCTTTCCGTAAAATAAATATCGCATAGACGATTTTCATTAAAAATAATTTATTACTGTATATAATAGACAAGTAAACAAATTAGAGGGGTTCTGAAAACTTATGGGAGCAGATTAAGATTGCTGTTAGAAAACAAAAACAATTTTCTTCTGATGTGAATTGAATACAGTAAAAACTTGTTATTACGTAACTTGTTATAAGGTAAAAACTCGATATTGAGTAAAGGAATAAAGGTCCCGTAAAAAATAATTAGTATTGCAGGTATAGGAAAAACTTTGATATAAGGTATATTCGATATAAGGTAACCTTAATTTCCTGGGTCCCTTGACTTGACGTAATAACAAGTTTTTACTGTAGACCACAAAAAAATACAGACAATGCAAATAGCACACAATCTCTACTTTCATTTCTATATAATATCTTAATTTGTAGGAATTATAAAAACTGGAAATATATAAACTATTATCACATATTACCAATACTATAAAACCATGACATTTAGGAATAAAGGGCTACATGGTAAACAATAAGATTATACAGTTTTGTTCCTATTGGTAGGGCAGATACACAAATTTTCCAACTAAAATTATTTACTGTAATGACAGGAGTCAATTTACCTCCAACAGTGTGGCAAGGTGTGCTCTCAGCAGCTCCCTGATCTCCTTTGTCTTCGCAACGTCGAGTGGTGTTTTGCCTTGGCTGTTTTTTGCCTTGGCGTCGGCTCCCGCCTTGAGCAGCACCTTGACGCATTCCAAGGAGCCTCCTTCACTGGCCACATGAAGAGGAAACTCGCCTTCTCTACCAGACCTTCCCATAGTAGACACGTTTGCCAATTCAGGTTTCACACTGAGCAGGTACTTTAGACAAGCAGGGTCCTTCTGTCTGGCTGCATAGTGGATGGCACGGTTTCTGCCTCCGTCTTTCCTGCCAGGGTCCGCCCCCTTCTCGACAAGAAGGGTCACCACGTCTAGGTAGCCGCTGTCTGCAGCATGCATCAGCGGGGTCATCTCACAGTAGTCTCTCACGTCCACATCTTCCACACCAGACTCTATCAGAAGTTTCGTGACGGCATATCTCAGCGTAGGATCTTTGTAGTCAATAGCATCGTGAAGGGGACTCCAGCACATTTTGCCTAAAATCAAGATTAGGAAAAGTATGAGCTTTGGTTAGCTTTGGTAACGGTTACAAAAGAGGAAAGATTTTAAATTGCTTCAAGATAGAGCAGCTTTTATTGAAAAATAAGAAACGGTATGTACAGTATACAATACTATAATCAAACCTTATAAATTTCAAAATTAATAAATTTAATGTAGAGCTCTGCACTTTTACATTTATTTATTTACATTTAGGAAAGTGTAGACACAAATATTGAGGTTTCTAAGTAGCTAGCTACTGTACTTAACAAATGCTAGCAGTAATTGACTGACAGTTCATTTTTTGATAAAATATATACAGTATATATATATATATATATATATATATATATATATATATATATTCTTATTAAAAGAAAAGGATAGGAATAACCAGCAAGGCCTTACCGATCGAAAGAGTCACAGCAGGTGGAAATTCTTGCGGTCACAGAGGTTCACTCGAAAGTTTTTACATTTTTGAAACGTTTCGCATCGATGCGAAACGTTTCAAAAATGTAAAAACTTTCGAGTGAACCTCTGTGACCGCAAGAATTTCCACCTGCTGTGACTCCTTCGATTGGTAAGGCCTTGCTGGTTATTCCTATCCTTTTCTTTTAATAAGATTATCACAACTTAAATGGGTTTTTTTCCTTAATTTGAGTATATATATATTGACGGTAAATGATGATCTGCGGCCTGCAACTCACCACCGGGATCGTAGTCATCGTCACACTTGAGCATGTACTCTTGCCCCTGCAGGTTAATGGCCTCCGCACCACGGCCAGAGATCAGTGCCTTGATCATATCCAGGCCGCTTTGCATGCGCAGTGCCACCACTAGCGCCGTCTCAGACTTGGCTCCACGCTTTGTCACCAGCTCCGGTTGCTCCTGCATACATAAACAATGTATTAAATATCACAGGTCATGGTGCAAAAAGAAGAGATAAATGTCATAGTCATGTATACTAAATTTAGCTGTGCAATTAAATAAACATAATGACAGCTAGTTATTCAAAATTTAAAAAGGCAGTGTACAAAGTTGGCCAGAAAGAGTTGGACAAAGCGCAGAGGCAGCTCTGACATGATGTGTCACTAACTTTAACTGTGACTTTATAATATTAGTAGGAGGTGCAGAGTTACAACCATCATAAACACTCACACTGACTGTGAGAGAAATAATACTGGTACATAGACAAGTAAAAGTTTTGTAAAAAGCATTCCTTATCAAACCTCTTCAGTTACTTAAAATGCTGCAGATGACTCACAGCGACTATCTCCTTGACATTATCCAGGTCTCCCTCGGCCACCGCGAAGTGTAGTGCAGTCCAGTCGAAGGCTTGCCAGAATTCAAGGATGTTGTGTCTGCGAGCCAAAGCCTGGGCCAGCTCCAGCCGAGTGTCATTGCCCTCGTCAGAGTCAAAGTCCTCTTCTTCCTCCTCCTCCTCATCAGAGTCCCTCTCCTCATCAGATGATGACATCTTTGAACCTATTCTGAAGGAAACATTAACCACAGTTAGGACATATACTACAGACATTAGAAATTAATGAGGTAGGCTTTGTTAATACGGTTGAAATAATAATGAATATAATACAGTACATGCAATATGGAAAAACAGAGATGCTAAGCGGAGGGAGAACATTGACACTCTTAGTACGAATATGAATTGTACCGTAAGCAGTAAGTATGATTTAAATACAAAAGACTATAATATATGATAATTATCTTAATCCAATTACACTAACTACAGCAAAGGGAAACACAGTAGGTACAATTCCTACTATGTGTTTAATACAAGCGGTGCAAGTAAGTCGAGCTGACTCACCAGTATGATATGTATGCATATAATACAAGTTAGAGCAATGGTATTATTTGGTATTTTAATTAAAAGCATACATGGAATTTAACATAGCTGTAACTACTGTATTAATTAAGGTGTGTTCACATATTCGAAAATTGCTACGCAGCCAATCGCGATGTTCTACACCACATAGCCCGGTAACGGACCCCCTTAAGACATTTTGCACTTTTAACATTTTTTATCTGCCATATTTGGGATTCTTAAAATTTTGAAAAAAATATTAACATGTTCAATAGAATGTAGCAATTGAGTTTATCATAATTTCAATTCCATATCAGAGCATCTCTTTGAGGAAAAAAAAAATTTGTGTGGAGGGACATAAAAAAAAAATGTTCAGGTTCTGGTCCAGAGCTAGGCCTGCTTTTGGACTCCTTATAGCCAAAAAAAGTAAAAAATAAAATCGTAACCCATTAACCAAATCAGCCTTTTCATAAAAATAACAACTGAAATACCGTGATATTTTTTTACTAGTTAAGAAAAAATAAAAACGAATTATTTGTTAAAAACCCTGTTTTTATTCGTTTTTGATTTTTTTGCAACCAGTAAAAAAATTATCAAGGTATTGCAGTTATTATTTTTATGGAAGGGAGGGTTTGGTTAATCAGTTACAATTTTCTTTTTTTTTTTTACTTTTTTTTTGCCTATACCTAAAAGCAGGTCGGAACCATAACAGGGCTAAAATCCAAAACTGGGCTCATGTGCACTGTACGGCATAATCAACAACATTTGCTATGGAGTGTTGCGGCATGTTTCCGTACTGTAGCAATTTTCGATTACAGTATGTGAAAGCTCCTTTAAGTATGCATATATGATACACATATATATTATACTGTATAGGAATGAAGGAATTATGATACAACCTACATGTCGTATGCATACAGTATGAATACTGTTAAGAAAATGAAATTATACTAGTTTTATCACTCTTGATACAGTGTGATATGATACTGTATGCATATTGATGCAGCTAGTATGCATATAGTATCATACATAATTATACAAACTATAGCCGCTACAGTATGCATATGCACAAAACTAGTACAGTATATGCATACATACATAATGAATCAACAAGAATTTGATTTTGAATGTTTTAAACTTAACAGAGTCCATGCATGTACAGTAGCAGCTTCTGCATACTACATATTTTTACTCTGTGTATGCATTTTAAATATTTAATTTTCTTTTCGGCTCATTGGAATCTCATTTAAATCTTAATTAACAGCATAATAAACACTCTCAAATATAATATAACTGCTGGGATGGATTGCCTAGGCCATGGCCGCCCCGGTTTGAAAGGGACCCACTGAAGTAGGGTCTACGAAGAGCCGGGAAGTTAAATTCAGTCACTTTTATTTGTGGCCAGTACCCTGTACTAGGGTTCAGTTAAAAAGCTAAAAAAAAATATAATATATTATATAACATAACCGGTAAGGTATTGCATGCCCATGCCTTGTATCATGGCCCATGCCGGCGCCATGATGCATGATGCAAAAACTACAAAGCCATTTTTCGCATTATTTAGCCTACATCAGTATGATATACAGCATATTACGCATACTTCTTCACCTTAGAATATGTACTACGATATGTTGCGAAATTTTAGTCATTTTTACCTTTGATTGAGTTGTAAAAATTAAGAAAGAGACGAAAAAAGTAACGAGCAGTTCAGTCAGTTCAGTGACTTCAGTGGCGATGACCGGAAGACCGGAATGACCGAATTGACCGGATACCGGAGCCGGAGACACTAAAATGTTAATATGGCATATGGCGCGCAGCCAAAAAAGTGTTTTGATCGCGTTTGATCGTTTTTGACAGCGCGCTCTATCTAGCGGGTAATTATAAGACTATTATGATGCAACGTGCATTACAAATAAGCTGCAAAAGTTGCAGCCATTTCAGGCGCTCAAGCTGATCGCCAATTAACATCCTCTAGCGATTAGTCACGGGATTAGCGATATAAGGTCGATTGGGTGTAGAAAGTGTACACCGAGCAGGGTTTACGAACAGGCCTACTACCGAATCGGAAAGAACCCTGACCTACGACAATCCTGATGCCTCCCACATAGCCCTCTGCAGGTGTCATAATGGATTAATTAGAGTGTATTAATATTAGTTTTGCGTGAAAAAGAAGGTTGTTACGCAAGATTAGACTATATTAGAGTTAAACTAGTTTCATTTTTAAAACTCTAGCACACAGTGCAATTGTCGTAAACCGCGACCAAATTGAAGTCCTCTCCCATTTGATTACACGCAAACCTGCTGCTCAGTAGGACGGCTATTGAAAAGTGGGCGCGGTCAGGTCTTGGCCTTCCACCAGATGGCTATTTCCTAAAGTATCAAAAACTTTTGTGCTTCGTACACTAATGTATAGAAAGGTAAACTAAACTAAGCTCGTGGGTTCATACCCCATTTATGGAGATTCTCTCCTCTTTCTAGTGCTTAACAATCCAACTCGTTTGCTCTTTTTCTATTTTAGCAGGCTAAAAAAAATAGAAACAGAGCAATTATACACAATAGACAATAAGCCTCCCACCGCTCCCACCACAAATTTGCCGGGCGCCAAATTTGATAATATAATACTATTGAAATACTATTGTTGTTAATGATGGCCTGCTAGCTTTTTTTATACTTTCGGAAAACATTACCCCCAGTCAAATGGCCGCGAATTACAAGGTGCTGACCCAAGTAGCCCGACTCTATTCAACCTCCTTTTATACAGCTGATATTATAAAAAGACAGCATCTTTGATACAAATTAATAACCCTGATGTAAAAAGTTATTAATGTATGCGGATGATATATATAGTAATATATACATATTATACTCTAAAAACTTTCTAAGACTTTCTTACAACTTAATTACAACATATTATATATACACTCAGGTTAAGCTAGACAAGAATAAGAATAAACTTGGGTCTCTGAAAACCATCTGACTGTAAATGTTAAACAAAAGCCATGAAATTTAGGAAAGGTGGTCAGGCGCGGATTTAGGGGGAGAGCTGGGGGGGCTGCAGCCCTCCCCCCGAAATTTTGGATTTAACATGGGCTATATAGGCATTTCCCCCACTCCAATTTTTTTTTTAAAATTGGCCTTATATGGAGGCAGCCCCTCCCGAAATTTTTTTTTGGATCCGCGTCTGAAGGTTTAGATTAGCTAAAAATGACGACACTCTTTATTTTGGTGCTGAAGAAATTGAATTTGTTAATAGTTTCAAGTACTCAAGTAAAAGGCCTGTTCGTAAAAACCCTGCTCCGGTGTACACTTTCTACACTCAATCGCGACCTTATATCCCATGTACATGTATATTATACATAAGGTCAATTGGGTGCAGAACAAGATCGTGTATAGACGATCTTGGGTGCAGAAAGTGTACACCAAGCAGGGTTTACGAACAGGCCTATTGACCCTCACACCGTTTTTTTTTTTTTTTTTTTTTTAAAGGTAGAGATAACACGAATCAGCTGGCACAATGCTAAAAAAAATCCCATTCATAAAATTTATGAAAAAAATTTAAAACGTTCTCCTCTACATCCCCTATTAGTAGGTAAAATATCAGGTATACAAAGACGAGCTATAGTTTTCGAGTTATTAATTTTTGAAGTTGACTAATTTAAGGGTAAGGTAACGCCACCAATGTTAAAAAAAATCCCTCTCACAAAAATTCTGAAAAAAATTTATAATGTTCTCCTCTATACCCCCTATCAGTACCTAAAATATCAGGTGTACAAATACGATCTAGTTTTTGAGTTATAAATTTTTAAAGTTGACTACTTTAACATGGAGAAATGAAACTCCCATGTTAAATTGGTCAACTTTAAAAATTCATAACTCAAAAACTAAATCGTATTTGTATACCTGATATTTTAGCTACTGATAGGGGGTGTAGAGGAGAACATTTTAAATTTTTTTCAGAATTTTTGTGAGAGGGATTTTTTTTAACATTGGTGGCGTTACCTTACCCTTAACATGAAAGTTCCATTTCTCCATGCTAAATTAGAGAACTTTAAAAATTAATATTTCGAAAACTAGCTCGTTTTTGTATACCTGATATTTTGAATGGGATTTTTTTAGCATTGGGCCAGCTGATCCGTATTATCTCTACCTTAAAGACCGCCAAATATTTAAAAACGACTGCACCAGAACCGTTTTTTGGCGCGGCGCAAGTAAGGCGCACTTGCCTCAATATCATGTTGCGGACATGTTGGCGTGGAAAAATAGCTTTGGAAAAATCGCGCCGCGGGAAAGCGATTTTTCCACGCCAACATATATATATATATATATAATTATTTACTATAATTATAGTTATTAGTTTATAATTGCTATTTAATTATTTAATTTAATCAATCAACAGATAATTTCGATCATAAAAAAAAACTTATTTATCATTATTGATTTTTGCTTGAAAAGTAATTCTGTTGTTACATACTTGTCTTATGTAGCGCTCTGTAATCCTACACTTTGTTAGTATCACTGTCTTAACAATTGACTTCATGCAGTTACTACGCGAGTCAAAGGAAATTTTTGTCCGACGGACGGAATCAAATGAAATAATAAATTTTAAAAATTCGAGAATGCTCTAAAACTTAATCGCTTATGATTTGAACAGATTCAAGGGGGCAGTTTCCTCACAATAGCTCTATTTCCGGTTTCCGTCCTTAAGGCCAATGTTAAACTTCTACCTCAGTTTTCTCACAACTGATAAGACCGATCCACTTCAAAATTTCCATGCCGCCTATTGATGGTGATTTCTTAGTTCTCTGCAAATCTTGTAGCATTTAAGGGGGCCGATTCCGAGATCTCAATCAACTGAGGTCAATCCTTAAATTTTGTGTTTCAAACTATTTGACTAGTTTCAAATGAGGGAATCTTTCATTTTGTTATAGGTACCAACTACAGTACAGTAAAAATGTCTTTATCCACCCTTACAGATGAACAAAGCAACAATTATTAATCTTCTTAAAATTGGGAGAAGGGCAGTTTGTAACTAAAACGTGCATAATAAATACAAAATTGTCAGAAAACAAAAAAAAACTTTCAATTTTATTTTTTTATTTTCTTTATTTGAAAAGTTACATCCTAAATCATTTTTAATATTGTATCTTAAGGTAGAGATAACACGGATCTGCTGGCCCAATGCTAAAAAAAATCCCCATTTATAAAAATTATGAAAAAAATTTAAAATGTTCTCCTCTACATCCCCTATCAGTAGGTAAAATATCAGGTATACAAAAACGAGCTAGTTTTCAAGTAAATAATTTTTAAACTTGTCTACTTTAACATGGAGAAATGGAACTTCCATGTTAAATTAGTCAACTTTAAAAATTAATAGCTCGAAAACTAGCTCGTTTTTGTATACCTGATATTTTATCTACTGATAGGGGATGTAGAGCAGAACATTTAAATTTTTTTTCATAATTTTCATAAATGGGATTTTTTTAGCATTGGGCTAGCTGATCCGTGTTATCTCTACCTTAATATGTTTAAGTTATTTTTAAAAATATTATAGTTAAAAGTTTTCATATATCACTATCACCCGTATATTTTTATAAGTAACAATTAAATTTATTAAATACCAGAAAAAAATTCAAAACAAACAGATTTTTAATTAATAAATTTACTACTGTCTATGTATCAAAAATATCAAGAATAATGTAAGTTTACATAGAATTAAGATTAAATTTAAAATACTTATTCTGGTATTGGCAATGACAGGAGATTCCTTTGAGTTGAGTCTTATTTCACCCTGGCAATCTTGGCTGGTTTGACCTGAAACAAAAAATATTGAAATCAAATACATATTATTGGTAAATACCAACAATTTGATTCAGTGAGGAATATGGAACTGCAACTTGGGGCATCTAATACAAGTTTTATCACCTACTTAAGCACACACACTGTATGGAAAAATAATTATTACTAATCACTGGTGAAATCCAGAAAGAAAAAGATGGGTGGGAGGGGGGGGGGAGGCTGCCTCCATTAGGCCAATGTTAAAAGAAATTGGAGTTGGGGAAATGCCTATATCGCTCATGTTAAATCCAACATTTTGGGGGGATGAAGCCCGCAGCCCATGGATCTGCATCTGATCCCAAACACCTTATTGCAGCTGTGATGCTATTACTGTGAGTGAGCTAGTCTCAAGGGCCAGTGATAACACCAACAAGTCTGCGAGTAAGGTATTTAATATTATATAAATATAACACTTTCTGTGTTTAATAAAAGACTAATAATATAACATATTTTTTGTATTTTTAATTAAAATCCTGTAAGTCTCTTAAAGCACTAATTCTAGTATTAGCAATGAGAGGAAATTCATTTCATGTTGAGTCTATTCAACCAGCAACCTGGCAAGTCTTAGCTGGTATAACAGCTTCTTCCACACAATATATCAATTACAGTAAACCTTCACATTTTTGTACGGTACAGTAATATAATATTACTGCAGCATTTACTAGATAGTAAGGAGCTAAGATTTCCCTTCACCTTTCCTAGCTGTCAAATATAAAATGTGTCTTGTTGGCTCTCTCATATAATAGACAATTAAACAAATTAGAGGGGTTCTGAAAACTTATGGGAGCAGATTAAGATTGCTATTGCTGTTAGAAAACAAAGAAAAGTTTTTTTCTGGTGTGAATTGAATAGATCACAAAAAATACAGACGATTTAAATTGCAAACAATCTCTTAAATTTACTTTCATTTCAATACCATATAAATATTAATTTGAGGAATTGACAAGAAGCATTAATTTTTTTTTATTACTTCAATCGAAAGAGGAGGTCGAAAAATACACAAGTTTGTGAATTTTATGAAATTTTTAACTGTACTGCATCATGCCTAAAATAAGTCCAAGTAACCTGGAGGCGGCGCCCGTGACGGCTATGACATCATTGAAATGTCCGGTCAAACAAACTATCATCTATATAACGCTTTTAAACAATAAATTAATTGTTGCTTGTTTCCATAGCAACGTGGTTGTTTAGAAGCGTCGTAAAGTCGATCGTTTGTTTGACCGGACACTTCAATGACGTCATAGGCGTCACGGCCGCCGCCTCCAGGTTAATTGACTTCTTTGGGTCTCTATTTTAGGCATAATGCAGTACAGATAAAAATCTCATAAAATTCACAGATGTATTTTTCGACCCCCAATTTTGTTTGAAGTAATAAAATAATTTGATACAGTTACTTGTCCATTATAAAAACTGAAAATATACTTTACAAACCATAATCACATATTACCAATACCACAAGACCATGAAATTTAGGAATAAAAGGCTAAAAGATCGACAGTAAGATTATGCAGTTTTGTTCCTATTGGAAGCGCAGATACACAAATTTTGCATGTAAAGTTATTTACTGTAATGACAGGAGTCAATTTACCTCAAACAGTATGGCAAGGTGTGCTCTCAGCAGCTCCTTGGTCTCCTTTGTCTTGGCAACGTCGAGTGGTGTTTTCCCGTGTCCGTTTTTTGCCTTGGCGTCGGCTCCCGCCTTGAGCAGCACCTTGACGCACTCCAAGGAGCCTTTCTCACTTGCCACGTGAAGAGGAGACTTGTTTCCTCTACTGTCACTTTTATCCTTACACAGGTTTGCCAATTCAGGGTTCACACTGAGCAGGTACTTCAGACAAGCAGGGTCCTTCTGTCTGGCTGCAAAGTGGATGGCACTGGTGTTGCCGTCACTGATGTCTGTTATGCCAGGGTCTGCCCCCTTCTCGACAAGTAGGGTCACCACGTCCAGGTAGCCTCTGTTTGCAGCGTGCATCAGTGGGGTCATCTCACAGTAGTCTTCCACGTCCAGATCTTCCACACCAGACTCTATCAGAAGTTTCGTGACGGCATATCTCAGCGTAGGATCTTCGTAGTCAATAGCATCGTGAAGGGGACTCCAGCACATCTTGCCTAAAATCAAGTGTGAGCTTTAGTTGTTAGCTTTAGTAAAGGCAACAAAAGAGGAGAGATTTTAAATTGCTTTAAGATACTGAGCAACTTCTATATGAAAAATAAGAAAAGTTGTGCACACTACAATTAAAATTAAATTAAAATTATAATTAAAACCTTATAAATTTCAAAATTATAAATGTAGAGCTCTGTACTTTTACATTTATTTATTTACATTTAGTACAAGTGTAGACACAAATATTGAGGTTTCTAAGGAACTAGCTACTGTACTTAACACATGATAGCAGTAATTGACTGACAGTTCATTTTCTGATAAAAAAAAATGTATATATTGACAGTAAATGATGATCTGCAGCCTGCAACTCACCACCGGGATCGTAGTCATCGTCACACTTGAGCATGTACTCTTCCCCCTGCAGGTTAATAGCCTCCGCACCACGGCCAGAGATCAGTGCCTTGATCATATCCAGGCCGCTTTGCATGCGCAGTGCCACCACTAGCGCCGTCTCAGACTTGGCTCCACGCTTTGTCACCAGTTCCGGTTGCTCCTGCATACATAAACAATGTATTAAATATTGACGTCATAAAGACAGGTATGGACATCTGGTGGATTTTACCTGAGTGATTCTAAAAGTGTCATTGTTTTGATATCTGAGCTTTGCTACTGGCTAAAGTACACGTGTAGTTGAGTCATACTGATTCTATCGAGGCTGTTTTCAATGCCATCTCTTGGTACTTTATGAGGTCAATAACAGGTCATGGTGCAAAAAGAAGAGATAAATGCCATAAAGTCATGTATACTAAATTTAGCTGTGCAATAGACAATAATGGTTGCATTTTTTTATTTCATAATTAGAAAATATGTATACATAAAAATATGCTTTTCTGAATTTTATCAGATTTTTTGGAGTGCGAGAACTATAATTTTAAAATATGGGTGGTACAACCTGATGGGACAACCGTGACGTCATCAATAGCCAATCACATTAACCGTGACATCATCAATAACCAATCTTAAATAGTTTTTTAAAATTAGTTCCCGTGTTCCAAAAAATCGCTAAATTTCAGAAAAGCATAATTTTAGGTATATTTTCTAATTATGAAATGAAAAAAATGCAACCATCATCGTCTATTAAATACAGTTAACATAATGACAGCAAGTAATTCAAAATTTATAAAGGCACTGTACAAAGTTGGCCAGAAAGAGTTGGACAAAGAGCAGAGGCAGCTCTTACATAATGTGTCACTAACTTTAACTGTGACTTTATAATATTAGTAGGAGGTGTAGAATTACAACCATCATAAACACTCACACTGACTGTGAGAGAAAAAATACTGGTACATAGACAAGTAAAAGTTTTGTAAAAAGCATTCCTTATCAAACCTCTTCAGTTACTTAAAATACTGCAGATGACTCACAGCGACTATCTCCTTGACATTATCCAGGTCTCCCTCGGCCACCGCGAAGTGTAGTGCAGTCCAGTCGAAGGCTTGCCAGAATTCAAGGACGTTGTGTCTGCGAGCGAAAGCCTGAGCCAGCTCCAGCCGAGTGTCGGGTCCCTCGTCAGAGTCAAAGTTCTCTTCTTCCTCCTCATCAGAGTCCCTCTCCTCATCAGATGATGACATCTTCGAACCAATTCTGAAGGAAACATTAACCACAGTTATATGTACTATAATGTATAGACATTGGAAATTAATGAGGTAGGATTTGTTCATATGGTTGACAGTGCATGCAATATGGAAAAACAGAGATGCTAAGAGGAGGGAAAATATGGACACTCTTAGTAGAGGAATATGAATGGGAAGCTGTGACCTTGACGTCATGCAGCCTTTGTCATACTATTACTTACAAGAAAAGATTGGGCGCACGTAAGATCCTATACGGAGCAATTTTTCGATCACGAATTGTTAATTCTTTACAAAAGTTCTGTTTCCGAATCTAAAATCACGTATTGTCACTAACCTTTTACAATTGCCACTAATTAAATATTATTTGCAACCCCATGCTGCAGCTCAGTTTAAAGAGACTCACTGTATTAAGGTGCTTTCACATATTCGAAAATTGCTACCGGTACGGAGTCCGTGGCAATGCCGTAAGCCTTTCACATATCCTCATTTGTCTGCGGCTGCTGCGGTTGAAAATCATGTGAATGCCGTAGAAAAATCTAGACAAGTTAGATTTTTCTACGGAGCGCTGTAGATCGTCTCAGCACGCGCCGCAGCAAATCGTGATGTTCTACGGCGTAATCAACAACATTTGCTATGGAGTGTTGTGGCGTGTTACCGCAGCAATTTTTGATTATGTGTAAGCTCCTTTAGGTATGCATATATGATACACATATATATTATACCGCATAGGAATGAAAGAATTATGATACAACCTACATGTCGTATGCATACAGTATGCATACTGTTAAGAAAATGAAATTATACTAGTTTCATCACCCTTGATACAGTGTGATATGATACTGTATTGATGCAGCTACTAATGCATAGAGTATGCCTATCATACATATGGCCCAAAACACGCCAATATCATAGTGAAAAACCAATTAAGTGGACACCAGATCTTTATGAAAATTACATATGTTAGTCATATAAGGTCACCAAAGCTCGTGTCAAAATATTTTTGGGAAAAAAACAATTTTTTTCCGGGACTTAAGGGTTGGGGAAGATACTCATGATAAGCTTGTTTTTAATGTTAAAGCCGATGATATCTTTTTTTCTATTATAGGTACAAGAAAATATCTTACAGGGTTTTAATGCGAACGACATGTACATTTTGGGAAAAAATACTGCAGTATTGTGAATTTAATAATTTTTTTGTGTTTGTTGCAAAACCAGACATTTCCAAAAAAAAAAAATATATATGACATTTTAAATTTCTTTAACAGTATTTTTTCATTAGCAGACAATGTCTATTAAAATGTTCTGCAAAAGTTTGCATGTTCAATTCACAACTTTTTCTTTTATTAATTTTACAATATGACGCTCATGTAAGGGCCCATGACACCTAGCACCTCGAGGACCAAAAATTTTGCATTTTCAAACCTATACCAATCGACTCAGAATACAAAAATACATCCAAAAAACTAAACTTCAAAATTAAAAAATTTTCAAAAAAAAAGTAAAAAAAAAAAAATGGAAAATTTTGAAATTTTTTTAATTTTGAAGTATGAAGCTAGTAAAAAGTTGTAAATATCTTGGTATAATTGATTATAAACTCAGCTGGAATTTACATATTGAATATTTGAAAAAGAAGCTGCATTCTGTAAAAATTTTGCAATGAAGCAGCTTAGAAAGGTATGTAACTTAGACTCCCTAAAAGTTGTATATCATGGATATATATGTTGAGTCCAATTTAACATATGGTATACTTCTTTGGGGATCATCAGATCAGTGCCAAAACAATTCAATATTTAAATGTCAAAAAAATATTGTACGTTGTATGGTTAGAGCAAAATCTAGAGTAAGTTGTAATAGCTTGTGGCAAAAACTAGGCCTACTAAATTTTCCTTGTTTATGCATATTTTCCATGATAATGTTTGTAAGGAAAAATATTGACAATTTTACGACAAATGAAAAAATTACAGGCCATAACACCAGAAATTCTCAAAAAATTTATATAGATGTTGCTAAATCTGAACAAGAAAAGCGAAGCTTATATTTATTAGGCCCAAAGCTGTACAATAATCTTCCTGATACCTTAAAACATCTACCTAGTAATCAACAGTTTAGGTCAAAACTGATGGAATTTTTACTGCAGAACAATTTTTATGCCATAACAAGAAAAAGAACAGCTTTAAATAATGTAAATGCTTTCCTTGTAATAGATTGTTTTAATAATATAGTAATATAATAAAGAATTAGTTTCAGTTCAGATTGTTTTCTATTAATAAAAATGTTATTGTTTTTTTATATAAAAGTTTTATTTCTCAGGTATTGTGGACTGACTAGATAATACTATATTATGTACGATTGTAATTGTAATAATAATATAAAACTGATGATAACATGTTTTAATTTTTATGTTTCTTTTACAGGTATTGCAATACTAAAATATTGTAAACATGCATTTTGTACCTTACGGTTCTATATGTGCAATAAATAAATACAAATAAATAAATACAAAAATTATGAAAAAATTTAAAATTTTCTCCTCTGCATCCTCTATCAGTATATAGGTAAAATATCAGGTATACAAAAACGAGCTAGTTTTCGAGTTATTAATTTTTAAAGTTGACTAATTTAGCATGGAGAAATGGAATTTCCATGTCAAATTAGTCAACTTTAAAAATTAATAACTCGAAAACTAGCTCGTTTTTGTATACCTGATATTTTACCTACTGATAGAGGATGCAGAGGAGAACATTTTAAATTTTTTTCATAATTTTTATGAATGGGATTTTTTTAGCATTGGGCCAGCTGATCCGTATTATCTCTACCTTAATAGACATTGTCTGCTATTGAAAAAATACTGTTTAAGAAATTTAAAATATATGTCATATATATTTTTTTTTGGGGGGGGGAAATGTCTGGTTTTGCAACAAACACAAAAAAAAATTATTAAATTCACAATACTGCAGTATTTTTTCCCAAAATGTATGCGCATAATATACATGTTGTTCGCATTAAAATCATTTAAGATTTTTTCTCGTACCTTTATATATAATAGAAAAAAAGATATCATCGGCTTTAACATTAAAAACAAGTTATCACGAGATTCAGGAGTATCTTCCGCCAACCCATAAAAAAAATTTTTTTTCCAAAAACATTTTGACACAAAAGCTTTGAATGCATGGTGACCTTATATACACAGACAATGAGACAATTATTGTCTGTGCCTTATATGACTAACATATAGTATGTAATTTTCATAAACATCTGGTGTCCATTGCACTTGGTTTTTCACTTATACTGATATTGTCGTGTTTTGGGCCATATATCATACTATGCGTACATACTGTATTATACAAATTGGCCGCTACTGTATGTCAGTATGCATAAAACTAGTATGACATGTATACAGTACAGTATGGCATACATATTTTATGCATACAAAATGAATCAACAAGAATTTGATTTTGAATGTTTTGAGCTCAACTGCAGTCTACAGTACATATAACTGTATAGCAGTCTGCATACTATTACTTTACACTATATGTATTGTATGCATACTACATATAATTTTCTTTTCGGCTCATTAGCAATCTCATTTGAATCTTAATTAACAGCATAATAAGCTATTATATAATATATTACTCTCCGTAATAAGCACGCTCATCAAATAACCCATGCCGGCCGCGCCATGCATGATGCAAAAACTAGAAAACTATACACAAAGCTATTATTCGCATTATTTAGCCTAGATCAGTATAATATACAGCATATTATGCATATTTCTTTACTTTAGAATACTACGACGAAATTTTAGTCATTTTTACCTTAATTGAGTTGTAAAAATGAAGTAGCTATAGGAGAGACGAAAAAAAGTAACGATCTGAGCAGACGAGCAATCCAGTACTTCCAGACGCTTCCAGTTTCCAGTAGTCCAGTAGGCAGTAGCAGCCAGTAGCAGCACTAGCAGCAGTAGGCGAAGAGCCCGCGCCGCGATTGCCGCGAAGACCGGGGATCGCGGATTCGGATCGCTGATTCTGCGGAAAGTGCGGAAACGCTAAAATATGGCGCGCAGCCGGCGCAGCCAAAAAAAATAGTATTTTTTGACAGCGCGCTACATCTAGCGGGCAATTATAACTATTATGATGCAACGTGCATTACAATTTTAAGCTGTAAAAGTTGCAGCCATTTCAGGCGCTCAAGCTGATAATTACAAGCATTTTTTCTTTTTCTGGAATCTATATAGCTTGTAACATTTATTTGTCACATTTATTTTATTGCAAATTCATAATTTAAGGTCTCAACTAGCTGTTGTATTAGAATAATGAAAAAAATGAATATATAATGATATTATATATATATTATATATATATATATATATATATATATATATATAACTACGTCGCAATATAATTAATTAAAGTGTGTTATTATTATATATATATACTCAAGTAAAACAAAAACGTATGCAACTGGTATGCATCACGTATAAATCTGGTATGGAACGGGCTAAAAATGTATGCAATACGGTTGGAACACGTATCAGCACGTATGCACAGCAAAAACGCAAAATCCTCTAGTATGCAACAAGGTTGGACGGACTGGGTTGCAACACACTTGCACATTCTCTAGTATGCAACTAGGTTGGACGACTGGGTTGCAACACACTTGCACACCCTACTCTCGGTTGGAACTCACTTGCACACAAAAATCTCGGTTGGAACTCTCTTGTATTTTTTCTCAACTCCCTTCTAGTTTGCAACTCGTATGCAATGTGTACGTGACCTTAAACTTCCTTCAAAAAACCGTTAAACGTATGGAAACTCGTATGCATCAATTTGAAGATTCATTCCTAGCTGTGTAAAAGATGGCTTGCCATTGGTTTAGAAGTAATGTTAAAAAAATTTCAGCTCTTTTTAAACCAATAGAATTTGTTGTTGCATACCCTTTAACTTTAACATTCCAAACACGAAGGCAGCAAGCTGCAAGCAAGCAGCAGAGCAGCCATGGACTCCGAGCAGAGCGGACATATTATAATGCTGTTGCTATAATATAATATTATTATAGCAAGGAATCAGGTAAACATTACAATTAATATAATTTTATAAATATACTCATTTTAACTTTTATGTATATATACATAGTTTAATGCATTACAGTACAATTTATGACTGCATGCAAATTCATTTAAATTCAAACTTTAATTTTCTATTTGTCAATTTTACTATTAAAATTGATCATTATAAATATTATTAATAAAAATTACTTTGTAAAATTACATGGATAAATTAAATTTGATCTGATTCTCCATAATTATAAGTACTTACTATATTATACCTTTGAATGATTAATATATATAGTAATAATAAAATAGATAATGTAATCAAAGATGTATATTATGTATTTTAATTATCTTCTCTTATATGTTTTTAGTGGAGGAGCTGGAATGCATGCAGCAGCATCTAGCATATTCGAAAAAATAAAATCATCTGATGACCTGATGCTGCAAATTCCCATCCATGCAGAAAGAACTCTATAGCTGAAGGCCGGCCGGTCGCCATTATGGCAAAGTTTAGTTGCACGTGGAGAATAAATTGTAGGGGAAACAGGAAGTAGGCGGGAGGGGCGGAAATGGAGGAGGGGGCAGGGGACGCTACTATTGTGCAAACCAGTTGCAATTGAATTGCAAACCAATCCATACGAGTTTACCACGTGGCCAAGGCCCTGTAGTAAAAATGGTTGGAACACGTATGCACGTATGTAAACTGGTATGCACGTATGTAAACTCGTCTGTAACTATTCTGAAATAATGTGACGTCATCTGGTATGGATTTGTTTCAATTCCATACTTCGAACAAACCTTTTTCCATACCAGTTTTTGCCATAGCATTAACATAGGATTTCCATACCAGATTTATACGAGATGCATACCAGTTGCATACGTTTTCGTTTTACTTGAGTAGTTATGAAAAAGCGGCATTCCCTTTTAATTAAAATTGTACATTTTAGAATTGTGTTTTTGTGTGATACATACAATAGTTTAATTATATAATAAATACATATATATTATATTAATAATATAATTAATATACATGAGTCTTCCTTTTTAATATTTCTGTATTTTCTATTTCCTCATTCTAAAATTTAAGAAAAGGTTTTTTGAAATAAATGCACTAGTGCAAAATGTTCACTACTTCTTTTTATTATTATTTGTGTTTTTAACTCCCAACCTAGTTGGGGTGGTTAAGCGCCAGCACCGGGCCCAATTGGACCAGGATGAAGGCGCCCGCTGATCCTGTTGGTGATGTTACGATCCAGCGTCTCCTACTCAGCTGCGGGCAATGAGGGCTTCCCGGGTACACCCGCAAATGGCCCGGATCACACAGCCTTTCGGGCAGGTCCTCTCCTAGGCGCGGTGGGACACATTTCCGCTAGCACTCTTGGGTGCTGGATGCCTTTAACCAGGGCACTTAGAGGTGGGGATGCATCTTGGGCTTTCCCAAACCAATGCCCTGGCCGCCCTGTGGTTCAAGAACCACAGGCTACGGGCCAGAGGTCACACTCGCAAGGCAACCCCCAACCCGCATGTCCTTCCTGAGCGCGGGGGGACACGTACCGCGAGCCAGAGAAGAGCCTACGGCCTACGCCCATCCCGTAGCTGGATGCCCTTTATTATTATTATTATTTTTTTTTTTTTTTCAAAAATTCAAATTTCTGTAAGCAGGGTTGTCAACATCGTGTAACATTTTAACAAGAACAGTTCTTCAAATTTCCTTCATACATACCCCTCAAGTTCATTCTTCAGCAACCCCATGCTATACAAATTTTGTGGTTGATTATACCTTATAATTATTATTATATTATAATTATAATTATTCCTACATAATTATTCCTACAGGGACAAATCAAACGCGTGCTCAGGCATGCAGCATAGAACGTATAACTATAGTATGGTACATATACTATATATGGTATACCAACACGATGTATTATAATAAGCCTTCACAAAATAATGATAGCTTGTGTATTTTTGACTACGGTAGATGAAAAATTAATTTAATAAATGATAAATAAATCAAAAGCATTGCATTTTATAAATTATAACATTTATTATATAATCAAAAAGAATACAAACATTTTTTCACTAAAAAATAAAAAATCAAATAATAAAATATCAACTGCAATGTATATTAAATATAATTAAATGACATCACTTCAGTAACATTAATGAAACAAGGCTTTGCATAATTTCCTTAACTATATAATATTGTTTTCGACATTCGATCGAGTCTCTCCAACAGCAACAAAATATTCTGTTTTCTTCCAAAGTCCAACTTTGTTCGGGGTTTTGTGCCAATTAATCTGTCTTCCAAGCCTTCAGGTAAATGACATAAAAAATGTGCGTCCTGCACTTTCAGTGGCAAACATATGGGTGTGCACTTAATTTTCTGAAACATTTGTAACAAATATATAAATTCAATTCCCAAGAAATTTTAACAAATTTATGAAACAATCACGATAAAAAAAAAAAAAAAAAAATCTCATGCATGTGGCATATTATTATTGGGTTAATGTTATGTTATATGATAGATTTATTTTCTGCTAAAAACACACATTTCTTTGTATATTATATATATATTTTTTTCCAAATATGTAACATTAATGAATTTAATTTACAATTCATGTTATCCTCTTTATTATACATAATATATTAAATTATACGTTAGAAGCACGAAAAACTAAATTACCACAATTAAATGACAGATATAAGGTAAAACAAAGCTAACAATTAAATTTTAATTACACCAACCTGCACAAAAAATTCCAAAAGATGTGAAGTTGATGCTGTCGGCTGCTCACGTAGTTCCACCCTCAGGGTCATTCTGAAATCAAACATTTTTAGGTTAGCATCTCTTCGTACATATATACCATTCACACCAAAGACAATTCATAACTATCAAAATAAATGAAGTTTTTTTTTTTTCCTTTTTGATTGCGATTTGTTGTGCAAGATCCATTGTTAATAGAGTAATTAAAAAAAACTACTCCATGCCTTAATCTTGCTACTGTTATCATGTGAGTGTTATCAGCAGATATATGATTCAATATTCCCTGGCATTCTCCAAGCAATTCTGCGAAATTTCAGAGCTGTCACGTGATCTCCTCACACGTGACGTCACTCACCAGCTCGTCCTTGGTCTCGGCAGACTGGCAGGTGGTCACGAGGTCTGGCAGCGGGGCTGACTCGGATGCAGATGGCTGCGCAGGGGCGGGGGCCGGGGCGGGGGTGGCCGCGGCGTACTCATCATTCACCGAGGGACGAATCCCCACGCGCACAGTGACTCCTGGTGAGAGATTATTGTGTGTCAAATCATTGTACAAATCTTTTTAATATATTATAGATTAAGATTTCTTACTATTGCACATAACACATAACATATATATCATATATGAGAATTAACATTCATTATTTTTACTATCAATTGATCATATACTATACAGAAAAGTGCTTACACACTCCAACCACTGGGGTGACTGGGTACTTTTGTGAATGGGATATCCTTCTTCACGTCACCCATTGGGTTGTACTCTCTTTTTTTTTATGTATACTGATACTCAATAAGCATATATTTTTATTATTTTATTAACCACACATGACGAAGATAAAATATTTCATTCAGTATAAGCATGCAAACTGTTGCGAAAACTCAAGCCGGGGCCCTTTTTTCCTCTCTCAATTAATATTTACATCAGAACTTAATTTTGTATCCTTCAGTGTTGCACACTGAAATGCATGTACTTTAAACTTGCACTGGTTGAACACTTGTCTTATGATTTTTTTTTTCTACTGCATGCATGGTATCAAAATCGCAACATAAAATTTGTTTTCTATAGCAATTAATTCTAATAAGCAAATCGGTGTATTTATATTTTTCACACCAATCATGACAACTCATATAAGAGGGATAAAGGCGTCTTATCAAAATGATACGTGCCATCAAAGCTTGCCCAGGTAGAAAAAAAGCCGTCTCAACTAAATAACTATATACAATATATGAGATAGGGAGATGAATCATAAAAATATTTATAAAACAATATCATTTTAACCATGTATCACTAATTAATTATTGTGTATAATCTTCTTTAATCCTGAGTTTTAAAATAATATTGTGACATTTTTATACTGTTCTAAAAAATAGTTACTATATATTTTATTTTACATTCTCGTAATTTTTACTTCAATTTCTATAAATAATATTTCCTACTCCCAACTATGTAATTTGTACCAATAAACAAAAATAATAATATTTTTTATTGCTAAAATTAGTTATTAGTTTAAGTTTTGTGTATTATTATTATAATTAGATGAATAATATAAAAATTAATTTATTTTTTGCCATGGTCATATGGTATTATACACAATTAATTGTGTTATTATTTACAAAAAGAATAAATCAAAGAAAAGTAAGAAAACGAATCACAAAAAAAGATGAGAACAATATAAAATTGAATATACCAAGGTGTATAGAGGTTTATAAACCTCTATATATTATACACCTTGGAATATACTACCAAGTTTTTACAATGTGTATAAATAGGATTACAAACAATTATAATTCCAAGAACTAATTCCATAAAAGAAACAAGAATATCGATCACATACAAGGAAACGTTGTGAAACGAAACAAGTCAATCAAGTGTAACGCAAATTGTCATGACGAACTGAATTGTGACGAAACATTTGCGCACTTTGCTGCCATGCTGTCTGGCTTATACAGTGTATGATGGAAATTAAATAGGTCATACAGAATAAACAAAAAATATAGAACTTATAATGGTCATTTTCATATCTTCAAAGTACGTATAATCTTCTGACTCCGAGAGCTATCATGCTAGTTTGGCGCGCACCGGCTTACTTTCACCACTGCTAGTTACTATAATAATTATAATAATAATAATATTATTTGCGACATTGGCGGAACAGCGATGAAAAGAAACAGACCGTTTTGATTATTCAAAAGACTTAAATTTCTCAGTACACAAAATGCTGTTAAAATTTATATAAACTATATAAAGTAACTTATGCAATGTGTACTATAATTGTAATTATATAATAACTATAAAGGTTACTGAAGGACTTGTGCCATGCAAGTGTTCTCTCGATCATAATGTATATTATTAATTATTATACATTTTTCATGTTTCTGTTTAAGTTAGAACCAGCGTTAATTAAATTTATTTTCTATATATTTGAATTCTAGCTATAACAATGTTGCTAAATCTTGGAGGTGACTCGGTCAGTGGTGTAACGTCGCTTTCAGTGACCAAGCAAGGTCAGTTACTGCACGTGCGGTGAGAGAGGTCACTGACCTCACCTGCAAGATGAGGCGGAGGACACAGGTGGGCCGGTTGCGCAATACACGGATCTTGTCATTTTGCAAAAGAAAGTATAAACTGAGAGTGAAAAAAGGAGGAACGATCTTTGAAAATATCGATGCAATATATTATAATTATAATATTATAATTAAAAATCATCATGTAGATTTTACACTTTTGATCAAATTAAATATAATAAATAAAGAAGTCAAGCAATTCACTGATTTTTTTAAACTTACAACAAAAATAAACAGTAAGTTAATTTTCATAAAGGAAATCATATCTCGATGGTGTTTGACGTAATACACGCGGAAATAATAAAAATGTGATACCTACACATGACGTGGAGTAGAACAGGCTACTGTGGTGAATCATGATGTGACCTATAAACGATAGTGAAGATTTTGTTTGTTTGTTTGTTTTTTTTTTGTTTTTGTTTTTTTGTTTTTTAAATCTTGAAGATATGTTCCAATAAAATCCAGCCACTCTTTATCTTTTATTATCAGCGTGTATATGTTTGAAGTCGCACAAGTCGCTTTTATGATTTATTTCCCCCTCAGTGATTAAAAGTATTAATTGTACTATACCTTTTTTATCATATAATTTTTTTTTTTTTTTTGCCTCTACTATTATTATCTTTTAAGATAAATATTTTACCTTATAATCGGGATATTATAAACTTGTATCCATGTTGTTTTATTATGAAACTAAAATCTGCTGATATCCGTTTAAGCTTGACTACTGACTATATTGATGTATATTAGTCATGTTGGTTTTTACTCTCATGATTTTGCGGTTATTTTGGCAGGCAATCGTGCTCACATGGAGGTTAGACTGTAGGTAAACAGAAAGGTGGGCGAAGTAAGAGTCACTGACTTCTCCAAGTTGTGACGTAATTCTCAAGGTAAACCCACTGACCGCAAGACGAGATTGCACCAAACTTGGAAAGTGATATATCTTTCTATATACGTTGTAGGATAATGGCCCTGCCATAACAATCAACGAATGTAAACTCTTTTTATCGAGTGAATATTTTTTTTCTCGCGAATTCACAAATAAATTTTGCATCACATTCAAGATTGGTCTTTTTTTTTTCACTATTAATTTTACTATTTCTGATTTTAAATACCAAATTCATTCTCTAATTATAATATTAACAAAAATATATAGTACATTACTTACCTGGTAAATTTCCAAAGAACACAAGCTCTGATGACAAGGCGTAACTTTGACGCAGGAAAATTCGCAACACGTTATACAACTCAGTAAAAAATCTTTGATATTGAAGATAAGTTTCCACCGTATCTTCGTCGTAGTAAGGAAGTCTAAATGGCACTGCCATGACTTTAAGTTCTGTGGATATTTTGGTCGCAATTTAGCAGCTCAAGAAAAAAGCTCTGCTCTGTCCGGCTGCTGGTGCTACACTGGCGGGAAACTGTGACAGTGGTTCCTGCGTCGAGCGATCTCGCACCTCCACGTCAGAGAAGGTCTTTGACGTCTTCCAGCCGGCTTCTGAAGTGGGTGCGGCATGCAGTCTAGTCTCTCATCATCGTTATACCGTTAATCCATGCTACTGTTTTATAAATTGCAATGTTTTGAAGTTTTATTGCGATATATTATTTAAAAAAATCTTATTGAATTACTGAAAATATTGCATTATCAGGACTTTGGGGGATTATAATACAAATTAAAGTAATATAGTTATTTTATTTTATATATATTGTTAAATTATTTATTTTAATTTTATATTTTTAGTTAATCTTAAAATATGAAAATCAATTCTTATTAGGTATATATATAGAAAAGTTTGTAATATAATGCACCATTCACTGATGAATCTGATGATCTTTTTCACCTGCAAAAATACAAAATCATATAGAGATATACATTATTAAAAATATAATATACCTCTGACAAAATCTGATTTATTTCCTAAACTTTGAAATATTGCATTTAATGATAGTAAGAATTTTATTTCACATGGGAATACAATACACATGAATATTATATATGCGATATATATATATATAGTATATCGCCGTGTTATTTTGTTATTTTCATTACACGCGTGATCGAAGTATTTATCTTTTGCTCTGAACACGCCCATACGATTGTGCTGCACATTTCGGGTTGATTTATTATTTTGTCGTGTTTTTTATACATGCCATGCGTATGATATTTTAAAGTTCAATAGTTTCTATTTTACTCTGTGTATAATATAGTTCTGTTATAGAATGAGAGAATGCTGCACAGAAATATAGAAGAGTTGCTAATTGAATTGCAATATTATCTCCAAAAGATTGTAATGTAATTAATTAAAATCTGAAAGTACATCAGGAATTTATATTGACACGGGGATTTCTAATATGGGCGTCTATTCCTCGTCATGCTTATTTCTTTATAATCTTACCCCACATGCACCAGGATCGTAAACCTATATATAATGTACTATAATAATATATATAGCATTGCATGATCTTAACATAGATTTTTATTTATAATTAGTATGATATATTATAGAAGTAAAAAATAAAAGATTTATACTTACATTTTGAATGCAGTTGAACGAAAGATGATCGGAGCTTAAAATTAACAGCCATCAGTATAAGAACACTGTTAAAGAGTCAATGGCTATAGCATCACCATCATATATAGCATAATGATGTGCAAGTATGAGTGCACCTGGAGTCAAACAGCGTACTGCATGCGGTCTGTGTTCCTCTCGACTCTTTTTCCTTCGAATCTGACTGGTTCGTCCTTATATATATACTAAACACATGAATATATGGGGTAGTAAAACCCGGTTATAACAACCCCCAAGCGCGCGAGAAATAGAAAAGATTAAAGCCACGCCTTTTCCGTCGTGGGAGCTTATAGGAGAGGTGAGAGAGAAACACCCCCAATTAAACTGACGAATCATACACAGGTTTTCTCTTTCTCCACTGTGGAGGGAGTCGAACAAACTACCCCTAAAAAGGAGAGAAAAAACTGCCCCTAAACTAGTTGCAAAAACTCTCCACATACGTCGCCACTGCACACGTATAAATGTAAGTTTTATATAAATAGAATAAATGCATGTGTATCCCGAAGCAAGTATATATAGAGACTATACTGTAGAGTGCATGAGGTATGATAATTTATATTTATAAACTATATACGCTCTCGATCGCGATCGTCACAATCTCACAATATTATCTCAGCAAAAGCATGTGCTTGAACCACTCGCCTCGATGTAACTATATTTCTGTTGTCTCACAACTCTATCTCAAGTATTTATAAGAGCTAGGCTAATTATATAAATTGCACTGTACGTAATATATATATATATATATATATATATATATATATATATATATATATATATATATATATATATATATACATATAAAATATAATCAATTCATCATTGAAGTTTCGATTGTGTTTAAAGGACTAATTTCGTTTAATTATCAGAATTATAATTTATAATTAAATAACATTAAGTTTAAATTAAATTTAGTATGATTGATATATTTACAAAACGTAATTACCAAATCATAAAAAAATTAACATAATTCAATATATATATAATTATATATATATATATATATATATATATATATATATATATATATATATATATATATATATATATATATATATATATATATATATATATATATATATATATTTAAATTCTTAATATACTTATAAAAATTATAATTTCTTAAATTTTGTATATGAGTATGACCAAAATGTGTCTCAAAATACCACCCAATCAATTAAAAAACATATTTTAAAACGCGCAAGCACAAAGGGGATTCGAAAGACTGTCCGTTGCATGCGTGACGACTGTGACGTCATTGCTGTCATGCAGGTTAGTCAGATAATTCTCAACACGTTTATTAATTTCATCAGCCAGCGGCTACGCCATCAATATCTAACTTTTATAACTACCGGAAGGGGGGAGGGCTAGGGAGGCTGCACCCCCCCCCCCCGAAATTTTGGATTTAACATGGGCAATATAGGCACTTCCCCCACTATTTTTTTTTTTAACATTGGCCTTATGAAGGCAGCCCCCTCTGAAATTTTTGCCTAGATCCGCGCCTGGAACTGCATGCATGCATGCATGGCGGCGTTATTATACTTAATATTAGTTAATATATTAATTATAGTTAGAATTATTATATGGGGCACGTGTTCCAAAAGTTCGTGCAAAAAGTATAACCGCAAATAGAACCTTACAACGCACAGTTATCTCAATATACACTTTCATCCATACATCAATTTGAAGCTCTCTGAATTTAACATTTTTGAATCCTAATTTAAAAAACTGTCAAATGAAATGGTTTTCGAACAAGTTGAAACAAGTAAAAAATGCGCTTTTTCACCTCTTTTTCTTGAAGTTTCGTGATTTCAGCACCTTAAATTTAATGCATCAGACCTCTCTTGCTTGATGAATTTTTGTTACCCAAATTATCATAAGGTTTCTCCTAATGAGCACCACTCGTAGCATGCCCACGTATAAATTTTGACTACTTTGGGCTTGGTTTGCTAGCCCAAAATAGCATTGCTAGCTCAAAATTACTTTCCTTCAAGTATCAGTTTGGGCTGCGAAGCCCAGAGTACCTGAAACTGGCTTTAAAGTGTTATTGAGCTATCTGAACTCAAATTTGCTTATAACCAAAGTAGCCCACGATTGTCCAATAATGCTTCAGGCTTTATTTAGACCAAACATGCTCATTTAAGCCTCCAGCTCAGATTGGAATTTTATAGCTTAAAATAGACCAGATTTGTGACCAAGCAATTTTAACCTAATTAAGACCAAACAAGCTTGAAACAAATTTAAGCTAGCTGTTGACCGTTTTAGCCCAAAATGGTACCTAATATCCCCAGGGTTGCAGTAAGCTTGTTATTGGCCAAAAAAGCTCAATTAAGCCCAAGCTCAACCTAGCTTCATGTAGCTGTATATTGACCAATCCAGCTAAAATAAATCTGAGCACCCTGTAGACCATTTCTGCCCAAAATAGCCATGAATGAATTCCTTGCCTCGGCCAGCACAAAGTGAGCCAAAAATGCTTAAAATGGCACTCTTCAGCCCAAACATGCCCTTTTTTACTCTGAAAGTATTCATGTGCTTGACCAAGCCCAAAATGGACCAAAAGAGCTTAAAATGGCACTCTTTAGCCCAAACATACCCCTTTTTACTCTGAATGTATTCCTCAGGTTGGCTCAGTTCAAAATAGCCCAAAATAGCTTAAAATTGATTTTTTTTGCCCAAAGATGTTTTTTCCCTCCCTGAATGTACTGCATTGGTTAGGTAGCCCAAAGTGGACCAAAACAGCTTAAAATGGACCTCTTTTGCCCAAAGATGTGCCGGTCCACCCTGAATGTACTGCATTGGTTAAGGTAGCCCAAAGTGGACCAAAACAGCTTAAAATGGACCTCTTTTGCCCAAAGATGTGCCGATCCACCCTGAATGTACTGCATTGGTTAAGGTAGCTCTACCTTAACCAATGCAGTACATTCAGGGTGGATCGGCACATCTTTGGGCAAAAGAGGTCTATTTTAAGCTGTTTTGGTCCACTTTGGGCTACCTTAACCAATGCAGTACATTCAGGGTTGATCGGCACATCTTTGGGCAAAAGAGGTCCATTTTAAGCTGTTTTGGTCCACTTTGGGCTACCTTAGCCAATGCAGTACATTCAGGGTGGATCGGCACATCTTTGGGCAAAAGAGGTCCATTTTAAGCTGTTTTGGTCCACTTTGGGCTACCTTTACCAATGCAGTACATTCAAGGTGGATCGGCACATCTTTGGGAGCCCAAAGTGGACCATAACAGCTTCAAATGGACCTCTTTTGCCCAGAGATGTGCCGATCCGCCCTGAATGTATGCATACTGCATTGGATTAGGTAACTTAAAGTGAACCATTACAGCTTAAAATAGACCTCATCTATAAGCTGGGTCTATTATATTTATCAGAATTATTTAAGTCGTTCTGTCATGTTTACAAAGATTTCGCCATTTGTAGACTTTTGGAGATTAATTTAGCGCGTTTCCGATGGTTTCCGATCGGTTCCGAACTTCCGATCGCTCTGATTGGTTCATTTGAATTCATTTCTCTACCGGTTTTCCATCTGACTTGTAACAGTCGACAATGTTGTTGTTGCAGTATGTATCTTTCTTATAGTGTCCTAAGTAGTGTCATGTATCTATATTTTTAAGGTTTTCTTTAGTGTAGTAATGCGTAAATCATCTGCTAAGGTAAGCATACATGTATATAGTCTATATACATCAATATCTCAGGGTTAAAGTTGATCGGGAAATGTTTTTCTGTTCATGCCACCGGGTGGCATATCTCTCCTAATAGGTTTAAGCTGCTAACAATGCAGTTCCTCAGCCTATTCTTCCACAATTTTAAAGAAAAAAGCAGTTCTACACAGCCAAAATGTAAGGAAATAAATAAACAAAGGTTAATTTTGTTCTAAAATTGCGGTAAGTGGCACTTTTTACAATTTTAATAACAATTTCACAGCTATAATAAATGAAACTGTATTTCATTCAGGATATTATGCTCTCTAATTACTAATAGAATTGATACAATGACCTCTTACATACGTACTGTATGCATACTGTATTTACCGTGTGCAAATAATATGCATTCAGTACGTTATTTGTACGTATATGATAAAAGAACAGAATAAACAGACACCTCATTTAATATGCATACCATGTGATTCTTGGGCCAGTCTCTTCCCCTCACAGTCAGCCAAGTATTCCTTTGCATTATTTATAGTGTCTGGTATGCATGCATCAGCATGATGACAATACTGATTTTCCCCAGCTCTTATAACCATGAATAAATTATTTTATTTTATAGCACTTTTATCAACTTTGAGCTTCAAGTTTTAACTAATTAATAGAATGCATTCATGGTCATAAAAGGCACATGTTTTTAGGCAAAATATTTCTATCTTCATCTATTTTCGTTTGTTTTATGAAGCGATAATTAAGGTAAAGAATGTAATACATTCAGAGAAAAAAAGGCCATTTTGAGCTATTTTAGTCTATTTTTAGCTACTGTTAGTAATGCAGTACATTCAAGTTGAATAAGCACATCTTTGGGCCAAAGAGGTCCATTTTAAGCTGTTTTGGTTCACTTTGAGCTACCTAAACCAATGCAGTACATTCAGGGTGGATCGGCACATCTTTGGGCAAAAGAGGTCCATTTTAAGCTGGTTTGGTCCACTTTGGGCTACCTTTACCAATGCAGTACATTCAGGGTGGATCGGCACATCTTTGGGCAAAAGAGGTCCATTTTAAGCTGTTTTGGTCCACTTTGGGCTACCTAAACCAATGCAGTATATTCAGGGTGGATCGGCACATCTTTGGGCAAAAGAGGTCCATTTTAAGCTGTTTTGGTCCACTTTGGGCTACCTTAGCCAATGCAGTATATTCAGGGTGGATCGGCACATCTTTGGGCAAAAGAGGTCCATTTTAAGCTGTTTTGGTCCACTTTGGGCTACCTTAGCCAATGCAGTATATTCAGGGTGGATCGGCACATCTTTGGGCAAAAGAGGTCCATTTTAAGCTGTTTTGGTCTATTTTGAGCTATATAAGCGTACTGGGGACAACCAGGGTAGAAAAGGTCAAGTTTGGGCAAATTTGGTCAATTTCCAGCTTGTTTAAGCATGGCATAGTTGGTTCAAATTGATCCATAATGAGCTACATAGAGCTATGGATTAAGTGGTGTATTGGTCCAGTTAGGGTTATATTGGGCTATTACAGCTCAATGTTACTTTTTTTGCTAGCCCAGATTTGCCCAAAATCGGCCAATTAGGTGCCTGTCGGAGTCTAATTGGGCTAGCAAAATTTTGGTCTTATTTGAGCTGATAAGCCCAAAGTGTAGTCAAAATTTATACGTGGGTGGGACACATGTAACCACACCTCAAACTCTCGCCAAATGTTCCGCAGCATTACAAGCGTGATGGACTGCCAGGATGGTGCGCGGTTAATTGTGATGCGCGCTTCACAATATATATATATTATTATATATTAAACCGCGAGTTCTGCATCGTAAAAATCTTTTTGCACGTATATACAAAATGAATACAACAAAAAATTTCACATAATATATATATATATATATATATAATTATATATATATATATATAATTATATATATATATATATATATATATATAAATATATATATTATTTTAATTATTTATATAGTTCATATAAAAATATAATACATGAATATATTTTAATAACAACCGTTATTTACTTTTGTTAAATACGCGCGCGAAATATGAGAATTTGATTTATTTTGTATATTAAAACATTAATAACGTATAATATATATTATACTTAATTTAATAGCCTGTACTGTATTATATATATAATATTATATATATATATATATATATATATATATATATAGGGGGACATTCACAAAGCACTTTAACCCCCACTTTAGCCCCGATTTTTAACCCTGGTGCTAAATATGGTACTAAACCAGGGGCTAAGCATGTTAAGCTCATAGTTTAGCACCATGTTTAGTACCAGGGTTAAAAATCGGGGCTAAAGTGGGGGTTAAAGTGCTTTGTGAATGTCCCCCATAATATATATATATATATATATATATATATATATATATATATATTATAGAGCCCATGGCACTTATATATATATTTTTAATTATATTGAATGCAATTTTTCCTCACAAGAAAACTTCAATTCCATATTTGCATGTTTGTATACGCGGAGATGAAATTATCTTGTATTTTAGAGAACTTTAATTAATTGATTATTGTTTAAAGCTCGAATGCACAAACCCGAATCTTGAGGCTTGAGGATCGTCTTAATTGAGAGAAATGAGGAGCTCGATCCATGATACAATGAGCTCGATCCCTGCTTGCACTTTTTTGCAAAGTTCCTCTTTTTTGGAACCCGAAAACTTTCAAAATGACGCGCGTAGTGTATTTTTTAGTTTTTTAGTTTAAAGTTCCTCCGCACTCTCCGCAGCGCTTCGATCACGATCCTTCTCGTCGTTTCGATTTGGGTGTGAAGTTTAGCGGCCATGAAGAATTTTACATAAAAATCCAAGAAATTCTCCACCATCGTAACATATTGAAGTTGTTTCATTAAATATAATCATGTCAGGCATTCCAGGCCACCTGGCTTTTGATGAATATGGACGGCCATTCATTATTATCCGTGATCAAGAAAGGGAAAAAAGGTTGACCGGTCTCAATGCATTGAAGGTAAGCCTAATATCTTTTTTTTTTTAAATACTAATATCTTAATGATAAAAGCTCTTATCATAGCATTGTTGTGTTATAATACTTGTTTTTACCTTAATTAAATGATTGGCCAGCTCTACTTGCTGTACAATAGGTTTTTAATGTCAAATTTTGTAACATTTTGACCATGTGCATTATGCAGATTATGCATAATTCTAGCTGTCGCTTTGTGTCCGATGCGTTGTATATTCGATTGGTAGCGGCTGTATGCAATTGTGCATACTATGTTTTCAGCCTCTAATCAAGCCGAAACAATCGTCTCACAATGTATGCTCGTGATTACAGTCTCACATTTTGGCTGGGCGGACCATCGCCAACACGTTGAGATCATCTCTTGGGCCCAAGGGCCTTGACAAGATGATGGTTTCCTCGGATGGCGATGTGACAGTAACCAACGATGGAGCAACAATCCTTAAACTTATGGACGTTGACCACGAGATTGCCAAGCTTATGGTGCAGCTCTCACAGTCTCAAGATGATGAGATTGGTGATGGTACAACAGGAGTTGTTGGTAAGCCGATTATGCCCAAATATGGTCAGATGCTTCATATGTTCATACAGCATGATATTGACGGCTTAAACAGAGCTGTTGAGTTCCAAACGAATATTTTGAAATAAAATAAGCATGTAACATCTTTCTTTTAACTGATAATAATTTTTATTAATTAATTAATTTATTTTGCATCATACTGGACTTGGTGATAATTTCAGGGTCAATTCTTTGCTTACGAACCTAAAATTTTGAAAGGAGGTGCAATGGTAAGTATCCATCAGAAAAATTATATAGTCGCCATGTTCGTTTGCTAATTTTGACTCCTGCTACAACCACCGCGCATCGGCGCGCAACCCTTCTGCGCACGTTTTTTCGGCTCGAAGGCAAAACACTACTACCGCGAAATTATTTAGATGCTCTTAAATTAAACTGACCCAAGGCAAATAATAAAATTTTTATAGCAGCAAAAGTAAAAGGTTAGTGCCAATACGTAATTTTAAATTTGCAAACATAACTTATTTAGAGGGTTAACAATAAGCGATCGAAAAATTGCTCCATATAGGATCTTACGTACGCTCAATCTTTTTTTGTAAGTATTATAAATGGGAGGACAAAGGATTGGTGATGTCATTATGGATGCTGACCATTCATGAAGGATGATATTTAAGATTCTCGCTAACCTAACTTTTAAATTGATTACACCAATCGCGGTTAGAAAGAGTTCTGAATAACTTCCTGGATAACTCTGAATGGACAATTTGCATCAACTTTTTTTAGTAGCTCAATCGAAAGAGGAGGTCAAAAAATACACCTGTGAATTTTATGCGATTTTTATTCGTACTGCATCATGGCTAAAAGAGCGGTCACGTGACCTGGAGCTGGCGCCCGTGTCGCCCGTAACGTCATTGAACTGTCTGGTCAAGCAAACGATTGTCTATATAACGCTTGTAAACAATAAATTAATTGTTGCTTGTTTCCATAGCAACGTGGTTGTTTGCAAGCGTTATAAAGTCGATCGTTTGTTTGACGGAACAGTTAAGTGACGTCACGGGCGACACGGGCGCCGGCTCCAGGTCACGTGACCTCTCTTTTAGCCATGATGCAGTACGAATAAAAATCGCATAAAATTCACAGGTGTATTTTTCGACCTCCTCTTTCGATTGAGCTACTAAAAAAAGTTGATGCAAATTGTCCATTGCGCCCGTTTGATATTTTATGATCAGAAATAATTATTTTTATTTTGTCATCGCCCTACTTGTGTGAATTGGTCTTGAATTTCTGCGTCATTGGTCCACAGTGTTGGCTGGAGCCCTGCTGGAGCAAGCAGAGATGCTGCTTGACAAGGGCATTCACCCCATCCGCATCGCTGACGGTTTTGAGATGGCTGCTCAGTGTGCCACGCAGCACCTTGAGACCATTGCAGACCGTTTCCCCATAGATCCTGAAAACCTTGAGCCCCTCATCCAAACTGCAATGACTACTCTGGGCTCTAAAATGTAAGAAAACATTTTTGTTTAATGTATATAGGGCCTTTGAAAGTTTTGCACCCCTGGCTCAAAGATTTATTTTCAAACCTGTGCACTGAAAAGGTGCATAAATTGAGTAATACAAACTTAATTTTATTGAATAATCCTATAAACGGATGCTTGACAGTAACTCCAATGTGCATACCGTGCTTCTTTTTTGTCCATTTTTTATTTCACTAGGGCTCCATATAAATTTGTTTTGGTTAATTGTGGTAGCATGATGAATTCCTAACCCTCTTATACTTGAGAGATAGGCCAGACCCATGCTATATTATTTCGTTTGCTGTCTATTTTTTATATGTATTTCTTTGTACATCTAGCCATAGTAATCATACAATCAATCTTTGCATAACATAAAAGGAAATAAAATTAAAAAAAAAAGTTGTGCTGTATGCATCAAGATAATTACCTAATCTTTTGCATGGACAAGGTATTTTCCTTAAAAAAGTTTGAAGCTTTCAATTTTCAGCATGTACTACTTGTTAAACTTCTCTTTGAATTTGGGTTAAAAATACTTAAAAAATTAAGTTCTCCGTAACAAACGACATGTTCTTTATATGGAAGAATGCCTATTTTACATTAAATTCTTTTGATTTGGTTGGAAATAAAATACTTAAGAATTCAATTTTTTTTTTTTTTTTTCACATTATGGTGTTTATAAAGCCTAAACGTCTGGTTATATGCTTCAGCGTCAACAAATGCCACCGTCAGATGGCGGAGATTGCAGTAAATGCTGTGATGGCCGTGGCTGACATGGACAAGCGTGACGTCAACTTTGAGCTCATCAAGATGGAGGGCAAGGTTGGAGGACGCCTCGAGGACACCATGCTGGTTCGAGGTGTCGTGGTCGACAAGGACTTCTCACATCCTCAGATGCCAAAGGTGGGTCTTAGTTGACAAAGAAAGTCGGCTTGGAAATAAAGAGATGATTAATTACTGTAAAATCTGCTTTTTTTTCTTTAAATAAGAAAGTGATGTTTTTGTAACTCGTGAACTTGAAAACAAGTGAATTGTTTTGCACCATTGTAGTACAAACAATTAAAAATTTTACTTTCCCAGGGTACTCGAATGTCACTAAAAAATACAGGTAAAACTCATTTTTTGTATGGCTAAATTGTTCCCAACAACCAGTAGTAATGTAATGTCTGAGTAATGATTACTTTAACTTTATTCTTATATCTTTTGAACATAAGTTGGATGGCTTAACAAAGAGCATGATGAATTCCTAGCCCTCTATACTTGAGAGTTAGGCCAGACCCATGCTATAGTATTATGTCTACTGTCACTACTGTGTGCACACGTTACATGTGTACATTTTGCCACAGAAGACTTACAATTTAATTTTAAATCACTTGAGGGCTGTTGCATGTAAGAATAATAATTAAATACAGTATCAATGATTCCCAGCAACATTAGGTCCAGAGAATTTGTCAAAACATTACGTCTAGTGTTAACAAATTTATGCCTTGTAATCTTCTGTTTTTCTACAGTAAACAGACTGAGCAAATCTCAACATCGTCCTAGGCAAGCCAGATGTAACTCCCTGTCTCATGCTTTGTTGTTGTGTGTTACAGGTCTTGAAGGATGTGAAGTTGGCCATCCTGACCTGCCCGTTTGAGCCCCCAAAGCCCAAGACCAAGCATAAGCTTGATGTGACATCAGCAGAGGACTACAGGGCACTGCGTCAGTATGAGGCAGAGAAGTTCAGCCTGATGGTCCAGCAGGTGAGATGCCAGCCCCCTTGGTCGTGGCAGGCACAGTGAGACTACTTGCCATACTCTTGTGGTCGAGTAGATTTTACAAACTGATGCCAGATCAATGTTGACTCAGAACCATTGGGAAGTTTTCAAACTGAACTTCTTGCACTGATAAGAGTCTCACATTTCATAAATATTACAATTTTAAAATTAGTCTCAAGTTTTTCTTTTCTCCCTTCTTTGTGAATTGGTGGTATTTTTCAATTTCCTATCATAACTTCTAAAATACTGTAGCATTTTCTAAAGATACCGGTAGTTATTTCATTGCTAACAGTAAGATTGCTCTCAGATTGTTGACAATTATTGAAAGTTGTATGCATTAAGATATTGTTGTTTTTAATTAATATTTATGTGAGGTAGTAACCATGCTCTGAACTTTTTCTTCCTGTGTTTTAGGTACTGGATGCTGGTGCAACACTCGCCATCTGCCAGTGGGGCTTTGATGATGAGGCAAACCATTTGCTGCTGCAGAGGGGTCTTCCTGCCGTGCGCTGGGTCGGAGGTCCAGAGATTGAGGTGAGACCCCCCCTTTCAATCTCCTAATCCCTGGCATAGACAGTGCCGGACATGGCCTGCAATCTTTGGGCTATGCGTTTGGGTTCTATGCCAAAGCAATTTTGGTCAAGTTGAGCAAAGTGTGACTAATGTCATCACTATGAGCTTGGTAGACCTACATTACCTTTTTACAGTAGTTTTTAGCATCATATTTTTTTTTTTTTTTCTTCATTTAATTTTATAGATACATACAGCATCTGTCAAGTCATTGATGTGTATGCTTCATACAAATATTTAAGAAAACTTAAAGTATTAAGTTTTTTCACGATCTTCTTAAAGTTACCCTCTATATTCTAAGATACCTTGATGTGCTGTCATCATCCTGACATTATTTTTTTCTCCCTTAGCTGATTGCTATTGCAACTGGCGGAAGAATTGTGCCTAGGTTTGAGGAGCTCTCTCCCGACAAGCTTGGCTATGCCGGGATAGTGCGAGAGCTGACGTTTGGCACTACCAAGGATCGCATGTTGGTCATTGAGGAGTGCCGCAACTCGCGCGCAGTCACAGTTTTCATTCGAGGAGGAAACAAGATGGTGAGTTACTATTATACTTGTAATTTTTCTTAAACTTGATGGGAAAATATTATTACTGTACTTGATTCTTAAGATGTGTTTAAAACAACATTAAAATAATGTCCATTAATGTCCATAGTTTTGATGCTGTTAAAAACTAAAAAAATGAATTTGTTTCTATTTTTGCTTTACAATCTTAACTGCAGTCTTGTTTATTTTACTTTTAAGAATTATAAAACTTAATTCTTTTAAAATACATATGAATTTATTTCAAGTTTCAGTCAGTAAAGCCGGTATTACACGGTACAATTTTTCTGATTATTGTATACAATTTTTCCTTACAAGAAAACTTAATCTCCTGTTGTTTGTATGGAGAGGAAATTTTCTTGCAAGGAAAAATTGTATACAATAATCAGAAAAATTGTATCATGTAATATAGGCTTAAATTATATTTTAGAAGTTGCATGTGTCGTGTCAGTCTGACTTGCAACCTAGCGGTCGAGACATACAACGTCATGCTATATTGAACGTGCCACTAGAAAAGTCAGGCTAGCCTGTGCTAGACTGGAACACAGTGGCAAACACTCTCACATTTTCTCAAGAATTCTGATAGTAGTATTACATGTATTACGAAGAGAGATTGACCGACGATTGCTGTTCCAGATCATTGCTGAAGCCAAGCGTAGCCTCCACGACGCACTGTGTGTTGTACGTAACCTGGTCCAAGACGAGAGGGTGGTGTACGGAGGAGGAGCAGCCGAAATCTCCTGCGCCATCGCAGTCTCAGAGCAGGCGAATAAGGTAAATTACTGCATACAATACGTTACAGTGTTTGTTTTGTTTATCTCCTTGTGTGATCTTTGATTCTTGTCCTTAAAACAAATTGAAAAAGCACTTGCTAATGGATACAAATCCAGCTTTGTTGTGGTAAAATCTTCGCTATGACGTCTGCAACCTCTGTTTCTTTTTTTAATATAAATTTATATTTAATTATTTATGATCTTAAATCTGAAAGAAAGATAAATTGATGTGAACTAGAATACTAACTTGTTATTAGTATTATTCAGATAAATTAAATTAGTAGCCCTAACCTGTTTATATCAGTTGCATGTGTCGTGTCAGTCTGATTTGCAATTCAGCGGTCGAGACATACAACGTCATGCTATATAAATGTGTCACAAGAAAAGTCAGGCTAGCCTATGTTAGCTTGGAACACGTTGACAAACATAAATAACCTAAATTCCTTTTGTTTTTTTATTAGTCTTTTATTAAACACAAAAAGTGTACATGTAAAATAATATTAGAAATATAAGAAATATACATTATAGAGTAACATTGTAATAGAACACATAAAACACACATACAAACTATATATAATAGTTACAGAATAATAGAAAATGATAATAAAAGAATTTAAAATAAAATAACAGATGATATTAACAGCCTGTTACATCATAATATATCATATATATGTGTATAGGCACATATATAAAACAAAATATGACAGAAAATAAATAGAATGAAAAACTTATTGCTTAATTGCTATTAAAAATATATAGACTATATGAAGTCTCCCTTGGCATAATCGCTGATAGGTTTAATTCTAGATTTACAGGTATTTAAATGATATTGGCTACAATGTTCATTACATAATTTACATACACAAGATTGTTCAGCTTTATGATAACCAGAGGATTTACAAATTAGATGGTGGAAGCCGTGAACAGCTTGGCGAGTTAAGACATTTCTAACATTGGATCTATCCAATTGGGGCAGACACCAATGTTTACATGTCATAGCATCAGTGCTGTAAAACTCAGGATTAATATCCTGAGCTTTTTGATTCCTCACAGCTAGAAAATTGGAGTATTGATCTGTCATTGGGAGTTTAAACATTTCTTTGATTTCTGTAATAAAATAATAATTGGAATCTATCAGTTTATAGGCCAGTCTAGTTTCGGTAAATTTTGACAGACACAGTAGTCTTTTAACAAACATGGCTTTTACTGATTCTAATTTATCAAAGTCGGATACAGATAAATGAGGCCATACGATTTCAATACCATAAGTGGCCACAGGGGCGACTTTTAAATTGAATAGTTTGAGCCCTGTTTTGACGGATAGACCAGACAGACCTGAGATAGTGTACATAGCGGTGATAGCATTCTTACATCTTTCTGTTATATGTTTAGAAAAAGAGAGCCCTGTCATTTGAAGTATTATGCTGAGATATTTAAATGAATTTAGGAATTCAATCTTTTGACCGTCACAATAAATTTCATCGTTTTTGCACAGCGGTCCGCCTCTTCTAAACTTTACAACCTTGGTTTTCTCTGTGTTAATTTCTAGACCATTTGTTTTGGCCCAGATAGATAGATTATTTAGCGCTTTTTGTAGCTTGACTTTTGTTTTTACTTATCTATAAGTGAGGAGGCAACAATTCCTTGCCAAGTACCTTGTAATTTGAAATATATAATATATACCAGTATTAAATTTCTCTGGTTGTCTTTTTAATGTCATTGTTATAATGTTTCTATTTTACCAGAAATTTGCCTTAAAATCAAACTAACTAAATTGGTGTTGTTGCTTGTCTGCAGATCTCTTCCCTGGAGCAGTATGCATTCCGGTCGTTTGCCGAGGCGCTGGAGAGCGTGCCCCAGGCCCTGGCTGAGAACTCAGGTCTCTCACCAATCGAAACACTGACGGAAGTGAAGACCCGCCAGGTCAAGGAGAAAAACCCTGCCCTCGGCATTGACTGCATGCTCAAGGGAACTTGTGGTGAGTACCTTCACGGTGTTGTGGCATCTGAGGCCATATAGGAGCTTCAAGTGTTCCCCGGCAGAAAAATGTTCTCCATAAGCTACCATGTCAGAAAATTTGAATTTTTGCTCTGTAACTATTAAAACTATTAATTTGAAACCATCTTCACCCCCCCCCCCCACCCCCCCTTCCCCATTCCGGGGTCTTCTAAAGCCTGTATTACACCACACAATTTTGCATACAATATTTCCTTGCAAGAAAATTTCATCTCCATACAAACAAATGGAGTAGAAGTTTTCTTGAAAGGAAAAATTGTATACAATAATTAGAAAAATTGCATTGTGTAATACCGGCTTAATAATGAATCAAGAACTCATTTTCCTCTGAAAAACTTCTTTACTGCCAAACAAGCAATTTCAAGTTGTTTTTTTTACATTGGTTTGGATAGGGCGGTGGGAATGTTGCAAAATCAGCTGACTGGAAGCCTCCATTGGTAGTTTCATAGTCAAGTCTCATTATTCTCGAGTTACAGTGAATATTTTCTTTTAATGTGTATACTCTTGCATAACAGCACTACATACCTTCGACTCTGTTCAAGGTGTGTAATTTAGTTTATGCTACATTAAACATTTGAATCCGAACCATTGGAATGTTTTTAATATAAACATTTTGCACTGATGTGAGTCAAACAAAATAATGTGTCTTTCAAATTCAAGTTTCCAGCTTTCATTTTAATACTGCACAGATAGAACTTGTTGCCTTCATTAACAATATTTTGTTCTTTTTTTCCCATTTTTGTGTATTTCAAGAGTTTTGAGCTTCAAGAGGGTGTCCCTTTTTTATTTATACATGTTAAGGGGGGGAGGGAAGCAAAACAGGGTCATAAAAATAGAAGAATAGTGTATAGTTAACATTTTTACTGACCAAGAAACGGTTATGATATCACACTGAACTTGCGAGAGGAGATGTCTAATGGTTGGTTGTCGGTCGTGTTACAGACATGAAGGAGCAGCATGTGATTGAGACTCTGCACAGCAAGAAGCAGCAGATCGTGCTGGCAACGCAGCTTGTCAAGATGATCCTCAAGATTGACGACATTCGCTCGCCCGAAGACTCTGGCTACTAGCCTCAACGCACTCCTCGCTAAATCAAACCACCCTAAAGCTTTATCTCAAATAATCCAAGTGCCGCCGCACGCTAACTGTCTAATGTTAATTGCACACCAACAAACTTAATTGTCGCCTGAACTTTTTTTTTTCTTTCCATTATTTAATTAATACAAAAAAAAAAACATAATAAAGTATTATTCATTTTTAAGTGGTTTTCTTTTAATGTTGATACTTGATAGTATATTTATTAGGAATACTGATATGATATTATTATTTAATTTTAAACGCATTTTACAATTTGCTGCCTACAAAAAAAAACTTTATATTTTTTTTAAGGGTAAGGTAACGCCACCAATGTTAAAAAAAATCCCTCTCACAAAAATTCTGAAAAAAATTTAAAATGTTCTCCTCTACACCCCCTATCAGTAGCTAAAATATCAGGTATACAAATACGATCTAGTTTTTGAGTTATGAATTTTTAAAGTTGACTAATTTAACATGGGAGTTTCATTTCTCCATGTTAAAGTAGTCAACTTTAAAAATTCATAACTCAAAAACTAGATCGTATTTGTATACCTGATATTTTAGGTACTGATAGGGGGTGTAGAGGAGAACATTTTAAATTTTTTTCAGAATTTTTGTGAGAGGGATTTTTTTTAACATTGGTGGCGTTACCTTACCCTTAAAATGTTACTGTATTGTAAGCTAAAGCTATTATTTGTTGAAAATATCTTATTTGAATAAGCAAAATAGAAAAAATAATAATAATTACAGTATATTTATAATATTTGTAATAAATATTAGGTTATAAAATTGGAGAAACTACAATTTAATTTCAACGAGGTAGTGGGAAAAATATCAGTTCCTGGTAAGTAAAATGAGATTGTGATAGTTTATTTACTTCAACCAACGAAGTTTTGATAGTGTTAAGGTGAAAACAGCCGCTACGCTTAGCACCGCCGATTTGGTGCTAAGAAAGTCAGTTGAAACACTCGCTCAAATGTTTCCGATCGTGTTTTTTTTAAACAGCTGATTGCCTTAGCACACGATTTCAATGCAATTGTTGAACATTTTTGAATTTCGCGGTTAAAACAATTGACGAGCGCAATTATTTGTGCGCTTAGCACCTTAGCACCGAGCTTAGCACCGAGTTTGGCCTCTCCAAACTTCCGACCAATCAGAACGCGTAGAGTGGGCGGCTGTTTTCACCTTTATGCTCCTCATTAAGGGTAAGATAACACGAACAATCGATTGTTGGTAGTCCCATTTGATTAACATGTAAACCTTTTAGCAACCTCATAATGATTCTGAATTTTTTTTTGAGAGAGTTCTTGGCATTAAAAAAATATGGAGAAAATTTCAAAACAATCAGACGATCCAATTTTTTTAAATTATTTTTTTGTTTCGGTCTCCATGGGAAAGCCTTATACTGAAAATTTAAAAAATTCATTTAAAAAAATTGGATTGTCCGATTGTTTTGAAATTTTCTCCATATTTTTTTAATGCCAAGAACTGTCTCTCAAAAAAAATTCAGAATTATTATGAGGTTGCTAAGGTTTACATGTTAATCAAATGGGACTAACAACAATCGATTGTTCGTGTTATCTTACCCTTTATACAGTAAAAACTCAAATTTACAAAGTCATGGGACTAAGAATTTGTTACATCATCAAATAAGATATTCATAAATTGTATGAATGAAAGAAGTATATTATTTATTTATTATTATTGCATGGAATGAGATATGAAAGTTCAAATATTCAAGAAATAAATATAGAAGAAAAATAAGTTTTTGATATGTAGGTGCTATGTAATAGTTTTAAGGGTAAGGTAACGCCACCAATGTTAAAAAAAATCCCTCACAAAAATTCTGAAAAAAATTCAAAATGTTCTCCTCTACACCCCCTATCAGTAGCTAAAATATCAGGTATACAAATACGATCTAGTTTTTGAGTTATGAATTTTTAAAGTTGACTAACACGGAGAAATGGAACTCCCATGTTAAATTAGTCAACTTTAAAAATTCATAACTCAAAAACTAGATCGTATTTGTATACCTGATATTTTAGCTACTGATAGGGGGTGTAGAGCAGAACATTTTAAAATTTTTTCAGAATTTTTGTGTGAGGGATTTTTTTTAACATTGGTGGCGTTACCTTACCCTTAAGGGTAAGGCAACACGGATCAGCTGATTGAAGTAGTCCCATTTTGATTAACATGTAAACCTTGGCAAATTCACAAATATTCTGAAATTTTGTTTGAGAGACAGAAAGGCCAGAGAAAAACTTTCAAAACAATTATTCGAGATTACTTTTTTTTAATTAATTTTTTAAATTTCCAACATATGAGCTTTCTCATGGAGAGCCTAATTAAAATTAATTGGCTCGAAACACTAAAATATCTGTCTCAAAAAAAATCCGAATGTTTGTGAATTGTCTAAGGTTTACATGTTAATTAAATGAGACTACATCGATCAGCTGATCCATGTTATCTTACCCTTAAGTATCTGATATTTAGGGGCTGTCACAGTTTGATTTTTTCCAAAATGCAATTTTCAAAGTAACTTAAGGGTAAGGTAACGCCACCAATGTTAAAAAAAATCCCTCACAAAAATTCTGAAAAAAATTTAAAATGTTCTCCTCCATACCCCCTATCAGTACCTAAAATATCAGGTATACAAATACGATCTAGTTTTTGAGTTATAAATTTTTAAAGTTGACTACTTTAACATGGAGAAATGAAACTCCCATGTTAAATTGGTCAACTTTAAAAATTCATAACTCAAAAACTAGATCGTATTTGTATACCTGATATTTTAGCTACTGATAGGGGGTGTAGAGGAGAACATTTTAAATTTTTTTCAGAATTTAAGGGTAAGGTAACGCCACCAATGTTAAAAAAAATCCCTCACACAAAAATTCTGAAAAAAATTTAAAATGTTCTCCTCTACACCCCCTATCAGTAGCTAAAATATCAGGTATACAAATACGATCTAGTTTTTGAGTTATGAATTTTTAAAGTTGACCAATTTAACATGGGAGTTTCATTTCTCCATGTTAAAGTAGTCAACTTTAAAATTTTATAACTCAAAAACTAGATCGTATTTGTATACCTGATATTTTAGGTACTGATAGGGGGTATAGAGGAGAACATTTTAAATTTTTTTCAGAATTTTTGTGAGAGGGATTTTTTTTAACATTGGTGGCGTTACCTTACCCTTAAGAGTAAGATAACACAAACAATTAATCAATTGTTGTAGTCCCATTTGATTAACATGTAAACCTTAGCAACCTCATAATAATTCTGAATTTTTTTTGAGAGACAGTTCTTAGCACCAAAAAAACTGTGGAAAAAATTGCAAAACAATTGGACGATCCAATTTTTTTAAATTAATTTCTTAGTTTAGGTCTCCATGGGAAAACCCTAATACAGTACTGAAAATTTAAAATATTAGTTAAAAAAAATTGGATCGTTCGATTGTTTTGAAATTTTTTCCACATTTTTTTAGTGCTAAGAACTGTTTCTAAAAAAAATCAGAATTATTATGAGGTTGCTAAGGTTTACATGTTAATCAAATAGGACTACAATAATCGATTGTTCGTGTTATCTTACAAATCCCTCACACGAAAATTATGAAAGAAATTTGAAATGTTCTCCTCTACAACCCCCTATCAGTAGCTAAAATATCAGGTAAAAAATACGATCTAGTTTTTGAGTTATGAATTTTTAAAGTTGACCACTTTAACATGGAGAAATGAAACTTCCATGTTAACTTAGTCAACTTTAAAAATTCATAACTCAAAAACTAGATGGTATTTGTATTTTTTTTAACATTGGTGGCGTTATCTTACCCTTAAGGGTAAGATAAAGCCATCAATGTTAAAAAAAAAAAAAACTCACACAAAAATTATAAAAAAAAAATTAAAATGTTCTCCTCTACATCCCCTATCATTAGCTAAAATATAAGGCGCGGTATACAAATACGATCTAGTTTTTGAGTTATGAATTTTTAAAGTTGACTAATTTAACATGGAAGTTCCATTTCTCCATGTTAAAGTAGTCAACTTTAAAAATTCATTGTTATTGTGTGTATATATATATTGTATATATTATTTAAAATATATTATAAATTATATATGTATAATATAATATATATATGCAAAAGAGAGCCTAGCTAATTAATGCACATAAAAAGGTAAATTAAGAAATAAAAACAATAGTTTATTCATTCTGGTTTAATCATCAGTTAATAATATAATTTTCATTTACAAGAGAATAATTTTAATGAGCTAGAAATTAGTGAAAATTTTAAATCGTAATAATACAACTCTATATTATATAAAAACGTTTCTGTTTAAGTACATAAAAGTATTTACTATAAAATATTAAAAAACAGTAAAAAAAAATTATTGAACACAACATAATTATAATATACATCGATTTAATATTAATGATTATGATATATTATTAAATATATAAAATTTTATGTAATATATATTCAGCATCTTTTTATATAATTTTTTATGTATTTCGATCGCGTACATCAGTTGATGATTATTATGATTAATAATTAATGATTGATACATTTTGTCAATTAACAATTAATACAAATAATTTAAAAAATATATATTATAATATGAATTAACTTATATAAAACTTATAACGTACTATATAGCTGCTATAATATTAATATTTTACTCAAAACATATGTATATGAACATGATTGTGAAAAGAACAAAAAATATCTAACTAAAAGTCAATTACAATGAAAACATCTGAAAGTGTGTACAGTGTAATCTCCTAATTAAGTTACTAAAAAAATTACTACTATACTAAAATGTTGACAATTTGTTCATCAGCTAAAAATCTACAATGATTTCTTTCTCTATTTTACAAAAGCAAAGCGTTCTATAATTATATAGTTCACGCTTAATTATAGAACGCTTTGTTACAATTAAGTATATTATAGTATATGTGAATGATAATTAAATGACGATCGAGGAATATAGAGCTGAAGTGACGATCTAAATTAGAAATTATGACTTTTGTTGTTGGGCCGCATCTTCCTCAGGTGAAGCTGATAGAGGCTGAAGGTAGTTCGGGTCCTTCGGCTCCGTCAAGTTTGGCTCTGATAGACTCGTCGTTTCTTCAGCACTGCGTGAAGAAAAAATAATTGCTTTTTTGTAAATTACTATATAGAGATTCGAGTTCCCTGCAAATTTTCAGTATATCAAATAGTATCAAAGTGTGTGTTATATATTATTCGATTTCGGATCTAACTAAAATTAAATACACACTGGCATAGCCAGAGGCGTATATACCCTGCTCTCAGCTAGCTCCCTCCCCCCCCCCTCCCTCCTTCAAACTATTATAGTCAAAGAATAGGCAAAATTCGTTGACAGTTAGTGAATGGCCCTTTCCTTAATTAATTCCTCTGCAAATATCGTACTGACGTGATTTTTTTTTAAATATATATATTAATTTTATTAATAATTATAACATATAACTCTGTGATTACAAGAATATTATATTAAGAATTAATAAGTTAGCATTTAATTTATAACAGGAAATTAACAAATTATTAAGTGTACACGGAAATAAATTCTCACAAAAGTGTGGTAGAATTTTACCGACTTAGCTCGAGCTAAAACCCATGAACCAAGTAAGTCGGTAAAAACTCCTGATCCAACATTGTAATTCAAATCATACAAACGGGTCGGTAAAAACTACAGTCTTAATGGGTTAACACGAAATTACACATTAAGTCGGTAAAATATTAAAGATTTCGAATAGTAAAACTATTCCATTCAGACGTGTAAAATTTTACTGACTTGATTTTGCTATTTGTATTTTTTACCGACCTAATGTCCTAAGTTTTACTGTCTTGTATCCTCTAAACTTAACTCTTTATTTGGGTGATAATTTGCCAACTTTATTTGTAGCTATTACTATTTTCATACTTGTAAATTTGACGTTAATAATTTGCTTACATTGAAATATAATGAATATGAAATGACATTATACACTGTAACATTGATAGAAAATATTAGTATTATTAAAAAAAAATTACAATGCATATATAATTATAAACTAATATATAAAAATTACTTTGTGAAAATATTTCACACATTACTCTCGATCTATACCAGAATTAATTATATTTTATTACACTATTTAACTCAAATAAACTTAAGTATTATACGTCATCATGGAATATATCTTTGATAAATAAAAAAGTATCATCAAATTTGTTTCATATTATGTAATATATTTTATTTATTTACGACAGCATAGTACAAATTAGGTAATAATATATTTATATTTTTTTTTCATGAGAGAAAAAAGCAAGTATCAAGAGATTTGAATGACAATAAAAATAGCAGTTAATAGTTGTATAAAAGTCACTTAAGTTTTATGAATCACTTTCAACTTTCAAGTCGAACACCGAGAATTAATGTCACTTGCTACAGTACACAGACCGTTGATAGTCCAATCCTTTGAAGTGAAGAGGCTTGCCTTTCGTTGAAGTAGGGGTTCGAGGAATAACTTTTCCAATCGTGGTGTGCTAATGCAGAGATGCATCGCGGATGCATCACGATAATGAGTCGATCGTCCACTGCAGCACCCAGACACCTTCGGTAGGCGCGTCATTGCTGTAAATATTCGTTATTAGAGCTAACAAGGTGCAAGCAATATTCATGAGAAAATACTCGAAATACAATGTATAATATGTTACTTAATTTAAAAGCAACTGCAGCGAAAAATTAATAAACCAATGTTTTATACCTCTTTTAATACGTGTACCATGTATTTATTTATAATTATAATTAATATACGGCAAATTAGTATGAATTGATTCGGTAAATTTATGTTAAATGGTGCAGGGCATTCATGAATGATTTTTTAGAAAAGATTAATAATTTGCATAGCGCCATATTTATAGTAATCGAAAACACTTCCCACTAGGATTTATTTTCTTAAATTCATAATATTATCCTCTAGTCACTAGAGGATACAAGTATTTAAGAAAATAAATACTGACAGAGAGACACAGAAAGATAAATCGAGGAGATAAATATGTATAATCAAATAATCATATGAGTTACTGACACAATGATTTTATGCTTACCTTAATATGATATTCACGGTGATGAAGTAATGATGAAAAATCTTGACGATACTTAACTGTAGTGAAGAACTATTTAAATTAAACGTATTAAGCACGGCAGCCCAACTTTCAGCACAACCTCACTCACCAAGGACGCGTCAAAAATGTGAGGAAGTTTGCTCAAATGTAACGGACATTTTTGAATAAAACAACCAAGTTGGTAAATTTTAAGAACGTAATGGGCCATATTTGCAAAGTTTGAAGTTGCAAAAAGGAAGCGTGCTAAAATCGCAGATTTAGGTTGGTAAAAATGACACTGCAAAGCAAAAATGTTAAACTTTTACCAACACTCTTTAAACAAGTTGGTAAATTTTAAGAACGTAATGGGCTATATTTGCAAAGTTTGAAGTTGCAAAAAGGAAGCGTGCTAAAATCGCAGATTTAGGTTGGTAAAAATGGCATTGCAAAGCAAAAATGTTAAACTTTTACCAACACTCTTTAAAAACTATTTTACAATCCTTTGTCTTCAGTTTTTACAGAGTACATTGTAATAATGTCGGTAAAATATTACAAACGAGCTGGTAAATGGCGCTTTTACCGACCTTTCCTATTAAAAATTTTTGTACGTGTAATCTTAAATATTTGGCCAAAATATGATATTTGAATAATTTGAATTTATTAAGATTTTTAGCATAATTATATAAAAAAATATTTATATATTTTTTTATTATTTTCCTTCTTAAAATTCAAATAAAATTACATTTTGTTTGTATTATGATAGTTCAGCAACGCTTTAAATTTGCCTGTTTCTTGTGCATCGCATGCTTATTGAATTCAAGAACTTTTCACTGTACAGTCTTTGTATTATAGAATTGCATGCTTATTGCTTGTTAAAATGTCACAACACTTATTTTCTCTGCTCCTGTAATTACCTTGATCCGCTGCAGTCTGCTCCGTCGTGCTGGAGGGGCAGGTACGGTCCGGCGGTGCCACAAGTCTCCATCATCTCCTCGATTTGCTCTCGGAGCTGAGAGAAGGCGGGGCGATCCGAAGGCTTTGCGTACCAGCAGCTCAACATCACGTCGTACCTATGAGTAGCAGTGTGTCAGTCTCGTGCTCCTGAGGAAGGGGTTATATCGTCACACTCACAGTTGTTGGCTGCAGTTGTCCGGTCGCTCCATGCGGTAGCCCGAGCGAAGTAGAGAGAAGACGTGACCTGTGGCGATGCCGGGGTACGGAGTTCCACCCAGGGTCACGATCTCCCACAGTAAAATGCCAAACGACCAGCTGGAAAAGCAAAGAATACATCAATTAAAGATAATTACTGATTTTATATACGATTCTTGGATTTAAATTAATCGCATTATTTGTAAAATTTCAAAATTTACACATGCAGCGATCACTTACTGAAACAATGTAAATTATTTCAAAACAGACTTACACGTCACTGGCCGAGGTGTAAATCTGGTGCAGCAGTGACTCGAGCGCCATCCACTTGATGGGCAGCCGCCCCTCACTCGTCTTGCGGTACACGTTCTGCTCGTACACGTCCCTGCTGAGCCCGAAGTCGGCGATTTTGACGCTGCGCTCGGCCGTGACGAGTACGTTGCGTGCTGCCAGGTCGCGGTGCACCACGCGGTTACTGGAGAGGAACTCCTGCGAGACAGAGCAGCTAGAGTACTCGGTACAGGGTAGCGAATTTCTTGATTGACATGGTCGAGTGTAAGAATTTTACAAGAACTTAAGGGTAAAATAACGCCACCAATGTTAAAAAAAAAATCCCTCACACGAAAATTATGAAAAAAATTTAAAATGTTCTCCTCTACACCCCCTATCAGCTATAGCTAAAATATCAGGTAAACAGATACGATCTAGTTTTTGAGTTATTATTGTTAATAATTTTTAACGTTGACTACTTTAACATGGAGAAATGAAACTTCCATGTTAAAGTAGTAAACTTTAAAAATTAATAACTCAAAAACTAGATCGTATTTTGTATACCTGATATTTTAGCTACTGATAGGGGGTGTAGAGGAGAACATTTTAATTTTTTTTTTTTTTTTTTTCAGAATTTTCATGTGAGGGATTTTTTTAACATTGGTGGCGTTATCTTACTCTTAAAAAACACGCGCATATATATGAATGAATTTATTTTCTGAACGTATTAATTTGTTTATTATTAAATTCACTGCATGCAGTTATAGTATATATATATAAAACTTTTTTTTTTAAATTTTTATGTTATATGTAATATATAATCACGGGTTGAAAAAATAGTGTCAATTTATAAGGTAACAAATTATATGGATGTATATTAATTATAGCGTTGAAAATTATATCTGTACACATATTAGTATAAAATAAAAAATTACTTAATTTTTAGAGTAAATTTGTTTGTATACCAAATAACAAAGAAAGATTAACCTATTACATATTACAGCTAATTTGCATTGATACTGTTGCACGATGGACCATATTCCCCCCTCCTCTTCCCCTTCCACTTTTTTGGTAATTAAAATGCACTCACCATGCCCAGGGCGACTTGTCGTGCGATGGAGAGAAGCTCGGCGGGCGTGAGAATGTCTTCCTCGTCGTCTTCTGCCATCTTCTCGATCTTCTCGATGGAATCTGAGAAATATTTGGTGTTCAAGTATGTGCAAGATAACTCGCCAGTATTTTGGCACTTGGCAGTCAAATAACTTATATGATATATCTTATTCATTATATTATTATTGCAAATTTGGAGGATAATTCAATGACACAAAATCAACTTATACAATAATGGTATGGAGATCTGAGAATTCTTTTGGTACCAAAAAAGGTTGAGCGTAATTATCACAACATGCATGCTGTAAATCAAGCTAAGTGAATGAACAGGCCAACATTTTAAATAAAAAAAAAAATCAATGTGTTTAAATAAAATTGAAGGGAATAATAATATATACATATAAAAATTTTCTCGTCAATATTTCGATAGCACCTAAAAGTATGCAACTGCTTCTACATGCATGAATTACGAGTTGCATAGCTGATCACGTTTCTTGCTAACGCGCGGTAAGGCCCCCGAACTATTAGATTTGACATGGGCGATATATATATATATATAGGCATTTTTCCCAATCATTTTTTTTTTTTATATATTGGCTTTATGAGGCCCCCTCCCCCCTCCCTCCCCCGAAATTCTGAAATTTGGTTCCGCAAAGGATCCGCGCCTGTTCTTGATTATTGGCACTGAGGTTGAATCCTTGACCTTTTATATCCTTCAAAAGTTTTTTTTTTCAAATATTAGCAAATCCTACGAGTAAAGGTTGTTCGATAGAGCTAGATTAAAAGTTAAAAGCATGTATATAAATATATACATAATATACTCATATTAATTATAACAAAGTTTCGCAATATTTTTGTTTTTTCTATATAATTAATTAATAATGTCAACGAAAAAGTTTTGAGATATTCGTAATCAATTGACCTTGAAGTCTTGCAGATTTGAAATTTAAAATTTCTAGACGTCTGCTCTAATAATCTGACAGATAGTGACCAAGAGATTGGTTTAAGACCGTTGAACGTTAAATTTGGAAATTATGTCTACTGCGATCAAATCGTAAACTTTTGAAACGTCACAGTCAAGATAATTCCACCATATAAACATTTTAATTAAGAGTGATTATTGCAACACGCAATATTAATTTATTTTATTGCTCAATATATTATTTTATTGTATACTACGGCTGTACTAAAATCATTTCTCACCGTTCTGATAGCCGTACGCGTGGTTCACCACTATGTCCCTTGTACCCGCCGATGGTGCTCGCTCGATCAGGCGGTGCCACTGTTGGCGCAGGAAGTGCTGCAGGTCGCCCAGCTCACAGTGCTCCACCACGAGAAAGGGAGCAGCCTCGTGAGGACCGCTGCACGCCAACATGCACACGAGGTGTGGGTGACGACCCACAGCCTTCATCAAAGCAACCTCGCGGAGCAGCTGTCGACGGTCCTCGGAGCTTGCGGCGCCCTCTGCAAATTATAATAAGTTGCCAAAAATTAAAGAAAATAATTTAAATTTATATTCATTAAAACTTAAATTTCTGTCCAATAACCCATTTAAAAAGGATGTCACTCCAGAGTATTCATTATGATCTAAATTTAAATCTAAAATACAATTTAACAGTTTTTGTAATTAAAGCTCGTGAACTGACCTTTCAGCATCTTGACCGCCACGGTCTGCCACGCGTCACTGGGGCTGCGTCTCATTTCCGCGCGCCGCACCACCCCAAATGCGCCCTCGCCTAGCACGGCCCCGAGCCGCAGTCGCTCACGAGCCACGTGTAGCTCGCCCCCAGCCTCTTGCCTCTCCTCAGGCCTCGCCTCGGGCCTTGCCTTGGGGCTGGCCGGCCGATCGCACTTGAGCGGTTCGTACTCAGAGGATGCCTGAGACGACTTGCCGCACCGCTCGTGGCCTTCCTGTGAACCACATATTGGATAATTATTATTATTAATATACACACTGAAACAATGGTATATAGCATTGTATTTGTGCATTGAATTAATAGACGGATAAAACTAGTGATCTAGTATTGAATTTTAAATATCTCAGCATTGTTTGCTTTCATGTGCAAATATTTGATAATTTTTTAAAACTTGTGGTTTCGTACGCAGAAATTTTTAAAACGCGAGCTCAACTGGAAACATTTATCATTTATTTCCCCTATATACTTCCCGATAATGATCCCACTTTCTTTGCTAAGCCCTTGGATTTTATAAAAAATTCTGTATTACAATGTCTATATAAATTGAAGATATAAATATCATGATAAGACTTGTTTCTATAATATGTATGTTTATAAATTAGATTATATGTATAATCTAATTTATGAAATCTGATAATCAAAATGTAATGCACATGGCTATATATATATATATATATATATATATATATATATATATATATATATATATATATATATATATAGTTTATTTGGTGTGACCAGATTTTTTCAGGGACCAGGGGAAGGTAAGACTAACCCATGATAGAACTCAAAGAACTACATGATTGGACTAATTCCTGCATCTGTACCTATACTAAAAGAAAAACAACCCCTATAAAAAGTTATATAAAATACAATATAAACTAGCTATTATAAAAACTATATAAAAGAATACTCGAATACAATGCAAGGCAGGTGCAAGATTAACAATTACCGGCTCGAAGGGTCGCCTGCTTCCGTGCCTCTTGACGCGGCGGCGCCACTGCGAGTACCTCCTTGCCGCCAACGCTACGACACCCGCGACTGCGAGCACGAGCGTGGCGGCCCCCGCGGCGACCGTAGTGGCCGTGACCGCGCCCCCCGCCACGCCCCTCGACCCACCCCAAGGCGTGTCAGCGCTCGCCTCGGGGTTGATTAAGGGGGGCGGGCGGGGGCTCGAGGGACGGGGTGGCTGAGTCGACATGACTGGAGCGGATGGTTGGCAGTCGCCGCCAACGAAGCTGCCCTGGGAAACATAGCCATGTACTCTCTGAATGTACCACAATGTTTGTGTTGTGTGTTTGAATACGGACCGCAGATTGTTTATAATAAAATAAAGAGTGTAGAACGAAATTTTCTTCGACACACATTTTTTTATTTAATTCTTGCATCATACATTATATATAGTATAAAAATAGGTAGGCAAATCATTTACTTTTAAATTGAAATCAGACGATACAGAGTTCCGTTAATTGTTTGAATCCTTTTCAAAACTACTTAACTGATAAGCAATATACTGTTCTCGTTATTATTTATACCACATGCGACTTAATTATATGTTGCTCCTGGTGTTATATATTTGATTATTATATTATTTATTAAAACATGCATGCACATTAAAATTTAAACTTAGGCCAATAATGCAATAAAAAAATTGCATTTTGTAATACGACTTTACAAGAGAGGCTGTGAAATCCATGGATATCATCGCCTCAGAATTGAAGACTTAATAATTAAAAAATAGTTAAAAATACAGTCAATAATAATTAATGTTAAATAATACTATACCTCGCCCGCCTCCTATATTATCTCCAAGTTTGATAATGTTAAAAAGAGTCTCAATTCTCAATTTAATTTTTGTAAAACGACAATATTTCAATAGTAGATAAACCTGCTGCAGGCATTAAAATTTCTTGGTGTATATAAAGATCGACAATCTGTCAATAAGAAGTAAAAAAAAAAAAAAAACTTATAGTTTGATTAAGAATTTTCTGTAACACGCACAAAGTTTCAAGAAACACGGATAAAAGTTTGAACTAACTAGCAATACATGTTGTTTTTTTCTGTTTTATTTAAGTTCCTAAGAATATAATATTATACATGTTGCAAAATACAGTTTATGAAAAAAAAAAATGTATCGAGTTTCAAATCTGTCGCTGGAAAACTTGACAAAAAATGTTGACATATTCAAAGTGACTTAAATTTGCATAACTTTTCATAGTCCAAACATTGAGACCACCTATGGGCTTGCTAACGTCACAGGCCAGGCTATGACGTCACAAAAGAGCTCCACGTGCGAGCTCTCGCCAAAACAAAACCGCGACAAATCGTGCTAATAGTTCACAGTTCAAGAGGCTTCCGCGGGGGGCCCTGTCAAGTTATATCCGGTACCGAGAAAGCCCTTCTCTCTAATCTACGTCACTGCGGGTATGATCCTAATCTTAGTATGTTTAACCTATATTTTTTGTAGTACGTAGTATTTCAAGATAAAAACTCCAATTTTAACCTTGCTGACGATGCTAATGGAAAAGTGCATGTTTAACGCAGCGTTCCAAAATGACGTCAACCTACCTCGCCGGCGTTCTGTCTCTGCGCCCTCTGTCTCCCCGTGGTATCTACTGGTTGCCTCTTTAGGAAAGTGGGGGTCCCCAGGTAGCCTCGTTCATCCTCCGCCTGCACCGACACGTTGTATGCCATGCCACGTTGAACCTCCACGTCCCGTAAGACGACATGCATCGTGCTCGAGTTGTCCTGGCGCTCCGGATTAACCTGCACAAAATTTAATTATATAGGAATATTATACGAGGAGGGAGGTAGATCACGAAGTAGATAATCTTAGGAATATATATATATATATAGTTATACTGCTGTCCCACTAACCACTATTAGTGCATGTCATTTTGAGTAAGAATTACATCAACTATGGTTCCAAGCTCATAAGTAAGGTGTAAACATTTTTTTTGTAAACTATATAACCTGCAATATCACTAATTTTCTCAATAACTCAATATAATTATTTATATTCTTATTTACTGTGGTTACTGTGACATGGTCATGTTTTAAATATAATCATAAGAAAGTGCTGAATGCTATAATCATTATGACCAGAATTCTATTTAAAAGTGTCAAATTATTAATTGACATTAATGAGAAAATTTAGGATTAACAACCGATATAATAATATTCATTCAGAGATTTCCGTGCAGTCACTCACCGCAGGCACGCTGGTCGTGTTGATGACGACTCCGTTCAGCTGCTGCACACTAATGCGGTAGACGATGATCCTCGGTGCGTGCGAGGGCAGCGCTGGCACGTTCCACGTCAACTTCATGTCCAGCCGCAGCTTGCGATCAGAGACCTCCCCCTGAGACTTGCTCTCCAGGCTGCAAAGTCTGCTCAGTGACGGAGGGTCTGAAACATTAATTAAGCATACCATTTTTCTTAATTTTTATTCGAATATAGACCATTTTACTGTAAGATAATACAGGGAGGGCAAGGACTCACTGCAGAATTTGAGCAGTTGTGTCTTGGTTCCGTTGAAGAAGGGGCAGCTCGGTATGGTGTAACCTATCATCTTCTTAATGCTCTCGCGGCCCCGGATGCTGGTCTCCGCGCGCACTGCAATGTTCACGCTCTCGCCCGGTTGCACGCGGTGCACGGACACCCAGTTGCGGCCCGGCTGTGGCGAACAAAGCATATTCCTCTCAGCAAACATTCCCAGTCTTTTTACAGTAATATAAGTTACTGTAGATATTCTACATTATTTGTTTTTCTTTGTATAATTTGATATTATTATAACAGTTACAAATAATGAATAATAATCATGATGTAATATATTATAATTAAGAAAATTGTTATAGAAAATATGTTAATGACTTAAGCAAATTTCGCCATTGTATAAATACACTGAGTAGCTTTGTACTTCGTTCATTTAATATTGTTTACATAAAATCATTTTTATTACATGACGAGTGAATAATTGAAACATTGAGGATAATTAGTTTAGCATAGCATTTTAGTTCAAATAATACATATTTATAACAAATTAAATATAATTACCTCACACACTCTCGTGTCTTCAAATGATGGAGGCTTGAAGTTTATTATCGTATGACAGCACACGTTATCTGGCAACATAATATGGGAAATATTAATTAAGAATAAACAATTATATAGAAAAAGCAAAAAAAAAAAACTCGAACGTTGATGCGCCTTCAACCATGTGCTAGAGATGCATTCTTTGCTTTCACCTGCATGCGCATGTCAGGGTTCACTCTCAGGATAGCGTTCAACACCACCTTGATCTAGAGGAAGCTATTAAAATTTCACCCGTTGGACTCGGGTCGGACCATGCATGCATTGGTAAACGCGATTTTTTTTTTTTTTACAACAAATGTTCAATTTTTAATGAACAAGAAAAAATGTTTATGACGATCATGCTCTATTTAGAGATTTTCAGAGCACGTTAGATCTTGTCACTCACCGGCTGCTGGCTGCCACGTGACGTTGAGGAGCAGCGCAGAATGTCCGGCGGGGTCGAGGCGCACCCCCGCCACGTGGACCTCGCGCACCGCAGTCGGCGTGTGGTCCCCTGCGACACGCATCAACATTTGCAATGAACTTATGTCGAGAGTCGATATTTAATCAAATATAATAAGTATTGCAAACAAAATATACAATCAATACCAATAAATTTAAGCTGTGAGTTAATTATACTCCCTACATCAGTATAGAGCTGAAAGTGCTGAAACAGTATATGTAACAACTATAGAACTTATTAAAAGAATGTGTATATATTTAATAAATTACATTATCTGGAGTGGTAATATTTCTCGACACTGATCCATAATTCCCATTTTTATTTTAAACATTTTTTACAAATTTTAATTATAAGTGTTGATTTTGGTCATTGTGATACTTTCATGTGATCAAATAAAATCTTGAAGTAGCAGTAAGACATCAGAGCTGAGATTGATCGTGTAACTCACGTGCGAGGGTTGTGAAGGGTCCTGCCTCAGCAGCGACTAACAGTCCGCTAGCTCCGTACGCCGACACGCGCACGTGGTACTCGTGCTCGAACTGCAGCTCACGTATCTCCAGCGTGTTAGTGTTGCTCTGAACACAGAGAGAAAAAATTGATTTATCTCACAGTCAAAGGATAAGATTTTTGGGGCCATTCAAATTTGAATGATCTGGACTGAAAATATAGTAATTTTAATATCTCGGACTTACGGTGAGCGCCTCTATCCACTGTCCTCTCTGTGACTGCACTTCTGCCACCAGCACCACTGGCTGAGTGGTGTTTGGATCCGGAACTAGGCGAACCACGAGCGAGGCACCGTCCACAAACACGTCCTTGCAGAGCAGCTGCACCGCGGAGGTCGGGACCTCGTGGGGAGTCACCTGGGGCTCCATCACGTTCGCCACTGCTGGCACGATGGCGTCATTAGAATTGCTGCCGTGCCAATGCATTAATGCCACAGTTCTCGTTTCTATATTTAAAGTTATTAAGTTATACAGTATAATCCGTTTTTTTTTATTATAATCATCGATATAAATATATCTATTCGTAAATACATAATTGATTCATGAATCAGATGAACTCTGGCATTTTTACTATATAATATTACAAAACATCATGTTTTATCAAACTTACCTTTGTTATGATGTAGGCATTGACAGCTGTCCTTGCAATCCACGAGTCCAGTTTTCTGTAACAAGTTTTGGTAAAATTATATATAACTACAGAAAAAATAATTTTTCACGGCTCAATTGCAATAATTTATGATACTATCTTTAAAGTAAAAATATAATAAATAATAGACTTACGCAAATTTCAACGCAGTGGCTTCGTGTCACATTCAGCTCCCGCAAACACTATACGAATCAACATTAGAATAAGATCAGTCAAAGGTTTTGTTAGTATAAAAAATTATTTAAAAAAATTTACATCATGCTTACATGATATTAAATTAATTTATAGTCTATGAATACTCTATACTAAAAAAAAAAAAAAAAGATTTGAAAATTCAAGATAATAAGAAGTTTAAGTTGAGATTTAACGACAGTAATAAAATTATAGGAGCAGAGTATAGCACCCGAGTTGGGGCAGATTTAGATCACCGTGACAAAATAATCCATAAATCAGTATGTGGAGTCTTTGTGATGAAGAACAAGCAAATTATAAATCAATGTGAAATTAATATTGGTAGATACACAAGTGGCGCCTCAGTGCTACTGTAGGGGGGTTGGTTCTCTATCCCGCAATGTTAAGTTTTGGGGTGGGAGGGTTGGTGGTGGATGATAATACTTTCAATGTATTTTGGGACCTTTTTTTGGGGGGGGGGGCGATCGCCTTCTTCTTGATTCTTGACTGAGAATAGGTCAATATTATATGACCATGCACCCAAGCACTAGGGGGCGATCGCCCCCATCGCCCCCCTGGATCCGCGCCTCAGTGCCAGTCTCCGGTACTACATGGTGCTCACCTGGTGACACGGCACCTCGTCGTCCGGGGCGCCCTCGCAACTCCACGTGTCCTGCTCTGCCTCGTCGCTCGCCGCAGTCTGAAACACAAACGAAAACTATAAGACATCTTTAGTAATGCCAAATAAACAATAATTTACATGAATTTACAATTTCAATTCCTAGAATTTCAATTTACATTGTTACAGTATTTATAGTTTTGCTTAAAGCTTTTTTATAAATGCTATTTTTCTGTTAATTGAAACGTGAGGGTGTAATAAAATCATGTAAACAAGTTGTATTTAACAGCTTAAAATCTGCAGATCATGTCTCTTATAATTTGTATTTTAAGACTACTTTTCAGATGTTTCAATAATAAGAATGAGCTGTGATCAGAAAGTATAAGTTTCATAGAATATACTTTAATAAATGTTACGTTTATAATGTAAATTAATTGAAGAGGTACATACATGGTGTACAAATAATAAGCTAATATTAAATTCAACTAAAACCGAATACATCCAATTTCATTCCCCTAGACAAATCCCTTTGAATAGTTATTTGTTGCAATTAGCCGAGAAAACAATTAAAAGAGCAGAGTCTGTTAAGTTTCTTGGTCTACACATTAATGAAAGTTTGGATTGGTCTTTACATGTAAATGCGATTTGTAAGAAGATAAATTCGGCCAATTTTATGTTATATACAATCAGGAATCATGTATCTCATGAAACCTTGCTAACCATATATTATGCGTATGTTTATCCACATTTGGCATATGGCATAATAAATTGGGGATGTAAATCGGAACTATTGAATCGATGTTTTGTTTTGCAAAAGAGAGCACTTAGAACGATTTTAAGAATACCAAAAGGACAGTCGTGTGTTTCACATTTTAAGGCTAATAAAATGTTAACTGTCCCTTGCATTTATATTTTAAATTGTGCCTCATTCAAAAAAAATCATCCAAATTTTTATGTTCAGAATGATGGCTATCATGACTATAATACTAGGAATAAATCGAATGTAGTTACTGAAAGACATAACACACAATTTTTCAAAAACTGTGCAATGTATCAAACAGCAAAATTTTATGAATTTTTACCAGCATGTTTGAAAGAAATAAAAACCAGTAAACTTTTTCGCACAAAATTAAAGAATGTATTGATCAATAAAGAGTTTTACTCTATTAAAGCTTTTGAGAGTAATAAAATGTCTGAAAAAGTATTATCAGGATTATAAAATAAACAAAATTATAAATTTACATATACATTGTATTGACTGATATATATATATGTATGTATATGTATATATACATATATGTATGTGTGTGTATATGTGTATGTGTATGTATATATATATATATATATATATATGTATGTGTGTATGTGTATGTATGTATGTATATATATATATGTATGTATATATATATATATATATGTATATATATATATGTTCCACATAAACTAAAATTTATCAGTATTAATGGTGACTTTGGCTTGTATTTTGTTTTTATTATTATTGTCAGTGATTGTGTTTGATAGTGTTAAATAACTTATGTAAATGTGTTTAAGTTTGATGTTTTTATGTTGTATTTTGTCCAATTTTGACTTGAACATATGTTTGTCTTGTACAACCAAAAAGAAGTTCCAAAATAAAAATAAATAAATAAATAATTAACGAAAATATATATATAATAGATAATTAAATATTATTCTGACGAGTAAAGAGTGTAAAAATCACATAAAAATCATAAATAAACAAAAAAGAAATGGTAATTATATTAAAAATTCAATATATTCAACATGACAAATTATATGGATATGAAACAGGTGCAAAAAAATATATGATAATTTTATTACTATATATTTTAAGTGTCAAAATATAACTGATCAAAAATTAAAACAATATCATTTTGTTTCTATATATCAATCAATATAATAAATTTTCAAAAATGAATATCATTAAATTATGAACATTTCCATATCATCTGGAAGCAACAGGTGCACCTAAGTCGTACTTTGCATTAATGTATAGTAATGTTGAATAAGTAATGTAACGTCTGCTTCTCATGCCTCAAGGAGGAAGGCGTAGCCAGCAGACATGTCTAGCAAACACCAGACTCGTAAATCTTCCCGCTGCCAAGAAGCTCCATGCGTACACTGTGATGAATCTAACAATCTCACGGAAATAGACGGAAGAAGACAGTTTTTAATTTTTTGTTTGTCTTTTTTATTAACAAAAATCATTTTTAAGATTATCAAGAAAATTCAAATTTAAAAATATTACAAACCATGCTCACATTTTTGAATGATTTAATGAGTAAGGCTTGTCAAACTGTAGCGTTCAAATGAATGAGACTTTAAAAAAATAAAGCATTGAAATATTATGCGCTGAGGTTATCATGAAATGATATAACATGAAAAATCATACATCATGCGGCAATAAAAAATTAGTACTATGAACTAATAAATATTTTCGTCGCAGTCAGAGAAAGGATCAAATAATTTATTTCATTGCAGATTTTATAGATGTTCATATCAATAACTTATTATTGACTATTTAAAAGATCTTCGATTCGATCAATTGTAGATTAAGATTATACACACACAAAAGATAGAAACGGAATTTCCTCCAAGAATATTTACTAATTATAAATAGCCAAGTAAAATAATAATAATTTTGAATTTCTATTCATGAATTTCACACATGCACATCCATATAAAATGTTATGAAATATGCCATGAAACACCAATATTAAATTCGTATAAATTATACTGCATAATGCATTGGATTGCACATGCATTGTGCAACTATATACAACTTCACCTGAATGCTCAATGGATCTTGTTCTTCTTTATGCATCACATGCAGCAAGCAGTATGTATTATCGAAAGCGTAGTCATGAGAACTATCATTGAGGGACTGCATAATCGGCTTGATCGGTGTAAACAGAAATCTTTACTGAACCTACTTCCTAAATATATATATATATGCGACAATTACACCTGCGTTGTGTAGATTACAAATTTAATATATAATAAGGGACCTTATTCCATAAGTCAATTATAATAGATTATATAATAAACCTCCACTGTTTATAAAACTTATACCACTGCATGTTGATTTTAAAAAAAGCCGTAAAAGTATTATTGTTTAAGAAATAAGAATTGTTTTTACAATGTATCTAGCTTAAATATGAAATATACATTTATTATTATTATTATTTACTTTTTTTTTTTAGAATATTTTTTAAAAAATATTTTTTATGTTTGAACGTGTCTTACCATTTCATGCATCAGAGTGCCTTCATCTTGATTGTGTCTGTATATATGTTTTGAAAATGACCAATAAAGAATTGAATTTTATTATTGAATAATTTGGAGAGCTACTTTTTCCCAGGGACAGTACACAATCATTGACTTTTTCCCCATGCCTCTAAACATTTACAATAATTTTTTTCCAAAACGTCTTCTTTTGCGTCTGCATGGACTGGGACAGTGTTATATTTTTTGGTTTCTCTTCCCTTTTTATCAACGCTATGGAAGTATGCAACGAAAAATATTAAAAAAAATTAATAAAATGATTTTGCATCCCTTAAAATATATAGCTATAATATTTGCTGATAATAGTAATAAACTAATAATGAAGGTCTCAAGCAGTATTGTGAGCACATATACGAAAAGGAGAGGGGGCAACAGTTAAATTTGATGCGGGTGACAATTTGTCAAGCAAGTGATAACCCGAACTGGCCTCGGGGACCACCCACCTCTGTAGTCTTCGTATTCCAAGTTTAAAATCAGTTAAAAAGAGAGAATCAACATATGTGTCACCCTTTTTTATTATATAAGACTTTGCATGTGTTGAGGTTGAACCGACAGTATAATATGAATGACAAAGTTTATCGATCATTATCATTGTATAGAATATAAACAAAAAGGCCACGAGTTCTGATAACCCTTTTATACTGAGAAATGTGTGACATGCAATTCATACAACATAATGATAAAGTATGTTTGATATTATAGTAATGAAAAAAAATAAAATAAATAAGGTGTTTTTTTATTGAATTTAAAAAAAAAAAAAAAAAACATAAATGGAATGCTCAGAATCATAGACTAGGTATTACGTATTACGAAGGAATTCCCATTTCAAAACAATGAGCTAACAAATTTATGCATATTTGTGATTTCGTGAAAGAATGGAAAACTGCATGCTACTGTATATAAGAGATAAGATTGTGCAGACTTTTTTCCTTACGTCTTTGAAATATTCGAAATATTTTTATAACATTCTGTTATTATTGCATTTTTTTTCCTCTATTATTTTTGTTTATCAACAAAATGACAAACTATTTCACTTCTTTAATTAAGTTTATGTTTGCAACACACTTTTTTTTCGCCTCATTTACTTTCAATTCGTCATACTTTTTGTTATTGTTAAAATATTAAAAAAAAATAATTTATAGATAAAAGAATATTTATTCTTCTTATAAAGTATATTATACTTTTTTATTCATAATACAAAATAATATTTATAATTCAGTTGGACAGCTCATTTAAAAATTAAAAACATAATTCATGCTGGTGGTCTGCGCACTAGACGGTGGCGACAGCATAAACTAAGTCCTCGTCGTGTGACACATACATAATGCATGCAGCATAATATCATATATCGGCTACACGTGTCAGCTATAATACTAGGAGCGACGCTCGCGGCGGCCTGAGTACAACATCCTCGTGCTCAGCTGAGAGGCATTTATATAATTAAAGTCTCGTTCCAAAAGTTCATTAAAGATTAATCTCAGTTACTTCGGAGTCAAAGAATATTTCAATAAACGAATTTAATCGAATAAAATAAAATTTTAAAAAATCGAGAATGTTCTAAAACTTAATCATAATCGCTTATGCCATGGTTTGAGCAAATTCGGTCTTGCAGTTTTCTTAATTACAACAACTCCTTTTCCGGTTTTCGTCCATAAGGCCAATGTTAAACTTCTACCTATAAGTTTTCACAAAACTGATGAGACAGATTCGCTTAAAAATTTGTATGCCACCTCTATATTGATGGTGAGTTCTAACGTAAGTCCCTTGCAAGTCTTGTTGCATTCAGGCGGTATAACGATTGCGAGATATCAACCTACTATATCTACCTACTAGCCTACTACTATCATCGTTAAGTGAAGTGAAAACATCTAACTCTGATTGACATCTAAAGTTATTCATTTGCATGTTATGTAAAAAATGGAAGAAAATAAAAAAAGGATTTAAGAGTTTTTTATTCCCCTAAATATCTGAACCATTTGTTTGAAAAATACGAAAATATGGAGCAAGGATAACATGATTTTAAATAAAAAACAAAAAACTTAAAGATTTTTATAAACAATTATTCGAAATTCATTTTGTGATCCAATTTTTTTAATGAGATGTTGCCAGAAACTGATTTTTTTTTTCAATACTTTTATTTTAATTTTAAAATACAGCATCCAGGATTACAAAAATTTCTAAAAAAAAAACATTATATAATTAAAGGGAGGGATATATTCACCAAGCGTTAAAAATATCAATTTAAATTGCTCCCTTTTATAAACATAAGCTTTGAAATGAAGTTCAAATTACTAAAATAAATCAGCGCATGATCAAAAAATCTGTATAGTTTTATACCGGGAAGTAAGAATTACTTTATTGATATGAACATTAATTCAACCAATTGACAACCCTCAAACAATTGTATTTACAAGTAATAAAAAAGCGTTTTATATTAAGGGTTTATATTTGAATAATGTATGTACCACACGCGCCATCTGTATATTAGCGTATACTTTAACACCTGCAAATCCTGCATTGTATTTTATTAAGTGTTACCGGATCTTACCGATCTATCAAACTTAAGACTAAGACATTAAAGTCTGTGTGGTCAATAACAGACTCTCAGTTTCAAGTATAATTTATCAATTCTGTACATGATAATTCGTCCTTTAGTGTCCGCCGTCCGTCGCTTCTGCAGGTGGCGCTTGTGGACTAACTTCTCCAGCAATTTGCCTTGCCAATGAGAGCGATGGCGACACCCAAATGACACCTGACGACCCGCGCTCAGCGAGGTCAACACTGCAGCGCGCGTGGCACTGAAAGGGCCTTGCACTTGCCTCCTGCTCTGAGCCTCTTAAAATTATTCAAAGTTGTATACAAAAATCAGCCAGCATAAATTTAAACATTAGTTTATGTTTTTCAAGAAAGAACCGGGTTGAAAAGTTCAAAGGTCAAAACAAATTCTGGTCCTTTTGAGGCGCGTGTATAGACTAGAATCGCTAACTATGTAATATATTTATTGACTTTAAAAAAAAAAAAAAAAAAAATTAGTGGGACAAAAAATAAAACTAGTTTATTGAATTAGGGTGTCAATATTTTTATAAACATATCAAAAGTAAACTTTGATCATTAACTCATCGATCATTATAGAGCGATATGACAGCAATATTGATGTGTGCGGCTTTCAATTAGCTCATGGCGTTTTTTTCCTTTTGTAAATTGTATAAATTCTTGAAGAGAATGAGGAGATGAACAATCATTCTCTCTACTTTACCTTTTTTTTTTTTTTTTTTGCTTCTCTCTCTCTCTCTCTCTCTCTCTCTCTCTCTCTCTCTCTCTCTCTCTCTCTCTCTCTCTCTCTCTCTCGTTATAATTCATTCAACCTTTTTTGCTGTACTGCACGATTTCCCATTGAGTTTTTTATTTCATTTTATTTTTTTACGTAAAAGAAGTCTGACTCATGTAATTTTAATTCTTTTTTGTCCGTCACGTAGGTCCCGTATAAATTACGCTATATAGTCTATTAATACAGCCAATTACGCAATCCAGTTTTGACGGGCCAACTCGTTGGTTTATCTACTGTCGATGAACTGCTGCTGCGTAGATTTTTCCGGTGCGGAATGGATACGAGGAAACGGCGGTTCCTCGGTCGGCACGTGCGACCTTCAACGTAACGCGGGCTGCATGCGGCGACAACGGCGGCGGCAATTTGCAGCTCGTTATGTCACTCACAGTATAAATTATACGGTTAAGTGGTGCACTATTATATATCTTTATTACTATGTTGTAATCGAATTATTCATGTTAAACGTGCAATTTTTTTAAAAACATTTATTTCATAAATTAAACAATAATTTTACATAGTCTTTACAATGTTGATTTTTCTTTTAGAAAGATTAAAGAATTTTGAATTTGAATAATTGATTGTGGATTTATGATAAAAAGGATTTTTTAAACATGTATTTTACAACGACTTATATAAAGATTTGTTTAAATAAATTTAGAAATTTACCACTGGAAAGATTAAAAAACAAATAGGAAATTAAGCACTAAAAAATATTTGGTAATCACATTAAGAATTACAACACTTCTTATAATTATATAAAAAAAATCAAGAAATATTTTATCTCTTCCATTGAATTAAATTATTATAAATAATTAATTAAGTATAATGATACTAAAATAATAATTCTATAAAATGAATCTCATAAAAAATTAGCCATAATTCTGACATAAAACAATTAAAATTTAAAAAAATTCAATTCTCAATTAATTCAATTAAAAAAAAAACAATAAAAAATACAAAAATGATCAAATTAAAAGAGAATCTGGCGATACAAAACTGAAGCACGTGGCTGAAGAGAAATTTCCCACAATGACGCAAGAGCTGCCCACCATGTGTCATAGAAAAATAATTTCCCTCCAACAATCAAACCCAGAATTTCGCTCGTTCAATCACCCCGAAATACAACATCAATCCTTTTTCTAGTCCTTGCTACACAATTCGATGAAACAATACATTTACATCATGCAATTATTATGTTAGAAGATTACGCGGACAAAGAGATTTTTATAACAAACTCTTAAATATATATCCACTATTTACCATTTCTGAAGTATTTCAAATTTTACTTTCTGAGAAATTTAAAATTTGCTTTTCTTTTAAAACTAAGTTCTTACATATTAAAAAAAAAAAAAAAAAAAAAAAAAAAAAAAAAAAAAAAGCAATTTTTAGCACCTGTGAAAAATAAAAAATATATGAATAGATTTATAAGCAAGATATTTCATGAATGATGCAAGAACTTTTTCGCACATTCATAATTTCAATACATCTCTATATCAAGCATGGCATAGTTATATTGTTTTTCATATTTAAGTCTAAATACTAGATCTTTGCTTTACGTAAAATTAATAAGAAATCAATAAATTTGATAAATTTATGGAAAATCTAGATCTCAATTATTTTCATTTTCAACGTTGAACTTAGGATTTTTTTTTTTCTATCAAATTTACGTAAAAATTTAAAGAAAATTATAATAATGAAAATTTTTCAATATAAAAGATGAAAACTACTTACTTCTTGCTGTGCAGCGGCGTCGAGTAGTTGGTAGCATCTTGCTTGGCATTGAGCGGCGATATGAGCTCCACGTGCCGACTGAATGGGGCTAGGGAAGACCCCCTGGAACGCCAACATGATCACCAACACCAACCTCATGGCTCTCTGGAGTCTCTGAGAAGTTAGGTGGTGACCACCTCGCGCGGTGACGCCCCTCCTCCCCCCACCCCCACCCCAGCTAACAAGCCCGCCCGCCAGCCCCGCTAAGCCTGGACTATATAAACATGTTGATTGAATATTCTAAGAGGAAATGACATGAACAAAAGAAAAATATATATAATAGATTTTTTTTAAACTGATAAACAACCTTAGAAAAAAACATATAGTTAATTTTTAAAATACAATTTGATATCTTAAGATATTTTTGACACAGAAAAAATATGTTTTGTAATTTTAATTTGCAGATTTATAAAACTAAGTAAAAAAGGGGAGGGACATAGATGGATAGAGAGGAGGGAAGAGGGAGAGCGAGAGAAGAGAAATAGAGAGAGAGAGGGAGAGAGAGAGAGAGAGAGAGAGAGAGAGAGAGAGAGAGAGAGAGAGAGAGAGAGAGAGAGAGAGAGAAGTAGGGGAAAAGAGAAAATTTATTCTGATCTGTTACAGAAGCACTAATAAGAATGCTAAGATATTTATGAATGGAAAACAGATACTCTAAAGATTTTAAAATTTCTCACACTTTTTTTAGAACATTAAAAAGTTATCTTCCCATGTTCAGACTTTGCCTAGACTAAACTATAAACAGATAAACACGATGTCCCAACTAATCAATGACCCTAATTAATAATTATAGCTTGCATGTGGCGTAGAAGAGTCTATATTAATTATATAATTGTATAAATCTTTTTCTTTTTATTAATAGTTCCAGACGATCTTCAGCTTTATTATATGTACGATTCAAGTTTTTTTCACTAGTTCATTTTTATTTTTTAAATACTTTTTATTATAGTATTAAAAGGTATATACATGTATTAAATACTTGATTTTTACCTCTGTACTTTACAAATAAATATAAAGTACTTTAAGTACATTTTTTTCAAGTCTATGCCAGACAAGATTTTTATTTATTTTTTTTTATGTGTCTGTAATTTCTTTAAAGTTGTTTTACTAAATAAATTACTACAGTACGTTGTCGCCATTTACAAGTAATGTGAAAGACATTGCCCTAATAAAATTCCTATACTATAATAGCAGCAGTTCAATCAAGAAGCGCAACACACGTGTACGTATCGTTGGGTTTCTCAGAAATCCTTTCACATTTACATCACATGTCCTTATACCTGTTATGTGTTCTATAACAAAGAAACTTGCAGTCATTGCACTACATATAATTATAATAATTGCAAAAAAATAAATAAATAAATTAAGACAGTAGAAACCTGTTTATATAGTAAAAGGTTTAAGTAACTCCTTAACAGTTTAAATTTGGAAGGCACCAACGAACAACGAAATGCTCAGCACTGCTGGGTTCACGAAGAGCCAGGAAGTAAAAGATTCATGCAGTCACTTTTGTGACCACAGTACCCTACAACAGGGTTCAGTAAAGTGGAGGGAAAAAATTAATAAAATATTATGAATAAATGAAATTCGGTGCAACTGCAGTGCTATTCATATATAAAAAGTTTTAGAATATCATCTACTAAAATGAAATTTTTATCGTAAATGAAAATTCAATATATACTACTGATTCATAATTATCTGCTGTATAATATAATAGAAGGTATTTTTGAAAATCCAGAGTCAACAACTTATTTTAAAAGACAATTTACTTGATTTACATCCAGGATTTACTTAAAAAAAAATAAAATGAGGTAAAACGTAACTTAAAGTTTTATTTACCACATTTCATTATATATAAGGCGGATTCACATGTTGATTTTTATAATGCGACGCGACGCGAATAATGCGCACTTGCTGTAACATCCATTGGCGGCCATATTGGGCGATTAAAAGAAAAAGAGCATCGTAATTAACGCGATTACCTGCGAATTCGCCCCCGCATAGGATTTCACAGCTTTTAAGTTAAAATCGCGCCGCGTCGCCGTTGCCGCCCATGAAAATCCACCTTTACACTTTTTTTTTTTTTTTTTTTTACTACTTATGTTGATGAGTCATACTTGGGACACTAAGTCTTCATTGATGTGTGGTATTATTATAATTTGAGTTTTATTACACAACAAAATAAGATTAATAAAATTCACATACAGTTTTAAACAAGGAAAGCACCAAAAAGAACACACTTTAGCTATTAAAATTTAACAAGCATGCAGAGAAAGAACCACATCATGCATGGCTAGTTCAATAAGTAGTCTGGGCTACGTGATAAACAGAGGAGGGACGGAAGAGGGAGATTGTAAATTAAAATTAAATTATAAATAAATATATAGTTACATAATAATTTGAACATTGTTTTTTCCTCTATATTGTACAATTTTGTTCCTGCTGGCACTTCTACTCCCCTCAAAAAAAGCATTGGCTATATAGCGTTTTCTTGTTTATTTTAATAAATTGCTACTTATTAAATTTAAAAAAATATGTACTAACTGTAAGTGTAACATCTCTTTTGCACCTCGCTTTATGATCTTTGTATTTCAAGTCTTATTAAATAAATGAGAATTTTAAATAAAATATACATAGTATAATAAAAACTTAGTTTTCACAAAAGAAAATAAAAAAAACTTTATAAATGGAATACATTTTTTTGCTTTATTTCAATACGGCAATACATTGTATACAGTAATGTATTTTTTATTTATTAATTTTTTTGCAAGTACAACTTAAGTACATTACGTGCATGATGTTGTATAAAGAAAAGTAAATAAAATAAAGAACAGCTAATAGGTTCAAGCCTGTATAAGGTCTGAATGTAAAAAAAAAAAAAAAAAAAAAAAAAAAAAAAACGTAATTTTTCAGTCGATCGATCATCATTCAATGCGCAATAGCTAAAACTAATGGGGACGATTTACGAAAGAATTATCCAGAAATTTATTCACATTTCTCAATAACCGCGGTTAATTAGCGCCATCCTTTCAATGACACTATAGACGTACATGGTTATAGTGATGAGAAACTTGGATAACTTCCTGCGTGAATCACGCCCAGTATAATATAACACATTAATTAATTTAATTATTATAACATTTAGTATAATAATTAAGGTGAGTTTCGGTTTTTGCCTTTCGTGAAGTGCTCATTTTATTTACTCACAGCTCGAAATAAAATGTCTTGTCGGTCTTTGCTCATTTAAATTTTATCATTTCTAGAAGTGATCAAATCGAAAAAAGCAAAGTCCAACAAGAAATTTTATTTCGGGCTGTGCGTAAATAAAGTGAGCAATTTAGGTTAGAGCACTAAATTTCACGATAGGCAAAAACCGAAAGTCACCTTAATTATTATACTGCAAACAGTGCTTATATACAAGCTCATTTTTACGACATATTTTTTACATTAATATCCAAAATTATAATTTCTTGAATAATATATAATTTTTTTAAATATTGAAAATCTTTTGTTATGTTTATTTTTCAAGTCCTAGAAAATAAAATATTTTTTTCTCCCCATTACAATTTTTATTTGTAAAGATTATTAATTTTGAGGAAGGGATGAAATATTTTAACGTTCATTAAATAAATATTATACCCTTAGCTAATAATAAATAATTAATTTCCTTATGTATTCCAAATATAAGCCGTCAAAATATTACCTACAAGTAAAAATTCAAAATAATAATTAATAATATATTTTATAATAGAATTACACGAGTTTAATACATTTGCTTTAATTATTTAATTATGATTAAGAATAGTTCATCGTCTCCTATATTTGCAAGGATTAATGTCATGATACTAGATGAATTATATTTTATTAATTTTAGACACGAGAACATGTTGTTATATGCATTTCTTAGATATTTAATTGTTTATAATATGGTGATGCAAAACACGAACTCTTATATAAATCACACCGTATGTTTGAGTTTGACGATGCCGATACCACATTATCTGAGGGAAAAACATTTATATATTTTTTTAAGTAAAATAATATGATGCATGTTTTAAATAACGTTCCAATAAGTAATAACATATAATAATGGTAATAATAATTATATTCATAGTCAATATATCATAATGTTCGCATGCAATATATTCAATATAATAATTAAGGTGTCTTTCGGTTTTTGCATTCCGTGAAGTGCTCCAATCTAGAATTGCTCATTTCATTTATTTTCATAGCCCGAAATAAAATGTCTCGTTTGGCTTTGCTTTTCTCGATTTTATCACTACTAGAAAAAGTCAAATTTAAATAAGCAAAGCCCGAAGTAAAATGTCTTGTTGGGCTTTTTGCTTTTTCCGATTTGATCACTTCTAGAATGATCAAATTTAATTAAATGAGCAAAGCCCGAAATAATACTTCTCGTCGGGCTTTGCTTTTTCTGATTTGACCAATTCTAGAAATGATAAAATATAAATTAATGAGCAAAGCCCGAAATATTTGTCGATTTCTGTCATTGCTCAAATCGCTAGGGGCATGTGCACCTAAATGTTTAGGTGTGCGCATTTTTTTCACGCTTTGCCCGAATTTGGGCTTCGGTGCCAACATATCTATAAATGCAAGAAATTCAAATACTGAACTCAATGCTGCAATCCTAATTTTTCTTGTGCTTTTTAATTGAACACACGCCAACGATATTTCATGCATGTTCCATAATCAATGAGAAGATGAAAGTCCTAAAATTGTGGGTATTATCAGTCAAGATAAGTTAAAGAAACTGTTAAAATATGACTTATTTTTCATGCACTTTAAAATTTACATTATTTTATATTACTTGTAAAATATTTCTATTAAATAAAATTTATGTAATAAATTTAATTGTCATATACTTTTGAAGCAATATTTTCTGAACATTATATTACAGCTATAATAGGTCATGGATTTTATTATATATTATATAATATTTATTTATGTCACCAACATTGCACATAATATGGTATAAAACATCGTTTTACTAAGTAAGAAATATTTCAAATTTACAAACAAATTCAAACAAACAAACAAACAAACAAACAAACAAACAAACAAACAAACAAACAAACAAACAAACAAACAAAACAAAACATAAAAAAAAAAGAAAAGAAAAAAAGAAAAGAAAAAGAAAGTATAGTAAAATTATCACAAAAACAGTTTTATATATACAGTACTTCATTTCATTCAATTCTTCATTCATGTACTGCACAGACACTTTTCAAGTAAAATTTACCATATAATAAAGAATACTGGATTTACACACTTTTGTGGGTTGAAATTATTTGGGGATGAAAGTAAACGATATTTAAATCAAACTTGTTACATATATTAATGGACGTTCGGATCCAGCAATTTTGGTTCACCTGCATGATGAATGTCACAAGTCAGCCTCACGTCAGCATATAATTTAGATGATGTAGGCGATTGAAACATTAAAATAAGATCGGTAGAACGATCGAGCGTTTATAATTTACTATAACATTATTATATAACTCATAGTTTTTTTACTAGAAAATCACCATACAATTTATAAAAACTGCAGTAGTTAAAATTTGTTAATTTTGGATAAAATATATATCATCTTAAACAAATTAAGCCGGCCTGTACGTATTATATATATATTATTATTAGTCTTTTATTAAACACAAAAAGTGTACATACAACATAGTATTATAAATATATATTCATTATAAAATAACACTGTAATAGAACACATAAAACACACATACAAACTATATATAATAGTTACAGAATAATAGAGAATGATAATAGAAAAATTGAATTGATAATAAAAGAATATAAAATAAAATAACAGATGATATTAACAGCCTGTTACATCATAATATATCATATATATATAAGCACATATATAAAACAAAATATGATATAGAAAATAAATAGAATGAAAAACTTATTGCTTAATTGCTATTCAAAATATAGACTATATGAAGTCTCCCTTGGCATAATCGCTGATAGGTTTAATTCTAGATTTACAGATATTTAAATGATATTGGCTACAATATTCATTACATAATTTACATACACAGGATTGTTCAGCTTTATGATAACCAGAGGATTTACAGATTAGATGATGGAAGCCGTGATCGAACAGCTTGGCGAGTTAAAACATTTCTAACATTGGATCTATCCAATTGGGGCAGACACCAATATTTATATTATATATATATAGGCTTTGACCTTCACTAAAAAAAGCTTCAGTGTAACAATCTATATTAAAATAAAATGTTCACTGCATGTTTTATTATTGTATACACAAATTATATAATATGGTTTTGCAGGAGTCGGTCTATCTGTAATGGACAACATACATGAAAAATTTTTATATCAGAAATGAATAGAGGGTACCAAATTATGCTACTCGTGAATTCTTTCAGATTTTTTTGAGACCCAGAACTATTTTTAAATAATTATTGAAAGTGCGGCCACGCCCCCTGGAGGCGTCATTAGGCGTCCAGTTTCTATCCTTTTTATTAAGGCTGCAGGGGTGCCAACTGAAATCACAGGACTTTCAATAATTATTTAAAAATAGTTCCTGGGTCTCAAAAAAATCTGAAAAAATTCAGAGTGGCATAATTTGGTACCCTCTATTCATTTCTGCAATAAAATTTTTTCATTGAATTTTTTTTAATTAAATTGAAATAATCTTTATTGAGCTTTCGCTATTCAGTACAAATATAGTTTATATATTGTTTTAATTAAACAATATAAAACAGGTGGTTCATAAAATTTATGATAGTTCATAGAATTTTATGCCTACAGTACAATATTTTTAGGATACAAAACAAAAAACCACCTTAATAATTATACATTTTATAGTTACCAATTATAGCTATATAAAAAAATATATATTATTGACTTATTACATATAATTATAATCTTATACATTTATCTGGTATACACAAATTTTTCTTTAACAAATTCTATACATAATCTTTTAAAAAAAATTTTTGTAGGACATGTTTTTATATTAATAGGCAATTCATTAAACAATTTTTTACCACAGTTATAAATTGATCCTTCCGATCTATGTTTGTTAACACATTTTCTAAAATAATTATTGCAGCCTCTTGTATTATAAATATGCATTTCACTATTCTTAATAAGCTCTTTTTTAAAATGAATTGGAAATTTATCATTAATAATATCATAAAAAAATAGCAGCACCTTTAAGGCAAACCTTTGTTTAACACTTAACCATTGCAAAGTTTCTAGCATCAATTTTATATGGGTTCTTTTTTTACAACCCAATACAATTTTCATGGCTCTGTTTTGCAGTCTTTGTAACATATTAATATTTCTCTTACTTGTATTAAAAAACAATGATGCGCAATATTCAAAATGAGGAGCAATTATGGTTTTGTAAACCATTATTTTACACCAAGTACTTAAAAACCCTGAAATTCTGCATAATTAACCAATTTTTTTACCAATTTTCTTTGACATCATCTCAACATGATCATTAAAACTCAGTGTACAATCAATTAAAATACCAAAATATTTTACATTTTTTTCAAATTTAAGTACTTCTCCGTCTAAAATAATATTTACATTTGGATTATCCGCAAAAATATTATTTATCTTACGATTTGAATTTGCAATTATCATACAAGTAGTTTTTTTTACATTTAGTTTTAATTTGTTCAGATGAAACCAATAACTTAGTTTTTCTAGATCCTTATTGAGATCCTCACATAATATTTTAAATTTTTTACCTGAGATTGAGATAAGAGTATCATCTGCAAACAAATTAATCAACGAGCTATCTACATGTAAATGCATATCATTTATATATATAATAAACAGCAATGGACCTAACACTGAACCTTGTGGAACTCCGACATTACATGCCCGAAATTCAGAAGATTCATTACCAATAACAGTACATTGTTCTCTGCCTTCTAAATAGCTTTCGAACCATTGCAACACCATTCCATCAATCCCATATAACACTTCAGTTTATTAATTAAAATATTTCGATCAATATTATATAGTTTCAAACGCACGCTTCAGATCGATCATTACAGAAATAATAACGTTGTCATTATCTAAATCATCAAGCCAATTTGATAATAAAAACTGCAATGATGATTCAGTTGATACATTTTTCATAAAACCTGATTGATATTTGTAAAATAAATTATTTGTTGTAAAGTAGTCATATAATTGATTTTTTACCACAAGTTCAAGTAATTTTTCATATGCTGGTAGCATATTAATAGGTCTATAATCAGCAGGGTGCATTGAATTTTTTATTTTTGCAATCAATTTAATTAAAGATTTTTTCCAGCCCTTTGGAAATTTCCCCGTTTCAAGTGACACATTAATTATATTAAGAAGTTGTATACCAATAATATCAAAAGTTTTCTTAATAATATCAATACTGATTTCATCAAATGATGCCGTATTACTATTAAGATTATTTTAATTATTTACATGTATGTTGTCCATTGTAAATAAAGCAATTAAAGGTAAAAACATAATATTTTATATTTAATAATATTAATAAAAATAATAAAGGATTAATATATATATTACAATTATATATATATGCCGGCTCCCCCAGACCTCCAGAGCCGCGCTCCGGATCTGCCCCAGTCACTAAGGGTGAAATTCAGGGAGGACTTATCCGCGACTTTAGCCAGCGGATAAGTTCTCCCTGAATTCCACGTATATACCCTTAGTAATTAAGTCACACTTATAGCTATTATATATAGTGCAGACTCAAAGTTCCTCTACACTTTGGTGCAGACTATAACTGCATGACATTGCAATTGAATTTTCTTTATGCACATGCAAGCCAGTTCAATCGTATAACGTACACCCGGCGCATCCATATATTATATAATATATGCATTTATAACTAACGGGACCCCGATGAAAACGCGCGTCAGATCCGATACGGTATAATATGGTCGATATAAAAATAAAATAGAAATAGCAATAATATATAGCATTGACCAAGTGCGTATACCTTCAACAGGGGGAGTAGGACTATAATACTGGGACTGAACTTCCATTTTTTTTTTCTCTTTTCCCAATTTTTTGTAAACAGCAAAAAAACTATATAGCTGGGCCCTGCATGTATCTTAATTACGAGTTCACGAACTATCAAAAGAAATCCCGCATAAATCCCATACATCTTAGCAGTTAAGAAAAATGCCTATAGATGTCAGTAGCAGCCAGAAAAATATCAATATTGGTCATTGGGTCAATAATCTTAAGTTACTGAAGAGTGACGAGACTCACGAGACCGGAGACCGGAGACTTGTGATAGTTGTGATTCATTAATTTATCATCATAAAAAAACATTCGGATTACAAATTAAGTATAATATTTAAGCAGCGTAAGGTTCAATAAACATAGTAAAGATGTGCGCTAAAATGGCATTCCAGCATCAAGCTGGCACAGCTATGGAGTGTTTGAGTGTGAGTATAATATTTGCAAATTTCTCATGTTGGTTTGCTCTCTTATCTCAATCAGAGAAGGCTTGGTCCATGGTTGTCACATAGCCCAGCAGCCTGCCCAACCCACCTCTGATTTTCTTCCAACATAAAAACACGTTAAACTATCTAATTTACAGTGTATGCATATATATATGATATGTTACACTTTTGACTGATATCTAGCTGCACCTATATTTATTATTTTAACAGGTAGTTGATGAATACATAATAATGCATAAATATATACAATATGATATATTACATACCTATTATATATGCATATATAGTTCTTCTATGCATGCAGCAGGCATGATAAACCCACACTTAAATTTTGTTGAACAAAATCTTGCTCCAACTAAAAACTAACTATACAACTCAATACAACTATGATTTTGCCGCTTTTAGGGTTCGTTTTAGTTGCGGCCCTGTAACTTTGAATAACTGAAGGCAACAGATATTGTTTTAACTCCTGCTAACCAAGATAAACGTGCGCAAAAAGCAACTAAATATAACTGGATAATGATAACACTACACAACATAGTGTAACTCAAGGATTACAATGAAAATAAACATTATACAACTGATTAATCACAACAAATTTCAACCTTTATTAACAAGACATTATTCAATAAAATACAGCTGGCATTAACAAATTTCAACACACATTTATACAACTGATTACAATGAAATACAACTAAAAGTTTCCCCCTGCCGAACCAGGGGTCGCCCAATCTGACTCAACTCATTGCAACCAAATTACAACGAAATCCAACTAGCTTTCTGGCAGAATCATTCCTGGATCCTCCCCAATGTGACCCAACTCATTCCAACAAAATTACAATGAAATGCAACGAACTTTCTGGCAGGATCAATACTGGGTTATCCCTTATTTGACCTAACTCATTTCAACAAAATTATAACGAAATCCAACAAACTTTCTGCCAGAATCAATACTGGTTCTTCCCCCATCTGACCCAACTCTCAAAACTCTTTACAACGAAATCCAACGAACTTTCTGGCAGAATCAATACTGGTCCTTCCCCCATCTGACCCAACTCTAAACAACTCTTTACAACGAAATTCAACTAGCTTTTTGGCAGAATCAATACCGGACTCTCCACCATGTAACCCAACTCCTTCCAAAAAAAATACAATGAAACCCAACTAGCTTTCTGCCAGAATCAATATTGGGCCCTCCCCCATCTGACCCATATCTCCTCAAATAAATAACAAGTAAATTTTCTACTATTCACTTTGACGAGTTCTCCCCATCTATTACCCAAGTATTTGAAACTGCTGTTTGGAATTACTTGGGCCAAAGACGTCGGGGATAAACGTTAAAATTCTTGAATTCTTGGCACTGTTGGCAGACTTTTCATCATCAGGTAGGAGGCTTGTTGGCAGTGATCATGATGCCCTGTTGAAATTTATCAAAATTTAGACACTCACGATGTAAACAATAGTCGTATAAGTAAATTATACAAATGTCTAGGTGTTTGAAGCAACCAGTAGAATTATTTTATCAGGCTCCATAACATGCTGGAACAACAAAAGTCAGTATGCAAGCCACAGTATAAAAGCCACTGCAATATATGGTCATTATATGAGTATCACCAAGGATTTTGTATGTATGGATAGGTGATGGTACTGCCGTCGGTGAGGAAGTGGGTGGCGGTTACAACAGTAACCAATGGGATGACTGCCATCTTACGTTGGGAAACTTCCATATAGTTTACATTGCAGATGGTTGCGCTCGGTCACCATCTTACGTTGGAGATTTGCCTCAGTAGCTCTAATTCTATTGGTATAGAGATAACCTATCTATAAATACAAAATCCTTGAGTATCACACAGCTTTAGATTGTTCATTTTAAATGATATTTTGGTTTCAAGTTTGAAAAAATGGCTGATATTTAGAATTTAATATCAATGCTGGAAGGAAAAGTCAGTAAGTTGGTAACATGATGCAGATTGACGCTGTTACTAATTTAATTTCTGAAAACATGAGGTTAGTTTGTCACTGGCAGCAGGTCCTGTCAAATAGGCGCCATCTTGGTTCCATCACGTAGCGTCAGTAATGACGAAGTAGGAGCCTCCGAAACACTTTGCCATCATAACGTACTGAAATGCAAGTGAGTTTGTGTCTAGTTGAAGGTTCCGCTAAATGGCAGCCATCTTGTCTAAATTTAATAGAGACTAGTCAGTACGTAACAAAGAAACTGCCTACGAAACACTTTGCTATCATAACGTATTAAAATGCAAGTGAGTTTGTATCTAGTTGAAGGTTCCGCTAAATGGCAGCCATCTTGTCTAAATTTAGTAGCGACTTGTCAGTACGTAACAAAGAAACTGCCTCCGAGACACTTTGCCATCATAACGTACTGAAATGCAAGTGAGTTTGTGTCTAGTTGAAGGTTCCGCTAAATGGCAGCCATCTTGTCTAAATTTAATAAAGGGGCATTCACAAAGCCTTAAGGCCACATTTAAGGCTCGATAATTTAAGACCAGAAATTTTGGGTCTAAAAAACACGTCTAAAATCAAGCTTTAAATTATCGAGCCTTAAATGTGGCCTTAAGGCTTTGTGAATGCCCCTTATAGAGACTAGTCAGTACGTAACAAAGAATTTTCCTCCGAGACACTTTGCCATCATAACGTACTGAAATGCAAGTGAGTTTGTGTCTAGTTGAAGGTTCCGCTAAATGGCAGCCATCTTGTCTAAATTTAATAGAGACTAGTCAGTACGTAACAAAGAAACTGCCTCCGAGACACTTTGCCATCATAACGTACTGAAATGCAAGTGAGTTTGTGTCTAGTTGAAGGTTCCGCTAAATGGCAGCCATCTTGTCTAAATTTAATAGCGACTAGTCAGTACGTAACAAAGAATTTGCCTCCGAGACACTTTGCCATCATAACGTACTGAAATGCAAGTGAGTTTGTGTCTAGTTGAAGGTTCCGCTAAATGGCAGCCATCTTGTCTAAATTTAATAGAGACTAGTCAGTACGTAACAAAGAAACTGCCTCCAAGACACTTTGTCATCATAACGTACTGAAATGCAAGTGAATTTGTGTCTAGTTGAAGGTTCCGCTAAATGGCAGCCATCTTGTCTAAATTTAATAGCGACTAGTCAGTACGTAACAAAGAATTTGCCTCCGAGACACTTTGCCATCATAACGTACTGAAATGCAAGTGAGTTTGTGTCTAGTTGAAGGTTCCGCTAAATGGCAGCCATCTTGTCTAAATTTAATAGAGACTAGTCAGTACGTAACAAAGAAACTGCCTCCAAGACACTTTGTCATCATAACGTACTGAAATGCAAGTGAGTTTGTGTCTAGTTGAAGGTTCCGCTAAATGGCAGCCATCTTGTCTAAATTTAATAGCGATTATGGCAGCCATCTTGTCTAAATTTAATAGCGACTAGTCAGTACGTAACAAAGAAACTGCTTTCGAGACATTTTGCCATCATAACGTACTGAAATGCAAGTGAGTTTGTGTCTAGTTGAAGGTTCCGCTAAATGGCAGCCATCTTGTCTAAATTTAATAGCGACTAGTCAGTACGTAACAATGGAACTGCCTCCGAGACACTTTGCCATCATAACGACTGAAATGCAAGTGAGTTTGTGTCTAGTTGAAGGTTCCGCTAAATGGCAGCCATCTTGTCTAAATTTAATAGAGACTAGTCAGTACTTAACAAAGTATCTGCCTCCGAGACACATTGCCATCATAACGTACTGAAATGCAAGAGAGTGTGTGTCTAGTTGAAGGTTCCTCTAAATGGCAGCCATCTTGTCTAAAATTAATAGAGACTAGTCAGTATGTAACAAAGAAACTGCCTCCAAGACACTTTGTCATCATAACGTACTGAAATGCAAGTGAGTTTGTGTCTAGTTGAAGGTTCCGCTAAATGGCAGCCATCTTGTCTAAATTTAATAGAGACTAGTCAGTACGTAACAAAGAAACTGCCTCCAAGACACTTTGTCATCATAACGTACTGAAATGCAAGTGAGTTTGTGTCTAGTTGAAGGTTCCGCTAAATGGCAGCCATCTTGTCTAAATTTAATAGCGATTATGGCAGCCATCTTGTCTAAATTTAATAGCGACTAGTCAGTACGTAACAAAGAAACTGCTTTCGAGACATTTTGCCATCATAACGTACTGAAATGCAAGTGAGTTTGTGTCTAGTTGAAGGTTCCGCTAAATGGCAGCCATCTTGTCTAAATTTAATAGCGACTAGTCAGTACGTAACAATGGAACTGCCTCCGAGACACTTTGCCATCATAACGACTGAAATGCAAGTGAGTTTGTGTCTAGTTGAAGGTTCCGCTAAATGGCAGCCATCTTGTCTAAATTTAATAGAGACTAGTCAGTACTTAACAAAGTATCTGCCTCCGAGACACATTGCCATCATAACGTACTGAAATGCAAGAGAGTGTGTGTCTAGTTGAAGGTTCCTCTAAATGGCAGCCATCTTGTCTAAAATTAATAGAGACTAGTCAGTATGTAACAAAGAAACTGCCTCCGAGATACTTTGCCATCATAACGTACTGAAAAGCAAATGAGTTTGTGTCTAGTTGAAGGTTCCGCTAAATGGCAGCCATCTTGTCTAAATTTAATAGAGACTAGTCAGTACGTAACAAAGAAACTGCCTCCAAGACACTTTGTCATCATAACGTACTGAAATGCAAGTGAGTTTGTGTCTAGTTGAAGGTTCCGCTAAATGGCAGCCATCTTGTCTAAATTTAATAGCGATTAGTCAGTACGTAACAAAGAAACTGCCTCCGAGACACTTTGCCATCATAACGTACTGAAATGCAAGTGAGTTTGTGTCTAGTTGAAGGTTCCGCTAAATGGCAGCCATCTTGTCTAAATATAATAGAGACTAGTCAGTATGTAACAAAGAAACTGCCTCCGAGATACTTTGCCATCATAACGTACTGAAATGCAAGTGAGTTTGTGTCTAGTTGAAGGTTCCGCTAAATGGCAGCCATCTTGTCTAAATTTAATAGCGACTAGTCAGTACGTAACAAAGAAACTGCCTCCGAGACACTTTGCCATCATAACGTACTGAAATGCAAGTGAGTTTGTGTCTAGTTGAAGGTTCCGCTAAATGGCAGCCATCTTGTCTAAATTTAATAGCGACTAGTCAGTACGTAACAAAGGAACTGCCTCCGAGACACTTTGCCATCATAACGACTGAAATGCAAGTGAGTTTGTGTCTAGTTGAAGGTTCCGCTAAATGGCAGCCATCTTGTCTAAATTTAATAGAGACTAGTCAGTACTTAACAAAGAATCTGCCTCCGAGACACATTGCCATCATAACGTACTGAAATGCAAGAGAGTTTGTGTCTAGTTGAAGGTTCCGCTAAATGGCAGCCATCTTGTCTAAAATTAATAGCGACTAGTCACTACGTAGCAAAGAATCTGCCTCCGAGACACTTTGCCATCATAACGACTGAAATGCAAGTGAGTTTGTGTCTAGTTGAAGTTTCCGCTTAATGGCAGCCATCTTGTCTAAATTTAATAGCGACTAGTCACTACGTAACAAAGAATCTGCCTCCGAGACACTTTCACATTGAGTAAAGTATGAAACATAAATTAGTATTGCAACCAACAAAATTAATTTCCCAATTATAAAAATACTGTATATAGTATAGCCCTCAAAGTAAAAAAATAAATAAAAATAAATCACAATCATTATTTGTCACTCACATTACCTGTTGACACTGCACAAGACGGAATCAGCACATCATTGAACACAATAAATAATTTAAGTTTAATTTTAAAAAAAGGTGGGTTTATATGACACTTATAGGTTAGTGGCAATTTTAAGAGCTTTCAAACAACAGAAATATTATTTATGCCATGCATGGCATGCCGTATACAGCAAGCTTTCGTACATTATCGTTTATCTGCGGCTGCTACGGCATGATTCCGGTAGTAATTTTCGACCATATGTGACAGCACCTTTACAATCCAAGGCAAATGTACTGTCTAGGCATAGGGATTGCATTATATGCAGGTAGAAGAAGAACCTTGAAACCATTGTATCGTTCATCAGCATATTTATAAATATGATATGCATACAGCATATATTATATTATGTATGCATGCTTATTTTAGATACTGTACTGTACAGTATGGCATACCGTGTGCATACTGCTATAATATAGTGTTAAAATAATTGTAATAGACTATTTATTTATGATAAAAATTATTGTATGCACATTAAGGTAGAGATAACGCCGAACAGCTGATCGACGTAATGCCCTTTGATTAACATGTAAACCTTGGCAAATTGACAAAAATTCTGAATTTTTTTTTGAGAGGCAGATATTAGTGCCTAAAAGCCATAGAAAAAATTCCAACACGATTTAACGAGCCGATTTTTTTTAATTAATTTTTTTAATTTTCTGCATAGGGCTTTCCCATGGAGAGCCAATCTAAAAAATTAATTTAAAAAAATCGGCTCGTTAAATGTTTTGGAAACTTTTGCTATGGCTTTTAGGCCATGGCATCTTACTGTCAAAAAAATTTCAGAATTTTTGTCAATTTGCTTAGGTTTACATGTTAATCAAAGGGCATTACGTCAATCAGCTGTTCGGCGTTATCTCTACCTTAAGCTAAATGGGAACTGAAAAACTTGAAATCAGTCAATGACACCTATGCATAGAAGGAAAAATTTAATTTATTTTCAAACATCATTGCTGTAATTTTCTCGTTAATATACGCTTGGGAACTTTGCTATATAAACAATATGGTATTATACATACCCGGTATTTCCATATAGAATGATGCTGACGATTGGAAATTCAATTTTAAGAAACTTACAGAACAGATAGTCCACTCGAGGTCCACTCGTTTGCAGATATCAGACATAAACAAAACAAATCGTGGTTCAGAAAAACACAATTTTAACCAAGGACGCAATATATGACATACATACACTAAAACATACCTTATTCTCACAGTTCGTTATGTATTTTCATTAAATATATCATACAAAACATCGTAACACAGATTTAATTGCAGTTATTAACGAAAATTTGGCACCGACATCACTTCTTCTTCGCCGCCATTAGAAAATAAAAAAATCATATCGATTATCGATCGTTATCGATCAACGATCAACGGTCGGTGCTAAATTTTGATTGGCTTACAATTTTGAACTTGTCCAATCAGAAACGATAAGAAATATTTTTTACAAGGCGCACGGAATGTTTGAAAAAGTTATGTCAGAAAATAGTTTAATTCTTTAATTGCATTATTTAAACGAAATGAAATCATTTCACCTTTCAAGTGATATTCATAGTGTTTTATGGTGGAAAAAGTTTATTATAATTGTTTAATAAGAGTTAATTTAGTGCACTTTATTGTTTAAATATATATTATACATCATGGGACTCGATCGATCACCTCATAAAATTATATATATGATAGATCCCACCCAAGAATAGCATGCATAAATTAATTCCATATTTTAATTACTCTAATCCCATAAGCACACGCTTAAACAGGCATGGATTCAGAAAAAAAATCGGGGGGGGGGGGCTGCCTCCGCATAAGATCATTGTTAAAAAAAATTGGAATGGGAAAAATGATTTTATATAATATATATTATTATACTGTATATTATATATATGTTGCACATGTGTGTTAAATCCAAAAATGGGGGGGGGGGGGGCAGCTCCCCTCCACCAATAGAAGAATAGCCCTGCCCTCCCCCTATAGCTGATCCACACCTGCGCTTATAATTTTCATTAACGACAAATTTAAAAAAAGTGACATAATTTATGATTATAATATCTTTATAATTTATATTATTTAAATACGATAGATTACAATGAACATGCAATGATATCAGTAGAAAATAAATTTAAAGAAAAAATTTTTTTTTTACATATATATTTATAATTCGTTTTAGAGAGGGATGAAGCTTAAAGTAGAGTAAAGGCGAATTCAGATGGTGACAACGCGGGGCTATGCGACGCGATTTTGTCACACAAGCTGTGAAATCCTATGCGGAAGCGAATTCGACATTGCGGCGGCGAATATATCGCATTAATTTTTATACTTTTTTTTTTAATCCCCAAATATGGCCGGCCGCCAATGGATTTTACAGCAAGTGCGCATTATTCGCTTCGCGTCGCAGGTTGGAAATCGCCATGTGGATCCACCTTAGGCGATTTCATTTTTTTTTTTTAATTTCATTTTCTAAAAATTTAACTCGCCCTCTATTGAGAAATAAAAACCAAAAAATTCCATCTCAAATAAGCCTCACCACAAAAAATTCCAAAAGTTAGTGTTTCGGAGGCCTTTAACATGCATCCTAGCTTATGGAAGAGCTTTTTACTACAACATCGTCTGAAATATGGTGCCAATTAAAAAATCCGTACATATAGAATCTTTGATGAATTCTTTAATGGATTTTCAAATAAAACAATTTTTTATGGAGCCGTTTTTCCGGAAAAAAATCCTGAAAATCCTTATGGGAATAATTAACTCGCATAAATTTTAATACATCTTTTCGGAAAAACGGCTCCGTAAATAAATAAAATTATTTGTAAATCCATTAAAGAATTCATAATAGATTACGTACGCATTTTTTGGTTGATACCATATAGTAGACGAAGTTGGAGTAAAAAGCTGTTTTTTGTTCCAGAAGGAATGCATATATAATATGTCAACGGCCTCCGAAACACCAACTTTGGGAATTTTTTGTGGTGAAGCTATTTGAGATGGAATTTTTTGGTTTTCATATTTCTCAATAGAAGGCAGGTTAAACTATTTTTAGAAAAAAAAAAAAATAATTCCAAAAAATGAAATCGCTCATACTCTACTTCAAGCTAATTGAAAGTTATAACTTTCTATACTAGATACTAATAATATATTATATAATAAGTTTTATTGTGCCATGCTAATTAATATGCTATATGAAATAATTAATATGATGATGAAGGGACACAATGTAGTATTGACCACAATTTTTTTTATTGCAAAAATGGATAAAGCTAGCGTGCAAATTTATGCTACCTTGATATTTTCAGATTTTTTAGAGTCCGGGAACTATTTTTAAAAAATTGTTGACAGTTGTTTTCGTGACGTGACTAGACGCGGCTCCTTAAGAAAAAGATAGGACTTGTCGCCGCGTGACGTCACAAAAAGGACTTTCAATAATTTGTTAAAAATACATCCCGGGCTCTAAAAAATAAAAAAAAAAATCAGGGTAGCATAACTTTGCACCCTCTATCCATTTCTGCAATAAAAAAATTGAGGTCGATATCCCATTTTAGGTATTTATAATATTATTATACTGTATATTTAATTTCAAAGAAAATGGTTTTAAATTTTGTCTGGACATCATATAAGCGGCGTGTATTTAAAGTTAACTAATTTTAGAATAGTGAATGCTAATTAGAATAATTATTGTATACGGTTGCTGTTGTGATTGGCTATTGATGACATCATGGTTGTCCCATCAGGTTGTACCACCCTAATTCAGATTTATTAAATATATATTTTTTTAAATTAGTTCCTGTACTCCAAAAATCTGAAAAAAATCAGCAAAGCATAATTTTATGTATAAATTTTTGTAATTATGAAATAAAAAAATCCAACCATTATTGTATATTATATTAAAAGAATATCTTTAGTAGCTTAAAATATGTATCATTTCATGAGAAGAAATTTTATGTCCCATGAATAATTAACCCCCAGGTGCAGTTACAGGACATTCGGATTATCGGGATAATTATAATAAAAATTAACCTCAATTGTGCTCAAAAAGTCAATAGACTCATGCTTAATCAATATATATAATATATATGATGACATATAAATATTTACAATTTCCGACAATTAATGCCCCGTGTGTGTGTCCTCCAGAGACACCTGCATGCGGGATATTCAATGATATTTAACAAATTAATTTATTTTTATTTAGGATTAAATTAAATGTTTTAAAATAACATAATTTAACCATATTAAAAAAAAATACTAATGTCCCATGAGTGCACCTGCGGGGCATACATGGGATACTCCCTAATGTATCCCTGCAAGACACGTAAGGGACATTTGATATAAAAGTTCAATAAAATGGAGTATCGACCTCAATTTTTTTTATTGGAGAAATGGATAGAGGGTTGCTACTCTGATTTTTTTCAGATTTTCTAGAGACCGCAGGAACTATTTTTTAAAAATTATTGAATGACCTTTTTTTGACGTCACGAGGTGGCAAGTCCTATTTTTTTTTAAGGAGCGGCGTCTCGTGACGTCACGAAAAGGACTTTCAATAATTTTTTAAAAATAGTTCCCGGTCTGTAAAAAATCAGGGAACCCTCTCTGCAATAAAAAAATTGAGGTCGATACTCCATTGTGATTTTGTCTCCTATATGTCTCTCCTACATCCTACGTAAAGCAATTCCAGATATTCACGGGGCATTTCTCGCGGAACGTTCGCTCGGCTGTGTCGCGGGGATACCCATGCGGTCCCTGGGTATATGTATAAAACACTATTTTTTTTCCCATCTGTCTGCCGTTGCATATAAAATATATATTATATATTTTTTATTTTTAGCATATCTTAATTTTTTGCAAATTGTTCCATATCTATTATATATAGTGAATTTAAACAGTTATTAAAGTAGAGTGAGCGATTTCATTTTTTTGAATATTTTATTTTTCTCAACAGAGGACAAGTTAAACTATAGTTTAACTTGTCCTCTGTTGAGAAATGAAAACCAAAAAATTCCATCTCAAATAGCTTCACCACAAAAAAATCCCAAAGTTGGTGTTTCGGAGGCCTTTAACATGCATCCTTATGGAACAGAAAGCCGCTTTTTACTCCAACTTCGTCTGAACTATGGTACCAATTAAAAAATACGTACGTAATCTATGATGAATTCTTTAATGGATTTTCAAATAATAAAAAAAAAATTTCGGAGTGGTTTTTCCGGAAAAAATCTTGAAAATCTTTATGGGAATTAACCCGCAAAAATTTCAATATTTTGTTTCGGAAAAAGGGCAATGTAAAATTTTTTTTTTACATGGAAATCCATTAAAGAATTCATCATAGATTATATACGTACGTATTTTTTAATTGGTTCCATAGTTCAGACGAAGTTGGAGTAAAACGCTGTTTTCTGTTCCATAAGGATGCATGTTAAGGCCTCCGAAACACCAACTTTGGGAATTTTTTGTGGTGAAGCTTTTTGAGATGGAATTTTTTGGTTTTCATTTCTCAATAGAAGGCAGGTTAAACTATTTTAAGAAAATAAAATATTCCAAAAAATTAAATCGCTCACTCTACTTTAATTACCACAATTTAAAGGAGTAAATTGTCTCTCTCATTCTCATTGCTAAATTTCTTGTAAAGTTTTTTTTTTCATAAGGGTTTCTTTTGGCTGGAACTGTAATATAAAAACAACCCATCGATCATTGCTGTGGTTGTGGCGAATTTTTAGTTGAGTATTGATGCAAAAGAGTTTTTTATGTTGGAAGTAAACCAGTCCATCATTGCTGTGGTTTTAGCAAATTTTTAGTTGAGTGTTGTTGCAAAAGAGTTGCTTTTTGTTGTAACTAAAATAATCCATCATTGCTGTGGTTTTGGCGAATTTTTAGTTGAGTGTTGTTGCAAAAGAGTTGCTTTTTGTTGTAACTAAAATAATCCATCATTGCTGTGGTTTTGGCGATTTTTTAGTTGAGTGTTGTTGCAAAAGAGTTGCTTTTTGTTGGAATTAATAGATCCCATCATTGCTGTGGCTTTGGTGAATTTTTAGTTAAGTGTTGTTGTAAAAGGGTTGTTTTTTGTTGGCAATGACATGGTCTCCTATTGCTACAATTTATAGTTGAGTTTTGTTGCAAGAGTGTTGCCTTTTGTTGAGACAAATATGGCCCTACCTTTGTTGAATTCTGTTATATAACATTGCATTTCTCTATTCAACACTTTGGTTGACATGCATTGGGTTATATTGTTTTTAAATTTAAATCTGCAGTTAGAAGAAGATAAAATCCTTTGAAGAAGAGGACTCAGAAGTTAAGTTAATTGAAGTTGCTTTGAATCGATTTTTAAATGCCATTTTTCTATTGAATCGAGTTGCTGTAAGTTAGAAAAATGCTTTGTTTGTCAAAGTTTAATTATGTTGGATGCTTCAAAGTTAATATGGGATATATTATGTTAATTTCCATTGTGGGAAAGTACATTTATAATTGGTTACAATGAGTTATTTTTATTTTCGTTAATCTGATCAGAGATACATTGCGTTGTAATGAGTTGTACGATTCAAGTTGTAGAGAGTTAAAAAATTGTCCTCCAACTGTTTTAGTTATAATGAATTTGAATATGTTATGCATAAAAATCAAGCTTGGAGAATATTCTGCTCAGAGTTTGAATGAGTTAAAATTCTAGAGAAAAAGCAACCAAAGTCAGCTATATTTTAGTGTGGGAAGATAAAGCAGTATACGTGTGTCATATACATGACATGCATTCACCCCTGCTTGCAGCTATTGTGGGTATGATATCTCACCACGATGGCTGGTCTGCTTGTGGCCGACTCCCTCGATATCCCCTCCCTGAACCTCCCAACACTCTGAGCCTCCACCAGCCCAGAGTCCAGCAAATTCTACTCCCTCACCGTTCTTCTCAAAAAGGAATATTTGCCCATACATTTTTGCTGCCCTCGTCCTCCAACTTCCAGTCATAGTCCTTTTTGCCTCTGTAACGCCCTTAAAATATTTGCAGAAGTATAATATGCATACCTGAGTATGAATTATCCTGAACAAAAGTCTTGACATAACTTGTCCTGTTTCAGATCCCTATCACGCTACACAAGGAGTCTGGCGTTGACTCGGAGGGTCGCGAGGTTCTCAAATGTGGCTTCCGGATTGGAGGAGGAATAGACCAAGACTTTCAGAAAAGTCCACAAGGATATACAGATAATGTGAGTCAAATTTATAACTTTTCAACAATATTTTTTAAATGTCACCAGCAGCTAGAGCTAGATGCACATTCAGATCTGCAAATCAGGGCTAATTCTCTGTCAAACAATATTCAACAGGATTAGCCCTGCTGTAAAGGTAAATAAAGCAGTACACCCATTCAGACTGGCCCATCTGTTTATAAATACTCAAAAACTGCTAAGGCCTGCCGCCGTAGCAAAATCAAGGTCTTCTTGATTTCTTTATGGAGCTACGTGTGCTACGTACGGTGTCCCTACAGCATGAATGCCATAGCAATGGACAACATACATGAAAAATTTTATTGCAGAAATGAATAGAGGGTACCAAATTATGCTACTCTGAATTTTTCAGATTTTTTGGAGCCGACCCAGAACTATTTTTAAATAATTATTGAAAGTGCAGCCACACCCCCTGGAGGCGTCAATAGGCGTCCAGGCACTATCCTTTTTATTAAGGATTCAGGGGTGCCAACTGAAATCACAGAACTTTCAATAATTATTTAAAAATAGTTCCGGGTCTCAAAAAAAAAAAAAAAAAAAAATGAAAAATTTCAGAGTAGCATAATTTGGTACCCTCTATTCATTTCTGTAATAATTTTTTTTCATACATATATGTTGTCCATTTCCGAGTACAGTATGTGAACGAGGCTTCGGCCAGTTAAATTTTATTTTTGAACCATTGCATGCTCATACCACAGGCATAAATATTTTACAATCAACAGTATTATTTAGTTTAAATGTTTATGTGTTTTTTATTGTCTAGTAAAAATGAAAAAATTAAGTTTTAATACTTTTCATAAGTGTTAGTTACTTTTTGTGTACAACTTTTGCAAATAAAATTAGATGTCAAGGGAAGAAGTTGTTTGCAGCTCTAGCCAACATGTAAAATTGTCAATTGTTACTCTTATTACGTTCTACATAAATCAGGGACCGGATGCACGCGTTTTTTTCGTGCATCCGAGATGCGCATCCGGATGCAAATTAATTTTTCGTGCATCCATGGATGCGCATCCGGATGCAAATTTATTTTTCATGCATCTGGGATGCGCATCCGGATGCAAATTTATTTTCCATGCATCTGAGATGCGCATCCGGATGCATTAATTTTTTCCCGTGCATCTGGGATGCACGGATGCGAATGCTAGCCCATTTTTGCGCATCCGTGTGCATCTTGCATCTGCATCCGCATCCGATCTTTGGTTTTTATAATACACTTTGTTTCTTGTAATTTTTAAACGACAAGTGGCAAATAAAGTTAAAAAATATGCCTCGTGTTAAAGATTTATTTAGAGGCAATTAGCAAAAAACCTGATAAAAAAGAGAAAAAAGGTGTTAAATGGATGCAAATTTATTTTTCGTGCATCCGTGGATGCGCATCCGGATGCAAATTTATTTTTCATGCATCTGGGATGCGCATCCGGATGCATTCATTTTTCCCCGTGCATCTGGGATGCGCATCCGGATGCATTCATTTTTTCCTGTGCATCTGGGATACACGGATGCGGATGCAAGCCCATTTTTGCGCATCCGTGTGCATCTTGCATCTGCATCCGCATCCGCATCCGATCCCTGACATAAATATTTAACAGAGAGGTGCTGACTCTGTGTCAATGTTGCAGGGGATATATGTAACGGAAGTCCATGATGAAAGTCCTGCAGCAAAGGCTGGCCTGCGAATGCACGACAAAATACTGCAGGTGAGTGTGGTGATAATTTATATCAAAGGTAAATTATTAACAACTAACCAAGTAAGATATAGCTGCAGAGATATCAGAGCATTGTTCATAGTCTGCTTGTAACGAATGGAGTATCAACCTCAATTTTTGTTATTGCAGAAATGGTAAGAGGGTGAAAAGTTAATGCTACCCTGATTTTTTTCAGATTTTTTAGAGCCCGGGAACTATTTGTAAAAAATTATTGAAAGTCCTTTATGTGACGTCATGCGGCGGCAAGTCTTATCTTTTTCTTGAGCTCGTGACGTCACAAAAAGAACTTTCAATAATTTTTTAAAAATAGTTCCCGGGCTCTAAAAAATCTGAAAAAAATCAGGGTAGCATAACTTTGCACCCTCTATCCATTTCTGCATTAAAAAAACAAATTAGGTCGATACTCCATTGTGGCTGGGACATTCAAAGATACTGTACTGATTCATTGATATTTTGATACTGTATACTGTACTGACTAAAGATGGCCAGAAATTTAAGTAAATACTACACTGTTATGTTAATATATTTGCTCGCAAATTGGGCAATTGAGTGGTGCTCATTTTTAGTCAAAAATAGGAGTAAAGATTTTAGTCATGGTGGAATGAATAATTCATTTTGAGAATCTACATTAACGATTAATCTCATTGTCAGTAACTTCAACATCATAATGTTGATTAAAAATTTCTGTCAGACGGGATTGAATGAAATAAAGTTTAAAAATTTGAGAATGTTCTGAAATTTAATTGCTTATGGTTTGGCCAAATTCAAGGAGGTGGTTTTCTCTCAACAGCTCCATTACGGTTTCCGTCCTCAATTTTCACAAAACTAATAAGACGAATCCACTTCTAAATTTGTATGCCACCAATTGATGGCAAGTTTAAAGTTTCCCACAAGTCTTATTGCTTTCAAGGGGTCTGATTTCGAGATCTTAATAAACTGAGATTTACAAATCTCTGTTACAAATAACAGAAAAGTAGTTGTATCTCATATTTATATTGCTCATGTCAAAGTTTTAAAAAATAACCTTTTCATGATTTACATTGGAAATATTACAACATTTTAATGAAAATTTTTTATGTTAACGTTAATTTATATAGCGGTTACTGTTGTTGATTATTTCCATAAAATAATTTATTTTATGGTCATTGTTGCAGTGTAATGGCTACGACTTCACGATGGTGACGCACAAGAAGGCGGTGGACTACATAAAGAAGCACCCCGTGTTGAACCTTCTAGTGGCACGTAAAGGCGTCACTTCCACCTAAGTCATCCCCTCCCCAACTCTCCAGCGGCAGCTAGCAACGCTCAGTCAGCCCTTCCGAACAAGTGTAATAAGTTAAATCTTCTTTGTGCATTGTTGTAATAGTTGTTACTTGGAGTCTGTAGTCGTTAATCAAGCTGGCTTAATTAACAATGTATCATATGACAGGTTGGATTGTTGAAGCTACTTGATGGTTCAATTTGATAATTTATTTTTCCTCCTTGTGACAAATTATTTAGCACTGCACATAGTAGATTGAGTGGTAATTAGGATCTCAAATTTTTCTAGAAAAAACATTTTTTTTTCAAACTTCTCGGTTAATTTTTTGGAATTTAGATATTGTGTGTGTGTGTGTTGTAAAATTTTATATGTAAAATTTAAGGTAATGCTATCATATATGGTATAAGTTTTTTTATATTTCAATTTTTTTTAACAAAACAACTGCTACATGTTTATGTAGTTTCGCTATATTTATACATTCCTCAATTATTTATTGTGTATAATCGCTATAATTATATATATATTATATATGCACATGAATATTTTCCTTATTCCACTTTTTGTACATTTTTTACCTTGAAATTTGCAGCTACTGTATTTTTTTTATATATTTTTTTTTTAATAATTTTAAGTTAAAAAAGTAAATAAATAATAATCCATATTTGATTGACAAAAAGTTTGAGAGTTCAGTGTGTAATGAAAATGATACTGATACATTAACTTGATGGAATTACGTAATATTTTTAAAATCCTTTATTGTAAAGGCACAAATTACTTTTAAGTTTATAATTTATGCAAATTTAAAGTAAGGATTTTGATTATAATAAAAATAATAAATGTTCTATTCTTGTAATAGTATGTTGTAGTCATATTATTTCATTGCAAGAAGCACTTCCACCAAAGTCTAATGTAATATTATACTGTATATCACAATTTAAATCAATAAAACTTTCAGCTTATTGTGATGATCAATATATAGCATTTTAAGCGGGTATGTTGAGCTTATTTTTGGAAACAATTGTTCAAACTATAAAGCAAACATTGTAATTTTTAAGCTCCAGTTATTTTTAATTAAAAAGTTATTAGAACTAATTAATACATTTTTGTTCTATCAATGTTTGATATTGATATTTAAACAACAAAAATTATAACCTGTGCCAATCAATTGTCATTTTTGTTATTTTCTTATGAAAAAATTATATATAATAACAAATGGCTAATTTATTTATATGTTGTAAACATTATATAAATGCTAATAAAATTATCTGTGTAATAATAATCATAGTTGTTATTAATTATGACTTCATAATATTAAGTTCATAGCAAAGAAAATACTTAAAGTCTTATTGTTTACAAAAATGTTTCATAATATAACCTTATTAAAAACTTTAAATTATATAATTAATGAACATAATATACAATGATTTAAAAAAATATGTAAAAATAAATATGCTATATATTAATGAATTTATTGTATTAATATTAGTAATTGGATTTTGATCCATTTTATTCTTATTGGATGATATATGTGATGTTTTTTAAAAAAAGAAATTTAAAAACACCTAATAATTTATAATGGGTTATTACTTTCAGGGAATAAAAAAGCACAGAATATTTTTCAAATTTTATAGAAAAAATATAAAATTATGTACATAAATAATATTATAATCCATTAAATAAAAACACAACATATATAATTGGGCTTTTGCCTTCATATATATAATATATATTAATTATAAATTAAGTTTTGTAAGAAAATAAAACATGAAGAGCAATATTGAGCTTAATTGTAATTATTTTAATACTGTGATGGGATGAATTTGGTCATGGTTGTTTGTATTAACGGAAGTAGCCTCCATGTTTAACCACCTTGATGATGCGGCTGCCTCCGTGGCCACCTCCACTGTACGAGCCACCTCCGAATCCTCCCTTACCGAAACTGCTACCCCCTCCGCTATACCCACCGTGACTAGGGCCTGCACTGTAGCTATGACTGGGGCCTGCACTGTATGGGCCGGTACTGATTGAGTGGCTTGAACCACTGCTGAATCCCCCTTTACCAAAACTGCTACTATATCCCCCGCTCCCCTTACCAAAACTGCCCCCGGAACTACCCCCAGAATTGTAGCCTCCCTTGCCACCACTAGGTAAAGGCTTGAATCCTCCTAATTGACCCTTGTAAGAACTACTGCCTCCAAATGATCCTGAACTCAAACCTCCATGAGAGCTGCCACCCCCTCCGAGACTATATGATGTACCTCCATTCCCACCTCCGAGACTGTATGAGCTGCCTCCATGGCCTCCACTGCTCCCCCCAAGACTGTATCCACCCCCACCTCCTCCAAGGCTGTATGAACTTCCCTTGTGCCCTCCCCCACTCCCTCCAAGGCTATATGTGCTTCCCTTGTGACCTCCTCCTCCCCCTCCAAGACTATATGAACTGCCCTTATGACCTCCTCCCCCTCCTAGGCTATATGAACTTCCCTTGAGCCCTCCTCCACCCCCTCCAAGGCTATACGAGCTTCCCTTGTGACCTCCCCCTCCAAGGCTATATGAGGCTCCACCGTGAGAACCGCCTCCGCCACCAATACTGTAAGAGCCTCCCACCTGTGAACTACCACTCCCATGTCCTTCACCTACACTTGAAGAACTGTCATCATCTTCCTCTACACTGTAAGAGGCTCCATGACTACCTACAACTCCTCCCAGACTATAAGTGCTTCCTCCAAGACCTCCACTGCTTCCCAGGCTGTATCCACCCCCCTGTCCGCCTCCTAGAGAACTTGCCCCATGAGAACCAGTGCTTACAAGGCTTGATGAACTGCCGTGTCCTCCTCCAATACTTAATGAGCTTCCCCCGTGTCCCCCAGAGCTTCCCCCATATCCCCCAGAGCTTCCCCCATATCCCCCAGAGCTTGCCCCATGTCCCCCAGAGCTTCCCCCATGTCCCCCAGAGCTTCCCAGGCTGTAAGATCCACCCCCATGTCCTCCCCCGAGGGAACTACCACCCCCAAGACTTAATGAACTACTTCCATGTCCAGCCCCAAAGTCGTAAGAGCTGGCACCTTGAGCACCGCTTGCCCCGCCAAAAGACCCCCCGCTGTATGAACTTCCACCTTGATCTCCACCCCCTCCAAGGCTGTACCCTCCTAGAGATTCACTGCTTCCATGGCCCCCTCCGCTGTACCCTCCTCCACTGCCACCAAGGTTATAACTTCCGAATGAACTCGCACCTTGACCTCCTCCGCCAAAATTGAAACCACTTAGCGAACTACCTCCAGCTGCACCAAAACTTCCGAGGCCTCCTGAATAAGAGTTTCCTCCACTTCCGAACCCGGCCCCAAAGGAGCTAGCACCACCCAGTCCACCACTATAGCTGCCTCCCAGCGAGCCGCCGCCATAGCTGTCTCCAAAATTAAATGAGCTGGCTCCTCCGTCACCCCCGGAATATGAGCCGCCGTTAAAGTCATTATCTTCAAGGCTGCTGTGCGAGTCGTCATCGCTCGCGCCGAGTCCTCCCGCGTACGAACCCCCTAGGCTGTACGAGTCTGTCGCCGCTGCAGCAGCACCGCCGTACGAGCCGGACGAGGCGCTGAATCCGCCTGAGCTTTTGCCGTAACCTGCAGGGAGACATGACATAATGGGTTAGTGATCAAGCATTCGGGGGGATTATAATTATAATACGGATTAATTATATATGTGTATATATTCTGCAGCGCAACCCAAAATAATTGAGTTGAGGCCTACTTTTAAAATTTATTTGATGACGTTTTATAAACTTGAAAATTCCTTTAAAATATTGTCTTATTTTTATATACTGCGTATATATATTTTTTGTTAATCAAAAAGATATTTTATATTATATATAATTAAGCTCGTCAATCATTGTCGATCTTTGTGCACTGTCCGTCAGGGCGCCAAGTAAGTAAAAGAAAAAAAAAATAGCTTGATAATTTTTCTTGCCTGAACGGTCCTGAACCAAAGTCACGGAAAATATGTATTATTTCTACGTAATAGTGAAGAATGTAATTATAATTCTTCGTCACTATTTATAATTTTTACTCACCTCCATGCGCTGCAGCCGCGGGAGGTTCCGCCAGAGCGCGCGCCGTCAGCAGCAGCAAGCACGCGACGACCTGCGGGCACAACATATCTTAGATTTATTTCGTCTCGTAAAACACGAGTAAAAATAAATAAAAAAATTAAATGAAGAAAAACGTATGTAATTAAGGGTAAGATAACGCCACCAATGTTAAAAAAAAAAAACTCACATAAAAATTATGAAAAAAAAATTAAAATGTTCTCCTCTACACCCCCTATCAGTATAGCTAAAATATCAAGTTTACAAATACGATCTAGTTTTTGAGTTATGAATTTTTTAAGTTGACTAATTTAACATGGAATTTCCATTTCTCCATGTTAAAGTAGTCAACTTAAACTTAAATTAAATTAGCTTAAATTCATAACTCAAAAACTATAGATCGTATTTGTATACCTGATATTTTAGCTAGTGATAGGGGGTGTAGAGGAGAACATTTTAAATTTTTTTCATAATTTTTATGTGAGGGATTTTTTTTAACATTGGTGGCGTTATCTTAATGTCGATCATGATCATCACGACTCATATCAGTCATATCAGCCATCACGTTTATGTGCTAATCATAGTTTCGGATACATTTTTCTTCACGTAAAACTTTTTTGATTTATGTTCTTTTAAGGGTAAGATAACACGAACAATCGATTGTTGTAGTCCCATTTGATTAACATGTAAACCTTAGCAACCTCTTAATAATTCTGATTTTTTTTTGAGAGACAGTTCTTGGCACCAAAAAAATATGGAAAAAATTTCAAAATAATCGGACGATCCAATTTTTTTAAATTAATTTCTTAGTTTAGGTCTCCATGGGAAAACCCTATATATACTGAAAATTTAAAAAATTCATTTAAAAAAATTGGATCGTCCGATTGTTTTGAAATTTTTTCCACATTTTTTTGGTGCTAAGAACTGTCTCTAAAAAAAAATTCAGAATTATTATGAGGTTGCTAAGGTTTACATGTTGATCAAATGGGACTACAACAATCGATTGTTCGTGTTATCTTACCCTTAAAGTTTCATGGCAGAATTTAAAATAATATTTTATTATCAAGTTTTAATATGCACGAAAAGATATTGATGAGTATTATATTAGAATACTCCTAGCTCGTACTCATCATGCATATATATATATATATATATATATATATATATATATATATATATATATATATATATATATAAGTATAATAATTAACAAAAAGTAAAAAATTATCTCATTAATTTTTAAATAGCCATACATGCAGGCATGAATAAAATTTTAAATTTATAAAGGAACAGCAATACAACCATATTATAATAAACCATCGATAGTTAAAGCAACACATAAAGTTCTGATTGATTTTTAATATTAATTTTTACCTTGTTATGTAAAATCTTTGTTTGAAAATAAATAAAAAATTGTTAATTGCGTCAGTAAAATTTTTTAATTGATTCGATCGTATATATATGAGTAGCAATAAGTGTAATTTAATTGTATATTTAAATAATTAACGCTCGATATAATTATAATTTATAACGTTTACCGAATTCGTTGTATTATTTTAATGACATTGAACTAGTTTAATAATATTTATTTATAATATTATATATTTTTCGAAACAATTAAATGAAAAAGTAAACACTTAAAAACATTATATAATTATGTGTGTAAGATGTTTGAAGTCACACAATGAAATATGTGTTTTTAGGCTGTCACTCATTAATAATTTTGACAATTTTTAAAAATTATTACATTAATTGAATTTCGCTAGTTTATTTTACAGCAATTTAATCAAGCAACACTATAAGTACATATTATACGTATATAATAATTATATTAATAGTCGACGAAGTATATAAAACTGGATTATTAGCACGTCCCACTTCACTGGTAGCAGCACACACAGTATATAATAATAATATCCACGGCTCCTTATACACTGTTGGTACGTACCTTATTCATGGCGGGTTAACAAGTAAATGTAATGAGGTAAACACCGCGGACTGCTTTTATAGCACAGTAGTCTCTCTCACCTTATGAGGGGTATCCCTCTCTTTTTTTGATCGCGATCCTCAACGTGAGAAAGTTCCGGAGCGATGCATCGTCTGCAACCCTCTCTCTATACATGACCAAACAAACTTTCCATCAGCTGGCTCCATAACCCACCCCGGTGTCCAAAAATCTCATCAGTGAAATAATGTTCAGCAAGCGTGGCCATTATATTGTTATATACTTTTGAAATCATTTTTCTGATGTATTTGAGCTACTTAAAGCATTGTATATTTCTCTTTAAATTTGATTGTTTGTGTACCTTGCTGATAATGCTTACATGTATTATCATGTATGGGAAGTTATAACATGAGTATAAATGTAATTATGAATGGGTCATTAACTAAAATAGAAAATTGTATTGTTAGTTTTTTTGTTTCAAGTAAATGTGTTGTAACAAGTTTGAAAATGTCAAAAAGTATGACCTTTTATTTTTTGTATTAATTTAATTAATAATTATCATAACATTCACAATTTTATTTTCTTAAAATTTGTGTAAATTTAATTTACAATTTTTTTTAATTAATTTTATTATAATTTAAAAAGTTCCCATAAAAATAAAAGAAAAAAAGGAAGTTGGTTCCATTTGAAATAAGTTTAACAGTAATGAATTTATTTGAAGAAAAAATAATTAATCAATTAATATTCAAAAAGCGTTCTAATTTTAATAATATAAATAATTTATATTGTTGTCGGTTTTTGTTGTCATTAATTATTTGTCACAATGATTAATAAATTATAATACAATAAAGTTTAATTACTCGAAGCAATTAATTTTTAATAAGATTATAATAATTAACCTAGGATCAGTAGGATTGATGCGGTTGATCGTAAATGTTCAGTTAAAATGCATTCATAAAAACATTGATTGTCAAGGTCAATAAATAAATTTGGTTTTATTTCTCGTCATACATATATTTATGCTACAAATTCTGGGAATTAAAAAGAAGGAATAATATGATTATAAATTTCTGTGATAAAAGTGACAAAACGGAAACGGATATATATAATATATATTATATTCCTTCCTGCTTCATAATCATCTAAAACTGGTAAGGAAAAAGCAGATAAGATTATTACTCCTAGGTTGTCTTTTTTTTTTTTTTTTTTTTTTTGTTCGCTTGCTCCAGATATGATTTCATTTTCAAGTGACGTAAGCGCATGACGCGGATGCAACTAACCACGCCCCCTCCACATGCAAGCAATGCAACTACAGATGCATCAACTGCATTCCGGTGTACGACCTTTAATTATCGAGATTTTGAGTCCATAGAAACCACCAAAGCATGAAAATAGAGAGAGCGAAATTATCACGCCTGTATATATGATATATATAGTGTTCATTACTTTAATAACATGATATTGGTTATTAAATTAAATTAATGTGTAACAGTTAACTCAAGTAGTACAGCTTGAATATTTCACGCTGGCACGAAAACAAATGTGTTGTCATCGATATAATATATCAAAAGGAGTTTTCAATTCGTTTTCTTCTTGCAGTATTATTATTTGATATTATTATGATATTTTGCATTAAAAAATTTAAAACTATTTTTTTTTATAATTTTTATGGAAAATTTAAGCAATTAAATAATATAGTGGGTACTTAATAATTAAGCAATAAAACATTCATTAAAGAATTAAACTTAATTAATTGAACAATAGTAAAATCAACATATAATAACAATATATTAATACATGCTGATTAATACATGCATATAGATGATGTAGAAAAAAGACATAACAAAAATGGGGGAGAAAAGTGTAAAACAAACATTGCTCCAAAATTTTTTACGAAAATTGTAATCCTTAGTTAACCACCCAGCAATGTATTTACGCGAAAAAAAAAAAAAAAAAAAAAAAAAAGTGAGGAAAAAAAACTTTTTATTTATCATGTGATTTTAATAGCGGGTCGTTTCGACCTCCCCTCCCCCCCTTTCCCTGGGAATAGCATGTGGTAAAAAATCCCTTGGTAATGCTAGGGTTAATTAATAGATATTATGGGGTAGTTCAATATTAATTAATAGACAATAATGGTTGCATTTTTTTATTTCATAATTAGAAAATATACATTAAATTAAGCTTTTCTGAATTTTTTCAGATTTTTTGGAGTGCAGGAACTAATTTAAAAAAAATATTTAAAATACCTGAATTTGGGTGGTACACCTGATGGGACAACCGTGACGTCATCGACAGCCAATCACAGCAGCCGTGACATCATCAACAGCCAATCACAGCACGACAAATGACGTCACGGTTGTCCCATCAGGTGTACCACCCAAATTCAGGTATTTTAAATATTTTTTTAAAATTAGTTCCCGCACTCCAAAAAATCCGAAAAAATTCAGAAAAGCATAATTTTAGGTATATTTTCTAATTATGAAATAAAAAAATGCAACCATTATTGTCTATTATATACTGCCAATGCGAAATTACAATTTTCGGGGCTGGGGGCATATCTTATTTTCAGTCCGGGCGTGATTACTTCTATAAATTGTATAACAGTCGAATTAATTAGTTAATTACATATTTTTTATAACACAGAGAAATCTTGATAATATTAAATAACGAGACTTTTCATCGTGTAGAGTGTAGATAATAAAAATATTATTTTCAACAAAATGTAATTATAAAAAAAAGGAAAAAATTTTGTTGAATAAAACCACTAACTATTAACTGTACAAGTTTTCTCCACATATAATTACTAATGTGTATTTTTAACTAATTCTTTATACATATTTCCATCATATCATTAAAAAAAAAAAAAAAAAAAAAAATCAAATTCCACATGACCAATTCTTATAAAGAAACTTTCAGCATTACTCATCATTAATAATTTTATTAAAATAAAGAAACTACAAAATAATATTCCAACATCAAGGTTTCATTTTAAACTTGAACTTGGTAACAAATATTAGCATGATAACAAAAAAAGTAACATAAATATATAAATTTACACAAGGTAATGAAATGAGATTTCAATTTAACACCATCATGACTACAATACTAAAATATTTTTATTTAGTGTCAAATATAATAAAATACATATTATAATGTCAGCCTAATTAAATATTTTGACTTCTCATTGAGTCGTGCTGGTTCGCCATCTGGACACCGTACTAGCGGGTCAGCGGGCCGCCGATGACCCGAGCGGACGGAGGAGAAAGCGTGAGGTATGACGCCATGCGCGTGCACTGCTGGATGACCGTGATCATGGCCGTGGTGCAGTCTTGGGGAGATGAGTCAGGTCTATAATTATCATTCCTGCATAGTATGTGAGACTAAAGATCCTGAATAGTAAGTAGAGGGAGGTTGTAGGTCTTCTTTAACAAATATATTATATGATAATTTTAAATGTATAACTCTATAAGATTATTAAGCACCGACCCTCCTTGATTTCTTTTAGGGGAGGAGATTTTTCAGTAGAGAGTTTTTTACTCGAATCAGGAACACTATCTTATTTTCAATTTTTATGCGTGAATATATAATATATTATATATTACTATATGTGGAGTAATTCAGAAAAACATCAAATAATAGAGGGTTCGTTTGTTACTCTGTTCATGGGAGAATGAATTGTAAAAACTGAAATCTCTCCGCGTTGGAGAGTTTATTTTTATTATTTAAAAAAATTACGTAAAGCACTGTAAGCACTGTACGTTACAGTTAATTTGCCAGTATAAGCCCTGCTTTTAATTTTTTTATCCCCTTCATGCAATGATCAAGGCCCTCTGATGACTGTCGAATCTTTGAAATTTATTCGTACGTTTCTCACACAGTACAGGAAAGATAGTAGCCAAACTCCCATACCTGCGCTACGGGGGAGCTGAAGTCAATTTTTGACACTTTTTGAATATTGGGTTAAGAGCTTACTTTTTTTTTGTAAAAAATACTAGATTTTTTTTCTAATATTTTAGTGAAAGTTCCACTGTGCTAGCTTTAATAATTTCCGAGTTAGAGCAGATTATAGTTGATTCTCCTATACCATAACATTGCAGGATGCCCCATTTGGTCGTGCCCCTTTCCTATGATTTTAACATTGCGGCGGACAAACATGCCGTTGACGCGAGCAGTTTTCGACTTCGATTCTAACATACGACTTTCTCTACTATCTTCTCTATACTGTGGTTTCTCATATAATTATATAATTATACATATATTATATTATATTCGATTCTTCAATTTTTAATAACAAAATTTTTTCCAAATTATTCAGTACTCCTAATCTATATGGTTTTAACTTTTATATTATAGTTTTTATACTTACTGGAATTAAGTAATTACCATCACTTTCAAAATTTCTATAATGGAAGCCGTTTGAAATATTAATTGCACTTTCGCGATTAATCGATCAAAATTTTATTATTTATTTAAAAAGTAATTTGAATTGATGATCTGCTCATTCTTGAAACGAAAGCTTACGGACATTCAAGAGCAACAAACAATTTTTAATGTATAGAAACTTTTGCATTTTTTTTTTTTTTTTTTTTTTATGCATGCAGCTATAGAAAATTCCATAATAGTTCTAAAAGTAAACTCTGTGTATTATGATTATTATAAAAAAAAAAGGATGGAAAGTGCATCGACACACATTTCTGCTATTTTATAAAATATGAAATTATATATAGTATGACCTTGAAATATTCATTAAATATTATTAAAACGTTAAAGCGAATCTCATGAAAATTTATGAGATTTTTTTAAGAAAGTAAGACATGTGTGCTTAGAAATTAAATGCATGCGGTAAAGAAAAGGGTGTGAGTAAATCGAAAGATCAGGCAGTATATATTATAAAATAAAAAAAGAAATCAAAAAGAGATCATGGCATCAAGGTTATTTAATTATTAATAATTTAATGTTTAGCTATTTTACTAACGTAATTTAGAGACAAAAATTACGATATGAAAAACAATTAATTATACTAAACAATATTTATACAAATATTATAGCTTAGCAAATTTATTAAATCAATTAAATTTAATGTATTCTATTATAATTATAAATAATATAAATCAATGGAACTAAAATTAAATGTGTGTACTTTTTTATGTTCATTGACGTTAATATATTTTGCTTATATTACATATAGTTATACATCTGTCATAACCAGGAAAAAAATTATAACCTTTCTTCAGTTTCTGTTATAATGCAATTTTTACATTATATAATATTAAAAATGTCATAGAATTAAATGCAATTTCGTTAGTATATGTATAATATATTTATATATTATATATTGTATATTAATTATATTAATATACAATTAATACATATTAACGCTTTACATGAATTAGTTCAATTAAATATTTTTCTGGAGTCTGATGAATCGATCTCGAGAATCGCTTTATATTTTAGCATTGGGAGTTTTTACACAGTTTTTTAATTATAAATATTTTCTTCTGTAATATTAATACTATGCATACATTTTTTTATTTCAATCCATTGTAATCGTGTATTTATTATTAAGAATAATATCCGGTGATTCATTTTTAGCAGGTGTATTCAATTTCACTCACAAATAATTTCTAAATAAACTGTTTCAATTATTCGTTCAGCTGTAACAAGATTGAAATTAATTAATTGTCGAGAGAAAATTGGGGGGAGTAACAAAGAAATGAGGGTACAAGAATTTCTTTTATCAGTGGCATCTTCTCATTTCACGCTTTACGGCAAATCAACATTATAAGACTCAAAATTATTAAATGGCTATTTTGATGCATGGATGGTAAGTAACTCTGCCATCAAGTTCGATCTATTCACACAAGTATTTGAATCAGGATAACATAAACTTTTTTTAAACCCTCCAATTCATATATCACATCTACTGTATACAGTGTATATTATAGCTTTCGATTCATAATTCACTACGTGACATTATAATAATTTTAAAAGCATTTTGTTTTTACTATTTTTATTTTGTAAAATCGTTTCTTTTTTATTTGCATTTGGGGATTATAAATACTCATTTTTACAAGTGTTATAGTTATATACGCTCAAATTAAAAAGCTATAGCTGCTTAACATTAATATAATATGACTTTAACAAAAATAGTGTTCATTCAACAAGCTTTTAGAATTTAAGTTATTGCACCACGATCATAGTTATAATCTATTCTTTGATGATATGGTAAACAAATTAAACTTTCTTATTCTATCGCATCCTCGGAAGTATTTAAACCTCATCTCACGCTTGACAGTTCGTAGTTATCTCACGTTGACAAAGCCAGAGTGTAAACGTGTGGCAACACGCCTCGCGATTCCCCGGGCGTGACACACGGCATCTAGGGGACGTGGGTGGGCCCCGATCTCATTGCGATGCATCTCTGCATGTCCTTTCACTCCCGAACACTCGTGACCCGCTGGCCCAGTTACAACAGAGGCGTCATATGGAAATTGTCGCTGAAGGCCAAGGGCGAAATCTCAATTCTTTTTGTTTTTTAATTTTTGGCAGATTTCATTGATTTCTGTTTGTTTGAAGTTTAGAAAGTATTACAAATAGTTTATATAAATTAACTATAGGGTATATCAAAATAAATTAAATAAAATTTTATTAAAATAAAGAGAACTTTTATTTATCAATAAAAAACATTATAAAAGTAAAATATTTAAGCAGTAAAACATAAACTTAATTTTTAAACATTTAAACAGAACAATTGTTGCATAGGATCAAGACAGTGCGGTATTGAGTGATAACATAATTTTTCTTAGAGCAGAAGGAAGGAAAGTTGGAAAGTCTAAAATGTGCTCTTGCAAAGCCATACACTTTACAAAACAAAGATAATTAAATACGTCATAACATATTCTAAATTCATTGATTGGAAACAATATTTATTTCAAATCTTGAAATAGTTTAAAATTTAGCCCTTCCATCCCTTGTTGCCCCCACCTCCTGCAGACCATCCTCCTCCGCTTCCACCTCCGTATCCACCACTGCCTCCAGCCGACCAGCCCTTGCTGCCGCCCCCGCTTCCACCCCCTCCGCCAGCAGACCACCCTTTTCCTCCTCCGCTTCCACCTCCGTATCCACCACTGCCTCCGGCCGACCAGCCCTTGCTACCGCCCCCGCTTCCACCCCCTCCGCCAGCAGACCATCCTTTTCCTCCACCCCCGCCGCCTCCTCCGTATCCACCGCTGCCTCCAGCAGACCAGCCCTTGCTGCCGCCCCCGCTTCCACCCCCTCCGCCAGCAGACCATCCTTTTCCTCCACCCCCACCGCCTCCTCCGCCAGCAGACCATCCTTTTCCTCCGCCTCCACTGCTCCCTCCTCCGTAACCACCTCCACCCCCACCCCCATGGCCTCCTCCGCTACTCCCTCCTCCGTATCCACCACCTCCGAAGATTCCTGAAAAGCGTTCGTTGAATTAAATACTAACAATATTCACAAACATGTCAATTAAGAAGACAATAATAATATTATATACTATAATTATTATCGCTAAATCATTATAATCTTCCTTGATGTTATAGCAGTGTAAATCACTTTCTCTGATATCTGATGGAACGTGATGTACATCTCAGTTAGTTCATTGGTATATCGATCAATGGGAACTCAGAAAATATTTTTTACTTACTGCATAATCATATACAGTATTATGTATTTGGAACACAATAAGGAAATGAAATATTGCTTTTATGTTTGGTGGATGCCATGATCCATGCAAATGCAGTGAGACTTCACGATTTAGAAATTGACTCTATGGGTGTGCTCCAAAATTGAAATACTTAGTATTAAAAATCAAAGGAATTGATGTGGTTGTCAAGCATATCGTCCCTCGTCCGGAATAGTAAGCTATATCTGCCTTCCAGGATCTCGTAATGAGCTACCTGTTATTTCAGACGATTGACGATATGTTACTGCTGTCACTTCATATAGAGCGCTATACTGTCAATTAAATTTAATTTGCATCTTAAATATGTATTTTTTTTTTTACCAAAAACAGATCAGAGAGAGAGAGAGAGAGAGAGAGAGAGAGAGAGAGAGAGAGAGAGAGAGAGAGAGAGAGAGAGGAGAGACTCACCACAGAAGACCTGTGCTACAGCAAGCAGCAGGAAGCAAGCCAGTACCGCGAATGCCTGAAACACACAAGCAAATAATATAACAATCATTATGACAATCGTTCTAAATGTTAATATATATAAATTATACAACAAATTAAAAAAAAAAAAAAATGTGGAATGGAAATGATCGCATTTGTTTGTTTGCTTGAGAATTAAGTCATTATTTTTAACTATACAAATTGAAGAAAATTTAAAAACGACAAAATTAAATTTAATGAGAGCTAATGATTTTTAAAAATTACATGTCGTTACATATATACCAAATAAAAAACGATGACTTTATAAATTTATACTAAACACCATAATACAATAATAATCTCAAGATTTCTTTTATTATAATTGATCACATTTTAATATGCATTAAAAGAGTGCATGTTTATTAAAAAATCAGAGTTGGCCTCAAATTGCGAGCGCCTTCTGTCGTTTGTTAATGATGGTTTAACCATCAGCAGGAGAAAGTGTTGCCAGCTTGCGCTCATCTCGATTAATTGCCAATCATCGCTGCTGCATACTAGTAGATGCATATCTGACGGGATCAGTAAGTTCTTAATTTGAGGGAAATTGACGTAGATATAGCGCATGCAGATATATGCATTTATATATTGAGTATAATTATATCTTAATGTTTAAAATACACACTCGTCGCCTTGGAAAATTTCTCACTTGCAGCCTTGTTAATCACATACTCACCATGCTCTGTGTTATTCGTTACGAGGCATAGTGAATTTAACAAGGCCGCAAAGGAAAATTTCTAAGACGACGACTATATAATAATTAAATTTAAAAGCTAGAATGTCACCTGTGTATATGTTTCTTTTTTATATATTATATTAATTAATATGCAACCAATCTTAAATCATTTTTTAGTAAATTTTATGTCGTATTAAATTATTTTGTTTTACTGTTTAATTAATTCAGTCATTCATCTGAGTTATAATTTTATATGTAAAATGTAATGAATATTTTACCAATTTATTAATTGTATTCTGAGTTAATTATCATCAAATTTCAAATTTTATGCATTTCATCTTATTGCATATAAATTATACTGTCACAATTTTGCTCCACAAGTTCAAATTAATGAGCTATGATGTTTTTCGATCAAGAGTTTTTAAAACTCTTACGGTTTTACTGTACATTATTATGTAATAATAACTAATAATACATACTATGTTTGATTTATGAATAAACAAAAAATGAAAAACAAATAGGAATTTTAAAATTATACCGTGTTAACATTTTTTAAAAACAAAGATCATAAAGAAATTTAATTATTTTAACTATGTGATTTTAACACCATCAATTAAATGAAGAAATGCTGATTATTCCATACAACTGCAATGTAGTAACGATTCGATATTCGATACAGTATAAAATACACATAATTATAGAATATACAGTGTTTACAATATATATATATATATATATATATATATATATATATATATATATATATATATATATATATATATATATATATATATTTTAAATTTGAACTTTGAATTGTCATGAATTTTGTGTCTTCGCTATTTTTTTTAATATGGACATTATGAAATAATCATGCTTTTATATTAAAATAAATTATGCAATATATAAATTATGTCAAAGTTTAGTAGAGCATAATAGAGTCTTCTTTATACGTATTTTAAATCAATTAAATATAGTATAATATACGTACATAATATGTATTTCAAGTTGTTTTGTGGGACACTACTAAACTTGTTTTAATTTATTTTACTCAATTTTTTGATATATTTAAGTTTTTAAACAGGTTAATTTGATAATCCCGGGAAATGCAGGAGGATTTCTGCAATTTCTGATCGTTCAACAATTTAATTGGTTATTTATTTTATTTTATTATTTCACCCAAGGTACACACAGTATTACAAGTAGCGGGGTGGGGGTAGCAAGCAAGGCACTAGAAGCACCATATCACAAGTGGCTGCTAACCTACAAATTTATAACAATGCTATAGCATAGGATGCTAGAGTCAAAAACAAACAAATTAATTAACTATTTTTAAGAATATAATAATTCTTAAGAGCAGAAGGAAACTGCTTATCATCACTTTTCTTTACATTGCAGGGCAACTTATTCCATTCAGACACAGTCCTTATTAGAAAACCTTTTTTATACAACTCTAAACGAGCCTGTGGTGGAATAAGACTAACAACACCATCTTGCCCTCTAATTTGACGCCCATTTTTAACAGTATCAGTAATATTCAAATCCACCTGACCTGTTCTACACTTATTGAAAAATAGGAGATCAACTATCTCAAATTGTTGACTTATTGGAACAATATTTGTTATATTGTTATATTTGTTATATTTGTTATTTGTTATAATTGCAAGAGAGAGTTTTGTGTTAGTTAAATTACGAGCAGGAAGGCAACAGGACGTTCCTGCACTTTCAGCTATAAGGTGACAATTTAAATTAATTTTTATTTAATTAAAATTAGTGCTATGACTTAATTGTAGACGGTGCAGCTGTTTATCTCTTACCTTCATGATGATGTTGCTGCTGTTGGAGGAGCTGAGATGCTGGGATGCTCGGCCTCAAGCAGTATATATACCAGCCCACTCGGAAGTGATAGCGATTTTAAGATTAGAGTCGCTCCGTCAACTTGGTAGACAGAAAGTGAATCATTAAATCGCGGGGGGCTCGAGTTCAATACCCAGCCATAACAAACAACCAGACTGCACTTTTTGTGACCCATAAGGAAAACTTGCTGCATATTTCAAAATATTTGTTAGGTAACTACAGAATACTTAATTGCGGTAATGTTCATAATAACAATACAATAGTAAACAATGTAAAGTTAGTGTTATTATATAATTATATACTGTATATTTTTACTGATATATATATATATGATTATAAACAAATAAAAGCTGCTAGAAACAAAAACCTGCATTTACGGATTTAATTTATTTACATGCTCACAATAAAAATTAAATATGTAATTCCATAATTATACTATTATATTTCATGTACAAATATTGTTATATATATATTGATGATACATAAAATTGTGTCTTGTTTTGTTTTTGGCGGCGGTCTCATTATCTCACATTTTTATAATTAATATTATATTATGTATATTGTCTCGCGGTCTTGGTTTGGGAACAATTATATAAATAGCATCTTATACAAAACATGAAAAAATGTATAATCTGGCCTCCAAGTAGATCTTCATACTCTAAATTTTAAATAAGTATATATGTCAATAATTATTGAAATTATATCACTAACTCCATATAAGAATTTTACATAATTTAGAAACTGTACACCTAGGGACAACATGAACTTTACTGATTTTACTCCTGCAGCTGCAGCTCCAATAATCTCCAAGCTCCAATTAATATACAGAGAGATATATACATGTAGATTTACAATTTTGGAAAATTTATGTTATACATTATTATTATATATATGAGGCGCCGCAGATCAAACGGATTTAAATCCAAGCCAAACTGGAATTCTATTTTTAAGCCTCAGTTAATATACACCAACAAAAAAAATTATCCAGGTTCAAAAATGGTCTGAAATATATTTTTTTTGTTGGTGTAACTGCACGAGTCTTAAAAATTGAATTCCAGTTGAGTTTGGATTCAAACCCGTTTGATCCATGGTGCATAATATTATATAGTACATTAAAAATATTCTGCAGTAGACCTCCAAGAGTTTGAGAAACTCGTACCGGGGAACGTCAATTTCATCGATTTTAATTTGTGACAAAAGATGGCAAGAATAAACTATCTACTATCAGAACCAAAAAGGTGTGCCTCTCTCCTTATGGAACTTGTATGCTATTCAGGGGCACATCTTTTTGGTTCTGATAGTATATATTTCTTTTAACAAATATGCACAACTATATATGCATATAAAATTATATTATATAATATTATATGATCTCACAATCAGATGGTTTAATTAATTCTGCGGAAAAAAGGTATTCCGATTGACAATTCATATAAATACTGTATTTATTTATTTTATGGAATAAAAATACATTTGAATTGTTACAATACACATTTGATTATTTGAAAAATATAACTAATATATATAAAATAAATATATAATATATATGTTGGCACCAAAAACCAAATTCGGGCAATGGGGCAAAGCCCGAAAAAAATGCGCACATCTATATAGGTGTGCCCCTAGCGATTTGAGCAAAGCCCGAAATCAACAAATATTTCGGGGTTTGCTCATTTAAATTTGCTCATTTCTAGAAGTGCTCAACTCGAAAAATGCAAACCCCGTCGAGAAGTTTTATTTCGGGCTTTGCTCACTGTTTTGATCATTTCAGAAGTGCTCATGCAAAGCAAAGTGAAAAATAATAATTGGAAATTGTGCCGTATTATAGCAATAATTTGTAATAAATAAAAAACAATAAAATATTGTAAATTTAATAATATTTTAATTACACCACTTTTTTAATTAATTGCCAAAAATACAAATTTAACATTAGCATAGCGTGTATATTATTTTTTTTATTAAAATATTTCTGTCTGTATCAATGAAGTTTAGTCATACTAAATACGATTTTGACACACCTTTTATATTAATATTGTATGTTACTTAAATTAAATAAATTTTTTACAGCTGATAAAATCATTTTAACTTAATTTATAGAACTTGCTATATAAGAAGCAAAGAGCTCCTCAGGATAGAACCAAACCTACCAATTAAAAAAAAATTAAGAATGCAAAATAAATAATTATTATACCTGATTATTACCTGAACTTGACTAATTTTTGCAGGGATTACTATCATGGCATTTTGAATTTCATTTATTTTTTTTCTTTGCACAACATGTTTTAGGTTTTAGATTGACAACCTTTCTTGCAGTTGCAAAAAACACAAAACCTTGCTTTGAATTTGCTAATGCTGCTGCTGATCTGAGAGACTCTTTTTCTTTGTCATGTGTGGTACGTCGTCTGAACTTAGAAATTGTTCATCTGCAACCTGGAATTCATTGCTAGAATATAATTGTAATCATACCTCATACCCTTTAATTATAAAATAAATGATAATATTAAAAAATTTAAAAGTGTCTCTCACATGGTCAGTGTGACAAAATCGTATTTTTTCAATATGACTTGAATAATACAGAAATAAATGTTTTAATAAAAAAAAAAAAAAAAAAAAAAAAAAAAGGAAAAATACTATACACGACACGCTGTTAAATGTTAAATTTTTATTTTGATCAATTAATAAAAAAAGTGATATAATTAAAATATTATTAAATTTACATTATTTTATTGATTTATTGTTTATTGCTATAATACGGCACAACAATTTCCAATTATTATTTTTCATTTTTGCTTTGAGCACTTATTCTAGAAATGATCAAAACAGTGAGCAAAGCCCGAAATAAAACTTATCGTCGGGGTTTGCTTTTTTCGAGTTGGGACTTCTAGAAATGAGCAAATTTAAATGAGCAAACCCCGTCGAGAAGTTTTATTTCGGGGTTTGCTTTTTCCGATTTGAGCACTTCTAGAAATGAGAAATGATCAAATTTAAATGAGCAAGGCCCGAAATAAAACTTCTCGTCGGGGTTTTCTTTTTTCGATTTGAGCATTGCACTTCTAGAAATGATCAAATTTAAATGAGCAATTAAAGCCCGAAATATTTGTTGATTTCGGGCTTTGCTCAAATCGCTAGGGTCACACCTAGGTGTGCGCATTTTTTTCGGGCTTTGCCCGAATTCGGGCTTTAGTGCCAACATATATATGTTAATTATATTTAACGCAACGGGGTAAAAAAATAAGGGGCGACGTACGATTCACGAAATTAATTAAAGAGTTAAATGTTATCCAGATAATTTTCCAACTTTCTCACTAAACGCGGTTATTAGCACCAGCTTAATTCAATGTCACTAAAGATGGTTAGTGAGAAATCTGGCTAACACTCCCTTCGTGAATCGTGCCAATGTATAAATATAATATATATGACTTAGAAATCCACCGCGATTCTTCGATTTCCCGGATTTTATGAGAAAATGATTTTTTAAAGCTCTTCGCGGCTGTAAACGTCACTAACTTCTCCGCGAATCACATGACAGCTATGGCAGCGCCACCTATGGATGAGAAGAATGAATCAGCTGATTGTCAATGGACATAAAAAATATGTGTAAATTCTATTATGTTTATTAGAAATTGATGATTTCTACGGACCATTTGTACATAATCAATAGTTATAAGTAAGTAGCTAATATATGATTTCTTAATTGTAAAAATAAACTATCCTTTTACATTAAATTTAAATTAATTTTGATAACTCTTGAGGCGAGGTCGTGGGAATGTGGGATCATTACACATGACATTTGAGCCAATAATCAATTTAATTTTCATGTATTACCCATATTTTTCTTTATTTTAGGACGTTAAAATGTTCACGTTTAACGGAGATTTCCGCCGTAGACCTGAACAAGACCTAGCTGGAGCAAGCAGAAATAAGCAAAGAGATGTTTTGCTTCAAAGAGCACAGACTGAGCGACTTAAAAGAGAGGTGTGTTTGCATAGCATTATGTTTATTACGTAATTAGTGTGTGCGTTTTTCACTATTAATCTTTCAATGTGCAGGAACAAAGACGTCGTCAAACAAGTACAACGCTTCTGCAGGCGTTTGTGCGAGGCTGCCTTGCCCGAGCACAGCAGAGACGTTACCAACGGTCTTTGTTTGACGAGCTAGCCAAGTTACTGGGACCTGGAACCACTGCTGATGATCGAATACTCCTTGCTAAACTACTAGGAAAACTTCTCTTCTTCTATAGACAGCAAGAGGACCCTTTAAGATTGGTAATATGCTTCATCATCATATAGAGTCTTAACAAGCGAGTGGTGACACTTGAAAATTTCCGGAAGAGTATGCATATTTCTGGAAAGGATGCTGCAATTTAAAATTTAGATTTAATGTAATATTGATATTTTTAACATATTGTATTATGTAAGTTATCTTAATATTTTGTATGTTTCCAAACAGGATTTTTCATGTATGTCACATATTATCAACCAAAAATTAAAGTTCGTATCAAAAATTATTTTTTTATAATGCACATAAAGTTTACGTGCAAAGTCGAAACTTGTCTTTTTCTTACTAGGGTAACTGCCATGTAATATTAATTTTGAATAAACCTCTATATCCTATGACTGTTTTTGCCCCCAGATTTGGGTGTGCCAACAGCTGCTCCGGCGCCACGAGGCAGTCCTGGGCTGGTGCTGCTGTGACGAGCGAGAGGCCCAGGCTTGGCGCTGGCGAGTGCGTCGCCTGCTGCACCTCAGTCTGGTGCACCTGGTGCACGCCTCGCCAGGTGAGAGTGGCGCAGGGGCTGGCAGGGAGAGCCTGGCCGTGCCACTCAGACTGCTGGAGGTGTTCACAAGCTGGAGTTCTCTTGCTTCACCCTCACTGTTGTCACAGGACGCAGCAATCAAGCACACCGCACAGCTCTTCCTCTTTCTTGTCAATAGAGGTGAGTTCAATGGCAGTAGGGTACAGTTACCTTTCTGTGTATGTTTACAACAGAATCATTTACTTAAAGCCAAAACGTGTGCATAAGAAAAGAAGAAGATTAACTTATGTGCAGTATGTTGTTTGTTTTTTTAAATAACCGGGGGCATACATGACCAAAATGTGTCAATTGCCCCAAAATACCAACCAACCAACCGTTTTTTTAAATAAGAGTACATCAGAGTAAATTAAGTGATTTATTGATGATTGTGTTCATCGTTTCTACGACTTAAATTACTTGTCGTAATGACAGACTAATGATAATGCATAGATATGTAGATCAAATTTAATTTATTGTTGATTGTTTGATTTTAACCATCCCTTCCCCTAATCCCCAAATTTGGATTTAACATGGACGATACAATTACTTGTCTTACTGTACCCTAATTATGTGACTTTGCAGGACCCACCCCCTTTGACATATCTGTATACCGTAAATTTGAACTCTTTGTATTGCTGTTCCATTTGCAGGGTACTTCTGTCAGCTACGCTTGCTGCTGGAATCGCGGGTCCCTCCGTTGATGGAGGCCTCCCCCAACGCCCCCACGCCTCTCTCCGGCTGTCTGCTCGACATGCTCACGAGGCCCCTCCTTTTGCCTCGCAAGAGTGCAGGACCAGCATACATGTGAGTACCTCTAGTCATGCCAGTGAGTAAAATCAACCTTCTTAAGTAAAACTATTACTCTATCAATGACGGATTATTATCTTCTCAGAGCGAGTGTGCTGCGCAGTTTCTCAGACCACATCCTGAAGCCCTCCCTGACAGAGCCTGTCCGCCTGTTTGTGATCCCCGCGCTGGCCGCTCTACCCAACTTGCCGTACTGTGAGCTGTTGGCGAGCCTGCACCAGCCCGGCGAGCAACCATCACTCTCCCTGCTGTATGCAGTGCTGGCACTAGAGAAGAGTTCTGGTGGTAAGTTCTCTCAATGTAATGCTGCTTTCATTATCAGGATAGTCCTCATAGTTCAATGTATTAAGTTTTGTATTTCAGTAATTATGATATTTCCAAACTTTATATTTGATACACAGAACTTCATTTTATTTTGGTACCACATTTGAGTAGCAAAATCTGTACCAATGAAGCTTTGAAACTACTATTGTTACTTGTCCAGTGTCTCATAACTCATAACATCATTTTTGTGGCAGGTTCAGTAGCGTGGCTCGGCTCGGCCCAGGAGGCCCTACAATACCTGCAGGTGCTGGGCTGGCTCACGGAGCAGATCACCCCCGACCGACGACGCTCTCGTCCCTCCTCCCCTCACCTGGACCATGATGATGACTCGGGTTCAGACGACGAGATGACTAGTCTGCCAGGAGCAAACGAACACAGACAGGTGGGCAGTCCTTTGTAGATTATATGTCGGATGTCGGGAAGCATCTGATATTTTGTATCATTATGAAATCGTGTCTACTTAAATCAATAAAATAGAATACAGTAATTTATTAATTCCTTTGACATACAAGCTGTGTGGAATTTATGACTACATACAGTATCATAAGTTGCAATATTTTATAATTTGTCTGTAGTTCAAAGAACATCACCTACCAACTCACTTTACTTTCCAGTGCTTGCTTAAGGTATAACCTGAGAATTTGTCTGTCAAGGTCAAGAGGCGTGGCTATAGTGGCAACACTGTTTGCATTGGAATGCGCATAAATTTTTAGGAGTGGGTGGTGACAACAGTCCTTGAGAACGTTGCCACATTTCTCATCACATATAGGTAACGATCATCGCCACGGTTCAAAATATATGAAAACAATTCAGAAAAATAGTCCAAAAAATTAGGTTTTGGTAAAAAAAAAGTAAAAGAATCTGTTGTATAGTTTTTTTGCAATGCTAATTAACAAATTTAACATTGGAAGGATACAAAATTCTCATTTAAATAAATTAATTATAATTAAACCAACGGTTAAAAAATTCCGAAAAAATTCAGAGCTAATTTGACGATTGTTGTGAGTCCACCAAATTAATTTGAAGAAAATCTGTTGTAGCGAATTTTTCGTCCAAATTTCTCAGGTTAAGCCTTAATATTTTGTGTAGAATAATAATTCTTACAGTTATTTATATACTAGCCACTTCTCAATCCCTCAGTTTCCCTAAAAGTAGCCCCAAGTAAAAATAAGGGTTGGGGGGGGGGGGGGGTAATAAAATATTTTCTATAGTGAAATAAAAATGAATACAGTATTCCAATAATTACAGTGTGTTAAAGTAAAATGAAATGAAATACCAACCTTGTTTTCATTGTATTGTTGTGTATGTTTAAGGTGGTAGAGGAGTGTCTCTCGATGCTGAACGAGGGCTCCCGTGTTCAGCACATTCTGCAGGCCGTTGACCAGTGGCCCTCCCCACACATGCGGCTGGCCCTCTGCCAGCTCTGCCACAACCTGCTGCTCTCCCAGAAACTTGCCATTCACAACTTCAGGTACATAATTATTTGTCGTTGTTTTCCAACAATTTGAAAACAAATATTAATTTTGATTGACTTTTTTTTCACACTGCATATTTCATGTAAATGTTTTGAAGTCTAATGGAAATTTTTATAGACACTCACAGAGTCATGGAAACATCATGGCATTTATTTTTTCATGATGTGATAGATATTCAAATTAAGGAAAATAAACCATTTAGGTTGTGATAATCTTATTAAAAGAAAAGGATAGGAATAACCAGCAAGGCCTTACCGATCGAAAGAGTCACAGCAGGTGGAAATTCTTGTGGTCACAGAGGTTCACTCGAAAGTTTTTACATTTTTGAAACGTTTCGCATCGTGGAGATGCTTCTTCAGTCACAAGAAGAAGTAGAATGATTTGACTGTTGGCTTGCTGGCTGGTATGTGAGGGGAGGGAGGGGAGACAGGAGAGGGGAGGTGTGGAATGAGTTGGTATGATATTTACAAAGGAGTGAAGGGGAATGATATTTACAAGGGAGGGAAATAACATAGAAACAACACAAGTTACCAGCAAACCAAAGAAGGAGGTAACCACCCCACTTATCACAACATACCATCCCAATCTAGAGAAGGAGCTCAGAAAAATAACAACAATGGCACATCCTATCCTCAGCTCAGCCCCAGAAACCTCTCACCTATTCAAAAAGCCCCCAGCCATAACTTTCCGTCAACCGCCAAACCTCAGAAGACTTTTGTCTCATACCGATCCCACCCCAAAACCGAAACCACCCCCTCCTGGCTCATATCCCTGCAATAACCAAGATAAACAAGACAACAGAGGAAGAAAATGCCAAACATGTGAAATACATATAGCCTGCCAAACATTTAAAAGTCCAGTAACGAACGTTACCTACCCTATCAAAAATCACAACACATGCACATCAAAAAATGCAATATACATGTTAGAATGTAAACAGAAAATAAGAGACCAAAACACAAACCAGGAGAAACAATGTAATGCTTTTTACATAGGACTCACTTCACAGGCTACTCGAGACCGCATGAGTGGACACAGGTCTGATGTACGACATCATTACGTGAGCAAGCCTGTGCCTGATGTACGACATCATTACGTGAGCAAGCCTGTGTCTGATCATGCGGCCTCACATGACACTAACGACCTCAATAAATGCTTCACAGTAAAAACAATTAAAACATTACCAGGATTCGTCAATTATCCAACTTTGCGTCAGTGGGAATTAGCTTATCAAAATGTACTGAAATCCAGGCAAATAGAGGAGAAGCCTGGGCTAAACCTCAGATAACTCAATTCAAATTTCCCTCCCTTGTAAATATCATTCCCCTTCACTCCTTTGTAAATATCATACCAACTCATTCCACACCTCCCCTCTCCTGTCTCCCCTCCCTCCCCTCACATACCAGCCAGCAAGCCAACAGTCAAATCATTCTACTTCTTCTTGTGACTGAAGAAGCATCTCCACGATGCGAAACGTTTCAAAAATGTAAAAACTTTCGAGTGAACCTCTGTGACCACAAGAATTTCCACCTGCTGTGACTCTTTCGATCGGTAAGGCCTTGCTGGTTATTCCTATCCTTTTCTTTTAATAAGATCATGATGTGATAGATGTAATTTATAATTAATCCTGTATTGTAAAAGTGTTATGTCTTGTGATCTTAAATTCATATTCTCCATTTCATGCAAAATCAAATGTTTTTTTTTTTTTTTCTTTACACAATAAGGAAGCTTTTTCTCTATACCTATTCAATATTTGAATTTGTGTATGATAAATTGATTTTAAATTTGCTTTAAGGTTACTGATAAAACTGTTTAGATGGGAATTCAGACATTATGTTTATTAATTATTGTAAAATCCCAAGGAGCCAAAGCATTCTATGGCAAAAGTCTGCTACAACAGCCACTCTTTAAATAATATTTTTAATGTCAGGATAAGAACATGAATCTTTCCTTGTCTGCTACTGACTCTCCCGTTGACAGGCTGCTATACACGCTGGGGTTCAAGCCTTCCTTCCTGCGGGACCTGTGGCAGTCGCTTCTGGCTACCACTCAGGCCTCTCTCTTCTCGTGTGGGGCAACGCCCCTGGTGCGCATGCTGGCACGCGGCCTCGAGCTCGCCCCCCACGAGATTGCCCTCGTCATGCCCCAACTTGCCACCTTCTGCGCACTCTTCAGCTTACTTCTGCTCACCATGCATGACTCAGAGTTCTGCGGAGACAACGAACTACCAGGTATGTCTGACTACCAATTTACATGGATGCTAATAGTACCGGTAAAACTTCTATTTTATGATCCTCGATTTTCATGACTTTGTTAAATTTTTGAAGTATGTTCTTGGTTCAAGTACGTACTTCAAAATTAGCTTAAATTCATGAAACTTGTTATATTTTCGTTACAAAGTGCCCATGGAATTGCTCCCTAGAGATTATAAATATCGAATTTAAATTTTCATAAAAAGCAAAGACATATTAATGCAGTTTTTCTGATGTGTGGTGAATGTTCGCTCTATGTGTATAGGCTCCTTAGCCTTTTATATTCACCAATTTGGGTTATTATGTTGTTGCTATTATTTAATTTTTTTCCCTATTCCCTACAATGTAATTTATCCCAAATAAACAAATATTATTATTATTTATTGTTATTAATGCTGATTATTAAAAACACTAACATTGTATAAATATTTTTATTGAAATAACAAGTTGAATCACTTAAGACATATTTTGAGAAGACCTTCATTTTACTTCTCTGCAGGTGCGGTGAATGGCACAATGCCGTTCTCGCTAGAGGAGCTGGTGCCGCTGAGTGCCGAGCTGAAGGGCGTGTGCCTGGGTCTAATCCGCCTCGCCTTCCCTGAGTCTCGGCCCAGCATGCGTGACGACTACCGCTGCTTGGTGCGTCCCAACCTGGCCCCTGGCACCTCCTCTGCAGCCTCCCAGCCAAGCACACAGACCTGGGGAAGGCTTTTCAAGGTAGGCTGAAATAGTTTTACATATTTTTACTGAACTAGCTTAACTGTTAACTGGCTCAAATTACAACAAATCAATGTACTGTATTTTTTTTATTTCATTTATATATTTCTAAGGATTTAAGGTCTTCATACAGCCAATATAAAAGCATTGGAGTTGTAACACAAATTTATAACAGATTTTTGCATCAGATTATGTAGAAAAATTTGAATCCAACAACTTGCTGAAGATATCTGTGTTCAATTCTAAGGCAGCAAAATATCATTTGTTATTAAATCAAATGCATTACTTTTTTGTCAATGTTTGTACCTTGACCCCCCACTGCCTCTCACACTTTCATTATGGCAGGTTGCTGTGGACTTGCTGCGACAGCTGCACTCAAGAGACACGCGACGTCCCTTCTGCCCCAAGGACCACTGGCTGGCCCAGGATGTGACTTTGCCTTCCTCTGAGATAGGAGCCCACCGCCTCAACATGAGGAAGAGCTACCGACCGTTCAAGAGACTGCGACTGTTTGGACCAATCAACCTTGGTGAGCATCATAAACTATAATATATACTTGTCAATGTTTTGTTTTGCACCGAAAAGCTATTTTAAAGTAAAATTTCAGCTATAGTGTATCACATTTCAATTACTGAGTACTCATTTTTATTACATTACAAATATTACAATATCTATTAAAGATATGTTTTATAGTTTTATATTTATAGTTTTGAAACATCGAAATTAAATTGCTGTAATTTGATACATGTGCGAAAATAGAGTGCTTTTTCTGATGTGATAGTATCAAACTAGGAGGTATTTAATCTGTTGAATCTGAAACAATCAATTCACTGTGACCCTTGAATACTTGCAGAGGAAGGCCCTCCGCTGTCAACCAAGGAAGTTCGTAACATGGCGGTGCTGCAGGAGATGCCTTTTGTGGTGGGTTTCGAGCAGCGAGTGCTGCTCTTCCAAACCCTGGTGATCCAAGAGAAGCAGGAGCACCAGGCCGACGCCCACTTTCTGCAGGGACCCTCCATCCAGATCCTGGTACGACGAAACTACCTGTACGAGGACGCCTTCGACAAGCTCTCCCTAGATAACGGTCAGTACATACGGGAAAGTTTGAAAAACAGCATGTTTTGAAGATGAAGACTACCTCTCAAGCAGAGTATGAACATAATTCTTACCAGAGTGTAATAGTAATAATAGTAGTATCTTATATACTGTAAATTGTCTAGCAAAAAAAATATAGGTTAAAAAAAAAAATGAAAGTAAAATTACAAAAGAACTTGCAGATTAGGTAACCAACGTATTTAGTTAGCTAGATGAACAATATAAATTCTATTAAATTTAAGGAAAATAAACCATTTCGGTTGTGATATATATTTTAAAGGAAAGGATAGGAATAACCAGCAAGGCCTTACCGATCGAGAAGTCACAGAAGGAGAACATCTTGCGGTTACAGGCTCACTTGAAAAGGAGTTAAGTATCTACATTTTGACACTAACCAGCTAGCCAGAAATCAGTTTACTTCTCTCTGAACTGATGAAGCACCTAGACGGTGCGAAACATCTTCAAAATGTAGATACAGTATTTAACTCTTTTTCGAGTGAACTTGTGACTGCAAGATTTTCTCCTTCTGTGACTTCTCGATCGGTAAGGCCTTGCTGGTTATTCCTATCCTTTCCTTTACAATATAAATTCTAATCATATAAAAATAACAAATGCTGCTAATTTTATATATAGCCCTTTTTCTTAATTGCTATCCAAATTTAAAAAAAAAAAAATAAATAAATAAATACATAAATATATTTATATAAAAATTTCCAAACGTTATTTCTAGTTTATCTTGAAGATAAGACCTGATACACTTGATAGAAAGCATCCTCAAGAATATAATTAATACAGTAACATACATAAATGTTTCCCTTTGAAAATTTAGACCAGCTTTCTGAGCAATTACTCCTGTTTGCAGAGCCGGAGCTCCGTGCCAAGATGCGAGTCCAGCTGGTGAATGCAGCCGGGCTAGACGAGGCGGGGGTGGACGGAGGGGGCCTGTTCAGGGAGTTCCTCTCGGAGCTGCTCAAGACGGCCTTCGACCCCAACCGAGGCTTCTTCCGGCTGACCAAGGACAACATGCTGTACCCCAACCCTACCGTGCACCTGCTGCATGACGACTTCCCCCGCCACTACTTCTTCATAGGCAGAGTGCTGGGCAAGGTGAGGGCTTGTGAAGTGCCAGGGAAATTTTTAGATATCAAGCTGAATTTATGGAGGAAAGGACAGATGTCAAATAATATTATTGGAACTCTTTGTTCATTCTCATTCTTTCAGTATTTTATATGTATTTCATTCATCATAAAAGAAAAAAAGGTGATATTAAGTTATTAATATTTCAACTTCGAAGATGATTTTATCTAAACATTTGGTTTGACTTGCAGGCATTGTTTGAGAACTTGCTGGTGGAGCTGCCGCTGGCCGAGTTCTTCCTCTCGAAGCTGGTGTGCGGCGCCAAGTCTGACGTTGGAGTGCACCAGCTGGCCTCGCTGGACCCCGTCATGTATCGCAGTCTGCTGTACCTCAAGAGTTACGAGGGTGACGTCACCGACCTGGGCCTCGACTTCACCGTGCTCAATGACGAGCTGGGAGAGACCAGGGTACGTAAGGAATCGGGAGCTGCATATTATATCTTGTACAGGAAACATTAAAAATTACATGACCGAAGGGTAAGGTAACGCCACGCCACCAATGTTAAAAAAAATCCCTCACACAAAAATTATGAAAAAAAAATTAAAATGTTCCCTCTACACCTCCTATCAGAAGCTAAAATATCAGGTGTACAAATTCGATCTAGTTTTTGAGTTATGAATTTTTAAAGTTGACTAATTTAACATGGGATTTCCATTTCTCCATGTTAAAGTAGTCAACTTTAAAAATTCATAACTCAAAAACTAGATCGAATTTGTATTCCTGATATTTTAGCTACTGATAGGGGGTGTAGAGGATAACATTTTAAATTTTTTTCAGAATTTTTGTGTGAGGGATTTTTTTTAACATAGGTGGGGTTACCTTACCCTTTACACAATTAAACTTAAATTTTTGTGATACTACATTCAAATTTACGTGATATTCCCTACGTAAGCAGCCTGAAGTGTAAGGTTTCTGGTCTTACTACTGTATTCATATTTCAGTTTTGCAATTTCACACATGAGTCAGTACTTCTACTTCAAACCACTCTGTAAAGTTTCAAAACTTAATTACAAAAAGTAGAGCTGCAAACTTCACACTTCCGACTACTTCCGGAAGGAATATCAAATTGATTTAACTGTATGTAAGTAAAACCAGAAGAAGTTTTTGAAACATAGAAATCATAGTTTTTGTTTTTACTTTTATACAGATATTGTTGATGTTGAAATTACAGTTGAACTACTCAGCTAAATCATTGCCTTGGTCTCAGTCTGTGCAACAATGTTTCAGATTGAGGAGCTGAAGCCAGGTGGAGCCAACATTCCCGTGACCTCTGCCAACAGGATTGAGTACATCCACCTGATCGCAGACTACAAGCTGAACAAGCAGATCCGAGCACAGTGCAACGCCTTCAAGCAGGTACACAAACTGTTCAATTTGTAACTAAGGTGTGGTCTGTTTGCCCACATTTGCAACAAAGTAAAGTTTTCTAGCATTTCCTTCCACTTAAATCAGATACAGTAATAACATGATATAATGTGGTATGTACTGTATTATTTTGAGTGAAACTAAGTTTGTTTAACTTCTATTTTCAAGTCTTTGGTATATTAAAAAAATTCTTAAAAACAAAATGCCTAGAGGTTAAACTATTGGTAACCTTTTTCTGGTCCAGGGTCTGGCCAATGTGATCCCGCTGGAGTGGCTGCAGATGTTCAACAACAAAGAGATCCAGGTGCTCATCTCGGGAGCTCCAATTCCAGTCAATGTGGCTGACCTGCAGGCACACACCGTCTACTCAGGTACAACCTTTATTTCCCCGAACAAATCTTGTATTGAATCCTAGCACTTTTTTATAGTTTGGTAACTAAAACATAGAATAGTCTTTTTCCTCTTTCAGGAAGTTAACAATTAAGAATATTTTCAGTAAGCAAGTAGCTATTGTGAAGGTTCTCCCTTTATTATTATTGTCTGAGATTTATTTTGTTACCTGATGAACTTATTGAATCATACATTTAATTATTATACTTCGATGTTCCAGGAGGCTACTCGGCAGAGCACCCAACAGTCGTTGCATTGTGGCGAGTACTGGAGCAGTTCACAGACATTCAGCGTCGACAGTTACTTAAGTTTGTCACAAGCTGCTCACGACCTCCTCTGCTTGGCTTCAAGGTGAGGTCTCTCAGCGGACTCTTTTTGTAGTTTGTATAGTGGCCATCAGTTACCACAGGCTTTTTTATCTGGTGGGAAAAGTCAAATTCGTATTAAATTAACATTAACGATTGCATCATCATTAACTTACTTATTAACTTTTTTTTTTTGTTTTTCTGTCAAAGGGTGTGTTACCAGGGTGTATAGTTACTAACTTTAAATAAATATGGTACCTAGCTAGAATGACTCATCTACAACTTAATTGCTGTTGAGATTTTCTGAGATCAACTATAGGAAATTGGTATTGTGGGAAGTATTATTTGTCAAATTAAAACTGTTTCATAAAAAAAAAGGCTTCTATTTTAGCATCTGATTGATATTATTTTATTTAACAATTAAGCCTGGCTATATGCACTGTTAACTCTAGTGTCTATTGTCCCCAGGAGCTGCACCCCCCGTTCTGTGTGCAGCACGCTGGCACGCCTGACCGTCTACCCACAGCCAGTACGTGCATGAACCTCCTCAAGCTGCCAGAGTTCAAGGATGAAGCCACCCTGCACAGCAAACTGCTGTATGCAATCCAGGCGGGAGCTGGCTTTGAACTGAGCTAAGAACGAACATTCTCTTCGTTTAGCTGTTGTTATGTCTTGTTTAAACTTAACTGATCCAATCATAAATTCAGTCTTCTGTGCTTAGTTGTCTGTCACTTATTGTTAGAGTCCTTTAAGATAAATATGACAAGTTAATATTAATTAATTGACCAAAGTTAAAAATAGTTTTGCTACCAGATTTTACGATTGTATTGCTGGTGGTAGTTTCCAAAGTAAACTGTTTGATATAAATTATTGTAGGCACAAGATTAAATATTGTTGTTACAGGTGAGAAATTGTGTTGTTTTCAATCGCTGCCCTACTTGTAAATATTGAAAATGGTAATACAGTAAAAACTTGTTATTACGTCTTGTTATAAGGTAAAAACTCAATATTGAGTAACGGAGTAAAGCTCCCGTAAAAAATAATTAGTATTGCAGGTATAGGAAAAACTTGATATAAGGTATACTCGATATACGGTATAAACCCAATTTCCTGGGTTCCTTGACTTGACGCAATAACAAGTTTTTACTGGTATTTTTAAATATTTTACATTTATAAGCTTTTACCTGTTAAAACTTCCAAAATTAATGTGCCTATAATTTTGATTTAGTTAAGACCTACTTAGGATGAAAATGACACATGATATTTCATTTTTTTCTTTTACTAAATTGGCAGACATAGAAGCACAGTAATTCTACGTTTAAAATGCACAGAAGACCTTAATTGCAGGTCGAAGTATCGGGGAAGTAATAATTTGTATTTAATGTATTTATTCTTCCAATTGTCATCAGCTAAATAATCATGATGTATTATTATTTTTTTTTGTAAAATGCTATGTTTGATGAAAAGAAATAAATAACAATAAAGAACTAAAATTTGCTAATGTTATTCATATTAAGTCTGAATGTCTCACACATTTTTGAAAACAATGATAATTTAAGCATGTATTAAATAATATATATTATTTATGACAAGGTGTACGTGGCAAATAAAGAATTTTGAGTGTTTTAGAAACATATGTTCATTTTATTACCTAGCTCACTGGTAAAAATGCTAAAGCTCTACTTTCAGTTAAAGGAACAGGGGACCCTAAAAATAAGTATTTTTTTAGTCAAAATTTACTAACAGTAAAAATACATGCTGCACTGTCCCAAATGCATCAGCGCAAGCGCGCAATAATTGGCTGAGCGGAGGAACATGACGTCACATTCCATCGCTTTTGCACTGGTTAAACCGCACGCACCGCATATCCCTCCTTATTTTTTTCCCCCACTCCTCCCTGCCTGCTATTCTCTGTGCAATGTTGCTGATGCCTGAGGCTATACACATTTATTTAATTAATCTAAATTATTGGTACTGTTCAAAAACGGAATGTAATTTATTTTTAAATTTGTTATGTCAATAGGAAACTTCTGATGCACTAAGAAGATTTGTACCTTGTCCCTTTTAAGGAAATAATAGTGGCAGTCATTTAGTTAATGTCAGCGTTCCTTTGCATGGAGATAGTGAATCACTGAAAATTTTAGAAACCTTTATTTCTATTAAAATCAGACGAAAGAAATAAAGCAAAATAGTCAGTACAGTATGTAGTCTTATTTTTAGAGATAATAATTTCTATATAGTATTTAGTACTTACTACCGGGCACTTGACGCAGTGGTATGCGCCTCTGATTCGTAATCGGATGGTCGTGAGTTCGATCCCAGCCATGCACCGCCAAACTTTTCACAAGTAGCGGTTGCTAAAGAACACCCACTCGTGCATCCGGGAGGTGATTGATGGCATCCTCCATCAATTGCCGACCATCCTGACTAAGGTTTCCTCAGTCACAACCAGGCGAATGCTGGGATGGATTGCTTAGGCCATGGCCGCCCTGGTTTGGAAGGGACCTACAAAAGTAGGGTCTACGTAGAGCCGGGAGGTTAAATTCAATTCAGTCACTTAAATGTGGCCAGTACCCTATACTAGGGTTCAGTTAAAAAGATAAAAAAAAAATAGTATTTAGTACTGGAACTGCGGTCATCATTGGTCAAATCAATGGGGTCTTCAAATAACAGCAATCCTAAAATTAAGACAGTCTTCAGTGTACGTATTATTCATTGTTGTGCTGAGACTGTCTTGGGCTAAGTTTACATTAAGTGGTGTTATTTGAAGACCCCCCTGTATCTTAAAAATAGTAATACAGTAATAATAAATTCTAAAACTATATAAAGAACACCCTCCCCCTTTTCTACTTTAGTTGATTAATTAAATTTGTTCTTATAATTTTAGGTATAATATTTAAAATAAGGAAAATACCACAGAAATTAATTATCCTTTAACAGGCTTTTGCAAGATACATATAGAACAATAAATAGTAATGCTACCTGTATCACATTTTGTTTGACTCTTTTTCAAGAGGTCCCAAAAGGCAAAAAATCATTTTCCTAGTATTTATGTTAGGGAAACTTTTTTTTATTTTATATTTATAAATTTGTTTGAGGGATTCCTGACCAATGCAATGATACATTCTAATTTTATTTATATCATTATTATTGTACAATATATTATATTTAACAGTGGCGGTTCATTAAGAGGTGCTATTGGGTCGAAAATATACTTTTCAAAAAATGTACTTTTACGTTTCTTGTTCAAATTACAAATTAACTCGTGTGTCTAGTGTGGTGGTAGCGTGTAAATATCCAATCTCAACTTGGTAGATTGTAGCTAAATATATATCTAATCTTAAGCCTATATTACACCATACAATTTTGCATACAAATTTTCCTTGCAAGAAAATTTCATCTCCATACAAACAAATGGAGTTCAAATTTTCTTGTAAGGAAAAATTGTATTCAATACTTAGAAAAATTGTATCGTGTAATACCGGCTTTAAGTCAATTATTTCCCCATGGTAAACATTAAATTTTTATATACCTAAAGACAAAAGACGCTGCAAGACAATGATATTCTTCTAATTTATATTCTTTATGTACATCTAAAAAACTTGATCCTAACATTTCAATTTTTCTTTTCTAAAAAATTATTTTATTTATTTATGAAGGTACACTACTAAGTGAGATAGGATGACATTTAGACACTACCTCGACGATATATTAAATGTGCCCTCTAGCTTAGCAGTCCTTGTCTCATGAACTGCAATGTACTGACAATAATTTAATTGTATCAATTTAAATTATATTAAACAAGGTGTTTTTATTTATAGAGAAGATTAATTACATCCATTTTATTTCCTGTCAAAATTGTTACTATAGTGACTGGAATGTTTCGTTGAAAAAAATCTTAATTATTATAAACGGTAATAATTGAATTAAGTAATATGTTTAATTTCAAGTGGCAAAATTTAAAGTTTTTAAGTCACATACAGTTTACAAGTACTGCAATCTTTTCATATAAATACTGACACGTACTTGTTAGACAGAAAAGCCATATCACTCAATCAATATTTGACTTAAGGCTAATATTCCATGCAAAAACAATTGAAAATCCCCAAAACAGGGGGAAAGGGAGGGGGTGGTTTGCAAATTAATTGCTTTTTTACTCCACTAAACACTTCTTGTTGCTGTAAAAATCAATTAAACATTCACACACTGTCTTTATAGAAATTTCTATTTCGTTACAGCAAACTCAAAAGACACATGCACAACCCTTATCATATATTAAAAGCTTGTTTAGAGTATTCTGCTAAATTAGCATGTAACAAAGTAACCAATTACACATATATTATGAACTAAAATTTTTTTTCCCCGTGTTATTACTTGGGTATTTTTATGTTAATGTACTGTACTGTATATTTATTTAATTAAAGATAAGACAGACAAGATTTACAAAAACTTGTTATTGAAATCATCAGAATTATTTTGCTATATTTAGAGGCGTCATATATAAAAAGGCCTTCTGAAAATAGCAATTGTCTTCTTTTTGATAATTAATATTATAATAATTTTTAATAATTTGAGATGTGTTTTTATGGGGTCTGTCTATATTTTTCTTTGAATTAAATTAAATTGCTTTTTTTCCTCCATATTGAATAACAAAATTATCTCTGTGAGGATAATTGGGTAGGATGTATAATATGATGCACCATCAGTTGTGTAATCTGCTTAAAACCTTATGACCGTACCATCTTACACCAATATTTTTTTATGATGACAGAGATATTAAGGCTCCAGATCAATGTCTTTATTAGGAGGGATGGGGGCTACTCAGCGTCAGGCTTGGGCTCTTCCTCCTTGATTTCAATATCTTCCTCAGGCACGGGGTCTGGGGCGGGGGGTGGGGTGACGACCTTGGGGGCTGGGACGTCAGGGGTAGGCTCTGGCTCGGTGACGTCCATGGGCTCCACTTTGTCCTCCTCCACTCCGTCTTCCTTCTTGGGGATTTCTTCGTCAGATGAGGCCTTCCTCATTAGTCCCAACACATCCAGCATGCTGCTGTTGTTTGCTGTGGGCAGAATACAGATTCTTAGAGGGAGATGGTGCATGGTAATGTCAAGCTTGCAGATCTAACACAATTAAAATTTACTGTTGCATCAATTAGAAGAAGGATTAATAATGAAAGTAATAAATAATAATAAAAAAGAAAAAAAATCAACTAAAATGGCAAATAAAAAGCCTCACATTTTAACTAGTAAAGCAAGTAAAAAAAAAAAAAAACAAAAACAAAAAAAAAAAAAAAAAAATCTACAGTATTTTATATTGAAGTATTGCACATTAATAAGGAAAAATTAAATTAGTGACAAAGGCACCAATTTTACCAACTTTGACTGTTAATTGTTCAATTAACCTTTAAATGTTTGTGCCTGAGAAAGTAGTAGTTGCATGATAAAAGGGAAGTTTGTCTAGCCACTTGCCTGAGGGTGCGCTGGTACTGGCTGAGGTGCTGGTAGTAGGCTTCTCATCCTCCTTGGGCTTGGTGTATGCTTTCATCCACTGGTCGTTGGGGTCTTGGGCCGGGCCCTCCCCGTCGTCCAGGGTCACCAGTGGCGGGAACGAGGCAGACTGGGCCTCCACTCCAGGGTTGGGGTAGGCAGAGCGCTTCTCACATTTGGCCAGGTGAGTGGCTGCAGGTAAAAGAAAGGACATTTATAAGGCTATTGAGAAGAAGATAAAAATTTGAGGAAAATACTTATATTTGAGTGTTCTGTCTAAAGTATCATTATATGCGTTTTTTGGATAACCCACTAAATTTAAGTGAGATAGAAGCAATATTACAGAATGGTGCTGAATTGAATTTATTAATTAAAAAAAAAAAAAAAAAAACGGCATTGACTTTGGGTCTTAGGAACCAAGCAGTCATTGACCATAAAAACAAAAACAGATGTGACCTCGTAAATAAACCATTAGAAGATAATTATTATAATATATTACAACTTAAGTGAAAAATCCAACAGATATCTATCTCATATTACTTATTACTCATCTTATTATTATTATTATTATTATTTAAGTTTAAGGTTCAAGACAGTTAAACAAAAACACAAAAACCATATCATACAAGAAATACAGTAAACCCTTTTTTGAAAGTTTCTAGTTCCAAAACTGCAGATAGCCTAAGCATTCAGCCAAGGATATTAAATTGAGGCAATGCAGTTACCCCCACCATGGGGAATTATAGTTTATTTATTTTATTTAGGGACCCACCTATGTGACCCTGACATCTCACATTGACTTCAAACAGTGTTAAATATGATAAAAGTTGTGAGCAACATACCCAAGACGTTGCCCTTGCTGCTACGGAAGCCGCAGATGCAAAACATGGCCTTGGCCAGCTTTGTGTCGCGACCAGTCCGCACAGAGGCTCCTCGCTGGCCGGAGTGGAACTTCTTGGTGTGCTGCTCCATGGCAGCCAGGCAGCAGGTCACATAGCGGCACCGCAGGCATCCCATCACCGTGCTGAAATTATGTACATGTTTAGTTATGTTAATCATAATTAGAGCCCAGAGATGGAGCAAATTGATAATGATTTGTTGGTAAGATATTTCATTGTTTACAAATCACAACAGAAGGAAATATAATATACATTTACTGTAATTGTTAAAGTACCGTTAACATAATTTTTCTAATCCATCTTTGTTATTATTATTATTATTTTTTTTTTTTTATTATTAAACCGTGTACAAATACAGTTTAACCAAGGCCCTAAATAAAGCCCTATCGGTTGGAACTGAGTTACATACAATTATTCAACACGTATAGTAAGCTTAAATAAAATTAATGATGAATCATCAAAACGTACGGAGCTCACTACACACACACAACCTTCTCCTTCCGCTGCTAACTTAAAATATGAACTAACTGTAAGAAAACTCACGAGAGATGGTAGCGCTGCACCAGGGGCTGCTTGCACTCGATGCAGCTTGTGTTAGGAGGTGCTATTACTTGCACCGGCATCTGGTGGGGAATGGAGGTAAAGTTCCTGTTGGCAGAAGGGTTGACTGTGGGGGTGTTACGTGCAGCATGCTGGGGGGCAGGGGGGCCCCCGCGGGGCATGGGGATGATGATGGTGGGGCTGGCTTCCGTTGACACCACCGGCACAACCTCTGCAATGAGAAGCAAGACGAGGATATTAGTAAGAAGATCTCAGGGAGTCAATTTTTCTGCTGATGAACTTTTTTGGTATAATAGCATACATAGATTTACTGTATATTATAATTAGGAGTTTACTGTAGTATAATTTTGAAGTAACTTAAGGCCAAAAATTCAAAATTTTTTGGTAAAATTTAATCACAGTAGAGATTATTTAAACTTTCAATATATGTATATTTTAAAGTTTACTTGTTTGAGGTTAACAGTCTAATTAAATAATTAATAATTATAATTAAGAAAATTTTAATTTAAGAAAATGGCTGGAGGTACCGAATAAAAAGAATAAGACACAACTTGGATTAATAAATGGCATAGAGGTTTAGTTATAGAACAAAAAGGAAGACTCACTGTTGACGTTCTTCATAGATTTGTGGTCATACTCCTCGTGCTCCTGGACCTGCTTGGTCTGCTGGAACACCAGCACACAGCGCTCGCACTTGCGACGCTGGCTCTGACGTTTGTGGCCCTGTAACACAAGTCATTAACTCTCAGGCCAGTTGTCATAACGTCATCAAAATAACAACTTTTAATTACAGTAAAAAATCGTTATTACGCAACTTTTTGTTATAGGTAAAACTCAATTTTGAGTAAAGGAGATCAAGGTCCCATAAAAAATAATTAGCATTGGGGGATAAGAAAAACTCGATACAAGGTAATAGTACTTGATATAAGGTAAACTTTATTTCTTGGGTCCCTTGATTTTACGTAATAATAAGTTTTTACTGTATTTGTCATATAAGTTTAGATAAAAGTCTACTAATTTTCTTAAGCATTTTGGCATTCAAGCCATTTAAATAAGAGAAGTCATAATATTTAAATGAACTTAACATGATGTATTTTCATTCTATATATATTTTTTATACATAAACTTTCCCTGCTCGTTAATAGTAATTTTAGTTTACCGTAAATAGCAGTGATATCTTAGCAAAATATATGCGAGGCACTAACCACGAGGTGCTGGTAGAATCCCATCAGGTTGATGTAGTTGCCGCGACTGCGTAATCCGCATGCATAGAAGATCTTGAGGCAGAGAGGACACTGCAGTGCAGTTCCTCCAGTGTGAGCCTGGTAACAACATATAAGTGTTAACAAATATCTAACCAAGATCTGCATCAAGTTCAGATGGCATATTTTGAGTTAAAATTCTATGTACTCTTTACTCTTAGACATAAACCAGTCTAAAGCTAAATACATATACTGTAATATGAATTAGAGAATATTTTAAAAGTGTGAGAGAAACTACATTTTATTCAATAGACAATAATGGTTGCATTTTTTTATTTCATAATTAGAAAATATACCTAAAATTATGCTTTTCTGAAATTTTTTCAGATTTTTTGGAGTGCGGGAACTAATTTTAAAGAAATATTTAAAATATCTGAATTAGGGTGTTGGCTGTTGATGACTTAACTGTTGCTGTGATTAGCTATTGATGACGTCATGGTTGTTTCAATCAGGTTGTACCACCCTAATTAAGATATTTTAAATATTTTTTTAAAATTAGTTCCCGCACTCCAAAAAATCTGAAGAAATTCAGAAAAGCATAATTTTATACATATAAAGGGGCATTCACAAAGCCTTAAGGCCACAATTAAGGCTCAATAATTTAAGACTAGAAATTTTGGGTCTAAAAAACACGTCTAAAATCAAGCTTTAAATTATCGAGCCTTAAATGTGGCCTTAAGACTTTGTGAATGCTCCTTATATATTTTCTAATTATGAAATAAAAAAATACAACCATTATTGTCTATTATTGTTGTTAGTATATCAGTAGAACACCCTCATCAGTCTCATCACATTCCAGCTATCAGCAATTGAAAATAAAATAATTGTAACTTCATATTGGAAGTTTTAACATATCAATAATTTTTCTTACAGATCAAAACAATAAACTGCACAATAGGTACCTCGTAGAAGTGGTCCACAACTTTCTGGTGGAAGGAAGATCGGAACTGGCACACGCCACACCGGTATGGCATCTCAGAGGCAACGTGCTTGGCGTTCATGTGCTTCACAAGGGTGGTGCGCATGGGAAAGCGACCCTGGCAGATGCAGCACGCCATCAGAGCCGTAGTGTTCTGGTGGCTCTGCAAACAACATGTGTGGCTTAAGAATGGTGGAAAATATTCAATGCTAAAATGTAGAATTAAGATAGCAAGACTACAGAGGGTGTTTAAAAGTTCAGGGAAGGACAAAATGTGCAAACAAACTTCTTTATCTCTCTTTTTTAACAATGGACAGCAATAAGGACTAGAGTAATTCAATATGGCATTTTTTTCCCTCTTGCCTATTGGTACACGAAACAAGTTTAAAAGCATGTGTTAATTAAATTTATCTACAGTAACAAAGATTAAATTAGTACTCTAAAATTCTGAAGGTTAAACAGCATAGAGCAAGTGTCACAGAAAATACAAGAACATCAGAACAGAACTAACATTCATGAGCATTCTCTTTTATGTCAAGAAATAGTTAAAACTTCATTAAAGTCATTAAATGTACTGTACAGATTTTTTTTTTTTTTTTTTTTTTATACATGTTGAGATGTTTTTAAACTTTTTATAATGCAATATGTATATGTACATTGATTTAAATACAAACTTGTGAAGAATCCACAGAATCTTGTGCAGAATCTTATACACAACACAACAGGGGAATAATAACTTTCTTTTAAACCTTGATTTATAAGGAGTCTGGACTTAGTTGCTGCCAAAATTCTGCAGGGTGGTTACCTCGCTCTTGTGAGCAGCCAGCTGCAGGGTGGTCTGCATTCGTTTCAGACAGTACGGGCAGAAGAGGAAGCGCTTCGTGTTCTGTTCAGAGCTCTCGTAGATGACGTGCGAGATGACGTGCTTCATCAGCGCAATGTTGTTGGAGAATGAGTTGGGGCAAATCACACACTGAAAAAACGTCAAGTCGTCACAATTGGTACTAAACAAATAATCCACTTTTTTACTACAATAATACCTCAGAATAACTCAATTAATTAATGGACACTTTTAGTTTAGCCAAATTTACCTTGACACTGAAGTTGGCGTCCATATCCTCGATGATGCTCTGAGAGTTGCCCGGCATGTCAGCATAGTAGAAAGCATCCAGGTAGGTCTGGTCTGGGGCGTTGAGCTTGATCCTTTTCACGGCAGTCTGCGGGATTGCAGGGGCCCCTGAGGTGGAGGCGTGAGCGTCTGGGACCACCATCTGTGGCTGCTTCTGGGCACGAGGACGCTTGCTGCTGGCAGGACCGGGGGCGTACTGCACTTCACATAGTGCCTGCGGGTTCAGCTCCATGCCATAGTCAGCCTGCTGTTGATGTTGCTGAGGAAAAAACAAGGGTAAGGGTGAGATTCATCGCAAGTGCCAGTGAAAATTTATGTTTTGATTGCTTTCATGGCATTTTTCTATTACATTTATAAAGGCTTATTTTTATTTCTTAACTAAGAATTATTTATTGCCTTCTTGGAAAAATTTGAGCATGACACACCAGTTTTGAATGACTAGAATTATTCCTGACAAATACAATGACGTAAACTGTTTCAATAGTTGCTAAAAAGATGGTAAGAACAAATAAAATTCTGAAAGCTCATACAAATTAACATGGGCTGCTTTATAAATGTTGTTTTTGGTTTACTGAACTTTTCATAAATGACTTGCTCCCAAGTATTGAAAAATAAAAATTGTACAACATCAGTTCTGTATGCTGGTGATGGTATTGTTTGATAGAATTTCAATAATGGAAAATGAAAATAATACAATACATTTTAACGATTAATCTCAGTTACTTCGGAATCAAAGAATATTTCCTTGCAAATGAATCGAATGAAATAAATTTTAAAAAATCGAGAATGTTCTAAAACTTAATCGCTTATGGTTTGAGCAAATTCAGTCTTGCAGTTTTCTTACAACAGCTCCATTTACGGTTTTCGTCCATAAGGCCAATGTTAAACTTCTACCTCAGTTTTCACAAAACTGATAAGACAGATTCGCTCCAAAATTTATATGCTACCTATTGATGGTGAGTTCTAAGTCCCCTGCAAGTTTTGTTGCATTCAGGCGGTACGATTGCGAGATATCAACCTACTGAGATTCATCCTTAAATTAATTTCTCAAGTTATTTTACCACCATAGGAACACTGTATAATTTTTTTAACATTGAACATTTGCATTTGTCCTTGCAAGATTCAGAAAAATCTGAAATGAATGTATGATGTACCGAAGGGACCATAAAAAATGCGCATTTGTTTACATGATATCGGCAATGATGAGTATTGAATTTGAGGAGTGAAGGTCAGTCGATGCTGCTTCTCTTTTCACTAATACCTTGATGCCAAACGTGTTTCATGACGTCACCCAGAAGGCTTGTGTATAGGCATTTTATATGGTTCCGCCGGTACCCAATATCAAAAGACAAGCACTGAGGTCTCAAAATTGTAATGCTGAAGTTACCTGCTGCACCATGAAGCTCTGAGTTGGTGCAGGGGCAATCCTGACCAGGCGAGTCTGGGCCTGAGGCTCCAAGTAGTTCCAGTTCTTGAAGGGGTTTGCGGCAATGTTGCCAAGTCTCTTCACAAGAGGGTCAGCTGAAATCAAAAGTACACTTAAGGTATAACCTGAGAATTTGTCTGTCAAGGACAAGAGGCGTGGCTATAGTGGCAACACTGTTTGCATTGGAATGCGCATAAATTTTTAGGAGGGGGTGGTGACAACAGTCCTTGAGAACGTTGCCACATTTCTCATCACATATAGGAAACGATCATCGCCACGGTTCAAAGTATATGAAAACAATTCAGAAAAATAGTCTAAAAAATTAGGTTTTAGTAAAAAAAAAGTAAAAGAATCTGTTGTATAGTTTTTTTGCAATGCTAATTAACAAATTTAACATTGGAAGGATACAAAATTCTCATTTAAATAAATTAATTATAATTTAACCAACGGTTAAAAAATTCCAAAAAAATTCAGAGCTAATTTGACGATTGTTGTGAGTCCACCAAATTAATTTGAAGAAAATCTGTTGTAGTGAATTTTTCGTCCAAATTTCTCAGGTTAAGCCTTAAAATCATACAACGAAGAACCAAAAGTGCAAACAATCAACTTACATGCTTAATACATACAAATATATATCTTGTTTATCCATTTCTTGTATTCTACATAATCTTTACTTTCAAATTCCAATAGATAGATCATCATTCCAAAAATTGCAGCAAACTATTCTCATGGCACAAAAAAACAACAAATAGTACAGCACTAAAAATAATTCCAGCAAGTATTATTATTTTTAAGCAAATTTAAGCACTGACATTGAATCAAATGGAGACAGGCAACTGTTAGTCAAAGCAGCATTTTTAATTTTTTAAACAAATCTTCAACAGATAATTTTAGGTGCAAAAAGGTTTATAGCTATCCAACAGCAAAAAAATAGTGGCTGATATGATATTAAGTATTCAAAATATCAAACAAATAAAATTTAGTAAATGCTTGCTATGGTCCCCACCTTGCTCTGCCTTGGTCTGTTCAGCGATATGGATAATGAGGTTCTCGAATGCCTGGTGTGGCAGCGGGCCCCAGTATTCACGCCACGTTAGTTCGTCCAGGAACTGCTGAATTAGGCTGCGGTTCAGCAGTGACAGCGTGTTCTGAAACATATCATTATACTGAAGTTTTTTGGTAATGGCGATGAAACTTTAATTTTTTTTTTAACAACACGAAAATGATAAGGCTAAAAGACAAAAGTCATAATGTGCTGCATTCTGTGCACCATTACTAATAAGTTTCAATCGTCTATTGTTACATGGTTGTCACCAGTTTCAAAAGATTTCAAGTGACTGTTCTGATAGAGATTCTGAGGAACTTACCAGGAACATTCTAGGCACGATCTTCCGGAGATACTCCATCACGTTCTGGTTGCTGTGGTGCTTGCCTCCCAGGATCACCCCTCCATCAGTGGAGTTGGCCTGGATACAGACAAACATTAGCAGGCAAGTAGGCACTGTTAGGGAGAATTTAAATGAAAAGTACAGGCAGTTGAATACTAGGAACTTAAATTAGAAAAATTAACCGAGGAAATATAAAAGCACAAAACAAAAAATAATTAACACAAAGAAAATTATTGCTCCCAATTTAACCCTTTTCCCTTATTTATATTTTATAATAATTTATATTAATAGACTTTAAAACTTAAAAAAAAAAAAAAAAGTATTACAAAGTAAGAATAAATAAGAATCTTCTGTCCATTTGACTCCAGGAGGTCTCACGAACAGCATGACATGCCTCTCTACTATAGGTTTCAGCATACCTGGTGAACGTTATTGAATCCAAGTGAGTGCAAAGTGGCCTTGTCGATGCTGAAGTCAGTCAAGATGGTTGAACCAGGGTGCACCCACTGTGCCAGGGGTTCGAGTATTTTGGCAAAGCGACGCTTCAGGTTACGGTCACCGTCCTGCATGGGCTCTATGGCACGCAGACGAACCTGCTTGCCCTCCTTGTCCAGCACTCCAAGTACTTCAACCTGGACGTCACATTGTTATTATTATTTATCGGCAAATATTAAATAATGACATTCAATTTTATTACTGTACAGCAATTTTGAATTATACTGTACCTTGAACATACAGACTAAGACCTACAGGGGACATTCACGAAACAATTTGACTTCAATTTAGCACTCGATATAACATATAAAAATTAAGGTTAAAGTGGGGTTTAAGTGCTTTTTGAACACTCCCCCATTAATATAGCTGAAATAGAGCATAGTAACAGTAAACTCACCAATTTTGTGTCATTTATTTAAAATTATAATTTGTAAATTATAAAGAGGGGAAAAAGAGAAACAAAGCATCCTAAAATAAGAAATGAAAAAGTTCATTTATGATGAAGACAAAACAAAGAAGGTAAAATGAAAGACTGTTAGGATAATGTTGTCCTCACCTTGACCTGCCTCTGCTGACCATCCTGTGAGGTGGTTCCCAAGCTGATGACTCCGACCTCCACGAAGCGGTTCACCCCTCCCAGCAGACTCATCTTGGTGTGCACAGCAGCAGTGCAAAGAGCTCGCAGGTGGGTGAAGAAGTTCTTCACGTAGAAGTTGTCAACCTACACACAACAATACAACAAAGTGTTACAGACGTTACAGTACATCAGACGTCCAAAACTTCAAAATCATTTTATATTCACTCTGATGTACAATAATCATGAGTAAATGAGAGATTACTGGTAAAAAAACAACCCCATGTGAGCTGTAATGTACTCTAAATATTGAATTTTAGAAAACTGACCTTAACCCACTGCACGACATTGGTGACTGAAGTCTGGCAGGCCCAGTGGTAGATGAGCTTGAGCAGGACAGTTGGGGGGTGGGGGGCACCTTCAAACAACGATCCGCTGAACACAGAGACGAAGCGCTGAGGGCAGCACTCGCTGATCCACACGTAGCCACCGGAGTAGGGGAACTTGCTGGCATCAGAGTACATGCCGAGCTTCAGCTTGACCGGCTTGTTGTCTGGCCCAAAGTGGGAGAGGCAGCACTGCTCGCTACGGACCATGCCTTGTTGGATGAGCCACTCCGTGAACTTGGTGGGGGAGAAGATGAGCACCGCCTTGACACGAGCATCTGATAACAAGAGGTCATGTTGGGGAGTTGCAGATACAGACAGAGCTGAATGAGAATCGTTTTTATTTTTTATGTAAGTGGAGAGATGGTTCCTTGACGTGAATATTCTTGTTTTTACAATATATATATATATATATATATATATATATATATATATATATATATATATATATAAAACAATATGAAGAATCAAGAGGTTTCCAATAGAATTTTTGAAACAGAACCTGGTTTTTGTACTTCAACATTTAAAATGCTCAAAATTGACTATAACTGGCAGCCATGATTGCCCTTATATTAGCTAGAGCCCTTTTAATAATAGATATTCACAATTGAAACATTAAAAAAAAAAAAAAAAAAAATCTAAACAATGCAATTTACAGCTTACACAGTACCCTCTAAATACTGTTTATTACTTGTTACAAGAATATGAACTAAATATATTTCTTCTTACAACAAATGTCCTTCTAGGTACTCACCCATGGAGGCTCTCTCTTTTGTGGTGGTTGCCACTGGGTTGTCCTTGATGCGTAGATTTGGTCTGGCGAGCACCACGAGCGAGGGAAACGTCTTTCCAGACAGTTTGTTGAAGACTATCTCGCGGGAGTCTGCACGGTCATCCTCAGCACCAGTCAGGTCAACAGTGGGCACGCCAACGCCTACGATGCTGGTCGTATTGACCGCCTGCAGCTGACCCAGTGAGCTGCCAAGCTGTACTGTACCACCTGTCTGCAGCGCTGCTGTAGGAGAAACAAGCCGTCAGCATTCTTCTTAAAATCATTTGACATAAATAAAAAATAACTTCTTATTGGAAGTAAAATGGCTTAATAGCCACTACAAGAGCATAAGAAAGAAGACTTTATTTTATTTAGTAAAACATGACATTTAAAAAGCTGTTAAGTTGTTTCAATTTTCTATTTAAGGTTATTAAAAGGTTAGCATACATTTACCGCCAGTTAAACAATATTATAACTGCAGTCAGAAATCTAAAAGCCATCACCACACACAAAGAGCTTCTAAGTGACCCTACTTTCCTCCGCCACCGGTTTGAATACCTTGTGGTATGGAGGCCTGGCTCGGCTGCTGCAACACCCGGCGAATGCCTCGAACCTCACCTGCAGTGATGGACACTTTGCCAGGGGGTGCCTTGCCCGGAGCAGCCAACTTGATGGTTGGTACGGAGCCTCCACCTCCCATAGTAGTCTGCATCAGGGGGCGACCACCTCCCACAGTTGATAGCTGCATCTGAGGAACAATCACCAATCAAACCTCAAATCTCAACTAAAGGATATTACATTACATCATAATAGAATAATAACTTTGGAAAAGCTGAGCTAACATAACAGCAGCTATATTTTTCTTCTTTTCATTACCAAAAATGCATTACAGGTTCGAAATCGGATTAAATTGCAGATCCGAGGAATACATTGTGCAATTAAAGGAGTCTTTCTAAATTAAAAAAACAAAAAACAAACAAACAAAAAAAACACTGTGCTTAATCTTTCCTCCAAGAAGGAAGGATAGATTGGATGATTAGCATTGTAACATTATACTTTATATTCTTTATAAATGCTTGGATAGCATTCACAGCATACATTTTACAGAGCTCACAACTCAGCAAGTAATTATGACACACCTTCAGGCAAACATAAAAAATACTCCAACTTATCAAATAAACCTCTCATTTAATTTTTTATGCCTGTCTTAATTGCCACACGGCCACTTGCTTAAAAGAAAGCAATTCTATATGCTTGGAGATACTGCAGTGAGAAAGACAACAATTAAGTAGAGATAATTCATATATACTTACAGGGGCTGATGATTTAGCCATGGTCGTGTTTGCTTGGATGACTGGAGCTTCTGCAAAAATTTAAGGACAAGTAAGTGTTGATCAAAGTATTACAGTAAAAAATGCACAATTTTTTATGCTGTTTTAATTAATAATACAAAGCAGGAAAATCTCTTGACAAGTCGAATTACCATGTTAAAATAATTTATTTTATCTCAGGGATTATTGCAGCTCTTCATTTGAAAACATTCTCCCCTCCTCCCTATTTTCTGATTTTGATGAGACAGTGAAATTGAATGGACTTATATTGGTTATATTGTCTTTAGGGAATATGGCTTCAACAAAGCTTAAAATAGGAAGAAATTATGATGGTCAGAAACCAACAAATCAGCTACATACTGCACCTTCAAAAAAAAAAAAAAAAAAAAAAAAAAATCCTTTAAGGGAAAGGTAACACCAGAGTTGCGCCGCGATCGCAGCGCCTCTATATCAATATTCAAATTGTCTCACTCTAAAGATACCACGCAAGTCACGCCAGTCACGCAAGTTTTTATGTTCAATTTATTTGTAAATAATGAGTTAAATTGTAATTATATGGTTGTTTTATTTATAAAACTTTTTTTTTCATTACTATAAAACATTTTTGGAAAGTTTTTAGTTTGGGTGGAGTGGATTATAGCGTTGTTTTGGTTTATTAGTCAGCCTGTTTCATTCGCCAGTTGTTTAATGGCCGACAAAAAAGGGGTGTGTGAGACGTGCGAGTGTCAAAACTCGTGCAGTTATTATTAATTTACGTCACTCTCACTCTCATAGTTGTCTCTTTTTTTATTTTTTTGCTGTGAATGTTTGTTCTAGTGTATGAAGTTTATTTCTAGTTTTTTTAAAAAATCGGACGATTGGATTATAGAATTCTTCTAATGTCACTGAAATGCAGGGTGTGCTTGTTCAATAAGTGGGTTCAGTTTCAATACACGTAACTCGGAAACTGGATCGTATTTGTATTGACGATATTTTAAGAGCTAATAAACGACATAGAGGAGAACATTTTAAGATATGTTCGGAGGAAGAAATGAGAGTAGAAAATTTAACATTGGTGGCGGTATCTTACCCTTAAGTAACCCTCTTAGCTAAAAAAAAACATGCCTAGGTTTTGGAATTCAGGCTGTTCTTTATTAAAAAAAAACTTTTATTCTTTATACTGTAACATACTACAGGAAAAGAGATAATAAGTTAAAGCACATATTACATGTATGGAATGTTATTGCAGCCTTCTTATCATTGGATGTATTAAAAGACTAGATATGGATAATAAAGGCAGAATGTTCTAAAAACAAGGTTTAACCGTAAAAATAATAGTAATAATAATTCACTAATAAATATGCAGTGTTATTAAGTATTAAATTTGCTTTTGTACTTTTTTTCTTTTTTCCCTAAAAAAAATCCCCTTTTATAAATTTAACAATACAGTAATTCCAAGAACTTAAATGTGTTTGCTTGATGAACTTGCATTGAGCTATTGCTGCATACTCCGAGTATCCATATAAACATACAGAAAGCAGCCTTGGACCTACTTGTAGTACTGGATGGGACTGTTCCCACGAGATAGCCCATGTTGGAGCCCAGGCCCGGGTTCATGACCAGCTGGTAGGTGGTGGGTGCGAGCCGCTGCTGATTAACAGTGACTGGGCCTCGCTTGCCACCTGCCATCAGCTGACTGGACTGCTTGGCCGATAGAGCGGTCTTGAGCAGTGGGGGAACTCCAGGGGAGTCCAGTGAGCTTTGCAGGACCATCACGTCCTTGCTCTTGTGCAGCACCTGCAAAATGACCTTGGGTGTCATTACCTGTACCATAATCAAATTGAAGCAACAAGGGAGAGGGGAAAAGACATGTGTAGTTCTGAATTTAGCAAAATACATGGGCAGTTGGTAGGTTAACGTTCTTTCAACCATTTTAAGAGTGAAGAAAAAAAGCTTTAGGAGACTTCAAGCTACTGTACTTTAGTAGTATATCACACACCGGTATATATGAACATAATGAGTTCTTGAATAGAGCAAAATGTGCATACAAACATTACAAACTGGTAACTGAATCTACTTCTAATGCAGTTATTGTTTTATTTTTGCTGCAACAAATTAAAATAATTATCAGCAAGATTCAATAATTATTACTTATACTGCGTTTTATTTTCTAAGATTATATTCCCACTCCCAGGCAAAAATGCCTGGGCAGTTCATAACACAAGGCCATAGCCGCCTCCTTTCCTATCAATCCTTCCAACTGTTGTTAATACTGTTGTTAAATTTGAATGTTTACACCAATAGCAGAATATGCTGTATACTATAGTAAGCTAACATTGTAATAAATATTTTATTTTAATAATGTTTGTTAAGAATTAAGCAACTACAGAGACTTTATGCTCCATTTTAAGTATTGATGCCTCACCGTGTGGTTCTTTAGCATTTCGTTTATCTTGTCGACGGCCTCCTTGTATTCACGCTCAGACTGGATCTGAACCTCCTTCTGAGCCTCGCTGAGCTCTTCTTCCTCACAATCAAGCAGCAGTGACAGGCTGGCCATCGCCCGCTGAGAGCGAGTCTTCCCGGACATCTGTGCATATTACAAGCAAGTTTAATTAGGGACAGGTCTTCTACAAACATCAGGAGGGTGGAGTTTGAAGGGAGAGAAGGAGGTCCCCATGAGGTTAATACTAAGAAAAAAAAAAAAAAAAAAAGTGGGGATATTGCCTATACTACCCATTTAAATAAAAAGTTTGAAGAAGGGAGACAGGAGGGGGTAGATGAGTCCCTGGATAAGCATGATAAAACCTTTGTAAACATATAAAGAGGCATTCATAAAGTCTAAAGGCCACATTTAAGGCTCGATAATTTAAAGCTTGATTTTAGACGTGTTTTTTAGACCCAAAATTTCTGGTCTTAAATTATTAAAAAATGGTCTATTTACATCTTAAACTGTGCTTCATTTAAAAAATCCCACCCTAATCTTTATTTGCAGAATGATAATGTTCATAATTACAATACCAGGAATAAATCCAATGTTGTTACAGACAAATTGAACTCTAATTTATACAAATCTTGTGCAATGTATCAAACGGCCAAAATATATGAATTTCTGCCAAAATGCCTAAAAGATATAAATGATTGTAAATTGTTCCGAAAGAAGCTAAAAAATGTCCTTATAAGTAAAGAGTTCTATTCAGTTAAAGCTTTTGAGAGCAATAAATTGCCTGAGAGTATTGTATCCTTATGATTTAAAACCTGGTTTTCATATTTTTTTGTTAATATTGTGGTTCATTTTTTTATACTTATTTTTTTCCTTTGTTATATTTATAAAGTGTTGCGTTTTGATGTTATGTATGTTTGTTAATATTAAGTTTTTTTGACATGAACATATGTTGTCTTGTACAATAAAAAAAGTTCGAATAAAGAAAATAAAAATAAAAAATAAATTGAGCCTTAAATGTAGCCTTAAGGCTTTGTGAATGCCCCTTATTAATTCTACAGTATATTGTATTTTTTTTTTTTTTATTGAACAGTGGTATACAGTAGTGCTTACAGAATGCAACTTACTGTGTAAAGGAAAAGCAATACAAGTCTCAACACACACATTATATAAAACTTTGACTGGAGAAACTAAAATGTTAATGAAAAATTTGCTCGCTAAATCTGGCTTCTTCTCTCCCACTTTCTTATCTGCCCAATAAAACTAAACTAGGTATATAATATACAGTAACAATAAGTGTGTGATAATATAGATGCAGGAATACATCCAAGATGGCTGCGCTCTGTTGCATAATGTTAGGAAGACTCTAAATGTGCAGTACACATTGTACACATATGTCCAGCTTTACTGATAAAATTTGTCATAATTATGCATAATATACATATTACGGATCTTAGTTTACGTGTAGATTTCGACTGCGCGCGGCGATCATTTTTTGCTTTATCCCATCTATACGGCTAGACATGTCTCCAAGCTAGGTATGATACCATAAGAGTCTACAGGTAACCTAAGATCTGTTATACTGTATATTTTGTTTCCCTAGCTGACTCCTACTGCTTAGCAACTTGTATAGTTTTACCGGTATTATATTTGTTATTGTAATCTCAGGCCCAAAGATCACGATATGAGCGAGAGGTGGGTCGAAGCATGGATATTTTTTTGTCATTAATGTATGTACACATACAGTACATGAACTGATCCATATCCATGATTGGACGCCAACAAGAGATACTGAATGCATCTAGTATTACAAGCGTATCATGGCAACATTTACTTATCTGATTTCAGCTTTATTGCATAGAGATAGTGGCTAAATATCCAATATCAAGCCAAAATAGCATTACATATCAACTTGAGATTAGAGATATTTAAGATCCTATATCATGGCGATCTGTCATGTACTAGCTGTACTGTATCACAATTTATGATATGCATATCGTGAACGTACTCGGTATCATACTATACTACGGTATACCTGTAGCATTAGACTCTAGAGGGGCGACTGGAGCTGCGTGAGATCAGCTGAAAGATGCAACAATCTCAACTCTCAAACTATACCTCCTAGCATAATAAATAAGCTATTGTTAGAGCAAGAAAAGCAGAGTAAAAATGTATTCTTCCAGGTGGCGCTGTGGACAGGTAAAGCAAAGCACGCGAGCAAATGTACTGTATTTATTTATTTCACCCATGTCAAGAAACACAGAAATATAAATATAAATACAATAAAATGAAATTAAAAAAAAACAAAACAAAAAAACATAATAATATATATAATATATAATTATATGTATATAAAATTGACATAATATTGTAGTTTGGAGGGTGAGGACAATACTGAAGCACCAAAGTGGCACCATAACACAAAAGTGGTATTCTCCATGAAATTATAGTATTAATAGCCAATAGGCCTTGTCATACATTATATTATTACACAGAGTTCTGTAAATGTCTCTTCAAACACAAAGAAAAAGAAGAAGGTGGTTGTGATTTGACCTCCGCAGGTAAATTATTCCATTGTATAGTTTTGACCTCACTTGCTCTGCATATAGTATCAATAGTGTGTGAGAACATACAGCCTAGCTCCTCTATTTTGCACTTAAATAATAACAATTTTGTCCAATTTTAAGTCGCCTAGAAGTATGCATACTGGAAAAAAGGCCAAGATTAATCTACATGTACAGTTAAACAAATCTAAGTATTTTTTTTTTTTACAAGGATACACCCCTAAGAGCTTACAGCTCGCGGCGGGGTACTGGGTAGGGATAAGGTAGGGAGCGGATAGTGGCCACGGCCTGCATGCTTACGCGTCCCAGCATTCGCTGAGGTGAGACTGAGGGAACCGTGGAAAACCTCAGTCAGGACGGACACCTCCTACTTTTTCTCAATGGACCAAAGCATGACGTAAAAAGTCTTTTTACATCATGGACCAAAGCGACGTCCAAAGCGGCAAAGCCTGGGGAACGTCTGCTTTGGCGCCAACCGCCAAAAACATAGTCTATTTATAGACAGTCTGGCGCCCCCTATCTTAATCATGTTATAGACGTCCAAGATGGCCGCCGCGTAGTCAAATCTCACGTAAACCAAGATCAAGGAGTATCCTCTATCATCCTTGACCAAGATACAGTATAACAGATCTTAGTTTACGTGTGGATTCGATTACGCGCGACGGCCATCTTGGAAGTCATAACATGGCTAAGATAGGGGGCGCCAGTCGGTCTAGACACAGACAATTGTCTGTGGTCTAGACGTATAGTCTAGCCATGTCAGGCGTAAACTTATATTTGTTTTACTGTATATGTTATACTGATGTAACTGTACACAGTGTATGCATACATACAGTGCTGTACAGTAGAGAGTATGCATAATCTTGGGAGAAGGCGACTAGGGAAACAGTAGGTCTATATGCATAATAATTATCAATATCATGCATGCAACTAGTGTTGTGAGTAAGTTAATAACCATTTGGTTATTTTGTTAATAACTCGGTTATTAACGGTTATTAACCCAATTCAAAATAACCTAACATAACCTCGGTTATTATGGAAATTTGGCAACATAGCAGCAGGGTTATTCTTCTATTGTTATCGGGTATAAGCGCATCGGAAAAAGTGGATATTTTCACCGTCGGGGATACGTAACTCAATGTTAAAATCGATTTTTTCGATACTTTTTCTGGAGCTCCAGAGGATTTACATTCTTAACCAAATGCACCTAGGGGTTTTCAAGGGCGAAAATAACGATTTTTGAGACGATGGAGACATCCACTCAGTGAAAACATTGATTTTGAAGCATTGAAAGTTGGACGCTTCTCATTGGCTGATCAGAGTTTGTTGATTTTTCAGTTGCAAATTCCTATTGTTGAAATTTTGCGCTTAGTCCCTGTATAAATAATTAATATCTTTGAAATAAATAAATATAACAATTTATAACAATATTTTCTACCATTTATGATTTTTTAAATAATTTTCATATTACAAAAAGTCTTTTTTAAAATTAAATTATGGGCAAAAAGTGTTTTTTTTTATTGCAGCTCTCTGATTGGTTTAAAAGTGGATATTCCTTAACCAATGAAATCACTTGAAAGTTCCAACAATTAAAATTTCAGCCAATTAGAAAAAAATCAACAACTTTATTTTGGCCAATCAGAGCAATTCCAAAATCCATTTTTAAGCCAATCAGAGCAATTCCAATATCCACTTTTAGGCCAATCAGAATTCAGTATTTAGCGCCATAAGTCAGACAGGGGCGCGTATACCCCCTATTATAGGAGAATAGCCCTGCATAGCAGTTAGAATTAATATCCAGGTTATTCTACATAAAAAGATAGTGTAATTACTAAAAAAATACATGTAAAATCAAAATGCTATCCAGAGAATAATCTTTTGAATTCAAAATAGATTATTTAGCATTTAATTAATTAACCGAGAAATGTGGCAACACTGTAGTTAAAGTCAAAATTATTAAAAATCGCTGTAAAATCTTTTCTATCAATTATTTTTACTCAAAAAAAAAAGTAATTTGGTTGTTTGATTGAAAAAAGAGGGTTGAAAGCACACTTGAAGCTACATTTAAAATTTGTTACCAGGGCCCTCAAAAAGGCAAAATAACCCAAAATAACCTAACAAATGTTAATAACCTGTTAATAACCTCGGTTATTAACTTCGTTTTAAAATAACCGGTTATTTTACAACACTACATGCAACTGCATGCGTATACATATGCATATTGTATGCATACCGGTACAGCGCAAGATTACTCTATATGTAGAGGGACCTTGGGTACAGCGGACATTACTAGTTTACAAAATGCAGCGACTAAAAAAAAACAAGCTTAGACAGCCTCAGACAAGTATGTATCATATTATGCATACGATATGCCCTTCTATCCATCGGTCCATCCCAGCCCCAGCACAAGTTTTACCACAAAATTTACACCAATTTTGAAAGAAATACATATCAAAGTTTTACTAAGAAAGTATAGAATCGACAATATTTACCTTGTTGCTTAAAAATTAAGTGTTGTTGAGCAAAATCTTCGAAAACGTCAATAATTCTCTTTCCCGCGAACAAGTCTCAACGAACGCCGGTCTGCCATCTTGTAGTTTGAGAAATCGGCCAATTAGAGAACGAAACGTCACTTTGCGCCGCTATGCGCATTCCGCCATTTATGCCGGGATACATTTCGAGAATTCAAATAAAAAATATATAGTAGATATTATTATTTTATATATATTTATATATTATATACTAGATAATATCGAAAAAATCCTCTATTCAAAGATATATACTATCACTATTATATAATATTACAAAACAATTTTTTTTCATCCCGGTTCTGTAAATTAAACCTATTTCGAAAAAAATTAAATGTCGATTGAATGAGAACTATTTTTAAAAAAGTTATTTAAAGTCTATTTTGATGACGTCACGGGCGGCACTCCTTAAGAAAAAGGATAGGGCAGTGCAAACTCCAAAATATGCAAATCTTTTCGTCACCTTATAATTCTTCTGGAAATTTTGATTCATTTTTTTAAAGTTTCATCAGCCTTTCATTGTGAGATGAGAGATTTATATAATATACTGCATATACAACCATGTATATTATAAAATTTATAGTTTCATGGTTTCTTTTTTCCTATACATTTTTTTTTCTACCCATTTAGTTATAATATATCTGTATAGGTTAATTAATTAATAGATCTTTTATGTGTGTCAGAGAGAGATTATTTTGTTATGATTTTTTTTATATAATTATAAATTTTTTATATAAATAAAATAAACAATATTGTGAAATTTGAGCCCCAGCAAGAAGACTACAAAAAAAAAAAAAAAACTTCACTCGCTCTGCTTTATGCTGCAAGACTGCTGCCTCGGCCTCTTAGCTATAATATATATATAAGTGGCAGTTTATATTTTCTCAATCATATAATTAAGTTAATTTTTTATTGTAATTAAAATGCATAGAATTAATTATAAAAACAATCTAGCTCTATATTCTGAAATTTTGGACGGGAATTGAGTTGTACCTGGGTTTCTGATAGAAAATGCAATTATTTATATGCATAAATAAATAACAACAACAACAGAGCAACTAGATTTCGTTGAGCAGAATTAAATTGTTTATTCAATGGATTATATATATATATATATATATATATATATATATATATATATATATATATATATATATATATATATATAATGAAAAGGATGCATATAATTAAGGTCAAGGTACCTCTTACTCTGCGTCTACTAATTTTATTTACAACATAATATATTATGCAGATCTAAAACCGCAGTACAAAACTCTAACACTATAATATATAACATTATATAAATAATACATTAATTATGATGCATCGGGAAAATTAGGATCTGCAGTTTTTTTATCCTTTTTTTTTTTAACTTAGTCAATAGGCAAATAAGACTCTTTATAATTTTTTATAGAAATGGAGTACCTACCTCAAAATTTTTATTGCAGAAATGTATAGAGGGTGCAAAAATATGCTACTCTGAATTTTATGTGTTAACTAGGGAGTTTCTACGTCACAATTTTCAGGTTTGCGCGCGGGTTGCATACTTTGCCCCTATTCTAATAATCCTTTCAGAGTCCCCAAATTTGAGTTAAAAAAGTTGGAACTTAAGTCAAACTTATTGTTAATATATATACCCTATCATAATATAGTAGTTAAATTAAAATTTGAGTTGTAAGAGAATTCCCCATTCTTATTCTTACCAATTCTTATTTAACTTTAACATAATATTTTGCTGCCTTGAGCCGTAATTCATCTATATAGATATTTTATTCTTTTATCTAATTTTTAATTAAAATAAATTTGCATTGCATATAAATTTATATGTAAATATATTAGGTTCAACAAAATGCATTTTCACATAAATTAAATACTTTTTAAAAAAAATTTACATATGATGTGCTGCTATAAATTTACTTTTAAATTCTTAACTAAATTCATGCATACTTTTCTAAATAATAAATTTTAAAACTGGTATAGGTATTGTATTAAATACTAATTGACGCAATAATACGGAAAAAAATTTCACAATAAAAGTGTTTTATTTGATAAAGACATACTGTTATTGACATTGATCATATAAGCTAAAATATCACATAGGAAATAATGTTCGTCTACTTAAAAATTGATGCTTAAATTGTACAAAATAATACATAATTATCTTATTGGAATCTATATAATTAAATGCAAAGCTATAAATAGAAACAAAATCCACATCATAGCCGGAAATGAGGGGAGAGGGGAGGGGTCAGTACTAGGTGCCTATAGTAGGAGATGTTGTGGGCCACACCCTCCACATAGTCATAGGCTGGGTGACCCTTAGCCCATGAAAGTTATTGGGCTGCGCCTCGCCCCATTGTTCAAGTGCACGTGCACTAATTACCTTACCTGCTACTTGTTTTTTTTCAATCCAGGTAGTAAAGAAACTTGTTGACAACGTTTGAACGCCATAAAATAATGTACGGTTGAAAGTATTTCAATATTATTACAATTTATTACCATTCCCTATTTTTCAGCATTGCATGTATATTATATTATATAAAATATATATAATGATTAATCGTCATCATGTGTATAAAACATATTAAGAGGCATTCACAAAGTCCTAAGGCCACATTTAGGGCTCGATAATTTAAAGCCCGATTTTATGCATGCTTTTTAGACCCAAAATTTCTGGTCTTAAATTATCGAGCCCTAAATGTGGTCTTAAGACTTTGTGAATGGCCCGTATTTATTTTCCTTTCCCTTTAATTAAATAAAAATATATTTCTTCACATTTATGCAATATGTAATATTATATTTTTTTTTCAATGTGTTAATGATAATATATATAATGTCATATAACAAATAAAAATAAAAATTGATATAAGAATGTAATTGTTCTCATAAAGTTATATGGACATTATGGACAAAAAATTGCTGTACCGCTGTTCCTTCTATGATAAATATTAATTAAATAATGAAATTATTTGAATTATTTATAAATAGTATTATATAATTTAATATAAAATTAGTGATATTCATAGTATTTAAGCCCTCCAATACTTTTTTTGTATGAAGGCAACAAGAAAATTACATGTGTTCGATTTTTGTTATATTTTATTATTTTTATGCTAATATACATATTCCAAAATCCATATACTAGTATAGGGATCTTGCAATATATGCGATGCTCCGAGTTTTCCTAGCGGTGCTCCCAGTTTTCCGTGCTCCGAGTTTACCGTGCACCGAGTTTTCCTAGCTTGTTGAAATTGCACCGAGTTTTCCTGCACCGAGTTTTCCGGATACCCCAGGACAGTCTTGATAGTATTTTTCAAATAGACGGAAAGAATTTTCTTGGTGGCGTGTGTACAGACTGAGTTATTGCGGTAGCAAGATAAGCCAAAAATTTAACATTGTTTTCCTATACAACATTTTCGCTCCTCTTTCTACCGCAATAACTTGGTTTGTATGAATGTCATCAAAAAAATCTTTCAGGCTATTTGAAATATACTATCAAGACTGTCCTGGTAAAGTTTCAAAATTACAGAAGTCAAATTGTGGCCGTGGTTGCAGAGGGAGTGAACCTACCTTTTTCAGGGATTTCCCTATATTGTCGCCGCTGAATGAGCGTGAGTGACGTCACAGGTTCCTTTTCATCGGCTATTATCTCTGATATTTGTGCTGCTGAAACAAAAAATTTTATGCAGCCGAATTATACTAAAGCAAAGCTTACCGTGTACTTAATATTGTGCAAAGGTTCATAAGGCCTTTAACTTAAGGGTAAGATAACACAAACAATCGATTGTTGTAGTCCCATTTGATTAACATGTAAACCTTAGCAACCTCATAATAATTCTGAATTTTTTGTGAGAGATAGTTCTTAGCACCAAAAAAATGTGGAAAAAATTTCAAAATAATCGGACGATCCAATTTTTTTTAAATGAATTTTTTAAATTTTCAGTATAGGGCTTTCCCATGGAGACCTAAACTAAGAAATTAATTTAAAAAAATTGGATCGTCCGATTGTTTTGAAATTTTTTCCATATTTTTTTGGTGCCAAGAACTGTTTCTAAAAAAAAAAAAAAAAAAATCAGAATCATTATGAGGTTGCTAAAAGGTTTACATGTTAATCAAATGGGACTACAACAATCGATTGTTCGTGTTATCTTACCCTTAAGGTTGTAGTGATGAACAAATTAATGGCGTTTGGTAGTTGAATTTGAATGTTTTGTCTTAATTGGATGTTAGATGTTATATAGATATTATTTAACAATTTATGTATTAATATATGTTATTCAAAATAATTTATGATTACAAAAAATAGTATACAATAAATCATGTTAATTAAATTTTCAGATATGTTTAAATTAAATTACAATACCAATTAAATATTAATTGTAATGAAACTTTCGACATGAGTCTTAGGATTTAATTTCAGTGTGATTTAAAAAATAAAGAGAGAGAGCATGCAACTAGCCATACAGAGCGCTCATTTTTAAGACCTAACATTGGTATAAAAGATAATTAAGATATAATAATTTATATTTAAGATTATATGAAACAATATGTAGAGAATTCTGAACATTTTTTTAAATATAACTAAAAAAAAAAAAAAAAAAAAATCATGCATGATCAAAAAATGATACATTGAAAAGAATTACTGTAATATTGTAATAATGCATTAAATCATAATTGAAAAACAAATATTCAAACAAAATTAGATAATGGATTAAAATGTAAAATTATTCAATTCAATGCTATTTCCTCATTGACATTGGGGGCCTCTTGGATGAGGAGCGACAAATGTATCCAGATATCAATGAAATCCATGTTCGGAATTTGAATTTTCTCCCAGTCCCTGTCGTTGTGCAGGTGAAGGGACGAGTCAAAAGCATCCTTGCCTATTAGGTTCACGAAGCTTGCACTGAAGTTGTACAAGAGACTCAGCACAGCAATGCCTGTTTCCAGTGGGTACTTATTGAATATCATTTCCTTTACAACATATACTGGGAAATTAAGGTCACCACAATTGTATTTTTTTTTGTATTTGACTGGAATGGTGTTTAAAACGTTTACTTCAGCGCCGTCTACAAGAAGAAGTCGCAAAATAGCCGAGCTCTTTATCTCAATTGCAAGTTTGATTGGATTCAGGAAAATACGTTTCCTAATATCAGTATGGTGAGTTGTAAAGTCGTACATCAACAATAATTCCACCATTCTTTCATTTTCTTGTAGGATGGCTTGGACCAAATATTTGGCTTTATTGCGGCATTTTTTTGCAATTTTAGTCATCTTCAATACGACCTTGACGGTTTCAGCTGATCCGGACGAGATGGCCAGTTTCAGGATACCCCCATACTTGCATGTCTTGGTGGCTCTGGCCTCCAGCTCGAGGAACTGCTTCACGCATCTGGAGTGTCCAGCCCTCGCTGCGTGCAGCAGAGGGGTCAAGCCCTCACGGTCGGGTCGCTCCAGCGAGCTGGTCCGGTACCTGTCAGGTTATTGCATTATTAATGTACTCTTTAAATCTGCACGCTATATACAACACTGATGGAAGAATCAAGATAAAATTAATTGGAAGGATGATGTCTCACTTAATTATCCAGATATTTTTAATGCATGAGAATTTTGATTAAAATAATTATCAAATGTTTTCAATTTACTAAATGAAATGTGGAAGTTCATTATGTATTCAGATTACTTAATTACTTTAATTAGCGTACAGAATACCTGTTATCTCACCTCACCAGGTGAATCTGGATCTGGACTTACCAGAAATCGCAGCGAGCCTTCAGCAAATCTCCCTCCTTGCCGCGGCAGTCGGTTCGGTGAAGGAACTCGTGGAAGGCGCCAACGAGCACCGGGGGCCAGTTCATTTTGAGCGCTCTTAGCAGATGCCTACCAGAGACGGTACTGCTTAATAACAATAAAGAAATGTTTATTGAGCAAAGTAGTATAAAAATACAATATTTATTTATCTTATTCACGTAAAATGTTTTGCAGCTTGAGAATTAACCAGCCTTTAGTTCATCATTTGTTAGTACGTCTTACTCATGTAGTTTATATATATTATTTTTAGTTGCATAAACATATTATTTAATATTGTAGGTAAAAAAAAAAAATAAGACATACTTATTTTTAATCACGGTATTATAACTATTACTAATAAAAAAAAAAATTGTTTATACTGATAAAATATTACATACGAAACAATCAAAATTAAAACTATATTATAGTTTAAATCTGTATGTATATTTATTTATATTATACAAGTACTATATATAAAGTTTAGATACACTCAATTAATTAATATCTATAATAATGCAGCCAACTTACTTATAGTTGAGTCGCGAGGAGCGACGTCTTGCTTTGAGGAGAGCCGTCAGCAGTCTGCTCCCGAGGACCCCCTCTGATCACCATCACGTGTGAACTCCAATCAAATGGCAGAAACTTGAGGCACCGTGACAATGACTCACGCCGAGTTATGAGCCACAACTTTATTGATATTTGCAGCTGAGAATGCAATTGTTTATCTTTATGTTGCGATAAAATGTGAATTACAAACGAAATGACGTATGTTAAAAAACAATAATTTGGCTCAAGGATATACCACTGTAGCAGTATTAATTGTAGTTTTATGTGTATGCGACGTAAAAATGAGATATAAAAATAAAGCAATAATTATTCAAGCTTTTGCGTAAAGCAAAATAAATTTTGTGCTATTATTATAGAGGGATATGAGAAAATATTTGAGGAAATGGGTGGAGAGAGCCCGCATCAAGATAAATTTTAGTTTAAGAAATTGGGGCACGGGAAGGCTTACACTGCTCATGCATGTATCCAACATTTCAAGAGAGACGGAGGCATAAAGAACCCCCATCTTCCTTGTTTTGTACTTATAATGTTTGCGAGTGATCTCACATTCTCCATGGCACAATTTACCTTTGATCTTTATTCAAATGACTTTGTTCTCTAAACTATCACGTCAGATAAAACACAATTACTCAGATAATAAAGTAGAGTGTGATTTTTTTTCCATTAGATTGATATATTGGAGAACATTTCAGTATAATATTATACATACACTTTTCCACAAGTCAATAACCCCCATGCCAATGCACCGATGTGTGAATCATAATAGAAAAGGTACGTTGCAATGATAGTATAGCTAAATTCATCATCGATCACATTCTTTTGAGAATTTGAAAAAGCATTATTAAATTGATCTTATATATAATTAATTGTGAATCATGTATTTTTAATAGTGTTTTATTTTTTCAATGATTTGTTAAGATATACTGTTTTCTTATTTTTTATCATGCACATGCTAATTTAATAATTTAATAATTTTTGCTCCTTAATTTAAAATTTAAAACTATTAAATCATATTGAATTAATTTTAGTAATGAATGTATTGACACATGTAACATTATATTCAAATTTTCTCCTTCTAATTGTAAGTTATGTGCTCTTTTTCAACGCTTGCTAAGCTAAATGAATTAAAACGGTAGTGAAAAAAATAAATAAAAGTGTAAGTTGCATAATTATATAGATGGCTAAATGAAGTTCAAAGTTAGTGATGAAGTGACGAGAATATAAAAAAAAACTAAAAACAAAACAATTGAACAAACCCCCTTTATTTAAACTATATAATACTGTATATTGTACACTCTATGCTATATAGTGTGATATAAAAAGCAATTAAAGCTATCACTTGCAGACAATTTCCAGTAATCAAACAGGCGATTGATGTGTTAACAGCGATGGCTTTGATGCGATTGTGTCGCAATAGCCGCGGTCATCCCACAGCACCACGGTTGGTAATCCAGTTGCACGCTGGCTCGCACGAGTGTGTCAAACCGCTCTCAATTAACCGCACTGCTGAGCCGCGAAATGCAATCTAACTGCGAGTCCGGTTTGTGTACATATATGAGAGTTGGCAGGCTACGTCAATAAATTTGCTGGAGGGTGACAAATATGTGTTGTAATATTTTTTGTATTTTATTCGATTCAGAGTATATAAGAAGGGAGAGAGAGAGAGAGAGAGAGAGAGAGAGAGAGAGAGAGAGAGAGAGAGAGAGAGAGAGAGAGAGAGAGAGAGAGAGAGAGAGTCTATATTTTTAAAGAGAATTTAATTTGAATTCATTGTTTAAAATATTGTTCTGCATTTTAATATTTTACAGAATAAAACTAGTCTATACATTGGTAATTTGATTATAATATAAATGTATAATTAATCACCCCTAAAAATGAAATAATAAGACATGTATTTAGTGAAAGTGTATTATAATGACTTAACATGACATTTCTTCACTCCATATTTTACACCATAGACAATTTTTTTTTATTGTTACTAGCCAATATTGATATTTAGAATAATTTACAACAACACAGCTAGTAGAGGAACAAAAATATAATTCAAAGAAAAATAAATAATGAATTATTTTGTAGTTTAAATTTTTATACAACAAAAGTTATTATTACCTAACTTCCTTTATTTTGAAATGAATAAAATCTCCAATGTGATTTTATATTTAAATTAACAATACATTTATAAAAAATACTGTTATGGGCTGCTAAATCATTCTGTGCCTGTTAACATATGCATGCAACGTTAGTAAAATTGCATCTTGGTAATTTATGTTGACAGATTGACAAAAACGTTCCTCCCTGCTTTACATATGAATGGACTGGTGCGACATCGTACTGGGGTGGCTTACTCTCGAAAGTGAGATGATCGCGGGCACTTTGAGTGTTTGATAGATCCCTGAACCATGTGCTTTGACGATTGTGATACATGACAAACCTAACAACAATAGTGAAAATATAATAACTGACATAAATTTCATGAGAAAAATTCTTAAGAAATTGAGATTATAGATTATTAATAGTATTAAGAATTTCAAATAAGGTTAAAAATAATTTTTTAATATGAAATATCGATTATAAGAATTTTAATTTGTACGTAAAATTGTTTTCTCTGTTATTTTCTGCAGAAAAAAATAACATGAAGTACATAAAAAACAATGATACTAAATATTAATCTTATGAGAGTTTTATTTCACTGATCGAAGTGAGTGAACCAAATGACACAAGGGGAAAATATCTATATGACAATCAGAAGATCAAAGCATGAAAAATATTTGAAAAAAAAAAAAAATGTAGCTTTAGCAGGGCTTTTGTAATATCAGTTTTTTGCTGATTAAATAAAAAAAGAGACTGCTATTTTTTTGTCCACTAATATTTAGAGAAATTGTTGTTGACAAATGGACAAAGTCTGCAGGAGGTAATGGAGCGTTTTTTCTTCCATTCACAAATTGACACTTGCCATTTGGCATGTCTTACATCATTAGTAAAACATCAGATGGGAGGACGAATTTTTACAATGGAGTTTGTGGAATCGATAATTTATCAAACTGACCTCTGTTGTAGGATTACCAAGTTCATCACTAGAGAGAGCAAATCGCTTGTGAATAAAATTAATAAAATACATGAGAATTTAATAAAAATAGTAAAGTGAGTGCTTGAAAAATTCTTAAATGATTATATTTTTATCATATTTACTGACCAAATAATATGTGCAAATAAACAAAGTTATATTTTCTTTTCGATGAAGCTATCAAAGTTGTTGCATTGAGGAAGAAGTAGAAGGAAGGGAAATGCGTGCACCCTTTGTCTCTTTTTTGATCAAAAGTGCATCAACCATCAACCCTATCTTCTGATTTACTGTGACGTCATCAGGGGAAATGAAAGGATACGATACGGAGTGCATTGGTAGTATGGAATTCGAATTAGATTTTGCATTGATATTTTTGCACATTTGATGTAAAATGAGACTCTTCACTCAACAAATGAGTAACGTGGAGCAACATTGCGAATAGTGACATTCATCATGACACAATGAGTCACCAGAAAATTTGCATGTAAAGCTAAATATTTTAAACAAAACCCAAACCTATTGTTTATGCAGCAATACTGTAGTCTACTATGTAATTACATACTTCGGATATACTCTATCTAATGTTACATATTCAACGTGACATTAAATTTCAATTTAAAAAATTTAGTAACAACTTTGTCCATCAAGCTTATTGAGATTGATTACATAAAGTTTCAACTGTTTTATGTAAAACAGACTTGCAAATTGGCACGAGTTTACATGGGATGTAAATTTATTCTGCATGCATGCTCTGTTGTTTCACTTTATTCGTGCAGGACAACAATTAAAACTGATGGAGGTAATTGAACGAAAGCTATATCACATTACACACACATGATTGTAAATAATGTTTATTACGCACTCGTAAAGCACGCTTTATATACTAGTACGATGTTTATTCTGTAACAGAGTTGCGCTGTTTATTGAAATGATCTTACTTATTTTTTATACTAAAAGTCTAATATTCTAATACAACTGACGAAACGTGTTGAAGAACATAATACATTCAACTTCCGCCGCGTACGTGGTAGTAAACAGTTATTTTTATATAATTATGACTTTATTATGCAACATTATTTCAAGCAAGATAAATTCATGGTATTCAATATATTAAAAAGCTTATTTATATCATAAATTCTGAATTGAAAAATACCAAAGTAAACATTACTGTATTTTGTTAAGTATTTTGTTTTGTTAACTGCATGCAATGTGACTTATATGCAAATTTAAATAAGAAAGCAAGCATGAAAAGCAGGCGGCAGAAAATAAAAAGACATAACTCACATGAAGCAACCTTATTTCTCATTATAAATTCGCTGTATTTTTTATATTTGAACGGCAAGCAATTTCAATCTGTAAATTTAAATGTCTCTTTTTATAAGGCAGAGAGCTTGCATGCAAATCACGCGTGTATCGGAAACTATATATACGTATATGTTAATGCGCCATGATGCATGACTGAGGGACGAAAATTGAATAAAGGGTTTGAATCAGACGTTAAGAGTGAATGAGACTTTCCCGTTTTAAATTTTAAGTGTCACGGGCTTGTTTCCATCTAGTTCCGGTCCAATTTCTCGTTACTAGGGGCACAACAATCTATCTCCTCTTGCCAGTCGTATTGGTGTTCTTCATGTTGTCTGATGCGACAAGGTGGGGGCAGAAAGTTGGAGATTAATCGCAAGAGAAGATGGAAGCTGAGTGGCAGCCCGTTTTACTTGATCTAACACAATCAGAATTACATTACATCTATAAAACTGTGGTACTTTTGTACCAGAAGGGCCTCATTGTGTTGTGGGGTGCAATTTAGACTTAAGCAGGCTACTCTAATCAACACTAACTACAGTTCTCCCTATAGTACGTTGTTTTTTTGTATATAGCAGAACGGAAAAATTACAACTTGAGGTCAACATTTTTTTTTGTTCAGCCAATTAGTGTCTTCTAAAAATATTACCATTTTTTTTTAGAGAGAAATAATTTAGAATTTTTAACCACAAAGGGGTTTGGGGTCTAGACTTAACAAGGGCGTGTTTATATATTGACATGTGATATATGAAGTCTCCATATACCAACATGTCCCTTAGCTCACACATCTGGCGCGAATGTCAACTAATGTGGCGTCAACTTAACTTAGCAGTCGACGACGAGACACCTGACTTGAGAGAAAAGGCCACCTGCGACCACTCTCCCTGCTCCTAGGCAACCCGCGCGACACTGAGCAGAGTAAAAAGCATAGGGTAAGTTCACTCCCCCATCTAATAAGAAATGATTCTAGATCCAAACAAGACAACAGAATCAATCTCCTTCCCTAGAGTCTATTAGCATTTTTATCTACCAGACTACAATTAGCTACACGATCATTTTTTTATTTGTACATAGATTGACTACATGCATTATTTTATTCGCCACACAGCGTGGCATGATTTTTTAATGATAGCAATTTATTATATACATTTTAATTTTTGATACTTAAAAAGAATGTAGCAACATCATACTGCGTTGTATAATTATTGTAACATATTTCTATGTAAATTTGTACTCTTCATTGTTTGAATATTGCATTTTTTTAATAAAAAAGAAGGTAAAAGAAAGATCTAAGGCAGTTTGAATAAAAAAAAACTACGATTACAGCGCTAGTTGCAAGTACAATATATAATGTATTTTGGTACGTTGTCTGATTTCGTCTCAGCTGTTAAAGTACACCCTTACAATACTTCAGACGGACCAACTCTTTAAGTACCGATGTAACACGTCCCAAGCTTCAGCGTCTGACGTGACGTGAAGCAAACCATCACGCTTCAATGATCTCTGAGTTGACGTGTTGGCTCGACCGAAACCGAATTTCAGACTCAAAATCCCACTAGACATTCTTGTGCCAAGTAATTGTAATTGTTACTTAAACTATTGTTTGCCACATTTGATTTAATATACAGTAAAACAAGCCTTAGATTACGCTTGAGATCACAGACTAGACGTCGCCAAGGCGCAGTAATCTTCATTTTTTAAAAATGTCCCACAACAAGGTTATTTTAAACTATGGAATTTTTTAAAAATATTACATGCTTCTATAATATGTATAACTATTAGAAAAAAGTAAGTTTAATTTGATTTCAAAATCGCGTCGCCACCACTTCGACCAGTTTGCACCTCTTCCAGACGAAAGCCTGGGGCCAGTGGGGCCGCATGGAGCCGCTGTTGTGACAAATGTGACAAAACGTCGACACCAAAAATGCTAAAAACTTGAAAAAAAGTGGTGAAATTAAAAAAAATAAGCACCCTTACGCATTTAAAAGTAACATTCTGGATTTATTATAGCTTCTGGAGGCGTATATAGACTTATATTCCGATCTGTCTTTTATTTTAAAACGAACGCCTTTTTTCAGCTCAGCTGATCGGTTTAGTTCGATTCGGTTCGATTTAATTAATCGATTTCGAGCTCCTGTGACGTCACAATAACAAAAATCATGGCAGCGTGCCTTTTCTGTTTCGTTTTTAAAGTTCGCTAAATTAATGAACATTAAACCATGATGTCAGTACTAATAACAGGTTAAAAGTCTATTAGATACTTGGGAGGGCCGCTAGGCAAGCGGATTGCCGCGCCCACGGTCGTGGCGTTCTCATAAACCGGCAAACTAAGCTAGGGATGTGCTGTTTTTTTCTAATCGAGCGCCTATCGTTAAAAAATGAAGGTCGTAACGCAAAACGGTACTATTTTCTATTCAAAATGTCTTCCATGCGTAAACTAAGGTTTGTGATACTGTAGCGACGACGAAGAGGAATAGCAGAAATTTGAGTTTTGTAAATGCCCAAGAGGTTAATTGCAAAATATAAATTTAATATATATGTGAATTTAAAAAGCTAAAAATTCAGTGACCATCAATATAATTACGTTTTTCATATTATTTAACTGCAGCATTTAATTTTTAATTAGGGTAAAAACTCTCTCAACAGAAAAAAAAATATATAAAATTTTTGATTTTTATGATGCATTAATGTTATATAAATTATAATAAAAACAAATATTTTTTCATAAAATCAAGCTTTATTTTTACTATAACCTTTTTACACGTTTTTTTTTATTCATATTCATACAAATGTCGTGACTTTGATTGAAATCGCTTTAGTTTATGAGTTTTATCACGTGCATGATCAAACCGCATACGCTATCAATAATTTTATTTCCATTCATTTATGAGATCAAACAAAGATTATTATAACGATTTCATTATTGCGAAACATGAAATGCAAAACGAGGACGAGATTGATCTGTTTGATCAATGTCATTACATGTTTGATGTCTGGCAGTATTATAAGCCTTCGTCATCAAACCGCATAATAACAAAACATAATGGCTACAGAGTTTAATCAGTATCCACCATCAATATGAATGCATTTAATATTCCACTGTTTCCATCCACTCCATGGGTACAAAAAAGCTCGGGCAGTCAAAAGAACGTGGGTTAGTTCATGCACGAGTAATATAAGGGACCATGGAAATACGTCGTGCAGAATATAATCTCTTAAAATTTAGAATTATTTAATATTAATGTTAATTAAAGTTGTGACTTTGTAATAATAATTTTTTGTTAATATTATTATTTTATTTAAATTCAAATAAGCAAATTTTTGACAAACAAACGCTAGACGCAAAGTCATATTAACGATAACTTGTAATATTTGATTTTTTTTATTTTTTATTTAGTGTCAACTGTGGCAAGTTACAGTTCGTGATTCTAAACTTAATACAATGTCATATATAAGTAACTTTATTTAAAAAAAAAAAGACTTTATTTGTTAATTTGAGGAAAAAAAATCAGATTAAATTAATAAACATGGTCCAAAATTGTTAATTATTATTTTATTAAAAGAATATTGTCAAGATAAAATAAATTTTCATACATATTATGTGATATAGCGGTTAATTTTATTGATATTTTTTACAGAATGATGCCAAAATGCCCAGTCATTGTTCTAGCAGCTCCTCGGCAGCCTGCCGAATGCTGTGCGAGTGCAGTGCCAGCAGTGGGGATACGACGAAGTAGTGGAACCAGTTGGGGATCGCCCCCATCTCGAACCGAGAGAACATCCACTCCACTATGCGCTGCCACTGTCAGGGTAACACATTAATATGATACAAAAAGGGTCATTCAAAAAGTGTTAAGATCACATTTAAGTCTTGATTTTTGAAGTCTTGAAAATTGTGATAAAAAATAATGACATAAAATCGAGACTTAAAAAATTGTTTTTAAATTTAAGATATATTCATCGGTTTTTATATTAAACACTTAAGATTGTTTGCTACAATTTTATTGTATTGACGGTTGACACAAATTAAAATAAATATTTAATTGTATACAGTCGCTGCCTCTGAAACTTCCCTCGCCAAAATTTGGCCGTTATAGCGTCTATTGTTGAGGAAAATTTTCTCGAGAAGTTCATTTTTTTTTTTTTTTAGTTTTTTTTTTATAATTAAATTTGATTTCTTTATTGGTTATTTTACTGATAAAAAGCTTATTATTTTAATGATACTGTTTCATCATAGATTAAGTTTTCCACGTTGATCACTTACCATGTGAACGTCCCCGAGGAAATCTCTCCACGGCAGGAACTTGTGATACTTGTCGAGGTAATGTTGAAAGTAGAAGTACGTGTACAGCACCACGTTCACGGAGCAATCGATCAGCTGCGACGCGGTTCCTGCCCAGGAGCCCCCTGCAGTGGAAGAATGGAGTATTGTCCTAAATTTTTTTTATTGCAGAAATGGATAGAGCGTGCAAAGTTATGCTACCCTGATTTTTTTCAGATTTTTTAGAGCCCGGGAAGTATTTTTAAAAAATTATTGAATATCCTTTTTGTGACGTCACGTGGTGACAAGTCCTATCTTTCTCTTAAGGAGCGACGTCTCGTGACGTCACAAAAACAACTTTCAATAATTTTTTAAAAATAGTTCCCGGGCTCTAAAAAATCTGAAAAAAATCAGGGTAGCACAACTTTGCACCCTCTATTCATTTCTGCAATAAAAAAAAATTAGGTCAATACTCCATTGTAAATTTATATGTAATAGAGGAAACAAGATATCCAAAATTCACTACAATTTTTAACAGATCAAAGCAGAAGTTTGTATAATTTGGGGTTAGATAAGAGGACTGTCAAACCAACATAAATTAGTTAAGATGGCCCGAATGCTTATGAATTGCAATAGTGTTTAGGTGACGGGGAGGGGGGAGGGGGGAGCGGTGCAAGGTATTTGTTCTTAATTTCTTCATTCTTAGATTCCTATTCTTTTATCTATAGTGCATGCGGATGTATAGATTGCAGATGTTAGTGCAATAAAGATGGACGATTTGTTAGCTGACGATTCGTGATGTGTACTGTATAGAAGTATTTTAGTATTTATTTTATTTTGATGTTAACATTGCAGACATCGGGACCGTAAATGTCTCACCTGAGCTGGCGATTTCCCATGCGTTTATGAAGGTCTGTAGATGGCTGAGTGAGCGGAAGAGAATGAACACTCCGCCATCACAGCCGCGCACAACGTGAGCAAGCTGAAACATCACTCTTACGTTATAGCACTGTCTGTCTCTTTAGACGTAGTATTTCATAGGAAAGGTGGGAGGGAATGTTGAACACACCTTTTGAAATAGTGAATGTGGTACTTAAATGTCATGATAAAAATTCGGAGCTCGTGCGACATTCCCATGCCATCAACTTTTGATGATTTGTCTTTCTTTTTATTATTATTATTTTTAAATTTTATTGTAGGTGACTTATCTTATTAATATTTTCACAAAAAAGAAAGAGAGAGAGAGAGAGAGAGAGAGAGAGAGAGAGAGAGAGAGAGAGAGAGAGAGAGAGAGAGAGAGAGAGAGAGAGAGAGAGAGAGAGAGAGAGAGAGAGAGAATTACATACTCCACTTCAACGATCTTACCGTTTCCACCATATCAAAGAGCTTCAACATTAAGAAGGCGGTGTTGGCGCGTGCAAGCTGCAAGCACAAAAGGGTTAAGAATGCACGCTTTATATAGGCCACAATTAATTAAAACTTACCTCATCTTTCCACTCAGGCGGGTCGTCATCTCGGGACGTTTGGAAGCCGCGAGCTGCGAATATCTGCAAGCCATGATAAAACGTACGCAATTACTTATGTGTTGCTGAGAGGTGAATTCAAAGAAGGAATCAATATTCTTTTGCATGAATGTTGGCTAAAAAAAAAAAAAAAAAAAATCCTGAAAAACCCATATATCTAAAAATTCGACATATATCATATGTCGCTAATGTTTACAATTTAATGATATATCATTGAATTTTATCCGTCGAATATCTTTATAAGATAGTTTTACAAAAAAATAAGAATAAAAGGTAATTTTATATAATTAGACAATGGAGTGACACCTTGCTGGAGGGTTACCTGGATGGCTATGTAGGCGTTGGCGCAGAGCTGTAGGGCGTTCAGAGTCTCCCAGAGCACGCGGGTGAAGCCCCTCTTGGCTTTGTCCACGGTGATGGGGTGCGAGACACGCCAGCGGTAGAACGTCCACATGGTGAGGAACCAGACCAACACCGCGGTGTGCACCGCCTCCGGGTGATCCAGAGGCGACCACTGGCAAAACATAGGGGGGTGGCTGCAATGTACTCGCAGCAACATCTAACTCTATTGCGCACAGGTAACTCTTAAATTTTTAAGTTTTGATTGCATTAATTTGTTTACTTAAAAACTTAAATTTAGCTTCAAAAATGCCTTTACATTAAAACAGTTATTCTGAACAATTATATTGAACATCCTGAACAATTATTGTAGACATCGTATTATTTTCTTTTGAAAAAAAAATGCAAAAACATTGTTTTTAAGTTATATCTCCTTACCGAATCGCTGCTGGTCGTATTATTTTGAGAATACATTAATTTTTTTAAAAGGAACGTTTGAGGTTTAATAATAACCAAAGAGGTCATAACAGAATAATCTGAATTATTTTAAAAATTTACATTGTTTATTTTTCCACAACAATGCTTTAAATTGAATTAGTGCATTTTGTATATTATTATTTTTTAATGATTTAAAAAAATTTCATATTATCATATTTAATACAATTAAGAAAAAACATTGACATTCGTCTAATTTTCTCTGCAGTAATTAAACTTCAAATGGTTGATTTGAAATAAAAAAAGTTCACGCGGCTAATTTCTTTCCTATCCTTTCACATGCTGAAATTTTCTACGGCACTCCGCAGAAATATCAAGTTCGTCTTGATTTTCTTACGAATTAAGCTACATTTTTTGCTGCGTGTTGCGTGTGATTCCGTAACAATTTTGGAGTATGTGAAAGCACCCCAATACTACATTATAATGTATTATTATATATACTCTATATAATTATGTATAATAAATATTTTACAATGTTAGCTAATTATATACATTGCAGTATGTTAGGTCAAAATGGTTTCAGCATTCAAACTCAACAACAGTATTGCTATACAACAAACACGTACGAATATGAGCGGCCATGGTAATAATATAGATATAATACAGAATATTGCATGTATTGGCTTTAAATTTGATTTATTTCCCCCTAATCGACTCGGCTGGACAGTCACAGTTCACTAAACTCACGCTCGGCCAGGAAAGGGAAATGATGACGTGTCTCGCGAGTTCTCACATCGCATCATTATCACGTATTCTTCAATTCAATGATAAGTTGATCCTGTTTGTGCAACGCTCCCCCTGGTGTTACAGTAATGACTGCACGGCTTGTCAGGAAATTAGCGCTAATCAATCTGCAGACGGGGCTACACAACACGGCGAAGCTCTTTTACGCCTCCGATTTCCTTCAAGATCTGTTGACTCTTTTTTATTATTATTTTTTAGATGGAATGTATGGTGCAGTACAGTGTATAATATATGCAGTACCCAAATTATTACGCATAACACATAAACTGGCAATTGCATAAAAGCCTGCAGTCAACTAATATGGTAAATAATATTTAGAAATTAGCTAACTATTTATAAATACCATATAATAATATATGTTACGTATACATTTCATGCCACAGGTATAATATATAGTTTTAAAAATTACAGTACATATCTAATACAGCAAAACATATTCTTTTTAAAATAAATAGTTTCATTTATTAAAATCAAAGCACTCTATACATTATTTCGAATGTGTCCAAGAGGTTTAGAGGGTAAATTTTGCGACTAGTTGCGCCTTATTATGATATAGCCTGCAACCCGCGCCACAGACGAGAACTCCGGGCTGCTTACGTGCCCCTGATTTCTCATTGACATCTGCGATATCTCTTGCATTTACAATGAGGCGTCATAACTAGATAGTGTTTTTTAAATTGCTCTCCCCCGTGTCGCTGGCAGTAAGCTACTTCTGGTGATTAATGCGGCCGCTCTCAGAAACAATGGCCTTTGACAGAGACTGATGACTCGCTATCTGCATGGTCACGTGATCAGATGTACGGGTTGTAGTAGAAGAGAGAGAGAGAGAGAGAGATAGAGAGATCATATCCACGTAACCGATGTAATTATCATAAAGTTTGTAGTTTGTTGCTATGCTCCTGCAGCAATTTTCAGTTTTGATCCGCATCTCTCCCTCGAAACTTTCGCGTAACATCCCCCTCACATGTCTCGAACTTTGTGGCATTGTTGCGCCTCTCAAGAATGCTTGCTGCCATAAATCAGTTGACACCCTCTGACAGAAGAAAATTTGCTTGAGAAGGAAGCGAGCGTGTAGTAAGCAAGTTCAGCAAGTTGTTTACATTGATCGAGTGTGATTCAATCTATTAAGTTAGGGTGTATGTAACAAATAGGGAACTGAGCATCACGAGTATATTGTGATTGAAAAAATGATTATCATAAAAGAATATTATAGTCGATTTGAATATTTTTTTTTTTTGCTATTTTTTTTTTACATCCTTAACAAACAATATGTCATCAGCCCTCGTAATAATTCTGATATTTCCCCCCTCAACCAATAATACAATATGAATTGAAAGTATGGAATAAAGGAATCTTTTACAGAATTAAAACAAGGGAAAAATGAATGCGTTACTTTGAAGAGAAATTCATCTCTGTTGAATGTAATCATGATGAGAGAGAAGCTATCAACACGTTACCGTCACTTCCCTCTGAAGAGTGATGAGAATCTTCGTCTGATATCGAGAGAAAAATTATTATTGGGGGGTGATGTGTGTATCATTCAAGCTATATAATATAAAAATTTAAATATATTGTTAAAAAAATAACAACATGCTGTGAACCAATGCTGTGAAAAGTACTGTCTCATTATATATTATATGGTACTGTTTTCACCACTCTATATAATATTGTACATTAGAAACCCAAGGTACACTACAGTACTGAAAACTTTACTGGAACGTTAATTAATACCCCAGGGTAGCTACCGTGTGCATATTACGCAGAGTTTATAAGAACTGTAGATGGAAATATAATAGTGTCAGTTTTACTTAAAAAATCTATATTGTAATGAATACTTATTTATACATACAGCATATTAAAACAATTTACTTCGTTTGAATTTTAAGTATTATGCATAATAAATTTTTTCAATGTAGAACGCAGTTGGATATACACAAATTTTACTTTACTATTTCCATATACCATGCATATTGCATATGACTTGAAATTATGAAATAGATATTCAAGAGTAGCCATGCAGTGTTCAACTGGCAATAAACAGTATAGTATTACAATGGACAACATACATGAATGAAAAAATTTTATTGCAAAAATGAATAGAGGGTACCAAATTATGCTACTCTGAATTTTTTCAGATTTTTTTGAGACCCGTAACTATTTTTAAATAATTATTGAAAGTGCGGCCACGCCCCCTGGAGGCGTCAATAGGCGTCCAGTCTCTATCTTTTTTATTAAGGCATCAGGGGTGCCAACTGAAATCACAGGACTTTCAATAATTATTTAAAAATAGTTCCGGGTCTCAAAAAAATCTGAAAAAATTCAGAGTAGCATAATTTGGTACCCTCTATTCATTTCTGCAATAAAATTTTTTCATGTATGTTGTCCATTGACATATTATTTTAAAGTAAAATCAAAGTAGTGATTTTTCATAGATTTGGTGTAATAAAAATAGTAATCTGCAATCAGAATTTGCAATGTTAATATTTAGATATGTAGCTTATTTTTTAGCTGTAATTTTCTCTGAATTTAAAACAAAGAGTTGACATAAAATACTCCCTCTCCTGTCATATACCACGACACTTGAGGTCAGAAAACAATCGCTCGAGTTGCTAGCGACGTGTGAAGATTGAAGGAGCAGGAGCTAATGAGTGTGTGTCCAATCCCGACCAGAGTTGTCAGCGACACGACCCCTCGAGGCTGCCAAAACAAGGGGCTGATTATCACTGCAACAATAACACTTCAATCAGATCGCAACAATGTGTCAACAAAGGACTTCAAGTATGTCATGAGAAATTTTGAAGCATGTAGGAGGGTATTGACAACTTGAAATCGTAAAAGTTTACAAACAAATTGGTTGTATTCAAACTTTTTTTTATTTCCAATACCAATATAATGAAAATTGATCTTTGAAATTTGATCTTTGTATGTAATTTAATCCATGCATGCGTAATTAAGCTGGTTATAACTGTAACGATATTTGATTTGCTGTACATTTACACTTTTTCAGCATTTCATTTCAAGAAAAAAAAAATCACATGTAATAATTGATGTAGTAAGATTGCGTCTATAGAAAAGATATATGGTTATCATATTAAAATATCAATATATAATATTTTTCATTAAAAGAGGATGATGTGCATATTAGTATGAAGAATGAATTGATATAGTTTTTGGTTACATGAAGATTATATTACAAGCAATAAGCAATAATAAACCACATTACATAGAATAGAATTGGTTCAACCAATATCCCATACTTACCGCTGCAGGGGGTGTAATATTATTGAATACAAGCGATGACGATGTCTACCACCAATATCTGCCGCTCCAACTACTCTTGTGCGTAGGAGACTGGGGGCGGGATTCTTCTCCCATCAGACCGGGGGCTGTATAAGTTCCCACCCCTTCTGATCGGCTCACACCACAGTAGCAGCTCTCACTTGAGAAGTGCGACAATCGACCAGAAGACGAAGAATTCAGTCGGAGCATGCAAATGTAATCTTCGCACTTCTTATTTACATCCGCGACTCGAGTTCTTTCAAGTCATGCTAATACGGTTCACCCCACAGTGAGATTTAGTTTGATACAAATCTATCACCCGTGATCAATCTGTCACAGACCAAGCAGGGGGAGAGAAGGATGGAGGGGGAGAGCACATTATTTCACATTTGTGTTAGACTGATACCTGGTAAAATAACCTGCATTTTTATTTAAAGAAGCGATGATGTAATCTGTGTCACCCATCTGATATGAGAAAATTGACCAGGTCATGCCATCGAGTCAACAGTCCAAGTACAAGCTGAATTATTAAATTAAACAAAAGCAACAAAATTAAAAATTAGAAGTTACGTTAATTATAATTTTGTAACCCCTGCACTTGTCATTTCAAAGTGCTAAAAAAATAATAAAATTCGAAAATTTCAGGTGTTATTTTTGAATTAAAAATTATAAAAATCATACCCTATTACAATTTAGTGTTGTCCTATAATTTCAGTACAGGTCACTCATGGTCTATGCATTTCGTTAGGTCCTAGACATTGATTGATAAATTTTAATTGAGCTTTAATCAAATTATATTTTATTCCGGTGAGAACCATTTGCTCTCTAAAAAATAATAGAAAAATACTGTCGTGAGTGGCTGCAATCAATTCAGTCGTGGTAATGATGCGTTGACCCATCAAGTTTTAATTAATGACCGCGGGGACAGTGTCGCTATCTGGTGAGAATCACGACAACTCGTGGCCACCCCTGCTGTACTCCGGTTTGCTCAGTATAACACGTGTCCTTATTTCAACAGACAAGCTAACATTTGATATACCATCTAGCCGCAGGGTAATGTTATTATATTTGAGCGCATGTACTTGACCTGTGCAACACGGCGTCGTGTAATGGATCAAATAATGACTGGTTGAGTCCATACTTCGATCGCCCGGGGGTGATATGTGGTCGTGAGTAACGAGCTGGGGGCTACTTACGTGAATAAGTGGAGTAAATAGTGAAAATTGTAAACACAAATATGTTTGTTTATGAATATTATACGTTATATAGAAAATCAACAAAGCTTGATATTTGCAAAATAATTATATATGAAACTTAACTAAATTCTAAAAAAAATAAAAATACTTTATTTTTTAAATTGAGGTACAATAAGCAATAACATTATTTCATACATGTATTAAAGATTAAAATTTACAGTTTTTAATTGTTTAGTTTCTGCTGTAGCTTTATCAATTTACACAAACCTAATATTTTGATACGGTGTCATCTTGATATTGTAATGCCTATCTACCACAAGTCACTGCACGTGTCAATAGCCAAAATGTGACAAAAGTGACGGACAAGTCACGTGTCACCAGCGTGACCGCACGAGGCATAACCATAGCAACGAGCGGCGTCTAACAACAAGCTTGGTACATGGCTGTCAATCACGTGACGCAACATGATGGACAGCCGCTGATTAATTATAAATGTAGTGCAACTTTGATCATCAACTTCGCGCCTGTTGCCTCACATTTTCTACCGACGAGGGTCCATTGTTGTCTTTCCCACGGCAACAATGTAGAGGGGTGTGCTTTGTTGTAAGGACCGTTACCCTCGAAAAGCTTGGAACTAGAACAATATGAAGGTGTGTAGCTTACTGATTCATGTTTGTGTTGGTGTCAATATTTTGATTACTACACTTTAACTTATCTTGGTTTATAGTTAATAATTAGAGTGCTAAATTTATTAAAATGGTAAATAATTTTTATTTTTCTCTTGCAGTTCAATTTAAAATTAATAAGTCCAGGATTATTTTGCGTGCAATAAAAGAGCACGTCGTGCGTTATTTATAAAGGTGATAAGCAGACGTGACGTTTCGTAAGCATGCAGTGATGCAGCCGGATCGATCCAAACTGTTGCAGCAGACCAGTCTGGCAAACAGGGGAAGGAAAGGGGAGTTCACCCTTACCCTCGCAACCCGCTCATATGTCTGTTTTGTTATTTTAATGTTGCGAATTTATATAGAACGTTTTTTTTTTGTAAATATGATTATATGTATCAGATACAAGCGTTTGAACTCGGGAAATGTTTCTTGCACGAACAGATAAAAAAATGTCACCCCCTTAACTTTATTATATATTATAATATATTATATATACCTATCATAATTACTGTACCAAGCTAATAAATGGATAAATAAAAAACCGCCATGACATGAAATAGAATCTGTTAACAAAAATCATGTTACACGTTATATATATATATATATATATATATATATATATATATATATATATATATATATATATATATATATATATATATATATATATTCAAATGTAAAGGGGTAAGCACGAGTTATTTAGAAAATATCAATAGAAAATGTTTAAATATTTATAAAACAGTTCATGTTAAATTATTATAATGTTTATTCTATTGTTTGCTCTATTGGCAGTAAAATCTGATAAATTTATTGAATTATTCAAGTTATGTAACATTTAGCTGCATGCGTGGTGTGTGTTGCAATGCATGGTACTCATGTGACGAAAAAAGTTACAACAAATAATCATGTACGAATATTATACTATATAATAATTACATTGTAGAAATTAAAAAATTTGAGGTAACAACCTTTACTAAATAAATATTATTAAATAATGTAAAATAAATTGAAAACTAAATAAACGAAACCTCACAATCAGTTGTGAAAAAAAAAAAAAAAAAAGAGATGCACTTGGTTGATTTCAGTGAATACTCCTCAATTCCCATATTTGTCACTGCAGCTCAAAGCACGCACCAGTTGACTCTGAACAATATTTGTTTAATTTGGATAATCCCCTTCGTTAAAACGGAGCCCGTGGCAAAGATCAAAATTACGCGGTTGTTTGGAGGTTTTATGATCGTCGAGCAAACGCTTAATTTTGCTTGAGCCACGTTTTTCATTGACAAAAATAATAGAGAACCTTGGGGTGATCATTTTATCTGTCGCGCCTCAATGCACTTGCATTGGAGTGCAGCCATGGGAGCCGCACGCGACCAAGTTATGGCTCTCCATAACTCAGCTGTGACGTCACGAAACGTCATCGTAAACCTCAGCCACTGTGAAAATGATCGGCAAAATAGCCCGCACCCTTGTTGGGAGGATTCTAAACAACCCCCTCCCCTAGCGTCACAATTAAATGTCATCCCTTAATATGATTTTGCGTGCATGTGGTGACAAAAGGATTTCACTCGCATATAACAATCAGCTGAGCTGCTTGTATATAACATGTATCTGTTTAACAAACTGGAGTACATTAGAAAAATATAGTGGGAGTTTTATAATATTATGCAATATTAGCATGGTAATGAGTTAATGGATAACATGCATAAACTATATTATACTAAACTGTGATTATTAATTTTATTAAAAATGGTTTTGATTGCATCTTCTATTTGTATATTATAGTCACTATATACTGTATAATGCATGCTCCAGTGTTTTTAGTTAGTTCATAATATAACCAAGCTCATAAACATATAAATGACTCATACCCGCATCAAGCCAACTTTGCATCATTCATCATATGATGGTAATGTAATAATATACATAAAACTGGTTTTAATTAAAGGTAAGGAAATTGAATTTTTATACGTTTCAATGATTTATTTCTGCATGTTGGTCGCCTGCAGACTCGATGCAAGCTGAGACAAAGACTCTGCAGGGGAGACTCGCTAAGCCAGGGTGGTGGCGTCATGTAGTAGCCAGTTAACTCGAGCTCAACTTGCAATTGCATCGTTTGCACCCCACTTGTCTCAGCCCTTGACGGCTCCTCATAAAAGTTGATGGCGGTCCGCAGCTTTGACCAACAAGAAGTAATTTCCTCCTCCTTGATCGTAACTCGCGGCCAGTGACAATTGATTTCAATCTGTTAAAATTTGTGCTGGCGTCAGACGTTGACGTTTATGGATCAATCTGGGACTAACTGTTAATACCAATCATTAAGTCTGAAAGAACTTTTACATTAATTCCTTTATACTGCAAGTGTTTCTGACTTTAGCACCGTACTTATTCTGATTGTCAAATGTTGTGGTCATTTTATTATATTTTTAATTAAAATTTAGAGAATTATTGAGAATAAAATGTGAAATGTGTGATAATAAATCTGGAGAATGTATAATGCTGTGCTGTGTTTGCAACTATTATAACATAAAACTTTGAGAGAACTTACATGGTTTTAAAGGTAAAGTATATTTATTCATGATTTGTCCATAGTTCTGTAATGTGTTGTCTGTAATGTATATTATTGTTTTTCAATTAACTGCATTGACTTACAGAACCTGCAATATTTACTAAATAAAGTATTCATTACATAATACTAAACTTTGATGGATGATCACGAGTTATTAATATAAATACATATTATAATTATATTTTTTTACTTAATAACTTACAGTTGTAAGTAAATTGCATTCCTTGCGCGTACATATTTTTTTTTAAATCATGAAACTTAATTATCAAATGAGAAGTAATAAAGTAATTTTTAATTCTAATCTAGCTAATACGAAAATGCAATATTTGTTACCAAAACCTGTTAATCCATTAAAATATTTTTTCCCTAAATTAATTAGTATGTGTTAGAGTTAGAGTGTCAATAAAAATATATTATAATTTGATATAATATTAATTTAATAGCATAAGCAATTCATGAATTATACATTTTCATTTTAATTCCTCAGACAATAAAATGATATCAAAATTACTCAATTATATAATAATTTGAAGGAACGTGTAAAATATTTTAGTACAGATGAAAACAGCATATAAGGTGGACTGAAAACATTATGATTGACTACAACAGTCCATAATTATATTATGTGATTTTCTTTACCTGCTGTTACTATTTTCACTAAAATAATTTTGTAGTTTCAACAATTTTCTACTTCCGAAGTTAGCTGGAAGTAGTGAGTTTCCGAGTTTAACAAAGACATACAGCACTATCACAAAGTTCAGGTTTTATCATGAATATTATGTAGAATACCCTGACAATTCCAGCTAAAGTAATTTAAATAGTTGCAATTTTTAAATTGATTTAATGATTGCATTATTGGATAGATGCAGTACATTACAAAAACCAAAGAAAAAAAATCAGTGAACTTCTAAAATGAAATTACATTTAAGTTATAATTAAGTTTGTGATAATAAAATATTTAGTGATGATTTTCTCTTGTTTTACAAACGTACCTGAATTTATGATGATCATGCACACACAAAAAGTATTTGCATACAATAAATTTAATATATAGTGTAATGACAAAATCAATTGCAATAAACATTGATGTAAAAATAGATGCACAATTAATGTTAATACACAATGTATAATGTGGGACTAACAAAAGTGAGCACGTTGCCCCACCCACTGTCAGTGAATTATGTGACTATCACTTTATAGTATTTGCAATACAAAAATAAGTAAAATAAAGTTTTAAAAATCAATCATATTACTTACAGTAAAAACATGATTAAAATACTACAAGTAGACAAAAACAATAATAAAGTATAGACGGTGGAATTGCCAAGCATTATTGCAGCATACTGAGCCTGCAGGATGCAATTCACAACCTCATTGAGCAAATTTTTAATTTAAAAAAATGATTTAACAAAACTTCAGCATTGTGTTAAAAAAATATGACATTATATATTTATATAATAATTATGCTAAAAATCATAACTTATAAATTTAATATTTACATCGACAAACAAAATGTTAAATCAAGTTTTAAAGTTTTAATTTCAGTTGTTTATGTTTGCAGAAACCTGGAAAAGATAATATTGATAAATTTGTTTGTGAATTTTCAATTTTTTATAGAAATAAAGAAAGAGAAACTAAAAAATTCACCCAATGAGATTGTTTCATATATAATTTAATGAACTGACAATATAAAAGATACGTAGGTCAATGTACAGATATAATGCAAAAATATATTTTCTTCTCGATAAAAAAAGAAAGATTGTTTATGGTTCAAGTGTAATATATTAGGACGGCTAGTGGAATTTATTTTATTATATGATGTTATTCACTTGGGTACATTACTGGCGTCTCACCCCAGCCGAGATAACACTGATAGTAGTGCATCACATGTTCCAGGAAGTCTGGAATATCGTTGAGCAGATAACTGATGTGACAATCCATGCTGTTTTTGAAGGCGTAACTGAGAGAAGGATCTGTAAAACAAAATCGTTCAGTAATGGGCAACCGTCATAAATTATTTTAATTGCATATTTGGATAGAGGATCTCAAGTTATGTGTCAATTTTTTAGATTTTTTTTAACCCTCTAACACCCTCAAAAATGAGAAGAAAGTTGCTGTGACGTCTTTCCCTATGATTGCGTGTTAATATTATATTATATTTGCATGACTATGGTGTCAATCATGATTTTAAGGGGGTTAGAGGATTGAAAAAATGATAGAAAAATATTGAAAATACATAACTCGAGGTCCCCTATTCAAATACACATGAAATAAAAAAAATATGAAGGTCGTTCGTTAATTCATTGTTTGCGGTATACTGGAATTGATATTCGTCGTGCGGAAGGAATTTGCCAATGACCCTGCATTACGAAATGCCAATGACTGGGGTGACCGCAGTGTAGGTGTGACTGACTGATCAGTATAATATAGCGTCGAGAAGATGAAATCGTTTAAGCTCAAATCACAATTGATAAGATTTTGCTTTTGCTCTGAAACAAAATCAGCTTTCTTGTTATCTTCTTTATGATTGGTGACAAATGATTCTAAAGGCCAATCATGAACAAGATAACAAGAAATATCGATTTTGCTTCAGAACAAAAGCAAAATCATATCAATTGTAATTTGAGCTTAAAAGTCCACGCATTTTTCCAATTTAGCACCAATTTGGGAGGGGGTATTATTATTAAAAAAAACTTGTAAAATTTACAGGTAAAAAGGAAAATAAATATATGAGTAGTTATTATTTGTGATAGCTAAATAAACCACCGGGGAGAGGAGGACTATGGAGAGAGTCCGAGTTTGATGTCTACATAATTCTTAACATTAATTTAAAATTTAAAGAAAAAATACATGTTAAAAAAATCATAAAAAATAATAATTTAAAATATTCAATATAAATATAAATAATTAAATAATTTTAAAAAAATTATAATTAATAAAATCTTTCAAATACAAATATACAAAATTTACTAGAAACACAAGAACTGAATAGCACCAATTAGTAAAATAACGGAGTGAATTATTAATTTTTTGTCAATTAAACAGAAATATTTATAAATATTTGCAACACTTACACTTCTCTTCATCATTGTAAGGATGTGGGGCTATGGGGTAGAAGTAAGAATTTTCTCCGATGGAGCTCGAGAAGACCACGTACATCGGAATCCCATTTACCATCGAATTCATATCCATTTCCAGCTGGGCCTTCAATGACTCATAGTCTCGTTCCTCTGTCGGATTGGTAGCTGTGGTGGACAGATCAACTATGAAAATAAAAACAATGATATTGTATTACACACAGTATAAAAAATATATATGAAAACTCACCAATGACGCGGCTGAACTTGCACAATAATACATTGTCACTGGTCGGAGGTAGTAAGTCTGCAAAATAGTTAATGAAATCCACCAGTTCGATAACTTTGGAGCCTTGCCGTATCGTATCTGGATAAAAATAAACAAAATATTAATTAAAATTAATAATTAATATGTATATAAAATATTATATACAAATGTTATAATATAATAGATAAAAAACACAATATTTAACTGTATATAATATATTGTTTTCTCATAATATAAATTAATATATCTCAAAATAAAACTTTGATCCTTAATTAAAAGTAAACTCTCAATATTAATTTATCTCAACCTGTAAAGCTGATATTATTTAAATATCGATCCAATAATCGACGACGATTCAATAAATGGAAGGTCCGCTAAACATCATGACTATACCCGCTATTAGTTATATAGTACCCCAAATTTAGCATATAACCTCTTGGCCAGTAAAAAATATTTAGAGCAAAGCGTTGGTAATTATTCTGACGTACCTTGAACCCCTTGCCCAGTCAGATTGATGAGAATCAGGTGGCAATCGCCTGCGTTTTCCAGTACCATATGGATATTGGTCATCAATCCGTCATAGTCTAGGGGATGTGCGTCGATCCTTCGGTAGTTTGTATTCCCCATCATATTGATCAGAGCGAGCAAAGTTAGATGTTCTTTTTTCTGCCATTTACGACCCTCCTAAAAAATTTTACGTTATTACCAAATTACTAAAATCTTGAAATTCTGACAATGATTACTTACATTAGGCCGAAGGAAATTAATCCACAGGACTAGTTTTTTGGACCTTTGAAAGGGATTTAAGAAACCTGTGTGGAAAACATAAAACAAAATTAGGCCAACTTTCACACTGTTTTATATTTAACGTGATTATTAATGTATTAACATTAGATCTGTTCGTAAATCCTGCCCGGTGTATACTTTCTGCATTCAATCGACCTTATGCACTTTGACATAAGGTCGATTGGGTGCAGAAAAAATCCTTTGAGGAAGATATTAGATATTAGATCCTTCTATTTACATGATTTTTTCTCTGCAAAATAAATAAAAATATTACAATTTCCAGGGATTATAAATGTCAATTAAGTTCGGTAAAATAACTAAAATGAAATATTTCCTGTTTAATATTTCATAAAAACCTAAAAAAAGATCTACGGGAATTCGAACCCATGACTTTCGTCACGCGAAGCAGGTACGCTTCCACTACACTACGTTCATCTCATTGCCAAAGCTAGAGATTTTAGTTTATTTAAACTTCATTTATGTGCCATGCTTTCTTAGCCGTTACCAAGGGGTGAACAAAAATCAAATAAAAGAACAAAAACAATTAAAACTAAAAATTAAGTGCTGTAGAGTCGCAATAGATAAGAAAAGAGACAAACTGAACAACTCAGTTTTAAATTTGATCTAGTCATTTATTAGATCATTAACAAATACGGAGAGACTGTATAGTAAAATGTGGTTGGTTGTCATGGCGACATGCCAGCCAATAATAAACAAGTGTTCAGTAATAGTAATGAAGATAGCTCCAACAGCCTCCAACAATTAAATTTCAAATTAAAGTCAACAAGGTACAGCGAAGTAAGGTACGTTGTCCGATGATTTGATGACTTGAGAGTCATGTAATTGAGAGGCATGCAACGATTTTAATTAGCCCATAAAATATTAATGAGGGCTCCAAAAAATCTGAAAAAAATTTCTAAAATCATTTTTCATCATGATCTTTCCAAATTTTGCATTTAAAAAAGTCATGCAAGTTGTCCATTATAAGAATATTATAATTGGGCTAATCGTTTGCTGACTATGCCATGTGTTTATTGTTTGATATAAAAATGAACTTGAATTTATTTAAAGTCTACTTTTAAATCTCTCTTTCATATCTAAATATAATACAATTGGTTTTGTTAAATAATTTTGATTTTGCTTTAAGCATCAAAATTTTCATTTTTTTGACCCTGTAATGAACTATATAGAGAAATAAGAAGCTGATTAATTATAATTGGTATTTTATTTAATAGCCAAATGATTTAATACGAATATTTTTTGTAATTAAATAAATTTTTATGTGAGCATTACACAATAAAAACATGAGGTTGATTAAATTTCGATGTTTGTTGCTGCCTCGTGGATGTCAAAAACATTTTACGATTAATTAACATTTTGCATTAGAATCACCTATATTTGCATACATTATTTGGTAATGCATTTGCCTTGTTTTAATGACTTAATTTATTAGCTACGCAATTGAACTCGTAAAAAGGTAATTAAAGGGAAGCCATATTAATTATTACATGGCACTCCGTTACGCAACAACAGTGTAGAGGTTTTTACGCTCACTCGTAAAGCACGGTAACAACTAACAAGGCTGATTGAAGTTACAAAATGTTACGATGCGATGTGTGACATATACTCGTCTTTAGACCCGCCGTAACCCTCAAAGTACCCCCTGCCTCGCGTTCTAATTCGTCGATACGTCAGTAGCAGTTCGTACACACGACATCATCGCAGCAGCAAATTACTATTCATGGCTTTCGGAGTTAACAATCACCTTTTTATCCGACCAAAATTTTATAGTTTTATTACGCTATAAGTGTGTGGTGAAATGAAGCGAACAGACGTAATATCCATTATGTATAATGAAAACATTCGAGATGAAATAAGAACGACAATGTGTGTGCATGAGATATTATGAGGTTGCTAGTTCCACGCTGCTATTTTTACATTTTTGATACTAATATTCACAGACTTTTATATATTGCTACCTCGCATCAACAAATATTGACAAGACTCTCAACAGTCTCAACTCTTCTGCAGCAAAGATGCAATCATAGTGCAGGGCGAAATCTTTTAGCCCGGTCGGCCGTGATACGCTGAAGACTTGCATGTGTGAGAACTGTGAGAATCCTTAAACTTTGCATCATGGAACTGCATGTTCTCTGTGATTGCACTGGACGTATTATTTATTAATTATTATATGGTACAACCGTGGTGAAAACTGTCTATATATTATATAATACCTCTCCCTTCTCCAGCAGTCTCATTTTAATTATTTTAATTGGAGATCAATATGATGGTATATGCAAGTATACTAATTTTTCTTAATAATTTTATGGCTGTTAAATTAATTGCTCCTTTTGCCTATATCTGTACTGGTAGTTGTGTTGCTATGCAGTAATTCACAAGCCAGCAATCGACGTGATGTGATTGAGGTTCATAGGAGAATGACGTCATTATTCCTGAATGTTAGTAAAAATGTAGCGATGATTTTTAGCTTAGATAATTCTATAATTTGTATTGTACTAGTAATTTCCTTTAATCAGACAAGAGAGCCAAACTATAAAACATTATAGACTCCAAATATTTATGATCGTGAAGGGGAAGATGGAAGCAACAGGACGGGGGGATAAAATAAGGGGAGGGGTAAGATATTAATAATCATGCTACGTTGTACTGACACCTCGTTATATTTTTGTTTTAATTAAAAATTAAATGATTCTCTGTGTCTATTAAGTGTTCATTATGGTTAGAGAGGGAATGGAATTTAATTATGTGCAAAGAAAGTAGAAATTAAAACATAATTACGAACAATGCATAAATTATTATTTCTCGTTATACAAGATTAAAAAATATTTCACTCTGGATTAAAACATTAGCGCACGTCAGGTTTTTATTTTCTTAAATTTAAGCTACCCATGAGTTATGAATGAAGTTCAAGAATGAGAAAAAAGTCTTGCAACGTATATTATTAATTAAAACCTAAATTTCTAAACGAAACTAAAAAAAGACACAAAAAGTGCGGAAAGAGTAAATTGATTTGTTACTAATATTTAAATGTTAATGTCATTTATAGCAACAAATAGCTTGAAATTTTAACTCTAAAGAGGGATCGCACGCAAATTGAGCACACTTATCGGAAACTTCATATTCTAATGCATCTCTAATGCATGAATAAGCAATCAGAATGAATTGAATAAAGAAATAAAAGTTTTTTGTAAGTTTAAAAAAAGAGGGGCATGAAGGTTAGAAAATTCTGTAACATTTCCGTTTAAAAGTTAAAGTGTCGAGGGTATGCTTCCGGCTCGTGACATTTTAAAACGTCAGTGGTATGAAGTTGATTCCCACCAGGGGTAGACAGAAGCCAAGGATTGCCCTCGACAGAGAAAATTTAAGGGCAAGAACAATACGATCTCTTTGTATCGTCATTGGGTAATTCTCGTGGTGTCTGAGGCCAATTTTATTCACCGTTAAAGATATAAAAATGTTTTTTGCAATCGACCTCTTCCCGCAACTCAAACACCAAATTGCATCATGCAAGAAAAACAATTCATGAGATACTAAAATGTTCAGAATATTAGCTCTGTTCGTAAATACACAATCAGAAAAAAAAAATCAATTTTTATTGATGAACCTTATGTTCCATGTACATAAGGTTCATGAATAAAAATCGGTTCCTTCTGATTGTGTATTTACGAACAGAGCTATTGTTTGTTTTCTCTATCTTAATATTATACCTTATTAACCCTTAGTATTTTTTGCTATATAGTTTCCAAGCTATTGCAGAACTACGAAGCTGTGTCAGACTAAAATAATATATTATACCACTGTATAATAGGTATCTTTTGTGGGCAATTAGTGAGTCACAATTCCTTTAGAAATTATGTAAATATCTCATTGTATTTTGAAAAAAAAAAAAAAAATAGAAGCAGCCATTATTATTATTGTGCATGTTTTTTCTAATTATCTCTGAGAATGTTGAACATTGACGTGTGAAATATGAAGTGTCTTCGCATCTCACATCTGGTCTGTGACGTAACACCGTAGCTTTGTCGCGATGTTAGTTTGGAGGGAAGCCGGAGCATGCAGACACCTGATGTGAGGGTGAAATATCGAGAGAGACGGCACCTGATGCGTCTGCTTCCACTTGCCCCTATATTCAACCCTCGCTCTCAGAGCACCGCCACTTTCCCAGACAGAGGGAGAACAATCTACATGTGTGTGCAACAACAAGCCGTTGTGCATCTTTAAATACAAAATGTAGCAAGTAAAAAAAGAAATGAAGTGACTCATTGTAATTTTAAGGACAATAAACTGTAACATTTTTTTTTAATTATATACGTAGATTGATCGCAAGCATTATATGTGCACTCTATCAAGCAAATTGCATGTCAGTTTATAATGATAGTAATCAACATTTTTTAAATAACAAGACTTAAAAAATGTCGCACTTTTTGTGATGGTGGTAATGATGATAATCAATACACGTAATTCCATAATTTTAATTGCTTCTCCCCCTCTTCGTCACGCGATCTCTAATGGACGCACATGGCTTTTAAATCGTACAAGCTTGGTAGCGTTCGTTGACTTCGTTGTAAGATATGATTCTATTCTCTTTACGTTTTTAATAACTTATTAATGGCTTTATACGTGCAGTTTGTTGTTTTAACAATTATTACATTATTTTATTTTATATTTGATTTTATGATACTTAAATATCATAAATATTTAATGATGTAGATTTAATACGAATATAAAATTTGTTAATTTCTCCTCATCTGCATAAATCGTGTTTTTGTTTGACAAGGTATAATTATTAAATATTACGTAATTTTTACCAGAAATAAGTACTATTTCCATGAAATAATTATATATTAGGATACTGACTCATATTAAGATATCAACTTACTTTAAATAAACAATTACCGTCTGCTTGAATTTCAATGTTAATTTTTTTGCGCGTTCAACAAACACCCATTTATGACATGCACACGTGTCATGACACCACGTGTCATCGTGTTGCATGTGGTGACGTCATAAGTTTATACTTTATAGCTGATCTCACAAGATGACTGTATTTAAAGAACAGAGAAAACAAACACTCAGAGATATTTTGTTTACATTATTGCACTCATGCAAGTAGAAATTAATGCATGCATGTGTTCCGGACGCGATATTAGAAAGCAAAATAAGGGTGTGAAATTGATTTTAGAAGTAATAATAATCACCATATCATTCTAGGTATAGGAAATACTCCACTTTACCTCCACTTTTCTTATCTTAAATATTGTATCGCGTCATTAGCGCTCGTGTCGTACAAATCGTTTTGTCGGCCAATCTGTTTGTTCACAGGTCTCCAATGAAAGCAATTCTCGGTGCCACGCAAACGTCTCATTTGTGACAGTCGCTCTGGCCACTGACTAAAGTAACGACACTGTTATTGTCACTGTCAATTTTTTTACTCGCCATGATTTAGTTTTCACTCTTGCACTCACTTGCTCCCTCATCCTCCCCTAGAGTCTCCCTGATTACTGACAGTCGGAAGCACAGGCCGGGGGTTGAGAGGGTGCAATGACTCCACTCTTAATGATTTTAACCTGTAGTATTATATCACTCAGTCAATTTTTTACAGCAAATTTATCATATTTGATACAATTTGCTCCTCGATATGTGATCGTTGCAAACATTTTACATTGATGAAAAACTTTGAGCTAAAACACAACTGATCGTAAAATATCAAAGCTTTCAGAGGAATTGCAAGCAAAAATTTAATAAAAAAAAAGACCAAGATGCAGTTTTGTGGTAGTTATTTCAAATAATAGAAGCTTGCTGGATCATCAAACGATGAGTTATGGTGTCAGTTATAGAGCGGGCAACAATTTCATCTTCACATAATGTACGGGAAAAAGTGAGGAGAAATATTGTAACAATGAAGCTGGCTAGCATTTTTTATTGCTCAATAACATTTTTTTTACTCAGCTTCTTTTGTATCTCACTGCAGTTAAATTATTACATTGTTTACACAATTATTATTGCGATCTGACTTTGCACAGCAGAGGAATGAGGGGTCAGGTAATGGACTGTGCAAGATTAGGGTTTGTTAAATTATCCCTGGGAGTCTTAATATGGCTTCTATAACTCTTTCAGAACAATATAATCTAATATTACCATTTACTGAACGTCCAAATATTACAAATCATTGCTCTAAGACAACTCATAGATTTGTAACATCTTCAAACAAATTTATAACGCAGTAATTTTTTTATACACGTAATATATAAATTTATAGCAATTGTTACTGATTATTATATGCATGTATTTAATAATAATTATACAATTCGTGTATTTTTTAGATTGGTAATGTTATAAATATTCAGATACCCGCTGTGTCTAGTGTTGTGAGTAAGTTAATAACCATTTGGTTATTTTGTTAATAACTCGGTTATTAACGGTTATTAACCCAATTCAAAATAACCTAACATAACCTCGGTTATTATGGAAATTTGGCAACATAGCAGCAGGGTTATTCTTCTATTGTTATCGGGTATAAGCGCATCGGAAAAAGTGGATATTTTCACCGTCGGGGATACGTAACTCAATGTTAAAATCGATTTTTTCGATACTTTTTCTGGAGCTCCAGAGGATTTACATTCTTAACCAAATGCACCTAGGGGTTTTCAAGGGCGAAAATAACGATTTTTGAGACGATGGAGACATCCACTCAGTGAAAACATTGATTTTGAAGCATTGAAAGTTGGACGCTTCTCATTGGCTGATCAGAGTTTGTTGATTTTTCAGTTGCAAATTCCTATTGTTGAAATTTTGCGCTTAGTCCCTGTATAAATAATTAATATCTTTGAAATAAATAAATATAACAATTTATAACAATATTTTCTACCATTTATGATTTTTTAAATAATTTTCATATTACAAAAAGTCTTTTTTAAAATTAAATTATGGGCAAAAAGTGTTTTTTTTTATTGCAGCTCTCTGATTGGTTTAAAAGTGGATATTCCTTAACCAATGAAATCACTTGAAAGTTCCAACAATTAAAATTTCAGCCAATTAGAAAAAAATCAACAACTTTATTTTGGCCAATCAGAGCAATTCCAAAATCCATTTTTAAGCCAATCAGAGCAATTCCAATATCCACTTTTAGGCCAATCAGAATTCAGTATTTAGCGCCATAAGTCAGACAGGGGCGCGTATACCCCCTATTATAGGAGAATAGCCCTGCATAGCAGTTAGAATTAATATCCAGGTTATTCTACATAAAAAGATAGTGTAATTACTAAAAAAATACATGTAAAATCAAAATGCTATCCAGAGAATAATCTTTTGAATTCAAAATAGATTATTTAGCATTTAATTAATTAACCGAGAAATGTGGCAACACTGTAGTTAAAGTCAAAATTATTAAAAATCGCTGTAAAATCTTTTCTATCAATTATTTTTACTCAAAAAAAAAAGTAATTTGGTTGTTTGATTGAAAAAAGAGGGTTGAAAGCACACTTGAAGCTACATTTAAAATTTGTTACCAGGGCCCTCAAAAAGGCAAAATAACCCAAAATAACCTAACAAATGTTAATAACCTGTTAATAACCTCGGTTATTAACTTCGTTTTAAAATAACCGGTTATTTTACAACACTAGCTGTGTCAACACTTTTTAAGAAGCAATTTATTTTGAAACATTATAGGCAGATAATTCTTAAATTTTCAGTGTCAATACCTTGCCTTTTCGTGAAGATAAATCAATCGAAGTTGTCTTTGTCCACACTGACCCATGTAATGTAACATTCTGGTACAGCCTGACAAGATATCTCTACTTGAGGACTGATAATGAACTCTGATGGATTCTCCCCTTGCTCCCACCTGGCACCTTCTGTATCTGATCTCTGTTATAATTAGCAGCTTACCCTCAAGAAATATCGGGCGAATCTCAGCAAAACTTGCTTTTGTATCTCCTCAAGGCGAAGTACTAATTATTTGTTTTAATTAATATTTCCGTACGAATAAACATAGTAATTAAATTGTGTGTTTTTTTAATGTGTAAAAAAGAACGTTGCAAAAGATAAGAAAATAATTATTGTAACCCTTTCATCAAAATTTAATACACAATTATATAATTAAATATTCAGTAAATAAAAATAGAAAACTGCTTTTATTGCGGCGAGGTTAAGTTGCGCCCTTTTTTACACCTAACCGCCAAATGATATTTACTGAATTCATTCCGGATTATGTACGGTTATGACCATATTTTGTAACTTCAATATGCCACGCTGAGTGCATGCTTACAACAGAGGGGTGATTGTTGTTCGGCGATTGTTGTGCACCCGCTTGTTGCGATCTCGTGGCTGCTTGATTCTTCAAGCTCAATGACTGTGTAAGAGTCGTTGATTGCTCTCGCACCGACGCGTGCAACAACACACAACACAACGTTCCCACGCTCTTTGTTTCAGTGTAGCCTCAATGCTGTGTTATAGTTCGTAATAGAATATTTTTCCTTTCAGGCTATATACTACTATGTGAAAATGGATATTAATTATTTTTACAGAATTGTAACAATAATAATTTTAAAAACTTACACAGACAGTTTTTAGCTTCACCTATACAGTCACTTATCCTTTCATTAATATTCACTTGTTATAACAAATATTTTATTTTTCTTATAATTTTTAACAATTATATTCATGCAACGGCTAAAAAATTGAATGTAATTAATTTATTAACTGAGCATTGTATATTGCCATGAAAGAGATTTAAAAAAATTGGTTGTCTTGAAGCTTGCAATCAAGATAATTATGCGAAGAAATTCATTTTTTTTTAATATTTTTTGTTATTACTGTCCCAATAAAAGAAGTACCAAAAAAAAGCCACAGTTAAATTTTCATGATAAGTATTTAAGTTTCAACTATTTTAATACAACAGAACCTTGGATTACAATCTCGCCTGTATTGTCGGCAACTTGTCTTGCCCGTTTGCTCGGCGGGCTGCTTTCTCGTGTACAGCAGGCGGTAACGATAGCGACGCTCGCTGATTGGTGGTGACGTCACACGGCTGCGCGCCCCTCCGTCCTCGAGTCTGCTCGGCCCCCCAGCCCTCAGTCAACGTTCAGTCGCTCAGTGTGCACCACCACCACCAGCGATGGCCCTACCCTTCTACCTGCCTGGCGTGGACGCTGCGGAGACGGAGCTCAACTACCGGCGGCTGGAGCGGCTGCTGCGAGACCTGTACCACGTGCTGCACGCGCTCATCGCGGGGGGCGCGCCGCTCCTCGGGGGAAGGGCCGCCAACCAGCCGCCCCCGCCGCCCCCACCAACTGGCGGTGAGTCGCGAGACGTGTGTCTCGTCATGTAAAATAATCTTTACAATTTACAATTTCGCACATAATTTCATTTTAACTGCTGCATATACAGCAGCATTGATTGATTTGAAGCCTGCATATTAATTTCAAATTTGAGGTGTGAGATAATATTTAACCATAATATTTAATATACAGTTCAGTGCAATTAACTTAAGTTTAAACAGCTGTTAATATACCTGTTCAAATATCGCCGCTTAAAATTTTTAGTGTCAGTTCTTCCAAATAAATATTAAATTGCTATTGTAACGATGTGAGATTCATAATTTATTGAAGCCAGGGAATTTTTTAAACTGACTAAATGGTCTCTATTATCTATATTTTGTTGTCATGCATCAAGATTGGATGTTTTCCTTTTTTATTAATAATTGTTAAAGGGGATGCTATGTTTAACTTACCCTTTGCGTTTTGTTCTGTAAACGACTGTGTTAGTATCGCCTGCCAACTGTTATATTATGTTAACAATCGGGAAATATAATATGTAAAAATAATAAAAATTCATGAAAAATAATTCACTGGACTTTGTTTTTAAGCAGTCACAAATGAGGAAATAACATTTGTTGCTGTAAATATGCAGAACGTTTTGTGCACCGTCCAGTCGTGGCTCCAAGGACCTCTCGTCCTAACACATGTCTGTCCCTCAGGCTCGTCGTCCTCAGCCCCACGTCAGTCAGCTGGAGTTCCGCCCCCCTCGTGGCCGCCGTTCCCCGTCAGCTCGTCTCGCACGATGCCCCGAGGTCCGGCCGCAGCCGCCGCCAAACCTTCGGCACTCAGCTTGCACAACTCGCTCGCCTACTGGAACGGCCTGGGCCGCGAGCTGCGCCTCATCGCGGACAGCCTCCGGGACAGCCGCCCCCGCCCCTCGGTCTGGACAGCGCGTCAGAGAGGGGCGGCCACCGCTTGAGAGACGAGTTATATAGCCACCCCCACCGAGCCGCCTCCGCTGCAAGGTAAACCATTGTCTTCCAGTGAAGTTTTGCTATTTAATCTAACAGGACACTCAAATCTCATACACCACAGTTTTTTTTTTGTATTAAATTTTTATATCGAAATGGAATACTAAAACGTGTTAATCCTTTGTGAATCCCCTTTTAAATTTATTTAATTTAATGAAAGAATAAAAAATCTATAATCTATAATTAAACACCTTCTACATTGTAGATGCAGATGGTGGTTAGCATATATATATTCTTTTAATTCGGTAACAATAAAGAGCACGAAAATGACTCCCCAACATTGTTATCGATTTGATGAAAAGTTATACAGATTTTTTGACCATATTTTTGTTTTTACAGAGTTCGACCTCCCCCAGTAAATTGACGCTTCGCTGCCACCCCGAGGAACAGAAGGACGATAAGGAGCAACCGTCAACCTTTTTTGTGCAATCATCTGGTAAGTAAAAATCCAAGAAACAGAGCCAATGCATAATTGTTATATTTTATATTAAATAATTTAAATTTTATTGAAAATTTGGAAGTGTTGCAATTTAAACATATACAGTACTTTGAATTTGACACGATTCTAATAATATCACAAAAATCATCTCAATAATGCTATTTTTGAAAATTGACTTACAAAACATTTCTACTTGCAGATGTTCTGTCAATTTGCTCGCGACGGACCGCCAAGAATCGTCTCCTTCAACAACTCGGCTCGCAACATATTAAAATGCTTACTGTCACAATTATATATTATCCAGTTGAACCGTCTGAAGGAATTCAAGCAGCAAGAATTTGTGTATAATTATTTTGTAAATGATAAGGAGGTGCAGTATTTAAACCAATTGTCTATTGTATTTGTGTATGTTATAAAAAAATATTAAATTGTCAGTTCTTTGTATGTTATGTGTATGAGCTTATAAATAAATATGATGAATGTGATTTCTTGATAATTTAAATGAAATTTAATTCCCTTTCTCTGTTGTTAGAAAAAACTAATTTTTTTAATTTTATAAAGTTAATTGAATATCATAATAATGCATTGATGTTTTTATTTTTGAATATAACAAAGAAAAATTTAATTTTGCATGGTAGTAAAAACATAAACAAGTAAATAAAACCCTTTGTCCGTTCAGTTAAAGCAAAAATATAATATTATAATAACAAATTGATTATTACAATGGATTTAATGCTTATAAAAATACTCACTTTTTTTTAAATAAAACTAATTTTAGTTCATATCTTATAAATCTTGTTGAAGAGCAGGTGAAAATAATCAAGAAACTGTGTTCGGTCAAAATCTAAATATCTGAAATAGAATTAATACAATCAAATTATGTTTTTTTTTGTTCTATCACTATTATTTTTCCTCTTAAATTCCTTTTTTTAATCTATGCTTTGCTTCAATGCAAAATATTTTATTAATTTCATAATGATAAAAGATGAAAATGTATTCGAATGGAGAGTTCAAATATGAAAGATTTCTGAAGATCCCACACTGCAAACAACGAATTTTGCAGTCTTATACTTGCAGAGGGAAAACGACAAACTTGATTTCAACAAAGCTTCTTAATTTAGCACCATCATGCTGAAAACACATGAAGTTATGATGCAATTGGACCCGGGGAGTTAGGTCATTAAAATAACCGAATTTTTAACCTGAAGAAGCCCATCATTTAAACATTTTAAAAAAATATTCATTATGTATATAGTTACACAATTTAATGTATTTTAAGTACATTCAGAATAAAAAATTAAGAATGAAAATCAAGAAGGCAAGTAAGCCATTTTTTTTTTTAAATATTGACAGTATTATTTTTTATTGCGTTCAACTTATAAAATATTTTCTGCTACTCAAAACTTTTAATGGCTAAAATCAATAAAAATATCAAGTCAGAATAGTAAAGAGACAATGCAATTTAAAGCAAGTGTATTGTTATCAAGAGAGGGGGAGAATTCGTAGGGAGAAAAAGTGAAGTTTATTTCATTTCACGTGTTGAGTATAATATTTTTAAGGGTGTTAACCAAAGTCCTCAGGTGATGTTAACTAATGACCCCCCTCCCTCCTTCTCTCCAAAGCAATTAAATTAACTCTCACTAATTACAACATTTCTCTCACGTCAGTGCAGTTGGGGACAAATAATCATCTGAAATTTATCTCTGTTGTACTCTTAAATAATGGAGACGACGAAATATACTTCTTCCATTCTCAATATCAGTTAATAACAAACGAGATATGAATTATTATTACTGCGTAACCAAAAGTTAATTTCCATAATTTAATATGATGAATTACCGATACGTTTTGTGATGGTCACCACATAAAAGACATTATTTTCTCGTTTTTATCATCAAATAATGTTCCATCATAGATCTGCTTCACCCATGTGATTGATCAGAAACTTCGTGGACCATGTCGGAAAACAAGTGATGGATTGGCGTTGCAGTTCCTTCCTTTCTACTCTCAATATACAATTGTCTTCCGGTTTCCTTGGTTTTTATATCATGTAGATTAAATTTGTATATGATATCAGATTAAATTTACATTCAGTCAACGTGTTGATTCTAAAGATTGTTTCAAAACTTGTGGTCCAATAATCCCTCTCTGATAAATCACTCCAGGGGGACTACTCAATTGACTTACACGTGGTAAGGAAGAATGACTGCAGTGGGGAGAGCTACAATATTATTGACCAAAGGGAAGAGATTTAGAAGCAGTCAGGCATTGTGCAATGTCTTAAAAATTATATACATGTTGCAACTGCAGCAAATATTACTATGGTTTCACAATATGAAATTTTTTATTGCATCTTTGGATAGAGGATTTTAAGTTGTGTATTGTCAATTTTTTTCAGATTTTTTTTGAACCCTCTAACACCTCCAAAATCGAGGGGAAAGACGCTGTGACGTCACAGTCATGCAACGCATTTCCCTATGCTTGCGTGTTAAATAATTGCATGACTATGACGTCACAGCGTTTTGCAACATGATTTTAAGGTTGTTAGAGGGTTATAAAAAATATAAAAAATATTTATAACATAACTCGAGGTCCTCTATCCAAATATGCAATAAAAATTTTCAAGAAGGTTGTCCATTGTTATTAACCTCTTTTTTAAACATATTGAGAGACATGGATAGTGAGAGAAAATAAGAAAAAGTAGACCAGAGTAACGAATTATACTGTCATATTATAAAACAAATTAAAATAAATGGTGTAATTCAATTTATAAAAGATTTAATTTCCTGCAATTTCTCCCCCAAATTAATCTCTCTCATTAAACCCCATCTCGACTGACCAGCCTCCTTTGTCTCCGGTCAGATAATCTGACAGCTCCCGTCATCATGACATTTAATTTGACTGTGCCTCGCTTAATTAAATTGCAAAGAGGGGACTCACAAAGCAATGGCTTTGCGGTCAACTATGCCATCAGTGTAAATGTTGTCAATGATGACGCTTGCACTCTATGCATCAGGTACCACAATGTAAAGGTGCGAACAGGTCAATAAATCAGTCTGGTTCAATATATGCATAAAACCATCATGGTATGTACCTTTTTTTCTCTCACAATTACTATTTCAAATTACATTAAATCGAATTACAATAATTAACATTGCTTTAAAAATAAAAATACTCGTTGTAAATTTTTGAGACAAATTTGAGATACTTTGATCAATGTTAATCTCTTATAAAAATTGAAAAATCCCATTAATATTAGTACACATTACAGCTTTATAGCAGTAAAATTAACATATAACATTATTTAACTTAGAAATGTAAAGAATTATGTATCCATAATTAATATAATAAGAAATAATAAGGTTCTACTCCACACCCTAGATACTTATTGTGTCGATGTGTTATTGCATTATTTATATCTAGATTTGATTTATTTCCCCCTAATCGACTCGGCTGGACAGTCACAGTTCACTGAACTCACGCTCGGTCAGGAAAGGGAAATGATGACGTGTCTCGCGAGTTCTTACGTCGCATCATTATCACGTATTCTTCAATTGAATGATAAGTTGATCCTGTTTGTGCAACCCTCCCCCTGGTGGTACAGTAATGACTGCATGGCTTGCCAGGAAATTAGCGCTAATCAATCTGCAGACGGGGCTACAACATCGAGGAGCTCGCACTTCTTATATCCGACACTTCACTCCTTCACAACAACTAAAATCATTAATCATTCATCTTTTGCTTCATTATCTCTCGCTATTTTAATGCAAGGCAATTAAAAGAACATTTTCTATGTCAATCGCTGACTTTTTTTTATAGAACTGAATTATACAGTAGATATAACATTAATTTATATATTTAAAAAATACTCGATTTTCCTATCTCAATACTTTTGTATAATAAATAGTATTTTCCATATTTATATTCAGAATTTAAAGATTACTAGACTGTCAATTTTATAGTGATTACATACTTGTTAAGTTTAATAACTGATATGATTTGATTGACACTAAATTTCACGTCACTCATTGCGGCTCGATATCTCTTGCATTTACAATGAGGTGTCATAACTAGATAGTGTTTTTTAAATTGCTCTCAAACCTCCCCCGTGTCGCTGGCAGTAAGCTACTTCTGGTGATTAATGCGGCCGCTCTCAGAAACAATGGCCTTTGACAGAGACTGATGACTCTCTATCTGCATGGTCACGTGACCAGATGTCCGGCCACGCCTCTTCTGTGACGACGACAATGTCTCGCGCCCTCGTCGTCCGCAACAATCACACGCGTCTCATTGTTGCGCCTTGACATCAATCAGCTGTCAACAACGCGGGAATATTGCAGAGAAAAACAAGTTTATACACGTCTAGTCAACATGATGTAATGAGCTTGTAAGTTTGCATAAAAATTCAATATTGCCAACATTATTATAATAAAAGTTGCCTGAGATATTCAATAAAATTGCATATAATAGTTAAATTATCTAAAAAAAAAAAAAAAGGTTTTCCGCTCGTAATTTGAATTTCATCACTACAACTGTACCGAGATATTTGTACCATTATAATTATATGTTTAAGTACTTTTTTAAGAACATTGAAAATTATCTAATAAAAATAAAATTAAAAATACCATTAGCACTAAACGAAATCATATAATTATACTGTATAGATAACATGGTTAATCTCAAATATGCTGAGTGTAAAATAAAATAAGGTGACTAAGCATCTCAATTAATAAAACTTGGGTGTCAGAAAACAGAACTAATCGAGTCAAAATAATCCTTAACGTGTCAAACCACGATCTGTTTCATCTTGAGGAAAAAAAAAAATGGACCTTTGAAAAATGAATATATTTTCCGTTCAAAGATAAAAATCGGCACCCTCTGTAATGCAATCGTCATGACGATAGACAGACTTTCTGAACTTAACATAATATATATAACGCTACATTGAATTTTCCATGAGTTAACGTTATGTTTATTGGAAACCCAGCTCTATGTAACGTTGAAGTTAATTTGTAGCGCGTGTATTTGACTGATCAACACTGATGCTGTCACTTCTTTAGCTTTGAAGAGGGATGAAAATCGTCGCCTGATACGGTGGGGAGAAAAATGAGCATAGAGGGTGCAAGACAAAAATGCATATTAATGTATTTTTTAATCTAGTGAGTTTTTTTACTTGCAGCCAGATGAGAAATGATATGCTATTCAGACAATACTGTGGTAATTCTGGCTACATAATGATATAAATTTGTTGCTTCATTTAAATTACGTTAGGAGGTGGTTAAGCTTTTTCTGATGCAACGTACCTTGGGATGACTGGCCTTGGCGAGGCTCAGGTTCTCCGGCATCTTGTTCCTGGGAACTATCAGACTCATGTCCTTCAGGTACAACACCTTGTTCAGGTAAGGGCGCCTGGTCACGCTGAGCACCAACTTCTCCACCAGGCCCGTGACCTACAAGTAATAAAAAAATAAATCAAAATTCTTACATTTGAATAACATAATAAATTAGCTGTACCAATGGCTGTACCATTGCAGTTATACACACGTGAGTTCCTCTTTCATTATAATCAATGTAGGTATTAAAGTAACAAGCTTTAATTTTACTGAAATCATCTATATATATATATATATATATATATATACATATTTATATTACTATATATACTGTAAACGACAATCCCAAGATTTTCTGGAGTGTAAAAAGTCTCTATGCAATGTGTCTCTATATACAAGTATATATTTATTTCTATATATATATAGTATAATTATACTATCGTAAACAGAGTTGTATCGTTACAGAAAGCTCTTTTCTGACTCAGGTGTGCGAGTGTATCTTAAAAACTAATACAATTTTATTAGAAATTAAAACAGAAATATATTTTGTTTTCACTTTAAAATGTAGAAGTACATCCGTATTTATTTTACGGTACATCCATTAAATGTGTTACTTTTTAGCCATTGTTTCTACAGTACCAATTAATTACTATATAATTTTGACGCCACATAGAAAGTATCGTCTGCATCGTTCTCTCCCTTCTATCGTGGTGTCAGATTTCAGCGTGCCTCCCTTCGCCTCATTTAAATGCAATTAATCCACAGATTTAACATCAACGTTCTTTTATGCAAGATAATACCACAAGTAAAATTTTTTTTATGACAATGAAGTAGAATAAAATTCATGATGATGTCTTCCATGAAAAATTTAATATAATCAGCAGTCTAGCTGTTAATACTCATGGGAAAATTAAAAAATATAATGATTTCAACCATCTAAGGAAGGGTTGACAGAGAGAGGATTACCTAGTGATTAGAACGTATTACACGTTTAAATGGTGTATACTCGCATTACTCTTTTATTTTCTATTTTGTTTCACGGAGCTCATGCACACGTGAGGCTAATTTGATGAAATGTGATGCGCATGCGTAATAAAATGTCCTCAGGCCTGTGGTATCATGTCAATGAGAATGAAATTTAATTTTAAATATTTCTGCATTTTCAGATTTCTGCTTGAGCTATAATTGATAATATAAATTAATAACTGCTTTGTTAAGTTCAAATTCAATATTTAACATAATTTGCTGATTGTATGGCATGACAACACTACTCGCAATAATTTGTTGTTGGTAATGTAACGTATAAGTACAGAGTCGAAAACACAATTTTTCACTAAGAAAAAATATTTCACCAGAAACATCAGGAAGCTGCGAGTAATTATGAAGAACTAATCTCTTCCACCCTTCTTCAAGGGGATCAAATTATTTTTTTGTCTTAAAAAAAAAAGGGAGATGGTAATGAAGTCCTTATTACAGAGATAGGGTGGCATGTAAAATATATTTTTAATTAAACATTTAATGAGAAGTAATGATAACAATTTGTTTATACCGAGTAAAAATATTGTAACAAAGAATATTTTACATTTAAGATATTATTTTAAATAATTAAAGAAAATTTAATAATTAAAAAGTGAATCATATCAGTAGGGAGTAATTAATTTTTTAACGGATGTCTGGATGTAAAGCAGCTGGTATTATTGCAAATAATACTCGTACATGTTGAGACTTGCACAAGGTACGTGTGAGAGGGAGAACAAAGGAATTACAGTCACCTCCACTAACCCCCCAGCAAAGACTCCCCTGCTATCGGAACGACGTAACTCGCACGATAAGCCGTCCTCTCAGTTCTACCCGAGACGTGTGTCGTTTAGATTGATGAGTTGAGATACAGCGGCCACCGATCTCATGTCCACCTCTCTTCCCTCCGGCTGAATTTCTGACAAGGTAGCCCTCCACTTATACATAGCCTTCTGAATGTCAATGAAATTATAGCTTCATGGTACATTCTCATAAGTCATTCCATAATGTACAGTCCAAGAAGGCTCTCCTCTGTACGATACAGTAACTGTATTGTCAATGAATATCACAATATTATGTATAATAATTTCGTTTATTGGAGCAATACATCGACGTTATAACTTTTTGTTTATATATTTTTTTTTATGTGGTTGCTCGGTGAAATTATCAAGGGCAACGACTGTAATTTTGGTTTCATTGAAAATCCTTGTTTCTGAAAATGGTTCGTTTTTATAATATATAATTTGCATGTTTTTAAATTCAGTTAGTCCGATACACCATAAAAGAATTAAGAACATACTGACTGAATCATATACATTGCAGCGTTATATGACAGAGTAATATATATGTGAAGCACGTACGTGTCGTCCCAACAATTTTGACCAACACTGTATATATGAATAGTCAATTACCAATTACTCAGTTACTGTAGTTTATTTGAATTTAAGACTCCATGTTGTATACAGTATTTGTAAAGAGATTAGAAATTTAAGACATAGCATTTTTGAGCACGTTATTACATAACTATACGCAATGTACATCACACACTATGAGTCATAATACTCATAATGAAGCACGTCTAGCTATATAACAGCCCGCATCAAGAACCGTGACTCGTGCAGAACACCTGCAGAACATTCTACACTCCTCTGAGTCACTCGATCGCTTTAACTAACAATGTAAAGATATCGTTCTTCATTTAAACATTTAAAAACGCAACTTTGAAGATTTTTACAATATATATATATATATATATTTATATCAACTTTTTATGTAGTTGTTTCTATTTTTTTTCAAGGTGCAAATCTCGTTTGGGCATTGCCTTTTTTTGCACCCTCTTGGGCAGTATTTCCTATATCTGACTGTGACAATGTATGTATCTTTTCTGTTCTGCTCAATAAAAACTATATATAGATATTATTATATTATTAATTATGTTATAAAAATGTACAAAAAAAAAAAAAAAAAAAAAAACAAGATCAGTTATATGAATTATAAAAGTAATTTTTTGAAAAAAAAATATATATAAAAATATTTCTAAACACTTACTAGTAAAAAAAAAAAAATACTAAATAATTGCAGTGCAAGAATATAATTAAATGGTTAAATGTGATAATTTTCTGACGTTACGGCCGCTTTCCTCGTCATCCCAAAGTGTCATCTTAGGATCCACTCGAGACAGTAAACAATGCAACTGACGATATGAAGTGCGAGCTGAAGAGAAATTAGCGATCTGAAGAGAGACTGCACTTGAAAGTGTGTCCAATGTCCCGCCTTTGTTGAGTGTTGTCAGTAACACGATCGCGTGAGCACTACGAACAATGACCCTCCCCTGATAACTCGTTCTATTGTATCAATATCGTGCTCACAAATATTAATTAACCCCTGTCACAATCAAATATACAGTTTCTAGTTTTAATAGAACTCTTTTATTAGTTCAAATGCATTTTTTTTACATAGAAAAGAGCTATTGTATTACACAAAATATTATAAATGTAATTATTCCCAGTAAAACCACTTCCTATCTGTAAATAAAAGATTCAATAATGACCTTTATGACATGACTAATTGTCTGAACTAAAACAGTAATAATTCCATGCTAGACAATTAAAGAGACCAGCTGTAATTCAGCTCCCTCTATCAGTACAGCTGCAGACTGACGTCGATCGCGACAACAAGCGAGACGTCAGTCAAGTCAGACGAGTGCAGTCAGCGAGCGTCTTTGTGGCTTACCGAGATAAGGAAAGGGTTCTGCTTGCCAACTGCACTCAATTTGGACGACAACAATTAGGGGGCATGATATCGATAAAATGTCTTTATAGAAATGGTTCACACAATCAGCTTTCTTAAAAATCTGAATATCGTAAAATGTGCAGTGGGGAAAAAAAAAAAAAAAAAAAGATTTATAAGCTTCATTCGTGGATCCTCAAAATAATAATTATAATGTCTTAGATTTGTAATTTTCAGAACTAGTAGCAAATAACATTGTTTTAGAATTTTAGAAAAGGAAAACATGTTCAATTTTAATATTTCTCAGCTTAGTCTACTATTTTATTGATTTTAATCTATAATTTTTGCGTAGGATATTCCTTATTATTAAACATCACTTTCGGGACCCCAAAATTAACCAGCGTTTTCCTATGCTGGGACGCACTTCCTTTGGGCGAGCGTCTGGGTTCGTCGGAACCCGACGAAACTTTTCCTGGGAGTTCCCGGGGGTGGCCGCCGTAACCGGGAAAATAATAAAAAATCCACGTCCGGGGGGGGGGGGACTGGGGGTGAATTTTTTTATCTAGATTTTTGGGGTTTTTCGGCCTCCGAGCTCTTCCGGTGCCCTGCGCTGGCCTTGGCCGGTGGAGGTCTTTGCCCGGTGAACTTTTGTTGCTGCCGAGTCGTGTTCGGTTCCGGACACCGGACACCCTTTCGGCAGCGCACGCCGCCCGTGAGGTTACGTTTGGAAATTTCGGCTCTTCGGTGTCGTGTGGTCTGTGTTTCGAATCACCGTGTGTTCGAGTGTTGGTGCGTGGTGTGTTGTCGTGGCCGTGTAGTGAGGACGTCATGCTATTGCGACGTATTACGTGTCACTTTGATGTGTTACGGCCCTCTATCATGCACTTTGAATCACAAATGTGGACATCGTGGACACGGGGTGACCTTGTGCCGCGTGACTCCACGGCTAGGGGATCTCCTCCCTGAGTTCATCTTTTCGTTGGTTTCGATTTGTGTTTTCTGATACGTAAACATGCAACACACAACGTACTAGTTTAAATGATAAATCTTGAAAAAATACATGAATAAAAATATACATACACTATCTATTTTATACGATTATACCTTATCGCCTGAGTGAAAACCTGTTACTAAATTTAAAATAAAACCAATTTCTCATACTTATCACTGCGGGGGGTGTAATATTACAGACAATATATCTGCCGGTCTAGTTATGTTTTGTGTAAAGCAGGGGGTTGGTCCCCTGATCGGCTCACGGCAGCAGCCACACAAGCGAGCACAAGACGACCGCGAATGTAATCTGCAGCAGTCTTATTGGCACCCCCATGTTTTCAATTTTTCAATCCATGCGAGGGGATGTTACATTGTGGGGGTAGATTCTATGTAGCGATGGTGACAATAACCAACCTGTCAGAGATGTAGCACGTATCCTCAGGGTTCATGTCAAGGATTAGATTTGCAAGGCTGGTTATTGAAAATGAAATAACTTAGAATTGAAAGCATGTTCTTATTTGTTGACAGTAAAAGTAGTTTTAGAGCTTCCATTTCGTATTTGAAGTTCAATATTTCTCATAAAAATATAGGGTGCGATTCACGTAGCAGTTAGCCATGTTTCTAACCACGTTTAGCTTAACCACGTTTAACTATACCTGTTTTACGTGTTAAACCACCTATAGTTAAGTGTGGTTAAGCTAAACGTGGTTAGAAACCTGCTTCGTGAATCGCGCCCATAGTGTTTATGCTATTTCCATATAGAAATTCACTCAAGCTAGGCTTAATACTATTTTTTTTTATATAATATTTAGAGCACCTATATAGTGTTCGTTAATAAATTACATTATCAATAGTAAAAATATTTCAATTCAGTATAAAATATTTAATATAGTATGCGTAGACAAACGCTTATACACGCTTGCTGCAATTCCATTTGTTTAATGCAGCACGTGGCGTTGCACACAGATTTATTCCAACGCGCATTGAATGCTTGATCAATATTATCAGCAGCGGCTGGCGGGCATATCATGTACGTTTGATGGCTGAAGGTCTGTGGACAGGCCTGTGGTTGACCCCATGATCGGTACACATAATAACATTCATCTCGTTGCCAGCAGATTGCTCGGGGCAAGAAGTGCTTCATTAACTATGTAGGGGAGGAAGCTTTTTTATACAGTGAATATTCAGTGGAATTATTGTGAGAATAAAATTTAACTTTTTTTTATGTATTTTGAATGACATGATATTTCGGTAGTCTAAATTATTACAACTATGACGTCATATTGATACGCCTGTCAATCACCTCACTGTGACGTAACGAACGCAGTGACGAGCAGGCTATAATTAATTATTGTTAAATGCGGTGTATCCGCACCACGAACTTCGCACCTCGAGGGTGATTTAACTCGTTCCCACGGACACCAGTGACAGTAAAAGCATTGCTTCATTGTTGGCGAGGATATATATTATTATGTATATAGAGTAAATCAGTAAATGACTTTCGTATGTTATAGAGCATAATGCCTGTACTGAGTAAATTTATACTGTAATTAGAGACTTATAAATAAAATGCAGTTCCTGCTTGATGAAAATAATCAAAAATAAAGTAGCTGCTATGATGTCAATCTTCATTTTCATTAATTACTGTATTTACCAAAGACTTGATATTTTATTTTATGCACTCATATATAATATACGACCGGGCGTGATGAGCATGTGACTGTATATTAATTTAATTTGAATTTAAAAAAATTAATTAGTGTGTGAAAAGTTAAAATTTTTGTGAGAACAAATTTAAGGGGCAGCCACAAAGCCGTAAGGCCACATTTTTTAAGACCCGATTTAAGGTACGTCAATTTTAGACAAAATTTTTATATAGGGCGCCCCCAATGTGCCGCAAATGTGAATACCCCTAAAATATGACTTACCAAGCTTCTTCTCGACAACATGTGACGAGGTGGAACCGTCTTTGTTGTAGAAATGCTTGGCATCTGTGCCCTTGCTGGCTGCGAAACTTGGGCCTGCCTCAGACCCTGGCTCTTGCTGGGTAACATCCTGAGGAGCTTCAGGTCCACCCTGCGACCTTAGTGCGTCCAGTCGCATGTCCTTGGCCTCCTCGGGCTTATTATTGTTGGTGGGTTCAGCTGGATTGACGCCCAATGTTTCGACAACACCGCGAGCCTCGCCCACAGGTTTATCACCACGGCTTGTCTTCACGCCTCCTGAAGCCTCGAGGGCATCTGCCATGGCTCGCGAGGCCGACATCATAGCTTCCAACGCTGGAGCCATAGCCCGCGAGGCCAACATCACGGCTTCCGATGCTTGGGCAATGGCCCTCAGAGCCGTTATCATGATACGGCCAGGTGACTGAAGCTCCACATGTGGGGGAAGGGGTGTGATGGGGGGCTGCTTGGCCTCGGAATCTACAACACACATAACAGTGGATCAAGAATAGGGAAGAATAATTACAACCGTGTCAGATTTAAAATATTTTCACAATATTATACATGATATAAGATCCCGAAATAATTTAAAATAGATTTGACACCTCAAAATTCGTCACTTCAAAATTATAACAGAAAGCACGTGTGAATTTACAGTAATAATTTAAACTAAAACCTCTCAAAAAAATTTAAACATCGTTGACCGTTGATCGGAATATTTTACCTATTAATTTTTGTATATAATTTTACAGATGTAATGAAATTGATTTATATTAGAGAAGAGAGTAAGGCATTGTAAATTTTACATGACTTCATTACGGCAGAGCCCTATATAAATATGTATAATTAGTATTGTAGATTGTTAGACAATTTTATCACTGCATGTTATTATTGCCTATTATATTTACTTGCAGTATAAAAATTCTATTTGATATTATTACTTATTTAAAAATGAAAATAGGCTTATTTATTATAGAACTTAACATTTGATATAAATGTTTTGTTAAACTTTTGTACTCAAAGATTGCTGCAACCCAATTTGATGTCCTGGACTTGTATGATAAAGCTATTCAATTTTAGTATAATTCTTTAAAACGTACAATGCTAAAATGTACCACCTTCCATCTAAAGGATATTTCTTTTTAATTTATAATACATTTTGGTTTATGACGATTCGTAGCTTGCTTGAAAGTAGTTAAATTAAAATTTATGCAAACTGTTGACGTAGCTCTTAGACGGGGGAGGACACATTTTAGTACCACAGTCAGAATCATGCGCTGCCGCTATACTTTTAAAACATCTTTTTGTGTGGGTTTTATGGGGACAATTTAATATCTCTGTTGAGGATTGTAAATTTGGATTACGATTAGTGCAAGGGAGGTTAGCAAATAAAACTCCAAGTAGAGAGACTTCCACCCTCTGCTTCCACCCCTTGCTTTTATATATACCAAAAAAAGCAATGCAAAAGTCAGACAATGCAACAATTTCTTTAAACTTTTGAAAGCGAGTTGAATGTTACTACAATTTATGATGCCGAACAGATTTTTTTTTTTTTTTACAGTCAACCATTATATCCGTATCACTGAACTCACAGCATATTGGATGACAAGCTTGAGGTTGAAAATTTCTTTCCGAGGTTCAACTCAAATTTCACTCCCCCTCGGCCATATGTTCCTTCGATTTTACTGACTGTAACGAGGTTTTTATTTCAAAACATTGATATTTGCAATTGTATGATTATATTATATGGTATTGCATATGATTTAAAATAGCGAAGAAGAATAATAGTATAACTTGAATGAAGACAGGTACTTTGCATCTCTCTTACTTAAAAAAATAAATGAAACCTAAACTTTTATAATAAAATTTATGCATAGTATATTTCATGAAAATTCTACATAATATTTTTTCCCAGTATGAACACTTGATTGATTTTATTGAAATATATTCTCCGATACCGTATATTGTTTTGTTGCCACGCATAGCTGAGCCCAGACAATAATTATTATCCAGACCGACCGGTCCCCTTCCCTGGGCCTGCGGCTGTGTGATTATTTGTTGTAATTGCAGGCCTGCTTTGGGATGACTTAATTTTAGTGCAGCGGTCGCACACGTCGATCGCCGCCGCCGGGCGTGCATTTTATCTACCCTGCTTTTATTTGAAAACGGCACGCGACAAGGTTATAGCTAGACGCGATTGTTTCCAAAAATTGTGTAGGCATCGTAAACCTCTTCCTTCCGGCGTGTTCACAATTTTGAAGAGTGGCACGCAAATAAAAATGTGGCCCGCATCCCCCTTCCCTTCAATAAATATAGTGTAGCGTTACAATTAAATCACCCCCTTGCTTGACATTTACGATAATCGGCTACGTTATGATAAAGAAGATCTTTTGCTTGTATCTCCTCTCTCTCGGTAAACACACAAATGTGTTATTGCTTGAGGCAATGGTCCAGAATCGTCTCTCATAATCATAAAATTGAATTGCTGGCTTTTGACGCTCTCATAAGCGAGGGGAGTAAAAAACAATGTGGGTAATAATCTGATATGCGGGATGTTGAACTGAATATCTCTAAGCTGTCTCACGTATCTGCAAAACATGCAAAAACTTGCCGTTTTCCTTCATTTTGCATTAAGGCTGAATTTGTTTTATATCTAGTCAAATTATCATCCGTATCCCATTGTTAAGATTGTTTTATGTGATGTTTGAAGTATATCACATTTTACGTGCCAGGTTTAAGATCATCTGTGAGTCACACCCGCATCAATTAATATAGTGCATAATTAATATCGTATATCAGTGTAATTAGAATAATAATGAATTAGTAAAAAAATTAATATTTTATGATGGCATAAATTATAAAGTTAATATCAGGATCGCTAGACTAGTATAAGGATTATGATTAATATTTTAGTTAATTGTTGTTAAAAAGAATTTATTAATAATAATAAAAAAATCTGAGAATAAGAATGCAATAAATAACTTTAGAGAATGAAATTATTTTGACAATATACCTTTATAATGATATTACTTTTTATTCATGATTTATTTTGTTTGCTCTGCATAATTCAAAGACAACGATGAATACTGATATTTTCACCAACAAAGCCCAAGGCAGTGTAGACTATTGGTTTTGATCGAGGAGGTTTCCGCTTCACCAACCCGCGGCTCGCGTGTATTTGAGACTCCCTGAGGACAATTAGCAGCTGCGATCACATGCCGCAAGACTTATTTAATGCATCGAATTATCATCCTTATACTCGTTTATAGTATACCAAAAATTAAAAAAAAAAAAAAAAATGATGCTAGTAATCATTAGTTCAAGAAAAGTATCTGAATTATAAACTTAAATTAATTTATAAAGAAAAGAGGGAAATATTAGTCATGCACATGTGACATAAATCTTAAAATTGTGATAGCTTTATATATACGATAAAAAGTAGTCTTGTAGTACGTGCAAATTAAAAAAAAATGTCACATTAAAAAGCTTTTAAGCCTCATTATTGGTACATGAAGCGGGTGTACTGTACTGTGTACCGAGACCCCTATATAAAGTGTCAGTAGAACAATTTAAATATTACTTTAATCAATGGAGAATATGTAAATTAAATTTTTATTTTTATGTATTTCCATTTTTATTTTTGTGCAGTATGAGGGTCGGTCATCCATTAATACAAACACAGCTTGGATATTGAATTTTTATTTTTGTGCATTTTTATATTTTGCATGAGGGTCATCCATGGGGGCAGGTCACGTGGTGTCAACTGACCGTCTCGACAAGGGTGCCTGCAGCCCATGAAACAAAGACTCTGTAATAATAGGGGGACTTATTTAGTCAGGGGCGGCTACCGAGGGAACAACCCCAGTGACTTTTGACATGAGGGCATAAATTCCCATAAAATGTTACGAGTGGCCAACAAGAAGCAATTTCCTGATTTCTCCGCAAAAGTGACAATTGATTCCTCACAAAATATGCTCCTATTGAGGTTTATGGATCAATCTGGTGGCTTTTTCTCAAGTCGTTATCTACCAAGTTTTCATCTCATTGACTTTTATAGCAGCCAAGAATAATATTTTGCTGCAAACATTTTTTGACTAAATGATAACGATATGCTATGAAATATAATGATGATTTTCCTGTTCACTTTATAGTATGAAAATCATTATAAATAATGTTATTTTCAAAATAAATTAGAAATACCAACTTAAGTTGACATTTATTATTTTGGGTATAGAAAATATTTTTTTTTTGCTACAGTGTACAGTACTGTACACTACTTCTTAGTTTTTAATATACATCCACTACATAACATCGACTATATTGAGGCCTTTAGGATCAAAACAGCTCCAAGGCAAGCTGGGATTGAATTTTTGAGCCTCAGCTACATCAACAATAATTTTTTCAGACTACTTTAGAACCTGGATTCAGAAAGACAATTAATAGTTAACTTAATTTCCAAATCCAGGTTCAAAATATATATGAAAAAAATATTGTTGACGTAGCTGAGACTCAAAATTCAATCTCAGTTTTCCTTGGATATATGCTGTTTTGATCCTAACGGCCTCAAATATATTATGCCTTTGTTTCAACATCCTAAGACTCTCTCTCTCTCTCTCTCTCTCTCTCTCTCTCTCTCTCTCTCTCTCTCTCTCTCTCTCTCTCTCTCTCTCTCTCTCTCTCTCTCTCTCTCTCTCTCTCTCTCTCTCTCTCTCTCTCTGTCTTTAAAATATGTTTCCACATCATCGTGTACTGTATAAAAATACAATGTTGGTTCACCAGTCACCTTTGACATAAGACATAAAAGTATACGACTTTAACCCTGCCCACTTTATTGCACTTATTGACATATTTTCAGATAGTCTCGCTCGGCCAACGTCTGTCTTTCCTTCACCCGCTCCCTGAAGTGTGAATCAGCGACACCGAGTGATTCACACTTGGCCTGATGTGAGGGGGCGATTGACTGGCCGACAAATCATAACTCGACCCTTCACAGATGGCGGTCAAGCTGTGTAATATCGTCTGTAATCACATATGATACTGCAATGGTGGGGATGGAAATTATTGCTGTAATTGTTTTTTATTACGTTCATTCCTATATTGAATATCATTGCATTTGAAAGGGGAAGAAATAAATTGATAAAATATTACATTTTTATTGTATCATTTGGATGAGTGAAGAAGTGTCGAATTTTTGGGTAAGTTTTGTTACCTCATAATGAAAAAATTATTCTATGCATATAAAAGATAATTATATTAACATGCAAGTATTGCGCGTATACAGAAAAAAATTATAATTGCCATCTATGTACTGTATAAACGATTGCTGATGTTCTATATTTTTTAGGAGTATATAGGGAGTGGGGAGAAGCGGATAGTTGCTTTTATGTATAACTTACATAGTAAGTATTTCATAAAAAAATAAGCTTTTAGCAAGAATTATTTATTTCAAAATAAAATATAATGTATTTTCGTAATAAAAATGTTGCATGTAAATAAATGTCTATCTATTCTTTAACTTTAAATGTTGCAATGTGTTTTATAAAAAGAATAAAATAAAAATATATTTAAATTCTGATGATTTACTTTCTAAAAATCTTTTGTATACTTGAATCGTCACGTGTTGTGAATGCAGACGGCAATAATACGGCGTCTCGTGATTTACGTCCAATGGGCTCACTTTGCATTTGAATGCGCCGTAAATTCTGCGACGTCGCACGGGTGGCTGCGAGGGTTTCGAGAGGCAGCAAGTGCGTCTGCAGGGGACGCTACTGCAGTTTGAGTGCAACAAGCGGGCTGCTCTTCAGATAGAAGGAGGGGTGATTAGACATAGCACTTCGGGCTTGACTAGAATTTTTTTACAAGTTTATAATAATTATAACTTATCCTTAATTATTGTACACACGTATTTGAAAGATTTCGAATTATTTTTATCTACAACTTTAACATATTATAGATATTATAAAAATGTTTTCAATTAATTTAAATAAAATCAATATATTTATTTTTTTATTTTATGTGTTATGTCACATACGTACTTTATTTTTGTGTGACTAGAACATCCCTTATATCTACATAACAAGTTAGCTATATTCATGAGAAAATAAATAACAAATGAAAGTGATTGAACGACAATGAGGACCTCCTCAGGCGACGCCAACATTGTGTCTATGGAGACGCGTGTCACACCAGTTGCATACACGCCAGGGGACGTGCTCCAGCATGCAGCGTGACGTCGACAACAAAGCATAATTGGTTCACTTCAATATGTTAAAACGGCACCAATATATTCAATTTACCATCGGAGTTGTTGCTTTATATTATATGAAAATAATATAATTTAATTTAAATATTGTAAGGCTCGTATTTTTTTAACTAATAAAAGTTTTTTCTATATAAAGAAGCACATAAAAGTTTGAATTAATTCTAAAAATTAAACATTACGAAATAAACAACAAGATTTATTGCTTCAGTATGTAAAATTCTTTACGTTGGCAAACAACTACTGTGAAACGAATAGTATGGTAACTTAAGTTACGTGTATACTTATATAATAAAGCATTGCAAAACATCCATACCTTTAACATTTTTTTCAATTTAGGAGAAATAAAACATGAATAAATAAGAAAATTTTAATTATATTGATTATTTTTTTTAACTGCGGACTTATTTCTTATACTTATTATGAAAAATGAAAACGTTCGTATTTTCATAGGACATCACTTTATTATTAAAAAAAAATTTCTAATATATTATTATTACAAACTTTACCATGGCATAATCGTTCATCTGCATTTGTCAGTCAGGCCGGACTATTAGCATAACCAAATTACAGACAATTTGTAACAAAAATTTCAACCATGATGTATTTATATTCTTTCCTGTATATAGATGTTCTACATCGTTACTGATGTTCTATCGTAAAATACATTTTTCATACTCGATAAAAAAAAAAAAAAAAAAATGGGAAAAGTCAAATTTTTTTTGTCTACATCTAAAGACAATTTTGACTGATAGCTTTTGTTTTGGATCGGCAGTCACATGATAAAAATTGCTGCTTTTTTATCTGGCAGAGTGCATTGGGGCGAGGAGGCCCCGCGGGGAATCATTTCCCCCCTCCGCGTCTCTCTCTCTCTCTCTCTCTCTCTCTCTCTCTCTCTCTCTCTCTCTCTCTCTCTCTCTCTCTCTCTCTCTCTCTCTTATGTGCATTCATGCACGTTCGTCAAAAGAGAGAAAAAATCTACCACTTACTAATTTTAAAAAATTATTGAGATGCAAATTTCTTGTTAATCCTCATCTTAAAGTTTTTACATAACTAAAATTTTAATCTTGAACTCAAGAGAGCATAAGATATTAACAAGACGAGCTCCATCACTAGTACCTCAAAACGACCGCCTGGGGATAGCATTAACGTAGACAATACACCGAATGACAGGGAAAAATAAAAGGGGAATACGTTAGCAATCAGAAGATCAAAGCATGACAAATATTTACCAGCATAGAAGCTGCTTTGTATCAGTCTGTTTGTGCTGATTCAACGCAATGTCGTCTTTTTTTACTGCAAGAAAGTCACGCTGGACGGTTGAGAAATGACAAGAGATCAGGGTAATGAGGCGCTTTGTTGGCCTTACGAATTGACATTTCTTCCATCATTAGTTTACATTGAGGGGAGATAGTTTCTGCAACGTTTGAATAACTCAAGATTAATCATTACTGACCAACATGGCTAGCAAATTGTGTGGACATGATAATTCACGGTAAAAATAAATGTCGTGAAAGTGATTTAAACTATAAATTGAGAAAAAATGGTGAATGGGGTAAATTGTGTGAATATTTTCTTAAATTTACATGCCACTGGTTCATATTTCAAGTTTATTTGTACGTTGTATTTTAGTCAATGGTCAAGTCATGTCCATTGCAGTTTGCAGATTTAAAACGATAAATTTATTTTTCACCCTACAATTTTAACTGCCCTATTAAAATCACATCGGTCATCAAATATCATGCAACCCTATCTGCATGTAATAGACCATCAACAGAATAATGCGTAATCTATCTCTTGTCTTCAATTTTAATACAAAATCTGATCTTCCGATGCTTACATTTTATGCTGCAAATAAAAAATATCTTGATAACATAAACTAAGCAAAAATAATTAATATTTTTCTTTTGCTTTTTAAATGATCTAATACGTCATGCGTGGATAATTCCTGAATTTTCTGATGGCAAGAAGATGCTCAAATTTTACGGTTAGTGCATGCTACTGCACTGGCGTTGGGTGTTATCTCTTGATTGAAAGAGTTTACATGCAACTTGGCCGATCTTTAAGTGATAATATTTTAATACTCACCAGTATTTTGCATTTTGTTGATATAGTAGTAGAGAGTATAAAACAGTAGAGGTTTATCTAAACCAAAATAAATCACCAATTAATTAATACAAAAATCAAAGCAACACTTGCTCATCTGCCTGCTAAAACACCAGCCGTTCTAATGCAGATGGCGCCCACCTTCAAGATCGCGCTCCCTGTGCCATGATGGGAAGGCAGGTCGGTAACTAGCAACACCGCACGAGGAGCTCGAGGAGCGAGAGTCGCCTGGCATTCCTGACAACGAGGGTCACCACGACGAGTCTTGACGAGAAAGATGACGGTCTCCGCTTGCTCCAACCTTGGCGGAGAGCACCTGGAGGAATGTTTGGCAGTATCGCCGTCCTGATGCTAAACTGCATGCTTTTTAAAAGTCAAGAGTATTGCCAACGTTTCATATGGTACATGTCATGATTTTATATATGACATATATATATTTTTCTAATTTACAGGGTTCGATTTATGAAGGAGATAATATGCTTCCTCACTAACATAGTTAATGTCAGTCTATAACATCATAATTCAATGATACTAATCACGGGTACTGAGAAACCTGACTATTTTAATTTAATATAACAGTCGTGAAGACGATGTTAATCATCATGTATTCCAAATATATGCATTTATTATGTACAATATTATATTAAAAAAATAGTATAATTGTTTAGAAAATACAAAGAATGATTTTTTTTTCTCAATGTACTGTCAGAGAGCAGCTCAGTGCTTCCTGCGATATTAATATCAACACCCTGCGGGGGTCGCTGCTCTGTTTTTGTTCTATTATTTCTCGACACTTAGACGTGATTGTCGGCTGTCGCGCGGGAGATTCCGGTGGGAAGTGAGCGGCAGGAAGGAGCGTTTGACGCCACGATGGGCAAGTTTTTTGTCCCGTATTTCTCGTCACTTAATTCTCGCCTCCTGTTTTTAATAGAAATGACAATAATGCCCTCATACTATACAGATAATTGTTTAGTTTCTGCTTGCTTGTATATTATACACTATAGTGCATATGCATTATAATATAGTGAAAATTAAAGAAAAAAGACGATCTATGAACTTCTGCTAAATTAATGTTGATAGAAAAATATAAAATCAATTTTGTAAAATAGGGGAAGGATATGTTTAAAAAAAAGGCTTTTGATTTCTAAGCTAAGCTAAAGTTGAGAGAGATACGATGACTTAGCATCAGGTGGGCGTGGCACAGAGAAGGGGTTGTTGTTGGGTTCAATATGTTGTCATTACCGCTAGGGGGAGACGAACCATTAAATTATCTAGTGTAGAAACGCAGTACAAGCCACCTGAAGCGGAGGGTGAGGGTAGTAATTATTTGCTAGACAGGAGTTGTAAGCTTATTTTATGCAGCTAAGTTGATTACTCTCAGAAAATAAAAATTTTCAACATTATTTTTCAAGCTATGATTTCATATATTGAATTTATATAAGTTTTATATGTTCTTAAGTTTCAATCTAATTATTTATTGTTTTTGAATAATAAAAGCAAACAGGTTTTAAAAATAATTATAAATAAGTTATTTTTTTCCTTAAAAAATTATTCTCGTATTTGGTTGAATGCTACACTATACTCCATTAATAAAGCTGCTAATTAGCATTGTTTCATCCATTAAAATATCGTGGTTAATTTCTTTATTGCCTGAGAAAAGTTTTTAATTTTAGTGAAGGGCTGGGAAGAATTACAGCTCGAAACGGACCCATAATAATTAAGTCGTTGACTTTCGATATATTTGCAGCAGTAATGTTTGTTACTCGCACTACATAGTTGCATTTGCATTTTAATGACACCCAAATCTATGCACCAATCAATTAGGAATACTTTAGTACTATCCTCTCAATGAATGACTAATTTAAATAACAGCTTTTAATCCACTTTTTTGCAATTTATAAACCAATGCAATTAGATTTTAGATTATTTGAGGTTGATTATTTTAGTAATAAAAATTGCAGACAGATTAAATAGAATTAAATAAGTAGCAATCTGAAACAATCGAACCATAAAAATGCAAATTTCTGTCTATTAAAAAAAGTATTTATGTCTGTTTCATGGCATGCAAATATATTTGTAAAATTGAAACTGTAAAATATTGTAAAAAAAAAAAAAAAATCTTCAACTTGCGTTTAGTATAAAGATACCAAGTTTTGCATAAATCGTTCACTTCTTTCCTCCCCAACACAAGATAATTATATTGAAGTCCCTCTCTTCTCTCTCTGCAGATAATGAAGTGTATATTTTATTTCCTCAACAGTGGTAGTTCTAATATATGTACAAGGAATGTAGTGACGGTGCCCCGATGGTATGTACTCATAAATTAAGTTTAAAAAAACATATAACTTAAATATGTATTGAAATTTCTTAAAATTTTGTGATAGGTGAAATAAATGAATATTAATACAAGAGTGCTAGAAAGAGAGAGAGAGAGAGAGAGAGAGAGAGAGAGAGAGAGAGAGAGAGAGAGAGAGAGAGAGAGAGAGAGAGAGAGAGAGAGAGAGAGAGAGAGAGACAATGTAATAAAAGTTCATGCTGCTGCAAATGCAATTTAATAATATTGCGTTAAATATAGGGGAGAGAGACGAGAATCTAGTGCAACAAATAATCAATACATCAGCTGAGTATATTGCATCTAGTACAAATTTAACCGTTTACCGTACAATACATTTGTACACAGCATGTATGGGATTTTGTAACAACCAAAGTATTTACAGTAAATATTATATATTCTTAATGTACGTTTTTAATTGGGTCATAACTACTGAAAACATATTAAATTTAAACTCGTGGTAAATTAAATAATATATGATTTTTTTATTAAATCAATACTAAATGCGTTTGCCTTAAACAAAATGCAATCTTAATTCCATCGTTCATTTTTACCGTCTAATATTTTTTATACTTTTCTTATTCAATATAATGCCAATGTTAAATGACCCCCTCGCCCAGACAATATATGTGCAGTCTCTCGCTTGATCCAATATTGATAAGGTGCTTGCTACATGACGTAATAAGACATAATGAAGCAACGTGCATAATCGTGATATTGCAGCTGTTGCTGGGATCCGCCCCTTCGCCTCCTACACTCCATGTCATAACTATATTCCCAGACACACTATGTTGTAGTGCGAGCGTTAGTTCTGACATAAGCTGTTGGATTGTGAGGGGTTTCCCTGCACCGAGGGAGCTACATGTCTGATTGCAGTGAACGTACACACGTCTGTTGCTAGGCGGACTGACGCTGTCGAGTTCTCGTGATTGAAGGGATCAACACACAAAGTAACATTGGCATTTGCACCCAAGGTTTCTACATGTTAATGGTTAATGCCAGTGGTATGAAAAATAGGTTTAGAACATGGTAAAGCTCTCTGAAATTTTCAGCAAACCTTCCTTACACCATGAAATGGTTTGTCATGGGACTCATGGGAAAAAATTAGACCAAAATTGATGCATGAAATTTTCGAGATGTTCATGCAGCATTGAAAAATAGCATTGTTTTAAATGGTGCACCATCATCAAGATCTGCACCGACGGTGGCTCCAGGCAGGCTGTGATTTTGAGTCAAATCAGTGTCTTTTTCACACGGAATAATTTCTCAAAAGCTTTACCGAATTTGCATTTTTTTTTTTTTTTTTTTTTTTTTTTTTTTTTTTACAATAGCAAACTAATAGTTATTTTGTCCTTTATTTTATGGACTAAAAATAATTTCAGTTTACCATCGTAAAATTTGTTGAGCAGTGATATTAATTCTTAAATGACGGCAAATTTCAGTATTAATTTTCATCTTAATATAATAATGCATGAAATAATATTTATTTAATAATTACTCGTAATCATAAGAGTTTTTTTTTTTTTAATATAATAATATATTTCTTGGAATTTTCACACTATTTCTTCAAATTTATTTTCCGTTTTAAAAGTTTAAAGATCGTAATGAACTAGCTCTACTATGGTTATTAAAAAAATTAACAAAGAAAAAAAAAGTAATTAATATAAAATATCCTTGTATGCATAAAAAGCAGAATAAAACTTGCGATCCGCTAGGGTGAAATCTTAATTATTAAAACCTTTACGTAGTAACACCTTCCGCTCTAAAAGCTGTTAAATTAAAGAAAAATATTAATGTTTTTTAATTCGAAAACAAGGGCTTTAAAAGAAGAGCAGATTCTTATTTTTCTTCGTTTTTTAATAAATGCTCAGAAAAAAAGTAGGAATTTTATTCTCATTTGTTTCACTTCAGGAATGATAATGAATTTAATATTTCATGACTAAATGTTGTAGAGATTAAAATGACGGTTTAGTTATCTCATGTCAAACAGTTGTAACTCCTGTACGGATGGCAGATTATTAAATTTAGTCAAGATAAAAATTCAAGCGTACTGAAAGACATGCATCTAACAAATAGAATGATGTAATAATATATGAGAGAAAAAAATGCTGCATTAATGCGACTGCTCTGTAATATAAATTATAATGTCGTATTCCCTTCGCCTGCTATTAAACAAATCCCCCTTATGTTTTGATGTTTCAATTTTTTAAAAATTTAAATATCATAATATAAATATAAGCAATGCTATTTTTATACATTAGTTTGTATTAGATCGGAAATATTATGCATCATGAGAACCGATGAGAGGGAATAGAAAAAAAGAATTTATTTCAATGCACACAATAGAGTAGAAATTATTGCAACATTTCCGTTTTAACTTTAAAGTGTCACGTGTCGTGGGCCTGTTTCCGTCACACTTCCGTTTTAAAACGTTAAATCTCAATTGTTCGGGCCGCGCGGCTCAATTTCCGCTTTCTTCTCAGAGTGCTGATCTGTTCTCTCGCTAATTTCTCGCCGCCTGGCCTCGCCGTCACCCGTTCTCTCCCATCAGTGAAATACGGAGCTGGACGTGGGGCAATAGGAAGAGAGGATTCCGCTTTATAAAGAATTAGTAGCGAACAGTGAACTTCTTATGACCTGACGATAAATTTATCGGACCTCGACGTATTGCTTTTACCACACCATCCATCTGTTAATAGCAAAACAATTTGTTCCAAGCTTTCTCGTATCGTTATAAATCAGTTAACTTAGACAGGACACTTGTTATGTATTGGTTTTCATTGTGAAACGTTTTTTAAAGCTTTAATGAAGATACAGTACTCTCTCTTGCAGCTGGTACTTTGTAATGATGATAATGGAATCGTAATTCAGAGTGACCTTAGCAGCAAGACTACAAACAATAAGTACAATTAAGATAACTTAAATTTGAACGTGATATTAAATAGTTGTTTTGCTTAAATTTAACGAATTAATGAAATTCTATAAAAGGCTTCAACAGAAAGACATTATTAACAGAATTTTTTTTTACAACCATTTGCTTAATGGACAATTTGCATGACATTTTTTTATTGAAGAAATGGATAGAGGGTGCAAAGTTATGCCACTCTGAATTTTTTCAGATTTTTTAGAGACCGGGAACTATTTTTAAAAAATTATTGAAAGTTGATTTTATGACGTCACGAGGAGTCTGTCCTTAAGAAAAGGATAGGCGCTAAATGCCCGTGACGTCATAAAACTGACTTTCAATAATTTTTTAAACATAGTTCCCGCTCTAAAAAAAAATCTGAAAAAATTCAGAGTAGCATAATTTGGTACCCTCTATCCATTTCTGCAATAAAAAAATGTCATGCAAATTGCCCATTGTATAGAAATGTATTAGAAGACTTTGAAACATAAAAAATAGTACTCACAGCACAGTGCATCTCTATCAAAGAATGTCAACTTAAATAATGTTCTTTGGCTGCTTGATGACGACGCAGAAACATTATCAAAGAGCTATAAAGAGGAGCTTAATACGGGATAGTGTTCATATATTTGAAATATCCTCACCTCACAATCCCCTCACATTGCAGAGAAAAATTGTCACTCGAGGCATTTTTTGTTGACAATTCTTCTTTGTCTAAAAAACCTTCAGATGTTTGGTAAACAGCTAAAAATTGATCATTTCATAAAAATGTATTGAAGTCGCTCATTTTGTGAACACCAAAGTTCTCTCTAATTAGCTTTGAACTTTTTTTTTTTTTTTTTTGAGAAGGGGATGTGTTAAATATTGACGTGTGAGTTATGATGTTTCACCCCCATGCGACAAGCAGGGTTCTTAATATAATGATTCCAGTGCGTTCATTATAGGAAATATTGAGTCTGCTTTGAAATATCTCTACAGCTCGCATCACTAATCATCATCTTGCTTATATTACTGTTAGTTTAACGCTCATGCAGGCAGACACGGCAGCTTCATGGTTGTTTTAGACAATTAAGCAACATGTTGAAACATAAATATTAATTTTGAATTTAACAGAACAAGGAATCATGCATGGAAAAGAAGGCTAAAAAACTAAAAATGTTATTGTTTTTTCCATTCAAGAAATCTGTCTTTAAAATTTTGTCTCAGTAGTTTATAAGTACGTAAATTAAAAAGTTTAGTCATGAAATTAAATATTTTTTAGTTCTAACTGGAAATGATGTGACGTTAAAAATAAAATGAGACCTTTCTGTTAAAACAAAAGAAACTAAAATAACATCACCTCATGCATTGATATACCACTGGATGCATGTTGTATTTCACACACTCAATACTTACTGTACGGCATGAAAGTTAATAAAAAATTAATGTATTTCGTGACATTGTGTCTAGTCAACTTTCTATAAGGCGTCTGTCACGCAACGTTTGAATGACAGGTTTTTAATGATAGCAATAAATGATTTTTTAAATCGCGACAGTTAAAAAAATGTTAGTATTTCCTGTTGCTGTAAATATTTATCTATACATCAACGTCATTTTGATATAAAATTTAATTGTTTTGCTCCCCCTTCTTTCTGTATTATTTGTCTCATAATAAACTGTATTTTTTTAATTTTGTTTAGTTTTAGATTTATGTGAATCATCATTACACATCATGCACATGGATCATGTAATTTTATTACCTTGAAATAAAGAAATTTTATATCTTGTTTGATTTTATGCTTCTATACAATACGCAATATTATATGCATTATAGTGAAAGCCAAAGTTAATTTCAAACGCATTACGGTCGCGTGTTTGCTGCTAATAAAGAGTATAATAGAAAAAGTACCACAGTCGGTTCTGTCATTTACCTCACTTATATGTGCTGTTTTACTGACAAAAAAGTTTTCGTTGTTATAAAAAGAACTTCTAGATTGACTTGACTCACGCTGTTACTTTATCAAAGTAATTTCTTAACCCAAAAATGGCATACTGTAAATAATGAGCCACTAATTTCTTAGGGATTTGTTTACACACCATACAAAAATATCAAAATTGAGTTTCTGCTTTGAATTTTTTTTCTGTATTTTATATAGTCAGCTGTTTCTTGAAAATACTTAATAATGGATAGCTGTTATCATCAGGCCTATTCGTTGCAGGTACACACCAAGATTTACCCATGTAGTTTGTCTCAAGTGGCAATTCGCTATACATACTTGTTTTATTGACCGAACGGCAGTTGGTCTTACTTAATTGTTAGTAACGAGCCCGCAAAACGCACTGTGGCATATAATAACTTGACATTATCATGGACTTGATAATACCTAATTAAGCATAAAATCAGTTCTAGTTTTGTGGTCATTTTGAGTTGACATAAAGAATGCGCTACATTAATAATATTAATATGTCTTTAGAAGCTAATAAAATGAATATTTTCGTACTGCCTTATTAAATTAAGTAAACGATGAGAAAGCCGCATATGGCTTCTCAGAATAATCTCCAAGTACCCAAAAATAATGTTTAATTAATAATTAAGCACATGTTAATGTCAAATTATACTTACCACAAGACAGTGCGTTTTGCGGGTTCATGGGTTCCCCGAATACGTCACATGGAACGCCGCGGCCATACGATGACCATCTGCCGAACTTGAGACAACCTGGGTAGAAATATCTTGGTACACACGTGCCATCTTACCTCGCGTGTCAGTCCGCCACGTGTCTCAGCATTGCGTGTGGGCCCGGTGTGGTGACGTCACAATCTACCTGTTTTTTCACAAGACGCTAAAACAAATGTTGACCGTGAAATAATTACAGGTAGGACTGGTTGCAGCAAACAAGGGGTAATTAACACTCGTATCAGGGCAGAGGCAGCACGGGCTACAAGATTATATGTAATTATCATCAAATTTGCATATATTATCTCGACACGTGTTGCTACAAAGTGCACTGCTACCACTTCCGCTTATAGTCATGTATAATATCAATTACATTACTGCAAATGTATTCAGTTGTTATTATGGGGAAAAAATGTCTAATATTAGCAAGCGCCATGAGTAACTTGTTAAATTATAATATTATATTTTCTGATAACGGATCTGTTATATTCGTGTAATATCTTGCTTATCTGTATCGTATCGCGTCATTAGCGCTCGTGTCTTACAAATCGTTTTGCCGGCCAATCTGTTTGTTCACAGGTCTCCAATGAAAGTAATTGTCGGTGCCACGCAAACGTCTCATTTGTGACAGTCGCTCTGGCCACTGACTCAAGTAACAACACTCCATTATTGCCTCCCTGTATGTTTTTTTACTTGCTATGATTTAAGTCTGCTCTTAACTCGGCTCTTGCCACCACTTTCCCCTCCCCAAAAATCCTTCTTTACCCCCTAGTAGTTTGTGACACGATCCAATAGTCACAATTCAATAGATACACAAATATTATATAAATGTACTCTGATGTAGAGTTTTGAGACAACTATTTAACTTATGCAATAATTTATTTTGTATTGTAATTGATTTTGATCAAATACATGACAGTGAAAACATTTATTTTATGTGATTCCCACATGTTACATACAATCAGTTGGCATCAGGTGATACTATAACAGTCCTTTAAAGAAAAAAACACAACGGGGTTGCGAATTGTAGTTATACCAAAATATATTATATGATTATACTGTACAAACGCTTATTAAATGACTTACAGACTTACAAATGACTTCAAATGTGATTTTATTACATAGATTTTTGTATCTATATGTATAGTATAGTTTTTCTAATATTAGATACTATAACTATATTTTCACATTTCAGGAAATCTTTGACCACATTATTATTACTTTTATTACTATTTTTATGTTCTAAAAGATGCTCTTTGTGAATTAGAAAGAAAGAAAAAAAAAAAAGTACAATTTATACCTTTAGCATGATCGTAAATCAGAGAACAAGATATAATGTTTTTTCTATAAAAGTATTGTATGGTGGATCATGAAATGATGAGTTATGGTGTAAGTTATAGTGTGGCCAGCAATCCTGCCTTTAGTTTATATCGCGGGGGGAAGAAACATCGTAACTTTCTCTATTTCTTCGATTCTTTTTTATGGGCTGTTAACAATGCCTCAGAATATGTGAGACGTTTTATCTTTCATCTCCCCAAGCTGCAACAGGGGAGAAGATGATTACTGCAGGCGTCATTTACCGAGCTCGAGACCAAAGAATTGCATCGAGATAACGGAGGCACGCAACATTCACATGCCAGAGGATCATGCTAATGGTATGCGTAAGGAAGCGTCAACTAAACCACATCAGATACCAATATGTGACCTTAGATCTTAGATCAGCAATATATAATATGTTCGTGCATTTACATACATATTTTTGTTTGCACTGTGCAATCTGAAGAAAAAACAGAAGACAACAAGTTTTTATGTATAATCAAACAATTAATAAGTGTAAATTTGAGTTACAAATCATTTGCCAAAACATTTTCCCTTGAGTTTAGTCAACTTGCTTAGCATTCAAATGTAAAGTTTATTATTATAAACACGCTGCTTGGTAAATGACGTTTCAAGCCTTCGGGTTTGCTTTTGACAATAAACAATTTGCCTATAACCTTATATGGAAAAGAAAACAGAATTTGCTTCTTGGCTGCATAACTTACAAACTTGTTGAACTTCAATATTTATCGTGTAACTACGCGGTCGTGTCATCAGCACATTCCCCCAATATGAACCCCTCGAGTAAAGAACGATTCTTGCATGCAGGTGCGCAGCCTCGCCCGACCGCAGATTTTATCCCACACTGAATTGAAAAGAGGCTTACCAAACTACATTGTATTTCAACTCGATATAGGATATTATACGAAAAACGTGAGATTTATTTGAATAGATTTTTTTCGATTTATCACCCCTCAATTTTTATATGTATTGTTCAATGATGCAATTATTAACAGTAAAAAAGTAAAAAAAAAATATTTAGTGTAAGCGCATTATAAGTGTAGTAATAACTAATTACAATTTTGAATGATATAAAATTTTAAATCAGTTTTAAGTATATCTAATTAACATCACCTGCGAACAAAGTGTTTCAGTTGACTTCACAAATGACTTCAACCCCTCTCTTTTTAACATGTAATGAACTGAAGGAAAAGCGGAAGGGCTCATTAAATAGCAGGGAAAAGCTTATTATTGACATTATTAAAAAATCGTGGATAAAAAGTTAAAATTTGTAGTTTTATTTACAATAGAGCGCGTATATTCATTAGCTCTATCATATTTCCTGGTTTCACCCCCTTTATTACAGGGAGTTACATTCCCCCTAACTTGCACCTGCCACCTGTTCCTAAACAGCTGATCTCGGTAATTAGCAACTTGCCTTGTGGGGATCCCCTTGTGACGTCACATTCCTGTATCTCCTCGCGGTAAATTAGTCAAATTAATCTTAACGCATGACTTCATCATAATTAGAATAATTTTTAGATTTGAATACTGTATAGATTTCTTTTATATATAAAATTTAATTAATTATTTTACAGTTGAGTTCTTTCTTCAAGATATTTAATCTCCAAAAAGAATTTATTCAGCTTCACATGAATATTATAAAGATTATAATGCGGTAGCTCTTTATGTATATTTTTTTTTCTTGAGAGATTTTTGTTAAGTATTGTTAAGTAAAATTAAAATTACATCCGATGGAATTCATATTCGATATTATGGATTATATTTTTTTAAGGATAACTTATAATGATGTATGACATTATTTATATTGTAATACTCTCTTTGGTAAAATAATCTTTTAAGAACTTGATTAATTTTTTATTTCAATACAAAATACTTGTGGAAGGGGGGGAAGAGAAGTACAGTAGTAAGATAATTTGTTTATAATTTCATATCATGCTATAGTAACGATAAATTAATGCTACATTATAATATTTTTATGATTTTGCATTGAAAATAAGTATGAGCTTTCTTATAATTGTGATGCACGTGCTTATTCGTTTTGCTAACAAAGAATAATTATTGAATGATATAGTTAAATGCATAATGTACGTATATTTTTCTCTATATAGTTAATTGAATATAAATATTATAAATATTTACTGCAATGTACAGTGACTAAAGAGCGCACGACATCTTCTCGTATCTCTACACGTTGAATGCTTTGATATAGCGAGTGTCTTTCCGCGGTCACTGCACCCTCCCTTTACTATTATAGGGGTTGGTCGCTGCAAGCTTCTTTCTTTACTCTGGCGATCAGTGTCTAAGGTTGATGCAAGTGCCTTGATTAAAAAATATCGCTCTATTGTGATGAGCTTGTTATGATGATTGGTTCTGTTTAACTGTGTCTGTATATCTGTATGTCGGTAGCAACTCTCGATGATAATAATATAATGCGGATTTTTATACTGTATAATATTCTCTGAATCAGGTAGGGATATAATTTCAAATATATTGAAGTTTTATTTTTTAAAAAGCCTACTACAGGATAAAATTTATTTCAAAATTGACTGCTTGTGCAATATAAAAGATTATTTATTGCATAAAATTGACCATCACAATTCCTATTCAATATTCTGCACTTAAAATGCAAATTCCCTAAAATTTTAAAATTCAAAGTCACTATCAAACCTCAACAGGCTGGACATTTCTTTCAAGCGCCATTCAAATCTGCGGTCAATGTATTTCAAATCCGATTGCACCGACATACTTGCTGCATTTCAATTAAGATTTACTCTAACCATATAGTGGCTCTATATTTGCAGCTTATAATGGAAATTTCCCTTTGAAAACTCAATAATGGACAGGATTAAGATTAACGATAGAAAAATCTTCGAGTTGCCAGCCAATAAAAATGTAAATATTTCTCCTTGTCTGTTACAAATGACATTGGGGATTGTAAATTTATAGAAATATTAGTCTTGAAAATGTCAACTATAATATAGATACTATATTATAATACATTTTCTTGCTTTTAAAATAGTTACGTAATATTAAATTGGAACAAGCAAATTAAAAATATTTAATCATCTTTTATATTTTGCACGTTTAATTTGGCAAAATGCACTAAATGCAAATTTTCTTTATAAATAATTATATATTTTTACTGCTTCACATAAACTTCTGATAGCGGTGGTAATAAATTTAGGTATCTGCAAATTAATTCGTCATGATAATGGAACGTGCTTGCAAATACGTCAGACCAAGCAATTAGACTACTCCCCGTGACCCCTCCTCGTACGTGCCCTGTAAGCCAACACGCTCCGGCGATCTCTGATTCAATTACGTGTCTCCTTGGATGTCTAGCAAGTGACTTCAGTGTAGAGTGATTTACATATTCAGGATGTAAATATTTGATGTCCCTTTTCAGTGGAAATGACCGTCATAAAGAGCTACAGTGAGTGAGCTGTAATTAAATAATTTTAGAGCATTTAAAAAACATTGCGAAATTTAAATCTCATATAAAATAGTTTAAGCATTTTTTTATGTAACGTATTAAATTTACCTTTGAATATTTTGCAAATAACTTCATAAAAAAATTTTAATACTCTAGTGTTTATATTTAATAAAATATAAATATCTGATTGCATTTATTTAGAAGGGAATTTCATGTATTTGAGGTTTAAATTAATCTAGATAATCAAAATGATAACTTTATACGTATAGAATTTTGAATAAGCCTTACAAATTATATCATCAATCAATCTATTTCATTGATTGAATTTCAATTCATCCGACAGAGGTTATTCAAAATTTAAATTATATTTATTTCCGTTTATTTAAATTTTTAGCGTTGTTTTATATTAATTTCTGATAGAATAAAATGCACTAACTTTACACACGGCAATATGTTGATTACGAAGGTAACGTCTAGTTTGCTGTAGAGATCAACAATGCCTCTGGGAGTTATTATGGCCAGCTTCTATTATTGTAACCATCGCCTAGCGGCTACCAGAGCCCCGCGAGTGCTGCACTTACTGCCGGGGTGCAGGACAAAAGATCAGGGGGAGGGTGGCATTGTGGAGGGTGCGCTTTGATTCTCCCCCTCTAGGGAGAGCCGTGCGAATTCTTTTCTAACCCTTATAGTAAAGAAGTATTGTTTTACCAATATAAACTATATTTGATGAAATATATATTTAGTATATATATTTTTAAAAGTAATGCTATAATTTTTTTTTTTGGCTTTAATTATTGAAAAGCTCGAACCTTTATTTTTAAATTAATATTACTTTATTAAAAAAAAATATTTTTTATTAATTTCATTGAGAATTTTCTTCTATTTTTCTGATAATTTTAATAATTATTGATTAATTTTATTGATACTGCTAACAGTACTATATTACCTTTTTTTTCTATCCAGTTTTTCAAATCACATTATTTCAACAATATACAAGCTTAAAATTTCCCCCAGTAAAAAATGACCATACACCCCTAGCTCGTTTCTCATCTGACCCCTCTAAAATATAAATCTTATTTTGTTAGATTAGAATTGGCTCATCAGCTAGTTTATTATAATGTATACAATGGATGGTTCTACATTAGATATTCTGTTTTATTCTGATTAAAGATTGCTCTTGCACAAAGTACAATACTAATATAATTACGATTATTTGCTTAGAGATGTGTTCTAGATGAATTGAAATAAAATCACTGAACAAATAAATTCATAAAATCTTTTTAGTTTATTTTATTTGCAAATATATAAATTATAATTTTAATTGTTCTATATAGTCCCAGCTAATTATAAGGAAGGCATAAAATATGAAATAAAAACAATAATTTTTGAAATCACACATATAATTTTCAAATAATAGAAAATTTTACATCATAAATATAATGACACTAGAATATTATGAAATATACGCAGACAATGCAGAAATATGGTACAAAATATGCAGCAGCAAACACGAAAAGCTGACGTTACGGCAGGGTGCTTAAAGCGATCATGATGACGCGGGGACGTCTAGGTGCTGACGATGCTGATGGTGGTGCCCGCCAGTTCAAACTGCAGCGATATCCTCCCGCCCGTCAGACGAGCAGCCCTCGAACCCTGGAGGTACCAATACTTTAATTAGTAAGTATAATTAATAACTACGAATGTAGGCTAACAGTGGACATGCAGGTCATATTGTTGCAATTTTCAATTAATTATTGTCAATATTCATAGTAACTTTGTTTTTTAATAATCTTTTATGTCATAATTTTATATATATATATATATATAATATTTGAAAAGTATAAACATACATATGTGATTAAAATTTGTGATATAATAAGTGAAACGTGTGTGATAAAAGTTCTACGATAAAAGTTACGTACCTCAAGAGACTATGCTATTGGACTATATATGTGTAAACAGTAAAACTTATGTATGCAATATTATTAATTTTGTATTTGATGTTATGTGTAAGAATGGCTGTCAGGCCAAACATCGCCTAATAAAGAAATTTCTATTCTATATCTGAGCCATTGCTGTGAGGAGAGATTGATCACCCCACGATACAAAGTCAAGGATCGTACCATGAAAGTATAATCAAGAAAATTATCCATCGATGATATAATATTAAAAACTAATGTGGAAGCATTCACAGGAAAGATTTTTAAATTAGAAGGCTCGATGAAATCCCTGCTGAATACGATAAATAAAAATAAAGCCCCTGAGCAATTGCTAATATTTTTGATGTTGTATTTTTTCTTAGTCTATTTTTAAGAACTACATGAGGTTGAAAATTTGTTATTTTAGAAACTTTAGATTTTAAATTGCATGATGGAGTATTAAGAACAATATGCCGTCATAATTAATTCAAACACTAAACACCAACAATACTAACTGCTACAAGAGCCTAGTGTGAGCTTACCGGAGGAGGTTTGATGCCAACTGCTGTCGTGCTTGCCGGTACGATGTTCGCCGGTAAGATGTTTGCCGGAGCGGCGGGCTTGGAGGGGAGGCGCGGTGCAGACAGCTCGGACGGGGGTGCGGCGGTGACGCGGGGGTCCTGCTGCGTCCTTGCTGGGGTGCTCGGGGTGAGCACCACGAAGCTGCTGGTCCCTGCCTGCTGGCCACCAGGGGCTGCAGTGCTGGCGGAGCCTGCATGGACACCAACATAGAATCAGGGGTCGTTGTTCACAACTTCCTAAGTTAGGTGGCAGGTTTACGGTTTCTACTTTTTACTTAAGTGCATAGAACAACCATACCAATTATAAAATACGTAAAATATAATGTTTGTCTTTGAAATATAGTTAGCTACATTTTCATGATGTAATAGATTAATTTTTATTACTATGGAGTTGATGATTTTATAAATAAGGAAATTTCTAAATATTTCTTATCAAAGTATATTATACATATAAGTTAAAAATAAAATGAAAACAAACAATAAATAATAACAACAAATTTATTGACTTTTCCTTGAATAAAATTTGTGCCTTTTAAAACACAGATTCACCTTACAAAGGATAACAATTTTAATAGCATAAAATTACAGTTAGTGTAAATTTTAAATTTTTTATTATTTATAAATCGAGCTAGGCATAAAATAAGGTACTGTCATAGGGATGTGGAAGCAGTTTCCCTAACATACAATATATACAACTCGATAAAATGTGGGCAAAGTGCTCGTAAAGAACAATTTTTTCAAACAGAAATTAGTATTATTATTAATAATATGTTAATGACGAATAACGAATTTTGATAAAAAAATTGTTCAATTAAATTTAATATCATCAAAATAATTAAAAATTACAATTGTTAGTTTTCGCGATCATGAGCTAATCTCTCACACGATCAACTGTTGCCTCATCTCACACGTCTCGCGACTCACCTGCAGCTGGTGGGGGCGGCGGGGGTGGCTGGTTGGCGGCCCTTCCCCCGTGGAGCGGCGCGCCCCCCGCGATGAGCGCGTGCAGCACGTGGTACAGGTCTCGCAGCAGCCGCTCCAGTCGCCGGTAGTTGAGCTCCGTCTCCGCAGCGTCCACGCCGGGCAGGTAGAAGGGTAGGGCCATCGCTGCTGGTGGTGGTGGTGCACACTGAGCGACTGAACGTTGACTGAGGGCTGGGGGGCCGAGTAGACTCGAGGACGGAGGGGCGCGCAGCCGTGTGACGTCACCACCAATCAGCGAGCGTGTTCCGCACCCCGAGTGTCAACAATATCACGTGATAAAAGGAGTTTTTTTTTATTGAAACTTATAATACTCAATCATTTGATTTAGCATTTGAGACTTTAATTTTTAAATAATTTAAGTACATTTTTAACGAATTCAAAAAAGAAGAAAAAAAAAATGCAATGGAGTATCGACCTCAAAAATTTTTATAGCAGAAATGGATAGAGGATGAAAAGTTATGTTACTCTGATTTTTTTCAGATTTTTTAGGGACTGGGAAGTATTGCTACAAAGTTTTGGCGAGGTCGGATTCGAATCCACGTCCCTTTTGGGTCCTATCTTTTATTAAGAGAGGCGGCAAGAGGCGGCACTTTTTCTGCACTTTCAATAATTTTTAAAAAATAGTTGCCGGGCTCTAAAAAATCTGAAAAATCAGAGTTGCAGAGTATCCATTTCTGCAATAAAAAAAATTGAGGTTGGTACTCCATTAAGTAAAATAAATATCCTTCTCAACTATACTCAAATACACTGGCTCAAAAGGTAACTAAGATTCTATGAGACTTTAATATTATTCTTTATTTTCAATTATTCTGTAAAATAATAAAACTAACTCAAGTAATTAAGTGCATGTTTGAAAGAAAGACAATTAAATTTTACTATGTTCAGAATAGGTTTTATTCAAATTCACTGCATAATACAAATACAAAGTTAGGATTCAAAACAATTAAGTCTTATTATATCATCTCTACCTGATTTTACTATGTATTGGTTTTTTGTAAGTAAGCGTTGAGTTGTGTATATAGGCCACCCGCCGAGCGATTGTGTTGGATAAGTTGCAGTATTTACAGGCGTGAACACAACAACAAACTCCGATTGTTAATTGATGTTGTTTAAATAACACAGAGAATTGGACGTGTGATAGTGTTGATTGCGTGAGGTACTTCATCTTGCACAACTCAGTGGACGTATAGAGCGAGCGTGAGAAAGTTTCCCAGTTGCTCGCACGTGAGTGCAATGAGAAATCAAGGACTATTACACACTCATTGAACCTGGCAAGCCACATTAAATTGTACACAATATTGTTTTTCTGAGAGCAGGCATAACAATTGCATGCGTAACAACAATAAACCCGATGGCATCAACGCAGAAAAAAATATGTTGTTATTGAACAATACAATAATATAAAATTAATCACTCGTTAAAAACTATGCAAACTTGCACATACATAATTATTACACCGAACAAAAGTTTTAAGACACAGAAAAAGAATAATATTTTGAAAAAAGTCCGTATTTTTCAATACACACCACATAAATGAAACAAAAGGTGAAAGGCATATTAAAATCTGATCCATGGTATTGTAATAAAATTCCTTTTAATAACTCACTTGCCTACGTCACAGATATTGACTCAGACAGGCCTCTTCTCTTTTAATGTGACACATTGTTATGTGTTCGAGCCCCTCCGTTGATCAGATTAAACCACTGTGTGCAAGTTAGAAAGTGCAGGAGTCATAACCCGGGCACGGTTCGCTGGTTCCGCTGTCTTCTTCGGCCCATTGCACCGCGGTAGTAAACGTCGCGAAGCCGCGCGTTGTTCGTAAATGACGCGGTGATGTCTCCACTTACGGTTAGGACGTGTGTGCTGGGGGAGGGGAGAAATTGGTGGCAGTTTTCTATCTGAGAGGAGAGAGAGAGAGAGAGAGTTGGAAGAGACGTTCCAACTGTCATACAAAAGAATTAAAGAAATAAAGTACATAGAAAGAAATGTTATCTTATATACCCTCTTTTTTCCTTTCTCCGTTGATATAAACTGAAGAATTAATTGCTAACGACCGCACCATAAATATAGTACAATAATTACATGATCTAAACAACTTAGAAGTTTCTGTATTTATAAACTTGATGAAAGATAAAAAAAAATGTGTCTTTCGCTTTAATTTGTGAATTTTGCTAAGGTAGTAACGGTATCATATTTTTTTATTCAATTAGCCACAAAATTAGTAGCATTATTACCAAAGATGAAGTAAAGATATGGAAAAGCAGCAATAAAATGAAGTATTAGACACTGGCTATATTAATAAAATATTACATTGGGAAGTCGCTTGTAATGCTCTCCACCTCGCAAATTGTCAGCTATTAGATGGGGACATTTTTTCTGTGCGTGATCAAGAGGTATAGGGGAAGGGCAAGTAGTGGCAAAGAGCCGAGGAAATCAATCGTAGCAAATAAAAAAAAACTGACAGTGACAATAACAGTGTCGTTACTTGAGTCAGTGGCCAGAGCGACTGTCACAAATGAGACGTTTGCGTGGCACTGACAATTACTTTCATTGGAGACCTGTGAACAAACAGATTGGGCGGCAAAACGATTTGTATGACACGAGCGCTAATGACGCGATGCGGTACAGATAAGCAAGATATTACACGAATATAACAGATCCGTTAATAATTCAACGTGTTACTTTATATAATATATAAAAAAGAGTGTTGTGTGCAAGGAAAACGAAGGAATTGAAATCATTGTCATGTATATTTGTTATACTGACAAATAAATTATTTTAAATATATTTATTTTTTTAAAATTTTGAAACAAATCCAGCTCATATAAAACACTTCACTTCTTTTTTCTACCCTCAGGCCCTTTGGATTTCAGCTGTCCTACACGATGCTCATGCCATACAAATTCATAAATGTATATTATATATTTTTAATTACTCGATTTTAATTATTCCATATGTTTGTATTTTAAACACAGTAAATTGTGGTTTGAATATTTTTTCATAAAATATAGCAATTTCATATAAATTTGTGATATTTTTAAAATCTTAATTTGAGCATTTAATAAAAAATACATTGATACTATTAGAGTTAAACTCTACTCTCTCCTGTTTCGAACAACACAACAATTATGATTATTTTATGGATTGCATGTAGAGGAGAGTAAAGCAATTAAATTTTACGTAATATATAATTAATTAATATTTATAAAGAACAAAAGTGATACATTTTTTTAATTTACTTATTAAAAAGTCTGTTTATTAGTAATTAAAAATATTGCATGACAGAGTATAGCATACACCTTACCAATTCATATATATATATATATACATATATATATATATATATATATATATATATATATATATATATACATATATATATATATATATATATATATATATATATATATATATATATATATATATATATATATATATATATATATATATATATATATATATATATATATATATATATATAGTAGTTGGATGGGTGACCATTTTCAACAAAAACCACGTTTCCCACCCAGGGGTAAAACGTTGCGCTTTTCCACTATGTGGTTCCCCTGGCTTTGGACCATTGCACTTCCGGTTCATTGACAAAAAGCTGTAGCGTCCATCCTGGCTGAGGTTTCCACGTTTCCCTCAGCCGCAGGCACATGCCGGGATGGATTTATTTATTTATTTATTTATTTATTTATTTATTTATTTATTTATTTATTTATTTATTTATTTATTTATTTATTTATTTATTTATTTATTTATTTATTTATTTATTTATTTATTTATTTATTTCACCCAAAGTACAAATACAAAATATATTACAAAAATTAGGGTGCGGATTGCAACAAAGCACCGATGGCACTATTTCACCAAAAAGTGGTTACAATCCTTTATATAACTACTGAAAAAAACAATCATTAGCTGTAAGCTTGTGTCAAAATAAATGTGTAATCATAAACTATTTTTACAAATATAGTGTTTCTTTAAAACACTAGGAAACTGTGTTTCAGAACATTTCTTGATAGGACCCGGAAGCCGATTCCACTCATCCACGGATCTTATTACAAAGCCATTTTTGTAACGATCAATTCGAGCCTTTGGTGGAATGAGCCGAACTGCCCCGTCTTGCCCTCTAATGGGACGTCCATTGACTACAGAATTAGCGAAGTTTAAATCAATTTGGCCAGTTTGACACTTATGAAAGAATTTAAGGTCCATAACCTCAAAATAGTCCTTAATAGGGACTATATTTGTTGTTCTGCAGTCAGGAATATTATTTTTATAAACAAATTTCAAGGCCTTTTTTTCTAAACTCTGGAATTTTTTCATATTAGTGGAAGTGGTTGGGTGCCATGCTGGTGCTGCATATGTTATTATTGACCTTATCAGCGCTAAATAAGCTATACGCTTAACTTTAGTGGTGCTACCAAACAAACTACGTTTGAGAAAAGCTAACAATTTTGCAGCTTTGCATCTTACATTTTCAGTTTGCAAATTCCATCTCATGTCAGAAGTCAACATAACACCCAATACTTAAATGCTGTCACAATATGAAATGATATCATTATTGATATAATATTCATATTTTGATTGCAAGGCCGTGGCCGCCCCCGTTCCAGAAGAGCCCGGGAAACGCTCAAGTTAGGGTTTCAGAAGGTTCGGGGTTTCAAGTATATAGTATGTAATTAGTAAATAGAAGTACCCAATAGGGTTTAATTAAAAATAATATATATATATTTTTTTAAATTTTTTTTTAAATTTTAATCAAACCCTATTGGGTACTTCTATTTACTAATTACATACTACTTTGAAACCCCGAACCTTCCGAAACCCTAACTTGAGCGTTTCGCGGGCTCTTCTGGAACGAGGGCGGCCACGGCCTTGCAAATCCATCCCGGCATTTGCCTGCGGCTGAGGGAAACGTGGAAACCTCAGCCAGGATGGACGCTACAGCTTTTGTCAATGAACCGGAAGTGCAATGGTCCAAAGCCAGGGGAACCACATAGTGGAAAAGCGCAACGTTTTACCCCTGGGTGGGAAACGTGGTTTTTGTTGAAAATGGTCACCCATCCAACTACTAATCACGCGCGGCGTTGCTTGACTTCGGTGATCTGACGAGACCCGGTCAAGCGCACTGCGCCACACCTCCCACTATTATATATATATATATATATATATATATATATATATATTGTGCTTGTAAATAAATAGGAGGGGTTAGGCTCTCTCAAAGTGTCAGTCGTCTTGATGGAGTGAGAGAGCACGAAATATTGACGTTTAGCTGTTGCTCAGAGAGTCACGCGGGTTGCATAGACATTGAGAAGTGTAGGGGTAGCTGCAGGTGGTCTCTCCCTCTCTCTGAACCAGCCACATGTCATCCTCTCCTCGAAAATAAGGTGTCTACCTACAAAGTTTGATCAATCACGTGTCACCTTCCCAGCTGACTTTATGTCAATCACTTTAGAATAATGACAGGTGATAATAAGTCTTCATTTATTACCCTTGACGTTTGCTCCAACTCATATGTTTAAGGTTCAAAGCTAATTAAAAAATAACTTAGAATTGTTCAATTTTCTATAGCGATATAACACACAAGTTCTGGAGATTTATGTAAGTCACTAATTGCCCACAAAAAAATCTGGAGGTATATTTATTTACTTGAAGTTATTTTTCTCTGTCAAGGGTAATATGTGAGGGGAAGATTTTGTCTTTGTGAGAGGATGAGGGTTGTTTCTTTGAAATTTGTACTACGCTAGCAAAATGCATCCCGCAACGATAATAAAAGGTTACTTTATCTTTATTTTGCTATAACATAAAAGGTTATTTGTAATTGATTTAGTGCTTTTTCGCCATCTGATTATTGCAATACAACAGAAATCTTGATATGAAAAAGAGGTTATTATAATATAAAGTTATCAACAATTAGAAAAAAGGAACGGAGCAGAGCAATGATCGAGTTTCAGACACTATATTGAAGTCATTATTTATTTAATATGGCTAATTCTAATTATACGCTTCAATTAATTGGAATGCATTGCTCATTGATGTATTGTCTTATATGCAATGACATAAATTTATTCAATATCCAATTTTACATTTACCTATGTATATAATTTATATAAATATGATATGCATGAACTTATACGGATTATTTTCCGCACTATACACCATCTATAACTATTAAAAATGATACATGTATATATGCTTTAAAATTAATGCACATTTTGTCTGATATTTTTCATATGACAAATATTATACTGTATACTTTCCAATTTACCACTTCTTTGATCCAAATATAATATATTGTTAGTAGTTATGACAACAGATAAAAATGTTGTTTGAACTTTGATATAAAATTTAGTAAAGAAATTCTTTAGCTTTGAAATACTTTATGTTATAGGGGACAGTATAATATGGAATTTTTATTTGAAGTCGAATACCAAACATTAATATTTATTCTAATCTCGCATATTGAAATGAAAAAAAATTGTTATGATGGACAAACTAAGCCGTGTCTATTTCCCTTTGTGTATTGTAGGGGGGGGGGCAGAGAGTGTCCTGTACCACAATCTAATTTGAGGGTGTTAGTAGAATGCAGGGGGTCGAACAGGTTAGGGGTGGTAATACCTTCCATGTATATTAGGACCTTCTAGGGGTCTCGAATACCACCCTCGTCCAGGTGTTGCTATGCACAAAAAACCAAGGTGACAAAACTTCATGTCCTTACGTCTCCTGCACAAATCTGATTATCAGATTTATCAGGGATATTGGAAATAATGACGTTATTAGTAACGTATTATATTCTTGTCAACACAGAGGGATTTGAATGAAGCTACAACAGCGTCAGTTCCATTAAAACCATTGTTATTGTTACTTTGTTATTTCAGGAGGCAGGTGTTGTCCCGTTTTGACTATTATATCTAATTGTTAGTGATTATGAGGCGAGGCAGAGACGCACCGCAGCTTATTTTACAATAAAATATTAATAAGGTTGAGGTTTTATTAATTCAATGATATTTTAAAGAATATATATTAAGCACAACTTTGTGAATAATTTTTACAGGTACTTTTCTTATCATCTTACCTCTAATGAAGCAAATTAATTAATTCCAGGGGTATTTTCATAAAGCAATAAAAAATTACTTAATCTGCACTGGAAGTTTAATATCATTGCAGTAACATTTCTTAATGAGTTACTTCCATTACCATAACCATCAAACTCTCTTCTTAACTAATATAACTGCTGTACTTAAATGGTGCAGGTATGATAAATATAGCCCAGTTTTGCCATTACAGTTAAATAGTAGCGCCATTATCATCTAACAGATTTTATTTCATGTTTATGAATACTAAAACACATAGAAATTATGCTGTAAGTAGTTTTTTGTCTGCATCTAATACAATATATAGAATATGGAAAATTTTGAATAGTTACGTACTGCTCTTTTTTCCATTTTGATTTATTATTATATTTTACTTCAAATTATTCAAAAGACGTGGCTTTACAATATACAACATTCGCCTTTCACCTCTTCGTATTTATGCTCGAAATACTATTTTTGCACTTGTTCATTACATAATGCATTTATTTTGCAACATAAACTTGTTAAAAATATTCGTAATAGTTAATTCAACAAATACGAAAAACAAGAGCCTCTCTTTATGACTATATATTATTATATCGTGTCATAAAAAGTTATTTTACAAAATAGAATTTCCGTTCAAATAGATTTTGCATGAAGTCAATATAAATGTAAAAATGAGAGTTCTGGATAAATGAAATTTAATTATAATAATGGCTATGTAAAAAATTTCATCTCTATATCTGACCAAACTGTAAACTGATTATGTCATACTCCATAACGCAATTAATTACTGATAATAATCATAATGCTGTCATTGTAATTGTTTATAGCCTATACAATCAGCCTAGGTTCAATCAATTTAAATATTTATTATCAGCATTTAAACTATCGTAAGAAGATTATTATTACAATATCATAATCACGAATCAAGGCAAGTAGAGAATTAAATTATTTATTAATTAATACTTAGGTTTGAATTAATTTTTTTATATAAATTGATTGGATTAGACTAAAACAAAAGCACATAAACTAGAACGTAATGACATTAAACTGCAGTTCTGCATTCATGATTGCATGTTAATGCATTTATTGCAGCTCCCTCATATGCAGCAACAGCAGAAGCTGATTAAATGCCTTTGAATATTACTCTACAGCACACACCAGGCATCGAACAAGGGACCCCATCAGAACGTATAGTATAATCACCTGGAATTCTCATTTTGATGTTCGCACGTTGCCATGCAAAGCTTTTAGTCACGATTGTTTTATGTCTGTATTACGACGTACTGCAATTCTCTCTCTGTTAATTATTTCATCCTCATCACTGTTATAAAACTATGAAATTCCGACGACGCATGGATCAAAGTACAGGTGATTTTTATTTACAGTCTGAGCGTCATGAATAATAATGCGATGCTCACATTTGATGTGACGTGGTGTTTACGAGCCGCGACTGATTAGTCCACGGGGAGCAACGTCGGGAATCGTAACGACGGGACTCAAAACAACGACCAAGAAACAACGACGCTGTCAACGAGTAATCCTCAACGTTGTAATGCTAGCTTTACGAGTGAACGTAAAACCTTTAATACAATGATGTGTGTAACGAGATGATACGTTTAATGACTTGCTTTTAATTATGTTTTTATTACTTCAATTTGTATAAAGCTAATAATATTTTATTATAAAAAATTACGTAAATAAATTAAATGTCAAATGTAATTTGTTAAAAAGTATTTCACAAGTTTGAAATAAAAAAAAATGTATATACAAAATATGTTCTGCTTTTGGTTACTGTTATAATATAAGAGGAATACCAATATTTTATATAATGACTTTCTATGTGGAAAGTTAGTATATTTCCACTTCAGGGTAGCAATTATAATATCAATATTTTAAATTAAACAAACAAACTTTTCTGTAGAAACATAAATAAATGGGTTTTCGGTCACAAAAAGGACTTTCAATAATTTTTTGAAAATACTTGTAGGACTGTAAAAAAATCTTCAAAAAAATCAAGGTAGCATAACTTTGCACCCTCTATTCATTTCTGCAGTAAAAAAAAATGAGGTCGATACTCCATTGTAAAATATTGTCTCAATATTAAAAAAAGGGATAAAACAAAAAGAGATATTTGCATAGATATATTATAATTTAAGTACATGCATCAACAATTTTCAAATTTTTTGATTGGCTATATAAATATTATCACGTGAGAAATTTTTAGTACCCTACTACGTAGATTTAATACAAAAATCTGCAGTTTTCATAGCTTGTCCTTGATGTGACGTCACGAATATTTTTATTTATCTTCCAATACAATACTAATAGGAGTGTCGAGTGACGTCACACCAAAGATAAGCTACGAGTACTATAGTTCATGGTTACAGATGTCTATAATGTAATAATAATATAGACCTGTGAAATCTGAAACGCATTATCATAAATAATATTTGGAAGGGCCTTGTTGAATAATATTGCTTTAATGTTTTACAATTTTTATACATGCTTTTTGTTTTAAATCGCGGTACGTGGTTATTAAAACAATTTAATGGTTGTACTGACAAGTGAGTACATAAATAATTATTATGACACTTAAGTACCCCACGTGATCATATTTATATAGCCAATCAAAGCCTATGAAAACTGTTTATGCATGTGCATTATACTTAAGTTATAATATAAGCTTAAATGCTCAATATGGAAGGGGTTTTAATGACGTAATCCGTCACCGCAAGCAAAAAAGTGTAAAATATTATACCAAAAATTCTGAAAAAAATTTGTAATCCTTAGTTAGCTACCCAGCAATATATTTCCGCAAAAAAAGTTGATTCTTGAGAAAATGATTTTTTTTTAACGCGTAATTTAAATGGCAGATCGTTTCGACCCCCCTCCCCTCTTCTTTGGTTTTAAAGCAGGTGACAAAAAAGCAGGCGCGGATCCAAGGGGGGGGGGGGCGATGGGGGCGATCGCCCCCCCCCCAAAAGGCCCCAAAATACATTGAAGGTATTACCACCCCCCACCCATCGCCCCCCTCCCACCCCAAAATTTAACATTGCGGGATAGGGCACCGCCCCCCCCCCCCCCCCCCCAAAGCCGCGGGCTGGATCCGCCCCTGCAAAAAAGGCCTTGGTAATGCTAGCTAGGGTTAAGGCTAACATGACACTATCTTATGGCTTGTATGTTTTGTGAAATTATCATAAATATTACATTGAAAATTGCAAAAACGCTACTCTTATGTGTACGTATTAAGCGTGACGATATTTTTTTACTAATGGCAGGCGCCGTTTGAGATATGATGATTATTTTTTTACTTCTCCAAGAGCTACGTTTCGGACACAATGTCTAATTTCTAGCATTTCTATAAGTAGGAATGAACACTGTTAATTGAAAAATACTGCTTTTTAAACATTTTAAATGAAACTTCCAGTGAGCATATATTATTTAGCATTTTTTCTTGTACTGAGCTCAAAATTTTACTACCCATGTACACGATTCATGAAAGAAAACTGACAAATTTATGTAATATTAGCTATCTTCAGCCTATAAAATCAATAACGCAGAACCAATTGAAATCTTGTAGTCCTATTCTGCAACCTGCGACACTTTGGCGCTGTAGCAGTTGCCTACTTTACAGTGAAATTTATCTCGTGTTATGACGTCACATACCCCGTCATATACCTCTTGATATCCCGAACGTTACGTCTGATCTCATTGCACTCAAGTCATGTTGCCTTTACCTTGATAAGGCTTTATAGAGGCGTCTTATAAACAAATAAATATATAATCGACTCTTTTATGATTGCCTTGCAGCTTATGGTTACGACATAAATAAATTTTTTTAATTGAAAGGGAATGTCAAGGAAATATATCAAAAGACAAACGACATGTTCCTTTTTTATTACAAATATTGATACAGGATCTCGTGATAATTTTGTTTAAGCTATTTATATCCTCTAACACCGGCCTTTATAATCGAGCTACAATCGCGTTTATTCATTTTGTAAATTTTATACTGAATCAAACACAGCCTTTGAAAGGAAATCAATCAATACGTTACAGGAATATGACGTCCCAGCATCTTTAATCTCGATTTTGAGTGTTTCCCAGCAAGTGTGAAATATTTGCATGCAACGCTCTTAATTACAATAATCTCTGATAATTGATAATATATTTGACCACGGCTGTACCTACATAAAGTGCATGTTAATTAAAAAGTTGAATGGAGAAAGTTTCATTACCCCCATATTAAATCCAAAATTAGAGACTTGTTTCGCTTTGGCTGTACGTTCAGCATTGTCATACACTTCAAGGCAGTCTAAATGTCACCACTGCTGTCATTATGGGTCTCTCACCTTGTCAATATAAATTCAACCGCTTGAACGACATAATTTATAAATCAAACTGCATCTTTCATAATTATAATAATAAATTTGAATTATGATTTTGGTACATGAAAAATGTTGCTGAGGCAATATATTTTTAAAAAAGTGTGTTAAATGGTGTCATTTTTTAATTAATGTATATGTTAGCACCCAAAGCCGAATTCGGGCAAAAGCCGAAAAAAATGCTCACATCTAGTTCTGCGCATCACGAAATGAGCCAAAGCCGAAGTGAGTTTTTTTTTCGGCTTTGGCGCATTTCATATTGAACAAAACTAGATCTGCTCAAATCGAAATGGGCCAAAGCCGATATGAGATTTTACTTCGGCTTTGGCGCATTTCATTTTGAGCAAAACTAGTTCTGCGCATCGCGGTTTGAGCAAAAGTCGAAATGATGTTTTATTTCGGGTTTGGAGCAAAATTTTGAGCACATCTAGTTTTGAGCAAAATAAAGATGATTTTAATGACGAGATGATGATTTTAATTTTAATGATATTAATTTTAATTTTTAAAAAGAAAAATAAAAAACTAAGACACTATAAACTTATAATAAATATTAATAATGTGACCTAATAGCTTTCAAGCGCTGTTTAAAAATAAATTTTAGGAAAAAAATAATGACTTTAAAATGTAATCATATAGCGCAGTATACGTACGTACATACCTTATAAAAAATATTGTAGAATCTGTTGTTTTTATAAAACACTCCACTATTTTTGTCACTTAATTACTACTTGATTATGTTTTTGTTAAATTAATAAATTTTTTGTTTTAAGAACTGCAGCTCAAATAAAATAGACATATACGCCACACGTTTTAAAGTATTCTTTAGATTCACTCGCTCTCACCATTAGAAATATTGTCATGCACGCACTTGTAAATTTCATAGTTCTATTTCTTTGAACATTGTTATAGCAGCCACAATACATAAACATATACGGCAATCAAATGGGGTTAAACTTCATTGCAGAGGTAAAGGCTTCTTTCTTATCTCGTTGTACCGATAACAACCTGTATTGCATGATAGCCTAATTCTAAGACATATAATAGAACTATGAAATTTACAAGTGCGTGCATGACAATATTTCTAATGGTGAGAGCGAGTGAATCTAAAGAATACTTTAAAACGTGTGGCGTATATGTCTATTTTATTTGAGCTGCAGTTCTTAAAACAAAAAAATTATTAATTTAACAAAAACATAATCAAGTAGTAATTAAGTGACAAAAATAGTGGAGTGTTTTATAAAAACAACAGATTCTACAATATTTTTTACAAGGTATGTACGTACGTATACTGCGCTATATGATTACATTTTAGTCTTTATTTTTTCCCTAATTAATTTATTTTTAAACAGCGCTTGAAAGATATTAGGTCACAATATTAATATTTATTATAAGTTTATATTGTCTTAGTTTTTTATTTTTCTTTTTAAAAAATTAAAATTAATATCATTAAAATTAAAATCATCATCTCGTCATTAAAATCATCTTTATTTTGCTCAAAACTAGATGTGCTCAAAATTTTGCTCCAAACCCGAAATAAAATATCATTTCGACTTTTGCTCAAACTGCGATGCGCAGAACTAGTTTTGCTCAAAATGAAATGCGCCAAAGCCGAAGTAAAATCTCATATCGGCTTTGGCGCATTTCGATTTGAGCAGATCTAGTTTTGTTCAAAATGAAATGCGCCAAAGCCGAAAAAAAAACTCACTTCGGCTTTGGCTCATTTCGTGATGCGCAGAACTAGATGTGAGCATTTTTTTCGGCTTTTGCCCGAATTCGGCTTTGGGTGCTAACATATATATTATACATTAAAATTAATGTATAATATATACAAATAATTGAAAAAAACTCAAATTCGATTCCGTCGCTTTTTATTCATTAAACTGTTATTTGTTATTTTTTTTGTTGGTTTTTGAAATACATAAAAAAAATACATGCATGTATTTTTTTTAGTTCTATCCTAAAAAATATATTTCATAAAACATGATCATTCACCACGTCCAAAACAATTTCTAATTTGTTCCTAATTTGTCCACCTTCACGACCGCTCAAGAGGCTGCCCCACCAGACGTGCGGTGGAAAATTTAATACAAAGTTCCCTTCATGTTGTTGCAGGAGGTAAAGACAGACAATACACAAGGAAGCAGTCTCGTGCAGCCAATCAAGGTACTCTCCTCAACCTAGAAAATTTCCCTCGCAAATTGTTGGCAGTATAATAGTAATAATTCAGTTTGAGTAACATATTAAAGATCCTATTAAAAACACTATCTCTATAAGAAAGTATTATATAATGGCATTGCATATAATATTATAAGAATTTTCTCAGAAAAACGAAAATATAGAAATATACAGATTTCATTTAAGGATGAACATAAAATTAGATTGAGATCTCGCAATCGTTGCAACCGAATGCAACAAGATTTGTAGGGGACTTTGAACTTACCATCAATAGGTTGCATACAAATAATTTTGAAGTGGATTTATGTTATCAGTTTTGTGAAAATTGAGGCAGAAGTTTAACATTGGCCTTATATATGGACAGAAATTGGAAATGAATCTGTTATGAGAAAACTGACAGATTGAATTTGCTCAAACCATAAGCAATTCAGTTTTAGAACTTTCATTCCTTTGTAGAAAAATCTTATCCGATTCCATCAGTAGTAACTGACTGTGAGATTTATCGTTAATTATTTTTTATTAAAATATAAAGTTTCCATATAGGAGAAGTTTGTAATAATTTGATATTTTCAACACCTTATACGTATCTTAAACCAGTAATTAAGATACTGGTTTAAGATAAACCTTAATAAGATTAAGGTTTATCGGAGTAAACCTAAACCTAAACCTAAACCTAAACCTAAACCTAATGTAATAATTTTCATGATTTTGAAATATATTTTTATTATTTATTTTCATAATTATATTAATTAATCACAATTTGATATTAATTTAACTTTGCCTTTTAAGCAATCGGACTCTCAATCTCTCTCTCTCTCTCTCTCTCTCTCTCTCTCTCTCTCTCTCTCTCTCTCTCTCTCTCTCTCTCTCTCTCTCTCTCTCTCTCCAGATATTGACACACGTTGTCAGGACGAGGATACACCAAACGTGACACCACGAGGTGCGCTCCGTAGTCGCTCGCGCGCCTCCACCTCTCGGCATGTCTTCGTTAGGTAGGTATCATAGATCAATCACTACGTTGACATGACGGTGTTTAATAAGGATTAATTGACGACGACTCTTAAGAATAACGACATTTTCCGTCGTCAACGGATAGGGTCGGGATAGGTCAATATGACGTCACCATCTTTTCCTTTGTCCTCCAATACAATCCTATTACACCTTATCCTTAATGCAAGGGTCACGTAACTTAAGACCTTCTATATTATATCCCGGATAGACTATTATTCCTCATGGACTGAGACAAATTTATGAGACAGTCGGCCATGTAGAAAAAATATTTTGGTGGTGTTAGTCGGAATATCGCCAAAGATAAGAAAAATTAACAAAAGTGTTTTTATCGCGATCCACAACCTTCAAATATTGTATACTGGCCTAGTAAACAGTTCTTGCATATCCTTAAATCCAAATTTGGGTGGGGGGTCTTACTTTTTTGTCATGTCACCTTGTTGGCTTCTAAGATTTAAATTTTTTCTAAATTTGTGAAGCTGAGATGTCGTGACGTCATAATCCCCCCCCCCCCTTCTGCTCGCTGTATGACTTGTAAGCTAAATATTTGTTGACCTCACAGGGTTTTAATTTTTAATTTCAGTACGTACCGACGGGGGCATAAGGAACTTCTAAATTGCATACTGCTTGAAACTTTTAAACACAAAAAATATGTGTTACAACGTATCTGCATGTGAGTCGCCGACCGGACCGGCTCTTATCTTTCTTGGACACAACAGATCGCGCTGCCGCCGATGTGATATTCCTCCTTACAACATAACATGAAATATTTGTGGGTGGAACTCTGTGGTTTACAATTTAGAAATTCCTATTATGCCTCCGTCGATATGACTTAAACTGCTAAAGTCCCTCTTTCCAAAATTTTGAATTTTGATTTTTTTTTAATCCAAATATGCAATATCCAAAATATTTATATTTCTGTTATTTAACCTTTGTTGTCTGCATGTTGCAGGAAGACTGCAGCCGAGATCGAGAAGAAACGTCAAGAATCACTTTATTAACATTTTCTGTACTCATTTTGTAGAAAAGCTAAGAAAAGTAAAAAAAGAAAAAAAAATCGTTCTTGGACCATCAGGTCATTCGTGGTGTAGCAACTGTTATAAAGTTGCTGGTGTGTTTTTTTATATATATGTTTCCCAACCCTCTTATATCCTTAAAATAAATGAAATTTTTAGTTACGAAAGGCCAAAGGTAAATGATAAAAATTGCCATAAATTATGAAGATAGTGTTAGAATTGTAATTTAGTTTAATATTTATTAATTTACGAAAGTATATATATTTAAATTATAAATATTTCACTTAAAATTTTGAGCAGTGGTAAATTCGATACAAATTTATTTCAAAAATTATTTTTGTGGGTAATGGGTAAAAAGAAATTAAATTCTCGAATAATTGGGCTTTTCAATCATAAAAAAAAAATTAATTCAGCTAGTCGATCAGTGTGTGAGAGTATTAAAATATTTTAAAGCATATTGAGTGCGATTTACGAAGCATTTATAGCCAGGTGTCTAACCACTTTTAGCTTAACCTGCACGTTTAAATATACCTGTTTTACGTGTTAAACTACCTAGTTAAACGTAGTTAAGCTAAACGTGATTAGAAACCTGGCTAACTGCTTTGTGAATCGCACCCATGATGAATTCTGTTGATTCAATATGCTTCAGCTATTAATAAAATATAAAGGCTCTATAATTCGACAGATTTAAAATTTGTGAACGCGTAGAAATTATTATTTTTTTTTTTAAATCTAGCGATTTCATTAAGTAGTATAATATTAAATTATTATATAGAATGAACTATCTATACAAATTTAATAATACGTATATAATACAATTAACGTTTTGCTACATCATCATAGCAAGTTCGTATATTTTGTACAGATTGTTACAACTTTAAATTAATTCGTAAATTCTCAATGCATAGCAAGTTTTTTTTTGCAATATATTTGAATTTTATATAATTCATCTTTTACGTTGTCCATATAATTTTATTTCTTATAAGAGTTAAATATATTATATTTTATATATATAGGTAACAAATTATATAAAATATAATAATGTGTATTTATGAACAGACCTATTGTTTCAAGGCATCGAAATATTTGATTTTGTAACATTCGTGAATCTATAATATGTTAACTGTAGCTATATATAGCCAGTGCTATGTATCAGCTGATCTCACTATTCTGACAGATAGGGTTGGTGTTTGATGCGCTTTTAATGACGCGGCTGAGAAGCAAGAGGGTCGATCCCCTCACACTTACCATTTTTAAAACCCCGCCACCAACTGACCAGACGCTTCATTTGCATGCAAACTGTTGTCTGGACATTGAAATATGAATGTGTCCGCTCAATTTCTCTTATTTCAATCTCGCCGTATTTTACTTGCACTCGATTGAGTTTTCACCATACATGGTTTTGACTGAATGAAAAATATTCCAACTTTATTTATTAGTCGCGGTCAGTTTGAGGTTTCATGGCTTGTAAAATGAAAAACAAAATCTTTTGAATTCTAAACTTACTGTTAGCTAGGATTACACATTTTCATCATTATTTTTCTTGAACAATAGGAATTTTTGTGTGGACAAATCAGGAAAAAAGTTTATGGATTGCAATTTTGAGGTTAATATATTTCTCGTGCTTTGATCTGCTGATTGTTAAGGTCTACCCTCCCGTCATTTTCTCGATCTACCCCCGACAATATTTGAAGGAGGAACTCTCAAAGAGGGTGCATACAGAAATCATAATACTAACAGCTACTCCTCTCTTAAATTCTTTGATGCGTTTTAAAGAAGGAATTGCTGAAATTATCTACGGCTTAAAATACGAGGGTTACAGAAAACTTTAAATATATGTCATGTCTTCTCTATTATTATAGTAGAAATTACCATTTAGAAATGGAGAAAAGAAGATACAATTCACACGTCAGTGGACGTATTTTTATGTCCTTTTAAATTATTGACGTACTGTACAGTAGTATACACTAATAAAGAGATCAGAGGGATCAATAACATTTTAATATCTCTCTATTTGTCAATGTCAATCAGCATTAAAAAATTTCACAAAGATCCATGGAACGGAGTATGCTTCTCTGTTTTGTAAAATAAAGCATTTTTATTTTTAATCTTCTAGTGCCCTAGAGCATTGGGGGAAAAAAAACGACACTCATAAAAAATAATATAAAACATAATTTCATTAATTGATGTCATACATTGTTTTTATTGTTTTAATATCCATTGAAATTATTAATTATACTGTTCACAGCAGTATATAAAATATATACATGCTCTTGAATTATTTTGTGACAAACTCGACCATTTTATTGCTAGTAATAATTTCATTTCAAGTGTTTACGTAGTGCTTGTTAACGTGAGAACTGAGTCCAGGGTGTCTCGAGGGCCAGCTGGGTGACTCCGCCGCGACATGACGTCACAATAGAGCGGTGGGCGTGTCGCAACCTCTCGTCAAGTTACTTTTATTTGCTCGCACGAGACTCAACACGCGACACTACTTGTTGGACACGAGTCAACGTCGCACGAGGAGGTCCTGTTATGTCCTCAATTAGTTACGTTTCCCCTCATATATATCTAGCTTTTTAAAGCAAATAATTGTCAACCCCTGTTGTCAACTATTGTACAAAATGTATATATTTGATTTTATAAAATATAGAAAGTTACTGTTCAAATTCTATTATGATGTAAAAAGTTACATTATATAGACTTCTCAAATAAAAAATTTCAAGTACATGCTCATGAGAATCATTGAATAAAAAATTGTGAAGAATAATATTATATACATCTATTTTCGCTCTTGACGATGAGTCACTCGGTAAAATCCACTCTTTAGCTAATTAGATCACCTTGTCTTCTGTGTAAGGAAGTGTAATTTTGTGTAGCTGAAGTGAGCATAAAAATTGTTACATGATTTTTCTATATTTTATAATATATTTAGCCTGCATACTATTAGAAATTTTATTTTGACTTAAGCTGGATTAACATTATACAATTTTCTATTGATTTCATAAATTTTTCCCTAAAACAGAATTTCGTAACTATAGACGCAAATTTATAGTACAAGTTTTCATGTAAAGGAAAATCGAATGTAATCAATTATAGAAAAATCGTATGCTGGTATGCTCTGTAAAATTTCTTCGCATTAATTATAAAAATTATTTCTTGCAAAATGCTATTTTTTAGTTCTACTCGTAAACACTGAATAGTGTTATTAAGGTTTCTGCATTCTATGTATTTCCTTATGCACTTGTACATAAGGTCGATGCAGGGTTATTGTCTCTCCTCAGGCACATTCACACGTCGCTTGGCACGTGCATTTGATGACCGCTGAATCAACACGTCTCCGTCATACACGGCCTGTGTCAGTCAACAGAAATATCGCGGAAATTGCCAAGTGCACCGTGTGGTCACGATGCAAGCGACACACGCGAGAGTGACAATTGTCATCAAAGTAAACCTCCCTTTGTCTATCACATCAATCGTTTACATGTTAATCAAAAAATGGGGTGACAATTGTATCTGTATGTGATAGCTTTGATTGCTTTTTACCTACATACAGATATTGACTGAGTGAACATTTTTATTGTTTTGTCACGTCCAAACAATTTTAATTACAATTAATTCAGACAGGATAAAAGCAGTTTATTTAATTGTTTAAAAAAAGTACAGTAAATATAAAACATTATTAAAACCTTTTCTACTTTTAGTCAGTGCATGTTTTAAAATTCTTGATTTAAAATATAATATTATTTATTATACTTACTTGTTAAGTGCTATAAATATAGGCTTATTTTCCATGTAACGTAAAGTAAATTACAGCTGCCAATGTTTTTAATAGACTGTATAAAACGTGTTATTATTAATTAAAACCATTATTGACACTAAAAAAATCGTAACTTAATAAGTAAGGACGATAATGGTAGGAAATATAATGTTAATTTATAATTAAAATTGTAACATGTTAGACATTAATTAGTATTTTAATTAAACTAAAGTATTAATTACATTGCGATTGATGCGGGCGCTCATTTGCATGCTGTAGTTTCAAATCAGTTTTGTATCACCCACATAAACACATTAAACACCATTGCTCACATTGAATCCCGCATTGTTTATTGCAAGATGAAGTGAAACTTTAAAAAGATATAACTTTATATTTAAAATATTTAAGGGGAAGGTAACAAGCCCAATGTTAAAAAAAATCCACACATGAAAATTATGAAAAAAATTAAAATATTCTCCTTTACATCCCCTATCAGTAGCTAAAATATCAGGTATACAAATTCGAGTTAGTTTTTGAGTTATGTATTTCAAAATTTGACTACTTTAACATGGAGAAATGGAACTTCCATGTTAAATTAGTCACCTTTAAAAAAAATCCTAACTTAAAACTGGCTCAAATTTGTATACCTGATATTTTAGCTACTGATAGGGGATGTAGAGGAGAATATATATATACGAGTATATATATATATTTTTTTTCATAATTTTCATGTGTGGATTTTTTTTTTAAACATTGGGCGTCTTATCTTCCCTTTCAAACATAATTTTGTAAGTTAATTTTTGATTGGACGCTTTCGATTATTTTAGCAGAAAACTAGATTTCAAGAGTTATATGTTTAATTAAATAGTGATTATTTAATGGCAGCTGCCACGCCCCTCTCGTGTTTCCACGGAGTCTGAGAGTTGCAGTAAAATTAAAACTTATCTGGTTTTTATGTGTCTCTTAGGTTGATGGGAATGATTTAATTTTACCATCACCTCTCCTTGGTACGCTTTATTATATAGAAAGATCTTTCAGTGTAAAATACAATTTAAAGTAAAATGTTGCACTCGATAAATTTTAAAGAAGCTTATTGTAAAGAAAAGATTAAATTTAAAATGCGTATCTCCAATTGCAAGAGAAAAAGTCATAGATTTTCTGGTCCCATATGCCATGCAGCAATATAGAATAATAATAGAACTTGCTGAAATGGATATAATAGTTGTAGTAAAAAAATAAATCTGTTCAACCCCATAAATTGTAAAAAAATAATGTCTATTCTTTTTAAAAGTTTAAAGAAAAATAAGAAGGGAAACGACGCATATTGTGGGTATAACTACACTTGTTAGTTTTGTTACATCGGGGTTAGATTTTACTTTGTATTGCGCTTTTTGCTCAAGTGAAATAAAAGCAAGGGGGGAGAAAGAGGGTGGAAGTCGCTCTACTTGGAGTTTTATTTGCTAACCTCCCTTGCACTAATCGTAATCCAAATTTACAATCCTCAACAGAGACATTATATTGTCGCCATAAAATCAACACAAAAAGTAGCGATGTTTTTTGCTGAGAAATGTTGGCAAGGGAGGTTTTAAAGAAAATCACGCGTCCTGAATCTGCAGCAACAGTTTGCATAAATTTCGAATTAACAGCAACAAGCATGACGTAATAAAACGTGTCAAGAACTGAGAAACGCGTAAACAAAACAAGTTTGATGAAGAGGGGCTTTAAACAGATCCACACGAGTGAACTAAAATAATAACAGGAATAAATCTATATCAAGCTATTAATAAAATAAAACGTGTTTTAAAGCGTGAACATCCTAAGTGGAGGGACATAATTTTCAAAATTATTTTTACAACTGTTTACAAATTTGTAAATAATAATTTCAGGGGACATGAAGGGGAAGGGGAAAAAGTTTTTCTGAGGGCTTACGTTGAGATTTTTTTAGGGCGTACATGGAAATTGTTACTGACAGTAATAGACAGCAGTATTTTTTTTAGTGACAAGAATCATACATGTTATACTGTATATATATATTCAAGAGGATAGCATACAATTACATACACAAAAAATGAGGGAAATATAGTAAAAATAAATATAAGAAAGCTGAACGAAGTAATGGTGTGATTTTCAATAATATAATGTATTTTCTTATTCAAACATATTAATTACAATTGAATGTTTACATATTTCACCCCCGAAACCAGCTCACTATCACCTGAGAAGGAGGGTGACAACAAAACACACCCCTCTACATTGTTGCCGTGGGAAAGACAACAATCGACGCTGGAAAATGTGAGACAGTAGGCGCGAAGTTGATGATCAAAGTTGCACTACATTTATAATTAATCAGCGGCTGTCCATCATGTTGCGTCACGTGATTGACAGCCATGGGTGCTTGTTGTCTGACGTTGCTAGGTTACGTGTCATCAGACGCCGTCGCTCTGTTGGTTGCTAGGCTCGTGCGGTCATGCAGACACGTGTCGCGCCCGTCATCTGATCATCCCTCACATCATCGGCACGTGTGAACAGATAGATGCTAAAATAACAAGAGGACAAGCGAGATAAAATATTACTCTTGTTTCAACACTAGCTCGTCTACAAAATGGTACAGAAACTCGATTTTAAATTTTGAATCTTGAAAGTCGCAATTTTAATTAATGATAATGATGGTAAATGGAGAAATTCGCTTTTTGATGCAGTATTGTGTAAAGCCTTCAATAATCCCTATATACAGTATAACACTATATAACTATATCTATTGATTTTGTTTATATTGAAGGGATAAACTAACATTTATCTAACTTAAAAAATTATAATATTTGACTTGCAATAAACAAAATCTACCCCTTTTTTATGAACAACATAATAGGCTAATATTTACAGTTTCCTCTATTGTTTAGAGAGGAACATATAATACTAATGAACTAGAATTCGATTGTTTACTAGTAGCACTTTCATATTTTGCAAATTTTCAGCACACAATGCAGCTAGTCCCTGCGGCTGTGTATTAGCGTGCATTTTCAGTCCTCCGGGCGTCATTTACAATACACAAGTACCGGCCCTTATGATGGTATGCATTACACAGGTCAACCATGTTAAGCTCTCAAACAAGAAATGCACCCTCGGGCTAGAAGATAATAACATTGATCTACGCTCGTTAAAAATATGCTTTTATAATAATGCTTCAATAATACAAAGGATTTAATAAAAAATGCGGAGTAAAAATTGCAGTGCTTTTGTATTCATTATTTATTATTTGATATTACTTCCAGAGTTGATTTTTTTCTTCTCTAGTTTAATTCTTGTACTCATTTTTTTTTTAAATTAAATTTTATTTAGTTTTAGTAGCATTGTAAGTCCGAGGTATAATATAAATGTCAAGGTTTTATAATACAATTTTTTATGCATCTTAATTAATGGTGGGGAGAAAGAGAGAAGCGGTCATCTCACTGACATGTCGGACTGGACTGATTGCAGCCACTGATGATTAAAAAGACGATTAATTTATTCTTTTAATTCTTTTCTATTTCATTAAAGGGTTAAAGGGTGTAATATAACGTTGGGGACGAAAACAATCGGATTACAATAAAATTCAACCCCGTCGATGTGTGCTCAATCAATCCATGTCATTGTCTCTCTTTTATCATGCAAGGGTGTAAATGAAGAGAATTTAATACCATTTAGTAGAAGTAAGTATAATGTCGATGAAAATTATTGCTGCACAATTTTAGTAAGTTTTATTTTTATTTTTTTAATGTAATAATTTACTGCATTATGTGCTGTTTAGCTTTATTTACTACACTTAAAATTGTGCTTAGGCATGATATTTATTTTCCAACCCAAATCATTCAATTAATCCTATTTTGCTAGACTGCTATATTTCGCATGACACAGATTTCAAGTGCTATAAACTTAACAATGCTGATATAAAGAGAAACATTGTAACGAATTAACCGAAGTGTCTGTTATTGTTCAGACTATCTGCGGTCCTCCCCTCGTGTTTTTGTCATCGAGGGTCCTCGAGGTGCTCGCTTTGACAACGCGAGACAAAAGAACGAGCTGGAAGCGTTCACTTCATTTGCAGACCGCCTGGCGATTCAGTCAGCATTTGTGACGACTCTTAGCAGAAGCGTGTTAGGTTGAGTTTTGTTTTCTATATGAGGGATGCTTAGATAATTACTAATTAGTGGTGAAAATATTTAGCCGTAAAGCTGTAGTAACATAATCTATAGAGGCTTCAAGTCAGCTGATTTTGCGGTGTTCCCACCGTCCCATCCAAACCTATGTAAAAAAAAACTCGAAATCGCCTTTTTGGCATTAAAGAACTTTTTTAGAGGAAAATAAGTTCTTGATTCATTATCAAAATACCTCTAAATGGGGGGGGGGGAGGGGGTAGAAGATGGTTTCAAATTAATAGCTTTAATAGTTACTGAGAAAATTTTCAAAATTTGAAACATGGTGGCTTATGGAGAAAATTTTCCCGCCGGGGAACACTTGAATTTAAGCCTCTATTGACATTAATAATCATGCTGATGCATATCCAAAACAAAATTAGATTTTAAAGTTTATGTTAAATTAAAAAAAAGGTTAACTAACAAACAAAAAAAATTGATAAATTATACTATCATGATTTAATGCTGTCTCATTATCACATAGGGTGTAATAAAGAGGCCGGAAATCATTCTCTCTCACCGCGCCCACCAGATGTTACCTAAGTGATGACGTCAGCTTATCAGGGCACTCAGGTGCAAGGTGTCACACAGGTGTCCGTGATAGCACGCGCTGTTAGATGTGCACCTGACTGCGACTTGTGATTTACTGCAACATAATAGGGGTTTGTCTCAGAGGTTAGTAATATAATAAATAATTATGAATAAATTGTTATAAATAAACTAAAATTGATGAATTTATAAATGTTATAAACTTATAACATTCCCCGATCACGAGTTTTTAACACTCTTGGGGTATACTGTATATTTTTATGTATAATGCCTTGTTCATAACTTTTATGAGATAAGGAGAAGTGGAGATTTAAGCCATTTAAACGGTATAAATTTTCCTTGCAACAAATTTTCATCTCCATTAATTGGAAAAATAAAGTTGAAAATTTCATGCAATGAAAAATTGCATACAATAAATACAGTAGAAAAATTTATCCTGTATAATATTGGCTTAAAATATTTAACTGTCTACAATAATTGTTATGCAATCACTATCTCAATATCAGCTGTTTTGTGGGATACTCATGACATAATGATTGGCTAGTTGGTTGTTGAATTTATGTTGTAAAATTACCAACTATGAAGCTAAGATGACTAGCCACGTATCAACCATCATCAGATAAAGCAATGCTGGCAAATTAGGGCCCTCATAACAATAAGGACGAGGCGAGAGGTGGACATGAAAATCGGTGGTCGCGGTATCTCAACTCATCAATCTAAACGACACACGTCTCCGCCTCGGGTCGAACTGAGCGGACGGCTTATCGTGCGTCGAAGATAGCGGGGGAGTCTTTGCCGGGGGTTAGTGGAGGTGACTGTAATGGAGATTTGCAGAGCTAGTAGGTTGGACAAATGCTGGCCTTCATATCAGTTTATGTAATTGCAGGGCTTGATGACGTACATAAAATAAATGTGATAGCTGAAACTTACCATTTGAAGAATTATTTCATATATGTACGTACATAATTATGTTAGAATATTATATACATTATTATGGATTACATACAATACATACTGAATTTTGCATGTGAAATATTATATTACATATAATATACCGATGACTTATTTAATCAAGTCACCATAATTTGTATCACAATCACTTATTTCTTATTGATTTTTGTCTAATTATCATTTTTGTGTAATTTTTTAAACCGATTACAAGCAAAAACATATAAAGTTAGTGCTGACTGTGAACGAATCAAGGACACTACACTGTCCGGCGCTGTCCCTCCACCCTCAAACGATTACGTCGACACCAAACAGAAGACGTCGATCGTGTCTGCAAAGTGATTTATGCGTCACCTCGCTGCATTATTTGCAAAACAGGAAGCGATGGTTACAGGAAGGACGTCGTCCAATCAATCTCTGGCAGTAGCTCTTTGCATGTCTGGGCAATCCATCACTTGTGACGTCACACTGCAGTCCATCTTCGTAATCTGAGGATAAAGGACCCTCCCTCGAGACCTGCAAATCGTGGTCACTTGAACAAATCGATCATAACGATCAATGTGTCTTCCCAATTTATGGAAATTGACTTTTACGTAACATGTAAGAGAATAATGGTAGCATATTATTATATTTATCTCCTAAAAAGCTACATAAATGAATAAAGTCTTTATATATTATGTTGAGTAATATGTCATAACTTTGATGAAAAATGTTTAAATAATTACAATTTGATTAAGTTGACTCATTCTGTTTTATCTAAAAAACAAGCGTTAGACTTACATTCTTGTCACATACAGCATTGTGGAATTATTTAATTAATTTTTACTTTTTTATACCATGCATAAATTAATTTTATAATTCCCATTCTGCTTACAACGGTCATATTTACAGCAACTAAAAGGACATTAAAAATTTATAATTTTAAGTACGTGAATCGTTAAAGAGTCCAGCAAAAATGTCGTAAACCGAGCGAGGATAGATGAGAGAGCTCACGTAATTAAATCAGAGATCACTCGAGTGCTTTTAATAAGAGGGACATGCTCGAGGGTCCGTACGAGCACGTTTCTACAAGTTTGCCTGCAGGACCATCGCGGGGCTGGTCAAGAGTCGCTGTTCTGCAGTCAACAAGATTTTGTATTAATTGCATTTACTTCAGTGAATCACTATGAATGCATAATTCATATGTTCGATCATTATATATAGAAATATTTTTAATAGTAATAAACTCGATTATTACATTATAGAACATAAAATATAAACATAAAATCAAACAAGGCATAAAACTGGTTTGTACATGATAATAAATGTTGCATGTTCATCAATAAACAATGAATCATGTGTATAATTTTTTTAAATAAAACTTGAAACTATTAAAGTGTTTTATGATAACAGAGTTCATTACAGAATGCTATTTTGAGGGGGGTAGAAAATGAAATTAGAATTTAGATTATGATGGTAGATTATCGTTTTCATCATCAGAAAAAAGTGTGACATTTTTTTATTGTACTGCTTCCCCTTATTAAAAAATCATTTATTACAGTCGTTAAAAACGTGTCATGCAAATGTGCGTGACGGACTACAAATATTGCAATCTGTAATCGTGGAAGGTTGTACACTTTATTGTCTTTGGCGTGGAGATAGGACAAGGAGATAGAATAATGTACAACAGACATCGGGGGGATGAACAATATAACATAACAATAACATGTCACTTCTCTCTATCGATTTTTCTGTTGCTTAAAAAAAATATGACAAATATTTTTTTATTTTATTTATTTTTTTATTTTAAATCATTTGGCTCGCTTGTACATCAGAGACAAACATCGATCAAGTCAAACCTTAAATTATACAACTAAAATTAAATTATACATGCATAAGGAGTGTACGATTTATGTGTTTGTTTATTAAAATTCGTGTGATTAAAGATGCAACAGTCGACCGACTTGAAGAAGGTGTACATGGCAACGTTGTACTGTTTATTGCACCCCCTCCCTTCTAGTTCCCTATTAAAAACATTTTAAAGGTTTCTAGTAGGTTTTTCATAGGCCAATTCTCGAATAAAAAACATACTTCTGTTTTTAATAAAAAACCTTCTAATCAAATTTTCAGGACAAGGACAAAACAAAGACACAACCTATCTAATAAATTATTCATTAATTAACAATTATAATGGCAAATAAACTAACTTAATACAATATTTTCTGGTAATTTACTACTAAAAAATAATATTAATAATTATTGATGTGTTTCGAGAAAATAACAAATATACCGTAGTGTTTATTCAGTTTATTGTATTAATTAAAACGAACTTGTGTGTTTCAAAAATAGCTGTACACGCCATTGGTTTTGTATTTTAATACACTTCAGATCTGATGTTGAGGAATTATTTCTTTAAAATAAATTTTGCTACACTCGGTCTCATTGCTTAGAAATGCTTGGAGTGTTAATTACCAAATTGGCTTGGCATCGTATCTCAACATGCCACTTAGGAAGGGGAGAAAACGAGGGGAAGATTTATCTTCAGCAAGGGATGACGGTGGGGACGCAAAACAAACCCTTGGTAATTGCTCTTCTTGAAGTATTGTTCCAAATACTTAAGTTCATTGTCTAATTGTACTGGAAATACAGTTCGATAGAGACAACATTTAAACGTTTTGTTCTTTTTGTAAAATTGTCCATTTAAATTTAGATTATTTTCTAAAATATTTATATCAGCCCTTTTTAATATAAAAAGCATCATCTGTCACAATGTATTGTGTAATAGATTCACATTAAAAGTTTTCAATGGAAATACCATAAGTGATTTATAATGACTGCAAACTTCAACGTATGTTTTATTATGGTGAAAGCAATATGTCGAGGATTAATATTTACTATCAGTATAAGAGAAGGTCGCGGCTCGGCACTAAGTCTCCCAGCTCCATATTTCACCACGCCGTCTCATTTCTGCCCGAAGTACGAAGGGAGAGCGGACACCCGCGCGACATGAGAGGCAAGCGGGTGGTGGCGAGGACAGGGGTGAGAAAATAGTGAGCGGAAATTGAGCCGCGCGGCCCGCACAATTGAGATTTTAACGTTTTAAAACGGAACTCATACGGAATCAGGCCCACGACACGTGACACTTTAAAGTTAAAACGGAAATGTTGCAATAATTTGTACCATTCTATCAATTGCTTGATTCAAGTCTCACTCTTATAGCCGGTCATGCATGAGGACGCATGCAGTTTAAAATATACGGTATTTAAAAGCACACTGATTTGTTAAATTGAAATATATAAATTGTTTGCATTATAATATTATGGTACTCGACTTCATACAGAATACAATAATTATGCTATAGCTATACATAAACCTTTTTGACGATTTATTTGCGTGTATTTTGCATTTTTTGCTTTATAACTTCAATTTTTATGACATTTAAAAATTGATTACTTGATTTAATATGCGTTTCATTTCATACTTTTCCAAAATAAATAAATAAAAAATCTGTGAATGCTGATAACATGTTATTTCTATGTATAAATATGTAAACCAGTAAAGCCTTTTTGGAACCATACAACCAAACCAAATTAAATACGAAGTATTCCCTGGGAGGTTTTATTTTATGAGTTTATATAATTTCGTTATTTTTAATATTCTTTATTAAAATGACCCACCATATCAAGGATGAGAACACTTCAATCGCTGCGTTTTTTAATTAAAACACAACACTTGGCACAAAGGGACTAATTAATTTCTCACACGCCACCCCGACTTCGGCTTGACGTCGCGTCGCTGGACAGGAATGTCCATCAACAAAGTAATTAGCGTAATTACAATTTGGTGACACTTCCATTTTAATTTCCTCTCGCTTGACTGTACGTTTACAAGCTTATAATAAAAATGTGATTTCATATACTTTTAATTACATTAATTTGTAACAGAGATATTGCTCGTCTTTTAAATTTTTTGAATTATATTATTATAAATTATTATAAAAAAATATTTTCCAATGAGAAGAATAAAGCTGCATGCCTTTTATTTTAAGTAGATTGAAATATAATTTGAAAGGACAATGAAAGATTTTAGCTCTTTGGTACAAGTCTTGGTAAATTTATACGCGCGCGATGACAGTTTGAAACAAAGGGTATATTAACAGCATGAGACTTCCAGCCTAGCAACAGGCTAAAACATGTTCGAACTTGTCCGCACCACAACACGCAAATTGTGACATCATAACAATCAGCGAGCACGCGTGTCCCTGGTGCCATGTGACGGTACTCCCGCGACACCTGAGCCACACGGCCGGGTTATTGCGAGGTAGACCGCGGTAAATTGGCCCTCAGGGAGAGAGGTGCTAAGTTTACGACGAGATGTTTACCGAACAAAACTCATAACTTACTGTGCCTTGAAGACTTTATGACCTGTCGTGAATTATATATACACCGAGTAACGTGTAAGAATCAGAAGGAGGAATACTGTAAACTACAGTCAAATTAATTTAATATTCCCACCGGAAGTACCCAAAAGTGAGAGGTTTCTGGCCTTCCTAGTTGTATTTGGAGTTTGAAATTTTGGCTACAGGTTTGTAAGATGAATATTAACATGGTTGCAAATTTTCAAAACTCAGACATGAACAAGACAACCAGAAACCTGCCACTTCCGGCAGGAATATTACATCAATTTGACTGTATTCTGGCGATTTGTTGTGCTTTAGAACACGGTCAATCACAAAATTGATGATCTGTACACTCTTATTTGTAGAAAATGTCCATCCCTTCCTTTCCAATGCAAACTAATGACGTCAAACAAGCGGCTGATGATCGTCACTTTGTTAAGACCTCCCCTCCGGTCATTTCTCAGTGACAATCCTCGTCCAATGTGACTTGAAGGCAGAAAAAAATCGATTTGTTTGTATTTTTTTACGTCAAATCAGCACAAAAATGCGGCACAAAGATCAGTTCTTTGCTACACTGAGAGTAAACATTTATCTTGCTTTGATCTACTGATTGTTATGCTCTTTATATCTCCCTGCATTGTCTCCATTCAGATTAGTCTCCAGGCGGTCGCTGTATAATAAGCATAGCGAAGATGTATATGAAACTTGAAGATTAAAATTTAAGTCATACAAACTTGAAAGCCAAGAATCAAGCGATATTATATGTCTTTGACAAGTTCTGAAAAGATGAGTTGGTACTTTGGGTTGAGCACGCACTCAGGTGGAGAGAGTCATCATCTCTCAGAAATTGAAAGTGCTTACTATCAGAACCAAATAGGTATACCCCTGAATAGCATACAAGTTCCATAAGGAGAGGGGTACACCTTTTTGGTTCGGATAGTAGTCTGCTGCTACCGCGGGGATGTGTATAGCTACTAATATTTAAATAGGGGATGAACACATATTATTGGTATGGAATATACTCCTCGCAGCCTCATTTTAAGCATTAAATTTATTTAATTATATAAGTGGTAATATTTTATAGCACTAGTTATAAAATATCATATCATGTTTAATAAATACATGCAGCTTATTTTTTTATTATTATTTGTTAATTTATCCTATTGAGAATACTAAAAAAGTTAATTCCTATCACGATAATACTAACAATATTTGGAAACTTATGAAGGAGAGAGAGTGATTTACTTCTGACAAAAGGTACAATAATGAAATATTTGTTTTGTATTTCCATTTTAAAATGGCATACAATATAGGAAAGTAGTATTCGGTTTAACTTTACATTCAAATAAATTATTTAAATAAATTTAATTGCAATTTTAATTAAATGTATGATTACGCACATCATTTTGTCATCTGCTCTCTCTCTCCCCACCCCCGCGTCCATGCAGTAGCCAGTTCCGACATCGCCAACCCTCCCTCTGTATCATTTTACTGACATTACGCTTGAAAAACATCAAAAACACATTTGCATATTATAACATATGAGGCATCACATATAGTACGTTTTCATTTGAAACAACCCTTCCTTTTTTTAAACTAATTATGTAACTAAATACAGAACTCCATATACATATGTTTCTTTCAACTAATGTATCAAGAGCAATTTGGTGCACCAAGTTGAATATAATATCATATTAGGGAGATGACCACTCTAGAAGTTTGTTATTATTCAGAAAGTGGTCATCCCTCGTTTTTCTAGCTTAATTAAGATCTAACTAAAAGCTCGTGTCATTTGATATGTAATATAGAAATAACATTACATTATGTACATACGTATTTTATTTTTTAATTTAATGTTGTTATTTTTGTTTAGTTTAATTTTTTATGTATAGAATAAACATGTGCAAGGATAAAGGATATGGTATTACAGCATACATAAAAATTTAACCATTACGTATGGCGTTCTAAAATCTAAATTAAAAATATTGTATCGAACAATAAAAATATTTGCATTCCGATAATAATTAACCAAATCACATGAAATTGGGGAGAATTAAGGTACCTTAAGTTTATAGTATATGAATTAAGTTTTTTTTTAAACAGTCAACTCTATATATTCAAGCATATTTAATAATTATAATGCTCACATTTTTTATGTATATACATTATGTATATCCTCAAATATGTTAAAAGCTACATTAACATAGTATCTCCCACAATATATATTTTATATATATATATATATATATATATATATATATATATATGCCTCATTGTAATTACATAATTGAATGCCTGCTCAATAAAAACATAATATCCTTTTGACAATTAACAGCTCAAGCGACGCAGCAGCCACAAAGCTCTGACCGACTTTGCTTGTCCAGGCAAGAAATTCGATGCTTTTAAAACTAATCTTTCCTAATTTGCATGTTATATAGGAGGGCGTTTGTGGCTCGTCAAATAGAATCCCACTTCTTGACGAAGCCAATGTTTCTTGCCCAACCTTATTATACGCTGCGTTTTGACAAAGTGAAATCTGATACATCCCTTTGTCTCCCCGGCAAACGCGCGACTTGCACTTCACTTGGCACGAAAGCGTGCAGCCTTTGATGTGCTAAATCAACACGTACAGAGAATTGTAAAATCAACACGTCACCACATATGGGATTGACTCACTCGCTACAAAACAAAAAGTAAATTCTTCCTTTGTCTTTTGCATCATCTGTGGTAGATTCATTGAAGAATGTTTTCACAGTCTGTATTTGAGTTTTAAATTACAAATATTTTTACAGGTCGTGAATTTTCGTCACAAAATACACAAATTATAATAATATGATAAATACAAGTAGAAATGATATAATAATAACAGTAAAATTCCTCAATTCATTGCTTTTAATGATTAAAATAATACCCCATTGTTCCATACCTAGAGACGCTGACACGCCCTCCAAACATGACCTCATGAAGAGGGTAGGAACTTTAATTCAGTCAACCCTCACAGAAATTGAGTAGCTTGATCGCTCAAACGATGGGGCCTCTCGTGCGGTCAGATGTCAGGTCATTTGTGGCGAGCGCGGTCAAGGAACGGAGTAATTTTGCCAGTTTTTCTTATTATGAATAATATTCTGCAGGTTTTATACCTTTTGATAAAATTAGAATTTGTAAAAATCTGGGTATAATTAAATGAGATACTTCTTTTCTTATTCATGTTTTTGTTAATATTGGGATAAAAATAGTCTTCATAATAAACATTATAATTTTTTAAAACAACTACAGTACGTTGCATTTAAAAATATAATATGTATCAATAACAAATAAATGCACTAGATTTTATGCAAATGATAGCTGATAAATTAAATTAAATATGCACTTCTCATTGTTACTCATATACACTGGTGCATAAATAAATACCAAACACTATAACGTAATATTGGATAAAGTTTAATTATGTTTCAAGATTGTCATAAAATTGACAATAACTTTGCAGTAGGGTACTCAGTACATTCTCTTTGTAATGAACACTCGTAAGTCGTCAAAATCCTTTGTGACGAGTGGTGTAGACATTATTGTATACTATCTCATACCCCAGCCGAGAGTGGACACGAACAATGATTGACATTTACAGTATTCACGAAATTGATCCATAAACGTCAGCGTCTGATGGCAACATATATTTCACAGACTGAAATCAATTGTCACTGTGGCCGCGAGTTACGAGGAGACCAGGAAATTACTTCTTGTTGGTCAAAGCTGCGGACCGCCATCAACTTTTATGAGGAGCCGTCAAGGGCTGAGACAAGTGGGGTGCAAACGATGCAATTGCAAGTTGAACTGCTCGAGTTAACTGGCTACTACATGACGCCACCACCCTGGCTTAGCGAGTCCCCCCTGCAGAGTCTTTGTCTCAGCTTGCAGTGTCATCAGCACTTACCAGCCCCCATTTACCACAACGTAGAAAATAAAAAAGATAAGGAGAATTCAAAATATCAGTTCATGTATCTTTACCGGCCGTCCATAAACAAGGCTAGTTAAGTATGAGCGTATATATATTCAGTGTATACAATACTGTGTCAAATAATAATTATATGTAAGAACCACGTACAATACAGTTTATGCACGTATAAATTTAATGTACCCTATATATTTACATATTTTATTATTATACAGTACAACATGCAATTAACATATAAACTAAACACAATGATTAAATATTATTATGTAATGTGCATTGCAGAGAAAGAGAGAGAGAGAGAGAGAGAGAGAGAGAGAGAGAGAGAGAGAGAGAGAGAGAGAGAGAGAGAGAGAGAGAGAGAGAGAGAGAGAGAGAGAGAGAGAGAGAGAGAGAGAGAGAGAGAGAGAGATAGAGAGAGAGAGAGAGAGAGAGAGAGAGAGAGAGAGAGAGAGAGAGAGAGAGAGAGAGAGAGAGAAGTTAAATATAAGTTGAAGAGTGCGAGTCATAATTATTGACGTCATGATATTTATGAAATTATACATCTCTTATTATAGCTCTTAGCCAATGATGTTGAGTACGTATGAAATTCATTTTTTTTAAATACAGTACAATAACTTAATTAACTTTAATTAACGCTGATATCATGACATCATATGATATGACTTCTCAAATCCATATTCTTCACGCTTGCTAAAATCCCAGTCATCCCTCATTTAGCTTTACTGTATGCGGAAGTTGATACTAAAATATTATTATCTACCTCCGTCGACGTTATGTTTCCATACCAGCAGTTCAGATTGATGGTTATGTGACATCACAGATCGATGCTAGCGCCTGCAGAGGCAGATTTTGGAACCATCAAACAAAGGATGACAAGGGGGGTGATTTAATTGTGCCGTACAAGGGAGGGTGTTGTTATTGTATAAGGGGTGAGGGCTGCACTTTTATTTTGGTCGCTCTCTGTGTACGATCGAAAGGATAAAAGGTTTACGATGACAGGCCTGCTCGAATAATATCACACAATTTGGGAAACAATCGGACATAAACCGGCCGCGTGTGGTTTTCATGACTGCATTCGGATAATAGGTGGCGGGCCGGCCGGAGGCGACATTTGACAATATTATAGATTAAGCTTTAGCAAAATTAAGCGTATGAGATGTACCAAAAAGGAGAAAATTGATGCTATTTATATGCAGGGAATTTTAGCTCACTACAATGAAAAATATTTAACTATTTGTAATATATTTATTGTGATATTGTGATTAAGGTAGAGATAACACGCCCAATGTTAATAAAAATATCATTAATGAAAATTATGAAAAAAATTTGAAATGTTCTCCTTTACATACCTTATCAGTAGGCAAAATATCAGCTATACAAAAACGAGCTAGTTTTTGAGTTATTAATTTTTAAAGTCCACTAATTTAACATGGAGAAATGGAACTTCCATGTTAAATTAGTCAACTTTGAAAATTAATAAATCGAAAACTAGCTCATTTTTGTATACCTGATATTTTACCTACTATACTGAGGTATGTAAAGGAGAACATTTCAATTTTTTTTCATAATTTTCATGAATGGAATTTTTATTAACGTTGGGCGTGTTATCTCTACCTTAACATATAATTCCATATAAAATGATAATATGTAATTATTTATAAATATAACTAAGAAGAATTGATACTTATTTACAATACTTTCTACCTGCAAGTATAATTCAATAAGTAAAATTTATTTTAAAATCACAATGATGAATAAAGAAATATGTTTTTATAACGAACATTGTGAAATTTCAATAAGTTGTGTAATGAATCTCATTTTAATGATCAAATTATAATACTGACAAATGAAAAAAAAACTATATAATTAAAAAAAGTACAATAGATTCACGCCATCTGCTGCAAAGTTAGAAAATTGTTGAAGTGGAATTCAGTCAAAGTATAAAAAGAAATTTTTAAAGTCATAAATAAAAAAAACATTTTTATTTTAAACTTTTTTCAAAAGAAAGGATAAATTTCAAGCGACGACGCATATTGTCACTTGTTAGTCTCGGTTTGTTTCCAGTTTATGCTCAGGGAAATAAAAGCAGGGGGGAAAGTAAGGGGGAGAAATTACAACGCCACACTTGGAGATATGTCTGCAAACCTCCCATTCTAACAGGAGTTATAATTCGCAACAAAAACATTAACAGTCATAAAATCTTCACAACATCTTCTAATATTTTGCGTTGTTTGAAAGTGTGAAAGAGACAGACGGAGAGGGCACAATTTGAACATGTCTCCACTCGTCTTTTATGCTGCATGCATCAAGCTTATTCAACTGTTTGCATAAATTACTTCGTTTAATAGTATTGCTCTGAACTATGTAAACAAAAATATTTAATATTACAAACTTCAAAAACATCGTTTTTATGAAGAACTTGTAGTTTAACTTCAATGAATAAAACACTATATTCGATAGTAATACTATGATGGAATAATGAGTTATCGATGATTATGCTCCCATAAAAAAAAAATATTTCTCGTCGTGTTTTGAAGGTAAGAATGGTCATTTTAGACTTCGTGTTTATCGTTATGAGATCGCTGCCGTGACAGCCTGCTCATAATTGCGTTGACTGACAACCGTGAGGTGGGAGCACGTGCCGACACGCCGTAGTGTCATCCGACTCTAAAATGTTGTCGTAAGATCACGTCAACAAGCCGTTGCGTCATAACGTGGCGATTCAGGATGGTTGCAATAACAGGAAGAGAGAAATGAGTTGAGTCATTCCTCAGAAATTGTAGGGGTTGAAAAAAAAAATGTTGCTTTAGTTGATGAAAGGGTTATAGTAAAGCTGGGCAGTATTAAATGATTGGCAAATAATAAATATAAAATTATTATAAAATGTGATTTTTTTCTCGTATTTGTTCAATCAGTTAAATTATAAGCTGATTGATATTGCATTTTTATTTTTTCTAAAACTCCCCCTGACCATTTCATTTGCAGATTTCTCGCCTGCAGCAAAATCGGTTTAATCATATTATTACATCTGAATATTCTGTCTGGACACGAACCTTCAACTGGCTCCAGGTAACACAGCAAATTAATTTTTACTAAATACCCATAGATTTTTTTAGTTATAAAAACTCCCATGCAGTAGAATGTGCTGAAATAAAAGTACATGCAAATACCTTCCGGATTGACTGACAATACTGGACTGATGGCTACAGCCAGTAAGGACACTTGAAGATTAATATGACCAGGGCTCTATTATCCTGTTGTGAATGATAGAGATGTAAAATAAAAGAACAATGGGTGTGAAACTATTTGATGAAATGGAATGCTTTTTTCAATTTAAAGTGCGTCGTTCAGTCAATTGTTGTATCGTTGTCACCCCACTCAACAATTCAATCTAGATAGAACGATAGGCTATATAATGTATAGAGCTCTAGTTGTTTTTAATGTTAAGGTTGATTTTATGTTGTATATTTCAGCACATATAGTTTCGAACTGCATAAAAAGTGAAGAGACTTGCAACATTTATATCATTTATTTGTAATTAAAATAAGCAATTCAAATTTAGGTATTGTGATTTTCTTTGTGTTTTTATTCTTGAAATTATTTTATTCTAAAAAATTTTCAGGCTAATAGATTTTGTTTTCAATTTCAAATAAAGGAATTAAGTATAGAATGTATTTTTACATCGTATTATCCTACACGGTCTGTCGCATCAAACAATTCCCCCCTCCTTTAACGCACACACTGTATTAGCATGGATTGAAAAATTGAAAGGCGAGGGTGCAAATAAGAAATTCGGAGATTACATTTGCATGGCCGGGGATCAATGTATCGACGTGAGTCGATCAGGGGTGCGGGGAAGGTATGACACAGCAACAATCCCCATTGTAACCGCAGGAGCGTCTCGACCGGCAGATATTGTCATTACGTAATATTGTAACCCCTGCAGCGTTAAGTTCATGATATTGGTTGCACGTTAAATTGGATCATGTTGCTTTGCAAAATAATTATCCTTAAAGCCTATAATAGTATGTCGTAGAGGTGCATGCATCATGGTGTGCTTTGAACCACGCAGAACTTATATTATTAATTATTAATGCTTTTTCATCAACATTAATATACTTCAGGGATAATAATTAATATGAAGCATATTGTTCCATTGAGTAACCACAATCGTTATTTGCAACATGGATTGATAATGAGTGAGTTTCTATGACATAAGAGAAAGAGAAAGACGTCTCATTTTCCTTCTCAAAGACTTTTTTGCAATTTCGCATTGAAGCTATAGTAAGTCGAACATTAGATAATAGTTCCTTTAATTGTTGTCATCCAAATTGAGTGCAGTTGGCAAGCAGAACCCTCCTCTTATCTCGGTAAACCACAAAGATGCTCGCTGAATGCACTCGTCTGACTGACGTCTCGCTTATTGGCCAGATTGATTCAAGTCAAAGAACAGCGGGCTCGGTAATTCGATGATGTTACTTTGCATGCATGTTTGGAGCCAGCGAGCTAAATTATACCTGATGTCGAGTTTAAGTACTTAGCGTGACCATTGTCCTTTGTCTAAAATGAATTATTAATGTTCAGGTAATTAGTCATGTCACAAAAGTAATTATTGAATATTTTATTTACAGTATAGGAAGTGGTTTACTGGGAATAATTACATGTGCGATCAAGTTCAACAATACCATATGTTTTGTATTTTGTATGAAATATGCTTTGTTTCATATCAAAACAATTTAACATTTGAAAATAGAATATTAAAAACTAAATAATATTGTGATACAGATTAATTATATCATTGGGGTGTGCTATTGCAACAATACTGCGTGACTCTCCCCTGTTTTGTAACACAAGAGGCAGTGTCTCTGACAACACTCCAACAAAGCCGGCAACAATTTCACTTGCAGTTGCTCTCGAGAACGCTAATTTCTCCGCCTTGGACACACTAAGTTGTCAGACGGGATTTTATGATCAAGTGCAGCAAGAATATTTAGTGTGAAGTGGATATTTTTTTTAGAATGGAAAGCGGCAGTGGGAATTAACAGCTGTCTTTTAATGGAAAAAAAAAAAAAAAAAATCACAACCATCCAAAATATCATATCAATCTACACGTATTAACCTATTTTACGAGTAAAATAACTAAGAAGTTGAAATTTTTGTTATTTACTTATCATTTTTTATAATTAGTAATTTTATTTAATTATTTTAATATTTCACCCAAGGTACACACAGTGTTACAAGTAGTGGAGTGGGGGTAGCAAGCAAGGCACTAGTTATATATATGTTGCATAATGAAAATAAAGTTAGCTTACAACCATGATGCAGCTAATGATAAAATAAAATCACTAATTACTTCAATATGGTATTATTAAAATTAGCATTGACTACCAGCATCTAGTGACACTGATATTACGTTCCTAAGCAACGTATAAGTGCCATAAGTCCACCTTCATTCCACTCGAGATACAATTAACACCGGCCAGTGATAATGACTCACGAAAGCGGAAGTGACCATCGCGGACAGATGTTACGATCGATGACTCAGGTGCGCTGAGCACTTCCTGCATGGTAGGCGGGGCTGCGGGGGACCACAGGTGTCGAGAGGTGGGTTAACCTGCAGGATCATGTGTGATTATCAAAACAATTTAAAATCAGTAAGTTTGAAAAATGCTATACAATCATTCTGCTCGATTAACTGGAAATGTACACGCGAGGATATGGAATTGCAAAATAACAAATGAAATTTTAATAATATTATAGAAACCTTACCTATTAATTAAAAAGGAATACTGCTATGTAATTAAAGTTAAATCAAATTAATAAAATCTGCAAGTTGGTGTGTAATTTACTATTCACATTATTATGCTAAAAGTCCATGAAAAAACAATTGATTGTTAACAATAATGAAGCAAGTAGACAATGTAAATAATGTACAAATAATATAAAATAATTAATGGTATATAACAAAAAAATGCGATATTATATTAACAGTTTAATGAATAAGATTTCCATGTATGTAGTAAGATAAAGATAGTGTGTGTGCATGTTACAACACGTTTTGATATAAATAAGTGATAGCCCAAGCTGGTGTTTCTTGGTAATTCCTTTGCAAATTAACGTAATATTAGTCACCTCTTACATCATCATGTTGCGTAATATTGAGATAATTATATTTTACTTTTAATTTTTTATTTAAGGATGAATCTAAGTAGGTTAATATCTCACAATCGTACCGTCTTAATGCAACAAGACTTGCAGGGGACTTAGAACTCACCATCAATAGGTGGCATACAAATTTTGAAGTGAATCTGTCTTATCAGTTTTGTGAAAACCGAGATTGAAATTTAACATTGGCCTTATGGACGAAAACCGGAAATGGAGCTGTTGTAAGAAAACTGCAAGACTGAATTTGCTCAAACCATAAGCGATTAAGTTTTAGAACATTCTCGACTTTTTAAAATTTATTTCATTCAATTCGTTTGTAGGGAAATATTCTTTGACCCCAAAGTAACTGAGATTAATCGTTAAAGCTTTTTTGTTATATTATTTACCATGAAAGGCTACGATAACTGTAAAAAGTTTACAAAATTGTATATACATGGAGAAAGATACTTTGAAATTAGACACTGTTGAATGCTGAGAGGTATACAATTTTATTTATCCATGAGATAGGGGAAAGTTTATATTTAATGTACATCAGTTTTATTATAAATACGTATATGCATATTAAATTCTAAATCTAATCAACTTGAATGCAATATAGTATTTAAAACGTACAGTACTTATATATAATCTCTATTAATACGAGGGATATTTGCATATATAGAAACATTTTAAAATGCAAACGAAGTATTTTTAATCCAGTATAAAATTTCCCGAGCCAGTTACACCTGAGGCAAATAATTATGATAGTTCACCCCGGCTACACTCAATGTAATATATACACGTTAATAGCATCCCGCGACACACATTAGTGCTCTAGTAAAAAGCCTAGAGAGAACGAAATAAAAGCTAAGGGATCAGTTTAGCATTGCATGATGTAGTTAGCTGCACTAAAAACTGTATTTTAGTCAGGGAAAACAATTTATTTACATGTTATTTTCAAAAAAGTAATAAAAACATGCAGAGCTTTATAAGAAAAGAGGTAAGCTGAATAACAAATTTAATCAATTTACTTCTTACTTAAAGTTTGAAATTATCTTTATAACAAAAGGAAATTTAACATAAAACTCAATAGTTAGTTTTTATGATATAGTAAATTTAAGAAATATGCTAATCTAATTATGATATTTTCTTACATAATATATAAAATAATTTTCCTGTGATAAAATTATCCACTTTCACGATTGCCTCTAGCCACAACATATGTAGCAACGACAGATTTTTCACTTCCCATAAATTATAAAATCATTTACCCCCCTCTTTTCTCTCGATTGGCTTATCGTAAAAAGCAATAAACATTTCAGTCATTATATGGCATATTATTGGACCCATTTTTAGCTTGATTAAATATTTATAACATTAATTTCTTACGCAGCAGATCTGATGTTCTCTGATTTGAAAAATTGGTAAGGAAAGGAAATAAAACTATTCAAATATTTTTTTGATGCAAATTCGTTGAGTCCTATAAAATATAAATATTTAAATTAGCTTCTTGATGTTACGGAAAATTTATCAGTTTTTTAAACCAAAGTATTTTATTACAGTAAAAATTTAAGTCCTAACTGATTAATGTAAAATTAACTGTCAAGCTGTAATTTTATTGTTTATAACGATCACGTATAATATTCTAAAACCAAAACAATGTATAAACAAATTACTGAATTTCCATTTTGCCTATAGCCTTGTTATTTGAAACCCTCCGCATCCCCGGCATCCCGCCCTTGATCATAATTTTTTTTCTCTTGATATCAGGCGGTGATTATTTTCAACACTCTTCAGAGCGAATTGACAGCATCAGGGTCTCTCTCTCTCTCTCTCTCTCTCTCTCTCTCTCTCTCTCTCTCTCTCTCTCTCTCTCTCTCTCTCTCTCTCTCTCTCTCTCTCTCTCTCTCTCTCTCTCCTTCCTCACATTCTGATTATATTATACAAAGTTATTATTCAAACTTAAGTATTCATTTTTAACCCCCAACTTTGTATCTCATTTCACTCCAGCCCCGTTTCTGACACGTGCATGATTGTTTTCTCACTAGATTACAACTATTTGACACTGTGGTGAAAAATGTCATCTGTTTGATTAAACGAAAAAATTGAGGTATACAAGTTGACACGCGGCTGCATAGATAGCTACAAGCAGCGAGTCATCAGTCTATGTCTACCGCCTTTGTTTCTGAGGGTTGTCGTATTAATCATCTTGCACAACTTTCTGCCAGACTCGGGAGAGAGGGATCAGTGAATTAGGAGAGCTACTATAGTACTTTGACTACATAATAACAATTATTATATTATACGCATGAAAAGTGGGAGAAAAAAATTCAAATAACATAAATTATATAACATATGGAATCGACCTGAACTCAAAAATTTTTATTGCAAAAATGGATCGAGAGTGCAATGTTATGGCACTCTGATTTTTTTCAGATTTTTTAGGGTCCGGGAAGTATTTCTTAAAAGGTTTTTGCCAAGGTCGAGTTTGAACCCACGCCCCTTTTAGGTCCTATCCTTTTATTAAGAGAGGCGTCAAGAGATCAAGAGGCGCCACTTTCTCTGTAATTTCATTTTTTTTTTTTTTTTTTTTTTAATAGTTCCCGGTCTCTTAAAAAATCTGAAAAAAATAAAGGTAACATGACTTTGCACCATCTATCCAATTTCTCCAATAAAAATTTTGAGGTCGATACACCATTTATATCATTAGATATTGATTCTTTTACATTTTTAAATCAAACTTTTGTTATGATTGGTAATCTGAAACTATGAGAAATTATTGCATATTTGAAGTATTATAATTTTTACTGACTTTATATTTTGTGTATTAAAGGCTTAATTGTTAATTATAATTACTAAATTTATTTAACTCTGCATCTATTTATTAAATTTGTATGTATTTTTTTAGAACAAATTTCATGCATATTTGATAATAAACCATGACTAATATAATTAACTCTATAACAAACATCAATACGACCAGATCACTTACACTATTCTAATAAATTTCTATACTACAGTATAATACAATAAAAATCTATATAATCCTATAATATAGAGCATGCAGTTAGCAAGAAAATAACTAAATTTGTAAATTAAATCAAAAGCAAATCATGATTAGCTGAAAAAATAATACAAGATAAATTAATTGCCATTAGTAAATCTGCTTGGATTGCTTATGCATAGAATTTGCATTACATTAATTTTAATACATGCTATAACATGGAATTTAATTTCAAGTCTCCACTAATGAACGCATGCCGAAATTAATTACTGTTCCATAAACTTACTAAGTTTCTATAAAGTACTTACTGAAGTACATCACATCTTTACTACGGTCATTTTTGCAGCCAGCCTCAAAAGGTACATCAAACGTTTACTGCCTGACATGTGAATAATTTATGAGCAGTTACCCACGTGTATGTTCATCTTTCACGGTCCAGTTAGCGTCGCCATGTAAGAGGGAAGTAGTTGCATGTAAGGTCGCAAGAGCGCGCTAGCTGTCACCTTGTCGACCCTCCTCGACGGGGCTCGTGTATTATTAATTATTAGTGGCTTCAATATTATTTCTAACCTTCTTCATATTTTAATACTTTATTTATGAAATGTGGAAAAACAGAACTTTTTAATAGGATATTTGGATAATGCCGACAGAGTAATATATTTTTATTGATTACCTGATTTTATCACTTCAATACTTCAATTTCTATGTTTTTTGAAACTAAAATGATAACGAAGGAATTATCCCGATAGATAACCATTTTGACACTAAACCTGGTTAGTACATGTACTGTACAAACATGCTTATATCTACCTATCTACTTTATTTCTAATTATATTCTCACGGTATAATATATCAAAATTTATTAATAAAAATATTCGCATTCGTTATTATATAACTTCATTAATTTTTCATCTGCTCATGAATGGTTTAACTGATATATTTTTAACACCCTTAAAATAATAATATACTATTTTTGTATAGCAGCTAGGCATATCTGAAAATTTGTAATCTTAAAAGTTATAATTTATGGATTAAATATAACCAGCGCATAGAGTCTTTATTGGAGATTCTATGATATAACTATCAATATTTATATAATAACTATATTTATAATATTTATCATTTTAGAAAAAGAAAACAAATATTATTAAAGGATATAGATATACGAGCTTTTATTTAACATATTTTTACATTACATCAATATTATACATATAATATCACTGAACTAAAGAACGTATCGTGCAAAAATGTATAATGTCTCTTATATTCATTCACTGGCAGACACAAACTACTGAGGACGAGGACTCGTCTCTCAAGCGGTGGCCGCCCCTCTCTGACGCGCTCCCCAGGCCGAGGGGCGGGGGCGGCTGTCCTGGAGGCTGTCCGCGATGAGGCGCAGCTCGCGGCCCAGGCCGTTCCAGTAGGCGAGCGAGTTGTGCGAGCTGAGTGACGAGGGCTTGGCGGCGGCTGCGGCCGGACCTCGGGGTATCGTGCGAGACGAGCTGACGGGGAACGGCGGCCACGAGGGGGGCGTAAATCCAGCTGACTGACGTGGGGCTGAGAACGATGAGCCTGAGGGACAGACATGTGTTAGGACGAGAGGAGGTCATTGGAGCCACGACCGGATGCTGCACACAACGTTATGTATATTTACAGCAACAAATGTTATTTCCTCATTTGTGACTGTTTAAACACAAAGTCTAGTAATTTTTTATATGAATTTTTCTAATTGATTCATTAAAATTATGTAAGACAGTAGAGACCTGCATTGTCTCAATTAATTAAGCCTTTCATTTTGTTACGAATATATACCAATTTAATGTTTCTATAATATTGTAATATTATTGTTATTTCATAAAGAAATGGGACTATATAAACAAATTTAAACAACCAAATATGAAGTGCTATATCATTTTATAATCTTACTCAGCTGTTGCATTAGTCAAGCCAATTCTTAAAGTATTGAACATCTTGAATTTAAAAGTAAATGTGTACACTGGTTCAGATTAGAGAATATTAAAGGTCAATTAAATTAAATTCAACTATGCATTATAAACAATTTTTCTTTAAATTCGTTTATATTAAAATTTCTTCACATCTCGCGACTCACCTGCAGCTGGTGGGGGCGGTGGGGGCGGCAGGTTGGCGGCCCTTCCCCCGAGGAGCGGCGCGCCCCCCGCGATGAGCGCGTGCAGCACGTGGTACAGGTCTCGCAGCAGCCGTTCCAGCCGCCGGTAGTTGAGCTCCGTCTCCGCAGCGTCCACGCCAGGCAGGTAGAAGGGTAGGGCCATCGCTGCTGGTGGTGGTGCACACTGAGCGACTGAACGTTGACTGAGGGCTGGGGGGCCGAGTAGACTCGATGACGGAGGGGCGCGCAGCCGTGTGACGTCACCACCAATCAGCGAGCGTGTTCCGCACCCCGAGTGTCAACAATACCACGTGAGTCGTGTTAATTTTCATATTTTAATCATATGTATATGTAATATTAAATATAGTTGAATTTATATTATTATTAAATTAATATTGGAATAAATGTTAAGCCTGCAATAATGCATTTACGCAACCTGCAATTAACACGTGCATGTGTTACAATTGCTCTCTTACTCTTAAGTATTTGTCAAATAATATAAATCACAGAACGTTTCAGCAGTCTCTGCACCTAGCAACATGCAGTTGAATACCGGCCGTCTGCAGCTTCATGGAAATGCAGTGGGAATTACCTGCATGTTCAAGTATAGTCTCACCCCCAGCAATATCATGAATTTCACATTATCAATATTGAGTGCGATTCACGAAGCAGTTAGCAAGGTTCTAACCACGTTTAGCTTTAACCACGTTTAACTATACCTGTTTTACATGTTAAACCACCTTCATTAAACATGCATGGCTAAATGTGGTTAGAAACCTGTGGCTATAACTGCTTCTTTTGAAACGTGCCCATTGAAGGGTAGTTAACAAATTTTGGTTTAAATTGGCGTGATTCACGAAGCAGTTAGCCAGGTTTTAACCCCCAGTTAGGGGGTTTAAAAATCTTAATTGAAACTACTTGCGACGTGAAAGATACTTTAATAATGGAAGAGGTGATATTTTGTATAGTATTTTGAATATTTTAATGTTGGTTAATGTTACGAATATTGTACGACATCTCATAGGGAATATTAGCTTTAATTATTGAAGCTCGATTATGTTAATTCTATACCTTATTTTATGTAATGTAATTATAATGAATAATCAGAATAGATTATAAAAAATACGAAGTGTTTTTAGTTCATGATTGTTGCATTGATATTGAGGTTAATTGTAGCTTATAGTTGTGTCAATATTTTTTTATTTAAAAAGAGCCATAAAATTATGTGCTTAACAAAAAGTTAGTTTTTTTTTAATTCCTCAACATATAATCAAGAATCAGACTAATTTACAGCATATTTATAATTGCGGTGCGTGAATACCACATGCAGGTTTATTTTTAACAGGAGAAATGGATCGAAAGGATTGAACTTAAAGAGAGGGAGGGAAAATCTGGGGGCATTATATCGACAAAGCGAAGGACAGAAAAAGTGACATAATAACAAAAGCAACCAATAATTCTAACATAATCTAAGTTTCTTAAAGATAAAGACTTATGTGTCAAATCTTCAGTTCATTTGACAAATGAGATTATTACAGATTAAAAATGATATAATTAACGTTTGTTAAAACAGATTTTAATATAGAATAAATATTGGAACCTCAAACGGTACGGTGTGATTTTATATAGTGATTGACTAAATTAACAATGCAACTGATTTAATTTTATTACATGGTACAAGAACTTTGATTAAATAAAATATAAGCTGAAGTTCTCTAAAATTCTAATATATAAACCAACATAAACATGCAGTGCTGACAGAGTGCTTGTGGATTTGGTTGGAAATCAAACCAAATCGGGATACAAATACTCCAATTGTATATGTAGATGTGATTTAAACTGCGTCTATACTTTGAGTTGAAAGGAGGGGGGGGGGGATGCGCATCACATTTTTGCCTCCCCCTATTCTACTACTTATGTACTGGTTTGAAAAGAAAAATAGTCCATGAATAAATTTGAAAGTAATTTGTTTAATTTGCTATATATAGAATTTGTTAATGTGATCAGATTATTTAGCCACGAAATTTGCATTTTTAAGTAGCGTATATGAAATCAATCGAAGATTTGATTGAAATGATCGTGTAATTTAAATTTTAAAAAAATATATAAAACAAATGAAAACTTGTGTACACTGTAAACAAAAGATAATATATATAGATATTTTCAGTATTATTAACGCTCTCTGATATTATATATTTTTTTATTACATTCAAATATTTCCCCCCTCTAATTTCTGTATTTATTAACCCTATAATAAACAATTATTATTATTAAAAGAAATTATTTATATATTACGTATTTATAACCACTTAACTAAATTTCAAAGCATAAAGAAATCTAAGAACTCTTGTGTAGTATAAAAAATCGTTATAAAAGTTCATGGAAGCCAAATGTATAATTAGGATCATTAATATTTGCAGGCAGACTGAGCAATGAAACGTGTGCTCTTCATGACTGCACTCGGATGCAGTTTGGATAATAAATGCACGCGGCAACGATCGACCGGTGCATGATGTGTATTGAAAAGTTTATTTTAAATACACTACTTGCAAAGAATTAATTGTAGATATTAATTCTTTGCTACTAGTAAGCCTCAGGCTCGGCAATACTACATTAAAAGTCAAAAGAATCGTGTCTCAGAATTTAAAATCTTCAATGGTTTAATCAAGTTACAGATTTTAATAAATCATCAGATTTTGTATTCATCAGGTAATTTTGTTTTATTCGTTATTAAAACGAGTGTAATTCAAATTGATTAGCTTTCTTGATCAAATTAATTTTGAGGACTTCTCCTGCACATTCTGTACTGACGAGCGGTAGCTCCACCCCTTTCATGTCGAACTGTATTGCAATCAAACCAAACCTCATCGCCTCGACCGTAAAACGATAGTGGCTGCAACTTCTCATAAGAACTATTCATTGGTCTTGAATTTACGATTCACACAGATTGAATACGGTATGTTATTGGTTTCTAAAATGTAATTTTCATAAAAATAAAACAAGCAGTATATTTTTTAGTTAAGTACAGTGCAATAAAATAAAGAACTAATATAAAATTACAAAAAGTCAGCATGTATAAAAAAAAATATATATAAAATTGTAATAGTAAAATTATTGCTTATTTATTTTTTTACAAGTAATTCAGCAAGAAAAGTGAATAATAGAGCTTAATAATCGTTTGCTTGGCTTTGTTGTTGTTTACATTCAGCAGTAGGTATACTGAGAGGGAACTGGAATCACTTGATTTATTCCTCCTAATTTAACATATTTTTACTATTTTTTAGTAATAATATATACGTAAGAAATAAATATACATAACTTGAACATATACATTTTTTTTATTTTACCTAGCTTCTTTATCATTATTTTTTGTTGTGCCGTTTCCCCCTCGTATTCAAAAGACCGCGGGGAAAGCAATGGTCGGTGATTGGCTGATTTTTTTGAAGCATCTTAGGGTCAATATCAGTGCATAAGTGTCCTAAAATGATCATTATTGACGTGAAATTTGGAGTCGATTTACATTTTATTTAATGATTTATTGTATTTTTCACAGATATCATTGGCAAATATTGTATTTTTTCCATTTACTTGACATTTCAATCTATCAAATAAAATAATTGTCAAAAGTACCACGATTGTCATATCGCAGAAAATAAATAGTTTTTGGTATGCTACTACCATGTTAAATAGGTGCTTTTTGCCTACATTCACGTGACGTCATATTTTTGTGACGTATGGTGAAAGACCTCTATAGTAAACCAAAACCTACCATTTATGTAGAATTTTTTTTATAAAGCTCAGAGCTGTAAAAGGTAATTATTTAGGAATCAAAGGAGAAAAAAATTATACGCTCATCGTTTTGGGTTTTGCGAATAATAGTCGAAATCTGAGCAATAAAAGATGTTAGCGTCAATAGCGTCTTCATGAAATGCTCACGAATGCTAGTTGGATTATAGAGGTATACGAATCTCGACGAAAAAAATGTTTTATTTATACCATAGTTTGGAATATAAAAAGTACAATTTTTTTGATGATGATTTTTGATGATAAACACTTTTCTTAAAATACGTTATAAATATATACGTCAGCGTAAGAATTGGTGATAGTGCGGTTTTATTTGCCTCAGAAAGTATGAATGTACTAAAATATCATTGACATTGTGAGTGCTTTTGGCATCATAATGGAGTATCGACACTATAATATATCGACCTCAATTTTTTTTATTGCAGAAATGGATATAGAGGGTGCAAATTTTTGCTACCCTGATTTTTTTTTAGATTCTTTACAGCACTGGAAGTATTTTAAAAAAAATATTGAAAGTCCTTTTTGTGACGTCACGAGGCGCCTCTCCTTAAGAAAAGGATAGGACTTGCCACTGCGTGACGTCATAAAAAGGACTTTCTCAATAATTTTTTAAAAATACTTCCAGGGCTGTAAGAAATCTGAAAAAAAATCAAGGTAGCATGACTTTGCACCCTCTATTCATTTATGCAATAAAAAAAATTAGGTCGATATTCCATTATGCGTATTAATATTTTCTTAATGAAACAATACAATAAGTACATAAAATTCCATGCAATACTATCTAAAAATAATTCTTCCTGGATGTAAGAAAAAAAATCAAAGCTTCGTGATACCATCTAGGTTCTTAGTTTATAGATTTTATGGTTGAAAGTTAAATTTAGTCAAAAGAAAGCATGTAGCTTGCGAATACAAATCATATTTTAAAAGCAAATATTTACATGACACTTTCACACAATTTGCCTGTACATCTCTTTTTAATTAAACGAGGAATTGAACGAGTGAGCAATAATAAATGTTTTGATTACTACTGCAGTTTATTTTCATCGCACAATCATTTTACATATAACTGATTAAATTAAAAAAATACGTCTTTGTTAATTCCAAATTGTAAATTTATTATTTTTCTCATAACTTAAAAAAATCAAATTCAAATATTTTATTTGCCAAATTCCAAATATACAAATATATGTAAACATTAATACGAAAAAAAAAAAGAAATGAATTTCGTGAAATGAAAGCACGTTGAATGAGAATGCCATTCATTCCGATTTAATATTTTTTACTATAAATTTGATTTGTGTGTTAATGAATGAAAATTAACCATCAACTAACAATTTTAAGCATGTATAATTAAAAAAACAAGGCTACATATTATAATTATATGATAAACAATGAAGTATATGGTATTAATATATTCATTATAATAATATAATTTTATTTATTTACTTCTTGTTTTGACTATAACTGGAAATAGAAACAGAAATTAATTGATTAATATATAGTAAAAAAAATATTAAAATATGTTGGTGCGATTAAAAAAGGATAGAGTTATCCAGAAATTTATCGAGTTTTCTCAGCTGCACTTCCCTTGTATAATGTCATGGGTTTCACTAACCGTGGTTGTACGTGAAAAAGCTGGATAACTTTCTTCGTGAATCGTGGTCTGCAGTGATATTGTACAGTACACAGGACATTAATAAGAACATAATTATTAGGTGCACATGATGTTATTTTAGTAATAATTAGAGAATGGAAAATTTAAGTACCAAAAGTTTACATGTGAATACCCATTATATTATGATATTTATGATACTTGTGATTATATATATAAATTAATTATTTATATAAAAGTCAATGTTATTTGAAATTTATTACGATATATTGTCTCTTGAAGAATTATGATTTATAAGCAAGCAAGTAGCTAAATGATACCCATATCAATTGAAATATAAATTCAAAATAAATTTTAATTTAGGGAAAAATTGGCGTTATTTTTCACAGCAAGGTTTCCAAAGATTTTTTTTTCTTACCAATGGTTTACAAAATAATATTATACATCAGAAGGAGGGAGGAGGGGTGGGAGTGCGGAAGTTATAATATAATAATATATTAACAGTCAAGGAAAAATTTTATACGACAAAATGATGCCAAATTTAATATGTTAAGAATAGAATTCAATGTGCGAACTTCCATGGATGAGCTCTGCAAAGATCATTTTGTTGCTTCTGGATCGGCGGCTGCTCCCGGACCAGCTGCAAGCCCCCCGAGGAATCCTCCGACCAAGCCATCGATATTAAAAGGATTTACAACCGCTGCAGGTGCCTCAACCTCGGCCTCTGCTGCTTTTATCATCGCTTCTAGGTCCTCCGTCACGTCTGCGGCGTACGTTGTATCTGTGACGGCAGTGATGACTGTAGCCTTGGCTGCGGGGGCGGCCGTGGGGGCTGCGACTGCAGGTGCGGCGCCGCCGGGACGAGTGGTGAATGCCGGCACCCACGTTGCAGGGGGACGTGTCGTCACTATTGAGCGCGTGGTAAAGATCATTGCAGTCGTCCGGACCGTGGTGATCGCACGCGTCGTCATAGGGGCTGCAACAGAACAGCAAAAGTCAGCATTATGTTATCGGAAAAGCACACGCGTCGTGGTAGCGTGCATATGTCCCATCTGCTTTCGGAATACTTCAGATTTTAATTTTCTTTACGCTATGTAGAGCCATCGTTTGAGTAAATTTCGTAATAAAATCAATTGGCGCGCCGATAGAGCATTTGATAGAGCTTCTAAATGAATTCAAAAGTATATTTTTTTTTAATTTAATAAAACGATGGCTCTACATAGCGTAAAAAAAAATAAAATCTGAACTATTCCAAAAGCAGATGAGACATATATACGTGCGCTACCATAGGTACAGAGCTTTATAATTATCAGGTCTCTTTGTAAACTCAGCTTTTTGAATGTCGTGTTCAATTTTGCATTTGTCTTTTTTAATATATCAGGTACAAAAAGTGTATATTATTTAGATTTTATGAACGTATTTGCTATAACCTGCAAGGTATTTTAAATAAATAAAAAAAATTATAGAAAAAGAGAGGTTATTATTTTATTTTTTTTAAGAAAGATTCGATTGATTAACTAAATGAACAATTCAAATAAATTGATGGTAATAATTTTTAAGAATATGTAGTGACCATTTTAATTAAAATTACGTAAGACTCGTAGAAGCAGCCATCGACATAATAAAAAAAAAATAATTAATAAAAAGTTGCTTGCACAGAAGGTTATTATTGGAAACAATAAATTTAAATATTGCTAAAGTGCTAAAAAATATTACATAATATTATTAATATTATGTGAATGATATCTAATATTTTAAAGTCCCAAATTTTGTTATAATATTTTACATACCCTGCAGAGTACCCTGAATGTATGGTAAAACTTAAAAGAATAAAACAAAGCAATATTGCCATTCAATATTGAGAAATAATACTGCTACAGGTTTATAAAATAATAAAGTTTTGACATATATATGAAATAGAATACTGCACTGTCTGCAATTAATTTAAAATTATGGTTAATATGCGGATGGATTATACGTATTTTTTTTTCTATTTCTTTGTCAGTAATCACATGCGTAAGTTATATTTTTTGTGTATGTAAAAATAATTATCTTGCATGGTTAATACAAAATTTTTTACAAAGCTTCTTATAGTCATAAAAACCCAGTGAATAATCATTGACAGAGATTTTTTTCTAAAGAGTAGGTTAATGTAAGGTTGATGAGGAATCAGTCAAAACTTTGCATATATCGTTCCAGAAATTGAATCTGTTCTGATCCTAAACTTCTGAATAATAAAATGAACTAAAGTCTTTAAAATAATAGTTTAGTAAAAATACTTATAATTAAGGGTAAGATAACACGAAACATCGATTGTTGTAGTCCCATTTGATTAACATATAAACCTTAGCAACCTTATAATAATTCTGAATTTTTTTTAGAAACAGTTCTTAGCACCAAAAAAATGTAGAAAAAATTTCAAAACAATCAGACGATCCAACTTTTTTAAATTAAGTTTTTAAATTTTCAGTATAGGGCTTTCCCATGGAGACCTAAACTAAGAAATTAATTTTAAAAAATTGGATCGTCCGATTGTTTTGAAATTTTTGCCTCATTTTTTGGTGTTTCTTAAAAAAAAAAATCAGAATTACTATGAGGCATGAGGTTGCTAAGGTTTACATGTTAATCAAATGGGACTAAAACAATCGATGTTTCGTGTTATCTTAGAGCTTATACCCTTATATAAATATCAAAGTAAAAACATTCAAAATATTAAGGGGCATTCACAAAGCCCTATATAAGGCCACATTTAGGGCTCGATAATTTAAAGCCCGATTTTAGGCATGCTTTTTAGACTCAAAATTTCTGGTCTTAAATTATCGAGCCCTAAATATGGCCTTAGGGCTTTGTGAATGCCCCTTATTATTTCTAAATGAACATATAAGTTAAAAAGCTTTTTTCTTTATTATTTTTGTTGTTAATGAGAAGATTGATTATAACTATAACATAACCTTCACAAGATTTAAAAGTTACCACCATGTTGTGCGAGCTCACAATGAAACTTAGTGACAATATAGCAATTGAAGGCTTATTGTTTACCATGTCAATCATGCACAAAATGTTTGATATTAATATTTTGATAAATAAAACAAAAGTAAAGAAGGTAAAAAAAATAATTATATTATACATTCATGAAACTAAATTTAAAAATGTCTTACCTGCCGTGACGACAGGTCGCGCGGTGACCGCAGCAGTCACCACTGCCCTGGTCGTGGCCCGGGTCGTGGCAGCCACGGTCACGACTACCTTGGTCGTGGGCTTGGTCGCTATGGTGGTGGCTGCGACCTTGACCGGAGCCTTGGTTGTCACCGCTGCCAACTTAACCGTAACCTTTGCTACCGTGACCGCAACTTTGACTGTGGGCTTCACCGTCACCACTGCCTTTAACGTGACTTTAGCAGTGACCTTTACCGTGACCTTGGCACCGGCTTTTGTCGTCATTTTGGGATCCTCCTCGGGATTAGGCGTGTCACCTTCTGCAACTTCAGTTGCTTCAGTTACAGGTTCTTCCCCTTCTGCTGTCGCACTGACCCCATCGTCTTCTTCTTCTGGAATCGGGTTTCCTAACTTTGAAGGATCAACTGTCACAATACCTTTATCAACTGCATCTGACATTTCTCGCATTTTCGCTGCTTTTTTTGCAATAACTTTTTTTGTAGTAGCACCTTTTACTGTAACTTTTCCTTTAATCGTTACGCCAGCTTTGGTTACAGCGCTAGCTTTAGCTTTGGTGGTTACAGCAGCTTTCTCACCTTTTTTTGTTACTTTTACTGTTGCCTTTGTAGTCACTCCTCCTTTCTTAGTTGTCACAACAGTTTTTTTCGTAGCAACTGTAACTTTAGTTCCAGCCTTGGTCGTCGTTTTTGCTGCTGCTGCCGCGGCTTTTTTGGTGGTCGCATCGTCCGAGACGGAAGTTTCATCGCCGGCTGGAGAAACTCCCTCGATCGTGGTCTCGGCGGACGACTCCGCTGTCGGGTCGGCCGCGGCAGTCGTTTCGTCCGCAGCAGGAGCCGCATCATCAGCGCCACGAATCTTCCTTGATTTTAGCAAAGATTTACTTTCAGAATTGCCTCCTAAGTCTTCATATAGATCCTTTAATACAATCTGCCTTGAATCGGTATCACTTTGCCATTTTTGTAAATAATTACCTCCCACTCTTTGTGAATTTGCAAGTTGAAATCGGTTTAATTTTTGTCTTTTATGATAAGGTGGAACGCTTCTGTTCGTAAATATTGTGGGGTTATTTTCATATTGAAGAGATTTAGGTTCCAAAACATTCTTAACAATGCTGTAGAAGTCAAGTGGATGATGTTCTATGATCTCTGTTAATGAGAGAAAAAAAAAATATTATTTTGTCGATGAGGGTATAAAAAAATTCATAAATTATCATAATGCTGTTCATAATTATTTTCTCAGTTTCTTTTAAAACACCTTAATGTAAACACTGACACTGGGGAGGAGAGGGTGATGATTACATGCTAATTGAATTGAAATTATTTTGTAATTTTTCTATCAATATTTTTGATATTGCATTTGAGGATTTTAGTTGGACAACTTGGAAGTTATAGTAATTTTGTTTTTTAAAGTAGTTTAACTGCACGAACCTCTTTCATGTGAAACATGTTTTTCACTGCGAGTTAGCGATGCACTTAATACCTGTAAAATAATATTTAAAATGTTATATTGCGGTAATAAATCAAGTATAAATATATAGTTATATACCAATTATTCAGACATTATTATTAGTACATGTGCATATATTATGCATGTGTGAATTAAAAGTTCAATATTATAAGAAAACAACGTAGCGATGATATTTTGAAACAATTAAAATTAAATATAATTATATTTTTTTGCAAATATGAATTATATATATAGAATGATTTTAAATCAGAGATGATAGGCTATGTAAAATTATGCAATGAAACCTAATATTTTACAAGTTTTGCCAAGTTGGCAATTAATAAATAGAAAAGAGCTTTAATTGCTACTCAAAAGTTGCCTGACATTCATTACAATTTTTTTTTTTTTTTTTTTTACATTAATTGGTTAACTTTATTGACAAAAAAGGAACATACAATTTTTATAATTAGTGAATTAATTGCCACGTAATTGTTATTCGTCTCAGTTTATAAACAAAAGCTCTTAAACATGACTATATATTAATATTCACATTTCAACTATATACTTACCAAAGTTAATTGGATACTAATTACAAGCACTAGGTAAGCTTTGAATTGTTTCATAACTCATTGATACTTGCAACGTGGCGCTTAGGAGATAGGTGCTTGACGTTCGACAGGATACTTGTTCCACAAAACACAGGTCAGCCTGACGTCATATATCGACATCAAAAACGTCGGATATTGAAAAAAATTATATTTACAATAGAAATACAGAATCAAGGTTGTTGCATGTCAGTAAAAATTATACGCAGTATTAGATTTATATATGATAATATATTATTATGCAAAAAAGCTATAACGTTTTTACACTTTTTTTTTTTTTTTTTTTTTTAAGAATGAAATAATAAAGTAAATCAGCACTAATTTTTATTTTGTAATACCTTTGAATTGTCAATCATTTATAAATAAAAAGAAATATTTTTTTATTTGTGGAATATTTTTATATGTTAACAATAAACAACTATAATATACTTTTTCTATGAAGTGCCATTTACTGCAGCACTGAGCATGATGGAAATAATATAATTAATGGAGTATCGACCTCAATTTTTTTTTATTGCAGAAATGGATAGAGCGTGCAAAAAAGTTACACTACCCTGATTTTTTTTTCAGATTTTTTAGAGCCCGGGAACTATTTTTAAACAATTATTGAAAGTTCTTTTTGTGACGTCACGAGACGCCGCTCCTTAAGGAAAGGATAGGACTTGCCGTCGCGTGACGTCACAAAAGGACTTTCAATAATTTTTTAAAAATACTTCCCGGGCTCTAAAAATCTGAAAAAATCAGGCTAGCATAACTTTGCACGCTCTATCCATTTCTGCAATAAAAAAAATTGAGGTCGAAACTCCTTTAAAAAAATATCATGATACAAACAACAACAATATCTCTTTTATGCACTTAAAATAAAAGTAGTAACCTTTTGCTCATGTGGCAGATTTTGTCAATGTTCAAAATTGTTCTAAACAAAAAACTTGATATTAGTAACATGCATATTATCACTATGAATTTAGTTTACGTATTTTTTGTAATACTGTATTATATATAGTAAATTATGTATTATTTATTGCCAAACAGCAAACAAACATTTCCGGGGACGCGGGGTCACAATCGACACTTTTATTGCGTCTCTCATGCAAATTAATTTACAAACAAATTTTTATTCTTTTGTTTTAAATTTATTCTGCCGAGATCATATTAAAAATTTAAGTTAATTTTGTTGTATGTTCAAAATTTAGTACACCTGCATCTCTGCAGTTGAAAATACAATAAAAATTAACAAAAGTGTTTTAAATTTTTTTGTCTGGAATTAGCACAAATGGACTGGAATATATAGGAAACGTTATTTGTTTGTATAATACGCTAAAAAAAATGATAAAATGATGACTTTATCAAATTAATTAGGATAGGAATCGATTTTGGACCATAAAATTACAGCAATTCATTATTGTTTTTTTTCTACTAATTGTAATATTCAAATATTATACAAAAAAATATTTTTTCTATCCATCACGTATTTGTTTTGAATAGCACAAAATCATACAAAATGTGCTATGTCCCCTTTATGGAGGCTAAAACTATATGATTATTATACATTCAGTATGCAGTACGTGGTATATGCAAGGAAGTTTATACGATGGAACGGGTTCTGAAAAGTTTTGGACCTCTTTTTGAAATGCTTGCAAAAAGAGACCTGGTTCGTGTGATGTTTCTGATTCGACAAAAGAAGGTAATCCGTCTCATGTTTTTTTATGAAAAAGAGAGGTTCTTGTGTAAAAATATTTAAAGAGCAAGGTATTTTAACACTACCTTGTATATTCATTATGGAAAGTGTAATGTTTGTAAAAAGAAATATGTCAGATTTTAAACAACATGAAGTGCATCATAATCATAACACCAGAAACCTAAAAAATGTAATAACTCCAATTTATTGTAAAATGAATATGTATAAAAAGGGACCCTTTTTGAGTTGCTTGTCTTTGTATAATAAGCTGCCTAATGATGTAAAGTGCATCGAAAATTTAAATGTTTTTAAAGTGAGTGTTAAAAAGTGGCTAGTAAATAAGTGTTTCTATAGTGTACAAAACTACATGGACCATGAATGACTTCAAGTAATGTTAAAATAAATTACTCTATTTCTTAGCTTTAGATTGAATTGTCCTATAAACCTCAACATATATCATGTATATGAAAATATGATTGTAGGAACTAATGGAATTAATAAAATAATTTTGAATTTTTAAAAAATAATTTTGAATTTTGATACATTATCTGTATGAAAGGTTGCTCGTTGTGCAGTTAGTATTCATTTGACAGTGTATGTTATATACATAATATGAAAAACTGTATTTATACAATAAATAATTTTATTAATAATTAAAATACCGTTAAATATATTAAAATTATGTATAATTTATTTTAATATTTACAGAGCTTATTAATTTTGTTTTCTTTTATTTTCAAATGAAGAAAAACTGAATTACAGGTAAGATGGGAATTCAATGGGGAATTCTCTTACAACTCAAATTTTAATTTAAATACTATATTATGATAGGGTACATATTAACAATAAGTTTGACTTAAGTTCCAACTTTTTTAATTCAAATTTGGTCACTCTGAAGGGATTATTAGAATAGGGGCAAAGTATGCAACCCGCGCGCAAACCTGAAAATTGTGACGTAGAAACTCCCTAGTTAACACATAACAACTGCCTGATATCATAGTTTGAGCGTCAAGGAGTCATTGGCTATAAATTTTAGTAACACGATCGAAATCAGCAGGTTTTTCTACCCTAGTATCAATAATTTTTTCTCTAATATCAGTTTACTTTAAGAGTGATAATCGAAAATATAAATTTATTGCCGGAAAATTTCGCCTGCTAGGCAGTTTCTACGTCACGTTTTGGCGCTAAATTCAAAAGGAGGAAGATTTTTAAAAAAATTCCCATGCCTCCAATTTTGAAAATTGAAACTTTTTTGTTTTAGGACATTTAGTTTCAAGGCATAGAGCATCTGAAAAAAAATTAAAATAAATGTAGGAGAATTCCCCATTCAAGCTAAAGAAATTAGAATTTCATGAAATTCAATGTACAATAATGTTTATGGAATCGTCAATTAAAGAGTTGTTTGTCACTCCTTTGAGGTTATATAATTCATCAGCCACATATGTATTGAAGTCTGTGGTGCACGCAGGATTTGGGCACCAGATGGTCCTTGGGCACCATCTCGAGGTTCACCAGGTGGTTTCGCAGATGTACCTGAAGCTGGTGGAGCACGACCGGACCTCCCACTTGCGCACCAGCTCCCTAGAGTACACCACCATGCACTTGCCACCCGCTAGACTGCGCTCGTAGTGACCGTTATACCAGTCCGCGAATCCCATATCTTGGCCCGAAGACACCCAACTGAAGAGGCCACTTGGACCCGCCTTGCCTGCAGTCCAGTAGTCAGCGTTGTTACGCAGAGTCTCGCCTGCAAGTCAATTAAATATGTGAACATTATTGAACAATATTTTTAAGTTATTATTATGGAGTATCGACCTCACCTTTTTATTGCAGAAATGGATAGCTCGTGCAAAGTTATGCTACCCTGATTTTTTTCAGATTTTTTAGAGCCCGGGAACTATTTTTAAAAATTATTGAAAGTTCTTTTTGTGACGTCACGAGACGCCGCTCCTCAAGAAAAAGATAGGACTTGCCGCCTCGTGACGTCACAAGAAGGACTTTCAATAATTGTTTTAAAAATAGTTCCCAGGCTCTAAAAAATCTGAAAAAAATCAGGGTAGTATAACTTTGCATGTTCTATCCATTTCTGCAATAAAAAAAAATGAGATCGATACTACATTGTAAGTTTAGTTTCGCAAAATACAATTTATATTTTTAATCATAAATTCAGTTTAGAACTTGTGCTTTATTTTGTTCTACATTGAATTATTATTATGAAACTTACTGAGGTAGCTTACGATCATGTCATTCTCTTCCCTGGTTTCTATGGCAACCAGGTCGAGGTGGTGTTGCAGACAGAAATGACGAGCGTCGCTCCACGATACCTGGAGGGAAGTCACATGGAGACAAAGGTTTAGTACAGCTGCATGGCAATGGAGGGAAAAGTACCACTAATTTATTTAAATTTATTATTTAGACATTTTTATATATAATTTTGGCTGTTATAATTCTTTATAATATGAATCTTGTAAGGATAATATTATTATTATTTATTAAAAAAAATGTTTAACAAATAATCCAAGAAACTTTTATAAAATAAAAGAAAACTCTTCTTTCAAAATCTTACCGCTTCGTTGCTGATGTAATATTGTTTAACTCCCAACTGGACCATATTCATAGCCGCTACTGTGGAAAAGTAAATTAAGTGAGCACCAATTGTCTCATCTGCTGATGTGGTAATTGCAATTGTACTCACTTTTCAGGAGTCCTTTCATCATAGGCTGCAACTGCAACGCAAAGAAGTATGAATGAGATTTTTCTATAACATGGCTAATAATTTTGAAATTTTTGAAGGAGAGCCTTTGTTTTTGTTAAAACAAACTTGATAGGTGACGTTTAGAACAATTATGATGAAAGCTCAGTTTACTTGTGGATGAAAAGTTAAATTTCGAGTGAGAAAATTTAACTCTTGGTTTTCATTTATGATGAAAAGTGAAAATACAGTGAGATGCACGCTCACCGTGGTGTTAAGATGCGTCAATTGCACAGCGAGTTTACCCACGAGTACTCCGCCCTCCTCCTGAAAAAAAGTCAAATTTAGACCTTACTTGTCATACATATTATATATTACGTACTTTTGTTCACAAATAATAAATATTTCATATAAAAACCCTGGCATTAATTCTAAGTATACGTGAAAAATATTTTATTATTATACTTCTTAATAATTTTACATAAATTCTACCTTGTATTTCTGCAGCTCCTGTTGTAATTTAGAATGGTTATTATTTGCCTCAGATATGTACTCGGAAAGTCTCCTGTCCACACCAGCTTGAGTTTGGTTGATGAAGACTTTGAGCAGCTGGGTTTCCTGGATCAGCTCCACCTGCATGTCCATCTTGGTGAGTCTCAGTTCCTCAAACAGCTCGCTTCTGAGGGCCACGATCTCCTTGGCCAGCTGATCCCTCCCCTGCTTCAGTCTCTCCACCTCTTCCTCGACCACACGCTTCTCCAGCCTCAACTCCGCGTTCTCCAGGGTCAGTCGTTGAACCTCCTTCTCGGCGGTGACCTTGGCCTCCCCCAAGGTCACTACCTCACTCTTCAGCCGCGCAGCCTCCGCAAACCCTTGACTAGCCTTCAGGTCCGCGAGCTCTACCCTAAACATTACAACCTAAATTTGGGAGCATTCACGGAACTTTTTAGCCTCACTTTATTCTTAAATTTATAATCCCAGGTTAAATCGAATATTTTATATGGTGCTAATTAAACCAGGGCTAAATGGTTTTACATGGTCTAAATCGTTGCTAAAACGTAGCTATTTAACATTTACATATTGCTTAGCACTGATTTAATATACATTTTTAGTACCATGTTTAGCTCCTGGCTTAGCATCATAGTATACTTGATTTAACCTGGGATGAAAATCGAGGATAAAGTCTGAGGGGCTTAAGTGCTTTATTGTGAATGCTCGCATTATAATTTATATATAATAGCATAAGTTGTACGTTGATAAAGTTGCTATTTTTTAATATATATCTCTAAGTTAATAAAAATGAAATTTAACAGTAATAAAATTGATAGAATTATTTTAAAGATGTACGCAACTTCTATATAATGCAACTTATTTTATCAGCAACTATGGCTTGCAACTATATTTTAATGCCCAAATAAAAATAAAATTATAAATAATATAGTAAACTACTTAATGAGAATAATAAGATTCATAGTATGAAATGGAAATGGGAGCAAGGAGTAGCATTGCAGACCTGAGATTACAGTTGACAACCGTCAGTTCCGTCTCAACGGCGAACGTCTGCAACAAATTAATTGAACTTTAATAAATATTATATAATTTCTCTTCTGCTTTTAATGTTGATATTCTGATTAACAGAGGAAAACAATAGTGATCAAATGTGAATTATTTCATCCACACAAACAATGAGAATAGAAAATTCTATTTCATTTTTTTGTTGAAATATTGAGACATTAATATAATTATCTTGCATGAACTATAATTTTTATTTTATAAAAGAGGTTGCACAAGACAAACATAGATCACGTCATTCGAAAATCTATCAAACAAAATCATATATACAATTTTAAAAACAAATTACAATAACATCATAGTCAAAGTATATTGTTATTATAACTTGCAAAGAAAAACATCAAAATTTACACAAATATATATTTTCAGATATTTTATATTACTCTGAAAAGATTTTATGGAATAAAATTAAGATTTTCAAACCGTCTATATTATATTTTTAATACATGTTGGTAGAAAATAATAGATTTTAGAGGATATTTATCATGTAAGTACATATTATATACAGCATATTATATTATAATGAGGACTTATAGAGCATGCAGCTATATATATGAGAAGGATGGAAAGTTTCATATTAAAATGATACATTGTATTTTTTTATTATTAAATAAATAATTACAACAATGTAAAACAAAAAATTGCTTTCTCCAGTATTCATTTATACATGGAATATTATACCTGATCTTCAGCAGCAGCAGCCACTAATAAAACGAAGAGCAAGAGGACAGTTGGTCCTCTCAGCATTCCGGACACCTTCGTAAACCTGGACGGAGAACTGATCATGATAATCCTGGGACTAGCAATGACAGATATAGTGACTCACTGTCAGTCATTCGCATTCGTTAGCATGTTTTGCAGTAGATACAGAAGATCTTGACCTGCCAAAGTCCACGCAGCGTTGTGTTTATCAATGTATATAATGTAGTTAATATATTGTCAACATGCAAGCAGCTCTCACATTCATATTTATCAATTTTTTCAGGCAACGTTGAGACGTGAATGTTCATTATATAAATTATTCAATGGAATTAATATATATATATTACTAATATTTATATATTTATGAGATTTTTTTTTTACTGCATGGGGCATATATTATAGAATATAGACTATATTATATAATACTTACAATATATAGTCTATAAACCCTTGATATTTATTATAAAATTATGTATTTCGCTGTTTTAAGAAAATGCATTGCAATGTGAATTTAATGTAATAATTAAAAAATATTTGTATTGATAAGTTAATATACCACTTGCAAAACCTAGCAAAAAGTAAACAAACTCGTCTACCCAAAAGTGTATTGTTGTTGATTATGTGTGTCCATTTCGCTTATACATTGAAAATTATGGGAATTTTACGATTTTCACATACAGATTTCAATATATATGACATACGTACAATTGTAAAAATGAATATGTCACCGGAATCTGCAGTTTTTGGCCGTTTATGCCCCTGAAATGTGAATCGAAAGAAATTTTCTTTTATTTCAATATTTTAATTTTCGTAAGACACCAAATCATCCAATTGCATGGGAAGGATATAATATATATTTATTATGTAAACTATTAAGGCAAACTCCAGTTTGTTTTTATTATAACTGTTGCAATAATAAACAAACTGGAGCTTTTGCTTATTGTTAGTTACGTGTCTTATCCCATGCAATTGCATGGGTGATTTGGTGTCGTGCGAAAATTAAAATATTGAAATAAAAAAAAATCTTCTTAATTTCGATTCACATATATTTCAGGGGCATAAATGGCCAAAAACTGCAGATTCCGGTGATATATTCATTTTTACAATTGTACGTAAAAAATATGTCATGTATTGAAATCTGTATGTGAAAATCGTAAAATTCCCATAAAGTCCAATGTATATTAAGCAAAATGGACACACATAATCAACAACAACAATTCACTGTGGGTAGACGAGTTTGTTTACTTTTTGCTAAATAAGGTTTTGCAAGTGGCACTTTTTATCAACTGATGTTGCATAACACGGTATATTTATAGGTATTCTACAATGTATTATACTGAAGGAAAATATGCTATTTTTGATTGATGTTTATTTATATAAATAATAATACAATTATTATTAAAAAGGTTATATTTATAATATATATTTTTTTGAAAATAAAATCATTATTATTTATTCACTTTTGCACCATTTTTGTGAAAAAAGTGAACTTGTTAGTTATAAATTAATTAAGGTGTAATTAATAATATAATTATAAAAAAATAAATACATTATAGCTGTTATGATGCGCGCTTATAATTGTCACCCTACTCTTGGACCGCGGAGCAGCAAAATAATTTATAAATGTTTAATTTTAAGATCATAATATATATTGTGCCTCGATCCTGTAGGAACTAAATTTTTATATTATTGTTCTTATTTTTTTTTTAGATACTTCATGATTTTTTAAATTTTTTTATAAAAAAAATTCTCGCTGGACTCTGGACTGCGCTTGTATTAAATATAAAATTTATATTATATATATAATTATATATATATACATACTATGTATATATTTACATACATATATAATATATATATATTTATAGCGAGAGGTGTATATATACGGACATGATCGACGGCCGCGCGCCGGGCTATATCGACCGAGTGAATTAATTAATAGCTAGCTGAATGTATATTCATTCATATACATATAATAATATATATTATATGTATATATATATATATATATATATATATATATATATATATATATATATATATATATATATATATATTAATATATATTATTATATTATATAATAATATATATTATATAATAGGAATAAATTGAATTTTAAAAAAAATGGCTTTATATTATAACTCGATCTTTTCGCTATAATTATTAAGGATGAATCTCAGTAGGTTGAGATCTCGCAATCGTACCGCCTGAATGCAACAAAACTTGCAGGGGACTTAGAACTCACCATCAATAGGTGATATACAAATTTTGAAGCGAATCTGTCAATTATCATTTTTGTGAAAACTGAGGTAGAAGTTTAACATTGGCCTTATGGACGAAAACCGGAAATGAAGTTTTTGTAAAAAAACTGCAAGACTGAATTTGCTCAAACCATAAGCGATTAAGTTTTAGAACAATCTCAAATTTTTAAAATTTATTTTATTCGATTCGTTTGCAGGGAAATATTCTTTGACTCTATGTATAGCATCAGTATACATATAACTGAGATTCATCGTTAAGAATTAAAATATTGGTTATATAATTATATTGTATTTTGTACGTCGACTGCATGAAAATTAATAATTATACATTGGGGTCAGTCGGTCGATCAGTGGGAGTTTATAATAAATATATATTATTATAAATTATTTATAATAAAATTAATCGTGCAATTTTTGCGATCGGAATTTTTTATGCTTATATATGTGCACCTCCTTATAATTAATTGGTGCATATTTGAGATATTGATTGAAATGAAATAATCTTTATTTAGCTTTCGCTATTCAGTACAAATATAGTTTATATATTGTTTTAATTAAACAATATAAAACAGGTGGTTCATAAAATTTATGATAGTTCATAGAATTTTATGCCTACAGTACAATATTTATTAGGATACAAAAAACCATCTTAATAATTATACATTTTATAGTTACCAATTATAGCTATATAAAAAAATATATATTATTGACTTATGACATATAATTATAATCTTAAACATTTATCTGGTATACACAAATTTTTCTTTAACAAATTCTATACATAATCTTTTAAACATTTTTTTTGTAGAACATGTTTTTATATTAATAGGCAATTCATTAAACAATTTTTTACCACAGTTATAAATTGATCCTTCCGATCTATGTTTGTTAACACATTTTCTAAAATAATTATTGCAGCCTCTTGCAGGGTCGGACTGGGGTGAAAAGGCCTACTGAGCAATGAAAGGCGGGGGCCTCGACACCATCGGGGGGTTTGGGGGGCGGAGCCCCCCAAGCAGCCCGCCGCAGGCGCGATTTTTTTCAAAAAAGGGGCGTGGCTTGCTTATATTTTTTAATACAAAAATATCTAAACATCGCGAGATTTTATATTTTTTTTTTATGAAATTTTGGATTCTAAGGAAAAATTAATTTAAACCTTTTTTGGTGAATGATAACGCGAGTCATATTTTCTGTATATTTTTTTCTTTCATCTATTTTTTTTTTTTAATCGAGGAGTTTTGCAAGTATAAAGTCCCAATGTAACAACTAAAACCTTAATTGGAACATTTTTCTGTGTGCATGACTTTGGGTCAAAAAATGCACAAATAGGAAAATAATCTTACCAAATTATTGTGGAACATATCTACCAAAATAATTGTAGTAATTAATGTACCCGAATATGTTAAAATAAAAAGTGTTAATTATTTTGGTTCACCTTTAAGGTAGAGATAACGCCGAGCAGCTGATCGACGTAATGCCCTTTGATTAACATGTAAACCTTAGCAAATTGACAAAAATTCTGAAAATTTTTCGAGAGGCAGATATTAGTGCCTAAAAGCCATAGAAAAAATTTAAAACCGATTTAACGAGCCGATTTTTTTTAATTAATTTTTTTAATTTTTAGCATAGGGCTTTCCCCATGGAGAGCCAAACTAAAAAATTAATTTAAAAAAATCGGCTCGTTAAATGTTTTTGAAACTTTTGCTATGGCTTTTAGGCACTAATATCTGCCTCTCAAAAAAATTTCAGAATTTTTGTCAATTTGCTAAGGTTTACATGTTAATCAAAGGGGACTACGTCGAACAGCTATTCGACGTTATCTCTACCTTAAATTTGATTTTCAATAAGGATTATAACTACTCTCGGATTCACAAATTGAGTCACCTGAACTTTGGAGAGTTGTAGCTCTGCAGGTTTCAATAAGCCCGGCCAGAATATTGTAAAAAACATAATGACACAGTAAATTTATTTCTTAATTTTTATTAGTAATTTCATATTTTTGAAGCAAAAATTTAATTTATGTGAATTTTTTTGACAGAAAAACCTTGGGTTCTTTCAATGGATTTTCATGACTTTTCCGATTTGCGCACATGGCACTTAAAAATTCATATAAACTTAACAAAACATGTTATGAGGTTATGACCCTGAAATAATTAAACAAATGAAAATATTTAAATTGCGATAAAAATAGTGTAATTTTGTCCTAATTTGAAAAATTAATTTTAATTAAATAGAAAGTGAGAAGTGTATCTCCTCCATAGAGAAACTTTTTTTCTGAAAACAAACAAACAATCATTGCATCCAACGTAAAATAATATTTGCCAACAAAAATATTTGTTGGGAATATATTTTTTATACGAAACTTTATCAATTTTAAAATAATTTTGTATAACTTTAGCCGGCGTTGAACAGTTAAACGATAAAAAATTAATTAAAAATCAATAAAGCTTTAAATAAAAAATATATTCCCACAAAATGTTACTTAAATTTGGATGGATTGTTTATTTTCCCGAAAAATGTTTTTTCAGGGAGCAGATACATTTCTTACTTCTTATTTAATTAAAAATAGATTAAATTAGGGCAATCAAACCTTTTTTTTATCGCAATGCATGTATTTTCACCCGTTCAATTTTTTTTTTTTTTTTTTTTTTTTTTATTTCAGTGTCATGTATTATGTGTAGTTGCTTAACCGTGCTCGAAAAATTACCGAATTCATTACAAAATATATTGCGGTACGTTAAATATTTTAATTTTCAGGCCAAAATTATGTTCTTTTTTTTTCCCCCCATTTCCTAAAAAAAGTAGTTGTACTGCATTCTGGCCGGCTATGCAGTTTCTCATTTAAGCATTATTTTGAGCTTTAAATCATGCATGAATAGAAAAAAAAATACTATATAATAACAAACAAAAATATGTAATGAAAAATACAAGTACTAAGAAGGCCCTTTATACATCGCGATCGGAAAAGATGTAAGAAAAATGAAAAGGAAAATAATTTTGAAAAATTAATGTAGAGTAATTAAATCAAGATATAAAGCCCTGAAGGCCCCTTGGTCCTGCAAGGCAAGGCCCTTTGGTCTAGCTAAATTTTGTTTACAAAATCTTCCACTGGCTTTGCTTTTTCGTAATTCGTAGTCTTCTTCATATATAAGACAAAAAGATGTACATGTGCTATACATCTTTTTGTCTTATATATGAAGAAGACTACGAATTACGAAAAAGCAAAGCCAGCGGAAGATTTTGTAAACAAAATTTAGCTAGACCAAAGGGCCTTGCCTTGCAGGACCAAGGGGCCTTCAGGGCTTTATATCTTGATTTAATTACTCTACATTAATTTTTCAAAATCATTTTCCTTTTCATTTTTCTTACATCTTTTCCGATCGCGATGTATAAAGGGCCTTCTTAGTCATATGAGGGATAATTACACAATACTTTTTTTTTAAGAAATATATGGACCCTCGGCACGGCAGTTGAAGGGCCCCTAAAATAATAAAGGTAGGTCATCATTATGAGGGCCTACCTTTTATATTTTTTGGGGGCCTCCAACTGCATGTGCCAAGGACCCTTATATTTTCTCATGAAAGTTATTATGTATTAATTGTTTTGTCTTTTTGTTTTAAAAATTTCTGGCACTTCAAAATTGAAAAATTCATAGTAAATAAATTGAAACGTAAAAGAAGTACATAATTTCTTATTATGAATATATAATACCTATTAAATATAATAGTCAGTTCTTTGTACTGTTAAGCCTCTTGTTTTACTCTACATCTTCAGAACACTGTGTCTACATTAAATCTTACATCGCTTCCTAGGAGGGCCTCCTTCACCCTGGGGGGCCTACTTTTAACATTTTGGGGGCCTCCAACCGGGGGGGCCTACTGAGCGATCGCTCACCAACTCTTATGGCCAGTCCGAGCCTGGCCTCTTGTATTATAAATATGCATTTCACTATTCTTAATAAGCTCTTTTTTAAAATGAATTGGAAATTTATCATTAATATATAATATCATAAAAAAATAGCAGCACCTTTATTGATGTGATTACAGATATTAGGATGAAATCAATGATTACAGAACTTTATTACTATCAACACGTTTGAATAAAAAAACAAAATATTTATTTTATGATCCTCTCTCTTTTTCTCTCTATTATAGCTTTTTATAATCTTATTTTGGATTTGCTCGATTACTTTCTGCTTAGTTGATTTCGCGACCGCTTGATCACAGTGGCGTACTGTGCAGAGCATTATTTTCCAGGACACGTATATTTGTAGGGTAATATTTATACAACTACTCTCATTGATTTTGCTATGTCTGTGTCTATGACTTTCATTGTTTTTAGCTCTTTAACAAAATTGATAAAGAAAAAGAATAATATATTATGTGTTAAATAATATAAACATTTTAATTTTTCAAATAGTATTTAATTAAATGTGTTATAAGAAATAATTCATGTAATATTTTTTAGGTAATACCACCCACTTTTATACCTATCTTACAAGTTGGCGTGATCGTGATCAGCTGAAGCAAAGAAAACAAGTTTGTGCCTGCCTGAGTTTGATGGAGATTCGCAGCCAAATTAATGTAAAGAGTTAGTTATTTGCAATTTTGATCAGTCGCTATACCCGCTACATGATGTTGTTGGACATCACAGCTCACTACATGGTATGCATAATATATGGTAAGCGAAGTGTATTTTATGCATTCATCTCAAAATAACCCTTTTACAGTTATAGCACTTTGATGTTTTGGCTATGCAGCTGCAAGCTCGATCTTAGAGGCCACCCTTTGACTAATGGTGAGAGCTTATGCATAAAATATATGCCATACATGAGATATGATATCATATGAATATCATATTAAAGACATTAAGGTCCTTTCACATACATACTCTAAAATTGTTATGATGGAAGCTGAGTAGAAACTACTAGAAACACTACAGTACATCAGTATAAGAAACACAGCAAGTTTTCACATACATTACATATTGTACAGTATGTACTTTCATAGCATTTTTTTTGTTGCCATCACTGAACTATAACATATTCAAGGCTAACACTAGCTTCTCTAATTCTCTACACGGCTCGAGTAGAATAAAAAAATTCTCTTTCCCCCACCACAGCTCTCTCGCTCTAACATGAAACATGTAACGTTGAAAATTTCATGTTAAACGTTAGAAAAAATCAGCTGGCAGCAGGTAGGCCTTTTATTTGCCTCAAACCCTAGCTTGCAGTCTAGCCCCCTGTTGCCAAAGGAAAAAACAAGCTCATGTTGATTATGTATGCACACGCGCGATGTGGCATATAGTCCAGCAAGCGAGAGTTGGACTTGGAAATGACGTAATTTCAGTAGTTTTTGCTTCCGGTTGCCATGGTATAACCCGCAATCGGAAGTTCCCGTACGTCATTTTTCCGGCAATTTTCATGGTCCAACTCTCGCTTGCTGGACTATACCAATCAACAATTTGTTACAGTGTCTTGCAGCTTCATTCTGTAGCAATTTTTGATGTAAGCATTATACAGGTTTGTGAAAACATCATCATATGTACACATACAGTACAGTGTGATCAGAGACCCTACAGAGATCTCCGTGACATATGGCCAAGAATTTGAACAACTTGGGCTGAGTTTCACTGCTACTGACAGTGGTGGTGCCACTGAATCGCAGTGGCACGGCCCAGCTCTCGCTGGCTGCGGGCACAATTTCAGCCAACAAGAATCGTGCCGTGCCCAAGCTGCGTGATTAGCAGTGCCGCTACTCTCAGTAACAGTGAAACACTGATCAAATCCCTGGCCATATGTCATCAGTGGCGTGCGGTGGGTTTAGCAGGCAGTAATGCGGTGGCAAAATTATGGGACTGGACACATCCATCCGGGGGGCTCCAGGACTGGACTGGAGCCCCCCGGATAGCCCGGCGCAGGCGAAAAAAATTTTAAAAAGGGGGCGTGGCAGGTGACTTTTTAAGCATAAAAATAACACAAAAATATATTATATTTCGACGTTTTATACAATTCTAAAATCAATCACAAATAATTTTTTAAATCAATTTGTAAGACGAGTTAAATTTTTTGTCGGTAATGTCTTTTTTTATATCGATCGTATGACAGTTATATTCATGATCGATCAGCACATAATTAATATATAATATAATTATTTTCACTAAAAACAATACGTATAATTTTTGTATTGTGATTCCGACTATGTACAGCTGCAATACGTGAAAAAAAAATACACGTTACGCATTTTATTCTCTGCAGTCAATTAAATTCTAATTGTGATCCGCGACGCGGATTGATCAGGATAGCAGTCGATAAATCAATATTTTATTTTCTAAGATACGTAATTTCTTACAAATAATTTGTTGTTTTGAAAGGTAAAGTTAATTTAAGAACATGAGTTTAATCGTTTAAAATAATTATAGTGTGGATTTCATAATTGTGAAACTATATATTTGTTTTGCTTTAAAAATAAGAGATAAAGTTTTCGAATCTTATATTTTTTTCCCCGGCAGCATATAATTTACGATAATCCACGAGGCAAAAACATCGGCTCCTCGATCGTCGTCACTCGGGTTGCTCCCCTCCCTCAACTCCCTCCCAGGACTGAAGCTCGCCCCCACCTCCTAAATCGGTAGAAAGCTCAGCTTTTTCTTTGATGATAAAACTATACGAAAAAACGGGCGTGGGAGGGGAAATGTAGATTCATGCATGGGGAAAACAAAGCTGAGTGAGTCTACCGCTTTCATGCAAGAGGGCGTCTTTGCATTGCACCGCGAATTCATTTACGTTTTTGCGGTAAACGCTTCAATAAATTCAAACGAAGATTTTCACATAGACAAAGATAAATTATTTTTTTATTGAAATTTGACGTGATGAAATTGAAAAAGAAAATATTTATATTCTTTAAAGAAAGCTCAAATTTTCCCTAGATGCGCCGCATCCAACGCATTAATGGACCGCACGCCACTGTATGTCATGGATCTCTGCAGTGTGATATGACATACAGTATTACAGATCTTAGTTTAGGTGCAGATTCGACTGCGCGAGGCGATCGTCTTTTGCTTTATCCCATTCAGACATACGGCTAGACAATCTCGAAGCTAGACGCCATAGAGTCAACCTGTAATCTAAGATCTGTTAGACTGTACATCATGCATATGTTCTGTAAGTTGATTGCTGTGCATATCATAATGTACTCTGTACCGTTCATAGGTTTATACAATACAGTATAGTATATATAGACTAGTCTTTCAAAACTATGAAGCATTTTGTGGTACCATGCATCCTTATAATACCGATATTACCAATATTCTCAATACATGTGCTAGTGTGTTTCAGGCCACTTTGCACTGTTCGGTGACTTTATTGTTATGCCACTGTTGTCAAATTTCATTGTCTTTCACCATGGAACTCCACTTGGTTGCTATTTCAACATGCAACTTTGTTCACAAATATTACTTGTCATGCTGTCTTTCTTGTTGACTTTGTGATAAAAGTGGCATAACAATATAGGTCACCAAGCAGTGGGAGGCAGCAGCACGGAAGACAGTAAAGGCAATTTAGTGAACTATTTTATTGAGAGCAGGGGCAGATCCAAGGGGGGGAGGGGTGCAAGAATGTTAGCATGTTACATAAAGTCGAGAGGTCAATTCTTACACATGATTTTGGAAGCAGGTAGCACAATACTGTATTCCAGTATCATCTTAATGTATATAAATTGATGTCCACTGAGTTATACCAGCCTGTCACCCCGAACCATGCAGGTAGCAGAATAGGGAACTTGGATCTAACTTATTGTGCACCTCTAGCATTTATGCTGATAAGTTTTTTTACAATTTGCAAGAAAGGGTGGTGGGGTGTTATAAATATAGGCTCATGTGCTACATGTACTCTAGATAATCTGGATCAAAATAAATGTCAACTAAAGTAAATTTTTCTTTCCCCACCTTTCCCAATGGCCCTTAATCCTGCCTAGCTTTGTTCTTTGTTTTATTACAGTACATTAGAAGATAATTATACACCTGATTGAAGAATTAATTTATCTTTAAAGTGAGGTTTACCCCATTTTATCACTATGGGTCACACTGCAGGCTAACTAAACGAGGTTTCTGCAATCATCTGTTAATGTAAATTTTTTGCAGTCATGTCTTCTGACTGACTGAAACTTTGAAATAAACAATGCAATGTCCACAATGATTTAAATGTAGGGAGAAACTTCTGTTGTAAATTTATATTGCATAAAATTATCTGCTGAATTATTTATACTATTTTATCATTAATCAGAAGGTGTGCACTTCATTATACTGTATTGAAGGTTATTGGGCCTCAGAAATTACAAATTAGGCAGTCCCCAAGAATTGTTTAGTTCATAATAATTTTCATTATCATAAATTATCATGTAATCATTCAGCTGACTTTGACTTTTTATTCCAGCCGTGCCGAGCAGTTGTCTTGACTCGTCATTTGGTGTGGTTGATACTACAAACTGAACTGCAGCATCCCATATATGGTATGTGTATTTGAAATGCAACATGTCATGTAGTAAAAGTTTTAATACTGTATTAATGTATTCTAATGCTTCTAATAGTACATACTAAATTGTGTACTGTATTAAGTCATGGTGTAGTTACCCTGCCTATCATATTAAACTTAGTTTGTGTCAGACATGGACTGGCCTACTGATCCACCGAGCGTGGGTCGGTGGGCCGCGGCAAAAGTGGGCCGCCAGGGCAATTGTGAGCCGCCGGTCAGAAATAAAAAAAAAAGGGCGTAATAGAAAGAGACGGAGAAAAAGAAAAAGGAAATAAGACCAAAACGATAACAAATAAGCAATGAAATTAAAGAGCACTCTCTTACAGAAATTGATCAAGGAATGGAGTACCGACCTCAATTTTTTTTATTGCAGAAATGGATAGAGGATGCAAAGTTATGCTACTCTGATTTTTTTCAGATTTTTTAGAGCCCGGCAACTATTTTTTAAAAATTATTGAAAGTGCAGAAAAAGTGCCGCCTCTTGCCGCCTCTCTTAATAAAAGATAGGACTCAAAAGGAACGTGGATTCGAACCCGACCTCGCCAAAACTTTCTAGCAATACTTCCCGGTCCCTAAAAAATCTGAAAAAAAATCAGAGTAACATAACTTTTCATCCTCTATCCATTTCTGCTACGTATAAAAAATTTTGAATTCGATACTCCATTGCAGATCAATGAAAGTGCATGCAGCACCTTTATTTGTGGGATAAAGAAGATAATAGGTGTAGATAGTTTACGCAATCTTTTAAATCATGTATCTAAATTAATATTCCGTCCCTATCAGATTATGATAATCAGAGCCTTCTTAGTTTATAGGGCTCTGGTCATATATATTTAATATGAAAACAACATTCAAAATCAAGGACCAATATGAAAAAATTGAAAGAAAAGAGAATGAGCCATTGATTTATTTTTAGATTTGTGATTCATATTTTATATACAGTACTACATTTTTTCCCTTTTTTTTTAATGCTGATCTAAATTTGGATCTAAATGCATTTGATTTACTGCAAAGAGAGAGGGACTTTTTACAAGAACATATCCGATCGCCAGCTGCGGGCACACGATCAAGCCGACTAAAACTAAAGCAAATCTCTGCATGCATCACAAAATTATGATTTTTTATAATGCTACATTTATCTTTTTCTTCATTAGGTTTATTTTTTAACTTACTACTGGCGTATTTAATTTGGTGCATTTCTAATCATTATCAATTAATATTAACATCCAATTGAAGGGTGAAATTCATAACAGTAAGAAAATTGTGGGTCTTGAAACATGTATGATATACAGTAAAAACTTGTTATTACGTAAAGTCAAGGGACCCAGGAAATTGGGTTTACCTTATATCAAGTATACCTTATATCAAGTTTTTCCTATACCTGCAATACTAATTAATTTTTACGGGACCTTTACTCTGTTACTCAATATCGAGTTTTTACCTTATAACAAGTTACGTAATAACAAGTTTTTATTGTATTATATAAAGTTTCAAAGTGGATTTGGAGTAATTAAAATTATTTAATTACTGTTATAATCAGATACCGTCTCAGTAAAATAAAAAAATCTCTGTTAAAGAGGAGTCAGCGAGTTGAGTGCGCAGTGCATGACGGGAATGACGTCACGCACTATATATGTGCATACGAAAAAGTTACGTCGGCTCCTCAAAAGCTGTGCAGTAGAAATTTATGCAAGTTGCGCAATACGAGCATCTGCTGAAGTTATATAGTGTTGTTGATCCCGTTGATCCAGTCAGCTGTTAACCCGTAGACCGCAACATTTGAAATGAAAATTTGCCTCGAATTTTGGTATTGTATCAGAATTTTCTCAAAATTTTTATGAAGGGCTAATAAAGATTATGACACTTTCTGATTCACCATAATATGTTCTATCTTAGAATATTTTTTAAACACATTTTACGGGAGATTGCGAAAGAAATTAAAGTTCGAATAAAAAAGAAGCCTCGTTTTTCGAGCGTTAGCATGGAGTAGATGGACGAAGTCATCGACTTTTAGACCCAAATGCTCCGAATTTTTACGAAGGACGGTCTCAACTGATTTCAGATGCTTATTTATGGTGCTCCAAAGTAACTTTTTACATGCAAGAGAAGGAGCTTTACCATCGGTCAATTTTTCGCTCACTCTACTTTAAATGTTTAAAGTTATTTGGACAAATTTTGTTAGATTACCTTGGAAAGAGTACGCAAAATAAAAGCAATTAGTAAATTTAAATACTGTACATTTAAAATTTATGTTAAAAAAATGCAGTATATTCAATAGTACTGTAGTGAAGTGAAGTGCTTTAAAAAAAATGAATTCAAAGATTCATCGAGTTCTTTACTTTCTTTGCTTTTTATTTATTTATTTATTTTTTCTATTTCATATGCATATAGGAAATTTATACATAATAAGTATATAATTTATATTATAAAGTATATAATAAGATTTAATTAATTATGAACATCATAATTTAATACTTGGTATTATGATGTACAGTATGTAGATTATATTAATTGCAGCTAATATTAAAATTTAATTACAACTTTTTAGTGTAATTTGTGAAAAATTTAGTGTAAATTAGGGAAAATTCTAGTGAAAACCTAAAAAAAATCACACCTGCAGCGGGCTTATAATTTGTAATAATAAAATATTGTGTAGTATACTAGTCTTTCTTTGTTAAAATTCAGGATATGTATTTAAACAGTGACCAATGGAGTTTTGGTTCATTAAATTACTAATCTTCTTCTTTTCTTATGCCCACGCATTGGCGTTTAAGCCATTTTACTTCTAGTAAGCCAATAGAGAAGGGCTTCCTTCTCTTCTTTCTTCATGTTGCCAGGCAACGAGTCAAGTTCCGCAGTTAATGCTGAGCATCTAAATAGATGCCCTCTGTCTTGAGGTTCTTTTTTACACAATTTACAAATGTCACTATCTTGGATTTTGAATTTCTTCTGATAGCATCCAAGATAGTCATGGCCAGTATCTAGTCTGAATTTAGCAGTGTCTGTGAGTCTATTATAAGTGTGAGTTTTGGCTTATTTAAATATGAGATCTCCCCATGCTTTAATACTTGCTTGTTCTTTCCAATCTGAGTCAACTTTTTGTTTCACTGCACTATTAATATGAGCTTGAATTGAATGAATGGAGATGCTTGTTGTTGGCTGTGTCATCTTGCTGCCCATCTTGGCCAAGTAGTCTGCTTGCTCATTGCCATGAATATTACAATGAGCTGGTATCCACTGTAAGACTATTTCTATGTTATTGTCTTGGTGTTCTTGTATAAGTTTTTTACATTCATTTACTCTATGGTCTTGAGAATTTGAGGAGGCTATTGCTTGTATTGCTGCTGTTGAATCTGAGAGTATGACTATTTTACCGTATTTGTTTTGATTATTGGTTTTCAGTAGGGCTATTTTTATTGCTTGGACTTTTCCGTCAAAGTTGCTGCCATACTTGCTTGTTGGGGCAGACTCTTGAAATAACTTGCAATACACACCGGCCCCTGCGTTGCCTACTCCGGGGGTTGCAGACCCATCTGTGTAAATATGAAGCCAGCTTGGAAGAGGATACTTCCGGTGTATTTCTTTATTTGCAAGTTGTCTGAGTTCTTCTTCTAGGAGAGTTTTTTTACTATTTATGCCTTCTATTGTAATGCAATGATGGACGTTCACTGTCGTCACACAAAAGATAATTTTCCGCTATCATTCCTCTTTTTCTTTGTAAAATTTCCGGATTGAGGTATTCTTTTTTCAGTTTGTTAGTTTTTTCTGTAAAGGTTTCCTGTGTTTTCATTGAGCTTAATTGATATTGGTTCCAGTCCTGATCTTCTAATCTTATTAATTTCTCATGTAATTTCATAGCTGCTTTATCTCTTCTGGCTTGTAGTGGTTCTATGTTAGCATTAATCTCCATAGATGTAATAGGAGTTGATCTCACTGCCCCATTAATTATTCTGAGGGCCTGGTTTTGCACTTTATCTACTACTGCTGTTGTTGATTTTGTTGCAGTGATAAAAGGTTCAGTACCGTATTCTAGCACAGGTCTAACATACGTCTTATATGTTGTGGCTAATGTTTCACGGTCCGCTCCCCATTTGACGCTAGCTACCCTTTTCATTAGTGATAATCTCTTTTTCCCTTTGTCTGCATTCCTTTCCATGTGGGTCCCTCCGCCTAACCTTTTTTCTAGAGTCACCCCCAAGTATATTGGATTCTGCACTTGTTTCAGTGGAATATTTTTGTAACTCAGGTTTATTTCAGGCTGTGCACTCCTTTTTAGGCTGTAGTAATCAAAGGTAGTTTTTTCTGTATTTATGGTGAGACCATTTTCATCCGTCCATTCGGCTAGCTTTTTTAGTGCTTTATTCATTATGGTGTTAAGTTCTTTTATGTCTTTTCCAGTTGTCCAAATAAGTACATCGTCAGCAAACATACGTACTGTATTCCAGCTATTTTCTTTAATTCTTGTGGCAGGTCGTTAATAAGTATATTGAACAGCAAGGGACTAGTCACCGCCCCCTGCGGAACACCTGTGCTGGTTTGTCTAAACTTGGACTTACTGTCGTTCAATTTTACGCGTATAAATCTTTGACTCAGGAAGTTCTTTATCCATCTATGTATATTTACAAATATCTCTTAGTTTTTGCAAAATTTCATCTCTATTAATTTTTTGAAATAAATTATGCTACTGTATTTTTTATATTCATGTTGCAATATAATTCACAGTGCTCATTCTATGTTATAGGTGGTGGATCATGTGACCTCAGGCTATTTGAAGATGACGAGAAAGTGCCACGCATCTTGAACTTCAAGGAGAGTGTTATGTGAAGGTGTATGAATAATTGCGTTGTGAAAGAGTTTATTTATATTTATTTATCAGACATTAAATATTTTAATTAGTAATAAAAATGAATCCCCTTGATTATTGTGGACTTTGTGATTCTGAATTTGAGGACTATAATGTTTACATTGAAGATAATAGGTCTTTCAATGATCTTGTTACTGAGAGTAAACAAGATTATTTACAGATAAACAAAAGTGTAAGTAACGAAGTACTTGATAGGAAAGGTGTTATTCTTTGGCTTGTAGCAAAAGTAACAAAAATAAATGTAAGTCAATCTGATATTGATAACATTTTAACTTATTCTGATGACTCTGAGATTGTTAAAGTCTTAGAACGACACGGAGCTGCTATTAGATATGTTGCTAACAAAGGTTTTGAATCTGCGTTGCATATCGCAGCCAAGTTTGGGGCTGTAGATGTTGTTGCTTGGTTGCTTAGCAACGGAGCTTCCATCAACGCGCGGGACAATGAGTTCAAGTCTCCTCTTCATGTTGCTACGAAACATGGACACCTCAACGTAGTAGTGCAGTTGGCAGCCGGCGGCGCCGACATAAAACTTGACGACTACCAACACGGCTCGGTCCTGAATATCGCCGCAGCTTACGGACACATTAACATTATCAATTGGTTATTACAAAATAAATTTCATATAAATTTTAAAACTAGAAATGGAAAAATAGCTTTACATACTGCATTATACAACAATCAATTTGAAACTGTTGAGTGGTTAGTTAACAATGGTGCTGATGTAAATATAACAAATTGTGATGATGTAGCTGCAGTACATATTGCAACAATTTCTGGCAAAGTCGAAGTATTAAAATGGTTGCATGATCGTGGTGCCAGATTATTTGTAAGGAATGACACAAAAGAAACTCCATTTCACATTGCAGCACAGTTAGGTCATTTTGAAATACTTGAATGGCTTATAACAAAAGGAGCTTCTGTAAATCAAATTACAAAATATGGTAATACTGGTTTACATCTTGCAGTAATAAATAATCATCTGAATATAATAAAATATTTAATTCACAATGATGATGCAGATTTACTTACTAAAAATAAATCAAGAAGATCTATCTTACATGCTGCTGCAGAGAATGGTAGTTTAGGAATATTTAAATTACTGAAGAAACACGGTTGTCCGTGTGATGATAGTATCATCGATGATGCAGGCAACTCTCTGCTTCACACAAGTGCAAACCATGTTGATATTCTTGATTACTTGTTAAGATTAGACTTGAATGTTGACTTGAAAAATGAACGAGGAGAGACTGTCTTGATGACTGCAGCCAAATTTAATAACTATCGATCGGTTGAGTTGCTTCTTTACTATCAGGCTAATATGGCTGAATTACATGAAGGTGCTGCAAAGTGGCTCAAGATTGCAGCCAAGGAAAATAATTGGAACATACTGCATGCACTTCTGGATGATGATATCAATGTTGATGTATTGTACGATGGAAAAGCCTTGCTGCATTTGTTGTATTATTCTCTTGAAGGTGTCAAGATTTTAGTTGAGTATGGTGCAGATGTGAATGTACTGGACAGAAATGACGAAACTACCTTGTACAAAGCAACAAAAGCAAATGCAGTAGACGTAATTGACTATCTTCTAGAACGTAATGCAGACCTCAACCGTCCAAATGCGAAATCAAATTATCCCTTACATTGTGCTGCAAGTGAAGAAAATTGGGAACTTGTTCGTAAGTTTGTAGAACATGGAGCAAATGTTAATGCTACAGATTCTGGTTGTAATTTAGTTTTACATTATGCTGTTACTAATCATGAAATATTAAAATATCTTGTAGAACAAGTTTCTGATGCAAATGTTTCTATTGACTTTGAGAACTTTGATGGACATACAGCTTTGTTCAAAGCAGCAAGAATCGGTAAATTAGATTCTGTGAAGTACTTGGTAGAAAATGGAGCTGATGTTAATAAAATTGATGAAGACAATTTATCAATCATACAACGAGCTGCTGGGTACCAACATTGGGATGTTGTCAAATATTTGATTTTTAAAGGGGCGAATGTAAACTTCTGCAACATCAACTGTCGCTCTGTCCTGCATCTTGCTCTCTCGACTTACAACAATGTTGATATTGTTGCATGGCTTTTGAATCAAAACGCCAATCCTAACGTTTTGGATAGGGATGGCTTGACTGTTCTGCATCATTGTGCGAGAGCAGCTTTCAGTAAGGACCTCGAGGTTGCCAAGTTGCTACTGGAGAGTGGTGCTGATGTCAATGCAAAAGACGGAGATGGCAACACTGTCTTACACTTATCTGTTAAAAATGCAAAATTTATAAAGCTATTCATTCAAAAAGGTTGTGAAGTTAATGTTTATAACAATTCAGGTTTCACTGTCCTTCATTTAGCTGCTCGGCTCAACATGTTGGATTCTGTGAAAGCCTTGGTCAAGGCTGGAGCCGACATTGATGCGCTTGATAGTGACAATACGAGTGTGATGTATCTGGCAGCAGAGAAAAAAAACTGGAGCATTGTGCGTTACCTCGTGTGTCAAGGAGGTAACGTCAACTTGAGAGATGAAACTGGGACGTCCGTGCTTCACGTGGCAGTTAGATGCATGAACAATGGAGAGATCGTAGGACTTGTGAGACTCTTAGTTGCAAAGGGAGCAAATTTAAATGCACAAGACTTCAATGGAAATACAATATTACATGTAATAAAAAATTACGGTGAAATTGCAATATTTTTAATTGAGAAAGGAGCCAATGTAAATCTAAAAAATGATGAAGGTAATACTGTGTTGCACAAAATAATTATGAATCATGAAATTGCATCAAAAAATTTTACTACGACAGTGAACTTGGCACCTTGGCTTCTCAATCGTGAGATTAATGTTGCTAACCAAAGTGAATCTATTCTTGCAGATTCAATGACATATCATAGATATTTAAAAGCATTATTATTCATTATTGAAAATTGTGAAAATATCAATGAAAGTGATAATGATGGCAAAAATGCACTTCATTACGCTGCTGGCTCTGGAAATTTAGTTGCATTGCAATATTTACTTGAACATAATGCAAATATTCATAGTTATACAAAACATGGAAATAATTTTTTACATATTGCTGTATTAAAAGAAAAATGTGATGCTATAAAATTCATCTTACATCTTCCAAATATTGATATTCTTAATAAAACATGTGAAAATCGTGATACAGCATTGCATTTAGCCGCCAGAGTTTCAAATGTTGAGGTGGCCAAATTGCTTGTAGATCACGGAATCCAACTGGACGTCAAGAACAACAAGAAGTACACTGCATTGCATATAGCGGCCAAGCAGGGCTCAGATGTCATGGTGAAGTTCCTGATTTCATGTGGGGCTGACGTGAATACAACATGCAAGTCCAAGTACACTGGTCTCCACCTAGCTGCCAAGTACAGCCACATGTCTGTCATGGAGACTCTAGTAGAAAATAGTATCATGACCAAAACTGATTTAGAAACAAAAGAAAACATTTCAGTGTCTGATGAAGAAAAAATGGAAGTGTCAAATAATAGAACTAATACAAATGCTAAAACCAAACTTGGGGAAACAGTATTACATGTTGCTGTTACGTTTGGCAAATTCAGAGGAGAAACTCCTCAAATCGTGAAATATCTTGTACAAAATGGAGTGGTAGCAATTGACGAGCTGGATCTTCAAGGTAATTCGGCTCTGCATGCTGCATGTAAAACGGACATGCCACTTGACTTGATAGCTTTGCTAGTTGACAATGGGGCGGAGGTGACGCTGAAAAACAAAAATGGAAATACCCCCTTACACTTTGCCGCAAGAATAGGTTACGCTGATATCATTGAATTTCTATTAGAAAAAGGTGCTGATATTAATGCTAGAAATAATAAAGGTAATACACCTGTTCAAATTTCTACTTCTAATGGAAAATATGTTGCTTTTCAAAGTCTTGTCAAATATGGTGCAAATTTAGATTTAAAAAATCAAAAAGGACTAACAATTTATCATATGGCTGCTACCTCACCATCTGGTTATGGTATGTTTCAATTTTTAAAAACAGAAAAACCAGATATTAATTTTCAAATTCAATTGAATGAAAAATCTAAGAAAAAACAACCTCCTCTTACATACGCTCTCAAATGTCGAAATGGTAGTAGAAAGTGTATAAATTTTCTTAGAAAATTGACAAATGTGCATGATCAGGATGTGTTAGGAAATACAATATTACATTATGCCTGTCGTTATAGTGATTCTTTCTTAGTTGAGTATTTGTTATGTAAAGGAGCTGATGTCCATGTTAAAAATAAGGAAGGAGAGACTCCTTATGATGTCTCTGTGAAATATGCCAAGAAAGACATAATAAACCTCCTCGTTTCTAACGGATGTCATGTCAGCATTGCCCAGTCTACCTCTTAAATATTCATTGTACAGTCAACAAATGAAATGAATGTCTTTTTATTATTATATTTTGTTAATGTTCTTATGTTTATGTTAATGCAAGTGCAAATTTATGAAATTAATACAAATTTTTTCAATTAATATATGAAATTAATTTTATTTTAAACATGACATATAAAATTAAGCAAATATTAAAATGTATGTACATATGTAAATTTTTTCATGGAGAATAAAATTTTTAAGAAATAATTTCAGGAAAAGAATTTAAAAAGTTCTTTTATTTTTATAATATTTAAGCCAATGATGCAAATTTCCTTCAGTATTTATGTGTTCACTAATTATGTAAATTATGTAATGAAAAGAAAATTTACATTTTATAAGCACTATAATGTAACATACCATTGTACAAATTTAATAATATTGCAATTTAATTGCAGAAAAAAAAACTTAAATGTTAGTTGTACTGATTTAATTATACACACAAAAATTGGTGTTCTTTAGAGAAAAAACTAGTTCTCATACTGAACCTAAGATGATAATACCAATGATATATATTTAATGGAGAGAGAGAATCATTGCTCCTGATGTGTGTATTAAATTCATTATAAATTAAATGTAAAACAAATCATGAATGTCCTACGTACTTGTATGTTTTTGTTCCAAACGGCAGGGATGTATAGTCTGTTATTTTAGATAATTCCATAAGTTAAGGAATTGCCCTGGATGGGCCAAAATAATTATGTTTCTCAAATTTATAAATTGAATTAAAGTTTGTCTAGTTATGAACTCTGAATCTTAATTGTGTTTATTGTAATTTATAGTTTCCATACATAGATGTATAAAATAATTTCTGTCACAATAAATTTAACCATAACTATGTTACTGCTCTGTAAAATATTTTTTTAAGCTGGAAGAGTTTTCCATTAAAGATGTTAACTGAATGTCTTATATCCTTTTTTCATTTCTGTCGTAATGCAACTTTTAATCAGTTAAGACCTATAGATAATAATGATTATAGCTAGCAAGAAAATTTAAAACATCTTCAATATATTTTAACAATCAAATTTCATTTTTCAATGAACTTATAGATTTTAATTAAAATAAGTATCAAATGTATATATAAATATGGTCATATATAGGGATTTTTATTAATATAAAATAAGTTGATTAATATTATTTTTAGAATATTAATATCTTTAAGTAATTGAAAACTAGATTTATATTCTATTTTATAATTTTGTCTAGCTGTGAATGAGTTAATTCATATGTAGGTACAGTTACGATCGATGAAACTTGACACCGGCCGTCAATATGCTGGAGAGTTGAAATAAGCACCATTAGTTCACTCGCTATGCTGACCAACAATACTCATTATTATTGTGACCATGGATCTCTGAGGAGGTGACTGACGAGTCACCTCACCTGAATTTTGACGGTGTTGTCAGATAAACCAGGCAAGTAAACTGATGGTGTTAATTTTAACACTCCAGTGTGCGACGTGTTCCAGTTTCATTGTCCACAACAGTGATATATAATCTATAATTATTACAGAATACTACCTTCACTATTTATAAATACTTTGAACTTCTCAGTGGTAAATAAATATAAAGCATACATAAAAAATTATATATTACCCTAGTTATTATATACCCCATCAATCCAAATTATACCATATTGCATTATAATATATATTTTTTATCCAAATAATTATTTACAGAGTAGAGATACAAATAAAGACAGCATATTTATATTATATTACACTTTTCTGCTAATCATAGCTATAGTACTTATGCTGTTATATTTTTCCCCTCAACAAACAATTGGAAAAAAGGCATTATATAATGAGGTCAGAATTTCCAATGTTAGTTTTCAATATTTGGCTCTGCTATTTTTGATATTAATGTATTTACATGCATGAAAGTAAATTGCAGCAGCTATCTCAATATTCTCGATCTTTCATATATGGCCATTTATGCATTTATGTATAATTATGTCCACTAATTAGCTTAACTATTTATGTATGATATTATATTATTGCTTTTTGTTCCCCCTCTCTTTTTAATACTTCGCTCACAAAATTTAGAGAATGTTTTAATTGGCCTTTGCCATATTAAATTTATATATTTATTTTATTTCAACAAACGCAAATAGTGTACATATAAAATTAAGCATTTAAATAAACAAAACACAAATATATTATATAGAACATATACACATATATTTATTTATTAGAATTTAAAAAAATCTAAAAATATCTAAAAATCTATAACTTACAGTATTTTTTTTTTTTTTTTTGGCCCATGCACAGGGAGAATTAAAGACTAATTAAACAGAAACCTTTTCACCTAAACCGTCCGATCAATTTTATTATTCTAAATAGCCTTTTCTTAAAGCTCATAGAGGTCAAAACTATAAAATTGTAATTTTCTAAAATTGTATTATGTATTCTATAATAATGAAAAAAAAAAAAAGTATCTGCGTACTTTAAAAAAAAGGCTTCAAATGCAAGCAGAAAGGCAGGAACTTGTGGTGGGAGTGATCGAATATTAAATATTAAATTAATTTTTGACCCCATACAAGGACGGGGAAATTTAAACTAGCACCTAAATGTACGCATCCTGCATTACCTAGAAGCTGAAAAAGTTGCCTACCTTACAGGCTCGCGGAAATGCGAGGTGGATCCCTTTAATATTAACTCTATGGTGGATCTACAGGAGTTTCACTTTCAGGTTCTAAAATTCGTATGATATATATATAAAATAAAATATATATTATTTATTTTATAAATAAAATAAAATTGTTTTTGGATAATTTTATTTTTTATTAATTGAAAATGTCTCTCATCCCCCCTGCAGTTAGAAAAAAAAATTATCGAAATATATTTTAATCTAGCATATAAAATATAATGCATGCAAAGATGCAAGCGATATATACTTGTAGTTGTAGGAGGGGTGCACTAGAGCTATCCCACCCACAATGTTAATTCCGGGACTAAAATGGGGGTTGGGAGGGGGATTAGTGGGTGTGCTTGATGATAATATATATATATATATATATATAAATAAATTATATATATTATCATTATGCACACCCACTAATCCCCCTCCCAACCCCCATTTTAGTCCCGGAATTAGCATTGTGGGTGGGATAGCTCTAGTGCACCCCTCCTACAACTACAAGTATATATCGCTTGCATCTTTGCATGCATTATATTTTATATGCTAGATTAAAATATATTTCGATAATTATTTTTTCTAACTGCAGGGGGGATGAGAGACATTTTCAATTAATAAAAAATAAAATTATCCAAAAACAATTTTATTTACGAGTATATAAAATCTTCATGTATGGTGTCTTTCTTATTTATAAAAATATCGATCTGATGTGTTTCATTATACATTTAACATTTAAATAAATAGCTTTTTTGAACTTTAAACTGTTACATGCTGTTATTATATATGTATGTATTTAATTAGTTCATAACATAGCTGCATCAGTTCTTCCATTTTTTATAAAAAAATATTCTACTGATAAAAGCATGCATTTTTAACAACCAGTAACAAACTCAATAAAAAACTGTGAAAGGGTAGAAAGATGCATAAAATAATATTTACGGTACTAGTACTATTTTTTTTTATCAGCCCACCCCCTTCACTCACTTTGGAACATAATTATATAAATTTATTAATAATAATAATTCACTTATACTAATGAGGATATTTAATTTTACATTCAGCATGATTCCCTCCCCTCCCCACCTCTCATCTCCCTAGTACTAGTAGCTATTTGCCATTTATAAATGCTCGTGACATTCAAGGAACGAAGGGGAAGAACAAAAGAAGGGGAGTTAATTATCAGCGTCTAAATTAACTGCTATGCTTCCTACAGCGTAACTTCACCGCTGATTGAGTTTCTTCTTACGTTAAACAATACTTAACTGACCTTACTTGCCAGCTGCTTCAATAGTGTGTCAAAGGTTTTTGTATCAGTGATGAGGACCAGCTGATTCCGTTCAATGTTTTGTCGGGTACCAAAATACTTGATGTGACGTGTGTGCAAGAGAGCATGGAGTCTCGTGTCACGATGTTAATGAAAGTATGCGGTGGTGAGTTTAGTGGCGTACAAGAGTTTTAGTGAATCGCAGCTTATTATCGACATGCGCGCAAGATTTTCTCTTGGGACAGATTAAATTTGTAAGTGCAAGGCTGGTGTAGTTCAAGATATATTATATCGAGCTACGTTTATATAATGTAAAAGGTACGTGTTTGAAGGACAATATTCATCTCCACTAGAGCTTCATTAAAAAGGACATTAACTTCTTGTCTTAATTTACATGAAATACACAATATTTTGCACTGCAGGGAAAGTTGAAATTCAAAATAATATATTTCATAAAATATATTTATCAAAGAGCGCACGTGTGTAATATATTACGCATGAATATTACCAATAATAATTTATGATTTTTTTTTTTTAAATATAGTTATGATTGTTATGAATAATTAAATATGTTTGTAAATAGTAAATACATAATCAGATGATAATCAATTGTTTTATTTTCCTTTTGTTACCTCTACGGATGGTCCATCCAAAACTTTTTTTACTTATTTTTTTAGTACGATAATAATGTTTGACAACAAAATAATATACATGACATTTTTTCTGCGGTTTCTATTATAATTATTTACGTAGTTGTAGTTTTGCAGCAAAATACCAGTTGTTCAAAACTTACATAAATAAGTTAAGGCGGATTCAGATGGCGACAACGGCGATGCGACGCGATTTTGAGGTCGAGCGTGGCGCAGTGCATTGACCGGTTCTCGTTAGATCACCGAAGTCAGGCTACGTCGATCGTGGTTAGTACTTGGATGGGTGACCGTTTCAAGTAAAAAATACGGTGCTCCCTCCCTGGGGTAAATTCGTCTCTCTTTCCACCCAGTGCAGTGATGCACTTGTGTGTGGTTCCCCAAGCTTTGGACATCGCTTTGGTCCATTGAGAAAAAGTAGAGGTGTCCGTCCTGACTGAGGTTTCCCACGGTTCCCTCAGTCTCACCTCAGCGAATGCTGGGACGCGTAAGCATGCAGGCCGTGGCCACTATCCGTTCCCTACCTTATCCCTACCCAGTACCCCACCGCGAGCTGTAAGCTCTTAGGGGTGTATCCCTGTAAAAAAAAAAAAAAAAAACTGTGAAATCCTATGCGGCGGTGAATTCACCGGTAATCGCTTTAATTACGATGCTCTTTTTCATTTAATCGCCCAATATGGCCGCCAATGGATGTTACAGCGAGTGCGCATTATTCGCGTCGCGTCGCATGCATGGTAAAAATGTAAAAATCGCCATGTGAATCCACCTTTACTCTGCATCTTGCACTTTTTTTTAGCATTAATTAATTTAAATTATTTGCTATGAAAAAAGATATAATATATTTATTTCCTTTTATATATAAAATATTAACATTTTCAATTTCTATAGCAAATTGAAAAATCAATCAAATAAAAATGTATCATTTGACGAATGAGTAAGGAATTTAATAAAATTGTTTTAGTCATATTTGGAACAATATCAAGTCGAACAACGCCAACTTACCGCAGACATAGACTACGTACGTCAGCACTATAAATAATAGACTAACTAAAACTCCCGATACATAGCACTAAAAATAGTACCAAATTCATACCTCTTATATAAATAAACATGAATGTATTATACTTGCATGTATATTGCATCTTAAAAATAAATTTTCTTCAATGAACAATTAATAAAAATATAAAATGTATATCGATGAATGCCAAGTATTAATTTCGTATTCCATTTTCAGCTGCTGCTCATTGAAGTTAGTTACAACAATGTTGACAACAAGGAACAAATTTTAATACAATTTTGTATATTAATTGTAATAATATTACTTTAGTATTATATATATTTGAAACAACAAATCAGTAAAATGAATCAAGTTGAAAATTGTCGCTTCTGTGATCCAAACGTCGGAGATTACAATGTATATATTGAAGATTGTAGATCATTTGAAGAACTTTTACAAGAAAGTAAAGAAAATGTAATTAAACCTCCAATTACAGGTTTTAATGAATTAAATAGAAGAAGTATTATAAAATGGGTAATTGAAAAAGCAACAAATACAACTAGATCTCAAAGTGATATTGATTCTATTTTCATTGACTGTGATATTTATAAAAATGATATTGTATTACAAATTTTAGAAGACATGGGTGTGTATCTTCGATTTGATGATGATGAAGACCAAGAAACAGAGACGGTTCTCCACATTGCTGCCAGGTTGGGTATTTCTGAGGTCATTACCTGGCTGGTGGAGAACGGCGCTGACATGGAGGCCAGGTACGAAGGCTACAAGCCCATCCACCTGGCAGCCAGGTACGGACACCTGAAGGCCGTCATCAGACTGGCAAACCTCGGCGCTGACACCGAGAGTTACGTTTACGACCATGGCTCGGTGTTAAACGTCGCCGCTGCACACGGACATATTGACATTATAAAGTGGCTAGTATATGGAAATGAGTTTGACATAAATGTAAAAACATGGAATGGTAGAACTGCATTACATAATGCATTAATATTTAATCAATTTGACACAATGCAATGGTTAGGTAATAATAAAGCTAATGTTAATGATATGGATACTACAGGACAAACTGCTGTACATATTGCAGCTAAATCAGGAAAAGTAGAAGTTTTAAAGTGGTTAGTTGAACATGGAGCAGAATTATTTGTAAAAAATGATGCAAGAGAAACAGTATTTCATATATCAGCAGAGTTAGGACATTCAAATATGGCTAAATGGTTATTACAAATGGGAGCCGAAATTAATGCAAGAAAAATGAATGGATTTACTCCATTACATCTTGCATCGTTAAATGGACATTTAAATATGGTTAAATTTCTTGTCCATTATGGTGCAGATTTAGCTCTCAGAGAAAGAACTGGAAAATCTGTTTTACATGTTGCAGCTGAGAATGGAAACTTAGATATTGTAAAATTTCTTTATAAACATGGTTGTGATATCGATGCTATGGATAATTATAATAATAGTGTGTTCCAAAGCTCTTTAAATTTTGTTGACGTAAATAATTGGTTAATAGAGGTTAAAATTGAATTAGAGATTGCCAAAGAAAGAGACCTAGAAATTATGCAAGAGTTTGAGATCGCCAGACTGTTAGAAATAGACCAAGAGTTTGAGATAATCCGAGAGTTGGAGCGTGCAATAGAGGTGGGAATTGAACGTGAAATTATAAAGGCGAAACAAGAGGAGGAAGCCAAAAAAGAGAAGAAAAAAAAGAAGAAGAGAAAACATGAAAGTGAAAAGAGCAAAAAGGCTGCTGAGATGATAAAAGCTGACTTAGGTGCTAAAAGATTTACTCTTAAATTAACTATGCGTATAAAAAAATAACTCACAGTGATTTATCAACAATATTGTGAACATGACGTAAGAATTTGGACTTTCTAATTTAAATTCCAAGAACATGAAGCTTTCGTGTATTTAAAATTATAAATTTGAATTATTTTATTAATAATAAAAATAATAAATAAGTTACATTAAATTTTGGCAATTTAAATAAATAATTAAATACGCTGCTTATTATAATTGACCTGTAAATAAGATAATACACAGAATAAAATTAATTTTAATTCTTTAAAAAAATTTTTGAAAAAAAAATAAATAGAATGGATGTAAAAAAATTAGAAGACAACATACACTTTATAATTATTTATTTACATAACACTTACAATAAAAAAAATAAAATCTTGAATACAGCTAACAATAAGTTCAACAGAAATGTTATACCATAAACTAATATCCTGCAATGAACAACAAATAATTGCAGCATTTTTTTTTTTAGGTAAAGGAGCATGAATTATTATGTTTAGTCACTAATATGTTACAACTTAACCTGAGGTTGAGTTGTAACATATTAGTGTGACAACCTGACATTGTCACACTGCTGCAAAAAGATTATTATACTGTTCAGTTAAATTTATTTATTTTTCTCAACTAAAGCATTAAAAATCAGGTCTATTTTTGCTTCCATCGCTCTCAGTCGCTCTTTTAAAGATGACTCACAGCTTGCATGATCTGTGTTATACGTGATGTTTGTGTTCTCCAATAAAACCACACGTTCTGTATTAATATTTGTGTTATAATTTTCATTATTTAATTTCCTTTGAGCAATAATAATCAGCTGTTTTACCACCTCATCATGGTCAAATCCAAACAAATATTTATTTATTAATTGAGAATTTTTGTTTGTAAATATTTTATATTGAGAACCTGTATCATAATGCAACATAGCAGAACATACATTGATGCTTATAATTTTTTTAATTTTTCTTAAACAATTATAGCTAAAACATCTTTGAAATAATTTACTTACAAAATTACCCTTCTCATAGTCATCAAGAATATAATAAGCAAGTACTTTTTCTAAATTTGTATAAAGTCTAATTTCTTTAATACGACTTAATAATTCTGCCTCATCTACAATAGCTTGAGTATCACTTATAGCAAGTGCATTTAAAACATTAGCAAATACAATAACAATGAAAATTAAAAATATAATAAATATTACAATGCCTACTGTAGAATGTATTTCAATATTTAAATCTTGTAAATCAATTTCTCCTGTAAGCATAATAAAAGTTTTGAAAAGTGATATCCCTAAATTATTAGAAAATGATATTCTGTGAAATAAAATATAAAATCCAAATGCAAATGCAAATATTACAGGAAAAAATATAATTAATAAACTTAAACTTTGTATTGCAACTTGCATAAATATTGTATTATAAGTAGAAACATAAGGATGTCTTCTTCCGATCAAGAAAGTGAGTTCAATGTAAGCTACGATCACCGTTATCGAGGCTACTACGTGGTTTGGTGGCGTAAATAACAAGTAACCAACTAAAGATAAAAGTATAATTTCAAAACTTTCGTTTACAAAGTGATCTTTGAGCGTGTATAAAAGCTTTAATGCTTTTTGTATAGATAAATAGGCCCAAAAATAAAATGTCATGAGCCAAATACAATCTATAGTAATTTTATTTCCTTCTTGAACATATTTACCATAACGATATGAATGAGTTACATTGTCAGTATTTATATCCCATATATCGATAAAATTATGAACATGTATTGATAGCAATATTGTAAAAATTAAATAAAGTATAAAATTTAATATATAAATTCCAATAATATTTTTTAACTTTTCGTATAAAAATGTTTGTACTACTGGATGTTTAACTAAATGTTTATGTGCTTTTGATTTGCTTAACAAATAAAAAAGGGACATTTCTTTCAGTGAGGTTAAACTACTTGAATGTTCATCTTTCTTGATGTCAAATCTTATTTTCACGTACTGAGATCTACCTGACTCGACTGCAGACAAGATGCCATGAAGTTCATTAAATCTGTCTTGGAGGTTTGGACATTGTCGTCTCTTTGTCATGCTCACAGCTGTTGCGTCAATGAAGCTGAAATTAATTTGAGCAAAGCCTTCATTCATATACTCACTTACATTAGCTGCAACAGACTTATCAAAGTAATCTTCAATATAATCAGAAGGAATAAGACTTAAATCATTCTCATTTAAGAATATAAATGTACCATATTTGAAAAATATTCTTAGTAATTCTTTATCCTTAATTTCACAAACTAATGATATTGCAGATTTACCATGATTATTTTTATCTGAAATATCAATACCATGAATGTTATATGAAATTTTAAATAAATCATTAACACATTCTAAAGCAATATCTTTTACATTTTTAATTAATTCCCAATCTCTAGCTAGTAAATGAAACACATTATTATTTCCTTCATATTCAGTTAGCAGATCTGTTGAATTATGATACAACAATGCACGAAATACTTTTTTTTGTCCTCGAACAATTGCCATTATTATTGGGGGACTCGATCTATTAGAAGCCTCACAATGAGCGTCAAGATTTGCTTTGTTACAGTCGATGTCATAATTAAGGAGGCTCATGGCACATTCGGCCAAGTTGTGCTCCAAGGCACGTTGGAGTAACGTAAAGCCGCGGTCATCTTCCTCGTTGCACAACTCAGGATTATTGTGTAGCAGTTCCAGAAACTTGTCACTCTGCCTCATTTTTAGAGCTTCAAATAATCTAAATTTAATACTTGGTTCTGGAATATTCATTAATAAATTAGGTATATTTTCCCTAATTAAATCTCTAGCTGTAATTCCTTCACAATAAGTATCAATTCTTGCATTATTTTGTATTAAAAATTCAACACAATGCCATAATTTCACTTTTGAAGCGTAAAATATTGCAGTTTCATTTTCATGAAATCCATTTATATTTTCTTTATGACGAATTAAAATCTCAAGGATTTTAAGATCTGTTTCATGGTCTGCCCTAAATTTTCCCCACATTAAAGCACAAAATATTGGTGGAAAGTCAGATTTGTCACCGGATATTTTGAATTTGTAGAGCAGCTCCAACCATTCGCAATCTCCTTCTCTTATCGCGTCGAGCACGGGAAACCAAAGTCCGTTTTGATGAGAGCCACTTTTTTGTTCGTGGGGAATCAAATGTGAGTCGTCCAGAGCTACGAGAAAATCACGTTGTTTCTGTAATAATATAATTTCCATTGTATTAAAAGTTCTAAATGGAAATTTATATAGTAATTTTTGTGATAAAAAGCAGGAAAATTAATTATTAATTTAATTACTATTGCCTCAGCATATTAATAAAACGAATTCCATTAAATGACACATTATGACATAAAGTTAACAACAAGGGAAAAGAGCCTGCTTTTGAGTTATTTTATTGCAAATTAAGTTAAAATAGCGGACCTCGATTGTGAACGCCGATTTTTTTGTCAGATTTTTTTTTAACTTCCGACACATATAGCATCGTGCTGCAAAAAGTTGTCACTTTCTAGTCATGCAAATATTATTTAACATGCAAAAAAGGCATTAAATAATTATTTTTTTAATGTAGATATTTTTTAACTGCGTCTCCTTAATTATAAGAATGGCATAAAATGTTCGAAATTGTGCAATATGAAAGAACGTGTTATACAATTAAACTATATACTACGAGTATAATACTGATAAGTAATGTTTTCATGAACTGTATAACTTACGTTTTGCACGACAAGTTGCACCAGCTCCAAGGCATGTTGTCCAAGCAGGTCATGGTGCCGCTTCAGAAGGGCTTGGAACGCAGGCAGGTCGTTGATGTCTATGAGGTCCCTGGCGCGGGTCAGCACACCATGGGAACGTTGGAACAGCTGAGAAATGCAGGCCATCGCGGAAGACGTAGATGTCGAACTTTAGGAGACCGTAAAAATTTCCTGGTAAAAAATGAGATAAAAATCAATAATCACCACTCGGGTAGGTGGTGATTATTCTTTCAGAAGAAATTTTGTTGGATCAAAACTCTTCTAGACTGACCTGACTACAATTCCTCTCCTCTCTAATATTTAAGACTTGGTTGGTGACTTGGGATTGATGACTGGCTCTCCACAGACGACGTTTCTTGACTGGAAAGCTTGCGGAAGTAAAAGGGCTCATAAGTGATAACACACACCACTGGCGCGCTCTGATCTCTAGCAAATTTTCCGGCTTAATTATAATTTATATTAATAACTTTTTTATAATTGTTAAATTCATTTAAAACTATAAACTAAAAATATATTCACTAATAGATCCAAACATGAGTATTATATTATAATTGCTATTTAATTAGATTAAATTATTTATTTAGATTGAATTGCTATTTAAATATATTAATTAAGCTTTTACATCTTACATTTTTTTGTTACATTTTTTTATGAAAAGTAATGGTAGAGTATCGACCTCAATTTTTTTTATTGCAGAAATAGATAGAGGGTGCAAAGTTATGATACCGTGATTTTTTTCAGATTTTTTAGAGCCTTGGAAGTATTTTTTAAAAAAAAATTTAAAGTCTTTTTTGTGACGTCACGCGGCGGTAAGTCCTCTACTTTTCTTAAGGAGAGGCGCCTCGTGACGTCACAAAAAATACTTTCATTTTTTATAAATACTTCCAGGGCTCTAAAAAATCTTAAAAAAATCAGGGTAACATAACTTTATTTCTGCAATAAAAAAAAAAAAAAATTGAAGTCGATACTCCATTGTACTATTTTAGCCCATCAATTTTTTTTCCGCGTCTTCAATTGTCGATCTATTGTTTCTCTTATCAATATAATTCTGATGAAACTGCCCTCGATATCACAAGAGACGGCGGGTTGATGACGATTGTTTGCCTCCGTCTTATCTCCTAGCCACACTTCCGCCATCGCCACTCGCTGTCAGTTAAGGCACGGCCGCCTTGGTGTGACAACGACTGCACCAGCAAACTGGCAGGTAAGGAAGGCAAATAAAATTGATATTGTACCTTTTTTTATATAATTAATTTTTAAGTACATTATTTAATATATTCTTCATAAGCAAGGTAAATCACTAGTTAAACGTTTTAAAAACATAAATATTTATCATTTTCTATTAATTTGATTTGTTACTACAAATTTTGAGAATTTAGTTAGTAAGTTACAGAATAAGCTATCAGTTTGTAATTTTTTTAAGCTCTATCAAACAGGAGGTCGACAAATACACATTGTGAATGGAGATTTAAAGAAGTTACGTGACTTGGAGGTGTAACCCGCATCGCTGATGACGTCATTGAAATGTTGTTTGGTCAAACGAGATCAAATATTTCTTGTAAACAATTATTGAAATAATTGTTGCATAGCAACGTGATTGTTTACAAATGATTTATACTTATTATACAGTTAATGCATTTTTTGATCAAACAGTTCAATAACGTCATCGCGGCTGAGATGCTGATGGCGTCTATCCATGCAGGTCACGTGACTAAAGATTTAAATAATTTATTCACATATAGGTATGATGTGGTACTAAGAAAAATACCATAAAATTCACAGCTTTATTTTATGGTATTTTTTCCCTTGAGCTAATAAAGGAATGACACCCTGGAAGCCATAATGCAAAAATTCAGTATTAATTAAATAAAATATTAGTTTAAAATTAAAAGGTACATCAAGAAGAGTGGAAAAGTTAAATGTAATTGGAAAGTAATTAAATATGGGCAAAATATAAATATTTTTGACTATAATACATCGTATTATTATTTTTATTATTATTTATAACTTAAAAATTGGATTAGAGAATAGAAAATAAAATTATGTAAATTTTTATTCTCTGGTTGGATGGTTGAGAAAGAGAACCATATTATAATTAATTATTTGAACTTTACGCTCTTTCTGAAACACTGAACGATGGTGACAAACAAGTTCTGACTCTTATCTGCTTACAACCACAGCATGGTTATCTTGCTCCAAGAGATTTTCATAATATTTAAGCAATATATATGCTTTTAATATAAACAAGCAACATGAAAAAAAAATATTAAAATATTGCGATTTGACCTACTGTTTCATTATTCTACACCCAAAATAATTTGTAAGAGGCTGCACCACTGCAGTGTAGTGACTTTGTTTCATTGAACGTTTCGTAAAAGTGTAAAAATATCAAACTTTCAGACAGGGAAAATAATTGACAAGCATTTTAGTTTAATCTTGTCAAAGAGAAAAAATATATATTAAAAAATTTAATGTTTTTATGAAACTTAAGTTTAACACAGTCAATATTTGGTTCACTTTAATGATATACTGTTTTAAGTATAGCTACGATACGATCCAATTCTGCTACTACTATAATGGTACATAATATTAACCCCCCCCCCCCCCAACTCTTTTCACTGCAGTGATGGAGCTCTTTTCGCGCGTTCTCCACAACCGCGAGGTTCGAGTGATGGTGCGCGCTATGGCTGCCGTCGAGAGCAACGACCTGCCAGCGTTCCATGAGCTGCTGACACACCATTTGGGACACATGAGGACACACGTACCGGAGATTCTTAAGAAGGTCGTACAAAGTGTAAGTTTTGGTGAATTTTTTTATTTATTATTATTTCAAGGTTTATTACAATTTTTAAGTCAATATTTTTTCTATTTTATAGCATTTTTAAATTTAAAAGTGTAAGTAATTGAGCGGAAGGTATATCTTTCCTCATCCGGAATAACGAATTATCTGTCTATCATGATCTCATTGGAATAATGAGCTGTCTGCTATTTCAGATGAGTGTAATTTTAAGCTGTAAATCGGTATAAAATAAGGCTCATTCTTGCACTCAACTGAAAAAGCAGATAGCTCATTTATTGCAACATAATCGTGGTAAGCAGATAAGCATGCAGGTAAGCAATATTCCGGACGAGGAATGATATTATATGATACTATACTATTATGCATACTATATTATTATTTGATCGATGTTTTATATGCACATCCGCCTTCTTTCCTATCAATCCTTCCAACTGTTGTTAATACTGTTGTTAAGTTTGAATGCTTACACCAATAGCAGAATATGCTGTAGCAAGCTAACATTAATTGTAATAAAGTAAAAATATGATTAATTAAAAAACTGTTTGCATAAACTTTGTCTTTTAATATTGAATTATTATTGCAGCGACAGCGCGATTTCGTGGAGGCAATGCAGGACCATGACCTCCTCTCGAACCTGGACTCCAATGATGTCCGGTTCAAGGGCTGGTACCCGCTCATCGCCGCTGTCAGGACGGGCAACCTCGAGTGGGTACACCTGCTGTGTAGACACAAAATATACGGAGCAAGATCTAAATTCCCCCTCGTTTTCTGTATTCTCAAGTGGGCAAAACTTCGCAGAGACCTTCAGACTGACATTAGCATCCTGGAGGCCCTTATTGAGCACGGGGAGGACATAAACGTGTTTTATGATGGAGACACTCCTGTGTTTTATGCTTCAAAAGAACAACTTTGGCATTGTGTGAAGATTCTTTTAAAACATGGTGCAAAGATTGACACATTTTGTGGTAAAAGAACAGCTAGAACAATTATAAAAGAACTTCAACCTGATTTACTTGAGAATATTCCAGAACCAGACATAAGATTTAAATTATTAGAGGCTTTAAAATTTGGTGATGAAGAAAAGTTCATATCGTTACTAGAACAACACCAAGATATGTGCAATGAAGTTAATGACCAAGGAAGTACGTTACTTCTCTTGGCCATTCAAGAGAAAATGGCTAGAGCCGTGAAAAAACTCCTCGACTTTGGTGCGGACCCTAATATGGACAAGAGAGCTCGACCAATTCCTCCAGTAATCTTGGCAATCGTTGTTGGCTGTAGAGATATTTTTACAACGTTATTGTATCACAAAGACTTAAAACTACAAACCATTTATAGAGGACACAACACAGTTTATCATTCACTAGCACGCGAGTGGAGATACGTGGGCGAAAAAATAAAAATAGTTGCTTTAGAAAATGTGGGTGATTTATTTAAAACAGCATTTAGCTGTGGAGTTGATATAATAGCTAAAAATAATAAAGGATACGCTGCTGTTAATTTAGCTTGTAAATCAAGAGACATGAAATTAATTAAGATATTCTTTAAGTACGGAGCAATGCCTTCACTAAGTAGATGCAGCTTGAAGAAAATTCCCCCGCAAGTTCTGAACGAGTTCCTTGATGATTGTGTAACGCCGCACTTGCATCAAGATTACAATGCCGATTACATTGATATCGACTTCAGCTTCATTGATTCAGCCGCAGTGTGCAAAGTGAAGAAAAAACAAAAAGGAATGGTGTTACCAAACGATACAGATAGTGACTCTAACTTCTCAGACCGTACAGCTTCTATTTATTTAAAATTAGACTTTGATAATATTGGTGATATTGATGATAATAATAAGGACGATTCATTATGGGAAATGAATTTATTATATTTGTTTACAAAATCTAAAGAACATGTACATTTGTTAAAACATCCTGTCATAAGAGTGTTTTTATACATGAAGTGGAAGAAAATATCACGTTATTACATTTTAAATTTTTTATTTTATCTTATTTTTACTATATTGTTATCTGTTTTTGTAATTAATTCAAGTAGTCATTTTAGCTCAAGTAATGAATCAATTAATTCACACGGCAACATCAAGACAGTGAGCTGGATTTTAACCCTCATATTTTGGATAGTTATAGTACTTAGGGAGTTACTCCAAGTTCAGTTTTCAATTAGAAAGTATTTTACTGATATGGAAAACTGTTTGGAAATAACATTGTTATCATCAGTTGGCTACTTATTATTTGGAGGTCCTCAGAGAGAAGTAGCTGCAGTGTCCGTGTTTCTCGCCTACGTTGAACTGACGCTGCTGATCGGTCGATATCCATTCATCTCAACATACGTCACAATTTTTATTCAAGTAGCAAAGAAAAGTATCGGATTAATTTTAATTTTCTCACCTGTAATATTTGCCTTTGCATTTGGATTCCATATCATATTTTTTAATTCTTCAGTACTTTCTGGCCCATTTAGTAATCTAGGATTATCATTATTTCAAAGTATTATCATGCTTACAGGAGAACTTGAAACAAGTGGAATTAATTTTGAATTAAGTTTTATATTAAGTAGAATAATATTTGTGTTATTTATTATATTCATTGTAATAGTATTTTCAAATGTATTAAATGCTCTTGCAATAAGTGATACACAACTAATTGTTGATGAAGCAGAATTGTTAAGTTGTGTTCAAGAAGTTATATTGTATATGAAGTTTGAGAAATTATGGATAAAATATTTATTTTTATTAAATGATGATTCAAGTCAAGTATCAAAATTTATAATACAAAGATTGTTTCAATGTAATTTTTTTACAACAAGAAAAACTTGGTTCAGCATCAACGTATTTCCTCTACATCTTTGCTACGACACAGGTTCTCATTACAAACTATTTACACAAAGGAAACATATGCCACATTCAATACTTGTGCCTAGGTATTTATTTGGTTTCGATCATGTAAGAATTAGTAAGATGTTAATTGAAATCACGCAAGCAAATGTTAAAGAATCAGATTCAGAAGTTGAAGATCCGATAGTAAAACTTACTTCATTTACTGAAGAAATAAACACCAAAATTGATTCTTTAAGTTCAGAAGATTTATCTGCGTTAGGAGAAAAAATTGTCACGCTGGAGACCAAAGTAGACAAAATGGCGAATGATATCCAAGAGATTAGGACGATTTTACTTGCAATGCAGAAAAATAACATTTGAAAATTTGTAAGATATTTATTTTTCCACATGTTTTGGTAAATTATTTAAAACATCAAATTTATACTTGAAATTATGTATTTTATAGATAATAATGATAATAAATATAATTTAACATTTTTGTTCTCTTTGTATTGTTTTTGATTTACCCAAATAAAAAGAGTGATAAAAATTAATATTTCTTTTATTTGTACTGTACAAAATACAATATTGAATATATAAGATAGTGGTGTGCATTTAAGAACACATTATTCTACAAAGTATAGAGCTTATTTCTGTTTATGCTTGCGTGAGGCGGGAGAGGGGTTTCACTATACTAACACGTACATTGCGAAGGAGGCGCAGGAGGGAGGGAAACGTGAAAGTTTTAGCAGGTCAGATTATACAGTGAGCATTGGCAAAATGATGAAAAAAACAATTATAAAAAATACTTTTAACAGTTTTTTGAGATGAGATTTTCTTTATGAGTTCTATCGTGTACTGTTAAAGTATTATTAAAGTATTAATCACTTGACTTATTTTATTAAGTTAAGTAAAAAATTATTACACACTTAGTTTATATGCTAGTCCTTTCATTCTGGCCCTCCTCGCATGACGTCAGCGCAATCCCCTCTATAAACAAAATAATTGTAACAGAGTAAATAAGTAACAACCATTCAAAATTATTTAAATTTTACATTTTGTTACAATTTAGGAAAAAAATGGTTTTAGTTTAATTTTATATTAAAGTTAAATTTTCTGACTAAATTTGATTTGGTTAAAGTAAAAAAAACGTCACTGTAAAACTACAAATCCAATTCACGTCCTTCCGCATTGACGTTTCCGGAGGAATTTGCTACTTTTGGAAAGAACGTGACACCTCCAGCATGACGTCACGCGCAAGGAGAAACCCCCTGCTTATACCCTCGTGATGTGAAAATAATGACAGATGCACCACTGAATTACAAATAATATATTATTTATTAATTGTATATTAATTATACAAAAAAAAAATCTACAAAAGATTTGTTCAAAAAATGTTAAAATCTTGTAATAATATTTATAGTGTAATATTTATAATAGTCTTGTTAGTATTGGGGTTTTATAAACTGTACATTATGCTAATCTCATAGTATAAATATTATATGGTATTGTACAAAAAAGATTTAATGTTACTGTTTTTATAGATTTAAATTAACTAAATTATTTTTCAATAATATAATATCAGCATAATTAAGTAACTGTAAAAAAGAGAAAAAAATTAATTTCAGAAAAATAATAATAATAATTTTGAGCTTCAATTTATAATGGACCCACATAAACCAATTTTATCAGTGCAAGTTTTCAATTTTCCAACCAATACAACATCCTGTTAGACCTTGGAAACATCCTCGGAAATCACCGATTTGTAAAAACACAGAGGGATGTGGTCACCAACGTGCCATCCTATATAAAATCAGTGAGGTGGAGTGCAGCGACACAGTGAAGCGGAGAACACGGCGAACATGGTGAGCATTCCTAGTTAGTCCAAACACTTCAATGAAAAATCTGCAATCATATTATTATACATATATTTAAATTGACTAATATTTTCAAAATTTTCAAGACTTTAATCCTCGAAAAAACTAAAAATCGACGTGAAAGACGCTTTTACATGTAACGCCTTTCGTGAAGAATATTTTCATAACTAGCACATCACAGCATTTTGCAGCACTATTTTAAGGATTTTCATTTTTTTTTTTTAGAAATTAATTTAACTTGAAACCCTCCATACAAAAATAAGTTTAATAATGAATTTTTTCCCTCACTTTATTCGCATTAAATCGCAGGCGCCTGCCTACGAAAAAAACAACAAATGCTATGTATAGTGTTTTATTGACCCTGTTTTGTCCTATTACTGCACATGCAGTTTTTTTTACTGACACTCTCTTGTTTCAGTTTCTGAAGATTGCATTCCTGTTGGCCCTATGTTTTGTTGGCCAGGCACAAAGACCTTCCTACGTTCCATATGCTTGGCCCGACATGTACAATAACGGAGGCTCCGTTGTAACCCAACCCCCCGCTACCCAAAGACCCATTATTGACCGCCAGGGTCAGATCGCGGGAGGTGGTTTTTGGGGTGGTGCGGGCAACGGCGGTTTTGGAGGTGGAGTCTCGTTCCGCTATTTCAACAACGTGCCCATACAAGGCCCCGAGGCCCCGTGTGGGGGCTGTCTGTACAGGCTGACGGAGATCGGCTTCATCAGGGTCAACTACTGAATATGGGGAGAAAAAAATCTTGATTGTATTGTATCAGTGTCTCTGTTAAATAATACCAGTTGTACTAATTTCTGATTTTCCCTCTGCTCGAGCTAATAGAGATGTAAACTTATTTTTTGTAAAATGTAAGTAATACTATAATCTGTAGTAATATAATGAATAAAAAAGCACTTCCTCTTTGTCACTAAATGCATTGTTATTTTTTATTTTGCTTTATTATATAGTGTTAGCTAATACTTAAGAAAAAAATAGATAACCCCTAATACAAACATTTAACATGGTTTCTATTTTATTTTTACTCAATATCCATATGCAGACTATTATCAAAATGTGTAAAAATGGTGTCTATTACTTGGTAGAGGCTGTAACAACATAACATGACTATATGAAAGGATTAACTCCAATTGGTGGATTTATAGCTCTGTAAGCTGAATAATTTCAAGATAAGAGGAAGCATGTGGCAATAACTCTCATACAATTGAATAATATAAGCATGGCACTATATTAGAATCATAAAAAATTGAATGTACATTATTATTATTAATATTTTTTTATTTGCACAGGTAAGTTTCACAACTGCGAATTAAAACGAGCACTTATATAGTTTAAATTTTTACCACCAAATTATCAAACAAGCTGCATGATTTAATTTGTAATAATTGTTTTATAATTATGTGAAAAAAATGTTTTATTATATCTCTTTTATGGGCGTAACTACACATAATATGATAATAATATATTGCAATATAATATATTTATATTATATTGCATGTATAATATAGTATTTTTATTGCATATAGTATATTATACATATACGCCTACATGAATTCACACACACACACACATTTATATATATATGAGTGTAAAATAATTACCTTACTGGGCTATTATCCTCGCTGAAAATTATCGTTCACTTTTCACTGCACTTAAAACACAAACACACAGTTCACGTGCACAGCTAAAAAATAAAACAACAAACACTACGCGCGTTTCAGTACACCTCTGGTACCTTCCTCAGGTGTTATCACGCAACCCAGTAAGGTAATTATTTTACACTCATTTTGATATACATCGCTTGCAATTTTCTCTTTCCGATATATAAAACACAAGTACAAAATGTTGAATAATGTAAGATAAGAACCATAGGGATGTTATAAATATTAATGTCAGGGGAAAACCAAACGGAAAAAACATGGTAAGAACATGTTTCCTCCAGGTTAACCACACTTAACCCCCTCCCTTATATATATTGTCCGACAGTCTCGGTACTTGGTGCTCACTCTCACGATGAACTCCACGGTGATCACTCTGGTGCTCATGTCTGCACTCCTGCTGGTGGGCAGCGAGGCACAGCCAGGACGCCTCTGCCGCTCACCTGATCGCTGTGTCACCCGTAACTTCTGTCACCAGCTGAAGAACGGTCTCATCGACGAAGCGTGCGCATTCACGCCGGAGAAGTGCCGGTGAGGTCCTACTTAATTACTTTGCTGAGGGAAATAGTTGTTTCAATTCAAATGTCCTTGTCAAAGCAAACTTACATTACTATAAAGCGTGTCGCATGCATGCACTTCCTGGGTTAAAATCTAGACAACTAATTAATAGGGCCTACACCAATTGGAAGTGATACGCTTTAACCTGATTTAAGTCCACTTTGGTCCGAAATGCTATTGTTATGATATCGGGGGATGTCTGCAAACGAATAACATTTAAAGGACACATTTCTTACTCAGAAGCTGTATATAGTCATGATGTCAAAGCAAGATTTTAAGTTCGCCTATGAACACTTCCATACACCAGTCAAATTACTATAACATTCCCGCCGGAAATACCCGGAAGTGAGAGGTTTCTTGTATTTCATATCCATATTTTGCATTTTGAAATTTTGGAGACAGTATTGTAACAAGAGCACTTGCGAACTTACAGACTCGGACATAAGCAAAGACGAGAAGAAATCTATAAATTCCGTCTTTTTCCGTCAGGAATGTTAAATAAATTTTGGTATAGTTGATGATGAAAGGCACCACCAAAATCAGCATGGATCATTTTGAATTATATAATAATTCTTTAAGGTCAAAAATTAAGGTTCTTCTAATTCTTTAACATTGAGATGATGGGAGTACAATAATAATTAATTTCAATGATTGAAGTAAATTATGAATTTTTATTGTTTTTCTAATATTATGACTCAAGATCAACAGTACAAGCTACCAGCAACTTTTACGAAGTCATAAGAAAATCTGTTTGTTCTGTTATTAAACTCCCTATTTAATACTTTATAAAGAAATAAAAATAAATGCATATTCCAGTGTAAAACTAATTTAATCACCGTTTTTGTTTGTTTCCAGAACTCAAGTGTGCACCGGACACAACATTTGCTGCAAGTATATACGCGGATGAATCGTACCTTTGCTGTTCAATTTATGATTAAAGTAATGAATTAAAATACGGGAATGAGTAATGAATAATATATTATAATGAAGAAAAAATTGTTTCAATGATGCCTACTAAGTATGAAAATTGTGTTTTATTATTTGAAAAATAATTTTTACTTTATATTTTCTGTATGTGAAACAATAAACAATTGGAACGTACCTGCATTGTCTTCAAATTTTTGTATATTTTTTTTAAAACCCTCCTTGTATTATCTATCCAAATAATGGACATCGTTGAGTCGTTTTAATAAGGCGAATAAAGATATGGAGGTAATTGTAAAGTTTATATATTATAAATATTGCTTCTATTCTTCGTAACTAGATTCGAAATTATATTTTCTAATTTGTAAAACAATTTTAAAAAAGAGAAAAGTTTCAAGTATTTTTATTTCATTTATAAAAATATGCAATTTTTTATAAAGGACGGACGTAAAATTATAGTATAATAAAAAATATTATCAAATAATTGTTATACAGATTATCATCTGAATCTGTCTGTAGTTGTTTCCATTAATTAATTAAATTAATTAACAATTTAAATATATTTAAAATAAATATTAAAAATAAAAAAAAGTAACATTACTTGAACAACGCCTTGTGAACAAAATTTAACAGATTATTTTAATATTTGTGTTGGATATACATGAAAATAATATTAAATAATATTTTATTATAATAAAATATCTCAGTTTCAAATAGTATGATATTTCATTTAAACCAACAATAGATGATATTAATGGTGTTATCATAATATAATAATATTTAATTACAAAACACTGATTACATTTTTATCTTGTCAACGCAGGCTTCTCACATATAAAAATGTGTTTAGTTTATATGGTGCCTACAATTAACGAGTAAGGTTTAAGAACAACAAAAATTAAAATAAAGACAGCAATAATAATATAATAGTACAATAATTGTTTAATTTATAGATGTATAAGATTTATGATTATATTGATTTTAAATTGAAATCTGATTTATTAAAACAACTGATAATTTTGAAGGAAATAAAAAATAAATATGTATAACCCATCATTTTTTTTTTCTTTTTGCTTCAGTCAATTTAAAGCTAATATTTGTGTTATACAATAAATTATGCAAAAAGTGGGTTAAACGTTTAATCTAACTAACAACAATAAATAATATTTTACAAATGATTATATATTACATGTTTACATACGATTGGTTAAAAGAAAAGCAATGTAAAGGGACGTGACTTAACATTGCAGTTGTAAAACAAAAAGTAAATTCCATCCTCAGTTGTCCACTGTTGATGCTCACTTTGCGATGAACTCCACTGCGGTGCTCATTTTGGTGCTCGTGTCGGCCCTCCTGGTGGGTGACGTGGTGTCCCAGCGGCGGCAGTGGTGCCGGGCCCCCAACCGCTGTGTCACCGGCTCATTTTGTTACCGGCTGCAGCATGGCCTAATCGATGAAGCGTGCGCCTTTACACCGGAGAAATGCCGGTAAGAAAGAAAGAATTCCAAATGTTAATTAATAATATATGTGTATTAATTAGACTAGCAGCAAAAAACTAATTGACACCTCAGTACCAATATAACTGCAAATTTGGATATATTTTGGGATTTTTTGCATGAAAATTCCTATAAAACAATTTTAATTTTACACATTTGACGAAATTTGTTTGAATTCATACAATATTATAATTAAATAATAACCCCGAAATTATAAATATATAAGTTGTCCGCATTAAAAAAAAAAAAAAAAAAAAAAAAAAAGAATGACAATTAACCATAATTCAATGAAATAATAAATCTATCTTCATAAACCTATTGGAAGTAGTGCTCTGACAATTAAGAGTAAATTTATTTGATGTTAAAATAAGTCTTGATAAACAATTTCGTTTGCTTTGTTAAGTTTTTTTAACTAGTCTATCATGTTTGAGTTAAATATATAAAGATACCTGCAATGTACAATGGAATTAAATAAAAATAATTGTTTTTATTATTCTTTCTGTTCTCAGCTCTCAGTACTGCACTGGCCGAAATATTTGTTGCGCACTTGGGGGAGACGGCTATGAAAAATAAATTGAAGCTAATTAATTGCCAGCCCGATGTGTTGATTTTAAATCTAAAAAAAAAAAAAAAAAAAAATCACTATATGCATGAAGAGGCATTTAAATCCACAATGCTTAAAAAACGTGTTCTAATGATTTTATGTATATTATAGCTTCTAAAATTAAACAAATGAAACAAAAATATTGAACCCTGTTGAGTTTTTTTTTGTCGTATACTGTACCTCCAGCACCAATAACATGTATTCTATATAATTACAAATTATATTAATTGTGATTTTTATAACTTCGGGTAAACTATTTATTTTGGGAAAAGAGAGGCAATCATGTTGACCAAAATTTAGAGTTAAGAGTTTTAAATACTGATGGGCAGGTTAGAAAATTTCTTCAAAGAAATTTATGTAAATTGTACAATAATTATTGCATTTAATTGTATTGTTACAATTCAATTATATTACAATTTTATTCGGTGTATTTCATATTTCCGTCACACATTGTTTATATTTCATACATTGGCTTATCTGACTGACTCATTTAATAAATTTTCAATAATTAACATTTTGGTCGATTATTGGGAGTTTAAGTATATATCTGTTTAGATAAAAGTTTGGTATTACATTATAATAGTATATCATCAACAATCTGCATAACTTCGTTTATTATAGATAGAGGACATCGAGTTATTATCGTTGATATTTTCAGATTTGGTAAATCGAGATGAATATTTGTATATACGAATATGAATATATTTGTATATATAGTAGAATAAATGCATATTATTACGAGGTATAACCATTGTTTATTATAATTATGTGTGTTATATACATTTGTGTTAAATATTTAAAAGAAGAATGTGGTGTCACAGCATTTTACAGCTTGATTTAAAAGGTGTTGTTAGCGTTAGAGGTTTCAAAAAGTCTGATAAAAATTGTCGAACAGTAAAGTTGTCCATTACGTTTGTGGGTATTGTATTAAACTATTTGGGAAATCATGACGTAGTTATATAAAAAAAGTACATTTTATGTCCTTAAAGAGAACCCCATGAATCAAATGGAATTCTCGTTACTCTGAAAGTTGCAGACAAATGGAGGTGGTGAAACAATGATGAAGCACTTTACCTCGCTGACTGATTGCCATGAAATGATAATGAACAGATTTGATGTCTGCAGTACTGAGCGCAATAACTTGTTATTACATACCTGGCCGCGGTATTAGGGACAGGTACGTACAGATGCGTAGTTGAACTTAACTCTTCCAGCTTGTAGAAAACAAATTTAATGGATAAACTCAAAATTGTTGTTTTCTCTCGAAATAATTCAGTGTGTTATGCATGCAAATTTGTAGTAATGCTTCACATGCACTTAAATAAAAAAAAAAATATTGTTTTAGGTTCTTATGAATAACCTTTAATTCAGAATGTCTCGACCGTCTCTCCTCGAAGAAACCAGTCACTTGTTCCTGTTCACGCGGCTTCTGGGGTGGCTGCCCGCGTGCCGCCGCCATGACAATGGCTTTCTTCACATCCATCCACCCTGGGTCTTCTACTCAGGGTTTGCAATATCGCTTCAAATGGGGCCCATGATATACTTTCTAATAAATGGAATTCAGGTAGAAAAGCACGTAGAAGTTTTGTTAAGTTTCGGATACATAGTCCAATAATAAACATTTTAATTGTAGAGTTTATGCCATGACATCTGATTCATGTTATACATTGTTCCATTGCGTACTTTTTTCTTGATTTACAAAAAAAAAAATACAGTAATTAACATAGCTTTTTGATGCACATTACGTCCTGATTGCAGCAAATGGCTGTGATGGATCCCAAGCTGCACATGGTCTCCTGCATGCAGCTGTGTGGCATCGCGACCTGCCAGATGATCCCGCTGCTCGCCGCCCTGCAGTCGCGAGGCTGCGTCAACCTGTGGAACGACCTGATGGACCTGCAGGTAGGAGCAAGATCGCAGTCAGAATAATTAAAAAAACTTACTATATTGTAAGGTAATAATACTAAGGACTAATGGAAGAAATGCTTGGATTGCTGACACGATTTGCATTTACAGTTAGTTAATGAGAGGAGCACAGGACTGAGAGGTCTGAATATTAAATAATAATACAAAAATTGTTAAGTTAAATTAAAAAATAGTGAAGAAAATACCCATATATTACTCTATAATAATAATAATAATAATAATAATTTCAAAATAATAATAATTTATTTCAAAAATTGGTTGTACAAATACAACATAAATCACGTCAATATTTAAATTCTAAACACATTATAAATAAACACTCCTGTAATTAATTTATATTTTACATGAATAATTTGTCAGTAGAAATGCAAAGTATATTTCACGATCACTATAAAAGACAATGTTCTGACAGTTTATTAGCAAATAAACTATATTTTTTTTTTTTTTTTTTTTTTTTTTTTTTTTTTTTTTTTTTTTTTTTTTTTTTTTAGTTTTTAATCAAACCCTATTGGGTACTTCTATTTACTAATTACACACTACTTTGAAACCCCGAACCTTCCGAAACCCTAACTTGAGCGTTTCGCGGGCTCTTCTGGAACGAGGGCGGCCACGGCCTTGCAAATCCATCCCGGCATTTGCCTGCGGCTGAGGGAAACGTGGAAACCTCAGCCAGGATGGACGCTACAGCTTTTGTCAATGAACCGGAAGTGCAATGGTCCAAAGCCAGGGGAACCACATAGTGGAAAAGCGCAACGTTTTACCCCTGGGTGGGAAACGTGGTTTTTGTTCAAAATGGTCACCCATCCAACTACTAACCACGCGCGGCGTTGCTTGACTTCGGTGATCTGACGAGACCCGGTCAAGCGCACTGCGCCACACCTCCCACCCAATAAACTATATATACACCTTACACTGCATGTCCATATTAAACTCAAAATTACAGGTGGGTTTAACTCATTCCTTGGTGACTTGATTATTCTTCCCTTGATTTTAATCAGTCATAAACACAGTACTGTACAGTATACTTAATTCTCGAACCATGACGTCAGAGGCGGCTTAAGCTGGTCTCCGTGTCACAACGCGCCGTCACGTTCGACGTGGCTGGCCTGGCACGCTCCGTCCTGGCCCTCTTCTCAGGTCCCTTCCTGGCTATCTTGATGCTGCGGCCGCTTGTACTGGGGGTCAGGGTGGGTGGCACTTTTGACCTGTTCCTGGCGCTCAGCTTCGCCAACTGTCAGCTGCTGCTCGGCTGGTGGGCAGTCACCACTAGGGTCGTCCTCGAGGCAGCGCGCAGACTCACGGAGGAGTACAAGGTACGCTCACAGCTGTTGAAAATTTAGTTTTTATGCTTATGTGGAGAAGAAAAATATATTTCATTTTATACAGTATATTCATTATGGGTTCAATACATACTTATGCTTAAATTATTATCATTCAGAATGAAATTGTAGCTTGATTTACTTTTGAGGAAATAAATATTGCCATCAGATACATGAAATATATTATTGTCAAGTTAACAAAACCATATTTTATCCTATATATTTATGCACACTCGAGAGGAAGAAAGAACCCATTTAATTTTTTTCCACTTCATGGTAAATATTACCAAGTAAGCTGACTTAACGACAAGCTGATTTAAGCCTAGTTCAATGTGTCGGTGCAGCTGCTGCGGGAGTACAACGAGAGTGGTAGATCCCGGAGATTGCTGGACGCTGCGGCGATGTCAACACGACCACTGTGGCTGCAGCTGTGCGGTGTGGTGCGTCACTCAGGGGACGCGATGGGCTTCGCGAACCAAACTTTGCTGTTCGTCAGCTTCTGTCTGACCCTCTACTCTCTGTACGAGATCCTGGGCTTCGACCAGCACGTCGCGACCACCGTGGTGCTGCTGACGTTCGCCAGTCACAGCTTTACCATGCTCTACGTGGTGTGCAATGGTGCTCACCAAGTCACTCAAATGGTACATACCCCACTAGTCATATGGAGGATATGGACTTGTATTTTACTGGCTATAGTTACTGTAATATGTTCAATTTTTTGGATAAATTGATAGTCAAATTAAATTATAATTTAAGCCAATTGATATAATCTTTTACTCGCTATAACAGGTAACTCAAGGTATTCTTCAGAGCATTGTGGTTACAAAACATCTCATAGTATCTCCTACTGTCCGGAAAGAGGTGAGTGAGACAGGAATGAACGTGCATAAATTATTAATTCAGATCGTGTTTTTCTTATAGCTGCTGTTGTTTTTTATCCACCTGGGTGAAAGGTCACCAGAGGTCAAATTCAACGGCTACATAACTGTAGGGAGAAGACTTGTTTCAACAGTAAGTCATGTATGATTATGTTTAAGTCAATATGTGAATTTAGTTGGCAGTTTTTCAATTTCATCTAATAGCATGAAGCGATATTTTACGATTTAACTCTGTGTGAGATAGAATGTATGGAAGAATAATTTTAAATAAATTTCTTTAATTATTTCTACTGTTTTCGTATTATTTTTTTATTAGTCCTTATCTTATAATAGCGTATTAATATTTTATTTTAAGATAAAAATAATTTTAATACTTACATGCAATGAGAAATTGTGTCCCTAAAACCCTTTTTATTAGTAAAATAAATATCAAGGGAGCGATTCACGTTGGGAGTTATCCAGGTTTCTCACTAACCAAATTTAGTGTCATCAAATTAAGCTGACGCTAAATGTGGTTAGTGAGAAGACTGAATAACTTTCTGGATAACTCTTTCGTGAATCGCTCCCCACAAGCTTCCAGGGTTTGTACAAATTTAATCTGGTTGCAGCTGTTGGCTGGGATGGTGACTAACTTGGTGGTTCTGAACCAATTCAAGATCACCAACAGAAAACTGGAAATCAAGGACTTCTTCACTTTTGGAGACGACGATTCTTTGTAATCCACGGAGGACCCTTGTTGCTTATTGCACTGCATGCATGTGGCTAGCTCAAGTTTTATCATAGCATGAGAGGAGAGAGAAATTGGATAGTCTACAAAACGTGAATGAAGCAATCAAATAGTTTAAATAGCACTTTAGAAGATCATTTATAAAGCAGGTTTTTAATCAAATTACCATTCAAACCATTCAAACCATTCAAATAATTATTATAATGTAATTAATTAATATTTCTCGAAAAGGTTAATCAATATTATAATCAAATCAAAGAGAGTTACTTCACAATCTTATAGTATGTAAAACAGCAGCAAACTTATTTTGTTCAATAAAATAATTCGATTGATGACTATTAACTCTTTTGTTAATTATAATATTATTAAAAGCCATTGACTTAATATAATGAATGATCCTAACATTCTGATATTAATTGCATACTTATACTTAAATGTAATCGATACAGCACTCAAATTAATGAAACAGGAGCAGTCTTGGTGACATTTAAGTCAGGTTGAGCGTTGTATGATGTGCAATGTGATACCAAAATTGTATTAAAAACTTGTTGTCTATAGCGATTAAGTGTAGTTGTTTTGTGTATTATTATTATTGTAGAAGTGCAATGGAATTTTTGTAAGTTTTAAACATCTCATATTACTGCAGGATATTTAATATCTAATTTAAATTCAAACGTTTTATTCGTCAATTTTCCAAGCATACAAACACAAACATTATAAAATGCAGCACTTTGAATGAAGGGTTAGTTAGACACGTCAGAAACAACATATTAACAAAAATTTTAAAAAACATTATACACTACAACTTAAATTGCAAATAAGCGTTCACACTATAAAAACAACACTTAATTAGTAGTAAATTATTATTAAGATTATTAAATTTGAATATCAATCGTAATTATTCACATAGTATAAGAAATTTTAATCATTTTTATTAAATGTAAGAACTCCAATACAGCAAATAATTTACAACTACTATAAAATAATTACAAGTGAAATGGCTTCTCCTTCAACATCTTTTGTACGCGAGATGTGGCCCTTGCTTTCAACAATGCGGTTGTTGGGGTGGCTGCCTGCGCACCGCCGCCATGACAGTGACACGCTCCACGTCCGACCAGCTTGGCTCGTGTACTCCGCAATCGTGCTTAATTTGCAGCTCGTGCCTGCAGCTGTTATATTTTACAAAGGAATTTCGGTGAGTAAATTTTTTACTATCAGAGATATTTATATCACGCATCAATATAATATCGAATTTCGTTAAAAAGGCGTATTAAACTGAATAGTACGTTAAATGCCAGTTTAAAACATGTGTGTTTCTTGAATAAAAGTCACAGTGACTTGACTTATTGCTATTGGTCCTGAGCATGAAATGGTAAAAACAATTGTGTTTTAACACGTTTCAGTCGACGCCGGGCCTGGACCCGCGGCTCCACATGATCTCGTACATCCAGGTGTTCGCCGCGGTCCTCCCCCAGCTGATTGCACCCCTGGCAGCTCTGCAAGTCACCTCACACGTTCGCCTGCTAAATGAGCTGCGAGATTTCCAGGTAAAATAACTGACGTTTTAGGAACCATAACTTCAGTGCACGCTTTTATACTTTAAGATAGGCACACCTGCTATTTATTTTTTTTCGAAACAATGCATAATAATATCTTTATGAATATTATTTACCATAATTATTGGAAGAAAAACATGAAAAATTATTCAAATAATGAAATTTAAATTTATTTTTTAGTAAAATATGCTATGTATATTATATAAAATATTTTTCAATATATATATTTTTTTTTTTTTTGTAATTCTTCTTCTGACTGGATAGCGTGATATTAAATTATAAGAAGTTTGTTTAGTGCAATAATCGGATGGCGAAATAGCACTAAACAAACTCCTTATAATAAAATATTACGTTGAAATTTAAATGAAAAATTATTTATAATAATTAATTTAATTATTAATAATAATAATAAATACATTTTTCATATTGCAACTTGTGATTTTTGTAAAATCAAATTTTCATTTCTCATTGATAACAATCTTAAACAAAAATAAATTTAATAAAACATTACTGTTTTTTTCAAATAGTAAGGATCTTAATTTAAAGAACTAGGTCAGAATAATGTTCCAAAGTAAACTGTCCGCCTCTCTCTCTGCCCCCACCCAGCTGTCCCTGGAGCGACTGATGCCGTCCCAGCGGCCCGTGAGGTTCGGGCTGCGTTCCCGCGCGGTGCTCATGGTGCTCCTTTCCTCCTCCACGTTCGTTTTCATTAAGATTGTACGGCTGCTGCTGCTCGGCACGCTTGAGTCCATCCTGAGGGTCGACCTGTACCTCTTGTTCCCGCTGGGGCTTGCCAACCTCGTGCTGCTGATGGGCTGGTGGCTCGGTGCTCACTCTGCTCTTTGTTCGCTCTCCAGAAGACTTGGCAGCGACTACAAGGTGAGCAGGAAGAGAAGTAGAAATATTATAATGTACTTAATTTATAGCCAGAATTAGGATACATGTGAATTTTAGACCTTTGTCCTTAATGTGCAATTTTTACAGTATTAAAAGAAATATGAAGTATCAAGTAGTAGGCTAGTGTTGCAATGTCATAAAAGGTTAATTATTATAATTTGTTTTTAAAAAAATCTACCATTTTTTCTTTTGAATTGAAAAATAAAATGCATACATGTCCACTTGAAACAAATAAGAAATATTTTCCAATACACTTACATTGAAATCTACCTGTGTAACTGTGCAGCTTTTATGTTCACCACACGACGGGGGCGTGGCCGCTCTGTCCTCGCGGCCTCTCTGGCTGCAGCTGCACCGTCTCGTGCGGCGCTCCGGAGACGCGCTCTCGCTTGCGGTGGGCTGGAGTCTGCTGCTGAGCGCCAGCTTCCTGCTCCTCATGGTGTACGAACTACTCGGGCTGCAGCACGTCGTACCCGCCCTCAACTTCACCTACTGGACCCTCGGGTGTGGCCTGCTCGTCTACCTGCCGTGTCTCAGTGCCCACAACGTCAGGGAAACGGTGGGCTACCTGGAGCGCAATCCACCTGACAAGGAGTGTGATAGGAGATTAGATTCTATACATTGGAAATATATGATTACTCTCCGGAAGTGGACGGTTTCTAGTATTGAACATTGATGGGTGTATTCACAAATAAAGGGCTTGGTTTTTTTAGTCTAGAATTTTTTACAGATGTAATTCTGAAATAAGGTATAAATTTTTTTAGGCTAAAATTTACACTAATAATAAGTTCTGTGTGAAAAATCTTCATGAAATAATTGAAATTTGCATTAAAGTTGAACCTCCTAAAATTATAAACCTTCCTGCAAAATATAATGCTGAGAATGCAGATTTTAATATAAAAGATATAGTTGTTCAGAAAGTTTGAAACTATAGCTACTTTCAAACTATAGCTACTTTCAAAACAAATCTAACATATTTTGAAATTGATATCAAAATTGTAACTCTATGCCAGATTCCATGGTACAGTACTTCTATCACACTAATATAAATTATAAATTCGCATGACGCTTTTAAAGCTTTGATTCTGGGAGTTTAAATTAATTATTATATATATATATATTTTTTTAATATTTCTTAAATTTTAGGTTTACGGTAATGTGTTGGAGGCTATCAAAGCTACAAAAAGATTAACACCTTCTTCGAATCAAAAGAAGGTAAGATCATTTAATGCACCACAAAAAATAATTAATTTTACAAATGCTGCAGAAACACATTACCAGTTTCTTAAGACTTGTTAAGACTGCAATTTTTTGCTTGCTTCCACAGATGCTGCAGTTTTTCACCCACTTGGGTCAAAGGTCACCAGAGGTCAGTCTGGAAGGATACGTAACAATGGGCAGAGCTTTTGTTTCTAAGGTATGGTTCATTAACGCGTCTATATTTGATTTAAGTTTATGATGCAACTCCCAATAAAAAAACTAGACTTTACTGTATTAAAAAATAAATAAACAAATAAAAAATTAAATGATTTACATGCATATAAATAATTATCCATGAAAAATCGATGAAAAATCTATAAATTTTTATTGGGCCCTGTTATCTTTTAATTAATTAATTAATTAATTAATTAATTAATTAATTAATTAATTAATTAATTAATGTCATCAGCTAAAAACCTTAAAAATATAAATAATTAAACCACAAAAATCAATATAATTTTTCATATTAATTTTAACATTAACTGGTGGAAAAACTAAAAAAAACATTATAATATATTATATATATTTTTTTTTTGACACTTTGAGAGTACACTTTTTCAAATTATGATATTGAAAAGTAATAAAAAAATGTTGGCAAGTACTGTTTCCTTGATAATTCAATGACCTCAGTGGTAGGTGACAGTGAGCCTGATCTTCCCCTTCTTTGCCCCAGCTGGTCTCGGCGCTGGTGACCAACCTGGTGGTGCTCTGGCAGCTCAAGATCCCCGACAAGAAACTCGACACGACGGACTTTTTCAGCCTCAACGACGACATCTCGCTCTTCTGAACCACGCCCTTCTTAGCTTGTAACATAAAACAAAAGCTATTTTCCTGGTACAATAACAGGGAGAATTAATTTCAATGAAGTGTATTTTATCATTCGAACAGCCAAATTTTAGAGTTGTATAATTATATAGTACTCGTATTCATTTTGAGATAAAAAAGGTATGTACAATTATTCGTTTAACGATTAAAAAATGGTACGAATTGTCACTACAGATCGGTATCATTGAACCAAGATAATGAACTGACCTTTATTTGTAATATTTTTCTCATTACAGAGCCTAAATTACTTTAAATTATGATAATTGTATCATAATCATCGCTCCATCCATTGCCAACCATCCTGGTTTAGGTTTTTAAATATGGTTCCCTCAATATCAACCAGGTAAATGCTGGCATGGATTGGCGGATTGCTATAGGTCATGGTATGACCACCCTAGTTTGAAAGTGACCCATGAAACCCTATATATGCTAGGTCGAATCGGGAAGTTAAAGTCAGATGTCATTTGTACCCCACAATTGAAGAAAATATAATATAAAATATAAAATTATGTACAATATTATCAAATTTTAGACAATTTAGAGCAGGGACTTAAATCAATCTTTAAATTGTCTGTCTGGAGGCGGTAATAACTACCTGTCAGGCTATACATCATTTAATTGCCCTCCTGACTGCGGTGAAGTAGCGGCACTTATTTTTTTATTGCGTCCTTTAGGCGGCCTTGCTGTCAGGTGAGGTCTCGTGCACTCGAGAGCAGAAGGCCGGAGCGACCACACGAGCGAACGCAGCGGCTGCAAGAATGGTGAGAAAACATCCGGAATGGGCAATAATTCACTTTATTGTACAATAAATTTATGGTGATAACCTGATAACGATGGTGTCTTCTCAAATATATTTAACTTGTTATTGTTTTACAATCAAGATTGTTAGTATAGATGCTAGCGTTAAATTCATTTTAAAGTGCATGGAGTCATTTTGATATTTGACGTGATAATATAGTTTTTATTGGTTTTAATAATTAATTAATTATTACAATTTGTTCACGTCAAAGCTAAAATTATAGTATTAAAGATCATGTGCAATGGATATGTTTCAAATGTTACACCTGACCAGCAATATCACATTTTTTTGTCATGCGATTCAAATAAGAGTTATCTTAGTTATCTATGCTGAACATCATGATATGCAGTTTTCTCACTATCCACGTTAAGTGTCATTAATTAATTGTGGTTAGTGAAAAACCTGGATAACTTTTTTCATGCATCCTAATTTGTTTAATTTAAAAAAAATCATATTTGATATATATATTTTCAGTAAGCACAATGTTCGTGTACTACACCGTATTACTATATATATAATTATACTTGAAAAATATTTTTTAAAGTCACTGACCTACCATTTTTTTTCTTACTGAACTGGTTCTGCTGCTTGTGTCAAGACCGCTATACACCAGCATGGCAGCATGTAGGTGCTTGCAATCGCCCGTAATGTCACGCATGGTGGCTGACACAGTTACGGAGTGTAACCTTGATCTTGATATTCTCGTCAAGTTCGTATACAAACCTTTTAAACCAGATAAAGTCAGTTTATAAAATATCATGTTTTGGTAAACAATTTAGTTGAAACACGGGTCATAACAAAAATAAATTTCTTATATTTTATTATAAATCAAAATATAAAAATCTCGGGTGCTTCAAGTTTCTTAATTTTTGTTCTTGTTTCTAAAGATAAAGTAATAAAATGCAATCCTTTTACTAACATAATATAATATATGGTTTCGTTTCTAGTTCTGCTACTATATAATATTATATATATATATTATAGTGCTCTTGTGTATTAACATGATTTCAAACCGGTTCATAATAATGAAAACGAATCCTCAACTTGTTGAGAACATCAAGGATTGTGTGATGAAATTTTGTTAGTTTTCCTGAGTACATGAGATGGCAATACTTTTAGCATTGTATGTGGGAGAATCACAAAAAACAACAATTTATATCAAAGGCATCACTTATAAAGTTGATATATTTTTAATACTTGTTTGACGAAGGCATGATATGTGACAACTAACTATATATAGTAAAATCATGCTGTATTTGCTGTCAGATCATTTACATGATTTTATATAGTAATCATATTCAACAATTCTCGTTTGTCCGCGTATTTCACATTTTTATCACCAGGTTCTCCACAAAGCTTCATGGTCTTAATCCTCTTGTTACAGTTGAAGATAATGGTCCTGCTGGCCTCGTGCCTCGTGCTGCTACCTGGCGGAGAGATGCAGCGGCCACCCTACGCCCCACGTCCATGGCCTGACTACTACACTAGCCCTGAGCCCGACAATGGCACCACCACCAGGAGGCCCGTGACATCAGCCCCCAGACCGCCGCCGACCTCTGCCCCCAGACCGCCACCAACATCTGCCCCCAGACCGCCTCCAAACCCCGCCCTCAGTACTCAGGCACCCGGAGGCCTGGTGGACCGCTTTGGTTCCACAAACGGCACCATCGTGTTCCGTTATTTCAACAACGTGCCCATTCAAGGACCGGAGTCACCATGTGTGGGGTGTCTGTACCGACTGACGGAAGTTGGCTTCATCAGGGTATCGAACCCTCCGACCTGAAGCAGAGGTGGTAAAATTGTCGATGGAATGTTGTAGGCAGCCACGGACCTCTGCATATTACATGAAGTGAACGTGACATGGCTGGTACACGAGTGTAACTTTTTAAATCACATTATAATAATATAAAATATTTGACTTTGAAGGCAATAGTGTTAATTTAAATTCTTATTTTGCTACATATAATTGTGGAATATTTAATATAAATTCAAATTAACTTCTAAAATTTTTAAAAATATTTAAATGCTTTAATTACATTGACCCGTTGTGGTAATAATGAAACACAATTTATTATGTGCATGTGAAACCAAATTGTTTCGTAAAAAATATGATTGATAAACTGTATCACAATGAATAAAGTATAATTCAATATATTTTTCCCTTTTACTTTTATCACAATTTCATTTTCATTTATTTATTTTTTCCATTATGAAAGTGAATTTTCTTTATAGAACCTAAAGGTCCTAAATTAATTGAGGATAGATATATTATATAATATACTTTACAGAAATATTATATGATAATCTCCATTAGTAATAAGTGTCTTGTATTGCTGTGATGAGGGAAAACGTCGATATTGATTGATATTACAGATAGTGTCTCGCAAGTAGTTGACATCTTATAGGCACACGCACCGTTTGCATGCAGGTAAGTTTAAAACGGAACAGTAGTCAAGATTTGAAACACAACATATTTTATACCAGTTTCTGAATATTGAATGTATCTACTTGCTGTACTTGCATAAATGCAGGATCTAGCAAAAATATAATTATAGAATTCATATTCTGTTTTTGATGGAATCAGATGATATTAAAAATAATTTCATAGGTGTTTACTTTTAGTCAGTACAGTAAAATATAATATTTTTTTTTCTTGAACTCTTCTTACTGTTAGTTTTTAGTGTTCCCGTAACATTTGTTTATTCAATATTAAGTATGTACGTACACGTATAATAATATACACTGTCTTGAATTAGAAAAATTTCATATTTTTTCTCAAATATATTTTTAAAGATAAATTAATGCTTTACAGTGAAAATTTTGAGTCACATTATTGAGAAATTACAGAACAAGTTTAGTATTAAGTTAAGGTCTGCATTCTCATTTTAGCAAGGTTAAAAAATGTTAATTTTAATGTAGAGAAAATACAAATAAGCTGTTAGACGTAGTCCCCTTTGATTAACATGTAAAACTTAGGAAATGCACAAAAATTCTGAAATTTTTGTAAGAGGCAGATTTTAGTGCCTAAAAGGGATACAAAAAATTTCAAAACAATTTAAAGAGACTATTTTTTTTTATTAAGTTGTTAGTTTAATTGTCTCTCCATGGAAAGCCCTATGCTGAATAAATAAATAAATAAATAAATAAATAAATAAATAAATAAATAAATAAATAAATAAATAAATAAATAAATAAATAAATAAATAAATAAATAAATAAATAAATAAATAAATAAATAAATAAATAAATAAATAAATAAATAAATAAATAAATAAATAAATAAATAAATAAATATATTAATTGCCTCGTTAAATTGTTTTGAAATTTTTTGTATGCCTTTTGGGCATACAAAAAGATTTTAAATCTACCTCTTAAACATTTCAGAAATGTTGTGAATTTGCCAAGGTTTACATGCTAATAAAAGGGAACTACGTTGAGCAGCTGATTTGTATTATCTCTAACTTAAGGTAAAAATTCGTCAAAAAATGCAAAAAGAACGTGTTCTGGATGAGATGAGGACAGTTTTCAACACAAGGCATTTAATCCCAGACAGAAAATTAAGCCCGACAGGACTTGATGAAATATCTTACATTGTTACTTTACAACAAAATGCACTGCTTGCTGTCCTCTCTGTTAAGACGACATAATTATTCTGGTGATGGACTTCAGGATGAACTCTTACGTCACGGTGCTGCAGCCATTGTTGCTTGTGATGCGCGCGTTCGGCTGGTTTCCTCTGCGCACGCAAGCTAATGGACCAAGTCTTGAATTGCGCCTGCGCTCTGGAATCTTCATGTACAGTGCAGTTCTAAATGTTCTTCTATTTGTACTGTGGATAATACTCACAGCACATGCTTTTGAGGTGAGAAGAATCTTCAAAACATAAAATAATAATGCGAAGAATGACGCACAGATACGAATTATATAGTATGAAATGTATGAAATGCCGCAGTACACGTAAAGTACACTCCATTTGAATTTGAAATTTTCTCTGAAAGCTGCACCTATTCACTAAAAATAAGCTTAGTTTCCAAACCTCAATGTACCAACTTGAAAACGTGATTCTCTGTTTTGCAGACTATTCCTCAACTCGACTCTTCTCTGCAGCTTCTCGGATTTTGCTACATGTTCTCGCTGACTCTACCCTTGGTGCTATCACCGATGGCAGCGCTGCAGTCGATATCGCATCTTACTCTCTGCAACGAATGGGGCAGTTTTCAGGTCTAAAACAATATAACAAAAATTGATTGAATTTTTGCAATCAAGTTTTGTTAATTTAACTTTACGAGGAATTGAAGATTACTGTCAAACTATTTTAACTGGTTTAAAATACTATGTATCAAAGTATATAGATCTGAATTATATTCGGAGTATAATTATGTTTTTTTTTATTTTGACATTTATTTTCTTGACGACAGGCGAGGTTCGAGCGCGTGACACACGAGACGCTGCACTTTGGACTGCACCGTCTGAGCACCGGCTGTTTGATCACATGCTTCGTCTACAGCGTCCTGGTGCCCATTCATAGGGTCGTCATTCAGGGTCAGCTTCCTTCCCTGACCGACATGATCTTCACCCTGAGCGCGGTCATCAGTGTCGTGGTGGTCATCTGGTGGTTTATCGCCTGCCGAGCACTTGCCCAAGCATCCACCCATCTGTTACAACAGTACAAGGTGCGTATATTATTTTGATATTATTGAGTTGACAGTTAAATGTAGGGCACACTGTGTGTGTGAGACTTTAAAGGTCTGCACGGGCCCGTGCCCGGCCCGCAGGCCTAGACCCGCCCGGCCCGCGGGCAGGGCTCGGGCCGGGCATCGGAAATCTGCGAACGGGCTGAACCTAGCTTTTTGAAATTTCAATAGTTATTTTTTTGTTTTTCTTATTTTTGCAAAGGAGAGAGGAAGAAGGGAAACAATGAAGCAAAAAAAAAAAACTTCTAAAACGACTTTTTCTTAGTTTTATAATGGGTTGTCTAAAATAAAAAAGGCAAGCTAAGGTTGAACTACGGACGGGCCACGGGCCGGGCCGGGACGCACTGTGAAGCAGTCTTCACGGGCCCGGGCCGGGCCTAGCAACCATTTAATGGAGGTCCGAGCCGGGCCTCATAAATCCGGCCCGTGCAGACCTCTAGGTGAGTGTGTTTGTTTTAAATAATTAAATGAGTTATATTTTAATATAGATATTTTATGAAATGCCGACATGTATATTTTAATTTTTATATAAATTTGTGCTCTTCTTTGTACAGATGCTGAGTGCACTGAGGGATGCAAGAACTCCGGCACTCGCCTTTCAGCCCCTGTGGCTGCAGCTCCGTCGTCTACTGCTGCTCACGGGAGAGGCCATGTCTCTGGCCCAGGGAGCACTCCTCGCCTACAACCTGGTTATGCTCCTGACCTGCAGTTATCAGGTCATCATGTGGGACAATTTGGTGACCAAGGGCTTCTTCGCTCTCTTTGGCACCGCAGCCCTGGCTGAGTTTGTTCTCACGTGTCACAGTGGACATGCGGCGAAAAACACGGTGAGGGGGTGGTTATTAACTGTGGTGCAAAAAATATGGACTTATTAGAAATGATTAGAACAAAATGAATCAAATGTTTTGATTAAAAAATATGACAGCGTCTTGATGTGCGGTTTGCTGGAGAAACGTGCTTCTATGTGTATATATTTTTTTATTTTATTTTTGTAACTCGAAAAGCAAAAAAAAATTAATTATTAGTTATGAATTAAAATTTTAATTTAATTTTAAATTTTAAATATTATTAAACTTTATTCATTCATTAAATTAGTATCAAGCAATGTAATTATTAAAGGTTTTCTTATTTTTATGAGATAAAATATTGAACTGCTTTCAATAATAAAATGTCAATGTTAAAATTAAAAACTATCCACAGAATATTTTTTTAATTTTAATCCTTATAAAGACCGTTGCCAATTTTTAAATTATGCGAATGTATGTTCCTTTTTTGCCCTCTGATATTTAATAATTAATGAAGTTATGACCAAAATGTGTCAATTGCCCCAAAATATAAATCAGTCAAATTTGTAAAAGCTATATTTATATTATTTATATGTACTATATTATTTATTTTTCTTCTTATTTTTGCTTTATTTTTAGATTCATCAAAGTATTTTGGAAGCAATGAAAATTACAAAGGGATTTAAGATGTCAGTTAAAATTGAACATCAGGTAAGTATTATTACTTACCTGATGGTAAGTATTAGTATTATTTTACATTCATAAAAATAGATCACGATTCAAGTACATAAGTACGAGTACCCTGCAAGAAATAAAAGCAGTTAAGAACGTTAATCTACCACACACTTCTCCAAGAACTTAATAGCTAACGATATGAAATTGATAAATTATGCAAAATATTCCAATCACATGTACTTAAATTAAGTTCTTTCTCTCAGGTGCTGAGTTTGTTGTCGAATGTCGCTCGCAACCTGCCCCGCATCAGCTGGAGTGGGTACCTCGGAATTGACAGAGGACTTCTATCCAGCGTGAGTGCTATTTTATTTCTTTACATGCATATTTTGGATGAACCTGCTTGTAGTATTGCACTCTCTTTACTTTTGAAAAATTAAATTATTAACAAAAAGTGCTGTTTAAAATCAAAATGCAGTAAACTAAAGTTTAATATTGTCACAAACGGACTGATGGTCCATTTGTGAAGTGATTAAACTGTTGATTAACTACGGGATCTTGCTTATAGGTCTATAGTGTGTTGATAAATTAAATAGCAAAAACAAGGTTTAATACACTTTTATTGTCGAATACTCACATGTCCAAATACAGACAAAGCAGACAAAGCACAAGCGCGGGAGAGACCCGGCCTGGAACCAGCCGCTCGTGACAATATTTATAAAAAATATTTTTATCAGTTCAGTTTTCTCTGCTACAATTTTATGACATAGTATTACATTATGATTTTAGGGTATACGTGTTAGTGTCTTAGTGCTGCATGGATGCTTAAAAAAATATAGAAAAAAAGTGCATTAAAAAACTCAAGTTGCTTTCTCTATATATATTATACAGTAAAAAAATATCATGGCGGTTATTTTTTATCCATGGGTAATATATATGTTATTAACAATATAATTCCTACGATTACCAAAAAGGAAAGAGGGTTATAATAACCCAAAACTCTTTTAAAGCGGGAAAAGGGTGTAAAAGACTGATCAAAAAAATCTGAAAATTTAAAATCCTTTGTTAGCGAACCTGCAATGCATTTCTGAAAAATAAAAATAATAAAAATTTATATAGACATTTAAATAGTGGGTCGTTTGACTCCCTCCCCCCCCCCCTCCTTGGTATGACATAAGACAAAAAAGGTCCTTGGTAATGCTAGGGTTAAAATTTTGTTTCTATCAAAATTGATAAGTCCAGTGTTACATCAGGGGGCACATTATAATCAACCATAATCTATGTTGCAGTGTTTGGCGGCGGTGTTCACGAACCTCGTTGTCCTGGTGCAGCTGGGGATCAGACAAACGGCGACGTTCACCATCCTGGAAGTGCTTGCATTCAGTGAAATTCTCACCAAGTTTTAGTTACTGTAATTCCATGGAGAACAAACCTAATGAATGCATATTTTGAATCAAAACCTTGTTATGTTAATAAAGAATTTAAACATTAGAAAAAAAGTATGCATTACTATGCGTGAAAAAGAAATGAAATAATCAAATATATATGATAAAAAATGATAAGTTTATAATTTAGAATCAAAATTGGTTAACTCCATGGAGGTATACAGTTCAGATGTCTAAAAAATGAGTGAGTCATACATGTGTTATAGATTAATAATAATTTACCTTTAATTAAACCGGAAAACAAAAATAATTTAAATAAGAAAATATTTACATTAATTAATATTAGCATTTATTATTTATTAAAATTATTTAATTATATTAAAAATTATTCATATCATATCAAGTTCAAACATGGAAAGATTTGCTGTTATTCCACACTAAATATGCATAATTATAAATTTATATATTATATAAGTAGAAATAAATATACTCAATAAAATTATAAAATGTTATTATATTGCTCCACTTTCCATCGCGGCTCACAAAGAATTGACGGTGTGTGTTAAATTCATTGGTTTACGCAACAGCAATCAATAGAATATCGATTGCTTTTGGAATAGGTCTCTTCTTACTGTTGGCAGTAAGGTAAGATTGGTAAGAAGACTAAAAAGAACTGTAAAAAAACGACGTGCAAAACGACGCTGATGCAAGTCTAACTGCATTATCTCTAAAATTGTAAAAGTAATCATAATTTAATTATACCCTACATAATACTGTATGATTTTGTATGAATTTTGTTTGGTACTTTGTTAAGGGTATTTAGATAGGGATTAGGGTTTAATTTAGATAACTTGAAACCTTAAAAAAAATATAAAATAATGTATTCCAAAAACAAATAACATGATGCATTTTGTGAAATTGTCAGTTAATTGTAAATCAAGACAATTGAGCTCTTTTTTTTATAAATCTAAGCATTGAAAGTAGCCTTTATAGGAAATGTAGCTTAATTGTATACGTCCTCTTTCGCATCTGGCAGTTTCACGTTTTATTTATATTTTAACTAATATTTTATGTCAATATAAAGAATATGAGAGCTGCTATGTTGTTGAGTAAATGTAAGTTATAATATGTAATGTCCACCAGGTACTACTATATGTACTGTTACGTCACTGAGCTGTGGCCACTACTCCTGGTGATGCGCACATTCGGCTGGTTTCCTCTGCCCGTAAACCGTAACGGTTCAAATCTTGAACTACGCATATGCGCTCAAAGCAATTCATCTACAGTGCAATCGTCATCACTGCACAGTTTTGTATATTTGCAGGTCTTGAGCATTGAGTTTTTATGGAGAACCATTTCACATGACATATATTGTTAATTAATTTGGTGACCTGCCACAGAATACTCCTGTTCATCTGGAAAATTTACTTTACCAAGAGATGGCAAGAGAAATATTCCAGGGTAAAAATTGAATGTACAACCAATGATTGAATTGATAGCTTGAGGTCCTAAACCATTTTACTAACACGGTGATGCCAACGCACGTACGTGGTTCTAATTCTTGAATCAGGTGTCATACTCATGCAGAGTTATATTTAAAATTTTGCCTAATATCTAGAACTGGCACTAACACCCTCAGTTGATCCCGCGGCTCGACCCAAGTATCCAGCTGCTCTCCCTGAGCTACTTGTCATCGATCTCAATGCCGTTGCTACTCTCCTCGATGGTGGCGTTGCAGTCAACTTCTCTACTTTTCATCTTGTGCTCTGCAAACAATGGGCAAAATTTAAGGTAATTATTGGTACATTTGGATTAGTACATTTAAATTACAAGCGGTGAGGAGGCAGCCTTCCACGCCATCTATTAGAAAAATAGAAGTAATAATATTTTATTTAAGTAACTATTGCAGTTATTACTATGAAAACTATCACAGTGCCTTCAGAATATTAACATATTAACGTAGAGATGCAGCGGCCACCCTACGACCCACGTCCGTGGACTGACTACTACACTAGCCTTGAGCCCGACACTGGCACCACCACCAGGAGACCCGTGACACCAGCCCCCATACCGCCGCCAACCTCTGCCCCCAGACCGCCGCTGACCTCTGCCCCCAGACCGCCTCCGAACCCTGCCCCCAGTACTCAGGCACCCGGAGGCCTGGTGGTCCGCTTCGGCTCCACCAACGGCACCATCACGTTCCGTTACTTCAACAACGTGCCCATTCAAGGACCGGAGTCACCATGTGTGGGGTGTCTGTACCGACTGACGGAAGTTGGCTTAATCATGGTGTCAAACATTCCAACCTGAAGCAGAGGTGGTAAAATTGTCAATGAAATATTGTAGGCAGTCACGGACCTCTGCATATTACATGAAGTGAACGTGACATGGCTGGTACACGAGTGACCCTTTTCAAATCACATTATAATATACAATATTTGACTTTGAAGACAATACTTTTAATTTGAATTCTTATTTTGCTACATATAATTGTGGAATATATTTAAAATAAATTAAAATTAACTTTTACATTGCACACATTTTAATAATATTTAAATGCTTTAATTACACTGACCCGTTGTGGTTATAATGAAACACAATTTATTATGTTATGTGCATGTGAAACCAAGTTGTTTCGTAAAAAAATATGATTGATAAACTGTATCACAATGAATAAAGTATAATTTAATATATTTTTCCTTTTTACTTTTATCACAATTTCATTTTCATTTATTTATTTTTTCCATTATGAAATTGACCTTTCTAGTACCTAGATTAATTCAGGATAGATATATTATATAATATACTTTACAGAAATATTATATGATAATCTCCATTAGTAATAAGTGTCTTGTAGCTGTGATGAGAGAAAACGTCGATATTGATTGATATTACAGATAGTGTCTCGCAAGTGGTTGACATCTTATAGGCACACGTACCGTTTGCAGGTAAGTTTAAAACGGAACAGTAGTCAAGATTTGAAACACAACATTTTTTATACTAGTTTCTGAATATTGAATGTATCTACTTGCTGTACTTGCATAAATGCAGGATGTAGCAAAAATATAATTATAGAATTCATGTTCTGTTTTTGATGGAATCAGATTGATGATATTAAAAATAATTTCATAGGTGTTTATTTTTAGTCACTACAGTAAAATATAATATTTTTTTTTCTTGAACTCTTCTTACTGTTAGTTTTTAGTGTTCCCGTAACATTTGTTTATTCAATATTAAGTATGTACGTACACGTATAATAATAAACACTGTATTGAATTAGAAAAATTTCATATTTTTTCTCATATTTTTTTAAAGATAAATTAATGCTGGAAATTTTGAGTCATATTATTGAAAAATTACAAAACAAGTATTAAGTTAAGGTCTGCATTCTCATTTTAGCACGGTTAAAAATGTTAATTTTAATGCAGAGAAAATACAAATAAGCTGTTCGACGTAGTCCCCTTTGATTAACATGTAAAACTTAGGAAATGCAAAAAAATTCTGAAATATTTGAAAGAGGCAGATTTTACTGCCTAAAAGGGATACAAAAAAATTTCAAAACAATTTAACGAGCCTATTTTTTATTAAGTTTTTAGTTTAAATGTCTCTCCATGAGAAAACCCTATGCTGAAATAAATAAATAAATAAATTGCCTCGTTAAAATTGTTTTGAACTTGAAATTTTTTGTTTACCTTTTAGGCATTAAAATCTGCCGCCTCTTAAAAATTTCAGAAATTTTGTGAATTTGCCAAGGTTTACATGCTATTCAAACGGAATTACGTTGAGCAGCTGATTCGTATTAGCTCTAACTTAAGGTAAAAATTCACCAAAAATGCAAAAAGAACGTGTTCAGGATGAGATGAGGACAGTTTTCAACACAAGGCATTTAATCCCAGACAGAAAATTAAGCCCGACAGGACTTGATGAAATATCTTACATTGTTACTTTACAACAAAATGCACTGCTTGCTGTCCTCTCTGTTAAGACGACATAATTATTCTGATGGTGGACTTCAGGATGAACTCTTACGTCACGGAGCTGCAGCCATTGTTGCTTGTGATGCGCGCGTTCGGCTGGTTTCCTCTGTGCACGCAAGCTAACGGAACAAGTCTTGAACTGCGCATGCGCTCTGGAATCTTCATGTACAGTGCAGTTCTAAATGTTCTTCTATTTGTACTGTGGATAATACTCACAGCACATGCTTTTGAGGTGAGAAGAATCTCCAAAACATAAAATAATAATGTGAAGAATGACGCACAGATAGGAATTATATAGTTTGAAATGTATGAAATGCCGCAGTACACGTAAAGTACACTCCATTTGAATTTGAAATTTTCTCTGAAAGCTGCACCTATAATTCACTAAAAATAAGCTTTGTTTCCAAACCTCAATGTACCAACTTGAAAACGTGATTCTCTGTTTTGCAGACTATTCCTCAACTCGACTCTTCTCTGCAGCTGCTCGGATTTTGCTACATGTTCTCGCTGACTCTACCCTTGGTGCTATCACCGATGGCGGCGCTGCAGTCGATATCGCATCTTGCTCTCTGCAAAGAATGGGGCAGTTTTCAGGTCTAAAATAAAATAAATAAAAAATTGGTTGAATTTTTGCAATTATTGTGACATTTCTTGACGACAGGCGAGGTTCGAGCGCGTGACACACGAGACGCTGCACTTTGAACTGCACCGTCTGAGCACCGGCTGTCTGATCACATGCTTCGTCTGCAGCGCCCTGATGTCCGTTCAGAGGGTCGTCATTCAGGGTCAACTTCCTTCCCTGGCTGACATGATCTTCAACCTGAGCGTGGTTATCAGTGTCGTGCTGGTCATCTGGTGGTTTATCGCCTGCCGAGCACTTGCCCTAGCCTCCACCCATCTGTTACAACAGTACAAGGTGCGTATATTATTTTATATTATTGAGTTGACAGTTAAATGAAGGGCACACTGTGTGTGTGAGACTTTAAAGATCTGCACGGGCCCGAACCCGGCCCGCGGGCCGGGCTCGGGCCGGGCTCTGGCCGGGCATCGGCAGTCTGCGAACGAGTCGGGCCTAGCTTTTTCTCGAAACTTCAATAGTTATTTTTTTGTTTTTCTTATTTTTGCAAAGGACAGAAGAAGAAGGGAAACAACGAAGCAAAAAAAAAAAAAAAAAAAAAAAAAAAAAAAAAAAAAAAAAAATCCTATAATGGGTTGTCTAAAATAAAAAGGTGAGCTAAGGTTGAACTATGGACGGGCCACGGGCTGGGCCGGGATGCACTGTGAAGCAGTCTTCACGGGCCCGGGCCGGGCCTAGCAACCATTGAATGGAGGGCCGGGCCTGGCTTCGAAAATCCGAGCTGTGCAGACCTCTAGATGAGTGTGTTTGTTTTAAATAACTAAATGAGTTTTATTTTAATATAGATATTTTATGAAATGCCGACATGTATATTTTAATTTTTATATAAATTTATGCTCTTCTTTGTACAGATGCTGAGTGCACTGAGGGATGCAAGAACTCCGGCCCTCGCCTTTCAGCCCCTGTGGCTGCAGCTCCGTCGTCTACTGCTGCTCACGGGAGAGGCCATGTCCATGGCCCAGGGAGCACTCCTCGCCTACAACCTGGTTCTGCTCCTGACCTGCAGTTATCAGGTCATCATGTGGGACAATCTGGTGACCAAAAGCTTCTTCGCTCTCTTTGGCGCCGCAGCCATGGCTGAGTTCGTTCTCACGTGTCACAGTGGACATGCGGCGAACAACACGGTGAGGGGGTGGTTATTAACTGTGGTGCAAAAAATATGGACTTATTAGAAATTATTAGAACAAAATGAAACAAATATTTTGATTAACAAATATGACAGCGTCTAATGTGCGGTTTGCTGGAGAAATGTGCTTATATGTGTATATATTTTTTATTTTTGTAACTCGAAAAGCAAAAAAAAATTAATTATTAGATATGAATTAAAATTTTAATTTAATTTTAAATTTTATTAAACTTTATTCATTCATTAAATTAGTATCAAGCAATGTAATTATTAAAAGTTTTCTTATTTTTATGAAATAAAATATTGAACTGCTTTCAATAATAAAATGTCAACATTAAAAGTAAAACCTAACCACAGAATATTTTTTTAATTTTAATCCATATAAAGACCGTTGCCAATTTTTTAAATATGTGAAATATATTCCTTTCTTGCCCTCTGATAATTAATAATAAATGAAGTTATGATCAAAATGTGTCAATTGCCCCAAAATATCAATCAGTCAAATTTGTAAAAGCTATATTTATATTTAATATATTATTTATTTGTCTTCTTATTTTTGCTTTATTTTTAGATTCATCAAAGTATTTTGGAAGCAATGAAAATTACAAAGGGATTTAAGATGTCAGTTAAAATTGAACATCAGGTATGTATTATTTTATATTCATATATATAGATCACGATTTAAGTACATAAGTACGAGTACCCTGCAAGAAATAAAAGCAGTTAAGAACGTCAATCTACCACACACTTCTCCAAGAACTTAATAGCTAACGATATGAAATTGACAAATTATGCAAAATATTCCAATCACCTGTACTTAAATTAAGTTCTTTTTCTCAGGTGCTGAGTTTGTTGTCGAATGTCGCTCGCAACCTGCCCCGCATCAGCTGGAGTGGGTACCTCGGAATTGACAGAGGACTTCTATCCAGCGTGAGTGCTATTTTATTTCTTTACATGCATATTTTGGATGAAACTGCTTCTAGTATTGCACTCTTTTTACTTTTAAATCATTAAATCGTTAACAAAAAGTGCTGTTTAAAATCAAAATGCAGTAAACTAAAGTTTAATATTTATAAAAAATATTTTTAACAGTTCAGTTTTCTTTACTACAATTTTATGACATAGTATTACAGTATGATTTTAGGGTGTCCGTGTTAGCGTCTTAGTGCTGCATAGATGCTTCAAAAAATATAGAAAAAAAGTACATTAAAAAACTCGAGTTGCCTTCTCATACTATGCAGTTAAAAATTTCAAGGCAGTTATCCGTTATTCATGGGTAAAATATTATTAACAATATAATTTCTGCGATTACTAAAAAGGGAAGGGGGTCAAAAACAACCCAAAACTCTTTTAAAGCGGGAAAAGGGTGTAAAAGATTGATCCAAAAACTTTGAAAATATTTAAATCCGTAGTTAGCCAACCAGCAATGCATTTCCGAAAAAAAAATATAAAAATTTAGTATAGGGATTTAAATAGTGTGTCATTTGACCTCCGCTCCCCCTTCTTGGTGTGAATTGAAAAAAAAAAAGGTTCTTGGAAATGCTATAAGGTTAAAATTGTTTCTTTATTAAAACTGCAGAGTCCAGTACGTGTTAAATAAGAGGGCACATTAATAAAACCGACTTTCTGTGTCTCACAGTGTTTGGCGGCGGTGTTCACAAACCTCGTTGTCCTGGTGCAGCTGGGGATCAGACAAACGGCCACGTTCACCATTCTGGAAATGTTTGCATTCAGTGAAATTCTCACCAAGTTTTAGTTCACGCAATTCCGTGGAGAACAAACCATTGAATGTATATTTTGAATCAAAACTTCATTATTGTTACATAAAGAATTTAAACACGAGAAAATGAAAAAAAAAAATAAAATAATAATAATAAATAAATAAAAAAAATTATATTTTACTACATGCATGAGATAAAGACCTGGATGAATTAAATATGATAAAAAAAATGTTAAAGTTATTTAGAATCAAATTTGGTTAAATTTATCAATGGAGGTACAGTACATATATATATATATATATACGCTTAAAAAAATGAATTAGTCCTTCATGTGTGTAGAGTAAAAATAATTTCCCTTTAATTTGACCAGAATATATCAATAATTTAAATAAGAAAATATTTTTCATTAATTGATATTAGCAATTAGCATTATATAAATGGCATGTGGTATTATAAATATAATAATAAAAATGGAGCTGAGTGTTATATATTTGTTATAATTTAATTATATTTTCAATTATTCAAATCATGTCAAGTCATGGAACATGGAAAGATTTTCTGTTACACAGTAAATATGCATAATTATAAATTTATATATAAATAAGAATAAATACGTATACTCAATAAAATTAGAAAATGTCATTTATATTGCCCCACTTTCCACAGCGGCTCACAAAGAATTGACGGTTTGTGTTAAATTAATTGGTTTACGCAATAGCAAACATTAGAATATCGATTGCTTTTGGAATATCAATGGCTCTTCTTACTGTTGGCAGTAAGGTAAGAAGTACTGTAAAAAAACTACACGCAAAACGACGCTGCAAGTCTAACTGCAAGTATTATATTATACATAATATATTATCTGTAAAACCGTAAAAGTAATCATAATTTAATTATGCTCTACATTATAAAGTATGATTTTGTATGAATTATGTTTGATACTAAAAGGGTTTCAAATAATTTAGATAACTTGAAACCTTAAAAAAATAATAAAATAATGTATTTTACAAACACAAACAAATAATATGATGCATTTAATGAAATTATTAGTTGTAAATCAAGACAATTGAGCTGTTTTTTGTATATCTAAATCTAAGCATTGAAAGTAGCCTTTAAAGGAAATGTAACTTAATTGTATACATCCTCTTTCGCATCTGGCAGTTTCTCGTTTTATTTATATTTTAATTAATATTTTATGTCAATAAGGCTCTGTTGTTGAGTAAATATAAGTTATAATATGTAATGTCCACCAGGTACTACTATGAACTGTTACGTTACTGAGCTGTGGCCACTACTCCTGGTGATGCGCGCGTTCGGCTGGTTTCCTCTGCGCGTGAAACATAATGGTTCAAAACTTGAACTACGAATGCTCTCAAAGCAATTCATCTACAGTGCAATCGTCATCACTGCGCAGTTATGTTTATTTGCAGGTCTTGAGCTTAAAGTTTTTATGGTGAGCAATTTCATATGACATTTTTAATTAATTTGGTGATCTCTCACAGGATCGGCTGGAAAATTTACTTTACCAAAAGATGTCAAGAGAAATATTCCAGGGTAAAAATTGAGTGTACAACCACTGATTGAATTAATTAAAATAGCTTAAGATCCTAAACCATTTTAATAACACGGTGATGCCAACACACGTGGTTCAAATTCCAGAATCGATTGTCAAGATGGATTTTATTCAAAATTGTGTGCAAATTCTAGGAGTTTCATATCTAGGACTGGCCTTAATTTATACACCTTCAGCTGATCCCGCGGCTTGACCCAAGTATCCAGCTGCTCTCCCTGAACTACTTGTCATCGATCTCAATGCCGTTGCTACTCTCCTCGATGGTAGCGTTGCAGTCAACTTCTCAGCTTGCGCTCTGCAACCAATGGACCAAATTTGAAGTAATTATTGGTACATTTGGATTAGTACAATCAAATTACAAGCTTAATAACTTAAATCTGGAAACATTTTCAAATCAAGCAGACGTAACTAAACAATTAAATGCCTAGTTTTTTCTTAATTCATAATACATTTCTCTTATATGAGCAAGGTAATATTGCTGCGTTGACTTTATTTATACTGTGTGTGTTCAGGCTAGTCTTGCCCGGGTTTCTCCCCGACCCCTGGACCTGGGTCTACGCCGCTGGTCTCTCCGGATGGTAGCGGCCATCTTGGTGTATGGCAGCCTGGTGCTCGCTCTGCCCCCACTCGTGTGGCGACAACCACCCAGCACCAAGGACTGGCTCACGGCTCTCTGCGTAACCATCCTTGCGCTGCTCGTGGCTTGGTGGCACGCCGCGTGCCGGGCCCTCGGGGCGGCGGTTAGAAGACTGGTGGAGGAGTTCAGGGTATGTTACATGCAGGCTTTGTTTGTGTAGTGCTCCTTCTGATGGTGGAGACGAATCAAATTCTAACAATAATTAATATTTGTTTGTATAGGGAGTTTTACTGCTAATTTGTTTATTTTTTTTATCATTATACTATTTATACTTATGACATCAGAAAGTTTTACGATAGCTTCTATTAAAGTATATTCTCCCCTATCCAATTTTCACCTTTATTTTTTTCAAAAAGTTTAAAGAGACAAAGAACGACTGCACCTCTAATGACAAGACGTTGCAGCAGTTGCAGCACGCGAGGGCTCCCCCCTGTCGCCTTCTCCAGGTACGCGGTGTGTGGTTACAGCTGATGCTGCTGGTGCCTCTCACAGGCGCGGCCATGTCTCGCGCTCAGAGCACGCTCGTCGTATACAACCTTGCGATGGCACTGCTGTGCAGCTACCAGGCGTTCCTGTGGCCCAGTGCCACCATCAGGGTGCTCTTCGTGCTAACTACAGCGCTCTCGTGCGTGCATTTTGTGGTAGTCTGCGAGGCAGGTCACGTGGCCATGATTCAGGTACACAATCGTGAATATTTATTAAAGAACAAGAAAATTAGTAATTTGAAAAAGGGTGTTACATTAACGAATATAATAATATACTTGTTGAGTAATTAAACTTATACACTCGTGGAGTTGGAACATTTCCCTTTTTAGCTTTGTTATCACCATGCCTCGTAATTTTATTATAACACAGTGCAATGCGTGATAATTGAAAAGGCTGCAAGCGGAAATTTTTCAAAGAGACAAAAGTGTGCATCATAATACTCACGTTGGATAATATTTCTCACTGATTGTAAGAGATAACAGTGGGGTCAATTTTTCTTTTCCTTGTTGTTAAGTAATTTATATTAAAAAATCTTTATTCATTTTGCCCTACTATTTTCTAGGTGGACAGTGCTATTATGGAGGCAATCTCCCTTACGAGACATCTGAATACATCGAAACACGCTCAGACCGAGGTGTGTTACACTTAATTGCTTTATTTTTAAATTTTTATAACAATCTATTTAAGAAAAAAATCCATACAATATATTACATTAATAGTAAGCAAGATCGTTAAAGTCTAACAAGGACAATTTGCATGACATTTTGTTATTGCAGAAATGGATGGAGGGTACCAAATTCAGAGGGTACTCTGAATTTTTTCAGATTTTTTGAGAGCAGGAACTATTTTTAAAAAATTATTGAAAGTCAGTTTTATGACGTCACGGGCGTTTAGCGCCTATCCTTTTCTTAAGGACAGACCTCTCGTGACGTCATAAAATCGACTTTCAATAATTTTTTAAATAAGTTCCAGGTCTCTAAAAATCTGAAAAAATTCAGAGTAGCAAAACTTTGCACCCTCTATCCATTTCTGCAAAAAAAAAAAAATGTCATGCAAATTGTCCATTGGGAAAAAAAAAAAAAAAAAAACAATATTAATAACAAAAATAAAGATAGGATTTTCTTACTGCAATGATAATATTTAATTGTTGCAGCTCTTCAACTTCTTCGCGTCCTTGGCTCGCCACGCTCCATCTGTGACCTTCAAGGGCTATTTCATCGTGAGCAGACGTCTCATGTGCGGTGTAAGTGGTGGGACATATTCTGTGTACGACAGTGTACATCTGTGGTAGACGTCACAAGGGGCATTCACAAAGCCTTAAGGCCACATTTAAGGCTCAATAATTTAAGGCTTGATTTTAGACGTGTTTTTTAGACCCAAAATTTCTGGTCTTAAATTATTGAGCCTTAATTGTGGCCTTAAGGCTTTGTGAATGCCCCTTCACATGACTTAAGATCCAAAATCGGTAGATAACGAAGCAATGATAGATTAAATAAAAAGAGTAAAACAATGGAGTACCGACGTCAAATTTTTTTATTGCAGAAATGGATAGAGGGTGCAAGAATATGCTACTCTGAATTTTGTCTGATTTTTCTGAGACCGGGAAGTATTTTTAAAAAATTATTGAAAGTTTATTTTATGAAATCACGGCGTTAGTGTCCTATCCTTTTCTTATGGAGAGGCGCCTCGTGACGTCATCAAAATGGGCTTTCAATAATTTTTTAAAAATACTTCCCGGTCTCAGAAAAATCTGAAAAAATTTAGAGTAGCATATTTTTGCACCCTCTATCCATTTCTGCAATAAAAAAATTTGATTTCAGTACTCCATTATAATAATAGGTGTCCTCGAAAAATGGTTACCATCATTGAATAATAGCAAGGCCTTGCTATAGCATTCGGAGACAGCTCTCCAATGAGCGTGTGTTAAACGCTTTGCAAAGAAGAAACGCAAACATTAAATGTTTGCGTTTCTTCTTTGCAAATTTTTATTTACTTTCTTGTTTATTTATAAAATAAAAAATACAATATTTTCATGAGTTTTTAGTGGTAACAATTTTAATGAATATCTATAAAATAATAATTTCCTTAAAGAAGTAGATATGTAAAATTCTTGTATTGCGATTATTAGCATATTATGCTTTTATTTATCATGGTCAAAAGATTCATAATTATACCACATTATTTTTACTAATGAGTTGATTTTTAAATACAATATCAATATCAAAGCCTACGTCTGTAACCATAAACTTGTTCCAACTTGATTTCAGAGCTTTGCTGCTGTGGCCACAAACCTCGTGGTAATGATACAACTTGGCATTCGACAAACGACGTCTCTCAGCATCCATGAAGTACATCAATTTAGCAACACTATTGTGCAATTTTAATTTAATAGCTCTAGAAATAAAGTGAGACTATCAACACATTAGCGTCGTGTTTGTCCTGTTTTAATTTATCTCCATCAGTCATTTGTAGCGTCTCCCATTCCATATAGTCATAAACAAGTTTAGTACCGAAAGCAAGGAAAAATAGGAGTTTCTTAAGTTTTTTTAGCTTCTACATTATTATATATTTTGTTCTTTGTTCAGTCGAGCTATAGCAGCGAAAATAAATTAAACAGTCATGCTTCTGTGAGCTTCTGTTTTGGTTGTGTAGAAAATTCAATGTAAAAAACTATATATTTTATAATTTTCATTTATACATATATCTTTTAATCGTAGTTGAGCTATGTTACTAATCAATGTGACTAAAAAAATATTCTACACTACGATTATACACTTATATTCTTTTTAAATTTATTAAATTTATATTATGTGCTGAAAGCCAATTATTTCTCTCACACCTTTAAATAATGAATTTGATCTACACTTCATTCGAATAAAAAGGCCCGATTCAGCCATGTTAAAGCATATCCGGATCGGTAATTTCTATTTGAATGGAGTGTACATTATATTTAATGGGACTCTGTCACGCTACCTCGGAATTGACAGATGACTTTTATCCAGCGTGAGTGGTATTTTATTTCTTTACATATTACACATTTTGTATGAACTTGCTGAGCATTGCACTTTCTTTACTTTTGAATCAGTTAATTAAATAATTAAGAGGGCACATTAATAAAACCGACTTTCTGTGTCTCACAGTGTTTTGCGGCGGTGTTCACGAACCTCGTTGTCCTGGTGCATCTGGGGATCAAACAAACGGCGACGTTCACCATCCTGGAAATGTTTGCATTCAGTGAAATTCTCACCAAAATTTAGTTCACGCAATTCCGTGGAGAACAAACCATTGAATGTATATTTTGGATCAAAACTTCATTATTGTTACATAAAGAATTCAAATAATTGGAGAAATATGTGGTTTTATTTTTGCTTGAAATAAATAACTGAATTGATCAAACAAATTTAATGCTAAACAAAATGAGTTAATCGTTCATAATATATGTAGAGTAAAAATATATATTAAATTTAAACCAGAGAATAATAATAATAATAATATCAAAAGAGAACTATTTGCATTAATTAATATTAGCAATGATAAAATTGACTTGTGGTAAATATCTAAATATAATAATTATAATATTATATATATACACACACACACACATACATGGGGATATTATAGTTATATAATAGGGCTCTGTCGTGATAATGAGTAATGAGGCAAACAGAGGCAGCTATGGCGAGGAAATTTAACGAAATGAAGTCACGCAGGCACTTAAAGAACACAGTGATCATCTCTCATTATAGTTTACAATTCATATATTTATAGCAAATATATTACAAAGGGTATAGCTCAATACAAAAAGTTTAATCCTATGTATTTATTATATTATAGTGATTGGCTATATAACTGAGACTTGCATTAACTTAACGATGATTTCCCACGGAACGAACAAGAAATTTGCTGATTTTTTTTTTACATAATTGGTAGTTCATTGCTAATACAAAGACAAAGGCAATCAATTAGCGACTGAATTATTAATAAATTTTCTCGTGGTATCACTCTACGAAAAAACAAATGAATGGGTCAATACATACTTCGTTATTCTATTCATACCTGTTCTATCGAGTGCTAGAGTTGAAAAAGTTGTCTACATGCTAGGGGCTTATTTTACTTGAAGTAAACGAGCTCAATTCATAATATTTAGGAAAAGGGACGTGATTTTGATTTAAGCATGTCTGGGCCATCATCTTTCCTACGCGAGATGTCTCTTGTGTTCTGGATAATGCGATTGTTGGGGTGGCTTCCTGCGCAACGCTGCCATGACAGTGACATGCTGAACGTTCGACCAGTTTGGATCGTGTACTCTACAGCCGTGCTGACGTTGCAGCTCGTGCCTGCTTTTGTCTTATTTATCAATGGATTGAAAGTAAACTATTTATATTTGTTTATTTTTATTGTAAATATTAATAGGGGAAACACATCAAGATATGTTTGTTTCTCCCCAATATACTCTCAAAATGGAGGTGAAAGATATAGATATGCATTTATAAAGTTAAATGCACAAACAAACAAAATATGGGAACAAATTTTGTTCATGAAACTGACGTGACCACGCCAGGCATAAATGTACATAATTTTATATTTTTCATATGAAGGCATATAATTACTATATATGGGAGCGTGATTGATGAAGAAAATTATCCAGAAATTTAATCAGGTTATCCTCGTTTAGTACTATTAACGCAATAATATAATGCTAATTTTATGACTATAATAATTTTATCACTATATATTATATTAGATCTGTTGTTTGTGTCATTCCTACTTTGTTTGCAATTTACATTTAAATTAATAAATTAATATTATTAATTGACCTCATAAAGCACCATGAGATGACATTGAAAACATTATCCATAGAATTAGTATGACTCAACTACACGTGTACTTTAGCCACAACCAGTAGCAAAGCTGACATTAAGGGTGCAAGTTAAGGCCACCTAAGGCCATGGGGTTGACAGCGCCATCTCTTTACAAATTGGTTTTTATTTTTTATGGGCACAGTTTTTAGAGTATTGACTTGAAACCTAATTAAGGTATGGACATTAACACTTTTGATACATAGAAAAATTTTCATTGCCGTAGATGAAACTAGTTTTGGGTTTGAATTTAAAAATTGGTTTCATCTACGACAATGAAATTTTTTCTACGAATCAAAAGTGTTAATGTCCATACCTTCATTAAGTTTCAAGTCGATACTCTAAAAACTCTGCCCGTAAGAAATTAAAAACCAATTTTTTAAGAGATCGCGCTGTCAACCCCGTGGCTTTAGGTGGCCTTGCACCCTTAAAACAATGCCACCCGATAGAATCATTCAGGTAAAATCCACCAGATGTCCATACCTGTCTTTACAACGTCAATTATTTATAAAAACAAATACAATCTGAGTTACCATGAGCATGGTGGTTTATAAACAGCTTTTTGTTCAGGCCACTCTGCTGCAGGACCCGCGCATTCACACCATTTGCTACATGTTTCTGTTCTCGTGCTGGGGGCCACAGCTGTTGCCTCTGTTCTCCGCTCTGCAGGCGCCATCACATGCCCAGTTTTGCAACGAATTGACAACATTCCAGGTTAAAATACTTTTTCTGCTTACTTAAATTTTGGAAAGTGATACATTTGGATTGTACACTCAAGGTTCTAGAAACCAGAGAGGTTAGGTAACGCCACGGGTGAATTTCGCGCGTCTTTTGTCCTGTTTTCAGTTTGAACAGTTTTGGCACGAAATTTAAAAATGTTAGTATCTGCCAATAGATTTCAAATTTCGTGCGCTAACTGTTCAAAACAGAAATGACAAAATCAACTTCCTGTTAACGTCCGTGTCTGCACCATACCTAATAGAGCCACCATGAGTACACTGATCGCCTTAGAAAATTTTCCTCTTGCAGCCATGTTAATGTTAATCACTATGCCTTGTATTATTCTTACGGGATATCGCGGGATATGGTGATTAACAAGGCTGAAAAGGGAAATTTTCCGAGGCGATGACTGCACAACTTTGTAATTATAAAATTAATAAAAACATTCAAATTTAAAGAATGCAAAAAAGCATTAATAATAATAATTAAGTTCAAAAACATATTCAGGAGAAGCAGAAACTCCCAAATACAATTTTTGTGTCAAAAGTAATATATATATATATATATATATATTACAGACAGTTATTAGACTAATTATTAGCTATGCCTCTAATATTTATCATATTTGAACAATTTCTCAATCAAAATAACGTTTCTAAATATAAATTTAATACATGTTTAATTAGTAATTATTACATATGAGAGCAAATTAATTAAAAAGATTTATAAACAATTGAAATTAAGGATCAGTTTTAAAGTGGCCAATTCGTTTGATCGTTGGCTTTTCATATATTTATTACCCTGACAAATAACTGAATGGAAAAATAATAATTAAACTACACAAAACTAACGTAGAGCTCGAGGACGTATTACAAGGATGCCATTAGTATAATTATTATTACTCTTGTAATGAATTCGTAATATCTCCAGAAGGCAAAAACATGTAAACTGCACTGAAATCTGCTGAGTTCTTTATCTTCAGGTCAACGTTGAAGCGATGTCTGGCACACCCCTGCAGTTCGGCCTGGCTCGGTTCTCAAGATTCATCGTGATGTTCTGCCTATTCGACTTCTGCCTCACTCTGGTAATTCTGCCTATCGCTCTCGCCAGAGTCCCTCTCTTTACCGTAGACTTGCAATTGGCTTTGGCTGTGAGCAATATAAAGCTCCTCACTGGCTGGTGGATCGGAGTCTCTATCGCCATCAGCACTGCGGCAAAACGTCTGCTGCACGAGTACAAGGTACAATTAAAGTGACAACATAGAACCGAGATTGTTACTTATGTACATTAGCATTAAAACAGCAATCAATATAAATATTATATAATATATATTATATATTATGCATAATGAAGAGAAAGATATGAAAGTATATTTCTATGTAGACACACTGTAAAATGGGAAAATGATCCTTACCATTCAATTTAAAAGAATGAAATTTAAATAAGGGTGCTCAGTTATATATTATACATACGTGTGTATGAGAACATTGAAATTACTAACAGACATCACGACGAATCATTTTATAAATGCTACGCTCGCGAAAGCACTCAAGAGAGCATCATATGTTTTTCTTTTTTTCCTGAAAATATAATATGTAGTTCATAATATATTTTATGTACCCTTTGATACAGCTCAGTGACTAGTAATTTTTTTTGTAGTGTATATATTATACTGTATATAGTCCATATTTTTATAATTGCTGCACAGAACTTTTGTGAGGACTATATGTAAACATATGTTTATTGATGTTGGCATTGTTTTTTGTAGGATGCTATTATAGTTTTGATTGTAAAAACATAATTTATCATTTCTTTCCCTCAAAACTTCATGTCCCGTGCTGTAACTTCAGCTGCTGCTACAACTCTCGGACGCCAACTCCGCGGTTCTCTCGACACGGCCACTGTGGCTACAACTGTGCGGGCTGGTGCGCGGGTTAGGCGAGGCGACGTCGTTAGCCAACGGCACGAGTTTGGTGCTCAACTTTGCCTCCCTGTTGTTCGTGCTGTACCAGCTGTTGAGTCCGCAACATCTTGGACCTGCCATCTTCTTCACGGGGTGCCTTACGATGATCATCTTTTTGTTGATCCCGATGGCCCTAAGTGCTCACCATGCGAGCTCCACGGTGAGTGTTTTCCTCCAAAGTGAACGAAGGAGTTGATGATTTAATGGTTTTGTGTTACAGTGGTAAAATAATTAATCACTGACTTTTGAAAATGTTGGTTCTGTTGAAATTTTTAATACTTAGCCTTAGAAATGTGATAAAAGTTTAAAATATTTAAGAAAAATTTACGTTGGCCTTGATGTATATTTTTTGTATTTTTTAGGTTTACCAAAGTTTGCTAGAGGCCACAGTTGTCACAAAGCAAATGAATTTGAAGAAACGCGTGCAGTTGGAGGTATAAATTTATTTATATTTAGAATTTTGCAGAACTTAAGAATAAATTTTAATTAAACCTTTTGCCGTAACTTCTCAGATGGTCGAATTCTTCGCTCACGTGGCTATAAGGTCACCAGAGGTCACCATCAGCGGGTACATCACTGTGGGAAGACATCTCGTATCTACGGTACGATTCTACAGTCACGAAGAAATTAAAATCTAGTTCGATATAAGAGGATGTACCTAATAAGTATTTGAATGGTTGACTACACCAATAAATAAATAAACATTTATTGAAACTTTAAGATAAACGATTTGTACAATAAGATTATGGTGTCCCAAAGAAACTCATAAATACTCTAACTTAGAGTATCTGATGACTGATAATACGTCGTCAACGAATGCGTATTAAACATTGTCATGTAAACGTATAAGAGTGTTATGTACGTGCACGTGTACACGTAGTGATTTTGTGTTCTGGAAATTTCGTTTTACTTACTTTTACTTATATATGAAGACACTAAACTATATACACTCGAAATTTTGAAAGTATGAATAAACTTGTATACGTGTAGAGTCAAGCTATAATTCATATAATACTAAATATCACAATGATCGTTGTTCAATTTTTATATAATAATTATATATATAATAAACTAATTTCTATAACTGTATAATCAACTCTGTGATCACATGATCTATGAAAACTCTGTGATGGATGTTTTAAAACAATTTGATGTGTGGGAAAGAAACATGTAAAAAACCTTAGTTTTTTATAATTTAATTTAAGATATTATTAATTAAACTCCTGAATCCAATCCCATGTTCTTGTCCACAGTTGGTCTCTGCCCTGGTGACCAACTTAGTGGTACTGCTGCAGTTGAAGATAGTGGAAAAAAGCCTCACTACGCAGGACTTCTTCACTCTTACCGATTTTATCACGTTTTAGAAATACAGTCAAATTTATTTAAAATTCCCGCCGGAAGTAAGTGGTTTCTGATCTTCCTATTCATGTTTGATTTTATACTTTTGCAAACAAGTCAGTCCTCTTATTGCAAAGCTCTCTGTAAAATTTCAAATTCCAAACACAAACAGGAAGGACAGAAAACTCTCACATCCGGCTACTTCTGGCGGGAATATTAAATTAATTTGACTGTATACGTCTTGGTTGCACCGCCATATCTCTTATTGTACTTCATATACACAAATAAATACATCTATGGTATCTGAATTGCATCAAGTCTTATTTAAGGGCGTGTTGATTAAAATTGAGTAGTTCAATTTATGTTCATCTATATAGTCTTATTCGAAGCTTCCATTCTCAGGTAAATTTTTATTCAGTATAATATAGATTTATGGACTCCATGCATATACAGTACATGATTATATTCCTTTTTGATCGCCAGGCGCCGCCAGGCGCCAGGCCTTTACTGCATGACTTTACTCATTTACATCAATCGCTTTTTAATTAAATGCTAATAATTTTCTTTATTACGTAGTCATTATCGAGTAAGTTCTAAACAGAAAAACTTCGTATAGATAAAAAAAAAGCATAATTGTACTGAAATACATAAAATTTTAAGACTTCATTTTGTTCTTTTGACTCCAAGGTATAATTAAAATAAATTTAAAATTTAACTGTCTTCGATTCGCTTTAAAAAAAAGGCTGCTATTTTATATTATATATAAATAACAGGTTTTTAAGCAAATCGAAGAAAGTTCAAACTTTTATTATATTACCTATATCCAATACAGAAATTTACTCACAAATCGATTAATTTAATAATGTATGAAACCATCATCATACTTCATAGTTATATTATATACATGATTACCCACATATTGAATTTTCATTATATTTTAGGATAATTGCATGCTTTCACTTTTAGCTGAATACAGCATAATATATTTTTTCTTATGTTTTTGTCTTACAATAAGAAGTACCTCCGATCATAGTTTGCACTTAGAACGCAGGCACTTAGAACACAGTGACCCTCTCTCATTACAGTTTACAACTCATATATTTGTAGCAAATATCTTAAAAGGGGTATAATTCAATAGAAAAAGTTTAATCATTTGTATTTATTATATTATAGTGATTGGCTATATAACTGAGACTTGCATCACTTAACGATAATTTCTCATGGAAAGAACAAGAAAATTGGTGGAAAATTTTTACAGCTGATGGTAGTTCATTGCTAAGACAAAGGCAATCAATTAACGACTGAATTATTAATAAATTTTCTCGTGGTATCACTCAACGAAAAAACAAATGAATGGGTCAATCTATATACTTCCTTGTTCAACCTGTTCTATCGAGTGCTCGAGTTGAAAAAGTTGCCTACATGCTAGGGGATTATTTGGCTTAACTATATAACAGTAAATTGAAAGTAAACGAGCTCCATTCATAATATTTAGGAAAAGGGACGTGATTTTGATTTAAGCATGTCTGGGTCATCATCTTTCTTACGCGAGATGTCTCCCGTGTTCTGGATAATGCGATTGTTGGGGTGGCTTCCTGCGCAACGCCGCCATGACAGTGACACGCTCCACGTTCGACCAGTTTGGATCGTGTACTCTGCAGCCGTGCTGACGTTGCAGCTCGTGCCTGCTTTTGTCTTATTTATCAATGGATTACAAGTAAACTATTTATATTTGTTTATTTTCATTGTAAATAATAATATAGAGGAAGACATCAAAATATATTTGTTTTTCCCCATCATACTCTCAAAATGGAGGTGAAAGATATAGATATGTCATAAGTTCATGCATTTATAAAGTTAAATGCACAAACAAACAAAATATAGGAACAAATTTTGTTCATGAAACTGACGTGATCAAGCCAGGCATAAATGTACATAATTTTATATTTTTCATATGAAGGCATATAATAATTATATATGGGAGCGTGATTGATGAAGAAAATTATCCAGAAATTTAATCAGGTTATCCTCGTTTAGTAACAAATTTTGTTCATGAAACTGACGTGATCACGCCAGGCATAAATGTACATAATTTTATATTTTTCATATGAAGGCATATAATAATTATATATGGGAGCGTGATTGATGAAGAAAATTATCCAGAAATTTAATCAGGTTATCCTCGTTTAGTACTATTAACGCAATAATATAATGCTAATTTTATGATTATAATAATTTTATCACTATATATTAGATCTGTTGTTTGTGTCATTCCTACTTTGTTTGCAATTTTCATTGAAATTAATAAATTAATATTATTAATTGACCTCATAAAGCATTGACATTGAAAACCTTTTCCATAGAGTCAGTATGACTCAACTACACGTGTACTTTAGCCAGTAGCATGCTGACATTAAAACAATGCCACCCGATAGAATCATTCAGGTAAAATCCACCAGATGTCCATACCTGTCTTTACAACGTCAATTAAATACAAAAGCAAATAGAATCTGAATTACAATGAGCATGATGGTTTATAAACAGCTTTTTGCTTCAGGCCACACCACTGCAGGATCCGCGCGTTCACACCATTTGCTACATGTTTCTGTTCACGTTCTGGGGGCCACAGCTGTTGCCTCTGTTCTCCGCTCTGCAGGCACCATCACATGCCCACTTTTGCAATGATTTGACAACATTCCAGGTGAAAATAATTTTTCTGCTTACTTAATTTTGGAAAGTGATACATTTGGATGGTACACTCATTGCCTTGGAAAATTTTCCTCTTGCAGCCATGTTAATGTTAATCACTATGCCCTGTATTATTTTTACGTAAAATGGTGATTAACAAGACTGCAAAGGGAAATTTTTCGAGGCGATGACTGCACAACTTTGCAATTATAAAATTAATAAAAATATTAAAATTTGAAGAATGCAAAAAAAGTAGTAATAATAATAATTAAGTTCAAAACATAATTATTCAGTTGAAGAAACTCCCAAATGCAATTTTTGTGTCAAATGTAATTTTTAAATGTATAATATTAAAGACAGTAATTAGACCAATTATTAGCTATGCCTCTAATAGTATTTATCATATTTGAACAATTTGTTAATCAAAATAATGTTTCTAAATAATAAATTTTAATTAGATAAATATTGAATTAGTAATTATTATATATGAGAGCACACTAATTAAACAAGTTTATAAACAATTGAAATTAAGGATCAGTTTTAAATTTTAGTGGCCAACTCGTTTGAGTGTTGGGTTTTCATATATTTATTACCCTGACAAAAAACCGCATGCATGGGAAAATAATAAAAATATACAAAACTAAAGTAGAGCTCGATGTCGTATTACAAGGATGTCATTAGTATAATTACTTTTATAATGAAGTCGTAATGTCTCCAGAAGGCAAAACTACGTAAACTGTACTGAAATCTTCTGAGTTCTTTATCTTCAGGTCAACGTTGAAGCGATGTCTGGCACACCCCTGCAGTTCAGCCTGGCTCGGTTCTCGAGGATCATCGTGATGTTCTGCTTATTCGACTTCTCCTTCACTCTGGTAGCTCTGCCTATCGCTCTTGCCAGACTCCCTCTCTTTACCATAGACTTGCAATTGGCTTTGGCTCTCAGTAATATAAAGCTTCTCACTGGCTGGTGGATCGGAGCCTCCATCGCCATCAGCACTGCGGCAAAACGTCTGCTGCACGAGTACAAGGTAAAATATATAGTAATTCATATTTTATGTACCATTTGATACAGTTGAGTGCCTGTTCAATTTGGTGCAGCGTATAGAGTCTATATTTTTAAAATTGCTGCATGAAACTTTTATATATGTTTTGTTGCTAGTTTTTATTTTGCAAACTAAATTTACTATTGCTTTGTCTCGAAACTTCCTCTTCTGCAACTCTCAGCTGCTACTACAACTCTCGGATGCCAACTCCGCGGTTCTCTCGACACGGCCACTGTGGCTACAACTGTGCGGGCTGGTGCGCGGGTTAGGCGAGGCGACGTCGTTGGCCAACGGTACGAGTTTGGTGCTTAACTTTGCCTTCCTGCTGTACGTGCTGTACCAGCTGCTGAGTCCGCAACATCTTGGACCTGCCATCTTCTTCGCGGGATGCCTTGCGGCCATCATCTTGGTGTTGATCCCGATGATCTTAAGTGCTCACCAAGCGAGCTCGATGGTGAGTGTCTTCCTCAAAAGTGAGCGAATTAGTTGGTGATTTAATGTTTATGTATTGCAGTGGTAAAATTAATTATTAATCACTGACTTTTGAAAATATTGGTTCTGTTGTAATTTTTAATATTTAGTCTTAGAAATGTGGTGGTGGTTGGTTACCAATGGCGGAACGTGTTTTTCAACATTGTTCATAATGCTCTCTGGGGCTCCTAATACCCTGTCTGCACGTCAGACAGTTAAGTACCGTTTCTAAGTGGCCGTGGCACGTATGTTGTTTGCGCAACATTCCGCGGTCTTAATCACCCCAGCGGAGTATAGACATAGCCGTAAACTGCCTTCCTCCTACCAACTCTTTCATCTAGTAGCCAGTCACACCCATCTCAAGTCTCGAAAAAAAACCCTTAGAAATGTAATAAAAATTTAAAATATATTTGTTAAGGAAAAGTTTACTATGGCCATGATGTATGTCTTGTGTTTTAGGTTTACCAAAGCTTGCTAGAGGCCGCAGTTGTCACAAAACAAATGAATTTGAAGAAGCGCGTGCAGTTGGAGGTAAAAATTTATTTATATTTAGAATTTTGCAGAACTAAAGAATAAATTTTAATTAAAACTTTTGCCGTAACTTCTCAGTTGGTCGAATTCTTCGCTCACGTGGCTATAAGGTCACCAGAGGTCACCATCAGCGGGTACATCACTGTGGGAAGACACCTCGTATCTACGGTACGATTCTACAGTCACGAAGAAATTCAAATCTAGTTCGATATAAGAGGATATCAGAGTAATAAGTACCGCGCGAAAAAATTTCACATTTTTTTCGAAAAATAGACGCCTAAAAAGTCAACTTATTTTTGGAAAATAGTCTACAAAAAAGTCCCTTTTTTCAAAAATAGTCTATAAAAAAGTCACAATATTTTTTTTAGAAAATGCAGCAAAAAGGCGTTTCAAAAAAGCTATTTAAAAGTGTATTTAAACGTTTTATTTTTTTTATATTTCTATACACAGACACAGTCTATGTTTCTTTACTTCCTTTTTTTTACAATGTGAAGAAAAGAGCTGAAATGCACTAAAAATATGTCAAAAAGTCACAAAAAGTAATCTTTTGCCAAAATAGTCTCAAAATCCAAAAATAGTCTAAATAGTCTTTTTTATATAGGCTTATTTTAATCCACTTCCGGAGATCGGTGTACATCCTAAATGATAAAAAAATAGTCCTCATGTGCACAAAAAGTCGAAAGGACTTTTTTCCGGGCTCTAGTATTAAGAATTTGAATGGTTGATTTATTGACTACATCAATAAATATATATATTATATACATTGATTGAAATTTTAACATAAACGATCTGTACAATAAAATTATATAGTGTCCCAAAAAGACTCATAAAGTCATAAATACACTAAAATTATCTGATGAATGTATCAAATACCAAACATTACATTCTCTAAATTTGTTTAGATATACTCGTACTAATTTCTATAACTGTATAATCGAATCTGTGATCGCGTAATGATAATGAATAATGACTCTATGAAAACTCTATGATGGATGTTTTTAAACAATTTGATGTATGGGAAAAAAAACATGTGAAAAACCTTAATTTTTTATAATTTAAGTTAAGATATAATCAATGGTCAACCTATATGAAATTTTTTATTGCAGAAATGAATAGAGGGCACCAAATTATGCTATTCTGAATTTTTTCAGATTTTTTTTGAGACCCGGAACTATTTTTGAGTAATTATTCAAAGTTCTGTAATTTAAGTTGGCACCCCTGAATCCTTAATAAAAAGGATAGTGCCTGGATGCCTATTGACGCCTCCAGGGGGCATGGCCGCACTTTCATTAATTATTTAAAAATAGTTCTGGGTTTCAAAAAAATCTGAAAAAATTCATAGTAGCATAATTTGGTACCCTCTATTCATTTATGCAATAATTTTTTTCATACAGTATGTTGTCCAATAGTTAAGTTGGCACCCCTGAATCCTTATTAAAAAAGATAGGACCGAGACGCCTATTGACGCCTCCAGGTGGCGTGGCCGCACTTTCAATAATTATTTAAAAATACTTCTGGGTTACTGGGTTTCAAAAAAATCTGAAAAAAATTCGGAGTAGCATAATTTGGTACCCTCTATTCATTTCTGCAATAAAAAATTTCATGTAGGTTGTCCATTAAACTCCTCAATCCAATCCCATGTTCTTGTCCACAGTTGGTCTCTGCTCTGGTGACCAACTTGGCAGTGTTGCTGCAGCTGAAGATGGTGGAGAAAAGCCTCACTACGCAGGACTTCTTCACTCTTGGTGATTTTATCACGTGGTAGAAATACGTCTTGGTTGCACTGCCATATCTCTTATTGTACTTCATAATACACAAATAAATACATCTATTCTATACCTGAATTGCGTCAAGTATTATATTTAAGGGCGTGGTGATTAAACTTGAGTAGTTCAATTTATGTTCTTTATAGTCTTATTCGAAGCTTCCATTATCAGGTAAACATTTATTCAGAATAATATGGATTATTGGACTCCATGCATATACAGTACATGATTATTGATTACATTCTTTTTTGATCGCCAAGCCTTTACTGACTTTATTCATTTACATCAATCGCTTTTTAATTAAATGCTAATTTTCTTTATTACATAGTCATTATCGAGTAAGTTCTAAACATAAAAACTTCGTATAGATAAAAAAAGGCATAATTGTACTGATATACATTGAGTTTTAAGACTTCATTTTGTTCTTTTGACTCCAAGGTGTTATTAAAACAAAATTAAAAGTACATCTTTCTTTGATTCTCTTTAAAAAAGCTGCTATTTTTATAAGTATAATAGCAGTTTTTTCAAGCGAATCGAAGAAAGATAGAGGATTAATATCATATTTTTTATTTTACCTATAAGCTAGGCCCACGTAATGTTACTGCAGCGCATATTCCATACTTTACAAGAGCCTGTCGCGCCATAGTGTTGTCAGCAGGGTGTAAGGGGAGATAACGTAAAATTAATTATAAATTATTTTCGGCAATTATTACATTTATATTGTTTCCATATTATCATTCATCTGCTATGATCTGCTAGTTTATAAAGAATACACAAACTACATTTTCGTGACCTTAAATAATTATACCTGGCGCCAAATCAATTTGACAATAGAATTTAAAATCTGTATTATTTTATCACCTAAACTTCACGCGACGTACCTATCGTGATGTTGAAAACTACATTTTATTGACAATCACAAATTTATAAATAAATATAATAATATTATTTCTTATGTTTTATAACAATTATTGCGGGCATGTCCAATATATTATAAATAATATACAGTATAACCTGTGAATTTGAGAAACAGCTGATTTTTTTGCCTTAATTGTTTGCTTAAGGCATGTAAAATTTATAAGTTGAAAAGATTGATTATCATGAAGTAAAAATGGAAGTGTAATTAGACACAGTATTTTTTTTCTTGCTCTTTTTGAGAATGATTTCGTTCTTTAAAGTTTACAGCCACAAAATATTCTAAAATTATTAAATTAACAAGAGTTAAACGAGTTTTCGAGTTAGTATTTCCTTGTCACTATTTTTTTTTTAAATAATTTAATTGTATAGAATCATATATATATTATTATTATCATAATGGTATATTATAATATTTATAACGTATATATCCATGTTATATATACGGTATTTTAAGTTATATATTGTTTTAGCAATTTTTTCTTTTTTACTTATTAAAACTAGCATTGCAAAACCTAATATTTTTGAAACATCACTTCGTAATATTTGGTGTAAGCTAGCACTTTAAGTTGATTGCTGTTATATCGCAGAAAATTAATAGGACAGGGCATTGACGTACTAGAAACAACAGTCGCACGCAGCGAACAAGAGAACAATAACCCCTCGCAGCTTAATTATTGAAAAAGTGATGGAAACTGTGGGGAGGTTACCCAATTGTGATCACACATTGAAATTTTACTGCCGGTCGCCAATCCGTTCTCTCAGCACGCAGGTATGAATAATTTGACTGTTTTATGCTTGGCTTATTAATTAAAGAAAATGAAAAAAATATTTTTACTGATCGCATTAAAAAAATTAAGTAATTTTTTTTTTTTAAATTTGACTTAATGGATCTTTCAATGCAAAAATGACATTCCGTAATAATCTGGAAAAATAACTGCTTTTCCATTATTCACTTGGAATATTTACCTTTCATTAATTGTACGTAAAATGTACTTCCTTGAAGACGGGACTCTTTTTCCAGATATAATATCTGAATTCTTATTCATGAGATTTATTTCTTTGTGGATAGAAAAAAAATACCTAATTTTGTTGCAGACCGTATTGAAGAATATGTCTCACTCGTCGTATCTAAAAGAGATGTGGCCCGTGTTCTGGGTGATGAGGCTGCTGGGGTGGCTGCCTGCGCACCGCCGCCATGACAGTGACAGGCTCCACGTCCGACCAGCCTGGCTCGTGTACTCTGCAATCATTCTGACCGTGCAGCTCGTGCCTGCTATCGTCTTGGTGCACAATGGAGTGAAAGTAAAATATTACAGTTTTTGTTTTGTTTAGATTTTTGTTTAGCTATATAATTATTTGATTGAATATTTTCCACCTTTTCCAGTCAATTTTCATATGTTAAATCAATGAAAAAAATATATTTGAAGCAGAGACGTACGTAATTAAGATAGTATTGAGAGTTTCTGTAAGCTTGTTTTACACAATTTGTAATTTTGTAGTCATCATGACTTTATCTTAAAACAAAAATTCTTGCCTGATCTGTTATTAATTTTTAATCAAATTAATGGAATTCTTTCGAATTTGACGTTACTTTTATTATTTTTTAATTAGTGTTGACATTAAAAAATATGACTTATAATTCTTTAGTAAACAAAGATGAAAAATACTAAACTTTTTTATGATGTAAATTGAGCAATCTAACTACATAACTGTCACTTGAATTTAATATCCAAACTGCTTCCCAAGCACCCCAAACATGGGAGGGGATACCTCATATCAAAGGATAAATTAGATATTATCCTTGTTTGAGGATAAAAATTGAGTGGCTTGAGGACTCCGATGTAATCAGCTGTTTGCTTCAGGCCACGCTGCTGCAAGACCTGCACATCCACCTGATTTGCTACGTATTTGTGGCCTCTTACGGGGCTCCACAGCTGCTACCTTTGTTTGCAATTTTGCAAGCGCCATCACATATCCGCTTCTGCAACGACATGGCAAGATTCCAGGTGACCAAGTTCTTCTCTAGAACGATTAGAATTTAATAAATGATTGGTTATATATTTTGATTTGCAGGTCAATAAATGAATTAAGTGCATTAAAATAGGTTAATTACGATTTTCTTGCATTGAAGTAACACTATTAATTTCACAGACCAATATTGAGGCGATGTCTGCGACCCCCCTGCGGTTCAACCTGACTCGGTTCTCCAGATCCATTGTGACGCTGTGTCTGCTGTATTTCTCGCTGACAATGGGGGTACGATCGCTCGCCCTCCGCCGCCTCCCGCGCCTCTCTGTGGACATCTTCGTGGCGCTCGCAGCCTGTAACGTTACTCTGCTCATCGGCTCGTGGCTTGGGTCGGCCAGCGCCATCTGCATCGCCTCCCGACGTCTGCTACACGAGTACACGGTGAATTGACGTAACTAATAATCGTACATATTTGCTTGATACCTTAAAATAAACGCTAGTTCATTAGCTATATGCACCAATGCTTTTATTTTTTTTTAAATCTCTAATCAAATTGAATTTTAATTACAGTTTTAATTGTAAGAATTAAAAATTAAAATAAAGTTACAATTAAAATTCAATTTCATTAGAATTTAAAAAAATAAAAGCATTGGTGCATATAGCTAATAAACTAGCGTTTATTTTAAGGTATCAAGCAACGATTATTAGTTTCTGAAAAAAGTGACATCAAAAATAGCATGGGGAGGCATAGGAAATACGAAAAGGTGATGCAGAGTCTTAAGAAAATACTCTGTGTTTCATCACAAAGCTCTTCATTTGTGTAATTAGATTTTATTAAATTATAACCATAATCTTCCCGCGTATAACACATCATATCCTTTAATTTGTAGGAGAGCTGTAGGACACACTTGAATCCCCTGAAATGATGGCTTTAAAGAATTACTTTAGAGAAGTAAAATGGCTAGGAATAGGAAAACTTTTAAAAACAATATTTAAAATAATTATAAATAAAAATGTTATAATTATTACAAATTTAGCATCATAGTAAAATGATTTTGTTTTCAAATTTAAAATTCAAATTCATATTTATTCAGCAACAGTTACAGAACCAATGACCAAATATAATAAAGTCGATAATACAAAATACAAATACAACACAATAATAATAAAAAAATGTCTATAATATTTTAAGAAGAGAAAAAAAACGGTAAAATAATAGTCATGCACAATAAATAGCAAAAAAAAAAAAAAAAAAAAAAAAACAACTTAAAACAGAGCATTAATCATAAGGTTGGTACATAGAGAAGAGTTAAATATGTCCACATTACTATGATCAGATACAAATTTGTTGTAGAGATTTTGTACTCTTGTACAAAAAACAAACTTTGATGCATCAACTAACATCCAACAACAAAATCTGATATAAATTTATTTATACGTTAATTGTCACTTTTTATACTCAATAAAGCATCTGCTACAACTCTCGGACGCCAGCTCCAAGGTTCTCTCGATACGGCCACTGTGGCTACAACTGTGCGAGCTGGTACGCGGGTTAGGCGAGGCGATGTCGCTGGCTCAAGGCACCAGTTTGGTGCTCAACTTCGCCTTCCTGCTGTACGTACTGTACGAGCTGCTGAGTCTGCAAGAGATTGGACCTGCTATATTTTTTGTGGGCTGCGTTGTTGCCTTCGTTTTGGTGCTGGTCCCGATGGCCCTCAGTGCACACCGAGTGAACACCACGGTGAGTCCCACGACTTGATCAGATGATTGCTAAATGTTTAGCCAGAGATTAAATACAGTTTTATTTTCTTGCTAAAGTTAGCCAATTTATTTATTATGTAAAATTTTAAAATATCAAAAATTTTGTGTTTGTATGTACAGTACTGTACACTTTACATGCCCTCCTTGCCTGATAATTTCACCTTGAATTTAGGCCACATGTTCGGCTCTAAAACTGAGCCTCGACCTAAATGGGTGCTTAAAAGTTACTTAACGTCAAAACTAAATTTTCTGACAAGATGCTGAATAATATCAAAATTATATGGAATGGAAACTATTCTTATTTAATTTGGAAAGAAATTATTATGAAAATTTACATCAATCTTTTTTCATGAAAATTATTGCCTACATATGTCAAATTTACATATTTCTTGCACTTTTAGGTCTATCAAAATCTTATGGATGCTCTATTTGTCACAAAAGGAATTAAAATCAATAATAGTGTAAAATCGCAGGTAAATGCTTCAAAATAATTTAGTACTATATTCATATAACATTTTTGCTTTGAACTGAAGGATGTTTATATTTTCTTAGATGGTCGAGTTTTTGGTGCACGTGGCTCGAAGGTCACCAGAGGTCAGCCTCAGCGGGTACATCCCCGTGGGAAGACGCCTCATTTCCACGGTATGATTTAGCTTAAATTGTGAAGCTATGGGTATTTAATGGACGACACAAGTACTTCAAACCCAAGATATTTCTCATTCTAAATCGTCGATGAAATGTTCTTGTCCACAGTTGGTCTTTGCTCTGGTGACCAACTTGGTGGTGTTGTTGCAGTTGAAGATCGTCGAAAGAAACCTCACCTCGCAGGTTTTCTTCACTCTTAGCGATTTTATCACGTGGTAGTACCTTTACGGATTTATTTTACCATTATATACTGATTGTATTATACAGTCAAAATTAGGTAATACTAGCATTGAATGTCATGATGTGTTGCATCAAACATTAAACAAAGCCATCGTCCAGAAGTGTTACAATATCGATTAATTGTAATATCCTACTGTGAATAATAGTTAATTATATTATATGAATTGATAATAACCTGATATGAGTGTAATCTACTTGGTAAGAATCATGGAGGGGTGGTTGAAGAGTTTTCTAAAGCCGGTATTACATGATACAATTTTTCTAACTATTGCATACAATTTTTCCTTACAAGAAAATTTGAACCACATTTGTTTGTGTGGTGATGAAATTTTCTTGTAAGGAAAAATTGTATGCAAAATTGTATCGTGTAATACCGGCTTAATGAGTGTGCCATTAATTAAAATCACGTGATGAGAGCTTGGTGCTAAAATAATTACATAAACCATGCAGGTATGTGTATGGTCTTTTACAAAAAATAAGAAACTTTTCTTTAGTTAAAAGTAGTTATGTCTATTTTTGCTGATAACTTATGTTTTCTAAATTTCTGTTTACGTACGTACGTTACGTAATTTGTCATAAATTATATTGGGAATTTTTAAAGTAACATATTTTCTTTTATATTTGAAATTTATTGATGCCTGCAAGTTTCAGTAATTTTGTGAGTCTGTTTTTATCATCACTTTAACAAAATGTAAGACGTGAAATTATATAATAATTATAATAAATAAAATAATATGATATAAATTTAATTTGTTGGTTTATTGATGCATTTACCTTTTTTAACTGGAGGAATCATCTAATAGCGAATGGCCATTTATTAAGAAATATTTCAATAAAATCATATTTATATATTTTTATGAGGGAATCAACTCAAATATCTACCTGAACTACATAAAATAAAATTAGCTAATTAACCATGACCTCTCGAATTCAGATCTGACGGCAACAAATGATCTAGTTACAAATCCACTCCAATTTTACTTTTCTACTCATTTATTTCTTAATACATTATAAAGATCATCTGTTAACAAAATTTATGTATCGATTGTTATAAGACTGACATATATAATATATAATATGATATGTCAGAATTTTGTTGCAATACTTCGTTCTTATCAGCTATCTAAATGTATTTCTTCATTTCAAAACTTTTCAAATCGCTCTCTGGTAATCTTACACACGTGGTGAAAATTTCGGTCATATTGCAATGCCTCCGTCGTCATTTGTAAGAGAGATGTGGCCCATTTTGTGGATGATGCGACTATTGGGGTGGCTGCCTGCGCACCGCCGCCATGACAGTGACACGCTCCACGTTCGACCAGCCTGGCTCGTGTACTCTGCAGTTATGCTGACAGTGCAGCTCGTGCCTGCTTTATATTTGCTGCAACGAGGCTTGAAGGTATTGTTTTTTTGGTTATTGTCTTCTCAAAATACATTATCCAGTTTGCATGTGTATATAAGTCCCTAGCTATCATTTCATGAAAAATAATGGAGGACATAACGCTATCATTGGGAACCTAATGTTGTTCAAAATATACAACTCGAGACAGTCGGAACGTTGCCAATATCTGAATTGACAATAACTGCAATGGAAAATTAAGGTTAGGGATTTTGAGAGACGTATAAATGCATTTAGTCTTGCCATCCAAAGGTCACACGACATGCTAGTGCTCAAGCAGGGGTAATGTTCAGGTAGTCCAAAGGTGTAAAGTACAAGGAGATTGAATAGATGTTCATGTCGACAGTTGACTCCTGGCATGGACCCCAGAGTGCACATTGTGTCGTATATGCAGCTAGTGGGACTGACCGTACCGCAGCTGATCCCGCCACTCGTGGCTCTGCAGGTCAGGGCGCACGTCAGATTCTGCAACGACCTGCAGAGCTTGCAGCTAAGGATGCAGGTAGAGAAATTTTAAATTGAATTACTTAAATTTGAAATTAACTGTCATGTGTTCCAAGCCATGTTAAAGATTTTTTTAGTTGATATTATAGATTCTTATTCAAATGTTAAAATGTTCTCAAACTTAAATTTTTATTCATAATCTGAAATTGTCTGTTCCGAGTAATGTATAATTGTGTTATAAAATATACTTATTTTTTAGAATACCCCTTTTTAAAAATGTATTTTCAATTTGATGTTAGAATGATTTTTTAGTTATTTATTTTTGAAATAAACATAGAGTTTTATCACATTAAGGGAACTAAATTCAAATGAGAAAAATAAAATGAAAATAAGCAACTAATTAACTTGTCGACTTAAAGTTTAAAATGCAGAATTAATAATTTTAGATGGGACTACAGAGACCTCTGGCATCCACAGAGGCCTCTTCGTTACGACTCATATCTCGAATTACGATCACCGCTTACTTCCTACCGTTTATATTCGTCAACGTGGTGCGTCCGTTTGTGTTCACCAAAGGAGATCCGTCATGGACGTTCGGCCTCTTCCTGTCCTTGAGCGGCGGTAACTTGGCCCTGCTGGTCGGCTGGTGGGTCGCCACATGTTCAGCAATGTCTACCTGCACGCATCACCTGCTGGAACTTTATCAGGTTAATTAGAGCGTGAAGTTCGGTCATAGAAAATTGATCACTAATGTTGAGAGCACTATACAGTATAATTGGGTAAAATATATAAAACACACAGAGCAGATTTTTAATTGCAGATTTTTTTTGCCTCAGTGTTTTGTAATGGAATTTATATTACACATTATAGGCTAGGAGCTTGCACAACAAATTTACATTAGCATAGATTGTAACCTAGAAATGTAAAGTTGATATCAAATTTTGGTACTTAATCGTGTACTAACATGTATTTACTGTGTTACATAGGTAACATAGGGTATAAAAATATACAATGTGTACGTGGAATGTTGTTTTTTTTTATGACTTTTTATGAAAATATAGTTGCATTTCATGTACATATTATAATGTACAGTCAATAGCAAATGAAATAAAACAACAATGATCATTTGTTGTCATGGTACAAATTTTTTCCCCTTCTTCTAGCTTATCACATGTCTCTATGCATTTTCACCCTATAAACGATGCCCGCTTTATTGGTGAGTAGGCGGGCTTCGTTGAGAGTGCGAACATTCTAAGAGAGCTATGATCAGCTAAAAGAAGGGAACTTAAACTTTGTACCGTGACAACAAAGGATCATTGTTGTTTTATTCCTTCTGCTATTGACTGTACATCACATCTATTTTTATGCAGGAGTTGTGTGAACGAGGGAATTCTGGCAAGTCCGCCCCCCTGGCCACACGGCGACTGTGGCTCCAACTTTGCCGCTTGGTTCGCCGCTTCGGCTCGGCCCTGTCCCTCGGCCAGAGTCTGCTGCTGCTGCTCAACTTTACCATCGTCCTGTACTCCTCGTACGAGCTTCTCAACAAGCAGCACGGCACCACGTTCTTCTTCTTCGTGTTCTGGGTGGTAACCTGCTCGGCGGGTATTTACATGATGTGCAACAAAGCGCATTCGATTGCAAACCTGGTAATAATATATTTCAGCTTCGTGATATTCTAATTACTTATATCAAACTTATATTATTTCAGGTGTATCGTCACATAATAAAATGTTCTATTTTAACCAAAGCAGCAAATTTACCTCTAGAAGTTCGAAATGAGGTTTGTGAGAATATTAATAAATAAAGGGTGCCATTCACGAATCAGTTAGACAGGTTTCTAACCACGTTTAGCTTAACTTGTTAAACCATGACCCAGTTAAACGTGGTTAAGCTAAACGTGGTTAGAAACCTGGCTAACTGCTTCGTGAATCGCGCCCAAAATTTATAATATCGAGTGATTTTTTTTTAAATTATTTTTCTATAAATTTACTAAGCATTATTAAATTAATTTAATAGCCAATCCACTCGGGGTCTTAGTTTTATTATTGTTATTATTATTTGCCCGTAGATGATGTCCTTCTTCATTTACCTTGGCCAGAGGTCACCGGATGTCACCTTTAGTGGCTACATTAAAATGGACCGAAGTCTCATTTCAACGGTATGACAAAATAATTAATTTAGTTATTATAAAATTTATAATAAGAATTATAAACAAAGTAAGAAAACATTATTCTTTCAATATTTTTACTCTTCATATTCTCACTGGTCACTACAAAAAACTTTTAGAACTTACCCGAGTTGAAATAAATTTCATCTTTTATTCGCTATTATAATATATATAAGCTCTTCTCTTGTCTTTTTTCTTCCCTTTTTTGCACTGTTTTAGAGGATAAAAAGAAAAAATTTCGTATTTTTTCTTCTTACTGAACATAAAATATTAGAAAAATTGTCTTCATTTCATCCTCACTTTGATCGAGGAAGAAATTGGATGTGTTTTAGGTAAAAATATTAGGCTTAGATGTGTAAAGGATGAGTTGAAGACTAAATTTTTCAACTAGGGTAGTTTTGAAGCAAGTGGAGTTCACACGTTATGCTGATAACTTTCACGTAAGCACGTAAGAGACCCTTTGCAGCTGACATCTATTTTCAGCTTGCTTTTGTTTCAGTTGGTGTCGGTTATGATAGCAAATCTCGTCGTTCTGTACCAGTTCGAAATGAGAAGGAAGCTGCTCTATGTTGAAGATTTTTTTACCTTTGGAGAAAACGATTCACTGTGAAGCAGCTGACATATTATTTTTATCATCGCAGAGATTTGTATATCTTTAGTTCCAAGACTTTCAAACAAGTGGTGTAGTCACTACCTTAATTATTAAAAAAATAGTTTATTATTTTTTGTAAGTTTCAAACCTTAATAAGGTACAGAATTTACGATAAATTTATAATTTTCTTGACACTTATTTTTTATATCAAAACAAATGTTGCATTTATTTTTTATTGTATAAAGTTTTAATTAACTACTTTTGAATTTTTATTTAAAAATATTATTTAAAAGGGATAAATATTAAAATTTAGATTATTTCCAACTTAAAAAAGTTTGTTGTAGTAATTCATCATGAAAAAAGCACAAATTAATAATGTAAAAAAAAAAATAATATTATATATATCGAATTGATCTGCTTGTACAACGTGTATTACATAATTGGTTTCTGCTGCATACCAAAATTTGTTAACTATCACGTTAAACGCTGTAAATTGCTTAAATAATGCAGATAAAAAATGAATGAACAATATATCAATGAAAAATAATGTATTATTGCCCCTGATGTTTATGCAACCTGCTTTGTTTTGATGTAAAACAAGTTGCCTATACTTTCAAAGTTAGATGAGACCCAGCCACATTTCTTTTCAACTATTATTTTTATTTCTATTATTTATCTATCATTTCACCACAGAGTACATAAGGATATAAAGAGTGGGGATGGTAACAAAGCACCAAAGGCACACTATCACAGAAGTGGCAACTATCCTTAATTATTATATTCACTGAAGTAATTTCTACTTTTAATTGTTTACTGTTTAACTGGGTCCAGTCAATTTTTTGTTATAATTAAATAATTATTTAAATTTTTAACGCTGGCCCCGCCATTCTTCCCGTAAGCAATTTCCGCAATTTCGGCAATCTAACAAGACACCATCATTTCCTACATAATTTTTATTATAACTTAAATTAATTAAAGTGCGGTTTTATTCAAAATTAGTTAATATTTCTTTAGCAGAACAACATAATTGCTATGAAATCAAAGATTTTTAAATGTTATTTATCTGTTCTGGTGAAAAATTTAAGATTTATAGCTAGAGTGGATTTATATTGAATTAAACGTACACATACATTGCAACCTTGTAAGATATTACTGGCAAAGAAATACACTTTTAATAATGAAACTTTTTTTAAAGAAAAATTTTATTTAAAAGTAATTATGCAAGGCATCAATTTGATCCGTGCAGAAATAATTAGAAATTAAAAAATTATTTAATTTATTTACAATACAGGTCAATTATTATATAGGGAAGGAGCTAAATTTATTGCAGCTTATCTAATTAGGAAAAATCACATTACAACCACAATGTAAACGTAAACAAGTAAAAAAAAATAAACAAAATATTAGTGTCTCTCGTAATATTCCTGAGAAGTCCTGCAGTTCAAAATTTGATGACATTTATCTAAAACTTATTTTTATTTTGAGGTTTTTGAAGTTAAAACATAAAAAAAAATCTTCTGAGTACAATTCGTGTCAAATATTCCATTTGTGAGACATAATAAGAAAGCAAACAATATCTATAAACTTAGAAGATCATTACAAAAAACAAAAAAAAAAAAAAAAAACAAACAGACAGGGCATTGCAATATCGCTGCTGCAAATAGTAATTTTATATTAGTACAATTGCAAGAAGAAATAATATAAGCCGGTATTACACGATACAATTTTTCCAAATTGTATTATGCAAAATTGTATCATGTAATACCGGCTTTAAAAGAAATACATTACTATCGTTAATATATTTATTATTATACGCTATAGTTTGCAGCGAAGTTAAGTAAAAAGAAATAAAAAATATATATTAGGCATCACTTTCGTCTAATATGATTGTATTTCCGCTTCCTGGTTGAAAGTGTTGAAACACAACACAAAAAACAAAAAAAGGAAGAAAAGTACATTTTCCAGTCATAACTGTTGTATTATTATAGAAAATCTACAGTTTTTCGTACAGATTGCCGCATGCAAACACGTTTTGTGGGTCGAGTTCTTTCTTGACGGCCTGGTATAGCTGAACGCCGACCGGAGACACCTGTCCAGGGAACCACTTCCGGCGAACCTTGCCCACGCCATGGTGGTGGGAGATGGAACCTCCGCTCGCGAGAATCTCGTCCCGGGCTGCCGTCTCGACCTCTTCGTATAAGTGGATGGCGTTGGCCACACCCGTGGAGTTAAACGCGAAGTAGAAGTACACGCAAGCGCCGGTGTCGTAGACTTGCGTCACTCGGACCGATACTTGGAAGTATTTTATACCTTTTGCTGTAAATTGGAAGGAAATTGTGAATTAAATTTAGAAATTAAAGAGAATATTTTTAATGTAATAATGAAAATTATGTGATACATACTGATAACATTTTTTAAGAAATCCATGCTCATGGAAAACTCTCTCCATTCAATTATTTTAGTGCCACTGAATTGAAGGAGCTTTAGGGATCAATAAATCAAATCTTCTGTGTAAATCTCATTGCTCTTCTCACCAACATAACTACAAGTAAGTTACGTTAATTGGGTTACTTGAAATAAAAAAATAAATAATCAATTTCCTTGAGTCCAACATGGCACTTAATTAGTTCATTGACCTCCGCTCCTTACCTTTGCACTCCCTGGCCACGACGTCCTTGACGCTACGACACAAGCTTGCACAACGATCCCAAGGCACCGACGTTTCGAACGACTCGGCCAACACACCATGTGCCAGGCAAACGTCCTGCAATCAGCTGTTTATGAAAACCACTTGCAAGCAGTGATAGGAAGTTTTGAAAAAAGTACTTCAAGGGAATTGGAAAGACAATGAATTATAATGTTAGTAGCAGGCAGATATTGAGGTATTTTTGTTTAAACATTGGTGGTGTATAAAATGAGACATTTCATTATTTATTTTTACTAGATTTTTTTTTTCTTTTTTTTTTTTTGCATTGACCTTGAAAACTCAGTCCTTCATGGATTTGTTTCTAGTTCTGCACGAACCCCTAATTATATTTTTCTTTAGAATGGATAAATAATGTGGAATATTGATTTAATGAAGACATTCGACTTATTATAAAATCAAATTTTTGACCTCCAGCTTGTCAACTGCGAGACTACAAGGCAAGTCCCCCAGGTGCTCACCCGGACGTATGCGATGAGGAAGGTCAGCAGGTAGCCGCGGTGGCCGTTCTTGCCGCCCGCAGCGAAGCCCTCGAAGGTGTGCGCGATGCGGAGGATCTTCATCTTATGTGCCGCCACGTCATCCATGTCCCCTGAGGTCACGGAAATTTGTTGATTGGTTGAAAAAAAGTTTATGCTAGATTTGGACCATAATGACTTCAAGACAAACGCCGGGAGGTTACAGAGAACACTTTTTATTTCAATTTGATTGTATATTATTTTATTTTTTTAAAGCATTTAACCAAAATATTGCTCAAAATGATATTAGCTTCATAAGTTAATAAAGTTCCTCCCTTTTTTTTCACACAAATTAAGCAAAGCATAATTTTCTTTTATTTCTGTAAATTCGAGTGAAAATTTTCTATTGGTTTTCTTTGTCATATTGATAAATTTTAATAGCATTTAATTTCAATTTATTTAATGATGTATTTGTTTTATTTGAATTTTGTGTATTATTATTATTTGTATATTATATTATTTGTTTTATGTCTAATTTTCATTTTATATTTACGTTATTTGCGTTTAATAATTAAAAGACGTAATATATAATTCCAATTTCACGTCAGAATTTTGCATGTTATTGGATAGAATTAGGTTTTTAATACATCTATACAATAACATTACCTTCGTACACGGCAATAACGACGCACATTTGATCCAAGTCAATTCCTTTATATTTTGTGACGTACATCATTTTCAAAGCGTCCACCATGGAGCCGAGGTATCCAGTTGCCTCCCTGAAGATCTGGCCCATCTTGTACTGCTCGTTGTCGACCAGACGAAGAGACGCGGGCTGGCAGCGCTGCATGGAAAATGCAATGCCAAATGTGCATCAAAGTAGGGCATTCAGAGTAATATATATTTTCTGTATCTGATGCTTAAAGAGTAAATTCAGGTCTCCAAGCGCTGGGGATGGATCTCAACACTTAATAATTATTTTAGGGGTGCCAGGGGTTGTTAATAGTTGTAATACCTCCCATGTCATGTGTATTTTAGATTTGAGGCTTTTTTATGGACAGTAGATGAGTAGACCAGTCTAACACTTCTCCTCTCCGTAGATTGACGAATTGAGACTCTTAAAAGTAATTACAGTTGTTTACTCTATTAAAAAATCGAATGCAAGTGTAAAAAAAAATTGCTATAATATGTCCTGTTTCTAACAACCTATAATCAAAGTCTAGAAAAAAATGCAATGCAGGGAAAAATATTTTCCCAGCACATTTAATTTTAAAGCGTTGACGAGCAGCAGGAAAGCTCTGAATTATTTAAAAAATATTTTTTCTTATAAATTATAGCCTGATGTGTTGAAAACTCTTTCAGTTTCGTGTTAAACAAGACAAAAATCATTAAAAGGATAATCTTCATCGTTTGAATTCTTTTGAAATACGTGCTGGCCATAACACAAACAGTCAAATATTTGAATTGAATTTTGCAATACTGAAAATAACCACACGTGAGTGAAGAAAAAGTTGTATACTCACAATTAAGGCAAACTTATTTTATTGATAAAATCATTATTATATAGATGCTTTAATGGAAATACATGGTAATGAATGAAGGGAAGATAAGTTACACAATGAAATGACTGTTATATATATCTAGGAATAAACATATTCAACGTTCATGTCTCACCTTGCGCGCCACCTGACGCATGAACTTGACCCCAAGGTCAAAGTTGGGGAACACGATGGAGTCAAACTCTCGGCACTCGGGGATTGGTCGCACCTTGATGATCACCTCGGTCACCACGCCAAGGGTACCTGCGAGGTACAATAAGGTACTCTGTTTAATTAGCACCTCCATCTTGTAAGCATATGGTAGTGAGATCAACACCAGGCACCATGCACGGTGGTGTCATGGCTTAAAACTGCTTTTGATACATTGTTTAATAATTAGGCATCCTCCGCATGACTTACTGACTATCCTTACCGATTTACATGGAGCCAGAGTCATATCTAGACAAGTCCTGTAATTATGTATTAATTATAATTAATTGCAATATAAATTTTATTTGGTACTTAAATGTAGGATCTGGAATTTTAAATTCGCTTGCATGTGATCAGTAAATTGTTAGTTAAAAATGTAGTTTAATAATCATTTCAATGACGTACCCTCCGAGCCGAGCACGATGTGGTTGAAGTCTGGTCCACATGAGACACGTGGTGCCTGGTTGTGTTTCTCGAACACGCCGCTAGGGGTGACGAAGCGCACGTGTACCACCAGGTCCTCGATGTTACCGTACAGGTTCTTCTTCATGCCGGAGGCGCGCGTCGCAACCCAACCTCCAAGACTGCAAGCAGAGTGTCAGACATTGCATGTTTACAAAAGAGTGATCACGGATATTTTGACACCTAAAGGAGATATTTACAATTAAATTAATGCATGTGAAAGCATGGGGCTAATGGCTTATTAAATTTGCATTTTTGTTCCAACTTTCCTACAACTTATGATGCATTCATGTGCAAGGTTGTATATTATATATATTATACTATCTTAAAGCATTGACATTTACCATGCTAGAAACTTTGTTATATGTGTAGAGTGTACACTTCGAAAGATTCAAATTCAAATTCAAAATTTTTTATGAATCCATTCTCTCCTACAATCAAAACATCACAGTAGACTTTTGTTGAGGTTAATAGGACACGTCACAATTAACAATAGTTATTCAAGTTAACATGCAGAAATAAAATCATGGTCCATATAGCTCTTGACGCTATAGAAACACTTATCCAATAACAAATTTTTAACACTCAAATGAAAATTATTGAGGTTGTCTTTACACTTTATGTCACTTGGTAGCTTATTATAGAGACTTAAACATTTCAGAAATGGCCCATGTTTATACATGTCCAGTCTACACCAAATTGGGGTTATCACCTTATTAACCTTCCTTGTATTATATTGATGATTCACTTCATGTTGTCTAAACTGCGACATATTTTTTTTTTACATAGAATACACACTCACTAATAAAAATACATGGGAGAGATAAAATTGCATGTTTTTTAAACAGAGGTACACATGAAGCTCTTTTCTTAACAAAACACATTAGTCTAATCACTTTTTTTTGTAATGTAAATAATCTATGAAAATCCACAGAATCCCCCCAGCATATGATACCATATTTAATAATTGAGAAAAAATTTGCGTAATAAAGAACCTTTAAGCAATCAAGTTCCATATCGTGTCTTAATTCACCGATTGCAAAAATCACAGATGCCAATTTATTACAAATATAATCTATATGATTAACCCATCGCAAATTGTTATCAATATATATTCCCAAGAATTTTGTTTGTTCACTTAATGAAATGGTTTGCATATCTACTGAAATGGATTCTATGGTTGAATTTTTATTTTTTATATTTTGAAATTGCAATATTTCAGTTTTTTAACATTTAGTACTAGTCCAATATTATTCAAATATTCTTTAACTTTAATAAATGTATGTATAATATTTTCAGAGAGTTGTACATTATTGTTCCCCGTAATTTTCATATTTGAGTCGTCCGCATATTGAACAAAAAGAGTATCATCTACTCCTATTAAGGGTAGCTCATTAATATATAATAAGAAGAGTACAGGAGAAATGCAACTCCCCTGCGGTAAACCGAATTTAAGGGTAGTTTGTTGTGAATAGTACTTAGAGCTAGTTGCAGATGTTATTTCAACTCTTTGTGTTCTATTATTTAGGAACGACATAATCCAGTCTAAACAATTTCCTCTAATTCCATACATATTTAATTTATTACACAAAATTTTATGATCCACCATATCGAAAGCCTTCGATAAGTCTAGAAACACTCCAGCAGTTTTTTGTTTATTATCAATGCTATCAATGATATTGTGTATTAAATGAAACATTGCAGTCTCTGTAGACTTTTTTTTACGGAAGCCGTGTTGAGATGGGGATATTATCTCCTGTCTCTCAAAAGAAACCAATAGTTTACTTAAAAAAAGCCTGTTCAAATATTTTAGAAAATACCGAGAGAAGACTTATAGGCTTATCGGAACGTTATATCTGACTGCTGGCGTTGAAGCTCAAAAAGAAAATAGTTGCAAATAAATTGGAGATGCTGGAGGCTATATAGGTAAAAATCAAAGTCCATCTAACTAAAAGTTTATCATCCGCCAAGCCTCCATCTTGCTGTTCCAATATAATTTCAACGATAATTTTTAAGTAACCGTGGCCGTCTAGCTTATGTCTTAACACTCATAAAACACATTGCTATTTGTTCAGTAAAAAGTCCTCTCCATTGATTAGAATTATACCAGAGATCTTATAGTTACAATATAAGATCTCTGATTATACGTTTAATTTAAACTAGGGCTGTAAATAACCGAGAAAAATGTTTAACCGGTGACCGTCAACTTTTAACCGGTTTTTAATCAAACCGAAGTTCGATTAAAAACCGCTCAGAATTCTGAAAATGTTTGATCGATTAAAAAACCCGTCTAATCGTTATCGGTTAATTTTATTCGATCGGTTAATTATTTGAATTTATTTGATCGGTTAATTTAACCGAAACGGCTTACTCTGCGCCATCGGTTATTTTTTGACAATAATCACGTTAAATTAAGATAGATTTAATACAATTGCACACTTAACTGAATATAGTTCAATATTCTTTTTCCTTCAAGGTTCAATATAACGATAAAAAAAATAAAGATATAAAAAAAGTTTTGAAAAGTTAATTTTTTACGATCTTATCTGATACGGTATGCAAAAACGTTCACCTAATGTATTAATTATTTTAAAAAGTACAAAAAGACAATAATAGTTATAATTTAAAAACAAATTGTACGTGCTTTATTAGCAATTAGTGCCATCAGTGCAATTATATTTTAACCTAACTGAAAATTTACTCACAGTTCACGTTGTGTCAATTAATTTTTTTGCATTTAAAAAAATTATTAAAAAAAATTAACCGCGGTTTAAAGTGCTTAAAATTATGACACGGCTAGAAACGGTTAAAATTGACTATCGGTTAATTTTTAATTTTAATCGAAGTTCGGTTAAATGGTTAAATTAACCGTATCCTCGAGTAACAGTGTTTTATGAAAACGATTAACCGTGGGGTTTTAACCGGACGGTTAATCAACCGGTTAAAATTTACAGCCCTAATTTAAACGTCAAGTTATAAGTAATTTCATTATAATGTAGCCCTCTAGTATAAGGCTTAATAAAAAAAACTGGGTGACCTTCACTCAAAATTGTGGTAGGCTGGGGCTTCTGAGTGTGCTAAAACCAGTGGTGAAAGTAGTTTCAAATTCTTACCAGTGCGCTTCAGATAGAGGCCTGAAGGGCCCAAACCCCCGCCGGAGGCGCGATTTTTTTGGGAAAAAGGGGCGTGGCTTATTTTTTTTAATTAAAAGTTGCACTAAAATTGATTTATAATTAATTTTTTAAATAGAGTGAGCGATTGCATTTTTTTAAAGAATTTATTTTCTAAAAATATTTTAAAACCTGCCCTCTATTAATTAAGAAATGAAAACCAAAAATTTCCCAAAGTTGGTGTTTCGTAGGCGTTTAACATGCAAAATTTTGGCACAGAAAACAGCTTTTTACTTAAACTTTACTTGAACTATGGTACCAATTAAAAAAATACGTACGTAATCTATCATAAATTCATTAATGAATTTTCGATTTAAAAATAAAATATTTTTTTACGGAGCCGTTTTTTCAGAAAAAATATTGAAAATCCCACAAAATAAGTAAAATTAAATAATTATTCAAACTTTTAACCGATTAAAAAAAAAATGTAGTGTCGCATATTAAATTGCATGATAAAAAAAATATTCAAAAATATCTGTGCTGGCTAATGAAAATTAAAACATAACTTTTAATATGAAAAAAAATCGCAAACAAGTTGTCTATGTCTAGCAGCAGTGTTAATACAATAACAATATTTTAATGAACTGTTTCACAATTTAGAATATTCTATAAATTTAATTAATTTAATAAATGACACATTTTTTGAAATAATTAAATTATCGTTTAAAGTGTCTCAAAAATTAATTTAATAAAAAAATTCCAAAAAGGTTACAATTTTAAAAAAGTGATAACGACTACCAATTTATAGGAAAATTGAAGATAAAATAGTAAACCCAGTAAGCAGTAAACCTACAGATATTTAAAAAATATATAATATATAAAAAATTCTATGATTAAAAAAATTTAAAAAAATTACATAATAAATAAATGTGTTCTCAGGCTCGCGCGCCAATAAAAAAAAAGCTAGGCGTTTGTGAGAAAAATATTAAAATTAACTTTTTTATCATAGTCTTTTAAAATAATGTTTTACTGTAGCACTTACTATTTATTTATAATGCAACAATTTTGTATCACAAATTGTCAATTTATTTTTATCTTTTACCCAATGAAAAATATAAATAAAAGTAAATACATTCAACATGGATTTCAATTACTTTTTTTTTAGTACAAAATTTTGACTTTAAAAGAAAGTAGGTGCAAGTTAAAACTTCGTGAGATAAATAAAATCAAAGTACAAGAACATGTATTGAGCATGATTATAATGGTTTATAATGTGATCCGTTCACACTTGCAAATATTGTTTTTTTCATTAAAAATTATTGATTTTTTTAGTAAATTTCGATCAGTGTCTTACCAGTGCGCCGCACTGGCGTCAAATGTCTTACCAGTGCGGCGCACTGGTGCGCACCGGCTTACTTTCACCACTGGCTAAAACTCCCATCAATCATCGAAGCTGTATGAGCGGCTCACTTCCCCTTCCTTCGATCCGACTATTAAAATATCAGTTTTGCATTGGCTCATAGGCAAGGTCAATTAACTAAGCATTCACCTATCACAGACAGGCTTAGAAAATAAACAACAATATTTTATAAATATTAATGACACGTAATATTTTTCCAAGTATTAAATATATTACTACTTTTATTGCCGTATTTGAAAATTTGAATACATTGTGCATGTTTTTGAAGAGATATAATGTAACAAAATACTGTAATATTTATGTTCTTATGATTGTAATAAACCTGTACCATAATTTAATTTATGAAGCTAAATTTAAAATATAGTAGCATTTAATTTTTTAATTATGTAATTAGCTTGTTTTATAGTATAAAAAATTATTTTAATATACTGTTAACACAATATAAGTTTTTATTAAGCCCTAAGTGTTGATAATACTGTGATGATATGTTATCTATATCTTATTATCTTGCTTTACGGTAGGAAATTTTATGTTGTGTATTGCGTGTAAGTATATAGTCACAATTTGTTTATAAAATATAGAACTATGTTTTGCCAACTTGTCAGAAATTTATGTATGTAAAACTGAAGTTTCCCGCATACATATTAGTTAGTTAGTTTTTCTAACTCTTGGGGGTTTATTGTACAAAGTCTTATGTCTATTTTCAATGCTTTTTCTACAAATCAATGCACATTAGCTTGTTCTGAATAATAAAATTTAAAACAAGTAGAAAAATTAAACTATCTGTCTATCAAAAATTAATGCAAAAATAGAAAAATTAAATTTCAGTCTTTACCTTGAGAATTCGTACGAGTCCGGTTCGTGTCCGGTGGTCAGTCCGTGCCACCCAAGCTCTCGCTCCAAGTCCTGCCCAATAATGCCGGACTCGACACAAGCCACCAAATTCGCCTTGTCCACCCACAAGATGCGGTTCTGAAATGATAAGAGTCGATATTTAAATTATTATATATTAATAATTTGTATATTTAACTGTAAAATTATTTGTCTAGAATTTTTTTTAAGTTATTTGATAATGTAAAATTCGTGTCGTCACACACATCTACTTCTGCATTATAAATTAAAAGTAACCCCCTTTTCTTAAAACGATCCGTAAAATGTTTATAAGCTCATTTACGCAGCAGGGAGCATAAATATAACAGGAGAATTCAATGCATGCAATTCGTAAAGCATCTGCGGGGAAAAAAATCATTGAAATATTTGGTGTAAATGTAGTTTTTTTGTTTCTAAATACAGTATATGCAAAAAAAAAAAAAAAAAAAAAAAAAAAAATACTTTTCTAACATACATTTTCTTTTAATTATATAGCTATGGCAATAGAGAATTTATGAACTTTAGAATCTTATACGTCTTTACAATATGTATTAACCTTAGATAAAAATATTAATGTTTTATCTTAAAGGTTATAGACATTTTCCAATAACATTAGAAGATAATATGAATAAAATTTATATAATATATATTATATATTATTATAGTATTTATATTCTCCACTGGAGATCTTAGCGATATTATATATATATTATAATATACTCAAATCAATGCAGCTTAATTACAAAACCCACCATTTGCGAAGTGTCCAGAGAGACAATCATGCGGTGCTCCTCGGGGTTGCAAGCGAGTGCTCGGGACACGTTGGTACCTCCCCCGTAAGGGATGATGACCACGTTGTGTTTGCACGCCAGCTCCACCACCTTCACCACGTCGTCATGGCAACCTAGCGGTCATAAAAAAACAAAGCGTGTTCTAAATATAAATATGTATCTAATCGCGTAAAAATGGCAAGATGGCAGACAAATGTACTGGTATATACGCTATAACACATAAAAAGGGTTATTTATCTTTAAGCCTTTAAGATTTAAGATAACGCTTTTTAAATATATATATAAATCTAAAGCAAAATCAGACAGAACCTTTTTTTTGTATATGAACATGTAAAAATGTTGCATGAAATGAAGTTTTAACTGGTTTGTCCAGTACTTACATTAATTTTACGACAAAGTTGCTACTTCAGATCAAGAAGTTCTACGTTACAGAGGAAGGTGATTGCACTCTATATACCATTGCACCAGCATGTGAAAGTTTCTCGTGGTTCCCGACCTCGACCAGGGCGACTCATGTGAGGCAGGTCACTTACCTGGCCACACGATCAGGTCTGGAATCCGCTCGAACTGGTGCCCACTTCGCAGCGTCATCAGCTCGTCAATGCTGTGGCCGTGACTACGAAAGTAGCGATCCTCGCCCTCCGTCGAGTGCGAGATGTTGTTCTCCAAAAGAGCTGCCACGAAACCTAAGGAAAAACAGAGGGTTGGGTCAAAATAAAATGTGAAAATCAGGAAGGGGGTTGCTTTTGTATGCTCAATTTTAAATCGAGTGCAGTAATTCCCTTGCTATAATATAATGAACATAATAGCTTCAAATAAGAAGAACTAGGGTTGGCTGAGAGAAATGTAGCTTTGAGGGAGATCGAAACATCTAATTAATTCTTTCCCTGTTAACTTGTTACTATAATACTGTATTTTAAATAGGAACCAAAATTAAACTAAGACACTATTGTTTTTTTTAAAGTTATTAATACATATATAACTTGGAATATTTTATTTTTTTTATCCTTTCTCTTAGATATTATAAAAAAATTGATTAAGGTCATAAAAAAAATCGAACATTGTTAATAATAAATTTATGGATTGCCAGTTTATTAATAATGCACAGCTGTTTCCTGGAATCTCCCGTGTCTGCTAGGAAATAAATAAATTCATGCAGTTGCTCTGGTGATTTAGATTACGATTTGTGTAACCTCATCATTGAAATGTGATTAGAACTCGCGTCAGTAATAAAAAATTAATTAGATACGATTTTTTGTTTGTGTTCGCAGAGGTAGCGAGGAATTTAATAATGCTGCAACATTATCAATCATTATGCCAACCCGACTGCACAAAAGATTGTTTAAAACATCACCTCCACACCTTTGTTGATGAGCGGTTCCGGGAACGACTCCGGCAGAGGCGCGGGCTCGCTGAGTCCAGTGTTTTTGTACAGGTCCATGTTGAGCTGTGCGATCAACCACTCGCGGACTGCATGGCTGGGAGATTCGGCACCCTGACAGAGGGTACCTGCAAAGAGGAATTATTATGAGTTATAATTAATTTAGATATAAAATATATTAATATTTTTTGACTCGTCGTCACCAAAAAATATGATAAACGTAGTGACGTGAAAATGCCCCCCCCCCCCTCTCATACTCACTTGTCGCTGGTACACGAGATCATTCCGGTCTTGCTGTCTATGGACACCTGAACTTCGGAGTAGCCCCAGCCGTTCCATCTCAGCACCTCCTGTCTGAAGACCTCGTTAGAGTTAAGACAATAATCTGACATCATCAAAACTGCCTATCAAATTATTCTTAACAACGATCATAAGATACCTGCTGGTAACATAATTTAGCCACATACTAATTATATTTGGGTGAATGTACGCATTTTGTGTACATGTTTTTGCCTTCTACATTCACTAATTGAATTTTTGTATACTTATTATTGGGCGCGATTCACGAAGCAGTTAGCCAGGTTTCTAACCACGTTTAGCTTAACCACGTTTAACTATACCTGTTTTACGTGTTAAACCACCCTAGTTAAACGTGGTTAAGATAAACGTGGTTAGAAACCTGACTAACTCCTTCGTGAATCGCGCCCATTATTTTTTAAAATTATTATTATTAAACTCAACAAACAATTATTAATATCATTAGTTATTTATTTATCATTGCTGAGAATTGATCATGGCATTCTTGATGCCATTGAGAATAATACTGTACTGTAGCTTTAACAAGATCCATGAATGTTCTCAAATTATAATATGTACACTCCATTCTAATATAAATGTCCTATCCGTCTATACTCTGACATGGCCGGAACTGACATTTTTATTTGAATCGAATGTACCTTACCTTTTTTTGGGAACTGAATTCGGAGTTTTTCTCTTTACGACCATTGGTGGAGGTCTGCTCGATATAAAGACCGGCGGCGGTGTTTCTTCAAATTTAAGAAAATTTTGAAACCCATTTTGGTGTTCGTATTTATTTTTGAGTGTGATTGAAAGTGCTTCTGCTGCGACGCTGTCCATGCTAGTGGGCTTGCAGTTGCGTGTGCGGACAATCAACAGGTAGGCCCGCCGTAACCAAAAGGATCTTGCATATACTATGGGTAGGATAGCACTATACCAATAGCATTAAAGCTGCTAATGCAAAAATCCATTGTATTATGATAGCCACCGAGCGCAACCTTCTATATTGCTTTGACTTCACATTGCCATGATAAGGTGGCGGAAACCTATTGTTAATTATTGTAGCCACCACCCACATCCTCACGACCTTGCCTCACTGACGAAAGCACCCCCAGCTATCCATAGTATACAAGATCCTTGGCCGTAACCACTCTTGCTTTTGATCTGCCCCCTCCAGTTGCTCGTAGAATATACACAAAAAAGTTGAAAATGCTTTTGATTGGCAAGTGGCTTAGATTTGTGAATTAATTACGGTTATCGCCTTATAATGGAAGTGTATCATCACAGAGAAAATTAAATTAGGGAAATGCTAAATTGTTGAGAATATACTTATAGAAGTGGTCAGAAATCATGAAAATAATTCATGTAATATTCATTATAGTAATATAACCCACAACAGCAATTAAATTTTCAAATTTCAAATATTCAATCCCATAGAGCCGGTACTTTCCCCGTTTATATAATATAAATATATTAAATGACAATGAAACAGTTCAGGTGTTTATTTTTTGTAAGTAATCTCTCTTTGAGTTATGACATTTGCAATTATTTGCAAACAGTTAATTATTTCAAAGATTTCATATTTTTTATTCTTTATTTATTAAGGTTTTTGTGTCGTAAAATTTCTGATGCTGAGAATTTTAAATTTTTTCTGTAAACAATTTCTTCCTTCTTGTATAGAAAACCTTGAAACTGATTGTATGTTTAAATTATTTTTAATTTATATATGTGTGTGTGTTAATTTATTCCAACTAAGTTAATACATTTTAGAAAAGTTAAAAGCTAATTTTTAAAAGTATTTATAGATTATACTTGACATTGAATCTTCCACATGAGAAATTTAAACAGTAAATTTTACTGTTCAGAAAATATTGAACTAAAATATTAGTAACAAATATTTCTATTTCAAGTTTATGCATCATCATCTTAAAATGTATAACGACATTTTTTGTTTTGTTTGTTTCAAAATCTCTTTTAACGGCATACAACAATAACAAACGCATTGTTTTATAACTTTATAACTTATTAGCAATGAAGTGCTAACTAAAATTAAAAGTTGAAATCCTTTCCCGCACAAATAACAATCAATGAAACCTTCAAATCATAGAAGGATGCATGAGTTTAGAAAAACACACTTATGCCATGTCTATTTTTATTCGCAAGAGTTTGCAATATATTTTTTTATTTTTTAATATAATATTTCTCTCATGAATACATAGAAGATAACAATTCAGAAGCTGGAGATCCACAAACCGTCTATTAAAAATGAAATATATTTCACTTCCTCAAGGTTGTGCATTAATTAATCCTTGTAAACACAATTGGAAGTAAATAACAATTAATCAATTAAAATGAGCCAACAAAACATAGAATAAATATAACTAATATGCATAACTATATATATATATATATATATATTTTACACTGGTCTTTTTTTATAAACTATAGTATGATTGTTATGCCTTAAATTGTAATTTAGTGTAGAATAAATCACTTCACTTATAGCACTTTAAAACTTTATTGTGAAAATTCAAATATAAAATTAAAAAATAAGCAAATCGTAAATGTTTACGAGTGAGTAAAAAGTAAGACGTAAAAGACGTTAGTGTAGCAAGTAAAAGTTGCTACACTAACAAAAATTTACAGGAGACAATATGGAAGATATATATATTTCTGCTGCCTAAATTTGTTAACTGTCGCGTTCAAAACCGTGAATGACATAAAATAATGCGTATAAAAAAAACAACAACTTAATATCGATGAAAGCGAAGGTCTTTGCCCCTGATGTGTATACAACCTGCTTTGTTTTGGTGTTGAGAAAGTTGCCTACTTTCAAGGTGAGTTGATAGCTGTTGGCTAGTGTTCATGTACATACTTTATGTATCATGTAATGATCGATCGAGATAGATGAAATAAATCCTATTTTGAATAAAAAATTTAAAGCCAGTTGAAAAAAACATGTAAAATTTCGTTGAAAATGAAAAACGTTTTAATAATGAAATTTAATTTTATTTAAAAGTATTTATACAAAGGTATAGGACCACTTTGCGTTGAAAATATTAAAAATAAAATATGTATATATCTATATGCATCTATTTATTTACAGTACAGAGTTTTATTATTTGCGAAAGAGATAAAATTATTGCATTTAATCTAATTAAATTAAGAAAAATCACATTAAAATACACGTAAACAGGTCAAAAATATAAAACAACCTGGTTTTTTCAATTGAAATAATCCTGAAGTGGATAATTTGATGACACTTCAAAGCATATTTTTATTTTGACACTTTGAAGTTGAAAAGGTTATTAGTTGTTATATTTTTTATGGACTTTCTGTTAAGTTCATGTGTCTAACAGCTCATGACTCTCATGGATAATAAAAAAACTGAGAATTTTCCTGTTGAATATTCCATGTGCGAGACAAAATTAGAAACAAACCTTTCTATAAAGTTAGAATTTCAATACAAAAAAATCACAGAGGGCATTGCAATATCGCTGCTGCAAATGGCAATTTTATATTTGTACATAATTGAAAAGAACAGACGAGATTGCTTACAATTTTTTTTCTCGTAAGTTACTTTTTGCATCAAAAGTAAGTGAAAATAAAACATGAGGCTACTACTAATAATTGATACCATTTCTGTTTTCTGGTTAAAACACAAGACAAGAAACAAAAACAGTCAGAAAAGCGCATCTTCTAGTCATAATATATATAATATTATTTGTATTATAGTATTCTTTATTATATGGTATTATCATAGAAAATCTACAGTTTTTCATACAGATTGCCGCATGCGAACACGTTTTGTGGGTCGAGTTCTTTCTTGACGGCCTGGTATAGCTGAACGCCGACCGGAGACACCTGTCCAGGGAACCACTTCCGGCGAACCTTGCCCACGCCATGGTGGTGAGAGATGGAACCTCCGCTCGCGAGAATCTCGTCCCGGGCTGCCGTCTCGACCTCCTCGTATAAGTGGATGGCGTTGGCCACACCCGTGGAGTTAAACGCGAAGTAGAAGTACACGCAAGCGCCGGTGTCGTAGACTTGCGTCACTCGGACCGATACTTGGAAGTATTTTATACCTTTTGCTGAAAATTTAATGTTTTTTTAAATAAATAAATTAATTCAGAAATTAAATATTTTGATAAAGTTATTTTTTATGGAGTGTTAAAAAGAGTGCTAAATTTACACACTGCTGTACAACTGTGAGGTAGCCATGGTAATGAATAATCAGAAACTCTCTTCACTGCAAAATCACTTCATATTATATTATTCATACAAGGATTTATTTTAAAAGCACTTGATCTTAAAATTAAAATATTGATCATGCAACATTAAAAATCCCCTCGTAAATATCCTCACTCTTCTCACCAGCACGGCTACCACACGTTATAGCAGCGCAAGTCAAACAATTTCCTCGGGTCTGACATGGCAATTAATTAGTTCATTGACCTCCGCTCTTCACCTTTGCACTCTCTGGCCACGGCGTCCTTGACGTTACGACACAAGCTTGCACAACGGTCCCAAGGCACCGACGTTTCGAACGACTCGGCCAGCACACCATGTGCCAGGCAAACGTCCTGAAATCAGCTGTTTATGAAAACCACTTCCAGACAATCTGTTAATATAATTTATTATATTATCGATAGATCTAAAACAAATCTAAAAAAATAATAGTCTCAAAAATAGGTCTTAAAAAAGAATTTTAAAATCAATGCTATATTAATCAGGCAAGGTGGATTGTGGGCCATTTTTTCTAATTAACATGGATATTATAGGACCTTCCCCAGTCTCTTTATATTTTTAACAAACCGAGTCTTTCATGGATTTGTTTCTAGTTCTGCACGAACCCCTTATTATATTTTCTTATAGAATGGATAAATAATGTGGATTATTGATTGAATGAAGATTTCGACTTATTATATAATCAAAATTTTGACCTTCAGCTTGTTAACTGTGAGATTACAAGACAGGTCCCCTAGGTGCTCACCCGGACGTATGCGATGAGGAAGGTCAGCAGGTAGCCGCGATGGCCGTTCTTGCCGCCCGCAGCGAAGCCCTCGAAAGTGTGCGCGATGCGGAGGATCTTCATCTTATGTGCCGCCACGTCATCCGTGTCCCCTGAGTGCACGGGAATTTGTAAAGTATCACAATCATAGAATATACAACATCTGCTCATGGATCTCCACCATATAAAAATTTCCAAACATACGCTAGGAACACACCTTTTAATTATTCTAATTATAATTATTATTTTTCAGGTACATCAAATCACATAAATTGTTTTCTGTGAATTTTATAATCAGTTAAATTTATTCTATACTTACGCAGTATCTTAAAGTATAAATTTAAATTTGTATTGTTTTCATTTGTCATGATGGAAAATGTCTAATTTGAAATTAAATTATGATATTAAATTTATTTACATGAAACCATAAATCAAAATGTTAATTTATCTTTTATCTCAATTTGCTGGTAAAGATCTCTGGTAGTGAAAATGGCGTTTAATTAATCCAATTTCCAATTTTACAGCAGAAATTGTGTATAATTAATGGCTGCAGGTTTAAGTATGATAACATTACCTTCGTAGACGACAATGACGACGCACATTTGATCCAAGTCAATTCCTTTGTATTTTGTGACGTACATCATTTTCAAAGCGTCTACCATGGAGCCGAGGTAGCCAGTCGCCTCCTTGAAGATCTGGCCCATCTTGTACTGCTCGTTGTCCACCAGACGAAGAGACGCGGGCTGGCAGCGCTGCATGGGAGACAAAGTACATTTTCAACTGCACCTCATGTAAAGAGCGAATCCAGGCCTTGGCTCATGCTGGGGGTGACGCCCAATACTAATTTTGGGGTGTCTATAGGGATGTTGATGGGTATAGTAATATAGTAATACCTACCATGTATTTTAACCCTTGTTATGGTACAATTATCCTCACCCAATCTAACCCTATATGGATTGAGAAATAATAATTATTATTGCTGACAAGTGAGTGTAATTTTAACTCTAAAATATTACTATACTATTTTTTTTATTAAACACAATTTAAATAAGCTTCAGTACAGCTCCTCTATATATAATTTTTATTTGCACACTTAATTTGATCACGCCGATGCATATAAGGAAGAAGAAAATACTGGCACAAAAGAACTTAATACGTAGAAAGCTTTTTCAGTTTCATGTTATTTTATACGTAGAATATTGAATGAATAATGAAGAGCAGAGATGTTATATGGCCAGTTCGACATCATCTAATACTACAAGGCGTCTGTGAAAGTCAAATACCTAAATTGCGCGCCTGACAGTAGTGAAAATATCAATATATGGGTGAATAAGAAGTTGCATGATCACAAGGAGTAAAACCATTTCATTAATAAAATCAATGCTACATTTTTTAATGGAAATTACATTTATTTAATTCAACGTTCATGTCTCACCTTGCGCGCCACCTGATGCATGAACTTGACCCCAAGGTCAAAGTTGGGGAACACGATGGAGTCAAACTCTCGGCACTCAGGGATTGGTCGCACCTTGATGATCACCTCGGTTACCACGCCAAGGGTACCTGTGAGGTACTCTGTTTAATTAGCACGTCCATCTTGTAAGCATATGGTAGTGAGATCGACACCTGCAGGCACGGTGGTGGCTTAAAACGGCTTTTGGTTCTTTGATTAACAATTATACATCCTCTATCTATATACCAACCATCCTTACAGTTAAATAATCATTTCAATGACGTACCCTCCGAGCCGAGAACGATGTGGTTGAAGTCTGGTCCACAGGAGGTCCGTGGAGCCTGGTTTTGTTTCTCGAGCACACCGCCAGGGGTGACGAAGCGCACGTGTACCACCAGGTCCTCGATGTTACCGTACAGGTTCTTCTTCATGCCGGAGGCGCGCGTTGCAACCCAACCACCAAGACTGCAAGCAGATGAAGTCATCGTGCATGTTATGACATGCACCTAAAAGTTATCGATATCATATAAATATAAAATAAAAAATGTAAGAGATCATCCGTTTTATCCGTGTAAAAAAAACAAAACGAACCTTTACTTGCAGTTTTTTTAAACTAGAGAATGAAGTACGTCTCATTTATGACATGTCGCATAGTTTTTAAAGAAAGAATTCACCATGCAATTCCAAATAAAAGCGATGTCCTATGTTTTATACTACGTATATATTTGCATGCAGTTTCTAACTTTGATGCACAAACTTTGCTATAACATCCATGTAATATTTTGAAGGGTTGCATATCTTGAAGAATGGACATTTACTATACACTCTGATTTATTTTATTTTATTTCCCTCATGAGTACATAAATAACAAGTCAGAGGCAGGAAACTCACAAACAGTCCAATAAAAACAATTCACATCCCGAAGGTTGTGTAGTGTAGTGATGTATATACGTCAAGTAGGAACAGTATATCTGCTGGCCTTGCAGCTCAAAGAGATAATAATAATTGTTTATTGGGTTATAAAATAGTTTGAAAAGGAAAATATTAATAATAAATTTGTTTACCAAAATCCAATTACTGAATATAAAAGGCGAAAACTTGTACACGAAATACGTATATATATATATATATATATATATATATATATATATATATATATATATATATATATATATATATATATATATATATATATTTATATATATATCAGAAAAGAAATAAATACTTCATGAGTTATGTATAAAATAAAAATTTAAGCAATAAAAAACATGACATTGATATATACGCATGAATATCACATGCGTCAGGCAAATGATACCTTGCAGAAGTAAGCACAGAGTTGTACGAAGAAAGAAGGTGGTTTTTCCCCTGGGCGTAGATAGCGTAATTTGATTGTCACGCTATCTCCTTGACTGACACCCTCTCTCAGGGCTAAACACATTCACATCAAAACAACCTGCCAGACGCAGAGATGGAAAGTAAATTTAGTGTTGGAGCAGGTAAAAAGCAAAAGCCTGTCCAACAAAAATTTCAACATCAGCCAAGCCTTTCATTTCGCTATACCAATTTTTATTTAACGACTAAATGCGGATTCACATGGCGATTTCCAGCCTGCGACGCGATGCGCAGGCGCGGATCCAGGGGGCGGTGCTAGGGGGGCTGCAGCCCCCCCCCCCCCTCCGAAATTTTGGATTTAACATGGGCAATATAGGCATTTCCCCCACTCCAATTTTTTTTTTAACATTGGCCTTATGGAGACAGCCCCTCCCGAAATTTTTTTCTGTATCCGCGAATAATGCGCACTTGCTGTAACATCCATTGGTGGCCATATTTGGCGATTAAAAAAAAACTGCATCGTAATTTAACGCGATATTCGCTTCCGCATAGAATTTCACAGCTTTTAAGTCCAAAATCGTATCACATCGCCGTTGTTGCCATCTGAATCCGCCTTAACTGACCGTAGCTCAGTTTTTTTTTCTTTTAACTCCAGAAAAAAACAATGATATTTTTAGAAAAAAGTCTCCTTCATATTTCAGAATTATTTTAGCATGCAAAAAGCAAAACCATTAAAAGCACTGTATTTAATTTAAAATCAATTTTTATAATTAGTTTTACTATAGCGGAGTATAGCCCCCAAACTTAAAGGTGATTATCACATATAAACTGAATGACCTTCACTCAAAACTGTGGTAGGCTGCAGCTTCTGAAAGTGCTAAAACTTGGATCAATCTACGAGCTGTTGCCACTCCCTCCCCTTTCCTCTCTCCATCTGTAAAATATCATTCTGAAATGTCAGCTTTTCATTGGGTTATATACAAGGTCAATTAGTTGAGCGTTTACCAATCACAAAGAGCTTAGATAATAAACAATAAATTAAATTTTTATTGCACGCAATATTTTTCCAAATACGTATAATTACATGTAATTTTCACTGTCGCATATGAAAAATTGAAGTATTAAAATATTAAAAAAAAAAAAAAAAAACAGAATTAGCGTGCTTTTGTTAAAAGACATACAATAAAATCTGTTGTACTTTAATATATTTTTACTATCGTAATAAAAATGTAGAAGAAAAAATTTAACTAGTTGCCTGAATATGTACCAAACTAGTTTTTTAAAAGTATAAAACTACTTCCTTATAAAAAAATGTACTTAACTAGAAATACTAAACATGAAAAATGCCGAAAATATTAAACGAATTACACTGAACTATATAATAACTAATTACCTAAAAATGTACCAGGCTTTTGAGAGAATAAAATTATTTACCCAATAAAGAAATTTACTAAACTAGAAGCATTAAAAGCTGTCTCAAATATAAATCGCATAATTTCACAGCGTATGATTTAAAAAGTAAATAATATAATATATATAAATATATATATATACGAAATTTAATAGGTGTGGTTGCGCACACTGCTCTGTTATAGCAAGCCTTTGTATGAAGAAATTTAGAACTTGTTCCAAATGAGAAACGTACTATCCCATGCGTACGATTACATATATATATATATATATATATATATATATATATATATATATATATATATATATATATATATATATATATATATATATATATATATATATATATATATATATATACGAGACTGTGAGCGATCCACCTAAAAATGAAGAGAACATTAAACTAATTGTCTAAAAATGTATAGAAGTAGATTTTTGAGAAGCATAATAATACTTACCTACTATAATTTAAAGTCTTTACCTTGAGAATTCGTACGAGTCCGGTTCGTGTCCGGTGGTCAGTCCGTGCTTCTCCAACTCGCGGCCCAAGTCCTGCCCGATAATGCCGGACTCAACACAAGCTACCAAGTTCACTTTGTCCACCCACAATACACGGTTCTGTAACGATAAAAGACTATTTAAATAAATTATTAATTTATTTGTCTATATATAGTTGTATTTTTTTAAAGTTGTGTGAATCTAATGTAAAATTTGTTATCACACATATCTACATCATCTGCATTATAAATTATCAGATCACCCTTCGATAACAACCCGTTGTTTAATTTTTTTTTATGCCCGCGTTAACGCAGCGGGTATATTATATATAAGAAACTTGAACGCATGCAATTAGTAAAGTATAATCCATGTTTTCGATATGTATATTTTTTTAAATTTGGTTAATTTAAAAAATATATTTATTATGAAAAAACTCTTAATTACAGATTTTAATTTTTATTTTGCTTATTATATTATATGCTGTAGAGAATTTATTAATTTTATTGAACCTTAATTATGCGTAGCATCTTATATCAAAAACTTAAACAAACTTAATATTTATATAGAAGTATTTATAAATTTTTTGTTTAAGTATTCTCTTTATTTATCTAATATTTCAAAAAACATAATTATAATACTAATAGTAATAATTTGATAGTATTTAAGAACACTTTTTCACACACAGCAAAGAAAAAAAAAACGCAGACTATAAATATATATGGTGATATATACTCAAATCATTGCAAATCAATGCAGGTTAACTTCAAAACCCACCATTTGTGAAGTGTCCAGAGAGACGATCATGCGGTGCTCCTCGGGGTTGCAGGCGAGTGCTCGGGACACGTTGGTGCCTCCCCCGTAAGGGATGATGACCACGTTGTGTTTGCACGCCAGCTCCACCACCTTCACCACGTCGTCATGGCAACCTGGTGGTCACAAATAACAAAACGTGTTCCGACTACAGTCAAATTAATTCAATATTTCTTCTGAAAGTAACCGGAAGTGTGAAGTTTTCAGCTCTTCTGTTTGTAATTCAGTTTTGAAACTTTACAGCTAGAGACGTTTTAAATACATGTACTGACCTATATATACATGTGAAATATAAATAGAAAGATCACAAAAACCTTACACTTCCGGCTACTTCCGGAGGAAATATCATATAAGTTTGACTGCACGTAAACAGGGCAGACAGATGTACAGGAAAAATCGAGTAAATTTAAAATATGTTTATGAGTCTTTCGCATATTTTTTTTCTTCAATAGCAAAGTAGTGTGTTTAGTTGAATAATTTAGATATTCAAACTTATATATGATAAATATTTTAAAATTGAAATAATTGAGAATTTTGTATGTATAAATTAAGGTTAGAAAGAATAGAAAAAAAAACATGGTGTAAAATTATCAGTGTTTAGTTTCAAAAGGCGCTTTTTCCACTTTGCAGCAAAAGTATAAAAAAGTTAACGGTGAGGTAAAAGTCACTATATATGAGATATAAGAAGCCTCACTGCAAATTGGAAAAAGAGGCTTTTAAATTGGTTCTATTAATTTATTTTATTACAATTATTAACAGAGTACAACTACCAATAGAAATATCTGAGACCACCAAGTGGAAAAAAAAAATCGTGTGTCTTCTTTCCATTTTTTATTTTCTGATATTGTTTCCCAACCCTTTCCTTTTTTTCTTTAACACGTTAAAATTAGCTACTAATTAATGTAAATTTGAGTTACACATCCTGTTTTGTACGCGGGCATTGAAATTGTGAAAGTGCATGTGACATGAAATTAAGTTTTAACTGGTTTGTCCAGTACTTACATTACTTTTACGACAAAGCTGCTACTTCAGATCAAGATCAAGAATTATTTCTACTATGCAGAGGAAGGTGATTGCACTCTACCATTGCAGCAGCAGGTGAAAGTTTCTCGTGGTTCCCGACCTCGACCAGGGCGACTCATGTGAGGCAGGTCACTTACCTGGCCACACGATCAGGTCTGGAATCCGCTCGAACTGGTGCCCACTTCGCAACGTCATCAGCTCGTCAATGCCGTGGCCGTGACCACGAAAGTAGCGATCCTCGCCCTCCGTCGAGTGCGAGATGTTGTTCTCCAAAAGGGCTGCCACGAAACCTAAGGAAAAACAGAGGGTTGGGTCAAAATAAAATGTGAAAATCAGGAAGGGGGTTGCTTTTTGTATGTTCAATGTTGAAACGAGCGCAGATATTCTCACGAAATATAGTTTTATATAATAATATATAACAATGTAATGACATTAAATAAAATAATTGGTGAAGGAAAAGGTTGTAGTTGAAAAATTACGTCTTCAGTTCATCCTTTATACGTCTAAATCTATTATTTTTTCCTCTAAAATCGTGCACAATAAAAGGAAATTAGACGAGAGGAGAGCTTAATAGTAAATAAAAGATGAAATTTATTTCATCTCGGGATAATTTTTGAGGAATAGGGGACCATCCAATTTTTCTTCATTTACTTACTATAATATTATCTGTGTTATATATAGGAACCAAATTTATCTCAACAATCTATAATTCTTTTCAAATTATGGTTACACAACTTTCTATATTTCATCCTTCTTCTTAGATATTACAAGAAACTTAAAATATTAAAAATCTGAACATCATGCATTCTTAATTAATTCTTACAATCTCCGTGTCAATAATACAATAAGATATCATAATTATATCATAATATAATAATTATTCTTGCAGGCACAATGCTCTGGTTATCCAAATTACGATGTTTATGCCATAATCATTAATCACTTTCGATTTCATTTAAAAATTAATAATGTATTTCTTAGATGACAACAACAACATTAAAATGTGATTAGAAATCGCTTCAGTAATAAAAAATTAATTAGATACGATTTTTTGTTTGTGTTCGCAGAGGGAGCGAGGAATTTAATAATGCAGCAACATTATCAATCATTATGCCAACCCGACTGCACAAAAGATTATTTATAACATCACCTCCACACCTTTGTTGATGAGCGGTTCCGGGAACGACTCCGGCAGAGGCGCGGGCTCGCTGAGTCCAGTGTTTTTGTACAGGTCCATGTTGAGCTGTGCGATCAACCACTCGCGGACTGGCTGGGAGATTCGGCACCCTGACAGAGGGTACCTGGCAAAGAGAAATTATTATTTATTTAAATATAAAAAATATGTATTTTAGTGACGTGAAAATGCCCCCCCCCCCCTCCTCTCATACTCACTTGTCGCTGGTACACGAGATCATTCCGGTCTTGCTGTCTATAGACACCTTAACCTCGGAGTAGCCCCAGCCGTTCCATCTCAGCACCTCCTGTCTGAAGACCTCGTTAGAGTTAGAACAATAATCTGATATCATCAAAACAGTACGTCAATACTTAAGAAAGATCATAAGCTGGCGCAGATCCAAGAAGGGGGCGATCGCCCCCCGTCACTCTCCCCCCCTCCCACTCCAAATTTACATAATTTAGCCACATACTAATTATAATTAAATATATTTTAGATTGAAAAAAATATTATTTACTTAGCAATATTTACATAAACATTAACAAATATTATAAAAAAGCTATTAATAAAATTCAACATTGAAAACAATACATGGTAGAGTATATAGCGTCTCTAATAATGCAAACACATAAAAATAATGAAAAGAAGCGCAAACATAACCATATTGAATTTTGTCTGTAACTTCAGAAAAACTTTTATTAAAAGCTTTTTTTTTTTTATTGGTCCATAACTTCTAATACCAATACCACAATCAAGGCTATATATAACTACATGCCAGCTCACTCTACAAAAATATTCACTGTACAGTGGTTCCTTAAAGAGACACGATCTTTAATTTCACTTTCTAATTTGAAGATCGCGCACCCTCCATGCATATTTCTCAGCGTCCTTGACGTGTGTCTCTCGGCATGCGTACAGGTCAGGTGCGGGTACAATCATTGCACGTGCAATATTCGCTAATGCCAAGAAAAAATTATTGCTGATGAGATGCAAATAGATTTTTTGAAATTTTAAAATATTATTGTTAAAAAAAATTAAAGAAGGCTTTAAAATATTTAGACAATAAAATTGCTATGTATATGTAAAATTATTTTACCATTTTTTTTTAAAAAATGGCTTATTATGAACTAAATTATTTTTGTGGTTCATTTTCATTGTTTTGTACTAAAACGATAACATAAGGACGTAAAAAACAGCACAATGGATAGATAAATTATTCAATTATAGTGTATATTTAATTATTTATACAGTATGTAACCTCTTTTGTATATATAATTATGATCTTAATATAAATATAATTTATATTATGCTCTGATATGTAATTCGCTTCAAACTGTTCTACAATTGAGATGCGTTGGAAAATTAAAAATTAAAGCATGATACCTGTGAGTTGATCATATATTTAGGAAAAAATGAATGGTTTTAAGACTTTATTGAAGCAATTAAGCAGTTCCAATCATTTATTAAAATTAAAAGTTTTATCCATTAGAAGAAAAATAAATATACCTTAATTTTATTGTGGGCTCCTAATTTTTGTCAGTTAATTTTTTAACGAAAATAGTCAGAAATGTACATCGAATGATGTCATTGAATTCAATTATTTTAAATAGTTCTAAAGAAAGATCATAACAGATCAGAAACTTAAATTTATGATAACCAGATGCAGTAATTTAAGCTGCTGCATGTTAAAATTATTTACCATTATTATTTTTATTTATAATGTAGTTGTTGCTTTTCAGACATATATAATATAATACTATCACTTCAATAACAGAAATGATTCGTAAAAATTGATTTTCTTCCTCTTTAATAATTTAATGATACTTTTGTTTTCGGGTATTTCAAGACGTAAATCCCCTATACGAGTTTTCTAAACTCTTGGGGTTTACTATGCAATAATATGTATTGTATAATTTTTTTTCCTGAATAAAGAAATTAAAAAAAAAGGCTATTCTACAATCTCACAGTTATTATAATTACTCTCAATGGAGTATCAACCTCAATTTTTGTTACTGCAGAAATGGAAAGAGGGTGCAATGTTATCCTACCCTGTTTTTTTTTCAGATTTTTTAGAGCCCTGGAACTATTTTAAACAAATAATTGAAAGTCCTTTTTGTGACGTCACGCGGCGTCTCTCTTTAAGAAAAAGATAGGACTTGTTGCCACGTGACGTCACGAAAAGAACTTTCAATTCAATAATTTTTTAAAAATAATTCCAAGGCTCTAAAAATCTGAAAAAATCAGGGTAGCATAACTTTGCACCCTCTATCCATTTCTGAAATAAAAAAAATAGCTCGATACTCCATTATTATTATAAATTTAAATGCACAATAAAATTATAATAACACCACACTCATATACTAATTATTTTAGCATTGATCATGACATCATGACATTGAGAATAATATTGCACTACAAATTTAACAAGTTCCATGAATGTACTTAAATTACATGTACACAGTACACTCCTTGCCTCTGAAAAGTTCCTCTCTGCAGCCTTCTTAATCACCGCGCCCCGTAAGTACAACACACGGCATGGCAAAGCTGCAGAAGGGAGCTTTTCCGAGGCGAGAAGCTTACCTTTTTTTGGGAACTGAATTCGGAGTTTTTCTCTTTACGACCATTGGTGGAGGTCTGCTCGATATAAAGACCGGCGGCGGTGTTTCTTCAAATTTAAGAAAATTTTGAAACCCATTTTGGTGTTCGTATTTATTTTTGAGTGTGATTGAAAGTGCTGCTGCTGCGGCGCTGTCCATGCTAGTTGGCTTGCAGTTGCGTGTGCGGACAATCACAACAAGTAGGCCCGCCGTAACCACTCTTGATTTGTACTGCCCCCTCCAGTTACTCGCGGAAAACACAAAAAAAGTGAAAGATGATTGTGATTGGTAGGTGGTGTAGAATTGTGGGTGATGGATGTCACCTTACAATAGTAAGGTATGATCACACAAAAAAATTAAATTAGGGCAATATTAAATTGTTGAGAATATAATAAAAGTATATGCCAAATTATTAACGAATTAAAATGCTCAGCAATATTTAATTGTATAAATCCCAATCTTACCATTTTCACATGGCTAATTTTTTTTTAATTTATTTATTTTTTTTTTCTGCTTTCGCTTTATTTTTTAATTTTTGTAAACAAACCCTGCATGGCCATCACAGCAATGTGTTGAAACATAATAATTATGACAGAATTCATAAATTTGTTTTAATATTTTTCAAACATAACATCTAATGGTAACAAAATAAAAATAATAAATTTCAACTTTTTCAAACCAAATTATTTAATTAAAATTAACCGTCAAGTTACAATAAATTCCCATTAAAAATAGTAATTTATACACTTTAAAAACATTGCGGATGATAGACACGTGAAATACGGGGTAATATATAACTTCACTTTCATTTTCATAGCAAAAGATGGAGAAATTAAGTGTGATTTAAAAAAAGGTGTATAAAGCCATAGCATTATTCGTGTCTAAAAATACTAAATATTATTAAAATCAGGGTGTATTAGTGATATATCTTTATTTATTTATTTATTTATTTATTTATTTATTTATTTATTTATTTATTTATTTATTTATTTATTTATTTATTTATTTATTTATTTATTTATTTATTTATTTATTTATTTATTTATTTATTTATTTATTTATTTATTTATTTATTTATTTATTTATTTATTTATTTATTTATTTGATTTATTTATTTCATCCAAATGCATATTGTATAGAGGACACAATAAAAAAAATTGTGTGCATGGGGATAACACAACGACTATATATATACTGTAAATAGTAAATAGTTCTTGGGGATAACAAACAAAGCATCAATCGACACTACATCACAAATAAATGTGGAAGTTATCCTATATATATATATATATATATATATATATTAGGATATATAAAATATATCCTAATATTTTATTTTATTTTAAAAGAATTTATATTAAAATTTGAATTTTAATATTAAATATATAACGAAGGTACAATGATGTATTATTATTGCAATTTTTATTATACAGTAAAAATGATTGGGTTATTAAATAATAATAATAAAAAAAACGTGTTTCATGTTTTGTGTGTAACACAAAGAGTGACTTGCGACAGCATTAAAAATTAAAAATATTCAATGTTTGGGAATATACTTAAATTATTTGCTTGGCTTCGTTATTTTTTTTTCTTTCAGTCATAGTGCTAATTTTGTACATTTTTTTTAAATTCACACTTTTCTTTTAACTTTTCTTTACTTCTGCTATGAAAATCAAAGTGAAGTTATAAGTATAATACCCCACAATTCACGTGTCTATAATAATCCGCAATGTTTTTTAAAGTAGTGCATAATTTAATATTTATTGTTAATTTTTTGTTTGAAATTTTCCTTTAAAACTATAAGTTAAATAATGGGAGTGTCCCAGCAAAGGCACACTGCATAATACATTAGTTGGTTGTCAATGAAAATATAAATTAACACTTACGAAAAAAATCTAAAACATTCTACAAATATCTATAATATTTATTCAATATTTATTTATTTACTAAAAATTTAATTATTAAATTTATTTATAATGACAAAATCCATTAATTTAAATCACTTCTACACAATGATAATTTTAATAAGCTCGTATGTATTAAAATATGATTAAAAAATTTTAAGAACTTTAAAATTAAAACCTGAAAAAACAAACAAACACATATTTCCTGTATTTTTATCATGTCTATATATATATATACTGTGTACACGTACAAATACATACATGTAGAATAAAATATTATCCTTTCACGTGCTGCCTCTTGAGTTGTACTCAAGAACTTGCGATTGAAATTAAGGCTTCTTAAATACTAGCTCTAGTAAATATTCTTGACCTTAATTGCTCGCACTTATAGTTTGGATAACTTCTGCCCTTAAAATAAATTAGAAAATTTTTAACACCATATTTTACACTTTATATCAAATTTTGGTACCAACAATTTCTGGGCTAAAATATATATATATATATATATATATATATATATATATATATATATATATATATATATATATATATATATATATATATATATATATATATATATATATATATAACCCCTATAAGTTAACAATTCTGTGCTGTAAATAAATTACTTACAATTAGATACGTTTTATAAGATGTAAAATATAGTTTTAAAGAAATAGTGTCGTAGTAATGTACGAGTGTTGTGGAGAAGGAAAAGGGGCATTTCGTCAAATAGTACTGGTCATGTATTTAATTAATTAAAAGAATCTATGCTATAATTATATTCAACAATCGGTTGAGATAAAACTCCCTGTCATTGCTTGAAATAGCATGATATTAATGATCTATCATAGCGACCTTGGAATCGTGTAGCAAAATAATTGGCTCATCGACTTATTTTTTATTAATCATTAATATTTATTTAAAATTATATATATTGCATCATTATAACAAAAACACAATCAATATAATTGTATTTTTAGACGTCAACAATGGCATGCAAGATATAAAATATACAAAAACGCTGGCACCGAAAATGATATGAATCATTCAATCAAAATATAAGGATTCAATTAATTAAGATCTTATTTACCTTGATAACGGTAATTGAAATGATTTTATAAACCTTATAACAGCACTGATGTGTTTGTTTATTTTAAATAGTTCTTCAAGAGGATCGTTTTTTTTTTTTTTTTAGTTAAAGAAATTGGTGAAAGAAATAAAATTGATTAATTGACTATTGAATTAAAAAATAAAGTATAAAAAACATAAAGTTGTAATCTTATTAAAAACTAATTGCCTGACTTGACCAAGATGAAAAAAAATCAGTTTAAATGAGATTCTATAACTAGAGAAGAAAAATAATTAAAATGCATTATACTTTTTTTTTGTATATTTAATGATGTGAAATCTCATTTAAAAAAAGTTAATTGCTCTGATTATGTATTTACGAACAGAGCTATTGTCAGCAAACTATGACCAAGACATTTCATTATTTACCAAGATTTAAAAGCCATGCATTTTGAAATGATAGTTCGGATGAAATCAGTGCAAGAGAGAAGAGTTTCAAGTCAGCATTTATCTCAAAACAGACCTGAGCTCCATAGGTCATCTATACGTATTTACAAGTTTTTTTTTTGTATAAATTTTTATTGAAGGAATCAAAATTTGAAAAACCTCACTAATCACCAGGTAAATTAAGCGATTTAATTGCTAACATACAACTTTAGACATTTGAACGAAAGTTGAAGGTTAATGCACAAAAATAGTACAAAATGGTTATAGTGGTTATACCCTTCACTATTAAAAAACTAGAAAAGTTGTTCTGTACAATAAATTAAAAGGCTTATTAAATAAAAAAAAAAGTCTTAGAAATAGTCGTAAAAATATAAAAGGTTGATTTCTTGCTATGGCACATTTATCAAATTTTTATATCTATAGCAAGGTTGGAGTAAACATTGAAGTATTTGACGTGTGTAATATAGCAATGAAATAATTTAATTAGATAAAATAAAATAAAATATCCGTACATAGCATTTATACATATTATATATAATACATGTTTTTTATTAGCTTCTAATTTTGAGACCAACCTGTCTATGTATTTTGATATGTTAAATAAGTCAAATAGTGAAAGTATAATGTTATCTATAAATATAATTAAATTGAAACTAGAATCAGTGGCATGCAAGTAAATCTTATAAACTATTTTTTTTATTGTGGCTTTGATATTATTTAATTCAGCATTCACAAAAGCGAGTAAGATTTTTTCACCATGCAAAATCAGCTAACATTATCCTCCATTAATTATTGTTGACCATTCTAATTTAGATTTCCACTGTCCCCTCAGTCACAACTATTTAGTCGAATAAAAAAATAATAAAGACTACTAAAGACCAGTTTAAAATAATTAAAACTGTAATGGAGTATCGACCTCATTTTTTTTATTGCAGAAATGGATAGAGGGTGCAAAGTTATGCTACCCTGATTTTTTTCAGATTTTTTAGAGCCCGGGAACTATCTTTAACAAATTATTGAAAGTTCTTTTTGTGACGTCACGAGACGCCGCTCCTTAAGAAAAATATAGGACTTGCCGCCGCATGACGTCACAAAAAGGACTTTCAATAATTTTTTAAAAATACTTCCCGGGCTCTAAAAAAATCTGAAAAAAATCAGGGTAACATAACTTTTTACCCTCTATACATTTATGCAATAAAAAATATTAAGGTAAATACTCCATTATTATTATAAAATATTACTATATAATAATAAAACTTTCAAAAAAAGTAGGAGTTTGATTTATTTAAAACAATAAATGCAAACTTTAATCTCTCTTGACATTTTATATTTGATTCAGCTCAAATTTTTTAAAGTATAATTTTTACTTTTGGTTGGATCGTAAAATTCTGTTGCTGAAAAAAATCAAACGTTATAATTATTATTTTCCACCTTACAAAAATATTTTAAGAAAAGTTTGTCTGGGATCACAAAGTTAAAAAAGTATTTATACAAATTTTATGTGCAGAGTATGTTGTGAAAATGGTCTAGTATAGTGAATAATCGAATGAGTAATTTTTTTTATAAAATTATAATTCATAATTATTTATTGCTTTTCGATTGTACAACAATATAAGCACGTCAGATACATATTCACAGTAAAATTTAAAGATCGTCAAAGTCAGTATCACACAACAAGAAAACATAACAATAGTAAAACAATATATATATATATATATATATATATATATATATATATATATATTTATATACATATTAATATAATATATATATATATTATATTATATTATGGAATATATTGTTCTATTTACTAATATTACAATTTTAGGCAAGCAGTATTTTAATTTTTTGGTATCATTTAAGTGAACAAGAAGCTGACAGCAAAACCGCTAGATTTTCATTTGACTCGATGTTTAACTTTACAAATAAAAGTATGCTTGTTCTTAACTGATGTTCTAAATATTATCAGTATCTTTCCTTACATGGCCACATGGATGTTACTTTCACAGACTCAAAGTAATAAATGTTTGGTGCTTTATAATAGTGCTAGTCAAATGTACGATGAAGCAAAGTTTTTTTTATCTTTGTCTACAAGGTAAATTTTGTAATAAAAATAACCAGATTTTAGAGTTATAAATTTGCATATTCGAATTTAATAAGACAATAAAATATTTATTATACAGAAAAAAAAACAGAAATATTTTAAAATTTTGATAATATTATATATATATGATATCCATCTTCAGTATTGCGTATATGTAAATTGTATGAAATATGACCTTCATAATAATAATTAATGGTTGGTTTTTCCTGTTTTTCGTCTCGAAGTCTTATTATATGAAAATATACTGCATAATATCTTAGTACACCAAGAAATTTAACTTATTCTGAGCGTAACCAGTTTAGTCATAACTTAAAACAAACTGCGTGAAAGCACTAGAAACAGCGCAGGGTATAGCATTTGTACTGTTTCGAGGTAATTTCATATTCAAGAAACAAGAAATGCCACTCAAAATTGTGGGGGAATTAAAGCAATACATGAACCCTGCTGAATTAAGAAGGCGGGAGAATATTAACGAATGAGAATTAATTAGCCTATGTGAGGAGGTACACGTGCAATATAGAACGAACGTGACTGGGTGTGGCGGATTTCAAGTGATGCGCAGCAAATAAAAAAAACTGGTACGCAATGACGTCAATGCATATAATAATATTTATTGGCTATTTGTTACTTACACGAAGACAGGTGTAATTAATTTTGAAAGTAGTATGTTATTTTTGACATCCATTAGATTTTATGTGAGGAAAATCCTTGCCGGTTCCTTTAATGCAAGATAAAAATCCCACGTAATCACTATTATAATAATATGCTATATTGTCCTTGATTTTTTTTTTTTAAATGCATCAATACCTTGCATGTACGTATTTTTCGTTAAATAAAAAAAAAAAAAGTGTGTACATTTGCAATGATTTGAGTCTGTAATAAGCCGTGTACAATTTAGGCAACCATTTTTACGTAATCTATTATAGTTCTCAAGGATATGCCACTTTGCCAATTACATTAGGTGTGGTTTAAGATAAAGCGTGAAGATTCTTATAATGAAAGTATAAATTAAGCAATATATGTGCACCAAGGTTTCAAAACAATATGTATAGTGGCCATATTGGGAATGTTGAAGTGGCTCCTGGTGGTAAAGAACTTATATGACCGTACAACACTTTTAACAACTTAAACTTGTTGGTATTAGTATCTGTCACAAAATAATTTACCGCTGAGACCAGAACATGGAATATAAAATATATTATTTATTTTGATTTATTTTCAAATGAAAAATCGTACATACATACACTATACGCAAGTTACTTTCATTTTTTTTTTTTTTTTTTTTTTTTTTTGAAGTTGCGTGTTAGTTTTTAGTTTATAATTATTCAAGCTTATTCTGTCAACTGCAATGAATAAATCGTGCAATATTTAAGTATTTATATAATAAATGTATATTTATTTAACCTTTATCTCCGAAGCATGAAGTCTACAATGACAAGAAATATATTTTGATTTATGAGCCTCGAAAATGATTGATTTTTTTTTTTTAACTTCGCGGGCCACTAAGCGTGCGTTCAAGCGGCTGTTATGTATGTGGTGAAGTCAAAGATCTGACTGCGTACCACTGGTGGCTAAAGGTGGCACCTTTATAGTTAGGATAGTTAATCAAATATAGATTTTAAGATAAAAAATTAGGGTAATTTGAAATTTTGTAAACAAATTTATAATAATATAATAGTAATCAAATGAATTTTTATATATATTTTTTATGCTACATTCTGACTCTGTTTTGTATATTGTATTTTGTTTTCTTTTTCGCTGACAATTGATTTTTTTAATTGCCTTTCTTATTTTTTTTTTAAAAAAAAAACAGTATTTTTTTATGTAATTCATTACCTTCAGCTAATGTATTATATTATTATATCCTAAATATTTTTAATATTTTATATTTCATATTATGTCTATTATTTCCTGTATCACTGCTATCAAGCCAATTTAAATTTCATTCTTTTTCCCTCTGTTCGAGTTTAAAGCTCATAGAAGTATAGCGTTCTAGAATTCCCTATTCCAGGACGCTATGATAAAAGCCAAAATTGATAAAATTATGACTTTCAAACTGTGATATGTATTCTGTAACGATGAATAAGAGAATAAAAAAAAACACACTTTTTTGTATTATTGTTATAATACATAATTTGTGAAACCAAAATATGTCCAAATATTTGATTATAATATTAATTAGTTATACAATATTTTTATATTGTACCAGAGAGAAAGAGAGAGGAGAGAGAGAGAGAGAGAGAGAGAGAGAGAGAGAGAGAGAGAGAGAGAGAGAGAGAGAGAGAGAGAGAGAGAGAGAGAGAGAGAGAGAAGAAGAAGAAGAGGGACTAAAATTCGTGAAGAAGTTGTGATAATGAGCGAGAACTTGTGCAGTTTGTAACCCACGAATCACGTACAGTATAATACTTCACAGATAAGGTAGTTTATTTTATAATAACAGAGTTATTAGAGTCGTATTTAGAGTTGCATATATGGCAGTGCTACAAGTACAGTTCCGCCTAAATTTATTTTCTTCCTATGTATACTCTTTTTCGTATTCCTACTTCTTTGAAGATCTGTGTGATGGTTGAACAAAATTTTATCGATAAGCGTTCTACATCTCTTCAATATAAAATCTCAGCAGCGTAACGTACCAGGAATCGGATTCCTGGTGGCAAAAGTTGTTGGTTTGAAAGTTCGGCCATACTCCCAGTCCAAAATGCTCTACAAATTGCGCCTCAATATTAAAAAAAAAAAATATGTGAAATTCCTCCAGCTATCCTTCTTTAAATAAACTCAATCCAGTGATAATCAAAGGTCGCATTTCTTGTACTCATATTTTTCTTACAAATTTAGGCAGGAAACTAAGAGTAAAACCTTGAATACAAATATTTTTTTGTGAATTAATAGTAATTAACAAAAAACAGAGTATTCATTTAACGTAAGCTAGCTCTCTAAAAAAAATTACATAAATTTTGTTCTACTTATTTGTAATAAAACTTGGAATTTTTATGTGTGAATTTTAAAAATCACAAAAAGAAAGAAAAAAATAATAATTATTAATAATATCATGCATTATTGAACACCCAAATGTATGTGTTCAATTTTTTTATTTAAATATTTGGAATGAAGTAACATTTTAGCAGAATAATTACTATGTTTACCTTGACTCAAAGTGTTCACAACTCTAATAGTACCTTTCTATTAGTTCTTTAATTATTTGGGAAGTCAGTTATATTTTTAATAATAAAACTTAACATTTGTTTTAAATGTATTATTCAGAGCAAACAGATATATATGACATATAATTATATAGCTTGGAAAACTCGTAAACGGAGAATTTCATTAATTAAAGAAATACTGGTAAATTTTCATGACTTTTTATTGTAACCCTATATAACTTAATTGTATTGTAAAAGACTTACCAAGAAACTTGATGTTTCTGTTAAAATACAATAATTATTGGCAAAAATATAAATATGTATTATCTTATGTGATTCAGAACAAAATCGATTCAACTTGTCGGGCTAGCTCTTAGTTTTCACCTACAAAAAGTTGCTTCTAGCTCATTTAATATTCCTGAGGTTTCTCCATAAAAATAATAGCTTCATTTTCATTAAAAATTTGTACACAAGAAAAGTCTTCATATTTTTTATTGCATTATTTTTTAAACAAAAATTAAAAGAAAGAAATATAGTAATATAAAAAATGCTGTAATTGCTTTAGATATTTTTAATTATTAACGAATTTTGAACGTGTCTGGCTTTTAATCTGGATCGTCCCCGGTGCTTCGACTTGCCTTGCATGGAGAGTAACTAAAGCACCAGTTGGTCGCATCATGCAATTTGAATACTTCTTATGTATGGCTGGTATGGTCACAACCTAGCTATAGTATAACCTCATGTTCTCGTAATTTTTATTTGATTTCAATTTTGAGGTTAGTACATAATATTTCTTTTATATTATTTCATAATTATACCTCTTATTTATATAATTTATAATTCACCTTTCTCCTTTTATATTAAGGGTAGTTAGGTATAACACACTGTAAACCAGATGGGTTTTTCATGATGATGTATATCTTGAGAGCTGGCAGGTAAGGCCAAAAGATGCAGAGTTCAGGAAAAAAAATTGGTGGCATTAATTTATAAATATGTTCTATTATCATTGTACTTAAATAATTGTTTGGGATTTACCCATTGTTGTAACTATTAATAATAATTATCTAATTCACCTCCTTCATTGTTGTCAAGGATTTTCTCCAGCTGAGAACCAAATCAATATGTGATCTACAACGTATCAGATGCAAACATGCAAATAGTATAGTAAAGTTACAGTCGCCAACGCTGCAGACATGCTTATCTCAAAGTAGCCCCTTGTACATCAGACCTTCATCGAGCTAGGCAAGATACAATCTTGTTCAAAATTAGTGGGACAGTTGCGCACCACGCAAATGCTGGTGCACATTATATTCTATGTGACAAACTCTATACCTATATAGTTTATATTGGACCATAACCTTTATAGACATAATTTTGTCTCGAAAATCAATAAAAATTTGTTTTTACTTTTCATGATTTGTTTTCTATACAGCTTTGTTGCAGATTTTCTTTAATTATATTTGTTTTAAATTTATAGGAATGAAAAGCTAGAATAACAGAACAACTTCAATAAATTGTTACATGTTATTTATAAAAATAATTGCGTTACAAAATAGTCTTCTTTTCAATTGATTTAGGGCCGTATTATAAGCTCACCCATTATTTAAACCTGGATTAAACTCGGATCAAGTAAACCAGATTCAGGATTTGATCTAGGTTCAAGCAGGGTAGAGCTTACGGCCCTTTTTAATGAGATATTGATGTTTTTAAATTTTAAAGTTTTATAATACTTGTAGTTCAAAGTAAAATAATTTTTATTGTAATAGTTTATAAAATATTCTTGGAAATAAATTACACGTATATATCAGTATGGATAGAACAAATATTTTATTAAAAACATACATAAAATCAAACTCGTACATAAAAAAAATGTATTTTTACACTTCTGCTTGTAAAGAATATCTTAAAGTACACAAATAAATAAAATAAAGCACAAAATTTTATACATAAAATTTACTACCCTATACATAAAAAAAAGCTAAAAATAATGCATTGGTTAAATGATTTTGTATATAATTAAAGTACATATAACAGTGAGGGACAACAATATTTTACTTCATTTCATTGTTTATCGTTTCAGTACCTAAGAATGACAAAAATAATAATAATAATAAGGGATTTGTTGTTAAATCTAAATTATTGAGAAGCAGATAATTTTAACAAAAGACCGGCAGTTTACATTGCAAAAATAATGTGCGTCATAAATAGAGGAAAACTCTGGTGACCGGCAGTTGAAAGGTAAGTTGATGAAGGGTCGGGAGAGGGAAAATGTACAACATATGGCGTTGATAATCTTGAATAAAGTTGTTCTCTAATTGAGATATTAAATATGATTAAATATATCCTAATAGTGGTGAAATAGGCAACCTGCGATGTTCATTTCTGGCAAATACAATTTTGAAGGTTTGCCTATTTCACTACTACATCACAGAACTATTACAGTGACGACTTGGTATTCATCCATAGGTTGCCGGAAGCGAAGATGTTGTTTGGGTCGAGCTGTTGCTTGACGGCCTTGCAAAGGGACACGCCCACCGGAGACACCTCCTGCTGAAACCATTTTTGGCGGATCTTGCCCACGCCATGGTGATGCGAGACTGAGCCCCCGCACGCGAGAATCTCGTCACGGGCCAGGGCCTCGATCTCTTCGAACACGTGAATTGAGTTGGCCACACCCTCTGCGTTGAATGCAAAGTAGAAGTAAAGACATGCACCTGAGTCATATACCTGAGTGACCCTGCAGTTGCATTGGAAGTACGGGATACGGCGAGCTGTGGGAGAAATATAGTCTCAAATATTACAGCATGTCTTATAATTTAGATAAGTTTAGTTTCCTTGCCTATTTTGAAGTGATTTACAATATTATTGTCAATCGTATGTCCCGGGAAGTGACAATTAACACTAAAATCAATTTAAATTTTTAATTTTTTAACATGCATATCAGTAGAAATTATGAAACTAGAGCTTTCTTTTATATATAGTAAAATTTCATGTCAGTCATATGTCTATTGAAAAAAACAACAATAATATAACTGATATAAATTATATAAAATAGTTAAATAAACACTTAATTATAAGTTAAGAAAAACTAATACGTAGCTAAAGAGAAACTTAATATTTCAATTATATATTCCTACATATATTAAAGCTGCAGTTCAGAATTATTAAAAATTAAAACAATAGTTTCAAAGATAAACAATGTAAAGATACGTAATTGCATCCTGAATTGTCTTAAGAAGTAACGCTAATTGGGCTACCTTTGCATTCCCTGGCGATGACCTGCTTCACATTGCGGTAGAGACTGACGACGCGGTCCCACGGCGCGGAGGTCTCCATGGACTCCGAGTACACGTTGTGAGCCAACATGACATCCTAGCAATGGACAGAGTCAGTGTGCAGTCATAGAACCATTGACTGCTTTACTTACCCGTATGTAAGATATGGTGAAGGTCATCAAGTACCCTTTCTCTCCGTTCCTGGCCCCAGCAGAAAATCCCTCAAATTTCTGCGCGATTTTACAAATTTTGTTCCTCTGTGCATGAACGTCATCCGTATCTCCTATTGAAAAATCAAAGTTTTTAATTGTTAAAGTTTCATTTAAAAATAATGGTGATTTACTACCTTCAAATACTGCAATTGCGGCGCACATTTGATCTAAATCAATTCCTTTATATTTTGTGACGTACATCATTTTGATCGCATCAAGAATGTGACCCATTGGTCCTTGGTTTTCCTTGAATATTTGACCGAGCTTGAACTGGTCGTTATCCATGAGACGCAAGGATGCTGGCTGGCAGCGCTGGAAAGATAACACTAATTTAGAAATCGATTTTCGATTTTCATTAAAATTCGTTCGCTTAAACCATGGTATAGCTGAAGCAAATTTGATGGTTGAGAAAATATTGAAAAAAAGCTAAAGAAGGGATGAAAAACTAAAAATGTTCGCTAAATACCATGAAATGAGTCGCAACGTAACTCGACCTTCATTGACCTTGAGAATTCGGTCTTACCTTTCGCGCAACCTCACGCATGAAGTCGACACCACATTGGAAGTTTGGAAACACGAACGACCCAAACTCTTGGCACTCTGGGATCGGTCTAACCTTGATGGTAACGTCGGTGATCACGCCAAGGGTACCTGCAAGAGTAGAGGTTAGTTTGGAGAACACAGATTGGACTTGAGCAACGTACCTTCCGAGCCCAGCACGATGTGGTTGAAGTCTGGTCCGCAGGAGGTCCGTGGTGCCTGGTTGTGTTTCTCGAACACGCCGCTAGGGGTGACGAAGCGCACGTGCACCACCAGGTCCTCGATGTTACCGTACAGGTTCTTCTTCATGCCGGAAGCGCGCGTTGCAACCCAACCACCAAGACTGCATGAGCGTAAATAATAATATAATTCAAAATGATATTTGCAAAGCAATTTTTGGGGAATACATTTTTATTTATATCAGTAAAGCGAAAAAATATTAAATAATTACTCCCCAATGCTCCCTTTTTAAACTGTTATTGTTAATATTATTTACAACACATTAATCTCACCTTGAGAATTCGTACGAGTCCGGTTCGTGTCCGGTGGTCAGTCCGTGCTTCTCCAACTCGCGGCCCAAGTCCTGCCCGATAATGCCGGACTCGCAACAAGCCACCAGATTCTCTTTGTCCACCCACAATACACGGTTCTGTAACGACGACATGTTTTCTTGACTTTTGATTCAAATAGCGAAATTTTACGCTGCATTATGTCACTGTACAATGTCTACAGTTACTTTATACAGTTGTACATGTATACACTTTTCTCAATTTTACAACTCCTAAAATCATTTACAAGCATTGTGATACGTTTTTTTAAATGGTGTTTTAATTTATTTCAGCATGCAGGTATTTATGTTATTCATGTAGCCTTTTCCAAAATTTTCAAACCAGTTTTAGTTATTTATATTATAGCTTAAGTGAATGAAAAGAAGTCTAAAGAGGTCTAGAAATTTTTAGTAGAGGTTATAGGATTACGACTAGCTGTGATTAATTAGTTTAATCGTGCAGTAATTTATTGTTTCAGCTACTGGACATGAAAAATTATTGCATGACTGACATAAGCTGTCAAACATTCACGCTTTAAAGCAGTTTTTTGTGTAGTTAGTTACACCGTGTTTGCAGACTCAGTGTACGTAATTTAAATATAGCGTTAAATTCAAGGTAATCAACAACTGCCAATTTATAAGTACTTTGCACTGACGTGAGTGATTAGTTACATCTTGATTCTGTCGAAACCTGCATAGTTAGTTTTTTTTTACAAACCTTCAAGCATTAATAATGTGTTTACGTATTAATTAATCAATATTTTTATCTTTTATTTTTATTTATTATTATTATTATTTTTGCAAATGAACACTAAGAAGACTATTATCCCCCCACCTTCTATCTTTCTCTCTTATTTTTTTAGCCAATCAAGAATATGACGCAGATTTAGTTTTTATAGTGGATATCAAAACTCCACATAATTAAATGTTTTAAACCTTGTTCTCCCAAATATGGAAAGATTTGATTTTATTCATAACATTTAAATCATGGATGTGCATTACATTATTTCCGTCGTATGTAATAATAGAAGATTGTAACAATATTTATTTTTATTTTCGCATTAAATTGAATAGTTGAGGCACACCCACCATTTGTGAAGTGTCCAGAGAGACGATCATGCGGTGCTCCTCGGGGTTGCAGGCGAGTGCTCGGGACACGTTGGTGCCTCCCCCGTAAGGGATGATGACCACGTTGTGTTTGCACGCCAGCTCCACCACCTTCACCACGTCGTCATGGCAACCTGGCATTATTGACATAAAATATCACTGCGCTCTACGGTGGGGTGGGTCATGTACTTACCTGGCCAGATGACAATGTCGGGAATACGATCAAACAACTTGCTCTGTCTTAGGATAAGCATTTCATCGATTCCATGACCATGTCCACGAATATATCGATCTTCACCATCCACCGAATGGATAATATCATGGGAGATAATATCCTTCACAAAATCTGTTAAAAAAATGTTATTTTTTCTGTAATATTTAAATGTGTTATTAAATCTTACCTTCATTCATAAAAGGTTCAGGGAAAGACTTGGGCATTATTTTTGGGGCAATAAGTTGTTTTGAGGTTTTATATAAATCTATGTCGATCATTCTTTGCACCCATTCTCTAACTGATTGAGGAATGTACGTGCCGTGAACCCCAGGGTACCTGTCAAGACACACAGTATATAGAGGTAATTGCTGCAAGTTTTGTTAAGTCAGGACACGTACCTGTCGCTGGTGCAACTGATCACCCCTGTGGTGCCATCTACGGTGACTACTGAATCAAGGTAGCCCCAGCCGTACCATCTCAATAAATCTTGACTGCAAGTAAACCAAGAAACTTACGTGAAAAAAATTCCTGTAGCTACTCGAGATTAGTCATAAAAAGTAGGTTTTCTTCAGTTACACATCAGCAAATGCTGGGACGCATAGCTACAACATTTTCTCATCCTCTATATAAAACTGACTCCCAGCCGCGAGCGTCAAACTCATTGATTCCTTGACAATAATTTTAGTAATAAAAAAAACACAGGCATGCAAACATTATTATATATTTAAAATAAATGCTATAGAAATTGACCTTTGAAATAATGCATGAACATTTTTATTAATATTTCTCACTGCTTCATTAAATTAAAATTTAATATCGATTAAAAAAAAAGTAATTTAAATTTTAATTAATAAAAAAAATTAAGTGACTTACCGTTTGAGAGGAATGGTGGTTTGCCTTGCATTTTCTATAATAATTCTACTGCTTACGTAAGAGGGGTCCACCCTTTGAGAAGTACCATTGTTCTCAACCTTCTTGTTACCCTTAGGGGTCGACGAGGGTCTCTTGGTAGTCTCTATCTTACTTGTGGCAGCCTCTGCCGTGGTCCATGCGCTCTCCATCTTGAATAATATCGTATTCAAAGAAGTTACGTGCTTTTAAGTCTTGAATTGCGTGCGTCGATATCAAAGTCTCCCACTTTTTGTAACGTAAACACAGTTGAGTCCTATCCTCCTTTACATTGGCTGATTATTTTTTAAAGAAAGTGAAGGTGAACTTGACGTTCAAGTGTGGTGGGTAACATACACTCCACACTATCGGGAGAGAGGGGAGAGAGTTAAAATTCATTATAGCAGAATCACAAACCTGTATAATTTTTTTTTTCTTATTGCGAGTAACAAAATTCATAGTTAATTATAATCCCTGCTTTCTGTATTTGCTTTGAATTAAATTTAAGGCCGACTTACAATACAAGAAAAAGACATAGAGAGAGGATGAAGCTAATGTTTAATTGTATAATTATATTTGTATATTAAACTAGGATATTTGAATACTCGAAAGTTGAAGTGAAGGTGACAGGTATTTGTTGTTTTTTATATCTTTCATTTTTTTTTTTTACTCCCAACAATATTCTTTAGTCTGAAAATAAAATTATTTTGTTACTTTTTCAAGGGCACATGGTCATAATTATTAACTAGAAAAAAAAACATTTAGTTTATAGTTAATAATTTTCTTCCCTTTTACATGTAATCTAATAACATAATATTTCTCACTGGTTATATAATAAGTTAATAATTACAGGTTTTTGTAACTTTTATTACGTTCATTATCTTAAAAACAACTTCGTTTTGTTGAAGGTAATATTTTAATGTGTGTTATTTTGCATCATGTCGAAATTTAAATTTTTGATGTGTATTATTAAACGAAAATTGCCATGTTGATTTTTATTGATCCCTTATTATCAATTTATATTAACATTTAATTCAATTGCCATGAACTGAGAAAACGAAAGTGGTTTTTAACATTTGAGTAATTTTTTTAAACCTTTTTTTCGTATTATATTTATTGCATTAGACATTTTTGTACAACGAATACTCGATTGATTTAAGAATTAGATAAATAAGTGCGAGAATGTAAGGAAAATAATTTTTACTAGGTTTAGCAAGTTATAGGATTTTTAAAGGTAATATTTTGAATAATTTTAATTCTTTTAAGTTCAAAAATGTGATTGTTGATTTTTTTATTTAATTGTGTATTTGCGAATATAGCTTACTGTATATGCTGCTGAAGTGATCCTCCAGAAATCACGATTTCTTCTCTCTCTCTCTCTCTCTCTCTCTCTCTCTCTCTCTCTCTCTCTCTCTCTCTCTCTCTCTCTCTCTCTCTCTCTCTCTCTCTCTCTCTCTCTCGCAATATAACAAGTTCTGACTTTCTAGCTTTTTTATTCCTGCGATTATTTTGAAGTAGTAAGATGTTATCCATGCAATAGTTTTATTAACTTACGCAAAGCAAAAAAGCAAGAAACTTGAGCACTTGCTCTAATGACAAAGAAGTATAGCATTTAATTTTTTTTTCTATATTAAAAAACTTGTAGGTATGCACGGTAATAAAAGTCTGAAAAAAAACTTAAAAATATTCGAGACAAGTAAAACTGAGAATGCAGGATTATAGCTTATTATTATTGCAGCCAGAAAAAAAAGGGGGGTAGAACTTATCTTAAAAACATTCAAGGTTAAGAGTGACGTAAACGTTTGCCCTCTCCCCAACTGGTGAGATTGGAGATCAGGAATTTCCCCCCACTAAAATTACTACAACGTAGATACCGGCTTGACGTGTGAAGAAAGGCTATTCATTTTGCTTGCTGGGTATAAGCTGATATTAGCGTAAGCTTTAGTGTACAGATTTTAATAACAAATAAACGAAATTACTAATTATTATCCATCGATAATTTTATAATGTAGCTGCTATTGGGTGTAATTCACGAAGAAATTAGCCAGGTTTCTATTATAACCATGTTTAGCTTAACCACTTTTAGCTTAAACACGTTTAACTATATACCTATTTTACGTGTTAAACCACCTAGTTAAACGTGGTTAAACTAAACGTGGTTAGAAACCTGGCTAACTTCTTCGTGAATCGCGCCCATTGAAATTTATCATACAAATAGATGGTAGCAGTATATCGATGTATCGTTAAATCATTAATTACACTGTGGCTAAGAATTTTTTCATGATAACGACTGTAGAAATTAATTTGTTATTTCTTGTCAGATCATGTGTTGAAAAAATAAATTGTGATTAAGCTCATTAAGTATTTTAGTTAATTTGGTTTTGCACATTAATTTTACTTTAGCTCTGAATTGCTTGCTGGTTGAATTCTCTCGGTTTCCAGTTTCTTCAATAGCGACGATCAGTTTGAACAACTTCAGCATCATTCTTTCTCCGCAGGGTTTATATTTCTTTTTCCACAGTGACCGTGTTTCCTCAAATTATAGATAGTGTAATTTGGCATTAAATTAAAACAGTGTCCACAATGAATTTCTCACACTGACGGTGACCTCTCTTCTTTTCTAGTAGTTTCAGCACCATGTCTGCAAAGAGCGACTTCGGAGAGAAGGTGTCCACGATGCCAGGACTTTGGAAGTATCCAACCAACCGGGACATTGCCATTCGGAGCGACGTGGCGTGGCTGGAGGGGCGGCGCCTGGACGATGGCGCCCAGGGGTTGTGGCGCATCCACGACACGTTGTACGACTTCTCGCCGTTCGTGCAAAGACACCCGGGTGGTGCGATGTGGCTTGAGCTCACCAAGGTACTGACGTGGCAATTTAACCCCACGTGCACAATCTCACAAGCTTTTGTCTGCAGGGTACGGACATCACGGAGGCGTTTGAAGCTCATCACATGTCACCGGTGCCAGCAGCAATGATCAATAAGTTCAAAATTAAAGAAGCCACAACTGTCAGGTGCGTCAATTTTATTAAATAATCACAAAGAGAACGTATTTAAGTTTATTTGGTGTTTTAAACTAAAACATACAGAACAAAAAGTACAGAAAAAAATAAGAAGAGTCAGAAAGATGTGGACGGTAAACCGTGCACAAATATATTTTGAACTATGATCTATGCTGTACTGAAGTCAGGGTTCATTAATCCACTCCCGCATAACATAAGTGTTCACGATACTTCAATATGCTGTCCCCAGGAACTCACCGTATACCTTCCTGCCGGACGGATTCTACGCGACTCTGCGCAGGCGCGTGTTCGAGGTGCTACCTGAGGCTCACATGCGGGGACCCTCCGTGACGTCACGTGCCATCGTGGACGTGCTGGTGGGCGCCATGCTGGGGGTGGCGCTCGGGGCCGCCAAGTTGAGGAGTCCCGCGTTGGCTGCTCTTGCAGGCGTGCTGCTCGCTATGAGTGCAGGTAAGCATACATCTAGTCCCAAGGTCATTAGCATGAGAGCCTAAATTCCTAAAGGCTCATCAAGTCCTATAATGTTCACCAAGGAACTTCATCATCAATTGTTTTCAGGAGCCACTCACAACTTCATACACATGAAGCAGAATTGGCGACGATTCTACATACATTTCTGTCTGCTCTCGGTCAAACATTGGGGCACCATCCATGTTCTAAGTCACCACCTCTACCCAAACAGCCTCCTAGACCTTGAGGTACATATAATTTTTACATTGAAAACTAACTCCTTATAGTCCCTATTTATTAATATTATATTTTACCGTAAATTAAAAACAAATAATCATTTAAATAATATAATGTGGCAAAACTTCATTACGTATAATATATATGTATTGCGTTGGACTAGTGTGTATAAATAATCACACCTTTGTATGGAAAGAAGAGTTTTTGCCTTATTCGTGTCTGATTTGCAGTCAACCTAGACATCCCTCAAAACGTTTTGCGATCACCATGCTTACATATATACAGTTCGATAATGCTCACTAAAATATAGAAGGAGTAAAATTCTTGCTATCTCGAAGTATGCGTACATAAATTCGAAACCCAGCAAAAATAATTTTTTAGGTGAAATAAGAGATTTCGTGCTTTAATAAATACGATGCTCTCGTCATATACGATATTATTTTTCAGGTGTCAATGTTTGAGCCATGGCTGCAGTGGTTGCCCCGTGCGGAGAAAGGGTGGCACCGTTACGCCTCGTGGGTGTACAGCCCCATCGTGTACTCGCTCGTGTGTCCGCTCGAGTACGCGCGCTGCGTTCTCCTGCACGGCCCCGCGCTGGCTGACCTCGTGCCTCTTCTCGTGCCCGCCGCAATGGTAGCGGTCACCGGTGGCGAGCACCCCGCGGCCACCGTCGGACTGTGGGGCGTCATGATGGTGAGTCTCCTATGTCAGTTGGGGGTCAAACTTGCACAATATTATAGCTTTTCTAAACAATAAATATAATATATTCAACTTTCTATATGCAAATTTTGTTTAGGTAAATAATTAACATAGAAGTCATAATATTACCCGCAGACATGCACTTTATTAATTAAACAAACAACAATACATTGAGTAATTTTATAAACCTGTCAGCATACCATGTGTTGTATTTATTACAACTTCCAAGTTCTTTAAATGATCACGATACAATCAAAAAATGTCCATCATTATAATATATGTAACAGCAAAAATAATAAACTGCAATGAAGGAAAATTTTGTAACACACATATTTTGCTTCGCACTCTTTGTATACTTTGCTAATAACCACTGACTTGATCGTGCAACTAGTAATATTTTTATTGCAGTTTAACAGCGTTTTATATAATTAATTCCCGTGTCCCTCTGTTTCATCAGCTCGTGTGCAGTATGTGGTTTATGGCAGTCGGTTTGAACACGGGTCACCACCACCCTGAGATATTCCACGACGGGGACGCCCCCCGCGAGGACCGGGACTGGGGCCTGGCTCAGCTGGACTCGGTTCGAGACCGGCCGTTGGTGAGTGGGGTGACGAGTCGTCAGGAGACTGATGACGAGGGACGCCAAGTGGTGCACATCGACGCCAGCACGTGCACCAACCTGGTACAGTACTTCCTGACCCTGACCAACTTCGGACACCACGCCATGCACCACTTCTTCCCCACCGTGGACCACTACTACCTCCCCAAGTTGTACCCCATTCTGGAGAAAACCCTGCGAGAGTTCGGAGAGACCTTTGAGACTAGATCCGTCACGGAGCTTGTCAAGGGACAGTTCAAGCAGCTGGCGAGGAGCGAGCCGAACCCGGTACCTCCAGGGAGAGTCAAGGACACCAACAAGACCAAGAAGATGATTAACGTTGGTTAGCACATTGCATCAAATTTTTCTTCACATGTCGAAACATTATTTTTTATAATTATTTAAAAAAAATCTGTTGAGGTGTGATTTTTTTTATTGATACGTTTTTTATTATAATAGAAACGATTTGAAATTACTTATTGAATTACGTTCCATTAGATTTACTTGAAACTTCTTATATAATAATATTATAAGTATTTTATGAATGAATAACATTTCAAGTTCCTTTCCACTCGAACTGGCATTGAGATTTATGCATTAGAAGCATCAGGTAAGTGTTTTTATTGAAACTAATTAGTGTTTTTATTCTTGAAATTGTTTAATTTTATCATATTATTACCTTTTATCTCTTACTAATTTTATAGAGGCTTAATTTTCTGACAAAAATGTAAAAGAGACATAAGAGACATTGTAGGAAAGGGAAAGTTAATTTTTAAACGTATCTTAACATATTGAATCTTCCACATGAGAAATTTATAAAGTATAAATAATATTATTGTCCAGATAATATTGAACTAAAATAATAGTAGCAAATATTTCTAATGTCAAGTTTATGCATCATCGTCGTAAAATGTGTAAAGTGATTTTTTGTTTTGTTTGTTTCAAAAGTTCTTTTAAAGGCATACAACAATAACAACTGCATTGTTTTATAACTTATTAATTAGCAATGAGGTGCTAACTAAAATTAAAAGTTGAAATTATTTCCCGCACAAATAACAATCAATGAAACCTTCAAATCATAGAAGGATGCATGAGTTTAGGAAAAACACACTTATGCCATGTCTATTTTTATTCGCAAGAGTTTGCAATTTTCAAGACTAGTTTCGTCGCTAAGCTTGTCAGGGACAGTTCAAGCAGCTGGGGAGGAGCAAGGTACCTCCAGGGGGGTTGAGGACACCAACAAGACCAAGAAGATCAACGTTGGGTAACATAAAATTTCCCAATTTCTCCTGACATATCGACATATTTAGTTGTTTGTTTTTCGTTTTTTTAAGAGGAAAGTTTTTTAATTTTATATTTTTTATTTTACGTTCACGTAGAATTATTTTATTGTTAAAGTTCTCTATAATTACGAACGATTTAAAATTACTTAAAATTAGCATTCAGTAACTTTATATTAGATTTATGTCACATTACGTAATTGCAGTTTTAATTGAATTAAAAAAAGAGTACACATATATGATTATATATTATAATAAAATTATTTTATATTTTACGTTCTTTTTCACTCAGACTGGCAGCAAGGTCTTAGAAATTAGAATGTTCAATTACTTTTTTTTTTGTTAGTCTAACTTGTATTTTTATTACACCATATTACTACTATTACTATTTAAAAAGAAGTATACCATTAGAATTTTATTATTAGTTTTATATCGTAATAACTCTATAATACCTTCTAAAATTTGCTTAAAAAACTGTTTGAGGACACTTAAAAACATTGTAAAAATGTGAAAGCTATTAGGCAATTTTTTAACGTAATCAAAACTCCCTATTTACTTCACTAATAGATGATATTCTAACCTCCAAATGACAAATTTATGTATAAATATTGCAGTTTAGTTGATATTGCGTTAGAATATTAATAGCAATGCTTACTAAAATCAAGAACATGTAATAATACAACGCAAATAAAAAAAAAATCCACATGAGACTAGCTTTTATTACTTTAGCAATATAATATATTAAAGCATGTTACATGAGATCCTACTTAAAAAATATACAAAGTTGTCCAGGAAGTTTGATGATACACCTGATACGTACACCTGAGTAATATAAAGGGCCTTGACAAAATTACATTAGCCCCTGGCGTCGCGTCTGTGCCGCACAACACTTGAGATGCAACAGCTGCAAACCTTCACGGCGTACCTTTTGATTTATTTGATTTTTTAATTAATTTAAATTTATATTTTAAGTCATTGTTTGTAGACAAAGTTAAAAGCCTGTTGGCTGATCTTAGCCAACGCCAAATGTAATGTGAAAATCTCGGGGAGGCAACTTAATGCTTGTAAAAGCACATCACGATGATTAGTTACCTGTCACTCATGATGAGGGTTGATGGCGCGGCGACTTTTGTTTTGATAATGAGTTAATTAAACTTTTAATAGTCACATTAAAATTAATAGAAGGTTCCAAATTATGTTATCATGATTTTTTTTCAGGTTTTTTGAGTCCCGGAACTATTTTTTTAAATATAAATATGAAAGTTCTGCAAGTTCCTTTGCCCCCCCCCCTTCCCTTCCTGGACCATTAATAAAAAGGATAGGACCTAAACGCCTATTAACATCTCCAGGGGGCACTGTCAATAATTGTTTAAATATGATTTCTGGATTAAAAAATACTGCAAAAAAAAATCAGGGTATATGTAGTTGGGACCCTCGATCTATTCATTTTTTGAAATAAAAAATTCTTATAGGTTGTCCATTTTTTTTATTCATTAATATAAATATACATAATACATTTTGAAGATTACAAAATTTTGGTTTACACCTCAATGAGCTGAAGCTCGAGAAGAGGGATAAAAGTTTTTTGTTTAATAGCAATATAAACAAAAGAGTAAAACCATATAATTAATTATAAACAAATAATAGTTTAAATTAGCATGCAGTTGTTGCAGTTTAGATGTATTTTAAAACACTACACCCCAATTGCATAGATGAGGTTTAAGGTTAGCCCGAGGCTAACTTTGTTGATTTCGATTGTTGCAATATTCAAAATCAACAAATTTAGCCACATTTAAGTTTGGGTGATAAGATTGTGTTTCATTGTGTTTTTTCATGTACTTTTTGTATCTTGTAATGAAATGAAATAAAAACTATATTGTATCTTTAAAATGAATATTTACTTTGTGTTCATTCAATATAGCGTGAAATTATAAAATATACCAACGTGTAATATATAATAAATATTATATGATAAAAATATATTTTATTTTTAAAGAAATTGACATTGCATAATTTCTATAATATGAGAGAGAGAGAGAGAGAGAGAGAGAGAGAGAGAGCAATTTCAATTTTATTCTGTATTTTATTTGTACTCAAATTTTTAAATTCACTTTTTTTTCGATTATATTAGGCTGCGTGCAGCATAATTAATATTAGCAGTACATGCTTTTTTATTCGAATAGTTTTCTTTAATTTTTATAGTATTTTAAAATAATCAAGGTTGATTTAGTGTATAATTATATAATTTTTTTTAATAAATGAAAATAAAAAAAAGAAGAGAGAAGAAAGAGTGTGTAAGAGACTCGTAATAAGTACATTTCATTTTATGATAACGTTGTCTTTTCTTTTTTAGACAGGTAAATTGTAGTATGTTTTATACAACAAGATTCCACACGAGATTAATAAATGCTATTTTAAATAACCGACCATGCTTTTTAGGTAATCATTGTGAAAGGTGTATACTTGAGTTTTTTGGACAGTTTTAATTAAAAGTTCTCTTACAGGTAAGATATAATAATATGTTATGTATACGTAGTAATATGCGAATATTTTTTTTAACTATATATGAAGGGAGTATTAATATAGAATTTTTAGCAATGAGGTGCTAATTATATATATAAAAAGTTGAAATCCTTGTTTGCTCATTTAAATAAAATTTTATGCAACATCCCAATCATCCCATGTCATACACTCTTAAAAAAATTTGGCTGAATTTTGACATCTTATAATCAGTGCATTTTTAACGCCTTAAATCATGTTTTTATCAGGTGTTTCGAAGTCAATATTCAGTAGTCAGTATATACTGTCAGTATATAGTTATACTGACTACTGAAAATGCGCAACGAAACACCTGAAAAAAGCATGATTTAAGGCGTTAAAAATGCACTGATTATAAGATGTCAAAATTCAGCCAAATTTTTTTAAGAGTGTATTATAATTATATTCACACAAAACATTATACTGAGGTGATAGCCACTCGCATTCGTAAGAGTTGGCTAATGCAATACTGTTGTTAATTTTCAATGCTTTCGCAATTGATATAAAATGATATACTAAGTGAGTACTATTGAAAAATAACCAGAAAAAAAAATGAAAAAGCATATCCATTCTCACTATAATCTCAGTTTATAGCTCATTTTATGTGCAGTAAGATGCGTTGAACATTTGAGATAAAATTAAGAACTAAAAACTATGTAAATAAAAATTTAACATGCATTTTAATTTAAAAACGTGTAAATGTTTTGCCAGACAATTTTTTTTCTGTATGCAAACGTTTACAGCCCAAAAATAAAATAAAAAAAAGTTGCCTTGATTTTTAAAATAAATAATGCATAATATGCATGTATTATATATTTTTTTAAATTTTTTAATATTTGAAGAGCAATCAAGCAAATTTTCGTCGCATGAAAAGATAATTTTAATAATTACTAAAATATTGAAGGTTATAATATAACAAAAAAGTAACATTTTTTATATATTTAATATTTTTTCTTATATAGTATGTACGAGTATTATTATGTAATAAATTTTGATACACAATAAATCAGTTTACAAAATTTTTGAGATAAATAATTATTATCCATTGTTGCATGGTCAATACAAATAAAATTCAATTGGATAATATTAATTTTTTTTTGTATTACATAAAAATCCTATAATTGATTTTCATGCATGAAATGCTTCTTTCTCGGTACCACATCATTAATTTTTAAACGAATCAAGTAGAAAAAAATGTACTTGACAATTAACATTATATTTCACATGGACCGACCCTGATACGTCAATCACACATTACATTCTATTATAACATTATCCCTAAATTTTTTATGTCTTTAATAATTTGAATTTTTTACTCTGTTGCGGGCTCCACCTCTCAATCACAGTAGAGTGGGATATACGCGCTCTCCCTAGCGGCAGCCTCAGTGACCGCGCGCTGCCGAGGAGAACACAGCGAAAAACAGTTGACTGCGTGCTCTACAGGTAGGATAAAGTTTTTTTACTATTTATTTATAAACAATTCATAATTATATGAATATATTATACATTTTTGTTAATTGTTGCACAAAATTAGATATAAATTATAAAATGTATTGGAGGAGAAAAAAATGGATTCGAGGAGGGGGAAAAAATGGCGGAGTGTATATAGTTTCCTTCCGGTTTAGTCTTGCTGTTATTTAAAACAATAATTTGATTTGTTTCTGTAAATTTAATCATAGCGAACATAATTATTGATCAGAATTTTGTATGATCGATCGTAGTTTTTATTTCATTCAGACTGCGCCTTGATTTAAAAAAAATAAAAATGTATAATGAACCAAATATTACGTAACTAAACTAATATAGTAAAATATACATTATTATCTTTATTTACTCAAATTCATTATTTTACCTTTTGTTATGTGTAAATTTATTTTAGGAAGAACTATTAAAACTACATTTTGTTAATTAAATGCAAGCATGCAGCTAATATATTAAAACTTATTTTTAAAAATCTTTCCCTAGCTGCAAATGCAATTGAATTAAACATTAAATATCTTCAGTTAATTTTATATTTTAAATCATACAATTAATGAACTATTTGAGATATTACAAGATAATTAAATTATTTTGCAGTGAGGTTACGTAACAATGGTGCACATAGCATGGCATAAACAAATCTGGAGAGGGGACAAAAATCTGTACAACCACCCGAGGCCGCCATGTACGTATAATTCCTTGCTCTCGAGAAAGAGTAGGAAAGCAACGCTAAGATTGATTGAATAAGAGGAGGGGGTACATTGGAATAATCTTTACAGTAGAGCTACCTTTCTTAAATATTTAGGCCAAAGGGAGGAGTTTTGAATTCAGTAACCACCCACGGTTACATAATCAACATTACCGAAACCATGGAGCAACTAAAATTTTGATTTAACTTTGTTAGTTACTTTCCCGTATGTTTAGCTTGTTTTCTCAAGGATTAGAATGTTTAGACCAGGGTCGGAGGGCGGCCAGGGAAGGCCGAAGCCCATTCAACATATGGTGTCTGACAACCCTTAGGATGAGAGGAGTAAGGTGACGGGATGGCGAGGTTACTAGGATAGGAAAAGAGGTGACTGTGGCCTTGTATTAGGTATTGCCCCGGTATTCATCTGTGCCATGGTATTAATGATGAAAACCACAGAGAACCATCGTCAAGGCAGCCGCGGCACTAAAGTGAACTTTAGCTTAGTGTTTGACTCGTGACTCTGTATATAGCCATCGGGCATTATTTAATTAATAATTGTAATTAATTTTATTTGAAAACTATTTTTGGTCTCAAAATAAATCAAAATTGTGTAATACAAATTATTAAAAAGATGCATGTCCAAAGTTGTCGGATACAATAGGAATTGCAGCTTCAAAATATCATACTTATAATATCATTATAATCCATCTCAATTTACGGAGTCATAAAAGATTAAGAACACAATTAATTATATCCATACAGGCAATTTCTCGTTGTATACATTCTATTACTTAACTAGCAATTTGAAAGAGTTATCATATAAAGATCACGTGGCAGCTCTAGGGACAAATTTTAGTAGTATAGTTAATATTGTTTCTGTTGCAAAGCAGAGAATGATATATTTATTTTTTTAACATTTTTTTACGATATATGAACCTCAACAATAATTATGAAGCTACTTTTCAAATATAAAAAATATTTACATGTGGCACCTGCTTTTTGTTTCATATTTTATCAATACATTCTATTATTTCAAATTATTTACGCAGGTAAAAAATTAGATGCATGCTATAAAGAACAGCATGTTTGTCTGTTCATTTTATTTTTTTTTTTTAGTTGGATATTCAAAAATATCAGCAATCAAGATGCATGCAGCAACGTGATGGAGAGAAGCCCTATGGGGAAAATATTTAAAGATTGATCACACGAAGAGGGAGGGGAGGTATAATTATGCTGCTGTATTGACGTCACATAGCTGATTGCATTTTGAAGACTCTTGAGAACAAAATGTAATTATGCGTTGAACAAATTGAGAAAAAATTAAAATGATTTTCCGATATTACCATAGGAAAAATAATAATTAAATTTAAATTATAATGTACAGAGATTATTTTTATTTATATATGGTAATATCTGAAAATCATTTTAATTTTTCTCAATTTGTTCAACGCATAATTACATTTTGTTCTCAAGAGTCTTTATATATATTATATATATATATATATATATATATATATATACATATATATATATATATATATATATATATATATATATATATATATACATATATATATATATATATATATATATATATATATATATATATATATATATATATATATATATATATATATATATATATATATATATATATATATATATATATATATATAATAATATATATATATATATATTATGCTTAAAAAAAATAACATCCTAGAATTTAGAATTTGCAAAATTTAAAGTAACATAACTTTTTATGCTTCTTATTCAACGAGTTTTTATTTTCCCGTTTACATTGTACATTTTTATTTAGCCTTGATGAGTAAAATAAATTAAACAATAAATACAACAATAAGGAAAACTTCATGATTGTTTATGAACGAATAAAAATATAATATTATGATGTAACTAACAATAAGTACACGAGGTTTTTGAAGTGAATGTACATCGAAAGTGCCATGACCTCTAAATAAAATACCAGTTTTATTTAACATTGACCCTGAATACGTTTTATTTTAGGAGATAACTAGTTTCATGTATTCATCTTCTCTGCTATAACACTATATTTTATGATCGTACAGTTTTCCTGATCCGTGGCTAGCAGCAAGACTTCTTTTTACCGAACTGTTTAAACTGTCAGACAAAATAGTAATTTAAATAAAACATTTTATAACTTTAGGTTTTACAATGTAAGAAAATAAAAATTCTTTTATTAAAAAAACACATCGTACGTTATACTATTGCTATTTTTACTTTTGATTAACATTGCAAAGTATCTTATAAGAGGGAGGAAAAAAATATCTAGGATACTGCATGAGAAAATTAAACCTTTCATGTATTGTCAATTCAGGCAATCGTAACAAAACGAAAGTCTATATAATTGTCTCTTAAAAACAGAATTTTCTCTTTTCATTTGTTGTAATTGATTGGCTCAATTATTTCTAGAGTCACCCTGAACCTAAAAGTTAATCTGGTACTCAGGATGGCACCAAAGAGCGAGCCAGCTTCTTCACTTCCTGGACTCTGGAGGTATCCGAAGAACCGTGAGAAGTATGGGATAAATGACGTCACGTGGCTGGAGGGACGGCGCGAGGATGATGGAGCCGAGGGTTTGTGGCGCATCCACGATACGTTGTACGACCTTACCGAGTTCGTGCAAAGACACCCGGGTGGCGCGGAGTGGCTCGAGCTCACCAAGGTATATAAAAAAAAACTTGGAGGAAGTCAAATTGTCTCCAGCAATTTCCTCTTAATTCATGACGTATCTGTTGGTTCTCAGGGTACAGATATCACGGAAGCATTCGAGGCCCATCACTTATCCCCCTTACCTAAACGCATTCTCACAAAGTACGTCGTCAAAGCGGCCACCACTCGTAGGTAAGCACCGCCATTTTGTGGCTCACGGGATGTTGCTAATGACGCATTGTGACCCAGGAACTCGCCCTACACGTTCGAGGAGAATGGTTTCTATAAGACGCTACGTAGACGCGTGTTTGAGGTCATGCCTCGGAACTCAGATCGCGGGTTGTCGCGACCCTCGAGGCTCATATCGGACACCCTTGTGGGCAGCACGTTCATAACCGCCATCAGCGCTGCCGTGTGGAGAAGTCCCGCACTAGCAATGCTGGCAGGAGTCTTTCTTGCCATGACCACAGGTGGGTTAAATGGGAAGTTATTTTGCTATAAGCGTTTCTAGGCCTTTTTTTTTAAATTTTCATAAAGAGCCAATCAGAGGCATGCAACAGAATTTAATGAAATGGAGAAAGTTGCTCAGCTCACCCCTGTATAAAATATGAGATGACCCAGAAACTTACGATGTTTTTGTGTTTTGGTTTCAGTTTCTGCGCATAATTTCTGCCACCAGAAGTACAATTTCAGAAGGTTTTATTTCCACCTGAGTGGACTGTCCACCAAGCACTGGAGTGTGATTCACATCCTTAGTCACCACTTGTACCCTAACAGCGTGCATGACCTCGAGGTGAGAGAAAAATAATTACACATTTATGATTTTGAAACAATATTGATGAATGAGATCATGGAAGAAGCTATAGTGACATAGCTGTAGAATGGTGATGGTTTAGATAATTTTATTATTGGGTTTACACATTTTATTTCAGTTATAATAATCTTGAGACATATCTTGTACGTTGACCCTTTATTGTTGCAGATATCGATGGTCGAGCCGTGGTTGGAGTACCTGCCGAAAAACAAGGCATTGCGTGGCTACATCTCGTGGATGCTCTTCCCGTTAGTGTTCATCGCCATGTTCCCGATAGAGTACGCACGCTATCTGCTGATTCACGGTCCCTCAGTGCCAGACCTGTTACTGCCCATGCTCATCCCTGGGGCCATGGTCGGCGCCAACCAGCTCGGCCTCGTGGCACCACCTGACGTGCTAGAAACACTCAAAGTCTGGCTGTACACTATAGTGAGTACAATTTGTATTTATTTTTCATAGCTATTACATATCAAGTAGGAAACGAAATAATCCAATGAGATACCATACCACCATAAGCACCATACCACATGTTCTCTGAGTCAGCTTATTGTATTGTAATTTCTTAGTATCATGTGATGACGTTAGACCGTTATCAATACTGAATTTCCCCCTCTTTCAATTATGTAACAATTAATTTTTTTTAAATCACCTTTTTTAAATTATTATCACGGAGGGCCCTATTTGAATAATTTTAATTCAATATTTATCCTAAGAACACAATGAATAAAAAAAATGGTCCTCTGCAGGTCACTGGCAGCCTTTGGTTCTCCGCGACTGGTGCCTACGCAGGTCACCACCACCCTGAGATATTCCACGACGGGGACGCCCCCCGTGAGGACCGGGACTGGGGCCTGGCCCAGCTGGACTCGGTTCGAGACCGGAGGAGCGTGAGCGGGGTGACAAGCACCAACAGCAGCGACGAGCAGGGTCATCTGGTGGTGAAAATTGACAGCTCGAGGAGCAGCAGCTGGCTCAAGTACTTCCTGGTGCTGACCAACTTTGGACACCATACGTTGCACCATCTCTTCCCTACCATCGACCATTATTACCTACCGCAGCTGTACCCGATCCTGGAGAAAACAATGTCAGAGTTTGGAGTACCATTCGAAACCGCGACAGCTTTGGAATGTATCAAAGGACAGTTTCAGACGTTAGTGAAAACAGAACCTAACCTCATTCCTCCTGGGGCTAACGATAATTATAAGAAGAATTTGAAATTAAAGGAAAATTAAGCTTGTTGAAATAATGGCTTCAACTAAAAAATAGTAAAATAACCAAATAAATTATAATCGTAATTCCTGTCATTAGAATTAAATTTAGATTTGAAGAGGAAAATCAAAATTTTTAACTAGTATATATTTTGCTTCTTGATTTCATAATATTGATTTAATGATTATTTAAGTTCGACAAAATAGTGATGGATAATACAGCAATGAAATTTTAATGGAATCCCTTCCGAAATAGAAATCACATTACAATTTTTTTTTTCAAAGTACACAAGCAATATTACAAAATTATTAAAATAATAATTTATATACCTCTATTTTTTCTGATGCTTTAAATATAGCTTAAATAGTTAAATAATTTTACATGGTGGTGGGAATTTTTGTAACTTGATAGTATAGTGTGTGTTTTGTCACCAAGAGCCCTGCAATATTATTCTTTGTCTCTTCGTAGAGGCTTGGGTATAGCTAGTAATTAAGCTTACTGGGTATGAATTTGTTACGTTTAATATGTAAGATGAGCTTCTGAACATCTGCAAAGAACGTTCTTCATAAAGAAATAGAACATAATAAATTATGCGAAGAACGTGTTTACCTTTTATGGAATAATTTTACAGAACGTAACTCCTTTCCTTCCCTTATCTCTGCCCTACTTTGAGTTCCAAGCTCATAAAGGTTAATAAAGGTGTTTTCTTGTAAAAATATAATTAATAATGAAAAATATTATGTCCAATTTAATAAAAAAGAAGAAAAAAATGCATATTATTATTTCAAAAAGTTTCCCAACCCCATTGAATTGTGATTGCCTCCTCTATTAGGTCTATTCTTATATTAAAATTTATATATATAATTTTTTTACGTTTCACATTAAATCTATACATTTTAACTATTTATTATTTTATTAAAGTTCAGATCATCATTAAAATCAGTTACATTAGTTATTAATTAATTTATTAAATATTTTTATTATTTTCAACATGTTACATGGTATAACAGTTGGCAGGTGTTACTAAAACAGTTCTATAAAGAACAAACCGGAACGAAGTTTCATATAGAGTATATAAAGGACCAAGAGATGGCGGTGACCGCTGAAATGTTGACTGATTCTGCCGAGGATACGGCAATACCTATAGCATTGGAAGAATCACAAAAACAAAAAAAAAAATATGTATTTATATGAAATATAAGTACATCACTTTCGAAGTTATTTTTTTATATTTGTCCAAAATTATTTGACAACTAATTATGGTGTTGTCATTTCTGCAAAATTATGCTGTGGCTGCTGACAGAACATTTACATTATTTTAAAATGTTAAACATGAGCCAATGTATATCCTCGCCAGACGCACGTAGTTCCAGCTGTTACCACCATCAGGTTCGCACAAACTTTATGACGTCATGTACGTGAAGTGAGCCCCCCCACTTTCAGCACTAATTCCAAATTTAAGTGCAGTAATAGGTGCTCAATTAGTGCTAATTAGTGCCGTAAGACAAACATCAGCCCCCCTGTAAACACATGTTCAAATCCAATTTGAATTATGGGGGGCTCACTTCACGGCAGCCCCCCCACTTACAGCACTAATTCCAATTTTGGGTGCAATAATTAGTGCTCGATTAGTGCTAATTAGTGCCGTAAGAAGTTTTGCTCCAGCTCAATATCTTCATTTTCAAATAAAATCGGAAAAATGGGGGGCTCACTTCACGGCAGCCCCCCCACTTGCAGCACTAATTCCAATTTTGGGTTCAATAATTAGTGCTCGATTAGTGCTAATTAGTGCCGTAAGAAGTTTTGCTTCAGCTCAATATCTTCATTTTCAAAAAAAAATCGGAAAAATGGGGGGCTCACTTCACGGCAGCCCCCCCACTTGCAGCACTAATTCCAATTTTGGGTGCAATAATTAGTGCTCGATTAGTGCTAATTAGTGCCGTAAGAAGTTTTGCTCCAGCTCAACATCTTCATTTTCAAATAAAATTGGAAAAATGGGGGGCTCACTTCACGGCAGCCCCCCCACTTGCAGCACTAATTTCAATTTTAGGTGCAATAATTAGTGCTCGATTAGTGCTAATTAGTGCCGTAAGAAGTTTTGCTCCAGCTCAACATCTTCATTTTCAAATAAAATTCAAATGCATGAAGGCAGCACCCCCCTCCCCCCCAAACTTGCAAGTTTTGCCGCAAGAATTCCAAAATGAAATGGAATAAAAAGTGCTCAATTAGTGCTATATAATCCCACAATTTCATTTATTTTAACTCGTAAATTATATGCATTAATTCATGGGACGATGTATCATGGTGGGAGGGAAATTCAAATCTATATTTGTTTCATGGAAAATGAATTGAATGCTGCAGCAATAAGTTCATTCAACATTTCTTTTGACATTGTCGAAGCATTAAATTTATAAAGTCTCTCCAATTAAAATTATATAAATGATGAAGGTAGAGATAACACCGATCAGCTGTTCGACGTAGTCCCCATTGATTAACATGTAAACCTTAGCAAATGCACAGAATGTCTGAAATTTTTTTAAGAGGCAGATAAGAATTCCTAAAAGACAGAAAAAGATTCAAAACAATTTAATTAGCCGATTTTTTTAAATTAAGGTTTTAGTTTGTCTCTCAATGGGAAAGCCCTATATCCTAAAAATTTAAAAAATTAATTATAAAAAAATCGGCTACTTTAATTGTTTGGAAATTTTTTCTTCGGCTTTTAGGCACTAATATCTGCCTCTCAAAAAAATTTCAGAATTTTTGTCAATTTGCTAAGGTTTACATGTTAATCAAAGTGGACTACGTCGAACAGTTGATCGGTGTTATCTGTAACTTATTGAAAAAAAAATATTAAATTTTAAATGCTTACAATTTTTTTTTTTTTTTTTTTTTTTTTTTAATTTCTTGATATAAAAATAAAATATACCAAAAAAATGTAGAGAAATTTTTAAAACAATTGCATGATCGTTAAGAATTTTTTATATTAATTTTTTAAATATCCAGTATAGAGCTTTCCCATTGGAGTCCTAAACTAATAAATTAATATTTAAAAAAATCAGATCCAGCGATATTTTTGACATTTTTTCTAAATTTTTTTGGTGCTAAGAATTATCTCTAAAAAAAATTCAGAATTATCATGAGGCTGCTAAGGTTTACATGTTAACCAAATGGGACTAAAACAATCGATGTTTCGTGTTATCTTACCCTTAAGTATATATAAATAAAGAAATAAAGAAGGAGGAGAAGAAGAAAAAGAAGAAGGAGGAGGAGCGGGAGGAAAAAAACATTAAAAAACAAAACAAAAATTAGTTCAGTATATAATTTGTGATGAAATATTTTTCTAATCAACTGTATAGACATGGAAAAATTAAAATAAATAAATAAGGGATGTGAAGATTAAAAAATATTATATTGGGTTTACTAATTTTACTGTCCTATTTTGAGTATTTTGGTAGTAGTCTCAGTAATAAAGTTCTATACTTCCAGACAAACATTATTACAGTTATTTAATATATATGTTGGCACCAAAACCCGAAAAAAATGCGCACATCTAGGTGTGCTTCTAGCGATTTGAGCAAAGCCCGATATTAACAAATATTTCGGGCTTAAATTTGCTCATTTAAATTTGATCATTCCTAGAAGTGCTCAAATCAAAAAAAGCAAACCTCGACGAAAAGTTTTATTTCAGACTTCGTTCACTGTTTTGATCATTACTAGAAGTGCTCAAAGCAAAATGAAAAATAATAATTAGAAATTGTGCCGTATTATAGTAATAATTTGTAATAAATAATGAAAAAATAAAATATTGTGAATTAAATAACATATTAATTACATCACTTTTTTAATTAATTGACAAAAATACAAATTAAACAGTTTAGCATAGCGCGTTTATATATTATATTTTTATTAAAACATTTAATTCTCTCTGAATTATTCAAGTCATACTGAGAAATACTGTTTTGTCACACTTTTTATATTAATATATTGTTTGTTAGTTAATTTAAATAATTTTTTACAGCTGATATATTATAAAACCATTTTTACTTAATTTATAGAACTTGCTAAGGAGCAAAGAGCTCCTCAAGATAGTATCAAACCTACCAATAAAAAAAAATAACTATCATGGCATTTTAAAATTCATCTAGTATTTTTTCTTTGCACAACATGTTTTAGATTGACACCTTTCTTGCAGTTGCAAAACACAAAACCTTGCTTTGAATTTGCTAATGCTGCTGCTGATCTGTGAGACTATTCTTTGTCATGTGTGGTACGTCGTCTGAACTTAGAAATTGTTCATCTGCAACCTAGAATTCATTGCCAGAATATAATTGTAATCATACCCTTTAATTAAAAAAAAAATGAAAAAAAAAATTAAAAGTGTCTCTAAGGGTGACAAAATAGTATTTTTTCAATATGTCTTGAATAGTACAGAAGGAAAAGTTTTAATAATAAAAAATAATAATAATAATAATACACTGCAGTATACACGCTATTAATAATGTTAAAATTGTATTTTATCAATTATTTAAAAAAGTGATATAATTAAAATATTATTAAATTTAAATTATTTTATTGTTTATTGCTACAATACGGCACAATTTCTAATTATTATTTTTCATTTTGCTTTGAGCACTTCTAGAAATAATCAAAACAGTGAGCAAAGCCCGAAATAAAACTTCTCGTTGGGGTTGGCTTTTTTCGAGTTGGGCACTTCAAGAAATGATCAAATTTAAATGAGCAAACCCTGAAATAAAACTTCTCGTCGGGTTTTGCTTTTTCCGATTTGAGCACTTTTAGAAATGATCAAATTTAAATGAGTAAACACCGAAATAAAACTTCTCGTCAGGGTTTGCTTTTTTTGATTTGAGCACTTCTAGAAATGATCAAATTTAAATGAGCAAAGCCCGAAATATTTGTTAATATCGGACTTTGCTCAAATCGCTAGAGGCACACCTAGATGTGCGCATTTTTTCGGGCTTTGGTGCCAACATATGTATTCAATAACTGTAAAAATGTTTATCTGGAAGTATAATAGAACTTTATTACTGAGACTACTACCAAAATACTCAAAATAGGACAGTAAAAATAGTAAACCCAATATAATATTTTTTAATCTTCATCTCCCTTATTTATTTATTTATTTATTTATTTATTTATTTATTTATTTATTTATTTATTTATTTATTTATTTATTTATTTATTTATTTATTTATTTATTTATTTATTTATTTATTTATTTATTTATTTATTTATTTATTTATTTATTTATTTATTTATTTATTTATTTATTTATTTATTTATTTATTTATTTATTTATTCATTTATTTATTTATTTATTTATTTATTTATTTATTTATTTATTTATTTATTTATTTATTTATTTATTTATTTATTTATTTATTTATTTATATTTATTTTAATTTTTCCATGTCTATACAGTTGATTAGAAAAATATTTCATCACAAATTATATACTGAACTAATTTTTGTTTTGTTTTTTAATGTTTTTTCCTCCCGCTCCTCCTCCTTCTTCTTTTTCTTCTTCTCCTCCTTCTTTATTTCTTTATTTATATATACTTAAGGGTAAGATAACACGAAACATCGATTGTTTTAGTCCCATTTGGTTAACATGTAAACCTTAGCAGCCTCATGATAATTCTGAATTTTTTTTAGAGATGGCTTAGCACCAAAAAAATTTAGAAAAAATGTCAAAAATATCGCTGGATCTGATTTTTTTAAATATTAATTTATTAGTTTAGGACTCCAATGGGAAAGCTCTATACTGGACATTTAAAAAATTAATATAAAAAATTCTTAACGATCATGCAATTGTTTTAAAAATTTCTCTACATTTTTTTGGTATATTTTATTTTTATATCAAGAAATTAAAAAAAAAAAAAAAAAAAAAAAAAAAAAAATTGTAAGCATTTAAAATTTAATATTTTTTTTTCAATAAGTTACAGATAACACCGATCAACTGTTCGACGTAGTCCACTTTGATTAACATGTAAACCTTAGCAAATTGACAAAAATTCTGAAATTTTTTTGAGAGGCAGATATTAGTGCCTAAAAGCCGAAGAAAAAATTTCCAAACAATTAAAGTAGCCGATTTTTTTATAATTAATTTTTTAAATTTTTAGGATATAGGGCTTTCCCATTGAGAGACAAACTAAAACCTTAATTTAAAAAAATCGGCTAATTAAATTGTTTTGAATCTTTTTCTGTCTTTTAGGAATTCTTATCTGCCTCTTAAAAAAATTTCAGACATTCTGTGCATTTGCTAAGGTTTACATGTTAATCAATGGGGACTACGTCGAACAGCTGATCGGTGTTATCTCTACCTTCATCATTTATATAATTTTAATTGGAGAGACTTTATAAATTTAATGCTTCGACAATGTCAAAAGAAATGTTGAATGAACTTATTGCTGCAGCATTCAATTCATTTTCCATGAAACAAATATAAATTTGAATTTCCCTCCCACCATGATACATCGTCCCATGAATTAATGCATATAATTTACGAGTTAAAATAAATGAAATTGTGGGATTATATAGCACTAATTGAGCACTTTTTATTCCATTTCATTTTGGAATTCTTGCGGCAAAACTTGCAAGTTTGGGGGGGAGGGGGGTGCTGCCTTCATGCATTTGAATTTTATTTGAAAATGAAGATGTTGAGCTGGAGCAAAACTTCTTACGGCACTAATTAGCACTAATCGAGCACTAATTATTGAACCCAAAATTGGAATTAGTGCTGCAAGTGGGGGGGCTGCCGTGAAGTGAGCCCCCCATTTTTCCGATTTTATTTGAAAATGAAGATATTGAGCTGGAGCAAAACTTCTTACGGCACTAATTAGCACTAATCGAGCACTAATTATTGCACCCAAAATTGGAATTAGTGCTGTAAGTGGGGGGGCTGCCGTGAAGTGAGCCCCCCATAATTCAAATTGGATTTGAACATGTGTTTACAGGGGGGCTGATGTTTGTCTTACGGCACTAATTAGCACTAATTGAGCACCTATTACTGCACTTAAATTTGGAATTAGTGCTGAAAGTGGGGGGGCTCACTTCACGTACATTATGACGTCTTATAAAAATAATAAAAAAATTGAAGAAAATATAACAAAACGAAATGCGACAAAGCCGAAGTAATAGTTTTCATCGGCCTTTGGCGTATTTCGATTTGAGCAAAACTAATTGGAGTATCGTGTGTTGATGCAAAGACGAAATTTGAATTTATTTCGGGTTTGGCTCATCTCGCGATGCTCCAAACTAGTTCTGCGCATTTTTTTTTCAGCCTTGGGCCGTATTTGATTTTGAGTGCTAACATATATTATACTATTCTTATTATTTTTTTTTTTCCTTTTTGTTACACATTGTATACGTCATTTTTTTATTGTTATTTTGCTGTATTCAAAGTTATAAACTCTAAAGATTGTTTAACTCTTTTCTCCTGAGCTTGAATTATCATGTTATAATTATGTTTTATGCTTTGCACCAGATGTCAAGCTTTAAATAATTAAATATTTGTCTGAAAAATAATTTGTATGGTGAAATAAAATAATAAAAAAAAAGAGACGCAACAAGATGGTGGCCATGAGCGAGAAACGCGGGAAAATACTTTTTTTTTTATCTGCCATATTATATCTTTATTTCGTGCTTAGAGTACAGTAGTGAATAGAAAAATGTCCGTTTAGGAAAATACTAGATCATTAATTTAAATAAAAAAATATTTATCATAATGAGTACACTCTTAAAAAAATTTGGCTGAATGTCAGTGTATTCTTGATGCTTAACTTGACACCCTATATTCAGGGGATTCTAACACCTTAAATCATGATTTTCAGATGTTTCGTTACGAATTTTCAGTAGTCAACAGTACTGCTGACTACTGAAAATACACAACGAAACACCTGAAAATCACAATTTAAGGTGTTAGAATCCCCTGAATATAGGGTGTCAATTTAAGCATCAAGAATACACTGACATTCAGTCAATTTTTTTAAGAATGTATGGAATTATAATAAATAATAGCTATTTTTTCCAATGTCAATAAAAATAAATTTATGATAGAAAAAAAAAATCATTTTTTTCTTGCTTTGCTTATTAGTCGAAATGATAACAAATTATATAAAAGAAAATTCCAAGCAATCATTATAATAATGAAATATGCTGAATAATAATAAAAAAAATAACATAATATTTTTAAACTTAATTTTTATATCTCTGCTCTATTTTAATACAATAGAAATGCCCTTGAGAAGCAACCCTTCACTTACTTGTTAGTGAGGGAAGTGGCATTTGATTAAGTTGAAAAATTGCCTCGATTTTCACTAACAAGGACTTTTTTTTCAGACTTTTCAATTTTATTGAGGAATAATACGCTCAAAATACTTAAAATATTATACTGAAAAAATTCCTGTATAGTATCAATCATTAGAAAGAAAAAATATATATTACACAATAAATTAAATAGCTTTGCAGTAAAAGCTAGGTTGTGTAGTTAAATATTGAATTCGTTCTAATTTAAATAACAGGAAAAAATCAAAGTCGTGTTTAATGTTAGTTTTTTTATAGATCATAATTTTGGGCGAGGTGCTATTTCTTACTAGAGTAGTTATTAAGGCCATCTAGTAATATTTTTATCTTACCAAACCAATCCATTACTAAACTAGTTTGCTACAAATAGGAATATAATTATAATATTTCATTTTATTATTAATGTTTTTTGCTATATAGTGACAATTTTTAAATGTACACCTCTGGACATAATAAACTTTACCCTTGCTATGTTTGTGGGCATTAACACGCAGTCTATGGAGGTGATGAAATTAAACTCTTTTTTATATATATTTTCTTATCTTACCTGAAATTACAAATCTGCATTTTTTTGTCTCTTAATTGAAGCTGCAGCTCTAGCAAGTGAGGCAGGAGTAAAATCGGGACAGGACAAAAGTTATCCATTGAGGCTGTTTAACTTGCTGTGATACAACATTTTCGATGTTAAAAGAACATCTATTTTTAGCTGAAGAGAGTTTATGTTACCCACTATACCTTTATAGACTCTGCAATGTGGAAATGCACAAATATAAGTATGGGTAATGTCCCAGCATTACAGTAAACAAAACTCAAATCTTAAATATCAAAGTAAGCTATAATAACATTTTAACTTTGTGTATTTTTAATGAGATGTACATTATAAATACGTTTTGTTTTGTTTTTAATTAATTCTAGTTTTTTAACATTTTTTATTTATATTAATTTTTATTGCTACCTCCTTTCACGACGATACTCAATTATATCAGATCACTGCAGGTATTAATGAAGTACATGATAATTTTTTATTAAATTATTTTGATCAAAATTATATAACTTGAACAACTAAATTGCTTAGTGAGTTTAATTGAAGTAATTATGTAATTATATGTTGTTGTCAGCTTCACTTATTGCAATACATTACATACTTAATACTTATAATATAGTTCAATTACATGCAAATATTGAAGAAAAAAAAATATAGCATGAAAAATGGAATACACCCTGAAGCAGCAATAAAAAGGATATACATGAAAAAAGTAGTCTCATAAAATAATATACTCGAATTTTTTTTATTTTTTTTTAGGTACTGCTGACGTGATACGAAACATCTCGTAAAATTAATAACTATCTCTGTACTTGTAATAAGTTAATATATTGCCCTCTGTCTGCCCTTGAAAAGGTTAGCGAAATGTACTAACATTGACGTCAGTACGTTCTCTCTCTCTCTCTCTCTCTCTCTCTCTCTCTCTCTCTCTCTCTCTCTCTCTCTCTCCCCCTCTCCCTCTCACACATCTCAAACCACGTTCCCAGTACGTGCTGCCCTCTTGTGTCATGTCATTTCAATTTTTAACAAACCACCCAAGTATTCAACCTTAAAAATGAAATATAAAATCATAAAAACAATTTAGTAAATATTAAATTATCAAAATTTTTATTTTTCAAATTAGTGTTGATATAAACAGCACGCCAAATTTCCATTAGCATTGTATTGGATGACGAGGAAAAAGTTTCGGAATATCAAATCAATACCAACCCTGGGTGACTGTATCCAACTAGCAAACTTTGAATTTTATTGCATTTTTACAACTATAACATGATGAGCAGCCTGATAAATTATTTATAAAAATAGATACAAAAATTTGTTTAAATCTTATAATTATACTATTATATATAACAGTAATGGCAGAAATGTATATCTATAAATATTATGTATGATATATTATAAGTAAGTTCTGTTATGGTTTTATATTTATCAAATAATGAAATTAAGCCCTTAAATTTTATACATCTATATATTTTAATAACCATATACTACTGTATAATTTAAATTTATAACACCAGTATTTAACTGTTCAAAAGGAAGAAAACATTATAATATTATATTTATTCAAATTAAAATATTTTTAAAGTTCTTTTGTGCATTATGTAATACAGTCATACAAATGAAAATGAAAGGATCACATTTTTTACTGAAACTGATTAACAATAAAAATATAGGAGCATAACATTTTGATATTTAATATTATTTATTAAAGTAAAAACAGTAGTTTGTTGAGGCCTTAAACGAATGTCTGATACTAAATAAGGGTTTCAAATAAAACACGACATTAGTTACTTGATTTACTTGTTATTATTATTTTTGCAATGAAATGATGCTTCTGAAAATTTATAAAGAGAGAATGATTTATTTTTAAAACATGAAAAATGAAGCAATAAATTTGTTAACATGACATTTATAATTAAAGTAGCAGATATAATAAATGACATATTGTGACAAGAAGTACTGATTCAAGATAGGTTTTATTTTATCTCATTACACGATACATGAAGTCCTGGAGCAAACCCAGTACAAAGAGGACTTCGACCTTTCAAGGTTCCGTTCCCCTGACATCGCGTCTGTGCCGCATTACATCAGCGCTCGCTTGGTGGCCAGCTTACAGGCGTCTTAGTGTGGCAACCTTTTAAAACCTATTTTGGCTTTATTAGAGTTGATAATGTCATATATTTAAAAATATGTAAAATGATATTGTCCTTATATTTACACATTAAATTCAAAACATTTCTTTGTTTTGTCAGTACATATATTACACCAAACGTCATGCATGTTATAAGATATATAATGTGGTGCAGTAATCCAGAGTAAAATATTGTATATAATATAATATAATATATAATAAATAATAATGTAAAAATTTACTGTATAGTAATAATATATTTTGTAATTTTGTAAAAATCTTGCTAGTATTTAATTATTTTTAAAGCAATGACCTTTTTATTCTTCTTCTTCTTCTTCTTTATACAATTTCTTAATATATGCTAACACTGTACGAAGCAGTTAGGCTAGACAGTTTTTATATAATTTATTTTATAGCTTTAAACAGCAGTAGTTAAAATACGAATTTTACAGCATACAGGATAAGTGAGTGGTCGGACAATTTTATTTATTAACTTGTTTTATTTTATATTTGATATTCACGTGCGTCACACGATAGAAATTAAACATCGACGGAGAAGATTTTTTTTATCTAATTATATTTAAAGAATAAAAATTTTAACCTTGAATCCATTCTTACTTGTGGCAATTTTTAAACTAATGTATATTTGCTTCATAAAAATGAACCTTAAACAAAATTAATTTTATCCTAATTAAATTAAATTTTTTTTATTCTTCAAATTCCAAATACATTTGCGCATAAGAGCAGGTGCAAATATAACATTTTTTTTTTTTTATTGGTCATTAACTTGTACATCAATCAAGATTATATATCATAATCTTATCGATTGAAAATTTACATTTGTAATATTCTTCAAGACCTAACTTCAAAAATATTTTACTTTTCAAAACATTTTGTTATATTATTATTAATATTATTATTATTATTATATAATCATATAATTATTATTAATTTTAATATTTCTTCGAAAACAAATTTATTTTATATATTTTTAATTCAAAACAATATATGTCATTAACTTATTGCAATTAAATAAGGAAACACATGCAACCAAAAACTTTTTTTTTTTTTTTTTTTTTTTTTTACAATTTCAATTTCCCTAAGGCTCTAGAACAATGCAACACATCCTATCTGCATTTTCAACTCTTCCTACTAAAACACAAACAATGGACAACATACAAGAAAATTTTTTATTGCAGAAATGAATAGAGGGTACCAAATTATGTTACTCTGAATTCTTTCAGATTTTTTTGAGACCCAGAACTATTTTTTTAAATAATTATTGAAAGTGCGGCCACGCCCCCTGGAGGCGTCGATAGGCGTCCAGTCTTTATCCTTTTTATTAAGGCTGCAGGGGTGCCAACTGAAATCACAGGACTTTCAATAATTATTTAAAAATAGTTCCGGGTTTCAAAAAAATTGGAAAATATTCAGAGTAGCATAATTTGGTACCCTCTATTTATTTTTGCAATAAAATTTTTTCATGTATGTTGTCCATTGCCCATCTTCAATGATGTCCATTACCTGAAACAAAATGACTTTAGTACGATTGCAACAACAAATATCAATTACATGCACTAGTTTTGAAATAAATCTTTGAATACTTTTTATTTAATAATCAAAACAGCTTTTTAGCATAAAAAAGGAAAAGAATATCAAATGGCTCAAAATTATAGTTTTTTAATAATGATAAGATTTTATTATCATTATTTTTATACTTATTCATTAAATTTAATAATTCTTAACTATGTTTATAAAAATTTTCTGATATTTTGAAAACTTAACTCAATTCAATTGTGTATGCATGGGTAAAAACAATGAACAAAATACAACGACAAGAAATATACATTCAGTAAAATTTGAGATTTTTTTTACTATACATTTTATTCATATGAATCATAAGTATATTTATAAAAAAAAAAGTGTCCCACCTACTATATACTTACCGTCACTCTAACGCAATATCTCCTCCCTATATTGTCACATATATGACGCATATCTCACATCAGCAAATATACAGACAATAATGGTTGCATTTTTTTATTTCATATTTTTTTACAAGTAGCATTAATTTTTTTTATCAGCTCAGTTGAAAGAGGAGGTCGAAAAATACACCTGCGATTTTTTTAGATTTTTATCTGTACTGCATCTTGCCTAAAATAGAGATGTTAAGAGGTCACGTGACCTGGAGGCAGCGCCCGTGACGCCTGTGACGTCATTGAATGTCCAGTTAAACAAACGATTGACTTTATAACGCTTCTAAACAACCACGTTGCTATTATGGAAACAAGCAACAATTAATTTATTGCTCAAAAACGTTATATAGATGATCGTTTGTTTGACCGGACAGGTCAATGACGCATAGGCGTCACGGGCGCCGCCTCCAGGTTACTTGGCTTATTTAGATATCTATTTTAGGTATGATGTAGTACAGATAAAAATCTCATGAATTCACAAGTGTATTTTTTGACCTCCTCGATTGAGCTAGTAAAAAAAAATTGATGCTACTTGTCCATTAGAAAATAATAAAAATATATATAAAAATATGCTTTTCTGAAATTTTTTCAGAATTTTTGGAGTGCGGGAACTAATTTAAAAAAAAAATATTTAAAATATCTGAATTATAAGGGTGGTACATACAACCTGATGGAACAACCGTGACGTCATCAATAGCACGTCATGGTTGTCCCATCAGGTGTACCACCCTAATTCAGATATTTTAAATATTTTTTTAAAACTAGTTCCCGCACTCCAAAAAAACCTGAAAAATAATCAAAAAAGCATAATTTTAGATTTTAGGCATATTTTCTAATTATGAAATAAAAAAATGTAACCATTATTGTCTAATACTCTCTTTGTAAATTACATATCTTTACATCATAATCGTCTTCATTGCAACGTTCAAAAAGAAACGAAAAAACACTTTTGTGTCCATTAAGTGAACATTACCCAATTATAACACCTCATTATAGATACACATGTACGTGTTCCTAAACTACATACTCACGATAACCAGGCAAAAATTACTATGTACAGTGCACAGTTATTAATATATTTGACATTAATGATCTCTCTATATGAGACGTTGAAAGTCATTATAATGTTATAAATTTTAATTAAGACACACTAAATTTGACAGTTGATAATTTCCTACATTACTTATTATATGTATTATTAGTATATATTTATATACAACCATTTCTGTCAGAAGTATATAATTTAAGCAATGCCCACTGTATCAAGGCCTACGCAGTACGCACTATAATATCAATATCGATTTTTTTTTTTTTTTTTTTTTTTTTTTTTTGAAACAGTAGTCCTAGATTTTCAATTTCCCATCGAGTTACATGCTAATTTCACCCCGAAATTTCCATGGAAGGAGTGATTCTAAAATTTTGAAACTTTACACACAGCAAGATAAGGGGTTTAGATATTATGCCTGGGGTGTGAGAATATCAAGAAAAATTTATTTGTATTGGATTAAATTTGAATTTTACAATGCTATAGCAAATGGGGTGGACTACTATTTTGTTTCGCGCGCTTTGCAGTGCGCAGGCCTTGATACAGTGGGCATTGATTTAAGTCATTAATTTTATTTTAAAGAAAGTGCTGAGCTACATTCAAATTTACATAAAGAACATACCGGAAGTAGACGGAAATTGAATGTTCATCGTTTAAAAAATCGCTTTCAGTCAAAAAAAAAATTATAATGGAGTATCGACCTCAATTTTTTTTTTTTTTATTGCAGGAGTGAATAGAACGTGCAAAGTTATGCTACCCTGATTTTTTTCAGGTTTTTTAGAGCCCGGAAAGTATTTTTAAAAAATCGTTGAAAGTCCTTTTTGTGACGTCACGAGGTGGCAAGTCCTATCTTTTTCTTAAGGAGTGGCACCTCGTGAAGTCACAAAAAGAACTTTTTTAATATTTTTTTTTTAAAAATAGTTCCCGGGCTCTAATAAATCTGAAAAAAAAATCAGGGTAGCATAACTTTGCACCCTCTATCCATTTCTGCAATAAAAAAAATTGGATCGATACTGCATTATAATGCAAACAGGAAGTGAAAATACTGCACATCAGTTGGGTATACGTTAAACTATTTTATCTGTACTTTCATCACGGCAAGGTTTGGCGAGATTAGAGAAGTGGCACGTGCTGAGTGTTGATTATAGTAATTACCTAGAGAGTTAGCCACTTATCAAATTATATAGAGTTATGAATAGTGTATATAGCTTAAGGCATCTAGGCAGTAGCCAAGAGAATTATTTGCATGATATGAGTAACTGATGATTCATATGTTAATAATTTTTTAGATACGTACTATAATCTACAGAAAGCAGTTAGAAATATTTTATATAAATTGAATTTACGCGCGCGTGATCTGATCTGACGAGATACGGTCAAGCGCACTGCGCCACACCTCCCTAGTCCTCATTTAATACAAGAAAATTGACATATATAAGAAATTATAACATTATAACCTTATAATTTCATAGAACAGTGGAGCATTATATTATGAATAATATAATTTTGTACGTAAAAGTAACTAAAATTAACTATCGTAAAAAAGTTGGGATATTATTTATTTATTTTGTCATGACAATAATTAATTTAATTTGTGGTTCTATTTTTTTTTTTTAAATAATAATTTCCTTACTATTATATTATAAGTACACTTGATCTACATTTAATTTGCCTTTGCAAACCTTGTGTGTTTTAAGCAGGAAGTATAAAGAAAAAGTTAGAATTAATTAGGTAGAGGTTAAATTATACTTTGAACTATTACAAGGTAAACCGAAATGTAAAAAGTTATCACTTTTCATCAGTAAATTTATACTCTTTATATATTAGTATATTTTTATGATCCAGCTAGAGGTAATACGCATAGTTTTTTTACGTTTTACAATGACTATATTCGCCATAAAATTCGCGCTCCTTTTACATACTCGTACTTTCCGAACTTATCCTAACTAATAAATATTTTTAAATTATAAGAAGTTTTTTTAGTGCTATTTCGCCATCCGATTATAATTGCAATGCATGTATACAAGTATCAACATTAGAAAATGCATTGCAATAATCGGATGGCAAAATAGCACTAAACAAACTCATTTATAATTTAATATTACGCTATCCAGTCAGAAGTAGAATTACAAAAAAAAAAAACTTTGAATTAAAAAATAATATTTATTAGCTCACTTGTCTTGGAGTTTCAATTCCAAAATGAAATTTATCAATATTTTTTATTTTATTTTATTTTATTTTATTTTATTTTATTTTATTTTATTTTATTTTATTTTATTTTATTTTATTTTATTTTATTTTATTTTATTTTATTTTATTTTATTTTATTTTATTTTATTTTATTATCTCTTTCATGGGCACAAACATACATATATCACAATGTACAAGTCAGAATAATAAAAAAAGAGCCCATATATAATATATAATATTATAATATAATATTATTAATACAACATATAATATATGTTTTAGTGTATTAAATGATGCAGATGTTTTGGCCAAAATTAGAGAATCAATGTTCTTGATCCAAAAAAAAGAAGACACAATGATCTTCTGATTATCTGAAAAAATATATTTTTATTCAGTTTAATTTTGTTACCAGATGTAAGCATTTTTTTACACACACTAGTATAAATTAATTTTTTTTTTCACAATATTAATTTTATTACATATTTGTGTATATTAAATTGGGTATTAATATTAAAGTATCGGATATACAAAAATTTGACGAATTGGAGCGAGAAGTACTGGAAGAAACTAGTACAGATGACCTCGACCTTTCAAGGTCCCCCTGACATCGCGTCTGTGCCGCCTCACACTAACGCTCGCTTGGTGGCCAGCTTGCAGGCGTTTTCAATGTGCATGACTCCAGCCATCACATTTAAATTGGTTTTATGGTCGGAACTGCTCGGGCGTCATTCGGCTAATTTCGGCCAGTGATGTCCTTCGTTACAAACTGACTACCAATGACTGAAAGCGTTACAAACACGACCATAACCAAGTTAAATATGACGGCTAGTGTATTAGCTGTCCTGTGGTCTTTTTGGGTCGTAACTGTTTTTAAAAATATAGTGAAAAAAATTATACAAAATTTAATATAAAAATTATGAAATCCACCTATATACATTTACTAGTGGCTTAAATTTAGTAGTTCTTTTGAAAGTGGAATTTAAAAATATCAATCTGTGATGTTTTTTTTTTTTTTTTTTTCAACTTTTTATTGGGAAATTTATGAATAGAATGTTAATAAAAATTTTAATTTTGATTGAAAAAGTAAATATAAGATTATATTAATTTTAATGTCTCGAAGAAAACAACAAACTTTGTTTTGGTTAGCATACGTCCATCATAGCATCAAATTTTTTACGTACTAATGTAAACAAATGGAGGTTTTTATACATAATATCGTTGTGAATTTGTACGAACAGCCTTATTAAATTTCTTCTTGTTTTTTGAACATTCAGTTAAATTAAATGCATTACAATTTAGTAATAACTTACAAGTGCCTTACAATTTTTACAATATGTTAATAAATTTTTGTTTTGGAATATTTGATCTATTATTTCTAATATAAAGAAATGTTTATTTTTTAAGTTAATTTTTGTACCTAAAACCGTAAAATGTCATCAAGGAAAAAAAAAATCATGTTTTTACAAGCAATGAATTTGAGGAGAAAATGGTAGAATTTATATTTTTATATTTTATCTTACCAAGGATATATAAAACATCAACGCTTTAATAATATTTAAAATTTAAGAAAAAAATATTTATCCTATAATATTGTAGTCTCTGCAAGAAAAGTTTAATTATATCAAAACTGTGCTACGATTTTTTTTTAAAGTAAAGCAAACATTGCTATAAATTTTTTATATAATATTTTACTGGTGTTTATAAAATTCTCCAGCAATTTCTTCATTGCCAACGCTAAAAGTACCAGTCAAGCTAGTATCTCAGTTTATTTTATAACTTTAAATAAGTCCGGTAAAAAAAAATAAAGTAGTAGCGAGTGTTTGAACAATTTTATTTTATGATCTTCACAAACGACGTCACGAAACAGATTTAACATATATCGTTGGCGAAAAAAAAATGTAATTTAATTTTTATTATTTACAGAACAATTTAGCAACTTAGCCTTGAATTAATAAAATAAAAATTACCAATATTCTAGATGATTCCATGTTTCCCCGGATGGAGGCACCTAGCTCTGTCTTGCATGTTAGACACATACGATAAAGTGGCGCTACCGTTCGGTGAAAAATAGAACTACATGAAATATTGGTAAATTTTCTGGCTAGAAAACACGGAGGTCTCCGGTATAGTCTGAGGTATATCTAGGCATGATAACCTCCAAAACTTATTCCTATAAAATCAATAACACACTAAGCCACGATCCATGAGTATGTGTAAAAGCTATTATCGCCAAGTGAAGAATAATTTAATAATTAATAATTTACCTTCATTTAAGAAATCACTATGGGGAATAATAAAAATTCTATAACAATTAATTCGTAAGCTTCTTTCACATAATTGGAATCACGCAGCAACACGCCGCAAAAAAAAAAAAAAAAAAAAAAAAAATTGACCTTGATTTTCTTACGGCGCTACGTTTGTTGCGGCATTACCTCAAACAATTTTCGTGAGAGTAAAAGTATTAAAACTATTCTTCTTCTGAATTAGCAATTGTTAATAAATCTCTACAAACAGATATGTTAATAATATTTAGATAATATACTTTCTCCAACCAAACAGATACGCGTTAATAATATTTAGAGTTAGATAATAAACTTTCTCCAACTCGAGTCACACTCGAGAGAAGAGGCGCTCCTGACACGAGCGCCACACACCTTGCAGCGGTGGTACCTTGAAGCTCACCACTCTCACGCTAATGTTGGAGTGTCACGGTCACTGCAACACCACTTGTTCTTGACTCTCCCGGCGCGGTTATACTAGTTTTCTTCACCTCCACAACCACGAAACCTCGTAACGTGAAATCCAGCAGTGGTAAGTAGTTAATTAAATAGTGAACTCAATATTTCAGGGAAAGTTTTTGACCCTTGGTCTCGGTACAATGTTTAAAATATAAAAAAAAGTTATAAAAATAGCATCATGATAAACCAAGTTACTTTCACTAATAATAATCGGTTAAGATCACAAAAATTGTACCGCATGAAACTATATAAGTTTTATGGATGTTTTAGTCAGTATATTTTAACTTACATTGCATTTAATATTAACTTGTGTTCTATAATACATCTTCTATAATACGCATAATATATATAATAATGCTACCTATTTCAATATATTATACATAATATATTTAAATTTTAATATTGTGATTCCATTACAGATCCAAAGATTCCTGGAAATTAGCCCCTCCCCCCTCCCTGAAGAGTTCTACCAAATTTTTAGATTTTTAATTATGATTCTTCCCCCACTCCATTTTAATTTCTTAATATACTGTATACCCTGAACTTTATTAAAATTTGAAGCTAAGTAGTTTTTTGAAAATTAAAAGCAAGTTAGTATAATAAAAAAAATCATTAATATTCCATTTGGAATATCATACTACTTGTCTAGAAGGTTGAAATTCTGTTTATGATCACAAGAATTGTGACCTTTATTGCAATGCTTACTTTTTTTGCTTGGTTTTGAAACATGGAGGTATCTTATGTCCCCCCACCATATCCCACTCGAGTCCTATTTCAGGTACTAAAGAGCGATGAGCTTGCAAAACGCAGCAACTTTCAAGGCAATGTGTTTTTGTTCATATAATAAAAACATATACGTATAATTTTTACTACCAATGTATGCATTTTGTTGCATCACGATGATATAGCTGCTAGTTTGAAAGCAAGATTGTTTGCTATGAGCTTTGCACAATTCCACATGATGTAGATATTACTCTAAATTATATACATTATATTTTCTTTAATTAAATGTTTAAGTTATCTTCAAATTAGCTAATTTTTAATAACATACAATATAGGAATGTACTAATTTGTGCGTTAACTGCTTGCTATAAAAAAAATTACTAAAAGAATGATCTGGTTCGACCTGGAGTCGAACGTGGGATGACGTTATCAACTGATCTTTAACAATTTGCTTGAAACTGCGTGGCTGCACACAGTCACAGTTCAGTGTTCTTATTGTTTTAAATATCATTACAGTCTTAACATTAAAATAGATACATAATATTGTAAAATTTTATACTGTTTTTGCCAGCAATATACTTTACATAAATCTAGTACTTAATTAAAAAATTTAAATTAATACAAAAATATAATTAATAACAGTTAACCATAAAGAGCTTGAGAGCATAAAATTAATAGTGCAGTGGTCCCAATAACTTTGACTGTGAATATACATGTATATTGTAGTAATGCAAATTTTATTCTCGTGGAAATTTTGGTGTTTCATTTTAAAGGACAATTCCTTTTTAAAGGTAGTTAAGGTACCTAGTATGTATTGTATACTAGATACATTAATTTAGTGATTGGTAATTATTAATTACAAACAATGCACCGTCTGTTTATGTCAATTAATTTTCTTCTACAAAATAAATTACGAACTTATGCCTGAATGACTTTTTTTTATCAATATGGAGGCCTTCCTTTATAGAATGCAAGTAGATGAAATTGAATCAAGTTTAATTTTAATATAAATGAAAATTCATTTTACAACAAGAAATATTTTAAATTTTGCCTAAAAATAAAAAAATAAAGTACAACCACAAATATTTGACAGTTTTTTTTTTTAATGATATCTTCATATTTCTTTACATTTTTTTCCCCGCATCTCTAAATTTTTTTTTTTTTTTTTTTTTTCTTTGAGAATTATAATGACGCATAATATATACACTTCTTATTACCACACATAACAGCATTGCCATGTCATGCTTATGAAGCATATTTAAAGCCTTAGCAAATTTATTAAAATTGCAAAAAGTATATACCATAGTGTAGATATATATATATATATGTTGCTTATTTGACAAATTCCCTTTTTTACTCATTTGACAAATTATTTTATTTTACACATGCCATGAGTAAAACAAAAACCTGTTTTTAGTTTAGTAATATTTCGATTCAAACAACTGTTAATAAAAATCAATCAAAGTAGCTTTATTTGGGCCTTCATATCAAAGAGTAAAAATTTACCTGGGAATGGAATGAAATAAAAAATATCAGTTGAACGTTTGTGGCCGGCTTTTTTGTGTGACCGCGAGAGAAATAGAAAAAGTGTATATACAGAGTCCACAAGTGCATTGAATTTTTGTGAGTTCTTTTATGTAAAAACCATTCTCCAAACTCGATGAAGTGTAAACCTGGCTTTTTTTTACTTGAGGACATGTTAAATAAATTCTAGCTCATAATTATCCATATAGTAACAAATAAATCCTTTTGAAAATATTGAAGAAAAATATTAATGGGTTAATATTATAATCACTGAAATAAATAATATTTGTTACTTTTTTTTAATTATCGTCATGTCATTTACGTATATATAATATATATATATATATATATATATATATATATATATATATATATATATATATATATATATATAATGTATCGTTGAAATAATGAATAAATAAAAAAAATTATGTATACATATTTGATAAACCTTATAATAATTGCTCTTCCAGTTGACTGGAGCAACAGTTTATTATTTTCAGATTACATTGATTTTGAGTTCTGAGGAAAATATAAAGGAATTCTATTTTAGATCGAGCTTCAAAAGTATTAAAAACAGCGCAACAAAGATGTAAAAAAATATATAATTGATTTTTTAATGTTACATGTGCGATAGCCAACTTTTGCTTATACGCTAATGATACTCTAAGATTACGTGATATTTACCAAGATGACAGTTCTTCACTGCTCCTGGTAATTAACCCCTGCTATTTCAGGTAACATGGCGTGGGACATCGGCTTGGGTGCTACGGCTGCGGGGGTGGGCGTGTCGCTGCTAGCGCTCATTCTGTACATAAGACTGACCCGCGGCAAGTGCACGAGCACCAGGAATATGTCCGGCAAGATTGTCCTCGTCACCGGCTGTACCTCTGGTGAGCAATGTACACTACAGGACAGCACGAACGTCATCTCATCTCGCTCATCTGCTTCAATTGTTTTAAAATTGTTTATTCATAGAATTCGACAAAAGACACAATATTACATTTAAAAAAATACAGTGTAAACCCCATGAGTTTGAAAAACTCGTACAGGGGAACGTCAATTTAATCAATTGTAACTTGGTGGCAAGATGACAAATTTTAAGATACAATAAATTTATTTACTACTAGCTGCAGCACAAATATAGGAATAATACATAAAATTGATGAGACTCATAATGCAACAATATAATAAATTTGTAAAAATTTTATGATAGTACACAGAATAAATGAATTAATTTTAAATAGAGTACTTAAAGACACAAAAAAGAAGACATAATCAGTCACTCATTTAGAATTTAAATTTAGAAGTAAAGTTCAACTCATTACAGGAAAACAATAACTCCTGGAAGCCTTAAAACTTTTACAGTAAAAATGTGGTGTTTCCCATCTCACAGAATGTATTTATAATTATGAACGAAAACTTTGTTTCATAACTTCTATTTTCAATGCAATAACAAAATATTTCTAGAAACTATAAAAACACACAGAAAGTTACTCACACCGTTATATACTGTTTATAACATAAAAAGGTGCTAACTATATAACAAATACTATAGTAGTTGTTTCTTTGTGTCTTGTTGCTGTAAATCCATCATCTTTCTCACAGGTCTACTAAACACACAAAACTTTGAATTAGAGTTCCTATAAAAATGTTCCTTGTATGGTATGATAATTTAAATTTAAATACAGTATTTATATTTACATCATCTTTAAATACAGTATAATGGTGTAAAAACATAAATACCTAAAAGGCAAAATTGTATAATCATGTCTTTTACTCACTTTTGCAGTCTGCACCTATATACAACAATAAAAAAGGTATATCAAATTGATATGCAGTTACATTAATCAATTCTTGACATTGAAACAAAACTATTACTTCACACATACATTATAACACATATACAGAACATTTCATTTTTTCCTGATTCATTCTTGTAATTTCCATGGTCACGATTACGATCCTCTACATGTCACCATTACACCATCTTCCATCTTGTCATAACTCAGGTTACCTCCTGGATGTCCGTAGGTATCGGCAAGGAGACAGCACGCGACCTGGCCAGGCGTGGGGCACGCGTCATCATGGCCTGCCGCACCATGAGCACCGCCAATGCCGTCAGAGGTAACCGCAACAATATAGCCTTAACATTTGCCTCTCGTATTGGTTTATAAGTGCTATGAATTTGATAGCACTTTGAAGGTTATTGGTAATGCCATCATTGTTTATGGGTATTAATTTACCAATATAAATTGATGCAGTGAAATAATGGTCAGGAATATACTATATTTTATAATGGAGTATCGACCTCATTTTTTTATTGCAGAAATGGATAGAGGGTGCAAAGTTGTGCTAGCTTGATTTTTTTTAGATTTTTTAGAGACCGGGAACTATTTTTTAAAAATTATTGAAAGTGCTTTATGGGACGTCACGAGGTGGCAAGTCCTATCTTTTTCTTAAGGAGCGGCGTCTCGTGACGTCACAAAAAGAACTTTCAATCATTTTTTAAAAATAGTTCCTGGTCTGTAAAAAATCTGAAAAAAAGCAGGGTAGCATAACTTAACCAATTCTGCAATAAAAAAAAATTGAGGTCGATCCTCCATTTGACAAATGTTCTTTATAAGCTAACCTGTGGTATTTTGCAGACGAGATCATCGCGCAGACCGGCAACCAGCAGGTGGAGGTACGCCGCCTGGACCTGGGCTCTCTGCAGTCGGTACGCGAATTCTGTGCCGACATAAACCGCACGGAGAAGAGAATCGACGTACTGATCCACAACGCAGGCACCGCCAACGTCTTCAAGAAGCAGATGTCTCCTGATGGCTACGAGCTGACCATCGCCACCAACCAGTACGGACCTTTCCTGATGACCCACCTCCTTATTGGTGAGTCACAGGGCGAGTAATATAGTATTTATTATCATGGCACTTCTGAATATTAAATATAATAATAAAATATTACATGTATGACTAGCATTGTTGCATCTGTTAAATTATAAATAAAATACATTGTAAATCTTAAAAAACAATAGCAAAACAAATTAAGAAGAGAAGAAATAAATAGAAAAATGCGTACTTCAAAATATTCAAAATCAACCACGAATAGTTGTGATAACTTTGACCCAGATAAGAAATTTAATGTAACTTTAAATATGCAACTTCTGTGAAATTTAGTGCTATCTTCAGTAAAGGCATTCACCAGAACGTACATAATGCTCATGGAAAAGTCATAAAATATATTATTTAACCTTAAATTTTGAAATCTCAATTAAAAACTGTATATTATATTGTTAAATTAAGCCTTCGTCATGCGTATTATTGTAAACATTGTCCTTTGTAAACCTAGAAACTAATTCTTGTGAGTTGTAAGAGAATAAAATGTTAATTGCTTCTTCTCACAAAATATTACATTCTTGGTACTAACTATAATTTGACTTGTAGATCTGCTGAAGAAGTCGAAGCCGTGCCGCATCGTGATCGTAGCCTCCAGCTGGTACCGTCTGGCCTACCACAGCTTGGAAAACGGCGGAAATCACCCTGAGGGTCTACCCTGGTTCCTCTACTACGCTTCCAAGTACGCCAACATAATGTTCTCGCAGGAGCTCGCACGCAGACTGCAGGGAACAGGTGAGACGTCATCTCTTCTCGTGGAGACTTGAATGCGTGAAAAATGTCACCAGTCAAAACTATGTTAGTGTAATCCATGCATGCAGTAATAGTTTTTTGACGAAAAAATTATATGTTATTAGACGGAGTAAATTGTAAACAAAAATGGACTGCTATATGAACCTTAAATCAAAACAATTTTGGAAGTGTCATATATATATATATATATATATATATATATATATATATATATAATTATATATATATATATATATATTTATTATATATATATATATATATATTTATTATATATATATATATATATATATATATATATATATATATATATATATATATATATTATATATATAATAAATTATGAATATTTATTTTGTTTAATTAATTTTGTTAATTTGTATGTGTATTCCATATATTTATTATTTTTTTAAATATTTGCCTAATTAATACAATAATAATTATTGTGATATGATAGCTGATTAACACACTTCCGTATGTCCTTTGTTCTAATGTGTCAACTCGCCTTGAGTTATTGCAATAACAGCAAAAAGAAATTAGCTGCATCATGCGATCAGATAAAAAGGTCTTGATTTCACCGCGTCAGCTGTTGATTTTATCGTCAACGACTCTCAGATTGACAGACAGGATGCGGAAATGGCAACGTTGAGATATTAATGAGTTGTATAATATTAGTCTCTAATAATATTAGTCTCTTCCTCTTTATTATCTTCATGGAAACTTTAATCCTAGAAATCTTATTAAAACTTCCATTGCATGAAAGTGAACACGTAAATATTTACTCACGTTATGCAAAGATTTTAATTAGAAGATGAGAAACTACTAACTTCTGATACTATATTATCTAAATATAAATTTTAAAACATTAAAAATTACATTATAAATATAATGGATTCCATCTGAAACAATTAATTACCAAGTATATTCAGTTCCGCAAATGAAAATTACTAAAACAGAAGTGAATCCTTGATTTCTATATTTTTTTTTCCAATTCAGATCTAAATAAAACGTGCCTAGTTTTAGTTTGTTTAAAAATAATCCCATAAAATTTGCTGACGGTATTGTAATAATTAAACTTGGCATTCCATACTTTCATAAGAAATCTTTGTGGATTGTCCTAAGTTTCCTGGGAGAAAATTTGTCCTTTAAGTCTTACCTCACCCTGCAGGCATCACCGTGAACTGCCTCCACCCTGGCCTGATCGACACGGGTATCTGGCGCAACGTCCCCATCCCGCTCAACTGGGGCCTCATTCTGCTGATGAAGTGCTTCTTCAAGGTAAGTACATCGGCAGATGGTCACCAAGTAAGCACCAGTGACGTCACTGATCTTTGTTTGAGTCGACACGTGACGTCATTATCACAAAACCCTAGCTCGAGTTAGCAGCAGTGACGTCACTGGCCCTTGTTTGAATTGAAACGTGACGTCACCATCACGAACTCTTGAGCACCAGTGACGTCACTCACTATATATTTGTGCAGGACTGCGTGGAGGGCGCACAGACGACTCTGCACCTCGCAGTATCCGAGGAACTCGATGGCGTCACTGGAAAGTACTTCTCGGACTGCAGGGTAAGTGTCATGATTCTCTGAATTGGTAGAGGAGCTGATTATGTTTGGTACACGGAACTGAAGTTAATAAATCAATAAAGCCAGTTCAATTGTTGTTCAAAATTCAATTGAATGTAATCTCATAACAATTAGACTATTAATTCTTTGGTAAACTACAACTGTTGTCAAGTATCGTACTCAAGAACAGAAAAAATATTAATTATTTTTTAATTATATATTTCAAAAATTTCAAACTAATCAAAATTTAATAAAATACTTGACATTTCATTACATTTAGTTGAATATATTTATTTAATTTTGATTATAATAACAAATAATCACACAATTAATAACAATTACAGAAGAATAGTAAGATATCATCTGAATGAAAGTGGGAGTTGCTTATCTTTACTTTTGTAATGACTTTCTCTTTGAATTTTTATATACAGTATTAAAAGACTTGAGCAAATAAATTTATATTTGTTTTGTACATAATAAAAATGAAAATTATGTTACAGTCACACAAATAAAAAATTACCGAAATTGGCTCAATTTCCAGGTCCCTTTTAGCTGTTTTAATTTTGAAATTTTTCAAAGATACCTACCTTAGTTAAGGAGGGCTGATATTATTAAAAAAATGTTAACTATTTATTTAAAGAGAGGCTAGGAACTTCCGGTAAGAATCTATTATTAAATAAACTGTAGGCAGTGTGAGGAAGGAAAACAAATAATCATGTCTGACAAAGTGAATATCTTAAAGAGGTATGATGTTGCGTTTTATTATCAACATAAAAACATCAATAAGATTTTCCATTACGTGCATGACTCAGGATAAAATGCACGTTATGCAAAGCAAAAAATTTACACTTATATCGATGGAAATGGACATGTGTCAATAAATCGTAGATTATAATTACCTTATGAGAATGATAATAAATTCTAATTATTTTTAATGTGTCATAATTTCGATTAATAAACTCCTAATGTTATATCCACATACACCTAAACTATACAATTCTCAATACTAAGTTCTGTCATATACGCAAAGAATAATTATTGATCAACAATATTTCTTGCCTTGGTTTTGATACTTCATACATGATCTATATAATTGATATCATATGCAAAACCAGACTATGATATAACTATTGTAATTTTCTCTTTCTAAACTGTAAAAGCAGACACTATAAAAATAAGAATTTTACAATTTTGCTTTTGCCGCTTTTGCATACTATTGCATGTGGTCTCAGTATTTTGCAAAAAAACTGACAACGATTAAAGATAAAAAGACTCTCGTATTTTTATCAAAAAGTCTTGTTTTGCACCTCTTGGTCTTGCTGCTATATATATATACATAAATTATATTGTTTGGTACGATTATGGCATTTATTTTTAGTACTAAATATTTTTAGAAGAGAATTCTAATTCTTGCACAATTTGTAATTTTATTAAATATAGAGTAGATGTTATATTATTAATTAATATGTATAAAATGTATACGTGTATCTGGGAGTTGTTTTTGCAGTGTATAAATCAATATCTGATCCTGTATAAGAATTGTCTAAATTGAGAGTAGAGTTGCATGACAGCTCATACAATAACAATTTGCAAAACCTTTCCAATGTTTTCAAAAGTTACCTTACAGGAACACTAATAAGAGAAAAAAAATTAAAACAAACATTCACACAAAAAAAAACAGGTTTTATTTCATATTATAAATTTTTCCTTGAAGCAGTACTTGACAATAAAAATTATGTTATATTCTAAATTGACTCTTAAGCTAGTAATTTTAAATTTTCCTACACAAATTACTGCTTTAATAAATGCGGTAGTAACACCAACTTCAACATTCACGCACGTTTTAGTTGTTAAAATTTAACATAACACGAATATGACCAATTTAGGTTACTTGTTTAAATTAAAAAAAAAAAAAGTAAGTAATTATACATAGGTGTGATTTTATTTAATATAATAGTAATTTTTCTATCAAACTTACACCCACCGTAAATGCAGTACAATGTGCTTAAAAAATTGTAATGTAATACCTTGTATTAGGGGGCACCCCCTCCTTATCTAATAGAAATAAAAGGCACGATTCACGAAGCAGTTAGCTAGGTTTCTAACCACTTTTAGCTTAACCACGTTTAACTAGGTGGTTTAACACGTAAAACAGGTATAGTTAAACGTGGTTAAGCTAAACGTGGTTAGAAACCTGGCTAACTGCTTCGTGAATTGCACCCAAAATAAAAATGCAGTACATAATTACAGAGAAAATAAGTCAATTTGAATATTACATGCAAGTTTTTATTTCTACAAAATCCTCGTTGCTTTCATACTTCTTGACATTTTCACGTACTTTGATGATATTTTTGTTGTTGTTGTTTCAGCCCGCAGTACTGACTAACGCGATCCAAGACGCAGCGCTCTGCAAGAAGTACTGGGAGTCGTGCGAGAAAATGGTCAAACTAACACCCCAAGATCCACGCATTTAAGAAGGTACCCCCACTTGATACTTCATCGTACAGATCGGGATAACGTTACCTAAATATATTTGTATGAGATACACTTCAATTTAAATAGCATGGACCTAGCAAATAATACTCCAACATTGGTGAAAATTTATACGAACTATGCTGTTTTCGTGTCTAAAAAATTGTCCATAAGGCATGGCATTTGGTATGGTCTACTGTACCGATGAGAGTTTTAAATTTTTTTCTATTGGCAACGATATACGTATTGAATTTGTGAAGTAAAGGTCAGTCGATGCTGCTTCTGTTATTACTCATACCTTGATGCTAAACGTGTTTCATGACGTCACCCATAAGGCCCTATGTATAGAAATTTCAACGCCCCCGCTGGTACATTTAGTGGGCATCGGAGACGTCTGGACGTGTTTTTAGTCAGAAATTTTACCAATATTTTAGAAGGTTCGTGTTTTCCCGATGAAACTGTCACGCATATGAGCCCTCTGAAAGTCCAAAGAGCACGGGTGTCTCAAATGATGTCAAGTGCGTCTGGATATACACCACTCGCCTTTGAAAAAATCCCTTCTGCAGCTTTGTCAATCACCATGCCCCGTAAGTGTAACGCACGGCAAAGGCGAAGAGTGTACAGTCAAATTTATTTGACATTCCGACAAGAAGTAGCCGGAAGTGAGAGGTTCCTGGTCTTGTCATTGATGTCTGAGTTTTTATTTTTTTGTAAATAAGTCAGTAATTTAATAACAAACCTTTCTGCATAATTTTGTATTTCAATTACGAATTGGAAGGACAGAAACTTTGCACTTCCGGTTACTTCCCGTGGGAATATCAGATTAATTTGAGTGTACCTTTGTCTCGAACATGTCATCAGAGTTTGAATATTTTGCGCACTTTATCTGTATGGAAACAGGGAAGCTAGATACCTAGGAGAAGAAGTGACACGTTTAAGACCCATATATAAAACTCAGCCAATAATTTTTGTCACGTGACAGCAATACGCCCGGTGATTGGATAAAAAGTGGAACAGTTTTCGCACGGAATTTGAAAATTGGTGATCATTTTTGCACCATAATTAAATAGAGCCACCATGGATGGAAAGCACCTTTTGTGCTGCCACCTCTTGCAAATATTTACACTAGTACGATGCAGACCGGTTTGGAGCAAAATTCAAACAGGTTTGCATAATTTCATAATTTGTGAAGTTGAATTTATTGTTGTTACTTTCATAACATTACCTATTGTAATAACATGCAAATAAATCATTAAACATAATGAACTTTCCAAAAAAAAAAAAAAAAAAAAAAAAGAGTTCTAAAAGAATGAACTGGATTACCTAATTTAGTTATATTGTATTAAAATTTCATACTTTTTAATTGTAAAATAATACTTTCTCTTAATAATATAATATAGAAAAAAATTATCTTAAAATTTGATTATTTAACGTGCCAATTAAGTACGCATATTTTTTTGCAGTGGTTCCTTCATTATCCATCAAATGGTCTTTGAGTCCATTTGGAGATGCGGCTCACAAAATTTTTTTGAGTTATATAAAGACTTTATGTTGGCTATTTTTTTTCAATTTTAGACATTATCATTATAGACATCATTCTAGGTCCCAATTTTTCAGGACTTATTTGACTGATTTTAATGACGCTTTAGTTTTGAACGCACCATCGCACTCTATAATGAACTTAGAAAAAAAAAAGATACTATAATATATAATAATTCTACAGTATATTTTTTTCCATGATATAAATATTATAAAATATACGTAAAATATGATGATATATTATATGAAAAGCCGCAGATCAAACGAGTTTAAAAGCCATTGCAGGTAAAGGAGGTTAGTTTCTTATCTCATTTCACTGATAACGACTTTTAGTGAAAAGTCTTTAAACCCGTTTGATCTGTGCATTCTCATATATACTGTATATAGTTCCCTCTACGCATACATATCGCCTCCCCTCCTCCATTTAAAACAAAAAATTGCAAAATAAGAGGGCACGGTAGCTTAAACATGGCCATGGCTATACATGAGTAAATGAGGATTTATATGATCGAATAACGCTAGAACGCACTTTCCGTGAAATTCATGTAACCAGGTGAATTCGAAGTGCTATGATGATATTTTTATGATATCGCGCAAGGGTAACAAATAATTACGACCTCCATAGAATTTTCCAGGAAATTGATCCGCGTCACGTAAAAAAAAAACATATAAATAAACCTTAACAAAGATCTTAATAGACTTCCAACTCTTATGGAGAAGTGCGCACTTTCTCCGTTGCTGGCACTACCGTAGCTAATGTTATTTGTAACACTTTTTGCTGGTCACACATGAACATCTTGTTTGGTCTGTGTGGCTGCACTGACTTTCTCCTCAATGTTGCAGCGGACCTGACACCAGAGTGACGTCACATACCAGACTGCAATGTCAAGGCCAACTTTTACGTTTCAGCACCTTCTCTGTCTCAATCAAATTTTAAAGCAAAAAATTTTGACATTCCAACCAAGCGTTTTGAAATTTAGGGAATGGTCAAATATTATAATTATACATAAAATTATAATTTCTCCAATACAATGCCCATTTAAATTAAAAAAAAAATTGTAAGTGAGCCAATCTACCTGTATCTACGCTAGAGATTATAATATTAAATTCTCAATTGGGTCAAAAAGGTGTGCAGTTTGTAAGCTATTAAATATCATTCGACTACACACCATTTTAACTTTAATAAAAGGTTCACGGAATATTTTGTGTTGTTTAATTAAAGACTACATTTAATTAGATACTTTTCTATAAATTTGGTATGCTGAATGACTTTGCACCATGACACAAAGGAAAATTACTTGAGTTATATATCTTGTAAGATCTTTGCAATTAAAATGTGTATAACAAAATTGATCCGCATTCTTCATGTTCATGATGTATTTTGAACGTCAGATCACGTTCGTCTAGTATATCGTTGTAATGTAATACTGTATATTGATTTCCCGAGCGTCCCGAGTGCCGTATTCACGTGTTTGTGCCACTTGAATTTATACACAAACATGTTGTATTCAAAAAATATTTAGTAGCTCTTTTTATTTACATTGATATCAATAAAAAATATGTATGTATATGATTAAAGCATAGCAAATTTTGTGTTGTAGTAATTAGCAAATAAATGATAATTAATTGAAATTCTTCTTTAATTATTTAAGAGATGTGTGTATAATATTAAAATTATATTTCAACATAATTCTCTATTTAACACTTTTTTATGTTGACAGCATTACAGTTTACTGAGAAATCAACATTATAATGCAAATTATAAGTTTAAAAAAAAGGAAAGCAGACTTTAATTAATTTGAGGAAAATAATAATGTTTAAAATTGATAATATATAGCACATGATATAATGTATTATATATATATATATATATATATATATATATATAATATACAATACTAATATTATTTAGTTTGCAAATTGGCATCCCTAAATCCAACTATACTAACTCATTATATCAGAGAGCTTAAAAATTTACTATTGGCTCCTATATAGATGTCCTAAATACCACATCGTCAATTATAATAATTATGATGCAGTTGCATAAGATGCAGTTTAAGAAAGTTTCAATAAATATATATTTTATTATTTTTTAATTTTGTGTTTCCACGAATTGTACACTAATTTACAAAAAAATCAAGCTGCTACACAAAATTAAATTCATGTAAAGTGTCACTTTTTTATTCCAGTTTTATGATATATATTATTACTTTAATAATAAATAGTTATAATATTATATGACATAATATGACTATATCTTACTTGTAGTATGAAAAACGAATTAAAGATGCATGAAAATAAATTTGAAAATAAATAAATTTAATATCTAACATATTTTTATTGCAGCCAATATGATCTGAAAACTTAGGAAACATTTTATTATTTTTATATGCTCTAAATACCATTAAAAATTATATTAAATTATATATTTTGAAATCTTAGGCATTTAATAGAAAACATTGTGAATGTCGACACAATGTTTCTTATAGAAATTACCACAAAACTACAGTTCAATAAACGTGAGATGACCACCGGAAGTGGAAGGATTTCGATCATGAAAAATCTAAAACTTTGCGAAGAGGTTTATATTAAGGATTTTAACATAATGTAACTGCAAAGTTTTAGGGTATGATCATATTTTAGCCAAAATCCATCCACTTCCGGTTACTTCCGGTTATAGTCTTACGTTTGTTGAGCTATAAACGATATGGAAATATGTGTATATTTTTTAGACTCCAAGTCTACAATATATTCGTGCTAAATAAATTGAAAATTTTAATTCAATTTTTTTTTGCAAATTAGGGAGGTATATTTTTTAACACAATTGACGGCTTAATATTATAAAATTAAAATAAATGTTTGAATGTGGAGCGAGCTTGACAGATTTAAAAACCAGACGCAGAGGCTGCAGTTACCTCGATGGCCTACAAACAACTTAGCTTGAATTAGAGTGAGCGCCCAGGTGTTTAAATCTTCTCCCACCACTTGCATCTTAATTGATCTTATTCACTCTTCATAGATGCCAATGATAATCTTATTTGGGTGAATGAACACATCTGTGAATGGACTGCTCAGCAATTTTATTAATTTGTATTATAATTTTGACTATAATATACTGTATATTATATATTATGTAATGTTATACTATGTTATGTATATATTATTATATTTGTGCCCATGAAAGAGATATAATAAAAAAAGTAAGCAAGTGAATTTAATTAAAAAATATAATGATGTAAAAACTGTATGAACATTTTTATTGAACATTTGGATAGATGTCCTAGAATTATTCATTATTTCATTTTTTTTTTTTTTTTTTTTTTTCAAATCTCTATCAATGTTAAAACTGGATTGCAAGACGCTGCAAATGATAATCATATTAGGAAGACATGACATGACATGACAGCGCCTTCCAATTTTAATGGGGTTTTGAGGATTAAAAAAGAGTATTAAAATATTTAGCATTGATTAATAATGTTATAACCCCAATTTGGTGTAGACTGGACATGTATAAACATGGGCCATTTCTGAAATAATTAAATCTCTATAATAAGCTACCAAGTGACATACAGTGTATCGACAACCTCAAGAACTTTCATTTAATTAAGTGTTAAAGATTTTTTGTTGGATTAGTATTTTTATAGCGTCAAGAGCTATATGGACCATGATTTTTCTGCATGTTAATTAATAATTCCATATTAACTATTGCCAATCAATGACGTGTCTTATTAACCTCAACTAAAGTCTACTGTGATATTTTGATTGTAGGAGAGAAAGGATTTTGAATTCATTGAATTCAACCTCATGTGTCGACATTATTTTAAGAAGTATATTAGAATTAGACAACCTCGAGGTATATAGTACATGGTAAAAAAAAAAGCATGCAAGGTCGTCCATTTATCATACGTTTTAGAATTGTAAATTTATTAAATTAAATTATTAAATTTAATATCACATTATTCAAATATGACTGAAGAAGCAGAGAAACCACAACATCAACTACTAAATTAAATTCAGATTTGGCAATGTAAAATTTTGCAATGATTTAATGTCAGGGGAATCCTTGGTGTATTATTTACAATAATCAAGAAAATATTGATTTATATTAAAACGGTCACCCATTCAACTTAAGGTTTCATATTGACTTTGACGATGTAAAGAGAACCGTTCTATCAGCCTATACTTGCTGGCTCAATGACGTAACTTATGTTTTATGTTGTTGTTTTTAAATACGTAATAAATTTAAGTATACTCAAACGATACTAAAATAATCGTTTACAACATTGCTATACATTGTGACTGTACATACAACTGCGAATTTATTTGGGTACATTTATTTTGTCTAACATTTAATAAATTTAACTTAACATGCATAAAAATGCATAAAGCTATAACTACATACATGTTAGTATGCAAGACGTGGAGATGCACAATTGTTTTATGTTTGAGTCTGTAACTGATGAAACATATTTATACCGAGTATTAGTTGTAGTTAAGTCCATAGAGGATTTTTTTTTTTTTTTTTACACGCCGTGGGAAATAGGAATTCATTCCAGAATTAAAAGTTTCCCCAAAATGAGAATTACATCCACATCTCTAACATAACTTCTGCTTAGCAAGGTGGGTAACATTTTATCATTTTTTTATTTTATTTATATAATTATAACAACAATTTTACGTTTTTCATTAAGGTCAATGTTCAAAAACTAATTGAACAGTATGAAGAGTTAAAAATAATTATTTCCTTCCGCTACTTGACATAGATTTTTGTACACCATGGCAGTATAGACTCTAAGTTAGTAGGTTTCATAAAAAAAACTATGTACTATAATGTACCAATCCTTTTTACGTACTTATCTCAATTTTTTTTTATATCTTAGAGTATTGTATTTAACGTATATACGACCGCTTATAGCTTTATGTAAGTAAACGTGCCATATTTATCCTTCTAATAAATCCAAAACCAGTTATGAAATTATATTACATGTTTTCACTTTTTTACTTTTTTTTTTTCATTAATTAAGGTGTAAAATTATATATATTTTTATTATACTGTACATTAAGAAATTACAAAAGTTTTATAGGTCCAGTATAGTAAAACGACGCCACTAATTGATTAACCTTTACCATGACCCTGTCGTGCGGAGGCCTTCTTCCGTTCCAACAACACACATGAGGGAAAATAATCATACCACAAGCACGCAAACAGTAAAACAAAGATGTCAATTATGACAAATTCTTGTTCATGACCTTATATAGCTAGACAAAGTCGAAGTCATTAAGTAAATATACAGTAAAATTAATTTGAAACTTCGTTTGAATATTATGGAATATGATTTTGAAATTTGTTCTTTCTGTTCATTAAATTTCTTTTACCAAAATAATAATAATATATGCAAATAAGTATAAAAATTTATTTAAAAATAATTCCGGCTACTTCTGGAGTGAATTACAAATTAATTTTACTATAGTGAGCAGGCAATACCTGTAAAGTCATGTGACATGCTGTACGCTATAATCGTCACTCTGTGACTTTATGCTTAATGCAAGGTTATTTTTTTTTTGCTATTTTAAGTTGTGTGTCGTTGCCTACCTAATTTCATCAAGAATAAAACAAATCAAGTCAGCATCACTCCCCTTACATAAATTTGTCTCGCAAAAATATTGTTGCTGCGTGAATACTAATGGTGACGACACGCATGATTAGAGCAGGTTTGAACAAGTAAATAGCATTGTATACGTGTATAATATATTATAATGATTTATATCTATGTCTAATTGTATCTGTACATAATTTGTGTTTAGTAAAAGAATTATAATTAAGTTATATATATTCTTAACATTCGATTTTGTTTTTCTTGAAGTTGCAATTAAATATAATGCAAAATAAAAATAATAGAATTTTAACTTACTTTAACTTTTTGTTTACTATCAATTTTTTACTTTTATAAGCTTCTGAATTAAATTTGCATATAAGAAATTATTATTTATATTCAATGCAACCTTGAATTTAACACGTGCATGTGCATTTTTATGCTGGCGAATAAATTTAATTTTCAGTTTTACCTTATAGATTTAGCCATCTCTTTCCTATTGCCTGCCTTGAGAAGCTTGAGATGTCTTCCGCATATAAAAGCAACATTAATTTGTGTATTTCATTAATACTCTAATGTAGGAAGAGTATCCGTCATCAATGGATGGAGTTACTATAATAATTGTACTCTCTGAGTACGGATTTCTTGCGTTTTGATGGCATTCTTATTATCATCTGTCATTATTGAATTACCAATGGAGTATTGTCCTCAATTTTTTTTTATTGCAGAAATGGATAGAGGGTGCAAAGTTATGCTACCCTGATTTTTTCCTGATTTTTTAGAGCCCGGGAAGTATTTTTAAAAAATTATTGAAAGTCCTATTTGTGACGTCACGCGGCGTCAAGTCCTATATTTTTCTTAAAGAGCGGCGTCTCGTGACGTCACAAAAAGAACTTTCAATAATTTTTTAAAAATAGTTCCCGGGCTCTAAAAAATCTGAAAAAAATCAGGGTAGCCTAACTTTGCACCCTCTATCCATTTCTGCAATAAAAAAATTTGAGGTCAATACCAATTTTTATGGCATCAAATTAAATAATGCCACCATCGGGAAAAATATGAAATATAATTTTGTAGAAACTCGTGTCATAAGTGACGTATTGTATAGTCGTTGATATCTATCTAATCACCCCACCACCTTCTTCCTTCACACCGGCGATATCTAAGGTCATAAGGGCAGGTAAGGAAGAGGGGATATTTGCCAGGTTTGATCTCCTCCCCTCCATCCTCGCGACCTTCCCACCCCTTCCTCCGTTCGCCGCCAAGAGGTCCAGTTTCTGGCCACTTCTACCGCGTGCTCCTTCTTCTCAGTCGATCCTCCTCACACACACACTACCTGCCAGTCTACTTACGAAACAGTAAGTACTATCATCGAATTGATTCCATTCTTTTAAATATTATTTATATTTATCTATGAGATTGACAGCTGTGACATATAAGACTGCTGACATTTATGGTAAAATTTATAATTACAAGGAGAAAATCATTAGAAAATTCAATTGTTTTGTTTTGTGTCTACTTGGTGGTATCATCTAATAACCAATAATTTATCATTAAAATAATATTCCAATAATAAGAGCAAACACGTGATTACGTAAGCTCTGTATTAGGTCAGTATTTAATATATTTAAATATAAGTAAATAAAGTATCAATTGAAAATCGATTTTTGATGCTTATTTTTAAACTTCCTCTTTTAGTAAAACTAAGTCATTTAAAGTTTTAAGACCAACTCTAATATACGTCCAGTGCCCACGTAATTGATTACATATTCTGTTAGAATAACTTAAATATACATGTATCAATGCAGTTATATACTTATAACTATCGATAATATTTAATATCATCATTGGTTATATTATTCAATTTCATTTTTGTATATGCAATTTTCCATACGGAGAAAACAAAATTCTAGGATGATGAAGTGATGTAAGTCAAATGTTTGACCCACAAAAACGGTACAAACGACCTTATGTATACGTCAATATAAGCTATCAATTTACAAAATTATGAAGAAACCTATATTGCATATTTAGTCATTTGATCATGTTATTTTTCTTAAATATTTTATTATTGCGACTCTTTTATATAAAATCTGAGTATAAAAAATTAAAATTTTATAAATTAGAAAGTCGTTTTAGAACTAAACTTGATTTTATTTGTTATGTAATTATTTATATGTTTTTAATTATTTTTAGATAAAAAAATGTATGCACCTGCATTTAACAGCTATATATAGTTGGAACAATTAAATTTGGTTGCATAATTATAATGAGAGAGAGATGAAATTTGTTTAGGAAAAAAGTATAAGAAATAGTTATTTCGAGAAGTAAAGTAAAATAAGATTCTTTATGAAAAGTAGTCCCATAAAATATTTCACAATTATACTTATAACCAAAAATGTCATAACATTTAATTTATTGCACTTATTATGTTTACTACATTGTTAATAAAATATTATGCTTTTATTTTTGCGAATATCACACTTCCCCCCCCCCCCCCATAAAACTCAACACATTATCCATACTGACCTATAGTAAGCAGATATATACTACAGTAAAATAATATTGCAGAAATCTTACAGGCTGTATACCTCGAGCTATTACAAGGCTAGTCTGTGTATATACATATAGCTGTGTGACCTTTATTGTCCAATGTCAAGATACTCCCATTGACTTTATTTGACTTGCAATGTTTGTTATATTTGCAAATATTTACTTACAACTTTTCTTCTAAATTTAGAATGAATATAAAATCCATAATACAGTATAGTATTCTTAACATTATAGCAATTATAAAAAAAAAATAAAAGAACAGTACTTTGTGGCTTTTAAAACTGTTTAATTTAATTTAATTTGGATAAAAGTAATGTGTGTATTATGTTTGGATGTTATTGTTATGTATTTTTGTTAGTATTAGCTTAGTTGACATGAACATATATTATTTGTCTTGTACAATCGAAAAATTAAAAAAAAAAAAGGAAATAAAAAATTAAATAAATAATTTAAATATTTTTCATTTAAATTTTTTATTTGATTAAATACACCCAACAAGACCAGTTTTTTTGTCACTAAATAATAAATTACCAGTAAAATATAATTATATGACACATAAGTACATTAATAGTAATAATAATTATTGTATTAACTATAATGTACTAATTATACAAGACAAAATATAATCATAACAATAGCAATATACTGGTAAGCTATACATCAGTTACTGTAATAATCAGTTTCGCCATAGGTGATAATATATCTATTTTTTCCAATTACTTTCCAATACTTTTTCCATTACTTGATAATTGTACTAAATATTATATTACGACATACATAATATATATTCTACCTGTAATTGTTATCTCACTTACTTGGTTATTTATTAATTATTATTCACTACAGCATTTTATACTATTAATGTGAAAAGTCAAACAAAAAAATAAAAGAAAAACAAGTTTTAAAAGTGTACGAGTGAGTACATAATAAAAGAATAATTATGTTATAGAAAGAAAAACAAAAAATTAGAACAGATATAAACTGGAATGTTACATATATACAAAATTATGCAAGAGAAATTAGAATATATACAATTAGACAGGTAGCACATCATTGTTGATAGATTTTAGGTTAAATTTAATTGTAAATGAATGATTTTGAGGAAGTAGTGACATTCATTTGCAGGCATTAAACTCTCTTCATAGTTGCATAAATTAACACAAATGAAAAAAGAAGTTGCATATAGAGGGAACCTGAACCGGTTCTGTGTGATCACCTATATATTTTAGTGTGGACCAAATAGGATATCACATTATCCTGAGGCTATTGAATGTAACTCGAAACATTTTATATTGAAATTATGAAAATAAATACGAATAAGATAATCAAAATAAATAAAAATAAATAACTTTCATTGCTATTTTATATTACAGTTTTTGTTTTTGCATGGGCAACAGTACTAACAGGTATTATATATTATATGGTACTAATTATACTGTTATTGTTATTGAAATGTTGTTATTTTTTATTTATTTATTTTTAATTGAGCGTGAGTTTATACACAGCTAGTGAAGTGTGATTTTTTTTATTAACATTATTTTAGTATGTGTATATAAGTATGGAGAATTATTATAATGTAATTTAAGAAGTTATTTTTATTTTTTAACATAAAACCACGCCATGCAATGGAAAACTTGCATGAAATTTTTTTATTGCAGAAATGAATAGAGGGTACCAAATTATGCAACTCTCAATTTTTTCAGATTTTTTTTGAAACCAAGAACTATTTTTAAATAATTATTGAAACTGTGGCCACGCCCCCTGGAGGTGTCAGTAGGAGTATAGTCCCTATCCTATTTATTACAGATTCAGGGGTGCCAACTTAACTTATAGACCTTTCAATAATAATTTAAAAATAGTTCCGGGTCTCAAAAATATCTGAAATAAATTCAGAGTAGCATAATTTGGTACTCTCTATTCATCTCTGCAGTAAAAATATTTCATGTAGGTTGTCCATTATAAAATAATTCATGAGTTAAGCCATGGCCACTCTTATTCGTACAAGTTTGTTTTAATTATATAGTTCTCAGTATTGTAATTGTAAAATTGAATAATGTTATATTGCCAATGGCATAAAATATCAATGCTATAATGTGAAAATGTTTGTCTGCAAATATTGAGAAATATATTAATGTAATATAAATATTTATATTTTAAATTAAATCACGCACTTGTAAAATAATTCAGTTAGGCCATGGCCACTTGTATTAAATTTGTACTGTATAACGAGTTCGTTTTAATTATATAGCAATATGCATGTACGTACGTTGTTAAATTTAAATACTTACGCAACTGGTATAAAATGCGCTAAATATTGTAAAATAAATCATTAATATATAATTAAAATAAAAAATACTGTATAAAATTCTAATGTATTATTCTCTTTGAAAATTTCAAATTAAAGGTGATCATAGGTGTGCGAAGAATGTATATAATAATATATATAAATCAATAAAAATTTAAAAGATTCCAAATTTTAGTAGGTCCAAGGAAAGTTGAGCAAATCTGAGGTTACGACTAGTATGGTGGTATTTCCGCTTCCGGCTACTTAAGTAAACCATAGAAAGACAAAAACAGTCAGAAAAACGCACTATCGAGACGTCATTTTTTAATGTACGTTTATAAGTTGGATGCTGAACGATACAGCGAGATTTTTTCCCATTAACTTTATAAAAGTAAAGTTAAATGTCTGGTTATTTATATTCAGGTCGATAATTAAATCTTATAAAAATACATTGTTTTAAATTTGCATGTAAGATTTTGTATTATATTTTGAATAATGCTATAAAATTTACATTATTTTATATTTTCTTTTGCTAAAGAACAATTAATAAGGTCAAGGACATAAAAAAAAAGTTGTACATAAAATACGAGCAAATATTTCTGCGAAAGAAATTTGTCAATTTTTGTCTTCTCTGTTTTTCACGTGTACAATCAAAACACAAATACCAAAAAATTGTTTCGAAATTATTAGACCATATGGTATTCTGTGATTCAGTAGAAATATTAACATATAAGATAATGAAGAAATTTTTGCCTGCAGATATTGCTCGAAATATTCTTAGAATAAAACTTATAATATTTCACATGATTACAAATAACGAGCGGGCACGAAAAAATATTTAACAACATAGTCGATTTAATAAATAGTTACAATTATTTTATTTTGGTCAATTACAGTACGTAAAAGTTTTCATGAAAATAGGAAAAATGCAATTGATTAATTAGGATTTTTAAAAAATATTTATTAAATCATTGAAAATTACTTTTGTTTCCAAAATAAAACAAATGAGAGTGCAAGTTGCAAAAACTTCTTCATCAAACAGATGTTTTGTTGACTTACTTATCAATAAAATATTTATTTACTGATATAATTATGATGAACAGATATCTATATAATAGACAATAATGGTTGCATTTTTTTATTTCATATTTAGAAAATATACCTAAAATTATGATTTTCTGAATTTTTTTCGGATTTTTTGGAGTGCGGGAACTAATTTTAAAAAAATATTTAAAATACCTGAATTTGGGTGGTACACCTGATGGGACAACCGTGACGTCATTTGTCGTGCTGTGATTGGCTGTTGATGATGTCACGGCTGCTGTGATTGGCTGTCGATGACGTCACGGTTGTCCTATCAGGTGTACCACCCATATTCAGCCATTTTAAATATTTTTTTAAAATTAGTTCCTGCACTCCAAAAAATCTGAAAAAATTCAGAAAAACTTAATTTAATGTATATTTTCTAATTATGAAATAAAAAAATGCAACCATTATTGTCTATTATTACCTAAATTGATAAATTAAAAATGTATGTTTTCTAGAATTGCTTTGTTTTCTAATGTTAGATCGATTATCTGACTTTGTGGCACAACGGATGTCAATTTTTTGTAACAAATTTTTACAAAAGTTTTCTGGAATGACTCTCTATGACGTCACAATCAATTTTTGAGCTATGAAAAACACCAAAATTTAAACCGCGGTGAAATAATAACTGTCATTTTTATTTTATTTATATTTTATTAAAATTTAAAGCCATGAAATTTAACGTTCAATTTATATATATAAATTGAAATTGAAATTCCACGATTCCATGTACGCAGGTTTCACATTAATTAAATAAATAATTGACAAAATAATACTGTTGACGGATTTTATATCTATATATAATATACAGCTGATATTTAATTAAATATATTAATTATTAACATTTTTAATGTATTATTTAAATTATCAATGTCAAACATTTATAAATAATATTATCTTTTAAAAGTTATTTTTAAAAGGAAATAAAATAAACGTTAATTTGTGTAAATTAATTGATATTATCATCAATCACTGCCGTGGAGGTTAAAACAATTGCGATACCCCGAGGCGTAGTGTGGAAATACCAACAGATATTCATGAGTGATACAGATCCCACTTTATAACCACTTTTTTTATCCCGTCAAGGTGAAGCTTAATATTTTCACGGTCTCAATTAGAAAGAAAAATTGTTAGCCGTGAAATATATAATTTTTTTCATACATTAACGTAAGGAAATGCTATACAAATATTTATTCAAAATAATTACAATAATTATATATTTCACTCTTATAAATAATACATGATAAATTTAATTAAAATATGTAAAAATTACTTAATTATTATTTCAACGTGATTTAGATGTAAAAAAAAACAGTTAATTTGATGTAATTATACGAATAAATACTACAATAAATTTACATAATGCTGCTTTGGTTTGGTGCAGATATAGTAACGTACGCCTTCTTGAGCTGTTCTATTCACTGATTCACATACAAAAATTCAATTTGAAATATTATGTAATATGAATTTGAAGAATGCGTATGAAGTAGAGCATTTTATGTGCACTGGTTTGACCATTTCTAAAAAATAAAAATATTTTATTTTTTGAGAAAAAAAAAATAGACCATTACTTTAAATGAAAAAAAGAAAAAAATAAGTATTATTTAGGATAATTATTTTGTAACTAACAATAAAAAGTAAGATGTTTCTTTCTTTTCAATAATTTGTTGACGAATAACTGATTATTTAAAAAAAGAAAAATGAGTCACTGTTTAAATAAATTAATATTATTTTGTTCAAAATATAACTCTCTTTGCGTTAAAAATTAAAAGCAATTAAGTTTCCCTGTTATACTAAAAAAAAAAAAAAAAATGCATTAGTTAGTGTCTCAATTGTTATAAAAATTTCGTTCTTACAAATTCGTTTTTCTAAAAAAAAAAAAAAAAAAAAAAAAAATGTCGTAATTTGTTTATAATTTCCGTAAATGTATTTAATGTTTCAAATCTTACTCCTAGAGTACAATTAAATAAGATTATACCATGATGCTCTAATGTTCACCCATTCATTTCCTGATGTTACGAATATAAAATTCACCAGGTGTTATTAAAAAAGAAGAGACTGTGATAATTACCTCGTCTTTTCGAGGACATAATCGCAGATCAAAAAAGTTAGCTCAAAACAAAGGTAAAAGTTTATTATATAACCCTGCGAGTGTTTCGTAATCGAAGGAACGCTGTCACACGTGTATACGCTAGATCGTACGTTTACTCTAGTCGTCTAGTAGACCTTAGTGGCGGGTGTAGGCTTTTTAACGACCTTCGATATGACCCAAAACTTCACTGACACTTTTTTTTTTATCGTCGGTTAATATAAAAATTTACATAAAATTATGAAATCATATCATACATGTGGTATATTATTTGCTAAGATTTTTAAATATCACAAGCAATAAAATTTTCTCATCAAGTAATTACTTTTATGACCAATGCCATTCTATTTGTTTAATTAATATATTTTTTTTTAACTAATTTAATTTCTTATATTCTGTTTCAGATACAACAGAACCTCGATCACGTCATGAGGGAGATGAACTAAGTGGGGCAGCAGTAGATTCATCTCGATAGCATGTCTGTCAGCGGAGCAGCTGCGGTGACGGCCGGAGCGATGACGCCCATGCAAGAATTCTACCATGGAAAGAACGTGCTCATCACGGGGGCCAGCGGCTTCATGGGAAAGATCCTGCTGGAGAAGCTCCTCAGGTCATGCCCCGGGGTGGGCACCGTGTACCTTCTACTGCGCACCAAACGAGGGGATGCGCCTGCGCAGAGAATTGAGACCCTTTTGCAAGCAACAGTAAGTACCCTAATATAGTGTGCTTATCTTTGGGTTGAAGTCACGCAACCCTCCCATTAGAATTGTATTGGAGGACAAAGAACATCAAACCAAAGATAAGCGGAGACTTCTATATATAGGGTCATGATGATTTCATTCAAAAGAAAACCAAAACGGGGATGAGCAGAGTGGTTTTCTTTAAGTCACATCCCCTAATAATATTATACTGCGTAATTCTCTCAAATCTTAATGGTGATATTTGATCATCAATTTAATGTAATGGAATTTTTACGGAAGGAAATACATTTCGTATTGTACAAGTTAATTAGGACATCAGAAAGTTCAATCTTACTGTTAAGTTTCTGGCACTGTAGCTTTAATATAAAACAACTATAATTTTGGCTGAATGATATTAAGTAATTCATGCAATACACCTTTGTATTAGGCTTAATGCTTTTGACAGCTCCCACAAAAAAAAGTAACGTGGACAAGTTAATTGTTGTGGGATAATTTTTGCATGCTAATTTTGCCCTAAAACTGCATGTCTTGTAGCTATAGGATGTTTTTTCTGAATTTGTGTTATTTGGATACTGCCCAAAGTAATGGAAGAACGCTGTTAAATGTGGATAAAATTTACCAAATTTAATAATACCCGGACCCTCCCCTTCCTATAAATGAAAGTACCGGGAAAAGAAAAGATTCTGGTATAAAAAAAAAAAAAAAAATCTAGGAATTAGTTCAGAGACTGCATGACATTCCTATCATGCAATATCTTACAAAGTTTCAAATATAAATTATTAGACTCGAGGTGAGAAACTTAATAGCCAGAAGTAATTTTATATTTATTAATTTGTTATACCTGCTTGCAATAATCATATATGTGAAACTAGGTGGCATTAATAATTAATAAGTCGTAGTGATCGATATTTTGTAAACCAGATGTGAAATTTTATATAAAATACTTGCATGATGTTGGTATTCTCTAATACTATAGTTGCTAAAATCTAAGACGTGAGATAAGTGCATGACCGCATTATATTATTTTGATTGGGGCAGTTTTTTATTTAACATTTTTCCATTGTTATAATTTGCAAGCTGATTGCTTCGACTTTGGACCGGCGGCTGCTGTCAAACTTAAAGGAAGCCGGCCCGAACGCAAAGAGCTCTATAATGTGTAGAACTCGGTGCCAAACGTGTTTTTTTTTTATAATGGAAACATGCATGAATTTTTTTTTATTGCATATTTGTATACAAGTCATGCATTGCCAATTTCTTCAGATTTTGTTTAACCCTCTAGCACTTTTAAAGATCCTTCTTCAAAAAGCTGTCACGTCATTGTCATGTAATGACGTGTTAAATATTTGCATGACTATGACGTCACATTATTTTACAGCATAATTTTAAGGGTGTTAGAATGTTATAAATATATGAAAAAAAAAATAGTTCATGAAATAGTGATAAGATCTAAAAGTATTTAAATGGGTGTGTTCAACTTCAGTGAGAACGCTAGTATAGAACCTGTTTGACCTGCCAGATATTGCAGCTTCAAGTATTAAAGAGATAAAAAAAAGTGCAGATTTGTAACCGTCAGGCTACTTGAGCTCATCCATCTTGACATGTACTTAATATACAGAAATGCATTATTCGTATTCAACATTATATTATCATATAATAGTTTTTTAACAAACAGAATAAGAAACTTATGCACTTTTTCTCCCGCTTCCGATTTTTATCATACTCATAATCTTGACTAACTGTAAGGTATATGAACACCTTCTATAGTTTCGCTGTCTCAAAGTATTTTAAAGTCACCGTGAACAGTGCTGTCTCAAAATGTTCTGTACTGTACAGTGGTTATTACAAAAAATTGAAAAAAAAAGGATCCTTTGTATCCATTGTAGAAACAAAAAATACGCAGGTAAGTTTGAATTTCAGAGTTTTGCTGTTGATTTCTCTCTCGATCATGCTGGCCTATCAAATGCTTATAGATTTTATTACAACAGAAATACAAAGTAAGGCGAGGAAGAAGGTGAGTATGATCGAGAGGGAGACCAACAGCAAAGCGACAAACTGACCCCTACGTACTTTTAAATACAATGAATATTTTACTGTTCTATATTTTATGATAAGCACTGTACAGTACGTTACATAATATAATAAATAATAATAAATGAATGATAATGGTTACATTATCAAGAATTGGTACTATATTGACTCCATCATGAATTTTTTTCTTCAATATATACAGTACTTGAGTAAAGACAAGAAAATGATTTTTATGTATTATTATATAATTATTAATTAGATAAATACTATAGAAATTACTGAGTGAAAGTTGCTGGTAAATACATTTTTTTTTGCCTTTTCAATGTCAATTTTAATAGATAGATTTCTTTACATGATCTTTTTGGCATCAAGTATAATAGAGTCCTGAGTCAAGATGAATAACCATGAAAAACCCTCAAGATTAGTCAAAACGCATTCTTAAAACTTTGTAAATATTTGTGCAGTTTTTTTGTCAAATCATTTTCAACTTAAAGAACATTAATTGCAACTAAACAATATTATGCATCAGGTGTTTTAAAATTTGGCCTTATAAACATCAGGAGTAACTTTTCAGCTGTACCGAGGTGTACATCGTGGTTCAAGCATGTTAAATTACGAGAAAAAAATAAGAACATGGACAATAAACCAATAAACCATTTATTTGGGTCGCAAGATTTATGCTGGATAATCCAATTTAAATAATAAAAATACTATAATATGATAACAATCATTTTAGAATCTTTTTATAATATTATTACTAGACATAATTATATCAGAATTAATTTCAAAATAATTTTTAATTTATAAACTAAAATATTAATAAAATTATTCATCAGTGTTAATGTGTGGTGCTGCATAAAAGTTCAAGGAAGATTGCCCAGCATACATATGGTATGTAAAAAGTTCATTAACTTATGATGTATTATATTTATTTAGAAGGTGTTGTACCAAGAATTTCCTTTATATGCAGATATATTTTAAATCAATACTGTAATTAATACTTTCATAGAAAAGGAAATGGACAAACATAAACATTACCCAACTTTGTGTTCAACAAAAAGTCTTGAGATTTCCTAATACCTACAATGTTGACTTATTTGAATAATTAAAAGCTTGTAAATATTAAGTTTAAGACACGTAACATTACCTCAGCGTCTTGTAAAATTTACAATAAAAAATTAATAAGATATTTTGCCAATAAAATCAGCACACACACAAAATATATAATATTTTACTTCATTTAATTTTATATAATTATCTAATGTGTTTGTTCAAGGTTAAGAAATAAAGTGCTTTATATATAGCCGAAATAAAACTCCCATAGCGACGATAGAAAAAAAAAAAAAAAAAAAATGAAACTGGAAAAAAGTGGAAGATTCACACATTTTATAAATTATACGCAAAATTATTTTGTAGAGTAAACCATTTTTAATAATGATTATATTTAGTGATAAACATTGATAATGCAAAAATTAGCGTGAGGATAAAAGTAGTGTAAAATTTTTGCAAATCATTTGCTACTATTTGCTTTAAAGTTAGAGGACATGCAAGGACTGTTAATATGATTCGTCATTCTTGCGATAATTTCTGCACTTTTTGACAGTGCAAAGTTAGATTGTCAATGCAAACAAATTAGTAAACAAATCATTTGCATTTAAATATCATGCATATCATCCATGAATAGAATATTTTTTTCTGAGTTTCTTTAAATATTATTCCTGCAGTATTCTTTTTAAGTTTAGAATTCTTATTGGAATTTTAATGGTTACATTTCTTCGTTTGTGTCCCTAATTAATATATTCGCATACTTTTCTTGGCAGCTAATTAACACCAAATAAAAATATATCAATGTTTATATAGAAAATGTAGTTTTCAATTCTTTAATTTGCTTTTAATTTTTACTCAACTATCATTGGTTTGTCAATTAATTGTGTGTAAATTTTGTAGTCATTTTCACATATATAAAGGTCTCTTCATAAAAACACAAACAGAAAGAATCAATTGTTATTGATGAACCTTATGTACATGTAACATAAGGTTCATCAATAAAAATCAATTCTTTCTGATTGTGTACATTTACGAACAGAGCTATTATCTTTATTATATTATATTGTTTTCTAAAATTTGCATGTGTTAAAATCTCTTAATTTATTTCTTCACAATCAGCATGGACAATATACCATTCTTGACTTAGATTTTACATTAGCTATATTTTTATTTATTTTTTTATTTATTTATTCATACAACACACAGAAGACAAGTTACATAAAAACATACGGTACATCCCAAGAGTGTGAAAAAATCGTAATAAGCGGGGTACGTCAATATTATTAATAATTAATATGTATATTAACCGACCGATTACTATGATAGACACATCAATAAATATTTCATTCCTACTAGTAGCTTCATTTATTTTTGTGCCCTTACTTGAATTTTATAGTTTTGTTAAATATAGTTATAATTATATATTTTACTGCACTATTTTTTTTAATGAATAAAAGTTAATATTTACAAAGCAACATATATTTTTTTAACAGAAATATGGAATCTATATAGTGAAATTTTTGTCTGACAATGTTACATCGATTTTGACTGAAATATTTTTGTTACAACAGGTGTTTGAGCGGCTACGACGAGAACGCGGGACCGGTTTCATGAACCACGGGGTGCTCGCGGTGTCCGGGGACATCTCTCGTCCAGGGATCGGACTATCCTCGGACGACCGGGCGATGCTGACCGCCAGCGTAAACATCGTGTTCCACGTCGCAGCCACCGTCAAGTTCGACGAGAAGCTCAAGACGGCGCTGCAGACCAATCTGGCGGGCACCAGGGCCGTCCTTGACCTCTGCAGGGACATGCAGCAACTCAAGGTCAGTCCACAGTACAGTCCACGGTACACCACTCACGTGATCCAGTCAAAGAGAATAGAGGCTTCAAGTGAGTGCGCTCGTGCTGTGCAACTGTTGTCGCTAAGGTCCATCTTGCACTTGAAAATGAAGCAAAATTTTTTTTTTTTTTTTTAACTATTCTCGGTTATAAATCAAGTAAAAAATCTAAATCTTGAATTATCTACTTTATTTTTCAGTTTGGATCAAAGTTACTTAAAGGAATTTTCCCTAAAAAATCTTATTCTTAGTGAAAAATCGAATTCACGTTTGTTTGTTTTTTTTTACATAGGTTTGGTATAGCGGGTGGGAACACCGAAAAATCAGCTGACTTGAAGCCTCTATAGGACCATTGCATATATATATTATTCTGTATTATTATTTATTCCACGAGTTGTCTTGTTCTTTTCGACTGATTGTGTAATTTTGGTGAGGCAGATATATAATACTATTGAACACTTTCCTTTACTGACATGAAATTAATAATTAATCATGTTAATCGCTTACGTAAGTTATTAAATATTTTTCATTGATGAATACCTTTTATATTTGCATATGGAAAAAGGAGAAAGACCGCATTTGACGTATTAATACGAGCCTATATATATATATATATATATATATATATATATATATATATGCTCACAATAACGTTTCAGCTTAATTGTATTTCACAATTAAGACATATTATATTATTCCTTGGAGGTATATTATAGTATAATATATAAGGAATAATTTTAATTTTGATATTGAAATATAACTTTCGAAATCGGTTGAATATAATGTCAACCATACCGCTTGCATATTATTGTATGTTTTTGAAAGTATATAAACAAAATCATCTTTATTAATGGCAAGTTTGTACGTACACATGCAGATTTGTTAAAAAATATTTTATTGGTCCTTGGCAGCCGTGTACTTCAAGGTGTGTTTATTATCAATATGCATGACTATTTTTAGTGTTATTTAAAGTATTATAAAGAAATTAAACCATGACATTTTATGATTGTTTAACGCAGAATAAAAAGTGCACCCTTGGACCAGAAATATTCGTGTTTTTGCGTTTTTCCTTCACAAAGATTCATTATTTTCGATCAAAATTCGCAAAGTTTGCCTAAAAAATCAAGGTAAAACGGAAACTAAAATACCAGCTGGATAAATCAAAACGCCGTTTGCTATTGTTTTGTTTTTTGATGTGTAACTGCATAAAAATAAAGTATGTTAAATATAAAGAATAAAAAAATAATAATATCTATCAATTATTAATAAAATAATTAATAAAAAAAGAGCAAATAAAAACCGTCTATAATCGTTCGAACACTTCGGAAAGCACTATATATGTCAGGCTTCTCGACACAGTACGCACTAAATTCATAAATTGACTTTTTTTTATATACAGTTCAACTTTTTCTTCTGTTTTTTGTTTGTCTTAATCAAGGCCAAACCTTAAACTTATATTAAACTCTGAAGATTTTTTAATATGGTGAGTCACTTAAAATCATTGCCTTCTTTTCAAATTTTATTGTTAATTTTCTCACATTTTGTGATAATATTGTATTATTTATAACAAATTCCCTCAATATTTTGAAACATGAAGAAATAAAACTTTTAGCAAAATAATAATAATATATATGAAACATAATTTTGATTTCAAGATACTATTATAGTGGCAATTTATTTATTTTCCTTATAAGCCCCTCCTTAAACATTTTCCTATTGTTCACTATATGTAAAATTTTATTGAAATATTAAATTTATTCCATGATTTCAAAGAAGCGTATCTTTTGAAAATTAGGATATGAAATATGACTATCGTTAAAAAGTGACACCTATGATATTATGCTTATTATACGTAATTTAATTTGCATATTTTTTTAAACTATTAAGAAAATGTTGCTGAGGAATTTAATTATAGTTTATGTAGTTATATACACAAAATAATCACGTTGTTTTTATTGAAGACACATTAATTTGCATTTAAAACTAAAAACTAGCTATAAATATATAGTACTCTCTTTGTATAGTGTACGTTTGTGGGTAAAAGAAAAGGTCAAAATAAATGAACCATTGTCTCAGTTACAAACAGTACAAACTCATGCATCTTTAATGTAAGCCGTGAAGTAATAAAAAGTTAACTGAAATATGTCACCTTTGTTTAAATACAATCTCAAATAAAGGAAAGGGAATACAAACAACTTTCTGAACGCATGCTTTTTGGGTTCACGAGATGGCCTTTATATAATTCTTAGCTGGACTAACGCAATATCAACGTAGAAATTTAGAGAGCTCCTTGTAACCTTGAGTGCCTTTTAACTTGATATAGGCGCGCTAATCGAGGTGGAAGCAATCTGTGACGATCTGTGATATAATTTATCATTTTTTAAACATCGGCGCACAACTTGATCAACACGTGTATAGTCGTAGTTCAAGTATTCAGCGCTAGAGGGAAGCAAAATCCAAACGTGTTATCGTAAATCGAGTTCCTGTAAATCTTTTAAAATTATTTCGGTATAAGATCGAGTGATTATTATATCAATTATTTGTTGGAAAAATATCACTTTTTTTAATGATTAATAACTACTGCCTTATAAAAAGAATTGCGACAATAACATCCTATTATTATAATAATAATAATACAGTATATCTATATAACTGTAAAAAATATGTTCAATCTTTTTTATAGAAAGCTTATATTATATGTAACTATTAGTATATTATATTTTCAATTCTATAATTGTATGATTAAATAATTTAAATTCCTTTAAACTTGTGATATAATCATTTTAAAGCAATCATTTATTTACAATAAAACTATAATTATTGTCATAAATGATCAATCACTTATATTTTCCAAAAGTTCAATATACTTTTAATAAAAACATACACTCAAACTGGCACAGATTAAACAGATAGTGTATAAAGAAACGTCTGTCTGATGCAACTCACACCACCATAGACTTACAAAGACGTTCGTCTGGTGTGTGGTAATTGTTGTCTAGACACTCTCCCACCCACGCGCTGCATGTTGTCACGGCGACATAAATTATCAAAATATGTCATTTCCCTAAAAATATCAATCAGCTGTTGTCACGGTACTAAGCGTGTTATGTCGATCTATATATTATACTAACTACCAATATATTATTTTATATATTTTATTATTTTTTAATATTTATTTATTTCACCTGATGAATAGCACACAGCATTACAAGTAATGGGAAGGAGCAAGAAAGATACTTATTATATTTACGACAGAAGGAAAATATGTTAAAAAAATATATATTTAAATAAGCAATTACTATTATAATGAGCTGAGAGAAATTTAATAAATACATTATTTTCATATTATAATTCTTATGGTGATTGAAGCCCCTTGGTCATATCAACATACCTTAATAACCATCCGATTATCCATATAACTTCCAGTCATCATCTTTTTTTTTTTTTGGGGGGGGGGGGGGAGGGATGTAATTTAATTAAATTAAAATCTTATTTATAAGCTACATAATAATTTTATATTTGTACAATATATCGTATATATAATGTTTCAAGTTCATCTATATATATCTTCAAAAATTGTATAATATAACCCTGCAGTATTGGTACGTCTAATATATTAAGTGCCACACTGCCACATATGAAAAATTATTCGCTAATTAATTATTATTTTTATTGACAAATTAATCATGAATATTTTTTTCTTTACAATGATTGTAAATATTTTTTTCGGAGGTTATATAATAATTATATACGCTTTGAGCAGATACCAAACAGAAGGTGTTCGGTGTATACCTTTGACTACACCGCTGATATTAAAGCCTCAAAAGTCGTGCAGTCACTCATAAACTGTCATCCATGTCCAGGCGCTCGTGTACGTGTCCACGGCCTACTCCAACGCCCCCCGCAAGGAGATCGACGAGATCGTGTACTCGCCGCCGGTGGACCCTGAGGAGATCCTCGCAGGCATGGAGTGGATGACCGACGAGCAATTCGAGGTCCTCTCGCCATCGTGAGTATTCTATAGTTTTAGCTAACCACCCTTCGACATTTGTAACGTAGATCTAAATGGCTTCATGATTTGAAAACACCGACTGTGGCAGACACAGACCTTTCAGACTCATTGCGGCGTCAACGAATATAGTCTAGTATTATCTATAGATGATATGATTTTATATTAATATTGAGGTCAGCTAACAGCAATATTATAATATTTTATTTTGTACGATGTCTATTTTATGAGAAAACACCATATTATTAGTATATAGTAAAGTATCATCCATCATGATCAGAAATAAATTGCTGCAATTTGTAAAAGAAAAATAGTTATATTCATTTTTTTCTTATTTAAGTGCAGCTATTTATGGGTTTTGATGCTATTCGATCGAACTACTTTCTAACTTTTACTATGACTCTCTGTAACTCCAAAGGTACATTACATTCGAATAAAAATGTCCAATTCGTCTATGTTGAAGTATAGCCAGATCGGGTATATTTTTACTTGAATGAGTGTACATTTTCAGTCTAACATCTTAGAATACCTGTAGACACTGCGGCACCTAGCTTTTCAGACTGTCACCATATCCTATTGTGTCTGGGATAAAAAGCAAAAGACAATCGGCCCGCGTAGTTAAATCTGCACGTAACTAACAATAAGATCTGTAATACTGACCGCCGTGTGTTTCAGGCTGCTGGGGGCGTGGCCCAACACTTACGCCTACAGCAAGATGCTGGCCGAAACTCTGGTGGTGAAACAAAGTGATAGTCTGCCCATCGCCATCTTCAGGCCTGCAATCGGTGAGCACCTGCAATGGTCACCTGTGTGTTGTTTGACTCAAAATTGTATTCAAAATTTCATCATTCTGGTTCTATTGTCGAGTTCACAAGATTTTGTAATATGAAAAAAAGCCTCCGGTCCATTGGTCAAATTTTCCAGTAGTTTAATTATTTTCCTATGGACTAAAGATCGTTTGAGTAATATGTTAACACTATTTTCTTTTCATTACGTCAAATTATATGACGTCACAGTTAAGTGTAATAGTTTGCTATTTTTTTTTATTGAAATATAATCGATACCTATAATTTTGTTTGACATTTTGAATGTGAAGTATAAATTTAAAACGTTTTCAATGCTATATAAGCAATTAAATTCATGACGCATTATTGCCGGCGGGGTTCAATTGTTTGGGTAATTGCTGTTGTGGTTGTGGCACAGAGCAAGAAGGTATAATGTTTCAATTTTTAGTAACAGGTTTTGCGATCCCTAAGGCTTTGTGCTTATTAATTTGTATAACAAAACCTATTTCATGCACATTATAGTGTCACATTAAGTATGAGTGCATAATAAAAGCTTCGTGAGGTTTTGTTGCAATTATAACCTTTAAATACAGGTTGCATAAGGAATTTAATTTCAATTTGCATTGCACTTTTACATCCAGAAGTAATTATTTGAATGGAAATAATCAAATCATGAGTAAGTTATAATTATGCGAAATGAATAATAACAATATATAATATAATAATAATGAAATTTAATACGGTATAAAATAGTCATTTGGAAAAGTTTTATTATTCTCTAATGCACAACACAAGCGAAAGTGAAAATATCTGTAAAACTAAATATAATTATTAACGCATATGAATCAAAATATGCCAAGGATCGAGAAAACTATCGGTAAATCCCAAATGAAAGTGATTTTGAATTATTATTTTTTGTCCACTGTACGAAGAGAAAAATTGGTTTGATAACTAATAGTTTATTAGGTTACTATATAATTAAACCAGTGTTTACATAAAAAAGTGAAGGCTGATGATTATATAAATAAATGACCTCATTGTGCGTACCAAACATGGAGAGTCCTCGGTCTAATGTATTTCCAAATAATAAATTGGCTTAGGTGTGGATTTACGTGTAAAAAAATCTGGAGAAGGTCATTGAAGTCAATAAAAAATGATCGGGAGAAAGGATCATGCTCTAACGTCAAAAATTAGCATCTATATTATACATGTTCCTTGCCTACTTTTAATTACCTTTATCTCATTATCTTGATGTTAGATTCAATTTGATCAATGAATTCTTTAATTCAACTCTTTCTTTCAACGAAACGAAGCATACTAGTGATTCTCAGTCATTACGTAAAAATAATCACTATAATTTGTTAATAATTAACCATTTTACTATGTTTCAAGGAAATTAAAAAAATGTACAATACTCCTCAATGTCAATAATTATATTTTAATGCATAATGTACTAGCTATACAGCGAGATACATTTAAAGCTCATTATTTTTATTGCTTATTAATAGTGCAACTTGAATTTAGCCAAAGAACATAGGGGGGAGGATTATTCAGTGTCTTCATTAATTGTACAATCAAAAGAATGATACGTACATAATATTTAAATTTGGATGCTTAATTAACTATGGAATTATTGTAATAAATTGAGAAATTAAAATTTTTATACACTAAAGCATATATATTTAATAAATCTAATGATCCAATTTTATTAATTCATTGCCTCTTTGGACTCGCATTTCAAATTTAAAAATATAATGATTAAAAACTAAAATTATGTATTGTTACAATTTTACATTTGTACAATTTCACAAATAAAGCTCTTTATTATTTAATATAATCCAAGCCATGGTGTCATATAACGAGAGATACGATGTTTCAGTGACGTCGACAAACCGCGAGCCGGTGGCGGGCTGGGTGGACAATCTGAACGGTCCCTCGGGCATCACGGCGGGCGCCTCGGTGGGAATCATCCGGTGCTTCCGGTGCGACAGTGACCTCACCGTGGACCTGGTGCCCGTCGACATGGCCGCTAACGCCATGCTCGCCGCCGCCTGGGCCACCGCAATCTCCAGGTGAGACGACGGACTGGTGTCTTCATGAGACTCCAGGGTTCGGTATATGGTGCCCCGAGCATGGTGTATTTTCCATAATGCTATAATATTTTTACAGTGAAAATTATCAGTAAGATTCAAGTTTTATAAGATGATTTTTTCAACCATTCTGTTAATTTACACTAAAGAGCCCCTATGGTGTGCCTGATTATCTCATTTTCAAGTTAGGCAACTTGTTCAATTTCAAAATTTAGGTTTCAGGTTTAATAAAAATAACTTTGTTTCTGCTGTAACCCTCTCCGGTTGGTTCTCTTCTCAACGTGATATTACAGAGAGAGACTCTCTCTCTCTCTCTCTCTGGTGATGTTTTCTGGAAAGTGGATTTTTATAATTTGTTTCAGTGTACTATATTTAGAGCACTATGAAAATGTTTAGAAGTTGAAACTCTGGAAATGAAGTAGTATAACTTCCAATTTTACTACCCTTAATTTAGTGTTGTAATTAATATTTAAATCAGAGACATCAAATTATAATAATTCTAAATTCTAATCGTACGATGAAAAATATAAAATAAGCACCAAGTTCTTGAAGGGGCATTCATAAAGCCTTATGAAAAGGCTCGATAATTTAAGGCTGTAAAAAAATTGTGTCGAAAAAGCATGGCTAAAACGGTTCTAACGTTCTAACACAAATGGCCTTAAATCGCTAAAGCCCAAACAAAGCCTCAATATTTTCAGACTAAATTTTAGACGTTCTTTATTGTTTTTTCAGTCCGAGTGAGGCGAAGGTGTACAACTTCGTGTCGAGTGCCCAGCGACCCATCAAGTGGCACGAGTACGTGAAATACTGCGAGAGCTACGGCCTGCGCAACCCGAGCCAACAGGCCATCTGGTACTACATGTTGGTGATCACCAAGCGGCGATCCGTCTACAAACTGCTGTCGCTGCTGCTGCACCACCTGCCGGCCAAGGCCATGGACCTCATCGCGGCCGTACTCGGCAAGCCCCAGAAGTAAGGACCTAAGTCAAATACGACAATGTGACTTTTTAATTTTCAAACGTAATAAATATATTTAAGCAGTAATATTATAATAAATTTTAATGTATTGAGTAAAATGTAATCAATAAATATGCATGTATCATGTATTGATGCATGTGAAAATGCACTAAACTTTAACCATGCCTCATTATAATTTTAATGTTCAAACGTAAAGAAATTTTAAATTGGTAAATAATGGAATAATTTAAAACTTTAATTTTCAACATGAAAATTATAAATGAAGGCATGCATGGTTAAAGTGCATTTTTATAAATGCATAAATATAATTATGCATATTAAATTTCTTCATTACATTTGAATCAATACATCAAAGTTTAGTACTCCTATATTTAATTACATTTGTAAGTTTATTTTTGTATTCATTTTAACAATTAGTGTATAGTCATTAACACTATTAAGCATTACCAAGGAAAGGAATGGGGGGGGGGGGATCGAAACGACCCGTAACTCTTTTAAAGCGAAAAAAAAATGTAAAATACTTCTCTAAAAAATTTGTAATCCTTAGTTAGCCTCACAGCAATGTATTTCCGCAAAAAAATTAGTAAGAAAACACTGAAACTTTTTATTTAACATGTTATTTAGATATCGGGTCGTTTTGACCTCCCCACCTTGGTATAATAAAGCGTGGGATAAAAAAAGATCTTGGTAATGTTATAGGGTTAAAAACTGTACGTATTGTATGTAAATTTTAAATTTCCTCTCTCTGCTATACTTAACGTTAAACTGGCTTGACCGTAGCACTAATATGACTAATATACATTCATTTACTGACGCTTTCAATTGTTTATAAGTTGCTATAATACTATACTGATATTATAAAAATATATAAGAATGAGATAGGAAAATGAGCCATAGTGCACATTTGCAGTCTCAACTATAATAGTTTCATGTTCGTATTTAAACAAAAATGGGATGTGAATTCTCTAAAGTGTGTATTCCATTTAAATGATAAGAGAGATCCATTACACGATTACAAACATGATGTATCATATTAATATTTAAAGTAAAGAGCTGTCAGCTGTCCTAGCCAGTACAGATATCGCAGCAGGATCAATATAATTTTAGAATTTCTTCTAAATCAATATTTTTCAACTTTTTCAACTGAAATTAATATTAATGAAAGTAAATAATTTTATATTTATTTTATTTCTCTTAAAATGAATGATTTACTCATGTATAGTCATATATATACCGATGGACATTATACATTATTATTTAGTCAATGAAACGCCTGTATAGAAGGTGATGTGATCATGAAATGATGAGAATATTGAGCACCTACAGTTTTTATGCAACGGTATAAATATAATTTTATTATGTGGCGAGTAAAATACATATACAGTTCAAGAAATATAAGACATTGACTCTGAACACTGCGAAGCTCTAAAACTTTGTAGAGATAGTTAATGAGAGTTTAAGGGTTCAAATTTAAATAATGAAACTGAAACATAATTACTATTATCAGTAGTTACAAGTTGTTCATTGCAGGCTCAGACTGGCGCGCCATAAGGCTGGATCAGGGATCCCTGACTGGCCTCTCCACTTTTTAACACAGAGGTTATACAAAAAGTGGTCTCATACCTGAGTCATACCCCTTCAAAGTGGCCCCTGTTGCCTGTAATGACCATATGGCCCTGAATGGTCCCTAGCTTCTCAGTCCGAGCCTGAGTTGTTGAACTGTATCCAGTGGCAAATCGTCACACTTCAATTTTTAAGTCTTGAAATATATATGTGACAAATATGTGGCTAAAATAGTGATTACTGATTAGACTTAAAAAATCGGGACTTAAAATTGGTCTTACAACTTTCTGAATAAAGGATGTATAATTAAGCTCATAAAAGAGCAGTGGGTGTGCCTATTTTTCTTGTACTACCTTCTTATAAATTTTAAATATCTCCCTCTAATCCCTTTATCCTCTAGTGATGAACAAAAATCTCAGATTTCTTTCCCTGACTTGTTGCTGACCCTCTTTGGTTGTTCCAGAATGGCGAAAATGTACCTCAAGATCGACAAGTTCAACGTCCTTATGTCATACTTCACGACGCGACAGTGGGAGTTCAGTGACCTGAATGTGCGTGCCCTGAACGTCATGCTGAGCCCTGAGGACCGCACCTTGTTCCCCTTTGACCTGAGTGAACTACAGTGGAAACCCTACATCCGCAACTACATGGCCGGAATCCGGCTGCATCTACTCAACGAGAAGCCTGATAACATCACGGTAGCAAGGAAGAAGTACCTCGCGTGAGTACCTAGTCAGGGTATCAAGGGTAAAACAAATAAAACAATTTTCAACAGACCACTTGCAATACTATAATGATATTGCAAAAAGTAAACAAACTCATTAACCCAGTGTATTATTGTTGTTGATTATGTGTGTCAATTTTGATTATACATTGGACCTTTTGAGAATTTTACGATTTTCACATACAGATTTCAATACATGACACACGTACAATTGTAAAAATGAATATATCACCATTTCAATTATACATTATAATTCTTTAAAATTAGTTATAGCGGCTGTTTCAAGCAAATTTTCTATTACTATACAAAAGATCAAATATCTATATTTCAATAATTTTCTATTTTTCTATTTTCATTATATTATGCATATATTGAAAATTTCAAGTAAGAAATTTTAGTAATATTTCTCTTAAAACTTAATTTTTTTAATTAACAGACAATTTTCTAAATATTGTTTATAATTATTTCCAATTGTCATTCACAATTTGCATGTAAGTGCTTCCCTCCTTGTAATTGCGAGTGTGTGGGTATAATTTTCTCTGCGTATCTACGTATGATAAAGCGACAGTGATGCCCAAACATCTCCATGAATAAGCAATAATTTTAATCTTCAAGTTACACGTAGAATCCTGGGGGTCAATTGCCGCTACTATACTGATGCTTACAACGATTTCTTCGACCTGTATTTAAACACTAGGTTTGACTAGTCATGGCGGTTCTCTGTCATATGCCTAAGCCTGATGGTTATGCTTACCTTATATTATTACGCACCATATGAATTTACAAAGGTTTTTTTAATATTCAATTTCAGTTTTTTTAAGTGGCTTCATTAAAAGATAGAAATATAAAATATTAATAGTAATTTTTATAAATATGTAAGAATTAATAATTAATATATAATAGCAAAACTTGCATAACTATTTTTTTTTCTTGCAGTTGTTGGCTGACATTAATTCACATTTTTATATTGAGGCTAAAAAAAAATGTCTTCATGCACTGGGAGGGAGTGGTGTGGGGGTCAATTGTATTATTACTTGTTTTTATAATTTATATCGTACTATCATGCAAGGAGAGAAATGTTTTAACATTTAAAGTAGAGGTAACACGTTCAATGTTAATAAAAATCCCATTCATGAAAATTATGAAAAAATTTTAAATGTTCTCCATATTACATACCTTATCAGTAGGTATTTTTAAAGTTGACTAATTTAACATGGAAGTTCAATTTCTTCATGTTAAATTAGTCAACTTTAAAAATTCATAACTCGAAACTAGCTCATTTTGTATACCTGATATTTTACCTACTGATAAGGTATGTAAAGGAGGACATTTCAAATTTTTTTCATAATTTTCTTGAATGGAATTTTTATTAACATTGGGCTTATTATCCCTACCTTAAATATCAATTTTCAATCTAGCTGATCTCTTTTTTGATTGATTTGAGCTAGCTGCTTTTAACATGTAGTAAAAAAAAACTAACCCTTTCAATACTACCATGCAATCCCATATATCATCCTTTCAATTTCCAATATCGTCATATTGTTTTTTTCTTAAATGAAAATTAAATTACAGCCACTGTAGTAAATAAAGTTTCACGGTACCTTTTTCTTCCTGATTTCAGGTTGTACCTTCTGCACCGTGGAGTACAGATCGGCTTGGTGTACGGTACCCTGAACCTTGTCTTCAAAGCCGTCGCTTTCATGCGGAAAACCAAGAAACTTGAGTGAAGTCTCAACTATCAGTGATCCTGAAGAAGTGTTAGATTGATTCAATAATATGAAATTATTTGGCTTTAATTGTAAATACTATGCAGCCACAATATAAGAAATGCTGAAGAAGAAAGTGATGAACTGTAAAATGACAGCAAGCTATTATATTATAACTAATATGTAAGAATTATTTGTATAAAATATTAAAACGAACAGTGAATAATTATTTAGCTTTATGCCAACACTATACAGTATAACTATATAAATCAATTTACATACGTATATAGATAGTAGATGAATTATTCAATGGGGTTACATGATTTTTATAAAACTTACTTACTTAAAGTTGAAATTATTTTCTTTTTTATTAATTCTGTATTATTAAGAGTGCATGGGTCTTCGAGTTATTTGTCAGTTTTAGGTTAACTCGGTGGTTTAGAGGCATGCATGGATGGGTAAATCAGATAAATTTTACTTTGTTCCTTTTTGTCATGATAGCGTAAAAAGGTAAAACGAAGCATTTTTTATTATAGTAAATTTTCTATGCGATTATGAATTTAATTTTTATCAGCATGATTTTTTTTTGCACTTATTTTTATTTAATATTTTACAGTATATTGAATGTATACATATTATAGTATTGTTGCAAGTAACATAATTTATATTTATCTCCTTAACCGACCACATTTTCAAATGGGTGTTTAATTATTTTAAAAACTTAACATTGCATTGTGATATAATTTAGAGGAATTCAATCACATTTTCCCCTTGTAACGTTTCCCTTCAAGTTACCAGCTTATTTTATTGTATTTAAGGCTCTCTTATTAATATCTTAATTTATGTCATTTAACCATGTAAATTATATCCAGTCTTTAAAGAGAAGTAATTTTTTAAATATAGTATATACGTAGTAATATTATTTTTCTCACGTTTCATATTTTTACTTTTACTTTTACATTTAATAATTGTGTTTTTCATATGTATTTAAAAAATAAAATTAATTTATAATTTTAGAAAAAATATTTTGGTTATGGTTTATGCACATATTTTTGTAATTTTGTAATAAATATTTTTCTAATTTATCAATTAGCCTGTTTTTTCATTTAAATTATTTCCTTATTTAGATAGTTAAAAATAACAAGTATAATAATAGATACATTAAAAATATAAAGATGCAATTAAAATGTCTATTTTCAAGTTTTAATCCAATTAATATTTTTTTCAAATAAATAATAATTTAGAATTTGCAGTATTTTCATACTGTACAGTTGATGCCAGCATAAATATGAACGTTATTTAACATCTTAGAGTTGCTATGTTTGAGATTTGTGTTTGTTCAATTTGTCTGCTCTGACGTCATTGTTTTTTGTGACGTCATTACGTCTGAGGTATCAAAGGTAGGCAATCAACTAATACTTCAAAATTCCTTTCAAACTTCTCATTAGATTGTTTTTGTAGTGTCATTGTTTGTTTTTAGAAATTTTGAAATGTATATAGCTACATGCAAATGGTTTGTTTCTTTAATATCCTTCCAAATAGATAATAATTTATTAATAATATTTTTTTATACTTGTTATAATGTATAAATAGTTTTGGTCTTAATTAAGAATATTATATTTTTATTTTTTAATTTTATAAGGTCTATTCGTAAACTCTAATTTAGTCTCTAAATGCCCTACACTGTATGCATTCAAGAGACCTTTTGTCCAAGTGCTGTACAGTTGGAAATCAAATTGTTCGAATTCACGCGCATTTTACTGAATATAGCAAAAAATCGAGGAATTCAATAAGCGCTGGAGAGACGTCTTTCAATATATTGTATTGGGATATCAGTTGTCAATTATTGTCATTTCTATTGTATTGTGTTCGACAGTTAAACTCATTGCACATGCAGAATTTATATTTTTCAAGAAACTCTGCATATACATTAAATATATTAACTCTCATTCAGTACACTTAAGGTTATTATTAAGAAATAAAACATACAATACCATTTGGGAAAAATTATATTTTCAACACTGAATCAGTATATATATTTTTTTATTGTTGATTTTTACATAGGACCTAAATTTAAATAAATCAATTTTTTCCCAATGTTTTTGAAGAAATTTTTAAAAATATTGGTCTGCAAAAGAGTGTGTCATAAAAAAAGATATTTTACAAATGAATTTCATTACTATAAATGACTTCATTTTTGTTGAAATATTTTGAAATACATACAACCTCGAGGTTTATACACTGTATAGATTGTATAGAATATAATTATGAAGAAGTACGTACGTAAGACATTTTTAATTTTCTTAATTAAGTTCTAACAACTTTCATTAACATGACTTGGACTAGCGTATTCAAAGTCAGTACTTACCAATTTCAAGACCAATGTTTTAACACTATTATTTTATATTTTAAGATTTCATTGTAAGTTTACAGATGTACAGTCAATGCCAAATCTAATGCGAAAATCTCGGGGAGGCAACTCTATGTTTGTAAGGGCCGGGACTATCACGATGATGAACCACCTGAAGAGGGTTGACAGCACGGCGATCTTTGATGTTGTTTATGACTTACTTTATTGTTTTTCCTGTACTTTATGCGGAACAATGCAAGAAATGAAAGTGTAATTAAGTCATAAGCAACATCAAAGTTCACCGCGATGCCAACCCTTATTAACGTGATGGTCTCGGCCCTTACAAACACAGAGTTACCTCCCTGACATTTTTGCATTAGATTTTGCGTTGACTGTACATAGCATAAATATATAAAATTAATAATAATGATCATAATACTGGTATAATTATATATATTATATTATCAACTATCATTGATCAAATGCCAGCAATGAACAAGTCGTATCTGAGGCTTACACAGAACTGACGAATGAATATAACAGACACAAAGTGCTACAAAGTTGTAAACAATGAAAAGTTGACAAGGATATAAGTGCAGTTTCTTATCTACATCACTTTCATCAAGGTTCACTTTTCTTTTTTTTCATCACTTTTTACCTACCTCCAAATCTCACGCACGTATATTAACATTCTGATTATCATCCTATAAGACATGCGTCATTTACATTTGATTGTATACCTTCAACATCAATGTAATATTTTTTTTAAAAAATTTACGATTGCTTCTTTTTTTTTAAAAAAAATTATACAATATCCATCATGTATAGATGTAAATATATTTTTTTTTAGCACGTCATGAAATGATATTTAATTTAATCATGCATGTGTAGGTCACATATATATTATATAGGCACTATTGAGAGTTATTATTATCTAGACGGGATGCAGTAGTGGGGGACACTCTAAGAGTCAGCAAACGAGGGAGTGTATCATGCATTCACGCGTCACTCGCTGTTCAGAGAGGATCTCACTGGTACGGTTATGGAGAACATAATGAAGTCCGTGGTCAAACCGTGTTCTTCAGGAGAGATGCAGGAGGTGGTCACCACACCTCATGAAACCCCAGAGGTCAGCAGGGCTCCTCAACCAGCTGACCCTCCACTGGTCTCGAACCGAGTACCACCAGCTAGCAAACCGAGGGCTACGCAGAATTCAATACCGAAAAAAAGGTTAGTTGAGGGCAATTGAATTGATAGATTGATAGTTAAATTAATCGCAAATTGGCTTGAAAATTTAATTATGTAATAATATAAAAAAATTAATTTTATACTTGGAGTGTCTTGAACATTACCATTGACTGATCTTTATAATTATGTTATGTTGGGTAAAAAGAACGCTTACTCCGACCATGCCCCTCAAAAATAAAAATCCATAGTCAAAGTGCACTATGACAATGCACGATTACAATGAAAATGAGCAGGCGTTCATGTTTTCCCGAGATGCGTTTAATTAAAGTAACTATTTTGATTTTTTTTTTAAAGTTACTCTAAAATATAACTAAACTATATGAAATTTGTGTCACAGGAAAAATATATATTGAGTAATATGCAAGCATAGATGTAGATAGTATGGAGCTTTAATGATAAGAAAAAAAATAGTAAGATAAACATATATTTATTTACTCAAGCAAATAATTTTCGTGTACGTTAAAGATAAAAAGCATTACACTCGCATACTTAGCTACTCTCTCGGCAGTCATTCATAATTTTATTAAGTGGATACGTAGTAAGTTATAATATATAAATTTCACTACAAAAAATGATCATGATCATCCGTACGTGGTAAAAAGTACATTGCTATGCACGTGCCGCTTCTCGCGTGATCACGCTGCACGCGATAGTTGCAGTAGATAAATTAGTTTAACGTCCTCACAGGAAGTGTTGTATTTCCATACTTCCTGTTTTGCATTTGGACTCTAAAAATTTACAGTCTTTACTATTAATAGCTACTTTGTAAAGTTATGATGAAATTGAAATATTTTATTGGAGAGTTTCTAGCACTTCCGGTGTGTTCTTTTATATAAATTTTACTGTAGCTTGGCGTTTTTTTAAAAAAAATCAAATTAATCTGACTTGCTTTAATCATGTCGCGGTGAGAGAAAAGTTTTGCTACTGTATAAATGAAAATATTCCAGTCATTCAGCTATGTTAATGATCAAATCTCGTATGACGTATGACTGTCAATTTTACATATACAAATTATAGAATAATATTTATTTTTTACTATTTCAAAACCATTGAGATCAAATGTTAATTATGTAGCGATGAAATTTTTTGCCTGGTAAGTATACATAGTTTAGAAACACTTGTCTAACGAGGTAATTGTAGGTGTTATGTAAGAGCGCTTTTTTGTATAGTGATTTTTTTTAAAATGTAAGGAAGATGTTAGCTGTGAAGATCTTTAATTTACAAAGTGATTAATTTGCAACGTTTCTGACTATTTAATACACAAACCGTACTTGTGGGATAAAAGAATATAGGCAAACGAATGAAGTAAATAAAAATAAAATTATAATGAATTTATTTTCAGTTAATTAAAAAATATATATATATACGTTTTGAATTGTTTATATTAATTGTAAAATGTATTTTAGTTGAATCCACATGAATTAATTTTAATAATAATAATAATAAAAAGTAATTATTGCTTTACCAGGTGTAATTTTAACTATAATCTAATTAATTTTGTATCTACTGCCCCATCAACCCTGCCAATGGAGTATCGACCTCAATTTTTTTATTGCAGAAATGGATAGAGCGTGCAAAGTTATGCTACCCTGATTTTTTTCAGATTTTTTAGAGCCCGGGAACTATTTTTAAAAAATTATTGAAAGTTCTTTTTGTGACGTCACGAGACGCCGCTCCTTAAGAAAAAGATAGGACTTGCCGCCGCGTGACGTCACAAAAAGGAATTTCAATAATTTTTTAAAAATAGTTCCCGGGCTCTAAAAAATCTGGAAAAAATCAGGATAGCATAACTTTGCACCCTCTATCCATTTCTGCAATAAAAAATTTGAGGTCGCGATACTCCATTACAGAAACAAAAGATTTCTGTTTCATTCACATTCATCCATTCCAGTCCAACTTTTCAAGCGTCATTTATGCTATGATAGAAATATCCATACATATTATTATATGTTTACTCTGGATCACTGTACGGCATGGACAGTTTTTTGCAAGTAACTCGGTGGTTGCAGGCAGGATGTACTCAAGTGGAATGGCTGGGGTTACAAAGACACAGAATTCAAAACCACCTCGTCAGGTCGCCTCTACGTCACCAGCAACAGGTGAGAAAAATCATGATTAATTATAATTAAATATATCAGGTTGAATTTAGCGGAAAATTTTCTAAGGACATAAAAATTTTTATGTCTATTTGTTATTTCTTCTTGATGCACCTGTTTTTTATGTTTGTTTCTAGTAAAACTTGAAAATATTACAAATTCTGGACCATAAAAAAATTGTTAGTACCAGATTCAGTACTTGATCTGTTATTAAATTATAGTGTTAAATATTTTTAGACTAAATCTGTGTTAACTTTTTTATGTAGAGCCACAGGCGCCTAATTTAAATTTGAGCCTTTTTGTCGGCAGATACCCGGTGACCGACGCCCACGTGTCTCAGTCCGTACGTCAGTGGCTCATTCAGCAACTCAACCTGGACCTTTACAAGACCACGGGACTGATTGTACCGCAGCCAAAACCGGACTCGTACCCGGAGCCCGTCATCAACAGAGGTAATACACCTGCAAGATTTATGTGCTATTATATGTCTCTGGCTCTTATGGCTTATTCCAGTTCGTTTACAGTACCTCTCAACGCATGAAATAAAATTACTCAAGTTCAACATTGTTGAAGCGAATCACGTTGCGATTTTGTTCTATGAACCATTCATTTTCCTTATACGTTACGATTTTGTTGTTGGCTTACATCGTGATATAAATCGCATCTACAAAAGTACGTTTTATTAAGATATTTTGAAATTTAGAGAATACTCTAAAATTATCCGAGCTGCAGTATAGAATGTAATGCTCTTTTCATGCGAAGATGATCACGGGTTTGAATCTGGGTCCAGGTTCCAGGGTGATGTACCTTTTTTCAATTTTCCAAGGTTCAGAAACAAGTACGTGCCCTGGATTCGAGGGATATATTATACACTGCAATAGGGAGTGCCTTGCTTTCTGTTATAGATTTCCATTGTCTCTTCTTGCTTAACTAATAATATGCCAAATGGCTGAAAGTTTGAGTTAGGTCGCTCATATTCGTACTAGTTTTTGTTATAGCAATACTATTGTCATCTTTGAATATTTACGCCATTTCCACATTTACGTAATAATTTAATGCAGTAAAACAAATAAAAATTTCAAAACTTTTATTAAAATTAGCATCAACATTGCTAATGATTAAAATTGTTCTTTCAAAGCTAAAATATTAATGTAGAGTTTTTGTTTGCTATTTTGTGTTATATAGACACTTATTCAACATTATCCACAATTTTTTTGTATGAATCTATTACTGTACATGTCAATCTCAATATCATTGTTGCTTTTGCATGATCATGACCTTGCATTGTTATCGTATAATAAAAAATCAATAGTAAAAAAAATAAAAATAAAGCTTTGCTAACACAGTACATTAAATATATTTTGTTGTTAAAACAATGATGATGAGCCAGAGTAGATAGAAATTGATGTAAACATTTTTTTTTCAAAGATTTAGCAACTTGATAAAACGTATATTATACGAAATTACGAAGTTTTTCAAAGTATTTAAAAGAATAACAAAAAATCAAAGGAGTTTGTATTTGAAAATTATTTTAATCCTAAAAAGAAGAGAAATACAAACAAATATTATTTTACTTTAATTATTAAATTTATAAATTTTATTTTATATATATACTTACTGGAAACTTACATTATTAAACTCATAATAATTTCTAATAAAATATAATATTTTTATATTAATAATTTTTTTTAATCTTACAATACATTTCATAATATATAATTATACATAAATATTATAATGATTGTCTTATGTAACTCTGATATGAATATTGAGAATGCAGTTATTACATTCGATGCCATAAATTGAAATTTAGAGCAATAAAAAATCTCTCTTTTGCCCTTAACAAAATAAATTTACTATCAAAGTGCTTCAATTTATTTACGATTATCCATTCTCATTGGATGGGTGACCGTTTCAAGTAAAAATTTCGTTACTCCCTCCCTGGAGTAAATTCATCTCGCTTTCCACCCAGTGCAGTGATGCATTTGTGTGTGGTTCCCCAGGCTTTGGACATTGCTTTGGTCCCTTGAGAAAAAGTAGTGTCCGTCCTGACTGAGAGATTCCACAGTTCCCTCAGTCCCACCTCAGCGAATGGGGGAACGCGTAACAGGCCGTGGACATCATACGTTCCCTACCTTATCCCTACCCATTAACCCGCCGCGAGCTGTAAGCTCTTAGGGGTGTATCATTGCAAAAAAAAAAAAAAAAATCCATATTTTTATATTTTATAAAAAATTATTTTATTATATATTTTTTTAGATGTTAGCTATATTATTATCATATTGCATAATGCTTAGAAGCACATAAAAGCTTATAGGTCTACAACTTACCGGATACAATGAAGCATTGTTCGATAAATAGAGAGGGTATTTTCCATGCAGCATCATAGTTTTTCAAATAGAAGGAAATAGTTTCTTTGTATGCAAATAGATATCATCAAACAGTGAGACAACGAGATTGTTCATTCTTTTATAGTATAACGACTATTGTGTCTTATGATTCATGGGTATAATTTTATGGTGTGCAAGTAACACTATGTTATGTTAGTACTTTCTACTGGTTAGTAAGAAATTTATAAACATCAATATGCATGGTAATGATAAAAAGGCGCATTAGTACTGACATATTTACTCCCTTCCATTCCCTCCCCCCCCCCTAATGGAAAATCTGCATGATTTTTTTATTGCAGAAATGAATAAAGAGTACCAAATTATTCTACTCTGAAAAATTTCAGATTTTTCTAAGTTACGGAACTATTTTTAAATTATTATTGAATCTGGGGCTACGTCCCTTGGAGGTTTTGATAGGCGTCTAGGCCATATCCGTTTTATTAAATATTCAGGGGTGCCAACAAAACTTTCAGAACTTTCAAAATTATTTAAAAATATTTACAGGACTCAAACAAATATAGAAAAATTCAGAATATCATAATTTGGTACTCTCTATTTATTTATGTAATAAAAAATTTCATGCAGGTTGTCCATTAAAAGAAACAGAACGATGTAACATCGCAACAACTGTGCACTCAGTCCTTTCAACGGTGTTAATCTCTGTGACTGATCCAGAAATCCTTGTTGGTGTGTCGCAGATTTCGTTAAGGAGGTGATCGCTCACAATCTGTCCCACACGTTCGACGGGGATGACCGTCTGTTCCGCGGCCATGGACACACCCTCTACGACATCGTCACTCTACGGGAGAGTCAGTTCGTTCGCATTCCGGACATCGTTATCTGGCCAAGTAAGTTCTCATTCAAATGCATGATAATGTCTAAAGTGGAGACCGTACAACTGAAGTGTTCACTTGGTGCTCATTTTGATTGAAAATATCACCCCGTGTAACAATGGACAACATACATGATGAAAAAAATTTATTGCAGAAATGAATAGAGGGTACTAAATTATGCTACTCTGAATTTTTTCAGATTTTTTTGAAACCCAGAACTATTTTTAAATAATTATTGAAAGTGCGGCCACGCCCCCTGGAGGTGTCAATAGGCGTCCAGTCTCTATCCTTTTTATTAAGGATTCAGTGGTGCCAACTGAAATCACAGAACTTTCAATAATTATTTAAAAATAGTTCCGGGACTCAAAGAAATCTGAAAAAAATTCAGAGTAGCATAAGTTGGTACCCTCTATTCATTTCTGCAGTAAAATTTTTTCATGTCCCATTTGTTGTGATAATAGCAAGGTTATTCGCGTGGGTAGATGAATGAGAAAGACATGGTGTTCAATTAAGTGGTGCTTATTTTTTACTGAGGGAAGACACCAACATGATTTTTTTCCTCAATGTCACCAGGTTGCCATGATGACGTGGTTCACGTGGTTCAACTGGCGAACCAACACAATGTTGTGGTCATCCCGTTCGGTGGAGGCACCAACGTGACTCGAGCTTTGTCGTGCAACCCTGCGGAGCGTCGTATGATCGTATCTCTGGACACATCGCAAATGGTGAGTACAACAGCAAGGTATTGAAACTTTAAGATTTTATGTGACTTTATTTTACATTAAAATTTGTTGTTTACGATGATAAAATGCGTATAGCAAGATATATCTGAGTTCTCAATTAGGTATATTAGTCTCATTTTGTGTTGTATTACAATACATATTTTACTCAAATGTGTTAGACATATATAAATTATTTGATATATATAACAAATATTTCAGTCATAAATTACGTTATTATTTTTTTATATATATTTATAACTCCCATGTTGTGTGTATATTTTCCTTTTCCATTTATTTATTAACTTGACTAGCTTTCTACCTAACATATAATACATATAATAAGCCAGCATTTTCTATAAAACTTCTGATTGTTTACCTTCGCATACCTCAATATACGCAGAATAAACATATTCTAAACAAGAAGCAAGCAAAAATATATTTGAATTTGTAAAATATAATAAACACATTTTTGTGAATTCATTTACAAAGTTATAATAATGTTATAATCAATAATGAACAGCCTTCATGAAAATTTTTTATTGCAAATTATTTATTTAAAGCACTTTTATTTCATTTATTTTTATTTTTTTTTAATTTCTAACACCTTTAAAATCAAGCGGAACGACACTGTGACGTCATATTCTTGAAAATACTTAGCACGCAAGCATAGGGAAATACCTTGTATGACTATTACGTCACAGTGTCTTTACCTTTATTATTATAAATTTTGACTGTTTAGAGAAAAAATATTAAAAAATTATCAGTCAAAAAATCAAATTAACTCGAAATTTTCTATCCAAGTATGTAATAACATTTTCTCATGCAAAAAGTTATCCATAAACGTACCTACCTAGGAGAGTCAAAGTTGTTTTGACTCTATGTTACATGTCAATCAATACTGCTGATGCTTATACATGGGGGCTAAACTTAATTTCAGAACCGCATCTTGTGGGTGGACAAGGCGAACTTGGTGGCTTGTGTCGAGTCCGGCATTATCGGGCAGGACTTGGAGCGAGAGCTTGGGCGGCACGGACTGACTACCGGACACGAACCGGACTCGTACGAGTTCTCAAGGTAAGAGTCTTCACGGGGGAGAGGTGGACTGGTCAGAAATTCATGTGATTTTTAAGAATATTCTAATATTACGTCACCTTATCACAAATATAAGATTTCATAAAATGTTTGTTCATAAATGCACATTTTTTTAATAATCAGACAAACTTATGGTTTTTCTGATTTATGTGTTTTCAAAAGAACTGTTACATCAAAATCACTCCGCTCGATTGATGCTCAGTAAAATTATTTTTTTAAATTAAATTTAAAAGCGTGATTTTGGGGTAGTGTATTATTTTCTGATATCGTGTTCTGCTTACCATCATGAACTGCAGTTTATTATTAACATGATGGTGCTCATTATAATATATGTGCAAAATATTATGAAACAATTAATTTATTAATTTTTTTACATGATTTTATCTTTATCAATGGCAACCTTCAGGTGTTTTTATAATAGCATAATAAAATTTTTGACAGGTAGAAAAAAAATCAATTGATTGGTTATTTTTTCTGTAATGAATAGTTTATTTCAATAACACAATAGCATTAACGCAGCACAATGACGTCATCACCTAAGACAGATTTTATTAAGTGGACTTATGTTGTTCAATTTATCATTTATTATCATCGTGCTGTACTGACAGTACATAAGAATAATGACCGTGAGGTACATTTGAATGATGACATGAGTATCCTTGGTGTTTTTTTGTGGGCAATTGAAAACAATTTAATGATACTTCTGCGTACTTGCATTGTTTTTTAATTAATTATTTTTTACCTGCATGTCCACTATATTATTATCTGTTCAAATAATACTTCATTAAATATTTTGCTTGTCAATGTACTTTGTATCTTAATTTATGATATTTTTTACGTACTTTAAAGTAACAATGTTATTTTAATGCTGATTTTGCACTTTTTTATTATTACCAAGACGTTAAAAAAAATACAACTTTATTTTTCAGTTGAGAGCTACACGTGAGCATGATTAATTTTCATCAGGCTGTATTATTAATTTCAAGAAGGACAATAAAAATCACCACACGCTCATGTGATCTGCCCATCTCTTCGTTAAAATACAGAATTTCCCACCTCTCATCAGTGTTTACATTTCTAAGTGATGGCAAAGTTTTGTTATGTTTTAATATATTTACATTGTCATAGTAAATACTAGGCAATTTTCTTTACAGAAGAGCTTTGTGTGAGGAGAAAGTACATGTTCAGAATATTTATATTTTATATCATATTTCGTTGTTACGTTGCGATACGTTTACTGAAAAGACACCTTGTAATGTAAAAGTACAAACAAAATTCAAAGAGAGGTCTGCTTGATTGTTTGTATTTTAAATATATTATAATAAAATAATAATGATAATTAATTTTCACAATAATACGCATGTTATTGTGAATATTTTTAACATTAATTAATTTATAATATTAAAGTAGTATTGAAAACTAAAGTAATGGAATAATTAGCAAATAAATTACAAACAAATCATTCCAGTTATACATATTTAAGGATTTTTTACTGACATTTTTCTTGAATTTCCGTGGTATTTTATTTGAGCTCCAGCATATTATTATTTCAAGTTTATGTTTTAGAACTGCTACACATACCCTTAAAGAAAGATAAACCTTAATTTCCATACCAAATCACATCATTATTATATTGTCACCCTCACACTTCCCCCATGCTCAACTATGACCCTCGTATGCTCCGTATTTCAAAATTAACCCTCTTGTGTCCATGCAGTCTTGGTGGTTGGGTTGCGACGCGCGCCTCCGGCATGAAGAAGAACCTGTACGGTAACATCGAGGACCTGGTGGTGCACGTGCGCTTCGTCACCCCTGGCGGCGTACTCGAGAAACAAAACCAGGCACCACGTGTCTCCTGCGGACCAGACCTTCACCACATCGTGATGGGATCCGAAGGTGCGTGTTTTTTTCTGTTTGTAGTTTTCAGCTATAAATTTTAGCCCCACCCAATTCAAGTTAATGTGTGTCAATGTTAAAAATGCTGTGTCACTAGCACTTTTGGGTTTTGGTTTATAAACAGAAATCATAATTCCACACAAAATTTTAGTTTAATAGAGATTTCTATTTAAAAGTATATATAGCTACATTAGCTACAAAACATCATATTAAAAATGTGTGTTTAGAGTCATGTTCATTCATGCAATAATTGTATAACTGCTGACGTTAAAGTCTCCTTGAGTAAGAAAAATTAATATGAAAACATTACAGGCTATTTTTTTTTTTTTTTTTTAATTTCCACGTAAATACTGTCAACTTTTGACCTTCTCTGTAATTATTATCATGCATTCCTTGAAAGGATGGTGTATTTTTCTTTATAGATATACAATATTAGGTAGTCTTCTATAAATGGTTCGTAATTAATAATTCCTCCAAAACTGTATTCATATTCCTCCCAGAAAAGCAGCTTCTATTTTGACCATTGACGTGTCCTTGTTCTCCAGGTACCCTTGGCGTGGTGACCGAGGTGATCTTGAAGGTGCGGCCCATCCCTGAGTGCCGAGAGTTCAACTCCTTCGTGTTCCCAAACTTCCAGATGGGTGTGGACTTCATGCGCGAGGTGGCTCGACAGGTGAGTTTTCATTCAGGTGTGTACAGGTGAGTGGAGGTTAATTGTTGGCATTATCCAGCGCTGCCAGCCCGCGTCACTGCGACTGATTGACAATGAGCAGTACAAGATGGGCCAGATCTTCAAGGAGAGGCTGGGAATACTGGCTACGTTGATGGACAACCTCAAGATGGTGTACGTTACCAAGTACAAGGGTATTGACCTGAACACCATGTGCGTGGCTATCGCTATGTTCGAAGGTAAGTGTCTCATTTGGTAATATGTCTTAATTTTAGGTGGCTAATGGCGGGTTCAGATGGCGACAACGGCAATGCGATGCGATTTTGACGTAAAAGCTGAATGAAAATCCTATGCGGCGGCGATTTCGCCGGGAGTAGCGTTAATTACGATGCTCTTTTTCTTTTAATCGCCAAATATGGCCGCCAATGAATATTACAGCAAGTGCGCAATATTCGCGTCACGTCGCATGATAAAAATCGCCATGTGAATCCACCTTTAGGTGGCTAAGGAGGTATCATTTCGAGTCATTGTGAATGGGAAAAACGTCACTTTACCTGCTATCTTTAAAAGGCTGATGTAATAATTTTATGGACGATGAACGATGAGTGCTGAAAAAAACTAATAGTCTCAATTTCAGCTAATGATTTATGGGATAATTTGTTAAGTCATACACCTGTAAGGCAGTGTTACTTTTAAGATATTTCTTTGAATGTTAATAGTAAATAAAATCATTAAGTATTCTCAGTTAAAAAACATTACAGTGAGAGAATTTGAAGTTTTATTATCGTTGGCGTGTATTAACGTATTAACAGTACTTTTAGCAAGTACATACAAAATAATAATATGTAAATGAATATGCAAATATACGTGGGATACTACCTGTAAGCTTGTGCTAAAGAAAACACAAATTTAAAGGCCTTGGATCTTTATTGTTTGTTTTTTGTTTAGGAAACGTGGAAGATAACAGCATCCAACATAAGAAAATCGCTCGCATCGCCGAGATGTTCGAGGGCTTTGCTGCTGGTGCAACTAACGGAAAGAGAGGATATCTCTTGACGTTCACCATTGCATACGTTCGGGTAAGTTGAAACAAAATTTAACTGTTTGTGTCCATGACTTTGGTGTGTCAACATTTTTACAAAGAATATGATGTTAAACCACTCTTTAAACATTTCTCACAATGTTGAGATTAACGTCTGTATGTTTAATGCAAGCAAATATTAACTTAATTCTAATTTTTAATTAATAAAGTTAATAATAGTGCTCATTTAATTCCATAATTGCATTTAAAATACACCATGAATAACTTCTACAGTTTTGTAATCATTTTATTAATTACACTAATTAAAATATTGCTGTATATTTTCTTTAATTATTAATTTGCTAGGTCTAAGAATTAAGTATAATTAACAAAAATAATGACGTCACAAAAATTAATTATATTTTCAGATATTTTTTTATTCGGACGTTTAAAAATTAGCAAAAAATAAGCTTAAGAATATTGTCTATTTGAACTATTTTTTATAATTTTTTTAAAAAATTTATAACGCTGAAAAAAAGCGATTTTTATTGTTTTATGTATTTATTTGTCGACACCATTGATAATGCTAAAAAAATATTAGTGAGCATGTGGCCAAAACAGTGTAATTTACCATCCACTCGCTCAAGACCTCCAATTGAAACATATTTTCACTGCAGTCTAGAGTATACATTACATAATGACTTTGCTAATAAATATTTAACGTTTTCATGGTCCACACTTGAGAGAACAAAATAAAGAAGTGAATAATGAAGGGAAAAAAATTAGATAAACATTGATATATTCAGTTTGTGTATAATATGCACAAAATAAACATTCTTAATTAACTCCTAGAGCTCTGCCTTTATTCACATATATTTATATAACGCATGAAATAAGTATTTTCTAGTTTAGATATTATACACTTGGTACTAATTTATTATATCATTAACTATATAAAATAATCTATAATCTACATTATTATTTTCGTCTATCAATTTTCCAATTTGTATGAATAAATAAGGTCACTAACTGTACAAATGCTATATGATGTTATGCAATTCTGTAATGCCAACTACTTAAATAATAATGTATTGTCAATAAATCTGATTGTTCTAGGACATCTGTCTTGCTCACAGTGTATTAGCAGAGTCATTTGAAACCTCGGTGCCCTGGGATCGTTGCGCGAACCTTTGTCGCAACGTCAAACACACGGTCGCTAAGGAGTGCAAAGGTAAACACAATCTCTCTCTCTCTCTTGCATGACGATGCACAAAACACTCAAATCAATAAGAATTTACATCATCTTTTCACTTAAAAAATAAATATCACTATCATTAATTTAATAATAAAATATTGATGATATCTCTCGAACAAAAAAAGTGTATATTTAGATTTTGTAATTATTAAGTTGCATATTTTTTTTTTTTTTTTTTTTTTTTTAGCACGTGGAATCAAATACTACCAAGTGTCCTGCCGCGTCACGCAAGTTTATGACGTCGGTGCGTGCGTTTATTTTTATTTCGCATTCAATTCCAAGGGAGTTCCAGACGCACTTCATGCGTATGAAGAAGTTGAAGAGGCTGCTAGGGAGGAGATTTTGACATGTGGAGGAAGCATTTCGCACCATCATGGTGTGGGTAAGATCAGACAGAGGTGGTTCCCCAAGCAAGTGTCCCCCATGGGAGTGGGGTTATACAAGGCCGTGAAGAAACAGCTCGACCCCAACAATGTCTTTGCATGTGGCAACTTGTGGACTCCACAATCGTCGTTGTAGACAATCCTTCCATCTGTTTAAATTAAATTTTTATTTCATAATTCAATAGTAATCTTTTTAAATATTTTCTAAATTTTAAATATATTTTTGGTTGTAATTCAAAATGAAGAAAACCAGATATATAACCAGTTTTTTCACTATAATCATGGTTAGTACCAGCCCAACTCAAAAATATTGATACTTACTGTTACTGTTACTTGAAATTGTTGATGGCTAGTGAGAAAAAAGAGTTATCTTCTTCTTTAAATTTAAAATAATATTTATTTTTAATAAACTAAAGGTTTATTTATATACTTCGTATTATACTTGCCTCAAAAATCCTATGGCAGCCATGTTTCCTATCAAATCAAGTATGTCTCATAATTCCTTCATCATAATCATATTTCTCAGCAGTGAGGAAATTGTACCATAACCTACAATACAATAGTATAATATTCTTCAATGTACACTTGTCGACTTGAAATTTTTCCAATTTGCAGCCTTTGTTAATCACCATGCTCTGTGTTATTCTTACGGGGTACGGTGATTAACAAGTTCGCAAAGGGAAATTTTCCAAGATGACGACTATATACAATTACACCTTATTTAACTCAGTCAGATGAAATGTTTTTTAAAGCTCTCTATTTAGTTCTTTTTTTATAGTTAAAAATTAAATACAAGGTTTTGATGTGATTCCTCCCACATGTTTACTTCACTGTACAGTACATACAATTTAATGCACCGTAATATAAAAAAAAAGTCTACTCTAGTAAAAAATGTAGCAAAGAGATGGAGCCATGTACTTATTTTGTAGTTGTATGTTTTAAGTGTGTACATATAAAATAGTAATAACAAAATAACGCGTAGTTTTTAATATCTTCCTAGTTACTCACTCTCTGGTTGTTATGTTGTAAGTTATTTTGTGCCGTTCAAGCTTTAGGATGTATTCGTTTGTTTTGAAATAAAAAATCGTTTATAAAATAATGTTATGTAATCATGTAATAAAATATAAGGCTAGGCTGTTGAAAATTTAATATTACGATTGAAGTAATATCTTTTGTATATATTATTATTATAAAATTTAACGATGTTATTTGCATTAAAAAATAAGTGTATGAATATTATAATTACTCGTTTTCTTTTTAGTCGTAATAGTGAATAAATGATAATATTGTAACTGAATTTTTTCTGAGTTAAGGCGGATTCAGATGGCGACAATGGCGATGCGACGCGATTTTGACGCAAAAGTTGTGAAATCTTAAGGTGGAGTCACATGGCGATTTTTACCATGCGACGCGACGCGAATAATGCGCACTTGCTGTAACATCCATTGGCGGCCATATTGGGCGATTAAAAGAAAAAGAGCATCGTAATTAACGCGATTACCTGCGAATTCGCCGCCGCATAGGATTTCACAGCTTTTAAGTTAAAATCGCGCCGCGTCGCCGTTGCCGCCCATGAAAATCCACCTTTATGCTGCGAGCGAATTCGCCAGGTTGCGGCGACGAATATCGAGTTAATTATCGATGTTCTTTTTTAATCGCCAAATATGGCTGCCGATGGATGCTACAGCAAGTGCGCATTATTCGCAAGTCGCTTGATAAAAATCGTCGTATGAATCTGCCTTATTTAGTTGTATCACAACTGTCATAAGTTTGAAGAAAAAAAAAACGTATATAGTTACATCAGATATTATGAAAGACTTACTTCATAGGGGCAAGGTGACGTATTCAACCCATGGACTCATTTTTAAGCTGAAGAAAAGTGGCCTAGCTATCCTCAGTATCCTCACAGTGATCAGGCAAGTCACCCACACACGCATTACACATTACTGCTTGAAACAATGTTTTGTTAAATTAATTTTAGTATTTATATATTTTTAATTTTAAGTTAAACAAATATATGAAAATTATGTATATTTTAATAAATTTTTTAAACATTTTTTTTTCCTTTGATTCATCAAAATCTTTTGAAATATTTTTTCTTTTATTATTTCATCAAAAAAACTCACGTCATATGTCTATTAAATTTTCTTTGCAAGTCAAAAACATAGAGCTTCCTAAATAATTTAAAATATTTTTTAAAGCTAAAGTCTTTTTATTCCCTTCGTATCTCTTGAGATTTTCCTTTGTTTATTTGATCTGTATGTATATGAGCCGACACAAAACGATGTTTAGTAAGACTTCAAAAGATGTCTTCACAAGGGACAGACGTTGTTTCTCATAATGAAGAAAGCATAAACTGCAGAGAATTGTCAGCTGTGACAGACTTGCTTGTGCATAATAGAAATGCAGGTTTGCACAATGCAGTTTTGTTATGATGCATTTTTTTGTTAAATGGTGAAACTTACTCGTTGCACTTTCTACTCCAATGCCTTCATATTATGCTGAGTCATGATATAGTTAAATTAATTTTATGTGACCACCGGAAGTAACCGGAAGTGTATATATATTGATGTTCTTGGTTCTATTTTTTGTTTGAGGTATTAAAATAGTTTAAAATATTTAATAAACCAACTAATCCTTTTATTGCTGGTAGTTAATTAATTTTATTTCTATATATTACATTAATTGCATTTTTCTTAGTAAATTCATATTTTACAGTACTGTTAAGGCGGATTCACATGGCGATTTACAGCCTACGACGCGAAGCGAATAATGCGCACTTGCTGTAACATCCATTGGCGGCCATATTTGGCGATTAAAAAAAAAGAGTATCGTAATTTAACGTGATATTCGGCACCGCAATGGCGAATTCACTTCCGCATAGGATTGTGTGACAAAATCGCGTCGCATCGCCGTTGTCGCCATCTGAATCCGCCTTTACAAATATTACATAATTGTAAACAAAAGACAGTAATTTTAAGACACAGTAAAAAATGCTAAATTTCAAATTATTAAAATCATGTAAGAGCTTTTCCACAATTGAATTAAATCACCATAGCAAGGACACGAACGAACCCAAACACATGCAAACAAATCTCGACAGAAATGTTAAGATCATTTTAATTTGTGCAATTTATTGAAAATTAAAATTCCCTTTAAAAAGAATCGATCTTGGATCAAACGTGCCAATTATAATTGGCAAAGTGCAATACACATATGTCCGCAAAACATACAACTTCAAAGTCGTTTGTCTTCAACGGTAAGATCGCAGTGTAGAAAAAAAAATTTAGCATGAATCTCCTTATATATTAGGCAGTAGTATATAGCTTTATGTGTACGTACAGTGCTGCAAACTTCATGCCATGCAGAGATAGAGCAAATACCTGCGCCGTTATCGGAAAGAGCTTGTATTAAAGTTTACAGATTATAAGACGGGCGAATTGGAAGGGTTTTGTATAAATTCATGTCATATTTAAAGTTCATAAGGGTAACCGGGTAAGTTCGTCCTCAAAGCTTCAATATTTCACTCATAGAAGGCGCTAAAGGCAACTTCTCTCATATATACCGTTAAAAAATGCAGAAAAACGGTACATGATAAAGATAAATCGTAAAATATTGCAGTGCCCGAGCACTTTTTTTATAAGAAGCAAGTGAATTAATATTTTATTTGAGAATTGCAGAAAAACAATTAGTTGTTCGCTGAGTTTTAAAATTAGGCAAACCTATTATAATACAATAAAAACAAAACTAATACACAATTATATTAAATTTCTAAAATCAGCACAACAACAATAAAAAGAGCAGAATATATAAAATAGCACCTGTAAGGAGTTAATTTAGGTCTCCATCATACTTTTATTGGAGTAAAATAGTGCAATGAAGTATAATTATAAAAGAACAAATTTTATATTTATTTCAATGCTAAATAAATCCCACTTGCTAAATTTATATTCTTGTATCAGTCTATTCTTGTATTAGATGCATACAAAATTAATCCTCGACGGATCTCTTGGTTCAATAACTTAAATGCTTACTTAATTACTAACAAAAACTCATTTGATATTTTTTAATTGAACGATTAAATTTAAAGTAAATTGTGATTATAAATATTTACCAGAAAGTGTAATTTTTAACTATAAAAATGTCGTTATTTATTGTTATTTCTATATATATTTCCCCATGATGGGAGGGAATAACATTTTGCACGTTCTTAAGCATCAAAATATTGATTTTGTAAATGTAAACACGTACATACAAAGCTTATTATTAAGACAGCAGAAGCAGTGGTTTTGCTAGCTGCAGATACCAAAGTTAGGAAGCATCTTGGTTGGCCCCCGCTGACACGGCGAAGTTTGGAATGACAGGGCCAGGAAATGAGATGTCAGACGGCCGGCCTGGCGGGACCTGCCTGCCAACAATTAGCAACAGTAGACATCACATCAGGAGCTCTCTCCCCGCTCAACCTGTCATTGACGTCTTGACTGGAATAAGATGGTTAAGAAAATGAAAACAGTATCATTTTGTGCATAAATAACAGGTTATTAAATTAGCAGAATATTCGGAGCATAAAATCAAAACCACAAATAAAATGTCTCTCTCCTTTTGAATATAATAATACCATAAATATACGGGGATTATTTGTGTCTATTGTTATCACATATTTTATTATGTATTATTTATTCTAATATGGAATACAATAGCTTAATAACATCCTTTCTCCTAACTGCTAAGTATAACATAAATAATATTGTAATAAATTATAGTAAATAATAATAATAATAATAAAATTATTATATAATACGAATCACAGTTCTTCGACAAAGACCCCAGAATGAAAATACATAATTTGCATTAAAAACTACCTTCTATATAGGTTCGACATCAAAAACAACGCTTATCGAAAAATTCATAAAACTTACAGTCAAATTCTATTTATAATGCAACAATTTTTATTTAATAATCTTATATATTCAAAAGCATTATACATCATGAGTTTTAAAAACGTGAATATCACACATCCACATTACATATGGAGAGATAGTAGCAGAGATAGAGGCTGACCAGAGCGAAAAAGAACGAACAGATACAATTTATTATTTTTAAATAACAATTATTTTCCCGCAAAATGCGATGCAGTTTTTTTTTTTAATCAATATCTTTAGTGCAGTCTATTAAGTATATAAGTAGATCCTTATGAAAATTCGACACGAGTTTATGTGCACAATACTGGAACTTTGTCTGCTTGTTATATCGTCAATAACTTTTTGCAAGCACTATAAGCTTTTACATTGAAAATCAGTTGAAAACCATTGAACTTTTGTTTCTCAGAATAACATTAATGTACTTACGTCAATGATGTTGCGTCAGCACAACTAGCGTAGGTTGTCTGCCTACGTTTGACTCGTCTAGTTTGGATTCGTTGCTATGTTTTTTTTTTAGCTATTTATTCATAAAGTACCATCACACAAATGATAAAATTTTATAACGTACAAACAAAGGGATATATTTTATAATTTGTTATCAGATTTTTTTGTATAGAAATATTTCAACGTAAAAATTACATAATCCACACGTTACAATAATCAATAATTATCATCTAAAAGATAACTATTTTTTATTGATATTTTTGCATTTTATTTTTATTGGCATGCCTAAATTTTCGTTGCAGTAAATACCGGCATGGCAAAGTTTCAAATCATTCTTTAATAAAAAGGCAGCTCCAACAGTTTGCAAAGTAAAAGTTCTATAACTACGAAACTCAGTAGTCATAAATTATAAGAAATTGCTACTTTTGCGGCTCAAGTTAAGGGACTTAATCTACATGTACCTGACCGCAATTGTAAAGACGAAAGTTATTTCATTGTACTCTCGATATTCAGAATTTTAAATTACAAATAATTAATATTTTAAATATAAACATAAAGTACATAAAGGAACAATAAAAGGCTCTGTGTGCAGATATTTTAGCTGTTTTATTCAAGGATATAGCAACACTTGTGTTATAGCATTGGAAGAATTACAGAAACAACAAAATTTATAATTGTAAAAAACTTTACTTATAACAAGTAAATTGATTTGTTAATACTTGTCTGAAAGCATGTAACAACTAATTATGATGTTGTCAATTCTGTAAACTTAAGCTGAGTAGAGCATTTGCATGATTTTTTTTTTAATTTTTAATTAAACCCTATTGGGTACTTTTATTTACTAATTACATACTACTTTGAAACCCCGAACTTTCCGAAACCCTAACTTGAGCGTTTCGCGGGCTCTTCTGGAACGGGGGCGGCCACAGCCTTGCAAATCCATCCCGGCATTTGCCTGCAGCTGAGGGAAACGTGGAATCCTCAGCCAGGATGGACGCTACAGCTTTTGTCAATGAACCGGAAGTGCAATGGTCCAAAGCCAGGGGAACCACATAGTGGAAAAGCGCAACGTTTTACCCCTGGGTGGGAAACATGGTTTTTGTTGAAAATGGTCACCCATCCAACTACTAACCACGCGCGGCGTTGCTTGACTTCGGTGATCTGACGAGACCCGGTCAAGCGCACTGCGCCACATTTTACAATGTTATAAAAAACAGACTCGTTTTAGCTCGTGGTTCCAATTCTTATCACTAGGTTCTCCACCAAGCTTTTATGGTCTCAATATTGCAGAGAAAAAAAAATATAAAATTGAAATTGATAAATAATTGTGTCATTGTTCTAAATTGATTGACGTCTGATAAATAATTTCATAAAATACTTCGTTGTTCAGACTGAATCATTACCAGCATGAGTGCTCAACACATTCCTTTCTTCTATATTTTAATATATTTTTATTTTATATATTTACAAAGAGGGAACAATTATTGTGTTATTAAATTCCGAATTAACTGAAGGGTGACAATGCACGTCATTGGACGATGCAACATACCGCTATCATACAATGGACACACATGATTAATTGTGTTGCGTCCATATCGGTAATATTGATTGGTTTTATATATATATGCAGTTGACCGTCGCTTAATAGTGGTGTGGACAGCTTGCATTCAGGGGGTCATAGCGATGAGACGCTATATGTACTATATGTTGTGCCAGCGTGTTGTAATTATGCTAGCAACGAGCTGTTGATGTGATGTTAAGCTAATTGGGTTTACTATCAACAACCTTTAATATCAAATTGTATTAAGTTTAATGTATGGGTGCTAAAGAAAATTATATTGATTAAAAGTGAAGTACAAAATGTAATATAATATTGTGATTGCATTTTCTATATTATTATTTAGTTTTCTCATTTAAATAATGATTTTCATTATATTGTAATTTTAATTAATAAAATTAATGTTAAAAAGAAAATATTCTTATATTTGTATGAAGTCCATGAGTGATGGCAATGTTAAAAAATAAAACTCTGTAATAAAAAAAAACAACAACTAAAATTACTTTTCAATTTGTTAATAATCAATCTTAAAAGCAGTATTAATTTTTAATATAGAAGCCTTGCATGTTTTGTATGAAATTAAAATTTAATTAAATATTTCAGTATAAGAAAAAGTTACTATACTTTTTAATCATTTTCAAAATATAAAAAATATATAACATTACTTCTATGGACTATCTTAAAATTTTTAATTTAAAAAAAGTCGGTATAGGTTTTCAATTAACTTATTTTTAGCAGAAAAAAATTCTAATTTATTTTTTTTTCTGTAAAATAATACGTTGCAAAAACAATCAAATAAATTGCGAAGAAAAAAATAATTTTCAACGTTTTTGATGAGACTTGAGACTTGAGTTCTGGGGAAATCAATTTAATTCGAAAATAGAAATTTTCAAAATAAAAATGCAAAGCTGCTACAGCACACTAAAAACATCAGTGAGGATTACATCGCACACCGACAAAGCTAAAATTCTTAGAATTTTTCTTTCAATAATACTTGATGTAATTCAGATTAAATGCACTTAGTTTGAAGAAGGGGAATGGCCTCTAGGTCTATAGAAGGTGGTTAAACCACCTTAGGTCTGTCTATACTAAACAATATACACGGGGGACAAAAAGTTTTGAATCTGAAATTTTTAGTGAATTTCAGCAGGGATTTTTTGTAATGTCATAAGTCATAAGTTTAGATTTGAGGTAATTGACTTTGTAATATTCACACAAGTTAAATTGTTTTTAGACTTTTCAGTATTGATTAAATGAAACATATTTTATGCAGTGTTATATAAAGCACAACATATTGTTTTCACAATAAAAAATAATTATAAAAATGTGTGTGAGCACAATTTTATGTAGTTAATTGATATTAATAAAACAGCATCGCTCATAGAGCCCAACTAATATTTTTGTTGTTGTTATAATTATATAAGAGCAGTTGTTAATTCCATACATTAATTTACATTTAATAAATTATAAAATTTAAGCTTGTTCTCAATGAATTAATGAGAACATTAAAATTTTGATCCATTATTATACTTACAAACAAGTAGAATATTGAACAGAGTTGTATTATGCAAATTCTACAACCTCCTGGGAATAAAGTTTCAATTTTGCATGGTATATTAATTTTAAATTTTATCAAATATGCTATAATTGTGTCCGTATAATAGAAACTACGATTTTTATATTACTTATAATTGTAAATATTTTTAAAAGAAAACTATAACTTATTATTTTATAAGCTTGAATACTTAAAATATAGCAGCTAGAATTATCTTTGTTTAATTTATAATCTAAAGCTTATAAACTATAAAGTAAAATAACTTATTAAATACTGCAAAACTTAAGTGTATACAATGTTTTTATTTTTTAAAAAAAACTACAAGGGGAAGATTTTGTTCTTTTAAAATTACCATCCTATAGGGAAACAAAAACTTTACAATGTTTTTATTTTATAAATATTTAAGAATCTCTTTAGTAAAAACATGCTTAAATAATGCAAAAAAAAAAGAGGAAATTTATTTACATTTAAAAAATCATAAAACAATAAAATTATCTTTTTTAAACATTGAGATATTAATAACTACGTGATAAATAGAATGAAAGTTAAAGTGATATAAGTCTATAATTTAATTTTGCTATTTCAAAACAGAAAAAATGTCAAATCATTGAATCCTGCAACACATTATTGTTTTTTTACTTCTTCATATGGGATGACTAAACGAAAATTCAGTATCAACATTTGTTTAAAAATATGTTAGTCATTGTCACATAATGGGAAGAGAATTTATAATTATGTTTTTCTGTTGGTGAGTTTCTAATTAGAGAATATTAATTAACTTTTTTTTACAAAGATCATTTGGAGTAACCAAGCATTTCTCTTTCAATATTTCAATTTCACAATCATAATAATTTGGTACAATAATGTTTTCATAAACTTAAGCTTTGTTTGAGACAGTTGTTCTAATCAATCTGCAAAAATGTTGTATACAGAAGAATAATTAATTTGATGATGGTTGCTATGAAAAAGATGGCATGGTCCATCCGATCTCAAATTACAAAGGTTTATAATTTTTCACAATAATTAATTAATTGGGACTCATCTTAAGGATTGGCTCTAGTATACGAGTTCCTTTTTTTTTATTGAAATCTGCTGTAGGGTGGCTAAATTTAACTTTTCGGTTCTTCGTAGACCCAAACTAGCAGTGATTTTGTGTGTATTTCCCAACCAGCCCAGCCGTGGGCCGTGGTCAATAACAATCCATCCCAGCATTCGCTTGGTTATGACTGAGGTAACCATAGAAACTTCAGACAGGATGGTTGGTAATTGATAGAGGATGAACGAGTGGGTGTTCTTATATACTATACCCTTTTGTAGGGATTGGACAAATGTCAATTTGACTTTAAGCCCATGAACTACATGAAGTTTATACCTTTTTAGCTTTATTAAGTTAATAAAAAAATAATTGAATATTCTGTTAATTTGGAATTTAGAATGAGGATTGTGAACAATAATGTTACAGTTAGAAGAGGAAAAAGAAAAACTTCATTGAAGAATTTTCATATAATAAATTTATTTTAGTCATGCAGTTAAAATTAAGTTTATCATAGTCGGTAAAGTTTATTCCGTAACATAAGAAAAGGCTTGTTTTCATAATAACACATTCTAGTTGAGATTCTATCTTGCATGCAATTTGCCACGATTCCTCCTATGGCTAGAACGGTATGCTAGAGTGCCGCTCGGAATGGCAAAGAATAATTTCCCTGAGGGTCGTGGCAGAGGCGAGGAATGCAAACTCTCGCGACTATGTAACCCCCTACCCCCCCACTCATAAGTTTTCTAGGCCATGTCAGAGACCTCAGTCGGCTACCATATGAACTTCATCATTTTTGACAACACTGTTTTAATTTTCTATCTAGAGTATATTCTCAGAAAATGATAAAAACAGAAAAACAAAATGATTCTAACACAGTCTAAATATATTTTATGATATAGAGTGTACATACACACACATATCACTGTTATGTTTTTAAGTCCAGATAAATGCAAGATCATTACGCCTTGAGCTTAGGCAACTTTTTCAGCACGCAAATAAAGCTGCGATTAACATTTAATTAGATTTTCATCGTGTTTGTAATGTCCTCGGTCATTGTTTGGCAGTTTGTAACAGGAAGCATCTAATTGGCCCAACAATTAGAATATATTTGAATATATGTTTATTTTTTTACAAAGATTGGGCTTGTCTTTTTTTTTTTTATTTAACACATTTCAACTGGTGCTTTTATATACTCCAAAATTAATTTAAATTTTACAAAAAATTAAATTATATAATTTAATAAAATTATTCTTATTAATAGTAACTTTGAGTTAAAACTGATTGTCTGCACAAATTAGATAGATAGATAATTTCTTTATTAGGCGATGTTTGGCCTGACAGCCATTCTTACACATAACCTCAAATACATTTTAGTAATATAATAATTTAAATTTTAATAGTCTTATACCATTCATTTGTCCATTTCGTTTCTTGAGGTACTGTAACTTGTATTTTGTAATAAGTAATAAAGGACACAAGCAATTCACTACATAATTATCACATTAATTTCACTTAATTATCACTATCGTTATTAAACGTCTAATAATCAATTAAAGTTTTATTATTAGAATTATTATAATGTAAACACGTTTAATTTATATCAGAGTTACTCAAACAAATTTTAGAGTGCTTAGGTAAGGATATTAGTGCCTGAAACTACGAACTAAGAAACTTAGTTGGTTTAGAGTTACTTTCAGAAACATAGATAACGCTCGAGAATGTGGACAATGTGGATCTATAATTTTGACTTAGAGGCTACTAAAGTTTACCTCCGTAAACAGCCTAGGGTTAGTCAAAGATGGACTGGTGAGTGATTGACATTGGTTAAACGTAAGCTTCAAATCTAGACAATGATTTTACCAACACATTTTGTATAATAAACTGTACATACATATATATACATGATATTCTCTATTGCAAATCCGATATTACCTTTGGTGTATGTTATAATGAGAATTTACTTTACATTTTTAGGATAATAATAATGAGATTTAATAATTAATTTTCAATTACAATAAATCTTAATTTATTAACTAATTTAATCTGTAACATGTATATTTTTAAAAAATATTTTCTTTAAATAGATAGATGAAAATGGTGATATAAAACGTAAAAAAGAAACTTATAATTTTTAGGCATTATTTCTGAAGCATAGCAGTGATTATAATTATTCAAATTGTGCCATGAGAGTATTAAGTCCCATTGGAAGAAACTTTATAAATTTTACTGCAATGTCCTTTTCATACATACACACCCCTCTTCTAACAGAATTATATATTTATAAACAAAATTTGTATTTTTGGTATTTTATTTCATAAAATATTAAAATTTAAAACTTGTTTTAACATTTTAGAAAAAAGTATACTTAAAATAATAAATTATAATAATTTTTTTAAATGTATTTTTGATCCGTTTAACACCTTGAAAATAAAAAAACACGAAAGATTAACAAAATTATGATCCAACGTTATAAAGCTTATGACCAAAGCGTCTAGATGTAAGTTAATGTAAAGCAATAAAGAAAATTTATGGCGGCATTCAAAAGCGTTGTCTTGCAGTAGGTAGAGGTGTGTGGGAGCAATTAATGACTTTAATCGCGTGAGGAGTGGGCGGGTGGTGTAATGACCGCTGTCAACGCAGCGTGTGCAAGATGAATGTGTGCCACAAAAATTGTAGTCATTCAAATTGTAAAGAAGGAGAAAAAAAGTTAAAAATATAATTGTACTCTAATTTCACGGTCCTCACCTTTGTTTTAACATTCTTGTGTTTAAAATGTCTCAAAAAAATTGCCTTCCACTTTTTTTAAGTCTTAATAATTAAAATAATTATAGAGAAAGATTAAATTAAGAATGGAATATTAAAATTTTATAAATATCTAAAAATATTTTTGAATTAAAGGAAAATAATAATAAAATTAATTAATATCCTTTGTATATTATAGACAAAATGAACTTAAATGTAAATACCGAATATCTTCATACTTACTGAATTTTCATATAGCAATGGATAACATACATGAAATTTTTTTATTGCAGAAATGAATAGAGGGCACCAAATTATGCTACTCTGAATTTTTTCAGATTTTTTTGAGACCTGGAACTATTTTTAAATAATTATTGAAAGTTCTGTAAATTAAGTTGGCACCCCTGATTCCTTAATAAAAAGGATAGGACCGAGACGCCTATTGACGTCTCCAGGGGGCGTGGCCGCACTTTCAATAATTATTTAAAAATAGTTCTGGGTTTCAAAAAAATCTGAAAAAATTCAGAGTAGCATAATTTTTTACCCTCTATTCATTTCTGCAATAAAATTTTTTCATGTATGTTGTCCATTAAGTAATTTCATAATTTCATGTAGGGTAGTTGCTAGTTGAATGAGTTATAAAAGAGATCAGCTGTTATATAAATAAAGAAAATTATGAACAAGACCAAAGTTTATAATGGCTTACTATCTTGAGCATTATTACTTTTGTTAAAAAATGTGGCAATGAAAAAATGATAATATGCATTATGCAACGAAAGTAAAGAACATTCACAAACAAAAATTATTTTGAAACAATCTTAAAGAAAATAAAATTTTATTTCATTTCATGTGCATACATTTAAAAATTCCTAACATAAACTGAAATATCAATATACAAAATAAACAATATTTTATTTTTAACAGCATATAACATATAAAAAATCTTATTTGCAATATATTGGCTGTAAAATACTGCAGCTGCAATTTCATACGTCAGCAATAAAATCGTCATGTTACGCAGAATGCGAGCTTTGGCTGAAGGGGGGAAGGAACTTCTTGATTTCCTCTCAGCCGATGCCTCATCACCCCCTCCCTAGTCTCCAATATCATCCCTCCACAGAAATATCAAGCTAGAGAGAACAGAGTAGCATCCATAGCCGGAATACAAGAACTGGAAGAAGACCACATTTGTACCGCAAGCATGGTAGTATAGGTGGAAGAGAGAGAGAGAGAGAGAGAGAGAGAGAGAGAGAGAGAGAGAGAGAGAGAGAGAGAGAGAGAGAGAGAGAGAGAGAGAGAGAGAGAGAGGTAAAACGGAAGCAGTGAGACGTTAAATGACCGCCGATCGGAGGTTACGAACAGTAAGCCACCACCGCACCAGCAGCAAGCCAGCGAAGAAGTGAGATCGAAACTTTTGTAGAGGCTTTTCCAGTGTAATATTTTACCAAGCTCCTTCTATACTGCATGGTAAAACCAAGCACCAGATTGTGAGTGTCTACTGTAGAAACTAAATTAGATAGCATTCAACCAGTAATCGATTTTTTAACATAAATTTACACTACCAAACTTTGATTATATTACTTCCTTTATTTTTTTAAATCATTATTCTTATATTATAGTTTTAGATTAATGACTATTTTTTATCATAGCAAAGTTTTTAATACTTATAAAAGGCATTATAATACATAATTAACATATTAATTATTATAGAATCTTAAGATGCGAGAGGATGAAACTTTATTTATTTTGCTATTTTTTTTTTTTTTTTTTTACAATAAATTTAAGCCTGTATTACACGATACAATTTTGAGTACAATTTTTCTTACAAGAAAACCTTAACTCCATTTGTATGTATGTAGAAAAAATTTTCCAGTAGGGAAAAATTATAAATATACAAAATTGTATCGTGTAATACCGGCTTAACAATGACTGTCATAAAATTCATGGATTTCTTTTTAATCCATTTTGTAGTAACAAGGTAATATAATTTGATTTTTCTAGTTTTCCTGAACACCGCTATTATCAGATTTTTTTTATTTAGTTTTAGTCCAAATGTTCGTAATCTTATACAAATTTAATATAAAACTTAATTGAGTAATTTTGTTTTTATAAGCTTAAATTACTTGTTTAATGAGTCCATTAAAGTCATAAAATTGAAAGCTAACTTTAGGAAAACTATAAAAGGTTTTACTAACTTTAATTCTGTTCTTACTTAATGAGTATATTAAATTTTAATACAGCTTTTTATGTTACAAAAACAATTAACAAATAAAGTGTTTGATATAATTTACTCATTTAATTCAGGTGAAAACATTTTCTTTTACAAAATTAAAAATGTTTTGCTTCATTCTTTTAAATCTGATAAATTTAACTATCAAAGAGAAGAAGAAAGAAGTGTAAGTATTAAATGCGACACGCCATGGAAATATAACATAACAAATTAGAGAACATGCAAAGGTGCTTACAATAGAATACAGGTCAAAATATTGTTTTAATTAAATCCAGAATTTGTATAAAGTTAATGAAGTCTTATTTATGGATTTATTTATTTACATCTATCTATTTACACATAAAATACGGCCTGATCAGTAAGTGTAATTCATACAGACAACATTGCATAAAATTTGAGTCTCAATTTTATAAGCCCCTGATGAGTATGCAACCTTTTGAACTTAAGTGCAAGACAAGTTGCCTAACCTGAAGGCGAGATGTTTCAAATTCATGGATTTTTTATTGTATATTTTATTGTAGGACCTCGAGTCAATTTCAACTGTCAATTGTTAAGATTTTTTTTGAAACCCTAACATTGCACTCTAACACCCTCAAAATCGAAGGGAAAGACGCTGTGACGTCATAGTCATGCAACGTCTTTCTTTATACTTGCGTGTTAAATATTTGCATGATATAGTGATATCACAGCATTTTGCAGCACGATTTTAAGGGTTTTAGAGAGTTAAAAAATGAAAAAAAAAAAAAAAAAAAAAATGACAACAACTTGAGGTCTTTTATCGGAAATTAAAAATTTGAATATCCAAATATGCAATAACAAAATTTCATTGCTTAGTTTTCCAAAAATTAAATTGAAGAGATTTCATTACATTATCAAGTCCAAGTGCATTTGACGAGCTATTACAAAATAAACAATAAAAATAAAATAATGGTTCAGCTGAAAAGTAAAAAAGTAGATATCTACTTTCTTACTTTTCAGCTGACAAAAGATCACATATGTCTAGTATATGTCACTTGTTTTCATATTATACAAGTTATAAATCATTCGTCGCCAACAATGATAGTTTCTGCGTGGTTCTATATACTTTAGCGCCACGTTCACACGGCCTGTGTCGTGAGAACAAAACATTCATCATGCGTCGGTCTGCCTGATTTCATCACCCAGAGTCGCTCGATCTAACCCAGCCGTCGCACTGCAGAAAACATTTTGCCCCTTTCAGTATAGGCAACCCTTTAAGCTTGCATGCCTACCAGTTTGCATAACTTACAAAAAATAACTCGTAAACTAATTTAACGTGTTATCAATTTTAAAGATCACTTGTTCATTCTAAAGAATTTTATTTTATATAACTTAAGATATTATTAGATTTTTTTTTACATATAGTTTTTCTTTTTAAGTGTGTAATAAATTGTATAACTTATAGAATCAAACAAGTGAGAAATATACTTTATATAATTAATTGTGAATATTATATATCTCAATAATTATCAGAATTTTTATACAAAGAGTTAAAACTTCGCACGTGGTATAAAAATTTAAATGTAGAACATGAAAAAAGTAATATCTATGGTCGGGGAAAACCCTTGCATGATAAGGACAGTTTACTAGGACATCGAGTTTAGCAACCTCGAGACTCGACAATTTTCGTCAATCTTCGGGAAAGTCCACCAAATGAGCCACGCGCTCGATCAGCTGGAGGTCTGTTTGAGGACGTCAGAGATCTGATAGCATAGCGCTGGTGGTTAAATCGGCACCTTTGATACAGTGGGTGTCACATTTAACTGGGTTATGGTCGTGTTTGTAACGCTCTCAGTCATTGGTAGCCGATTTTTAACGAAGGACATCACTGGCCGAGCCGAGCCGAATGACTCCCGAGCGCTTCCGACCATAACCAAGTTAAATGTGACACCCCCCACTGTAGCTGCACCTTTGATAGTTAGGCTAGCCAATCAAATACGCCTATCAAAGTCAGCGTCTTTACGCACTAGGGATCTGACATGACATAGCGTTGGCTGCAAAAGCGGACGGTTGAAAAGTTAGGCCATCTTCCAATAGAAAATCGCTGCTTGCATGGACTATGCTTATAAGAATAGAACAGAGGAATTGCAGAGCGTACAGTTATCCTTGCTACTTGTAAACTACACATTAAGTCACGGTTAAGCACAATTGCTATAGATGAATCCTTTAATACTGCATGGTCTTATTGTAGGTTTCTCGATGATTTTTGTAAATTGCAAAATATTAATTGGTTTTATAAAAAGTGTGCTTGATTCCGTCACTGGAAAAATACTCATGTAAATAGACCTTTAAAGTACATTTATTTGGCTGATTTTTTTAATCCTTCAAGGCTTGAGTACTATTGTTAAATTCTGCAGTGATAAAATAGGATGATATTAATTAAAACCATGATTAATTTACTACGACAGTATATAAAAAAAACGTGGCTGCCATATGATTTTAAAGTAAATGCTCCCAATTCGCGTTGTTCTTCGTTCGTGTAAACCTATCTTGAGACTGCATTTTGCTGATAATGGATACTGTATAGTTTTATTGTTTGTATTTCTGTTGGTACTTTACTTTTGATTGAGAAATAAAAACAGTTTCAATTACTTTGGCTAATTCACGAAATGAGACAGAGATTATATAGACTTTAGCTCGTTCATTGTTATCTGTTTCTATTGTTTCATTCTAGCTGGAATTGTATTGTTGGACCAGCAATCTCTCTCAATGCGGGTAAGATTGTTTCTCATCTCAAAACAAAGTGGTACAACAAATTTAACCTCTCTGATTGTTATTAAAATTAATGAATGTTTCATTTCAAATATAAATCTATACTAAATTAATTAATTTTAAATATAGGGTATGTATTATTTTTTATATTTAAATATAAATTACAAAGTATACGGTAGTGATTTCAATTAATTTTACACTTGATTGGTAAAAAAACATTAAACAAAATAGACAGCACTATACAGTATAATGCATGTTTTTTCTTTATTTTTACAATGTAATGATATTTTACATCAAAAATTGTAATTAATACATTAGCAATATTTTACTGCTGACTTTTATATAAAATATATACCAATATATATATATATATATATATATATATATATATATATATATATATATATATATATATTAATCAATTTATTAATATTTTATAGTTAAAATGAAAATTAATTGTTTTTACATTGAAATTTGTTACATGATTGGATTATTTAGCAGTTGATTTAATATCATAAAGTATTATATATCTCTACTCTTATATGGCTATTATGTGTTTGATTATAATAAACAACCAGCTTCATACATTATTTTCATACTAAATATTTAATGTTTGTATATATATATATATATATATATATATATATATAATATAGCATTATAAACCACGTTATGTTATCAACAGCTTCCTCTCTGTGTTTTAATATCTACTTTAATGTTTATTTTTACCTTCTATAATATATATATATAATTTACAAAAACAAAAAAAAAAGGTATAATTTATATGTTTAGGAGAGTAGTACAGATTCACTGGATAATCTATTTATTTCATCTTACACGTTGCCCTATTTTGGTATGTGGTTCTCCTGAATATGGAACATTCACTGTAACGTCCATCGTACTTGAGGTCTCCATGGTTCCCTGAGTTACTGCATGCTAAATGATAGTTTAAGAAAGGTTTTTCTAAAAATTTCAGTTAATAAAACCCAATTGTGGTTCAATACAAAAATAATACCATAATCTTTTTAAATCATTTTAAACCATTTATTTGAATGCAATGAGCATTATATTTTAGTGGATAATTGTAAAGAATAGAAAATTTTGTCTAACTTAAACTGATTACGTCATCCCGGTAGAGAAAATAAAATACTTGCTTTGGGTGACTTCATCCAAATCCGATGGTTTTAATGGTTTGTACGCATTACGCGGTTCAGATGTATTTTTCTCGTTCACGGTTATAAAGAGCACAAAATAATGCTCTCTCTTCCTCCCTACTCCCACTCTATATACTCACATTGTGTTTGGCCCTACAACTCTTTTCTCTCGAGCAAATAACCGCACAAAAAAATTATTCGACTGTAACAATTCGTAATGAGCACCAGGCTTGCCACACATCGCCCAGCTAACTACCTACTACATATTATACAACTGCTGTATTACGTCATCGTGTGTGTTAATTATTAATATAGGTATACACAATACATTGAATCTCAAATATGCCAATTTCACGCTAAATGTAAAAGGTGACACTGTAACTAAACTCACTCAAATAATTCAATAAAAGGATTTTTTTTTTTTTTGAGAAAAAAGTCTCAAAATTTTAAATTACAATTTTTAAAATTCCATTAATTGTTAAGTATCCAATAATTTCTTCGTTATTTTAAAGCACGGAAGAGTAATTAAAAAAAATTAATTGACAATGCCGTAATTTCAAAATTGCATAGAGAAAATATAGAAAATATTTATCACCTTGAGGTTATGCAACTTGTCTTGCATACAATTGAAGCGGGTTGCATACATAGTAAGGGCAAACAGACGTTTTGATGAAAGTTAAAACATGAAAAAGTATTTAATAATAAATGTTGAGCATAAATTTTATAAACATGGTACAAAGCTCAATTTAAGGTAGAGATAATGCCGAACAGCTGTTCGACGTACTCCCCTTTGATTAACATGTAAACCTTAGCAAATTCACAAAATTTCCGAAATTATTTTGAGAGGCAGATATTAGTGCCTAAAAGCCATAGAAAAAGTTTCAAAACAATTTAACAAACCGATTTTTTTTAATTAAGTTCTTAGTTTGTCTCGCCATGGGAAAGCCCTAAGCTGAATATTAAAAAAATTATTTAAAAAAAATCGGATCGTTAAATTGTTTTGAAATTTTTTCTATGGCTCTCAATTTTTTTTAGAATTTTTGTGAATTTGTTAAGGTTTACATGTTAATCAGCTGTTCGACGTTATCTCTGCCTTAAGAATTTGTTTAATTAACACTATATATTTTTATTCTCGTAAGCCATTAAATGATAGTGTCATTGATTTTTATTATAAGTGTTTAATAATATAGCAAAATAAATTTCAAGTAAACGAAAAAAAAAAAAAAAAAGATAACCTTTAATTTCTTTAATTTTAATGCATTTTTATATAAAAATTCAATAAATTATCATATTTTATCGCTATAAAACGATGTCATGGATTATGCAAATGGATTAATGATATAACCAAGGAATTAATATAATACGACTTGTAATCAATAGCGTGATAGCACGTCTCGTGACACGTGATCAAATCTCTCCGTGACTGACCCAAGCGTGTTTCGAAAAGGCTATTTTCATTATTAGTCTCGCAAGTATAATAGCTTTCTTATATGTTTTTATTATTATAATAATTCAATTTTACTCTCTAAAAATATTATAAATATCCATAACCTACACATGATTTAATAATAACGATCAATATACTAAAAGTTTAATACTTTAGTGGAGATACAGACACTTTATAATAGGGAGAATTCGACATTCTAATTGGCTGCTGAATATTCAATAGCCAATCAAAACACTGCACAAATGTTATGTCTCATCACTTATACTCTACGAAAAATTCAATAAATTCATCAAGTAAAAATTTGAATTTTTCAAGGGATTTAGAAAATATTTGGATATGCCTTTCAAATTTTTTGCTTGTATAACTTCCTATATTATATCAAAAATTGCTTCTCAATTCGACTAAATTTTATCAGTACCATGCAATATATAAATGTATGAAACTAATTTTTTATTCAATATTTTTTCATTTATATATTTTAACATGCACGAATATATTATACATATTTTATATCAGTAACTTACTATATAACGTACCAAGAAAGTAAATCTATACAATTTAAAATGTCTCTTACCATATAGTTAGTATTAAACTTCAAAAGAAAATTACATGGAATTGCGATGATCAAACGATTTAAAATTCATCATATCATTCCATCACGTTTTACTATTGAATATATTTTATTTTATAACATTTATAATGCACTTCTTCATTTTGATGAGAAGAAAATACTGCATTTATTATTTTTTATATAGATCTATCTTATATTGAGTTACTTTTATAACTTTTATATAAAAAAAGTAATATAAAATTACTACGTACATGATGAAATGTTGTTCAAAATTTTAGTGATGCTATTTTGTAGTAATACATCTCTCTCTCTCTCTCTCTCTCTCTCTCTCTCTCTCTCTCTCTCTCTCTCTCTCTCTCTCTCTCTCTCTCTCTCTCTCTCTCTCTCTCTCTCGAGATAAAAGCAACGCGGTGGACGTAAAAGGCAGCACCCTGTTTCCCGGCAAGGCGGTGACCGCCACTACAAACCAACAAGGCCACTACTATGATGCCGTTGGTGGTGCAGCCTCTCAGAGCGCGCGGCGTTATTCAATTTTCATGATGCAGACCTCACCACATCCACTTTTCATGACCCAGACATAAGGATACTACCACATTACATCCAGCAAGATAGAAAAATACAAACAGATACGATAGATTTTTATATTTTGTTGTTTTTAATCATTAATTTATTTTATCATATAGTTTTATTTAATATTTTTAGTATTTTAATTATAATTTCATGATTTTCTTTTTTTCACGAATAATTTATGTTGTTGGTATAAAATGACAGCCAATCAGATACTTTGTGTTACTTTATAAACTAAAAAATTAATGCATATTATTTTCTCGGAGCGAATAATTTTGAATTTAATTTAAAGTGTAGCAGAGATCAATTTGCAGTCTCACATTTTTGTATCAAAATTATAAGTTTTAATTTGAACAACCCTTAAAAGTTTTAAAATTATATATTATTATGTATAGAGATCTTTATCTTATGTATCTTTTATTACTGGCTTTACTATAATTAAACATAATTACACAATTTTACATAATTACCTAATGAATGTAATTATTTTCAATTTATTTCCAAAGAATATTCTTAGATTGCTTCTGATACTCAAAAAGACAAGAGACTGAATTTGTTCTGTTGGCACAGCCTTAATTGCATGCTGTTAAGTTAAACAAAAAAATACTTTTATTTTATCCCCTCTTTCATTGAGGCGCATTCATTATTTATTTATTTTCAGCTTTCTTATTTGTGTTTGATTAAGGTACATCATTCTCGTCAGTGCCAAACTTTTGCTACTATACATCGTAAAATAAAGTTAGTTCATATCAATGTGTCTATAGATTTTGGTTAATGAAAGGTTTAAAGATGTTTGCATTTAGAAATACAAAAATTTACTTTATCACAGTTATTATAAAAGAAGTTACATTTTTATTTTAAATTTTATTTGCACTTTTAGTTTACTACAGCATATTCTGCTATTGGTGTAAACATTCAAACTTAACAACAGTATTGTTTTAATATAATACTTACTTGTACGAATACTTGGTCTAATTCAAACTTCCCGCTCTTCGGCATGATAACTATATTAAGAAACCATGGGAACTTGTAGCAGGAAGCCCGGCACATCCTAAGGTGCACCTCCCGAATGCAGGGTACTTGTCCAAACCCCGAAAAAGTGGTGAAATGCCCCTAGACCGGTAAGACTGGGATTCGAACCCGCATCCTTCCTCATGCGAGGCGGGCGCACAACCAATGTGCTACACTGCTCGGTACAGAGAGGAGCTTTATTTAGGTCAGTGTTAGATCAGGTATAAGTGCAATATATCAGTAAAATATTGTACTATTAATTATACCTTTAGTATATAATATATAGACCATTTTTAGAAAACAAAAATAGTTCGAAGACATAAATAAATACGCAAATGATTAATATTTTGGCTTATAATTGGAAAAAAAATGAAATAAATTAATACGCAGAGTTTAGCGGGCAAACATAATAAAAATTATAACTCCATAGGTTTGTGGTATAATGTCAAAAATTTAATATTCCCTTTAATTAGTCATATATAAAGTATAAAGTATTAGGGCTTTGGTACTTTTTTTTCCCTTGCATGTTATTATAAAAATTTTCAGAGAGATGTACTGTGTTCAAAACGATTAAGATAATAAAGCCATGATGCGATTTTATTGGGAGGATTAAATGAATTTACCTGTACTGTCACTTTGGTACCTATAATACAAAAAATATATATCCCCCGGGACAGCTGCAGGATCCCAATGGGATTCAGTTCATTCCTCGAATAGGAGGACGAATGTTATCAGTTTACAACATGCATTTACGTACTTTGAGAACGCAAGTGTTTTTGTATTACAGGCTTACATGACACATTTAGAATATTCCATCAAGTTCATGCCAAAACGTGTTGTTTAAATAACCCTTGCAATTCTGATTATCACCCCTTTAAAGTATAACTTTTACGTTTTTGAGAAGGCAAGTGTTTTTGTATTACAAGCTTACATGACAGATTTAGAATATTCCATCAAGTCCATGACAAAAATTATTTTAACCCTTGCAATTCTGATTTTTACCCCTTTAAAATAGAAGGGGTTCAAATAACTTGAAGTGACATGAGCGAATTAGTGGATACGACTCGATTTTGGTGCAAGCGTCACAAAAGATGTCTGTATTAGAGTGTCACAGCTTAAGCGCAATATTCGCATTGTATCGCCCATGTAAATTTTCCTTAATATGTTGAATCTCGTTATAATATCACTTTTATCATTACTCACATATTTTATTAAATTTTTATAATCCACATTAAGCAAGTATTATTAATATTAATCTACTTAAGCCTTTTTTCATTGAAATACTTTTACCAGTATCTTATATCTTACATAATATGTAGTACAAAAATTATTTTGTTTACAATTTTGCTACAATGTGATTTATTTTTACGTCAGTATTTTGGATAGAAGTTTAAAAAAGAAGTTTTTGCGGTAAATATTGTAATATATCATGTAATACCAGCTTTCACATGTTATTATAATATTTTCTAGTCTATAGACCTATTCAGTATGAATGCAAGAATGACATAAATTTTGTTGACAAAAATATAAATCTCTAAAAGACATGATATTTTGCAATGTCAGGAATTTCTTGTGAGAGGTTTCGTGACTTCATGCGATGTTTCCGACGCTACGAAGGTTGTTGCAACGACGCGAAATCTTGATCAATATTTCAGCACCAAAAGTGTCACACGCTCTTCGAGACAATGGCCGACTCTGAATAAATTCCAAGGTAAATAGAATTCTTACTTGAGTTTTAAAATTTGGCACAACAATTTGCAATGAAAGTGCCTCTCTTTTTGTTCTCAAATCTGACAGAAAACTATAACTTCCAGTGCTTCCATTTGAGAATGTGATGAACCAAAAGTCACAGAATTTCATTATTTAGAGGTTGTATACAGGCGCAGATCCAGAAGAGTGCCGGGAGTGCCTGGGTACCCCCTAAATTTCAGATTTAACATGTACAAGATAGGTATTTCGTATTTCCCCCATTCCATAATATTTTTTTTGACTTATGAAGAGGGCACTCCCCGATTTTTTTTTCTGTATCCGCGCCTGGTTGAATATACTGTACCAATTATACACAATATAATATTATTATTAATTTTCAATGTTGGCATATATAGCTGTTTATTGATATGTCTTTAATTAAATTTGTAATTTTTTCTTTGTTTTATTTTCAATAAATTATTTTTGTAAGTACCTGTCTGTTTGTCGTCAGAGGGAATTATAACAACTAAATAAAACAAAAAATAAATAGATAAATCTATGGCCGGAGTTATGGTAAGCTTACATTTTTTGTTGTAATTTACTTAAAGACTTGCCTCCTACAAAAATCTGCATCTTGCTGGAAATTGAACCTTACATAAAATCAGACAGTACCGTTTGAGCATTCCCCAAGTGTATATTGTATAATTTGTACAAAAAATATAGAATTTGTCACAAAGAAATGTACGCTCTGTTTTTAAAACAATTTTATACATTTAAATATTTTTTAGAATTTAACTTTGAATCATTTATGATAGTTTGGCTTGTAGTATAATCATTAATATTAAATTAATAATTAAAATTAAATATTATTTTATTAGTATAAATAAATGAAAACAAATAATGATTTAATTTAGCATTATTTTACTATACTATAATAATTAAAAGTAAATATTATTTAACAATAATATTTATACAGTATATAATTATACATAAGTATTTTAATTGCATATAATTGTTTACATAAAAGCAGACTCTGTTCTATCTGATTAAAATGAAATATCAGGAGTAGTGCACATTACTGTTGGTAGCCTTCAAGTGCTGCCGCGTGTTTGTTAGATGAAAAGATGCACTTTACTCGTTGCACTTTGCTGCAGTCGTCTCACCAGTGGCGTAGCCAGGATTTGCCCAAGGGGGGGGTTCTTCAGGACAAAGATTGAGAAGAGCCCACTGGGGGGTTTGGGGGGCGAAGCCCCCCAATAGCCCGCCGCAGGCGCGATTTTTTTTAAGGACACGCCCCTTTTTTAGGGTAAAATAATGGAAAAATACTATTATATTAGAGGGTAAAATATATGGCCTGATGCAATTTTTTTAACATTTTATATTTTTTTCACCCCATTTTTCAATTTCTTTTGAATAACGTGCGTATAATAAATAAAGCTTTGAGTAAATCATTTTAATTAAATCAAGTAATTCATGTAACCACTTTATATTATTTTTATAGAATCAGTGTACGTGTCATTTAATTGAATTTGATTTTTAAAATTTATTTAATAATCCAAGTTCATATCATTAAGATATTGTGAAAAATAAATAAATAAAAAAGGGAATTGCTTCTCTTATTTTTGTTAAATTTTGTCTGCACCGGGCGCGTGAAGCAACCAATTAAATGAAAGTGCGGCACACGTGAGAGCGTTTTAATTTATACAATAGTAGTTATATGCACATGCAGTTTGTAAGGGAATTTAAAACATTTATTTATGAGTCGCACTTTTTCCTGTTAAAATTAGAAACTAACTTATAATTTGTTTATTTTAAAGAAAAGACTACTTGATACCCCTAAATTTCAATTTTTTATTTAACTTTTTTTTTTTCAAATTTCTATAATTTTTCCTTTTTTCTTCTTATGTCCAGTCACTACTCGATCTTCATGGGGGGGGTTTAAACCCCGAAAACCCCCCCCGTGGCTACGCCACTGCGTCTCACAACAAACAGCTGCAGTATAAGTAGAAAGCTTATTGGAATTTTTAATATACGTTTGATCTATATATATTTAAAATATATATATTATTATCATGTTGAATTATTTATATTTTAAAGTAATAAAAATGTACCTTCAGTGACCTGAAAATACTCTGTTCGTTTGAAGGAAACAGGTTTTATTATTTATTACATTCTGTATAAAAAAGGGAGGGTTTATTCTCAAATTGGATGCTACAGAATTAAAAAGAGAAAAGTCTTGTTTATAAAAAAACATATTTTATTTATATTTTTTAAATACACATGAACGTAAAAGGGTACTTAATATTTTACTAAAATTACTTTCAAGAATTGAATATTTAATATAATTTGTGATTTTTATTTATGTTTATCACTAAAAGTGTTATCTAGAATTTAAAAATAAATGTATTCCCAAATACAAATAAAAGTTTACTAATAAGGTAATATGTAAAATATTCTTACTTTTTTACCACATAGCATACACATTATTTTCAATAGAACCAAATTTTTGAAAGAAAAAAATTTAAATCTTGACATTTTTTTTTTATATACATCTAATTTTCTATCCTTCATTTCTTTTCATTTTTATCCATTTTTGAGGTAGAAAAGTTTTTATATTTCTTCTCACTATTTTTGTGACATGAAGGGAGGGGTTGGATGTGATCAAAATGAATTGAAATGAAGACGTCTTAACCTAACTACCATTACTGTAGTGAGATACTAAAAATATAAAAATTCAAGAAAAAAAAAACTTTGAGAAGACTAGGGGATGAAATGTAGGGGTAGTATAATACAAAAAATAGCTGGGTGAAGGGATCTCAGCATCCGCCAACCTGGTATGAAATATCGGTTAGAGGAGAAGCTAATATTTCCAAAAACTTATTGCTAGTAATGGCCACCCCCTCCCGTATGACGTAATTTAGTACTGTTAGAATAATATTCATACGGGCTTTTATATATAACACCATGAAAAATGATTTACCAACAAAATAATATACTTTTTGTTTGCGAAAAATAAATGTAAGGTTATTTAGATGTTGTACAATCTTAGTAAAAAAGTTTTGAATATATAAGAAGAAAAAATGTTGTCGAAACAGGTTGGAAAATCTTTCTGTTCTACTCTTTATGAATAAAAATATACAAATCAGATAATATTCAGTAGTAATTAATGTTCATTCTATTTAGGTGCATGTAATAAGCTATAATTACAGGTATAAATAATTTAATTGGATAAACATCAACGTGATACAAGATATATATGTTTAACAAAACAAATAAAATCCGTTGCTACAGACCCCTGATGTTACTGTATCATTCAAGTAGTGGACTCAATGTGTTGTTCATTAAATACATACTTTTCGATAATATTGCCATCTGCTGGTGAAAGGAATTCTTCAAGGCAACATTGTACACTTTCCATAAATACAATTTTAACAATAAAAACTTTTGTTTTACCTTTGATGTTGACATAGGAAAGTGTATTACATAGTATTAAGACATTAATCTAATATTTAATTCATCGTAATATATATTATTATTTGTTAACTAAAATTTTATTGTTAATAAAACCTACACTTAATTTGCAGTAGTTAACTAAAGTAACTCACTAAGCTTTAATCCTCGTATAATAAATTATACTAAACTTTAGTATCAATACTTCATTAAAAACTTGACATTTAGTTTAAATTATTATCATAATACTAAATTGAGAAATCTTATTAATTTAAAAAAATACATAAAAAATTAAAATTATAAAACCTAAAAAAAAAAGAAATAAATTTAAAAATAAATTGCAAATAAAATTATGAAAAATGCTAGTATATAAGATCAGAGAAAAACAAATAAAAAATGATTTACATGCCATTAGGGAGGTTAAATGTAAAACTTTGTGTTCACTCTGGAATGCTCGGGCGTTTTATTAGCAATTCAAATTGGTCCAAATTAGCGTGTTGACGTTGTCCCAAGTCCTGCCAACTGACAAAGCAGTTAATCCAGAGAGAGAAGGAAAAAAATGTGAAATTTGAATGCAAGGGAGATTTTTTTTTCTTTAAATCCCTTTACCATTATTGTTGATTTAATTTTGCTTCTCTCTTGCGTGCCATTTTGTGGTCACACCTTAGTAACTTAGGTTTTGTATAAATCTACATGATAATATTTAAAACATTTTTTGAAGTAACAAGTTTTACCCTCTTTTTTTTTTTTTTTTTAGAATGATAATATGAACTAAAATAAAATACACTGAGAAAAAATATCGTATGAAATTTTAACCTAATTTGATTACTGAGAACTGATTATGTTTTGCTGATTTTTAGAAATATATATTTTTTCTATTAAATTGTTTCATTTTAGTCATTTTACCTCAATTAAGGTCCACAAGATGGCTGCCAAAATTTGTTTGTGGTAGTTTGATACAACATACACAGGTTTTATCAACAATGACTGATGGCCGGGATAAAGTATATCAACATTGTTGCTGAAAAAAACATTGGTAAAAACATTTCAATAAAGCCTAATTTTATATCGAAGGGCTTGAATAATTCTTTGGATGAAATTCTTTTCCATTACCAGCAAGATTGATGTATGCAATAAAATGTGACGTGGACACAAGTCAATTATTATATAAAATATTTCAATTCTCAAATAGTTTTCTATATCTGACTTGAGTATTTTGAGAAATATTTTTATATTTTTTCACTATATTGAGATATATTTTCTATATATAGATATTCTATTTTAAGAACCAAAACAATCAAATTATTTTCCATGTATAACAATAATCGAGATATGTTGAGGTTTTGAAAGGCGATCCTTTTACAAATATAACGAGTTTTCCACTCTAATGGACACATACATTAGTAACAAAAAAATTGTTACAAAATACTTTTTTTTTTCTTCCGTCTTTCCTCCATTTTCTCAATTTGCTCGTAGCTCAATTTCCAATTGTTTTTGTTCCGGCATATTGGTTTCGCTCTTCACAAAGACGGCGGTGTCCACTTTCAGCAGTCGTCGGGGAAGCTACAAATGATTGTTTTCACGACTCGATTCTCACAGACACAATGAGACAAAGTGAGAAAGAAAATTCGTCATCAGAAGATTAACGCCTTCACATAACACTGTGGCGTGGATGATCAGTGTTGTTGTTTTCTTGCTTTAATTTGTTTTCTATAATAATATTGTTAATAAATAAAGTTTCTGAATCAAATTTTCATTATAAGAATAATAAAAATGTAAACGGTATCATATGAAGAAAATTATTAATAAAGAACACAATAATATAAAGTGTCATTAATTTTAGAGTTTTCTGAACTGCTATGTTATAAGCTTTAAAAAATACTGAACCATTTCAAATAATATTGTTCATCTTATTTCATTGTTTTTCTAAATTTAAATGACAAATTATCAACATAACTTACAATTAATTATTCCTTTTCCCTCTTCTGAGCCTTATTGTAGGATACTGTATGGCCATAATTAAGTGATTCAAACTGCATAATATATATAAATTCTTCGTAGGCGAGACCTATCTCAGATTTTTTTTTTATTTGAATTTTTCAACTGAAAATTATTTCAAAATTAATACTTGGTGTAATTATATTACTTTATTTTTCACAATGAAATATAGCTTAAATTTTCAAATAGCATATCTGTTATTCTCGAATACCATAAAACAGCAGTTATAAAAAAAAAAAAAAAAAACTTGTTGTTTAATTGAATACCATTTTGATTAGCTGTGTAAAAAATGACCCATATTTTTTTTTACATAAGTTCAATTTCTTACCTTGTTTTATATAAAATTTATATAAATAATGTCCTTCTAGACTATTATTTTGATCCTAAGGGTGACAAATATAAATATAACATGTAATATCGTATCCAATTGCAACATTGTAATTAGTTTGTTATCTGGAGTTTGTCTTCAAGATATAAATCTGTCCATTTTCTGGAGGAAAGTTTCGAAGCTGGGTTCGAAAAGGTCTGGAAATTGGTGTGACTAGAGCTTGGTACGCGCTGTCAGGAGCCGAGTTTGTGCGTCTGTGGGGAGCTTTCGCACTGCCACGCGGCAACCAGGTGTCTCGTAAAGTAGCAAACAACGGAAGATAGCGAACATGGGGATGTAAACTTTGTAAACTGTGAGCCAGGGATTCAACAGTGACGTCATTTGTTCAGTGATAGTACAAATGCTTGGGTGCATGACTAAATGTTGCCCATTCTCAAAAACGGATCAAGAAGAAAAAGCAGTGATAGTACAGTCGTCGCCTCGGAAAATTTCCGTTTGTGGCCTTATTAATCACCATACCCTGTAAGAATAACACAGGACATGTATGGTGATTTAACAAAGCTGCAATTGAGAAATTTTCCAAGTTGAAGAGTGTACATAGAATCTTACATGAAGATGAATTAAATATCATACAGTGTAAGGCAATCATTACTTATCATTAATTTGGAGAAGTTTTTTATTATGTTCAATAGTGTTATGAATTTAAAAATAGACACTGTACTCTATGGTTATTGCCAGTGAATAGTGTATAGAATGTAAAAATAATAAATGTAAATCTTATTTCCATAAAAAAAAAAGTTTATGGCTTACATAAAATGCAATGTAATACACATGGAGATAACACAAACATTATATAATATTTGTTTTATGTTTGTATCAGCATTATATCATATATACTAAATTTATTGCAGACTTGATGAAATCTTTTGTGATATAGCTACATTGATTCGCTTCTAACCTCTCTCAAAATTGCAACATTGCATATTTTTGTCTCTAAGATTGCAAAAATCAAATCAAGTGCGAGTAATATTCAAGTTGCCCAAAGGTTTACAATATATTAGTCATACAGATTTTATTTGTGAATTCTATCATTAAACATTTCTAGATCCAAATCTAACTAATTAACTAATAAATTGCTTTTTATAAGTTTTGTTAGAAAATTTTTAATTATACCTAATTTCTATCAATATTGTTGGAACTAAAAAACTAAAGTAGGTGATTGGTATTCTTATGAAACTATGAAGGTGTATATTTATTTATTTCCTAATTATATTTATTAGCAAACGTCTTATGGGATCTTCAACTACAAATCAAGCCTTGTTAAAAAAGACCATTCAAATTATTGCAACGAAAAGCACAGAAGTATGTTGTGAAGTAGACTTGAAAATTCTCTGCTCAAATTAAGCAACAAGATTTCCCTCGATGATCATTGGCAGCAAGGCACGACAACTCCAGAGACTCGGTATAATTGGCTTCTTCAAATTTAGCACTGTCAAACTCAGACGTAAAATTTTAACAGATGCATAATCATTTTGCAAAATGATATAGATTTAATTAATTTTTAACTTCTGTCTAAAAATTCAAAATAACATTGAGAAAAGTGCATTTAATAACTGGTGCTGAAGAATTTTATGCCCCAGTATGGCTGTAAAAAATAATAACATCCTTTAATTTTATTTTATAATTACTGAACGTTAATTACACTAGTAAAATCTTCGTCTGCATTGCATTAAGTACGTAAGCCATACTTTTTGATAGTGAAGAAAGGGTGTAACAGAAAGTTGCAAAAATATCTTCAGTTAATTATTTTATTTTGTTCATAACGTTAAGAATAATTTTTAGAAAGTTGTATATCAAAATTAATTCTTAAATTTCAATTTTTAACCTCTGTTTTAAAATGATAATGATTATTTTCTACCACCTGCCTATTGTTTCTAAAAAGAGTAAAAACATTTTAATTTAACATTTTAGGTCAAATTTTGTTACATTAGAAAATATCGAAGTTGATTTTGACTAAATTCGTGTTTTTTCAATAATCTCCATTTTATGATTTAATTATTCTACTAATGTTCACGTTTAGAGTTCTATTAAATTCATGCCTTTGCAGACATACAACCACAATTGAAAACTCATACAGATATACAGATATTAATTATTGATACAAATTGAATGAATAATTTAAGAAGTTACGCATAACTGTATAACATATATTTTGAAGTTTTTTTTTTTCATATGCCAACAACAAGGAAATCCTAATATTCAATTGTTGTACAGATTGATCTACAATTAAAAACTTATGGTTCTTCTTTACAAATTCATTTTCTGTTTGTCCCATTCAAATGTGCGCCATCCAAGTGACATGGTGATTTATCTCCCAGTCTCAGCTGCAAGATCCGAGATTTAAAACAGGAAGTGTACAGTAAGGAGCAAATTATATAGCACACAGTTCGTGTTGCAGTGCCCTCGATTTATCGTTTTAAACATACGAGAGCTGTTACAACTGCAAACTAATAAATCTTTCAGCTTTTTTATACATTGTCCTTTCAATGAGGTGTGAATCGAAACACAGTCCGAACGAAATAATGAACTACAAAAGTTTAAAAGTCTTGTTATTGCAACTGACAGCTGAATAAGTCAGTCTAGCAATCTTAGATTAATTAAAGAGATCTAGATTCTTATTTAGATTATACATAATATAAAGTTAATTTAGTTAATAATTAACTTATTAAGTATCTAATGATATCAAAACTCGAAAAGCTAGTTGGAAAATAATGTTCATTATTGCTTAAATGTTTTATCTTTTGTTTTTATTCTTGAAAATAAATTACATAATGTTAGTCAATTCAGATTTTTAATAAAATATTTACAAAAGAAACTTAGCATAGATTTTAATACTAATAAAACAATTTAATAACGAGTGAAGGTTATTTTAAATTATAGATTTTACTATAGCTTAATTGTGTACTAAGGTAGCTTAATTAATAAAAAAATAATGGAATAGCTGAAAATAAAATTTAAACACGGTAAAATTGTGACTGTAAATTTTGGAGTTCGGCAATAAATTTAAAGATACTATTTTACTAAACATTTTAGCATTTATAATAATAAAAAAAAAACTGACTTCTATAAAATTCGTCGCTCAAGACATGAATTTTTGTTGCACTTATAGACATGAAAATTTATGTACATAAGGTTTATAATTGCATAAAAACCTCGTGGTTTATATGACACATATTCTGAGGCGACGATGTATAAAGTTCATATTTCACAAAATTTGGAATATAACTGAAAGATTTATATTTTTTTTTTTGTAAAATTATATCGATGCGGTTTGGAAATTTAATAACAGGCGTGTATAATAAGAAAAACGATGACGACGGTATTACAATATTTGTTTAAAATTGTACCATTCAAGGGGCTTATATAATTTTGGTAATACAGGTATATTGTATTGTATGGTTGAAGCTGGAATTCAGTTGTATAAAACCAGTGATTTTTGTGATTACATTGCTTTCTCTCTCTTCCACTCTCTCTTCCACCCACTACTCCCACTATATATACAAGCAGACAACCAGAGATAGGCAAAGATACAGACTCCCTCCTACAGGCGGTGAATGAAAATTCTGCGAAGTGTTTGCTAAGAGTTAGTGAAACATAAATTACTGAATAAAAAATTCCTCTCTGCATGTAAAATATTCAGAATGCTAAATTTTGTTAACTTCTTTAGGAAGGAAATTGAATTTTTAGATCTCTATATACTCGTATTTTTCCTCCTGTTAGATATGTTTTCTTTTTAAAAAAAATGAAATTGAAATACTGTCAAAGATAAAGTCAAAAGGAAAAACAAAACGAGTTATTTTGTATATTTTTATCTAACTATCGATATTTTGATATCTTATTTTATGAAATGACAGATTCCATTTCCATAAACAATGTGCAATGTCATACGATTTTGAACGTGTTATTCACTGTTACTTTTTTTCTCTATTTGTTTTGTTGTTTTTTTCCTCTCTTTTATATATCAAAATATATGTGATTTTTACTTTTTTTTATTAAAATATGTAAAATTGTATGTATTTATTGTATGATATAGGTATACTCAATAATTTAATTTATTCGATGATTTATAGGTGACAAAAAATGGAAGTGTTAATCATTATATTAAATGAGATTATTATTTGATTTATATTTTCGATTTCTACCATTTGTCATTCTGTTAACATAATCATCGTTGATAAATAGTGACACTGCAAGGAGCATTTGCATGAACGACAGCAGCCTAGACAAGATATGCCTGGAATTCACATGTTGAATCAAAGCTATATAGGTAATCCATATTTATGGAGCTTGTTAGGCACGGAATGCACACAATTTAAAGTTGATGTTCCATAGTGGTTTTTGACATCAAATCAAAGTTATTATACCTTAATTTTAACTTCTAAAGTTTTATATATTAATTAGAATATGAAACTAAATTTTTTATTTACTAATAAGAATAATAATTGTTTATTTGGGATAAATTACATTGTAGGGAATAGGGAAAAAATAAATAATAGTAACAGCATAATAACACAAATTAATGAATGTAAAAGGCTAAGGAGCCTATAACATCACATAGAGCGAACATTAAACACACATCAGTACAATTAAGTCAATATCACATGATAGAATCAGAAAGGCGGAGGAAATCTTACAGCTAAATTACTAAATTTGTTTCTTGAATTAGGATTTTTATCACTTTAAATTTATTTTCAAATGTTTTCAGGGCAGATTGTAAAAGTAACAGTGAATCATTTAATATTTGATTTAATGCATCTATACATTTTTTAAAAAAATACATGTATTTTTTTATGCCAGTGATAATATACAATATATACATGGCACATTGACAACGATTAAAAATAAAAAAAATATAGAAAATTTGTATTTAAAACTCACAAATAAAAATTTAATAAATATTACATGTGCAGATATAATATATATTATAGTGGCGTTATCAATTTAGATTAGCGTATATGAATAACAAAAAAAAAAAGCTTTTAATTTAATTAAATTATAGAAGATATACTGAGCGATGATTTATCTGGTAGTAAAAGAATATAAAGGACGAGTCATAAATCGCTACATATCAAATTTGTTAGACAGCTTTTTCTTTGTTGACATTTGATCGTTGTTTGTTTTCACAGGACACGTCAAGCTAAACGAGGCTTTGTTGTTTCTGCCACTCGTCAATCATAGCAGCAGCAGCAGGGCCATCATTTTTGCAACAAGGACTGGATTAGTCAGCAAGGCTTATGTCATGGAGAATTCATAGCATCAATGTTGTTTATAATACAATACATAACTTTCCTTTTCATCGAGTACTGTTACTAATAATCACTATCCATTGTAACAAAGGATTAAATTTTAATTAGATGCAATAATAAGGTGTACAAATTTTGATAATGGACAACCTGCATGAAATTTTTTTATTGTAGAAATGAATAGAAGATACCAAATTATGCTGCTCTAAATTTTTTCAGATTTTTTTTAGAGACCCAGAACTATTTTTAAATAATTATTGAAAGTGCGGCCACGCCCCCTGGAGGCGTCAATACGCATCTAGTCCCTATCTTTTTTTAATAAGGATTCAGGGGAGCCAACTTAATTTACAGAACTTTCAATAATTATTTAAAAATAGTTCCGGGACTCTGACCAAATTTAGAGTAGCATAATTTGGTATATACCCTCTATTCATTTCTGCGATAAAATTTTTTCATGCATGCTGTCCATTAATTGAATTTGACAATTCAAAATAGCGGAAAAGTTCTTCTTGACTGAATTTTAGGATCAAAATGATACACATGTTTTATTTAGTGAGAGATAACAAAAGTTTTTCAAGATAGAAAAATTTTTTTTTGGTTGTAGCCTGCCTATAGCTATTTAAAAACTCCAGTATACAGGAGAAATAACGTAAGTGTCATACTGAAGTGTGCATCTTTAGATTTTCAAAGCAAGTAAAATGGGGAAATTTATGTCACAATTTTAAGTTGTCAATTTTAATACGAAATTATGTAATTAGAAAAATTGAGTCCCAAACAAGCTAACCTAATTCCTATCTTTATTTAGTAAATACTCATAACGTAGATTATAACATTAACTTTTATTAGCAATAAATTAATAATATAATATTTTATCACTTAATTTTGCATATCAAATTATTTAAAAAAAAAATCAATAAGAAATAGTATATAAAATAGTAGCCTTTTATTTTACGTAAAATATAGTTCTATGCGAATGCTATATTATATTCTATAATGTTACTAACCAATAATGAACCACAAAGAATTATACAAATTATAATTTATTCGAAATGTTTTTTTTTTTCTTTTAAATTTTCTAGTTCTAAAAACATGTTTTTAATAAATTTTATTTTACAAGAAATATACAAACAGATATTGAGCATTGAAATAAAAATAAAGCTTGAAATTTGTATGTATATATTGTGAATGAAACATTCAGAATTTATTTATAAAAATATCATGAATAGAATTTACCAATATATATTTTTTTTTAATGAAAATTTGTAAATTGGTATAAGGCGATTTAAAATAATTTTGAAATGAATTCATAAAAGCTTTTCAAGTGAAATATATGTAGGAAAAATATGAGTATAAAAAAAGAGATTAAGTAAGCACAGAGGCAGGAGAGGGGGGTAATTTCATCAACTTGAACGAGTTCATACACGAACACTCGGATCTAATCCGCGTAATGAATAGAACAAGCAAGTTTTCCTGCTCTGCGTGGGCGTGATTGTTGGTGCTCGCTACAGCGCGCGGGTGAGACGGGCCTCAATCACGTTCAATTAGGTCTGCTTGCTCTGCATCATACGTGCACGATCAGCTGATTTTGATATCAAATCAAGACGTGCTGGAACCTGTTACATCATTTCTCCTGTGCCGCTTCTGAAATATGTCCTGTGTTCTTTTATTCAATACTTCAAATTAATACTTTCCTTTTAAGTTTATCATTTCCTTTATTTCCATCTAAAAACCATCTCTCCAGGCAGTGGTGTAATCCCATATTCTTCTCATTTTCACTCGCCCTCTCGGTGACGGACTGGAGAGTAGCCATTGCGGCGAAATCCGTTTGTCACCTTCACAATCGTCCTTTCGCAAGGAAGACTCTTTCCCATTACCTTCACCTTACATCCCGAGAAGGTGTCTCGGCAGGCCCAGGATAGTTTAATTGTGTCAAGGGACACTCACTACATCGGGACCTGTAACTAACTCAACATCAATCTCTCCTCTTGAGAAGGTATAATATTTTATGATTTAAACGTTAAAAAAATACTATAACTAGTTCTATTAGCAATTAAATAAAATTTATATGTAACTTACGTTATTTCAGCAGAAATGCACATTATTTTTACTTTTATAATATGTTCTAGCATGCCATTTAACTTATCTAAATAGAATCTGTATTTTCCATGTTTATTATGTTTGATTTTCTATTTTATTTTTACAATGACATTTAATACATATTGTAACTTTCTTGTTTGCAATAAAAAATAGATTTGAGGTGTGTGTACTTTATGGTATTACAAGCAATAATTTTTAACAATTTTTATCGATTTAAAATCTTTGCCATTTCATAACTTAAATTAAGTTATTGCTATCAATTTGATGTGTTAAAATTAAATATTTTCTTCATTTCATACTCATTTAGTAACAAAAATTCATAAAAAAGTGTAAAGAAATATTTAAGTATTCATATTTAGTTCAAGCTATTTCCTAGCATATTATAACAACAATATTTTGTAATAAGGTTTGAATAAGGTTAACGTCTAGGCTAAAAATACGAAAAGGTTAAATAACAATACACACAATTTTATATCAACTGTTTTATTAATATTTTTTTTCTTTTTTTTTTTTATAAATTTCTTTTCCTCTCTTTCAATTTTATACATAGCATTTTACATTTAAGAATTGTACAAAACAGTAGCAGTAGACTGTCACCGTGGTTTAAAAAGCACGAGATTCTGTTTTAACCTCCATTAGTAACACAAACAAATCGTTCAAGGGATTATTAAATTTTATAAATGATAATTAATCGGGATCGATCATACTTTATACAATCGATTAAAACATCGATTGTATTTTATTATATTTTATGGCTCGGGTTATCATGACAATGTGATATGTTCATATAACACGTTTTCTTTGCATCCAAACAGACTTTTTAGAGAAGAGAAAATATCATGTACAATACAATTTGATTTTTATAACTTATGGTATTCTCAGATAAGTATGAAACAATTAAAAATTTTCTATGATATCATAATTTTGGCTTTATTTAATTATTTATTACTTATCTAAGATTTGTTAAAATCCATTAAAAATATAAAGACCACCAATAAAATTATTTTCAGAAAATTATGATGCCCCACTAGCATTCTAAATAGTTACGTTATATCTATTGACTCAACAATTAATATTAGAAATGGCACAAAAAGTTTGTTTTTCCTTCTATTTTGAATTGATCTGAAGACAACGATATTTCTTTTTTAATAATAATTCAGAGAAACATTTTTTTTTTAAGACAGCAATAAAAGTTTTTTATTTTTTCTGTTTATTCTTCATATTTAATACATCAAGGCATCGAAAATTTTACAGAATCTTTTTTTTTTGTGTGTTTAAGAAGTATACAATTATATTCAAAGGACATTTTTTTTATTTTAAACACTAAAAAAATTACAACAAAGAACATATTTATTATTTTCTTTTATAACTAATATGAAAGTTGTTGAATACATTTATATTATTTTTTTATTAGTTGACTTATAATATAATATTTATGAAACATAAATTTTCGATACCTATATAACAAACTTAACAGTATATGACAGCCCTTAATTAACATTATGTTGGCAGTTTTACAAGGGATGAAGTTGATTATAAATATGACTTTACACAAATAGCCATACAAAAACAAAACAAAAAATAGTATAGAGCACCATTAGGTTTTTTATTTAAGTTTCAAAAGATAATTTGAAAATGAATCAATTATAATACAAACTTTGAAATGTATTCAATTTTCCACAAATATAGGGTGACTGATTTGAAATTAAATTCGTTTTGAGTTACAACTGTTCATTTTCAATATTTTTTTTTATAATTTATGAAATGTTTTTGAATTCTGAGCATATAATGAGCAATATGTGTAAATTACTTGCGAGAATATTCATCATGTAACGTCTTGTATAGAGGACATGACAGATTCATGAACCACAAACATTACAAAGTTTTGTGATTACGTTTATTTTATTTCAAACAGCTGATTCTGTTGTAAATACCTTAGGTTTATTTGAACTTGAGCAGCTTTGTGTCATCATGGTAGCGTAAAAAATGCATAATATGTGGTTGGTAATCAAAACAGAATACATGAACACATTTATGTTCATAAATAATATGAAATGTTGTTAAATACATTTGTAATAATTAAATGAAAACAACTTTTCGATGTCTATAGCAAAATTACAAACGTTCAATTGACTTTCTTCTGATTGAATTACTTGGCCTTTTATACTACCACAAATTTATGCTGCTAAATATGTTTATATTTTTGTATATAATTAATTGAAATTTGAGTTTTTTTTGCTTTAATGTGTCACCTTTATTTATATAAAGTGACTAAAGTGTGGTTTAAAAATACCATTAAATAAAGACATTTAAACATGAAGAACACAATCAATGGGTAATTGATTGATTTAATTACACATTATTGCTAGAATTCAACATAAAAATAGAAGAAGAAGAAGAAATAAATCGAAATGAGAAAAGAAAAACAATCACACCATTTATGTTAATCATTCATTTCTTTAGTATAAAAAATTTCATGTTGACCAACTTTTTTTATCATTTATAAAACCTTTTTATTATCTTTGTAACTGTATTAAAAAGTTTTAAATTATTTATTTACTTTAAAAACTTTCCCATTTGACCTTGAGCAAAATCAAGTCTCTTTTTTTTTTTATAATATATTTATTTGTTTATATATTTTTTTTATTATTAATATTTTTTTTATATAATTGGTGGATCTATGAGAATTCATTACTCAATAATTATCATCAACATCACCAGTTAGGTATAAGATAAGGCACTGAAGTTAGTAGGATCAATGTGATAATTAATTGTAATTAATGATAATTTATTATACATTAATCATGATGTCAGATACAGATAGATGAGGGTTTATTGATTGAGAAAAAGACTACAGCAGGACAGATTAGAACGAGTACATATATATATATAGAGATATTAGATAGGCCAGAAATAACTGCTTCACTTCATCAATTTATAGTTAGGTTTAAATTGTTTCTTGATTTACTTTGTTGATGTTTCTTGAATCTCTCCATGGCTGGAATTAAATTTGATCCCTCACACAAAAAAAAAAAAAAGAAAAAGAAAAATAAAAAAAGAAACTCAGGTTAAACACTATCCTTCATTAAAAAAAAAATCTCACAGTTTGTGTTTTAAAAAGAAAGTAGAGTATTTTATTTTTTTATAATGTAACTTTTGTACAAAGTTTAAATAGGTTGAGATTATACTTAATTTAAATTTAATCCTATTGCTAGAATTATATGTATAAAAAAATGATTAAAAGTAACAACACAATTTGTTAGAATTAAATGTTTAAGACTATATAAATAATTTAGCTTGATGACTTTGATAAAGTGTGTTTTTACATGTCAAAAGTCAAGGATATAAAATAGGTGAAATTGAATAAACTTTTTAAAACTTAAAGCAGAAAACCCAGTGTAGTAGTATATATGTTGTAAGTTTAGTTTGAGCAACACATGCTTTATGAATTAAACATACCTTGTTCTAGAGTGTCAGCAGAGACACAGAAGTTACATATAATATAAAAAAAAAATCAGTTTTCTTTTTACAGAACACAAACTGTATTTTATATTTCTGTTATTGTTGTGTATAATAGATATTATTTTTTTTTTAAAAAAATCACTCCAGAAAAAAAATTACAAAGTTCATTTTCTTTATTAAATTCATCCTATATAATAATTATATCACACTCCTTCTTCTTTTTCCTTAATAATAATATTAATAAATCGTGTATTATATATATTAACTTTTTGTCACAGTAAAAATGTTTTTTAGGACTAACACCACAGTAGGAAGAGCCAATTGTTTAAATAATTGTTCACTCATCATCCTGCACCGAGCCATATCACTGAGAAGGCTACCACCGTGGCTAGCAGTTTGGTGGCCCCTCTGCCCCGACCGTCTCCACCCCCACCACCCCCGACGGCCCCACCCACTGCTCTGCTAAGAGCGCTTGCGTGGCAGCTCAGGTCTTCAGGGTACAGATCCACCATGGGGGTCTGTTGACCCGTGCGAGGGTCGGTGCACACGGCCTCACGAGCCAGTGCCTGGATGTGTTGAGCCCCTTCAAGGGCCACCGTGTGGATTTGCACCGTCTCACGAAGCCAGCGCCTCAGCCAGTGGCCCAGCCACACCAGACTGCAGTCGCACGTCCAAGGATTGCCCTTCAAGATGAGACCCTCTGTAACAAACAGGTAGTGGAGGTAAGATTATTTGTATATGAGTTATGTTATTATTGGAGTAATATCCTTGGAGGTATGTTTATTAGTAATTTCTATAGTTTGATGTATTGTAGAAACCCAACTTAAGATTCACAATTATTCTAAGAAGTTAGTATCATACAAAATGGTATTTTTTTCATAAGAAACAAAGATATATCGTGTTGTGCTTGATTTTAAAATTACGAAATTTTTAACATTTTTAATTAAAATAATGCAAATAAATATTAAATGTTACATAAAAATTAAAATCAACCTTTCTTTACAAAGCATTCAAAAGGTTACATTTTTTAAATTAAAGTTTTTTTCTGGACAAAAATATCAACATCCTAAAAGTTATACTACTATTTGAGCTACGCAGTGAGGCGGGTTGCATCTTCGAGTTACACAGGCGGCGCACGATGCGGTCACACTACAAGTGTTAGTCAAAGTTAGAGCAAAGGAGGAGGAGGGATCTTGACAACCACAAGGTTAAGGGTGGGTTGGAGTATTGAAGATTCAAGTGGTGAACCTACCCAAGACGGTAACATCAAAGAAGCTCGCTAGGTCACGGCCTCTCAATGTAACTTTTAATTAATTGTAAGCCCAGCAAATTAAATCTTTGATTACGCAATTCTCGTCTTATACAAATAAAATTTATTTACATTTTGAAATATTCATTCTAAAAACTTTTTTAATATTGTCTCTAATTTTATAAATGTAAAATTGTATTATAAGTTATTCATGTTCATGTGATGTAATCAGCAAAGATCGTATAAGATTTAAGATTTTGTTCTCATCGTCTGCCATGCACTCACGCCACCATCGGGAAAAGTGGGAACTGAAGTATTTGTATTGGAAAAATTTATGTTCTTTGATAATGAACTAATGAAATAATGCATCATATGCCCGTTTCAAAACTCCGTGTAATGAGAGAGTAAAAACTACATTTTTTTTTTTTTAAATACTCGCAATAAAGTTTAGAAAATGGTAAAACCCAAAATTACATTATTCTGATATAATTAAATTATTTATGATTTTGGTTACGCTGTATTTTCAATTTCAGATATCAAAACCTACAATTATCTATTCTGATTATCTTATAAATTTTTTTAAAATATATATTCAAAATTTCTCCTTTCAAAGTTTTAAAATTACAAAAGATTGTTAAAAAAATTCTCCCTTTTTATCGTTTTAAAGCAGTAAAAACTAAGTAGAAAAAATAGAGAAAAGAAAACACAAGAGTTCTCAAAGAGTAATAAACCTTATATGCTCTATTATGAACGAAAAAAAAAAAAAAAAAAAAAAAAGCTTGCAGCTCTCTTAGTTTCATACCTTTGAGTTTCATCTACAGCAACATAAACCTCGAACAACACTATATAATTAAGTTTTATGCACGTACATAAAATAACTTCAGAAATATTGCACCCTACATAATTAAGACATAGAGGTGCAAGCCCTGTTAGTCCTATTAAATATTTTTTGCTCCCTTTTGTTCAGGTAGGGATTAAACTTTGGAGGTATAATAAACGAACGTATGGCAGTAGGAATTGTTACAAAAACCGAGAGACAAATTACCTGCTCGCTATGAATGTGATCGTCGAACTGATAAAATTCAAAGCTTTACATAACCACCTATGTATAAAATTACAAAGTGTATACCTACTGTATGGACAATCATTAATTATAAAAATAATATATCATGTACTAAGCTTATGCTGTTTTCTTTTAATAAAATATTGTGTAATAAAGTTTAATTTAGTTTTGTTTGTTAACAATAAAATTAACGGTTATGTTTTTAAAATGTGCATATTGTTATGAGTAATAAGATAGTTAATAAAAATATAAGTTATAGTTATTACTATACTAAAAATTATATTACTTTTGTATGACAAAAAGAATATATAAACAAAAGTATTAACACGGTTTATGAAAAATAAAAATAAACAGATAAAATATTACTGCAGAGAACATACTTTATAATGTTTGTGTTATGTCTTTTGCATTTGAATATTATAAGAATATGTGTTGAATTTTTATTATTTATGAGCACTACAAGAAAATTGACTTATAATTTAATTTTCTGTCCAAATTGCTTTAAAAAAGAACAGGTAATGGCCAAATTAATTGTCTTATTAAATTGTAAAAGATTATAATGATCAACTGTTTGTTATACCTGAATCCTTTAAATTAATTATGCTTGTGTGAAACAGTGTTATATTTTTGTTCAAACATTTATTATTTAAAATTATATTCAAATTATAAAGCTTTGAATAATTTATTTAGTAATTTTAGTATAAAAAGAATGAAACAAATATGAACGAAATGAAAGCTTTTTACAAGGTTACCAGTGCTATTACTGCTTTCACATAGCTCTCTAAAAATTCAATTTTTTATGTTATATCATGTTATAACTAAGGCCCGGATCTCAAGTTTAACAAGTTTTATAAATACGCATGTAATGTGGGATCTGACTTCAAATGTCCACGAATCATGAAGTTTCATGCCTAAAAATGCAAAAAAGTTTGGACTTAAAAAAACTGATTTTGAAAATCTAGAACTATTTCAGTTTTTTAGAGTTTTTTCAAGTTTTTAAAACTTTTTTCAGTTTTCTAAAATTTAAATCGATGTTTTGTGTAGAAAAAATGTAGAATTATTTAAAAAAAAAATTAAAATGAAAATATATGTTTGATAATTAATTATCACAGCTTCAAAATGGTGAACCTGGAGATGATCCTTGTGGTAAACTGCTACCACAACCAAAGTCTTTGACCACAACATTGCTTCTGCATAGAATAAAATGTTGACACTTCTCACATTAAGATTGTAGGTTACCAATAAAATGCGTTAAACAAAAAAAAGTTTGAGAATTTTTAATGTTTTTAAATTTTTCCTTTATTTCTAGATTTTAAGAGGCTAAAAATCGTAAATAATTATATAAACTGGAAATAACTTATTTTACGTTTTTGAACTGAAAGTGAACTGATTTTAATAAACTTAAAAACTGATTTTGAGAAAAATTTGGACTTAATCCAGTGCTTAAATTCATACTTTTGAAAACTTAAAATCCGGGCCCTAGTTATAACAGAACATAAAGCGACGATACAATTTTTTCAAAGCATCAAGTTAACTACTCTTAAAAAATATATTTTACGGAAGAAATATCATTTTCCTTGGAACAGAATTTTATACGTAAAGCTTGTAATTTCACATAACAAAATCAAATTAATATTAAATTTAACAAAATAAAGTATTTTATAACATAAGTAAAGGTAACAAAAATCAATAGTCTCAAATAATATCTACATTACGATATAAAACGAAAGTTTTTCAGAAAAACTAGTCTCAGATATTTGAACAAGTAAAATAATATTTCTTTTGTAAAATGTTTTTTTATTTTTATTTATTTATTTATTTTTTTAGAGTAGTTAACTTGATGCTCTGAAAAAATTGTACCATCGCTTTATGTTGTAACGTCATTACAAAAAAAAAAATTGAATTTTTAGAGAGCTATACGTCAAAGCAGTAATATCACTGGTAACCTTGTAAAAAGCTTTCATTTCGTTCATTTCATTTCGTTCTTTTTATACTAAAATTACTAAATAAATTATTCAAAGCTGTATAATTTGAATATGATTTTAAATTTGTTACTTTGAACAATATCAATATAGTGAAATTTCATTGTCAGTTCTTATAAAAATTTATACAAACACTTTGCTTATAGTTTAAATTTACCTGAAATAAGCTTGGTGCCAACGACCTCCCAGTTAGATCCATTGTTGTAGATGGTGTACGGACTCAGGGTGGAGAACTTATTGTCCCGAAGGTCCAAGGACAAGATGGGAACCTTTTCCAGGGCGGCGAACAGTCCTGCAGGAAGTTCCTCCAGCTGGGTGCCCCTGATTTGAAGGGCCAGGGCGTAATTCTCCTCCACACCCTCGAAAGCATCGGCTTTTATGTGCTTGAGGTTGGTGCCGGTGATCTCAACGTCCTGCAGTTTGGGGGTGAATGACCCTAAAAGCTGATCCGACAGCACTGGTTCTAACACTCTCACTGCTAACTTTTGCAGGGAAGAAACGCCGGATAAAACTCCCCCTAAACGAAACCTGTATTTTTCAATCTGAGGCCAGGTTTGGATGCGTAGTGATGATAATAGTTTCAATCTCGTCAGTGAATCAGCATCAAACCTTTCTAACTGTGGGAGATCATCAATATTTAATGATTGTAATCTTGATAGTCCAGAAAAACTATCTTTTGTTATAATTCTTATTGGATTTTGTGATACATCTAATGTTTTTAATATTGGTAAATATGGCCAAGCATTAGCAGGAACACCATTTAATTTATTTAATGTTAAATCTAAATGTTGTAATTTACCAAGAGTATCCATAGTACCATGTGGTACTTCTTCAATTGCATTAGATGATAGATTTAATGATATTAATTCTGGTAATGGTAAAGGTGGAGCAGTTCTTAATCCTGTATTTGCAAGATTTAAATGTCTTAAACGTTGAATATAATGAAATAATTCCTTAAAATTTGCTCTTTGTAATGGATTACTACTTAAATCTAATCTTAACAAACCTCCTCCTAATCCTGTAAATACATTATCTGGCAGTATTGTAAGTCTATTTCCAGCAAGTTTAAGTCCTAAAAGATGAGGCGTTTCGGGAAACATTGTAGCATCTAAATGTTCAAGTTGATTATATGAAATATCTAAATATCGAAGTGAGTTACCGACTTCTGCCAACGCACTACTAGGCATAACCACAAACTCGTTATTTGATAAATCCAAACGTTCTAATCTTGTTCCTGCAAATACATCACGAGGTAAAGATCTTATATGATTATGACCTAAATGTAATGCTCTTAATTCAGTTAATTCAATAAATTGTTCTGTTTGTAATTGTTCAATATGATTATTATTTAATTCAAGTATTTGTAATGATGATATACTATGAAAAGCACGACGTTTAACTCCCTGTATTCCGTTATGTGGTAATGATAATACTTGTAATTGTTCTAATTTACCAAAAGCAGAATCATCCAGTCTTGATATACGATTATATCCAAGATATAAACGTCTTAGTGAAGCTGATAAACCTTGTAAAAAGTTAACTGGAACCTCAGGAACTCGATTATGACTAACATCAAGCACTTTAGCATGTACACTTCCACCTGAATCACCTGGAAATAAACCTGTGATTTGATTATGTGATATATTTAATGTCATTGATGTATATGGAGATGTTACATTATATAAAATACCAAGTGAAAATTCTTTTAAATCATTAAATTGTAATTTAAGTCTACCAAGACTTGGAAGTGTAGCAAAAGATTTAGGAGCTAGCATTGTTATTCTATTATCTGAAAGTTCTAGAGTAACTAATGCTGGTAAATCTGTGAATGCTCCAGTACGTATATTTCTCAATCTATTTCCTGTTAATACGACTGTCTGCAATGTAGGTAATGAAGCAAAAGTACCAGATTCTATCTCTTCCAAATGATTATACGCTAGTCTAATATCTACTAAATGTCTATGTACATTAGGATGAAATATTTGAGGTGGTAATCTTGTTAATTTATTTGCTTCTAAATTTAAATATTGTAATTGACCAAATGAGTATAAACTTGTTCGTGATATTGTACGTAAATTATTATTATCTAATGCTAACCAACTTAATGATGTTAATGGTTTTAATATTGTTTCAGGAAAATCTTCACGATTTAATCCAAAACTAATTTCTAAGTTGGCTAAACTGTTTCCTAAATCAGCAAATGCATCGTCATGTATATCAGTTAATTGATTGAAAGAAAGACTGAGTTCTTTTAGTCTCGGAGTGTGTTGAAATGCATGAGCCTCAAGATGCGTAATTCTGTTATTGATCAGCAGCAGTGTTTCAAGATTTCCCGCCCACGTTTGCAAGTCCTCCTCTTCGATATCAGAAATGTGATTATATCCAAGGTTAAGATGAGACAAACGTCTGCACTCTCGAAGCGCCTCTCTTGGGATACGAGTTAACTGATTGCCAGATAATGAAACTGCTCTTAAAGAACCAGAAAATCCATCAAATGAATCATCAGGAATATCTTTTAATTTATTTGAAGCCAAATATAAATATTTAAGTCTTTTTAACTGTTGTAAAGCTCTTGGTATGCTTACTAATAAATTATTATCTAAATCAAGGTATTCCAAAGTATGACCTAATCCAACAAAAGCTCTATCATCCATACCTTCAAGTTTATTTTTAGATAAATATATTCTACCAGAATTAAGTCCTCTAAATGCTTGAGATGGTAATGTTCTTAAATAATTAAAATCTAAATTAAGATCTCTAACTGTCATAGAACCATTGAATACATTATGTGGAATTGATCGTAAAAAATTTTCACCTAAATCTAATTTATCAAGACGTTTACGATGTTTGAAAGTGTAGTCTGGTAATTCTTCAAGGTAATTACCACGAAGATATAACCATGCTAAGTTTCTGAGCTCGTCCAGCGCCGCAGCGGGGAACTTTGTAATTAAATTGTGCGATGCGCTGAGTGTTTGCAGACCTGGCGGTAGACTTCCAGGGGGAATCACCGAGATCCGATTGTACTCGAGGTCAAGCCACGACAGGTGACGGAACCGCGAGAGTGAGGAGCGGGGCAGCTCCGTGATGTCGTTCTTGCCCATCAGCATGTTGGTGAGGCTCTCTTGGATGTGGGGGGACCAGCCGCCCGAGCCCTCGTCTTCGTTTTCACTCAGCGACGATATGTGGTTGCTGCAACACGAGGAGAGAGGCACCACGTCAGTTTACAAATTAATTAATATCAACCAGATCATCTCACCTCCTGGAGATTAGACAACTTTGTCTCTACCATAAAAATTACTAAAACACTATTTTATCTAAATTATCATATTACTATTATGTTTTGTTAATTAATCTTGTTTGCAGTTTAAAGTTTTTAAACCCTTTATTACTGTAAACGTAAGCACAAGAGTTGCCTTACCTTTCACCGCAATAAGAATATTTTCTATTCTATATAATCAAAACGAAGCTTGGAAGATAGCTGTTTTATAAGCTCTTTATTCCTGCTGCAAATACAAATCAATTCAAAAAGGATTTTTTTTAAAAAAAAGCTATAAATATAAGCTTTTCGTTTTTATGCTGAACAAGTTGCCTAACTTCAGGATGAGATGATCTGGACAGGAGAACACTTCTAATTTAGTGACATTGCATTATCAGGATGCAGATAATTGTTTGATAATATGTACCTAAATTATTAAATACACTAAAATTAACGTAAGTTATTTGATACCCAAAGTTCATTTAAGTCTCTTAGAATTTCAATGTATGATTATTTCAGAAAAATTAGCTGCTGGATTGAAAATTTAAAGACGTATTTGTTGACTGCTTCCCACTAGAAAAATAGTAAAGATTTAAAACTTCATTTGTCTGGGGTCCAAATAAATTGCAAATATGAATCACTTAATTTTCATATTTGCCAACACAAAATGCTCTTTTTTTTTAACAACTTTTATAAATTAAATTTAACTTGTGGCCTAAAATTATAAATTTAAACAGAGTTCTTAGAATGTATGGAATAAACAACATTGTTCATGTTTATTTACGTGCGATAAAATGTAAATGAGTTAATTTTGTATAATAATGTCGTATCTAATTATCTCAAGTAAGATTTATTCATTTAATTATTCGTTACGCTATAATATTTAACTGGCTTAATGCATGAACATGTTTAGTACTAAAACAATAAGCAATGAATATAATAATGTATTTTTTATTTATTTTTTATGTATCAAAAACATTTGACTTCGAAAATATTGTTATAATAATTTTTATTTTTTTTTAAAAAGCATCTGGTTACTAAATTATAATGAAGTTTACGGTAGAATAACCATCTTTATTTTTCGCAATGATTAGTTAGGAAATTATTCGCTACAACAATGCATAAAGAAAACGATACAAGTAAAAACCGCATGTTCTATGAACGTTTTGGAACAAAAATGGTTTTGCTGAGGCATTATGATTTTGTTTATATACATATTGAATCGAGGTCTAGGCTAAAATTTCAAATTAAAATAAAAAAAAATAATAATCTAGATAAAACTTGAATATGGCTAATTAATATAGAGATTATGAAGTATAATAGAGTCGAAAAGAAAAAAAATTCAAGTTCAAGTTCAAAATATTAAATATAATTAATCAAATATTAATAAATTTTTAATATACAATATACTGGTTGATAGAGCATAAATTAAATGTGACTTTCTTAACAAAAAATGGGGGGCATTCACAAAGCACTTAAACCCCAACTTTAGTACCAGAAATAAAACTTGGGGCTATAATAAAGTTGGGGTTAAAGTGCTTTGTGAATGTCCCCCATTTATATGTTATGTAATTTACTTAAGTAATATAAAATTAGATAGTAAGCTGGTGAGGTGATCATACGATATAATATACTTAACATTTAAATTTATTTTCCTAGTAATAAGACTTATTTTATTTTTTATTTTATTTTTCCATATTCTTAAATCAACATTTCAGTCTAGATAGTTAAATAATAGATTCAATACATACAAAAAATTAAAAATATACACTTTTCAACATCATGAAATCAATAAATATTTTAGATTAAATGCACAGTACATTCCATTCTTACAAAAATTTCCGATCCGGCTATACACTTTTAACCTGGCAAATGAAGTGTACTTCACAAATCAAAATATGAAGTTAAATTTGAAAATCTAAATTAGATCTTAGAAATGTGTTTACTTACAAATAATAAGCAAACTACAATTATCCAGCTTTTGTTGAAAAGCCACAGAAGATTGAAGTTAAAGGATTATGGCTGTTACATTATATTTCACTGTTAGAAATAGAGTAAAAAGGTTTTACATGTGAATTATTTAAATCCTCATTCCCCTTTTATAATGACCTATTTTATGACAAAACACATTACTATATTTTATATAAAAAAATGAAGCTCTTTTTTTTTTTGTAAAAAAAAAAAAGCTGGAATCCCTTTTTTCACTGCTTATATATGACTCAATATACATATATTTTGATAACATTTTTATTTAAAAATAAAGTACAAAATTTTCTTTGAGCCAATATTATATACTGGAAATTGGGTGAAGGGTTTTAATAGCTTGAACCCCCCCTAACAGCACGATGCTATTTACATACTGGTGGAATATTGGTGCAAGGGTATCTATATTATACATAAGTAGATTATGCGGTAAAGTTAAACTAGCTTTCCGCAGCACATCATTATTGGAAATAGTAAAAAGCAACAACATTAAAGGCAAAATGAAACGTGCCTTGCTAGGCAAAATCTGTCGGCAAAATATATAGCAGGAATAGAGTGATGACACAGACCTCTATATATGTGTGCTTGGGCAGGATGGGAAGGGAAGAGTGAAATTGAGTGAGAGAGAGGAGAGAGAATGAGAGAGAGAGAGAGAGAGAGAGAGAGAGAGAGAGAGAGAGAGAGAGAGAGAGAGAGAGAGAGAGAGAGAGAGAGAGAGAGAGAGAGAGAGAGAGAGAGAGAGAGAGAGAGAGAGCAAGATAAAAATATTTGTCAAAACGTATATACAGCACGTATATACGTTTCGAATCAGTACATTTTTTTTTTTAGTTGATTAAATTTGATTAAATAAAAATTATGAGATAGAGATAGTAAATTTTGAATTCGAAAGAAATTTGTGTATAATATAGAGAAGACAATATATATATCAAACAATATGATTAATTATAAGTGATTAGAATTAGAATGGATTATGTCATGTTCAATAATAATTATCAGTGTTGTTTGAAATTTAATTTCAAAACTTGAAAGTGGTCATTTAAAGATCGATGATAAGATAAAGAAAAAATAACGAAATTAAAGGGAAACAGAGAGAGAGAGAGAGAGAGAGAGAGAGAGAGAGAGAGAGAGAGAGAGAGAGAGAGAGAGAGAGAGAGAGAAAGCTGTGTGAGATATAAATTTTTTATGAATTTCAGCCATTAAGTCGACTGTACATATAAGAAGGAAAAAAAAAAAAAAAAAAAAAAAAAGAGTAGCGGCGGAATTAATTATTATTGATGTTTGCCGTGCCATTCAGAATACACAAAGAGAAAACGATGCAGGATGAGGGAAATAAAAAGTGCATGAGAAAAGCTTTTATATAATGTATCATAATTTAGCACCTTTGTATGCTGACTCAACTGTATAAACTGGTCATAATGGACATTGTTGTATAACAAATATAGCACGTATATATAAAACTGAATGCATTAAATAAACTGTTCAGCAGCGGTCTCTTGTGTTGCCGTGTTTTGTTAGGTTAATAATTACCATTTATGATTTTGTCTTCTTATGTTTGCTCTTTTCCCCTTACAAAAAGAAGGAAAATGAAAACAATAAATCAATTTTTAAGCCAAAGAAAACTAACTTGTTTTTCTGTTAAATCCATAGCAATATTAGAGCTAAATCCAACCTTTTAAGTCAAAACAAAAAGAAAACATTGTGGCAAAAATCTATAAAAAAGTAAAAGTCATTCAGAAATTTCATGTTTTGTTTGGGAGATTTTTGGACTTTAAAAGCACAAATGACCAATAAAGTTATCCAACAATATAATAATTATATTGGAATTGTATAGTGTTATATACTATCAACTATCAGCTTTGAGTTCAGTAATTGATTTTATATACAGGGTATATTATATAATAGTACATTTATGTATTTCAATGAATTGCTTTTATTAAGAAGTGCAATAGGAATTTTAGTTACGTATATGAAATATCTACATTTTATATTAAAATATTTCATAATTCTTGCTAGTAATCACTTACTTATATATTATACTCAGTTGGTCATTCAATTTTCAAGACAGGTTTTATTTCATCTCATTGCATGTTACAAAAAGTGTACTCATCGTCTTGGAAAATTTCCCACTTGCAGTCTTGTTAATCACCATGCTCTGTGTTATTCTTACGGGACATGGTGATTAACAAAGCCGCAAAGGAAAATTTTTCGAGGCGACATGTACATGAAAACAAACCCCTGTAAAATATGCAATTTTTCGAACACAAGAGAAAGAAGATTCAGCAACAAATTTATAATGAGACAAAATTTTCTTACACTGAGAAAAAAATATTTATATTTAGACTTCATGCATCTTTATTTCCTTCACAATATAACATGAATTTTCATGACTTTTTTATAATGGTCTTGTAATTGTTTATTTACTTTTTTATATTAAAATCTTAGTATAAATTATTAATTTTTTTATTATATATATACATAATACTTGTTATATATGTATATTTAATGATAGTATTATATAGAGCACGTATAATATATATTCCCCGGCGTGAACTGTTCGATGGCGAGCGTGTTTTGTTTGTCGAGCTCTCAGCTGGTAGGGTGGTTGCACTGTCAACACGATACCGGTAAAACAAGCACGCAACGCCAAGCGCTTTACACACGACTCGCTAGAGAGCATGCCATGCAGTGCTGCTGACACTTCTTATATGTATGCAATCGTGCCACTTGACTTTCTGTATACTATATATTATAATAATATAGTTGGGAGAAGATAAACATCAATATCTCTCTCTTCTACCTACCTATTCTATATTATCATCATGGACTGATTTTATAACTATAAATTATTACCATGTTCTTACACTATCAAGTATAATCTCTTATTAATCTTACATTGTGTGCTACATTGCTTGCTATTTAAGTTATAATGAGTTTGTATTTAAAAAAAAATATTGTATAATATAGCTTACAATTGTCATTATAATATATACATAAATATATAGTTAAAAAGTAATAGTAATAATAATATCTCATGTATAAAATAGTAAAATAATTTGTATAATGTATATTCATAATAACTATTATTATATTATTATGAAAACAAACTATTATTATTTTATACTTTTTATATAACAGGGAGGGGTAAAAATTTATTGTTAGGTGAAAAAACAAAATCTTTTTAAAAATACAAGTAATATTGTTGCTCTTTACTATCATTTTTTTGTTTATTATAATTTTATTCTAATAATCTGAAACTCGTTTGTTGTTAGCAAATAACAGATATGGTGAGAGAACTTTGGATGTTGTCTTGCCAAAAATTTGGAACGAAATTTCATTTTCTATTAAGGTATAACCTGAGAATTTGTCTGTTAAGGTCAAGAGGCGTGGCTATAGTGGCAACACCGTTTTCATTGGAATGCGAATAATTTTTTAGGAGGGGGTGGTGACATCAGTCCTTGAGAACGTTGCCACATTTCTCATCATAAATAGGAAACGATCATCGCCACGGTTCAAAATATATGAAAACAATCCAGAAAAATAGTCTAAAAAATTAGGTTTTAGTGAAAAAAAAAAGTAAAAGAATCTGTAGTTTTTTTGCAATGCTAATTAACAAATTTAACATTGGAAAGATACAAAATTCTCATTTAAATAAATTAATTATAATTAAACCAACGGTTAAAAAATTCCGAAAAAAATTAGAGGTAATTTGACGATTGTTGTAAGTCCACCAAATTAATTTGAAGATAATCTGTTGTAGCAAATTTTTCGTCCAAATTTCTCAGGTTAAGCCTTAAACAATCAAAGGGTAAAATTGAACTCAAAACTAAAATTAAAAAATGGTTTATATCTTAATTAAGGGTAAGGTAACGCCACCAATGTTAAAAAAAATCCCTCTCACAAAAATTCTGAAAAAAATTTAAAATGTTCTCCTCTATACCCCCTATCAGTACCTAAAATATCAGGTATGCAAATACGATCTAGTTTTTGAGTTATAAATTTTTAAAGTTGACTACTTTAACATGGAGAAATGAAACTCCCATGTTAAATTGGTCAACTTTAAAAATTCATAACTCAAAAACTAGATCGTATTTGTATACCTGATATTTAAGCTACTGATAGGGGGTGTAGAGGAGAACATTTTAAATTTTTTTCAGAATTTTTGTGAGAGGGATTTTTTTTAACATTGGTGGCGTTACCTTACCCTTAATATTTTTTGTTTGGATATTTTTTAATTAAAAGAACTATATGTGCATGTTTTTGCTGATTGTTAATTTTTATTGTATTTTTTTCTGTCTTTAATTTTCTGCAAAGCTCACTATAATGTAAGATAATTTGTACACCAGCACCTACTCATAAGGCTTCCGGCCTTGGTAGGACTGTATTCTTTTTATCACAAATGAAACTATTAAAAAAAAAAAAATAGTGAATTGCAAAATTGAAACTCCCACTATTTGCCAGTAATAATTAGCTACAACAGAGCCTATTATAAAATTATAAATATGATTTTTTTAATTAGAACTCCCATTTGTTTGTTTTTTCAGATGCAAAACAAGTCAATTTTTTCCTGCGTTAATAAAAGCAATGACTAATAATAGAGTATTGTCCTCAAATTTTTTTATTGCAGAAATGGATAGAGGGTGCAAAGTTATGCTACCCTGATTTTTTTTAGATTTTTTAGAGCCCGGGAACTATTTTTAAAAAATTATTGAAAGTCCTTTTCGTGACGTCACGAGACGCCGCTCCTAAAAAAAAAGATAGGACTTGCCGCCGCGTGACGTCACAAAAAGGACTTTCAATAATTTTTTAAAAATAGTTCCAGGTCTCAAAAAAATCTGAAAAAAATCAAGGTAGCATAACTTTACACCCTCTATCCATTTCTGCAATAAAAAAAATTGAGGACAATACTCCATTATATGCTTAATACTTTTCATTCTGATTTTTTAATATTATATTATTGAAATGATTTTGTACACTTCTTAAAGTTAAAATTTGGAATCCATTGGTTAGATTCTAACGCATGTTTCCCAATTTTTAACTTTGGAATCCATTGGTTAGATTCTAACGCATGTTTCCCAATTTTTAACTTTAAGAAGTGTACATAAAATTCTATAACAAGAAACTTCTGTTAAAGCAAACTACACATTATATATAATATGGTAGTTTTCTTATGTTGGTGTCAGTATAATATTTAGCGACGGAAAATATGATAGTAAAAATTTAATAATAAATTATATTTTATCAAACTTAATAAAAAAAAATGCAGTACTTTAGATTGAAAATTCATTGCACTGTAAGATATTTTGTTACATAAAAAAGTAAAAAAAAAAAAAATGTAATATTCTTTTTTATACACAGACTAAATATATAATATATAACACCTTGTTACACAGTAACGATTCTATATCGCTCCAATTTTGTTTCAATCAGGAATCAATCAGCTGACGTAGGTCAGATGGTTTATGGGACATTCCACCACGCTGGCTGGTGTTATAGGATGAGAGGGGGGAGCACTCACCCCAGGAAGTTGATCCAATCAAGCGAGCGGACCGAGCGAAGAGCCTCGAATGGAATCTGGTCCAGTTCATTGTAGCTCAGGTCGAGAGATCGCAGAGCATCCTCCATAGAACTGAAACATTGTTAACCAAATAGTTAGTGCCAAGTACAGTTTTACAACAAATTATTTCTATATTCTAAGCCCTAATAATTCTAACAAATATTTATGAAAATGTAATGAAGTTCCTTCCAAACAGATATTTTCCTATCTTTCAATTATTTCAATTTCACATAATCAATACAAATTATAGGCTGCTTGATTAACATGTGTTTATATCCATTGATCAATAAATTTAATAAAATTCATCAATTTATTAAGCCCATTATCAATAGAAAAATCGATCAGTGAATTTAAAAACAGCTGATATATGAATAATTTCACTATCATAAAAATTTGAAATGTATTGAACTGTATTTATAACAAAGAAACGATTAACTACGGTTTGTATATAGCTGGAAATAAAAGGATTTTTTATTTTTCTATGAATATTAGAATTTTGAAATTTTACAGAGGGTGCATATCTTTGCAGTATTGTATATAGCATTGGTCAGAAGGATCCATTACGTTCACTCAGTCTCACAGTTAATAAATACCAACTCTGTACTATAAATCACACTATGCAAAGTTTCAGATTAGTAAGATCTGCACTTACACTGAGAATTTTTATTTTAAACTGTACAGCAGGAGTTATTTGATATAGAAAATACTTGAACTTTTGAAGTAAAAAGTTTTGAAACAAGAAAATAATAAATATAATTCTTGAACAAATTCCTTTTGATTTACGCCTGAAGAGTAATAATAAAAATATATACAACCTTTCTATAGTAAAGTAATCTTAACGGTAACTGATTCCATACAGCAAGCACTTGAGACAAACTGACGTATCCGAGTATCAATTATTGCAATGAATGTGGTAGAGGCAGTCAAAGTCAAAAGCTCTTCTCACTCTCTAGTGGTGACTTTGATGCAGCAGTAAGCTACAAGCTTTGACGATTGCCTCCATGGATTCACGTGATGTATGGAGTTAGTTCGAGCGGTAAATCTCTGTAGAGTTGAATCTTTCCCTACCCCCCCCCCCTCTTTCTCATTTGGTATATTTGTAGTACAAGATTGCTATATATAGTATATACTAGCTAGATCGCACTTCTTTGTGAATAAGAAATTAATTTACTCAGAATTGACTTGCTTTTTGCATGCTACTGATACTACAATAAGTCTATATGTGTATAATTGTACAAAGAAACGTCTTGTTTAAGTATGATATCACATTTTCAGACAAGGTTAAGTGGATACAGTACTTCACTTTTTTTTATACATCACGGCTCTTTATGTCTATGTACTTGAAACTTCATGGTTACTACGGTATTATAAAGTTAAAAATAAATTTATATAAAATAATGTAGAATCAGTTAATCAACATTTGTTAAAATTTCTAAAAATAAAATATAAAAAAAAAACAGAAAACACAATATTGGAAGCTTTTAAAAAATACAACTGAATTGACCAAGGGTACAACGTTGAAAGAAAGTGATCTTTGAAGTATACTGCAGCATTTTTCTAGTGTGACTCAGGGAACTTGGAAAATTCATTGAAAATGATAATTTTAGATACAAAATCATTTGAAGATTCAAATTATCACATTGTTTAAATTCAGTAAAGGTAAGGAATTAAAGGTTAGCTCAGGACCATGTTGCTACGGTGCTTTAAATTTATATTTTGTGTTAAGAGTTAAACTGATGAGAATTCACTGCTGCGTTATTTGCTAAGGTGTTCACTTGTAGCAAGCCTCATTAACAGTTTACTCACTAAATTTTCATACAAGAAATCTCAGCAAATTGTTCTTGGAGGTGCTGAGACAGCATTAACAAATATCAAAGTAAAACAAATTTCAAATGTACACTAATTATTTAACCATTTTGTTGGAATTATCTAAATAATTATTATGTACACCTCAGCACCCGTTCTCCTTGTAGGCGTTGTTTATAAAGATTCGACCAACTAAAATTTTTTCCCAAATGGCATGGCAACAATTCTTATAGGCTGGTCTATATCCAAATCTGTGTATTTTAGCTTCGTCCCTTATAACTGTATGTCCAGCATTTAGCATATTGAGGCAGAATTAACATTCATGAGGTCTCGAAGTACACAATAGCTTTTAAATACTAATAATAATAGAATTTATAGATATTATACGGCTATATACGTATAGCGCATGTAGTTAGAGATTTAGCATTATTCATAATTAACAATAAAGCTCCTAAAACATAGTCTTACAACAATATATTAATTAAAATATTATATTATTCATAGAATTTAAAATCATGCATGTAATGTATAATCACAAAATATATTAATATTATAATCCTATAAAATGAATAATAATTATTTACATAATTAAGACACTACATTGATATTATATAATAATATACTATAAGTTTAGGGATTTAAAAGATGACTCAATTATTTAGTTTCAAATGCAACAATGAAGGAAACCCTCTAATATAAGACAACATTTTCTAAGTATAGTACTTATAGTGGTAGTTGTTGAACTGTGTTTAATATCTCAATTTAGGCACTTGGTTGGCTGCTGCTGCGATCCAATAACTGAGAGAAGTAAGCAACATTTAGTGGTGCTTCTAATATACTCTAGCTCTCTAGCACCATATTCTAATATAGCCGAATAATCGCATTACATAGTTAGAAGAGGGGAGACGAGTATTATCAAGTTTAAAAGTTAAATACTATTATTGCAACATTGAATCTGTTTCTAACCGCACAGAGCATTTATTTAAATTTTAGAGAATTTTCTAGTTGCTATAAGAATACAAAAATCTCGATGCAATTGCTTGATATTTGACTGCGGTTTTCTTAATTTAAACATTAGAGGGTTCTATTTAATTGAATATTATGCAAAATTATATAAATATCTCGTCAGTAGCTCGAAAAGGGTGCATATAAAATTGTAGCTTAAGTTGAAACCACAAGAAGCAAGACGAGTTTTATTATCACGCGTTAATGTTTAGAGCTGAGAATTACTGTTTTTAACTTAAAACAATATTCATCACGGAGAGGTTACTTAAAACACTGTACAAAAGAATTTTCTTAAAAAAAAAAAAAAATCGTGTGTTAATTCAGTGCAGTTTTCTGACTAATATTTATTTATAAACGACTGTTGAATATAAGTACCATCAAACAGTATTTTATGGTTAAGTTAGTTTTGTAATTATGAGCAAACAAGCATCATCATCACCACTTCATGCATGTTCATGAGGGAATAATTAATATTTATGAATTCAACTATGTAAGCATAATTTAAAGTTTACATGCTTGTATTATAAGTAACATAATACGTTGAATGTACGAAATGGCTATAGCAATGAATTTACTGAAGAATATCTTTTATTGAATTTTATATGAAAATTCAGTTAAAACACGTCACTATAAACAATTATATGTACGAGTTTAATTTTTAGTGTTTTATGAATAGAAGCAATATTGGAGGAGTTTAATATGAGGGAGAAGGTGGGAGTAGTGCCAATTTCTGTCATAATAACCACCTAAATAAAACACAAATGTCAGGGGATGAGCACTTGATTTATATTAGCCCTTTGTGATAGCACTTCAACCGACATACATATACAGTCAACATTGCGCATTGATTACTGAGTGGTGGTGACACGATATAATTATTAGGGCACGTTCAAACATAGACATTACCGATATCATGTTTGCTACTCGTGTATTTGCAACAGAATTAATAAGTGAGGATTGTTATTTTAGTTTAAACAAGCTAATTTTTTATACGAGTGACTTTTAGTACTCTATGTTATTTAAAAAAATGGATCAAAATATAACCAAATTTGGTAAGTTTTATAAAAATTGCAAAATTGAAACCAAAAGTGATATAAAAAAAATATAATCGAAAGTAAAGCTTTAGAGCTATTTTATGTAAATTGATATGAAGTAATAAATCAAAATATTTAAAAGCTATTGATATTGCTATCAACTTCTTTCATGTTATATATGTATATAGAAATATATATCTATAAGTATATTGATAAAAAAAAACTATAGCAAAATCTATTACCTAGATTCACTTTTCTGCTTCAATTTTCCTATAAAATTTTGTTATTGATTTCGTATTTGGGACACTGCTATTAGGATTGAGATTGAAGCAGCAGCAAACTCCTCGCAGATCAATGCCTACTCGATTTAGTGTAAAAAAAAGGAAGAATAGATGGAAAAATTGGTGCAAATTACAGCATGAGACACGAAAAACTGCTGTCATTACATCAAACAAACAGAAAATATTATCAAGGCTTTATTGCGGGAATTTTCTCTCTGAGAGGGTGATTGAACGAGAAGGGGCGACGACAGGGCGGTGTTATCTACGGTGGACGGCATGAGTACTAAACCAAAGAGGTTTTATTTATACAAGTGTAGTGATTTGTTAAAAAGTGAGCAATGCTGCACTCGGCCCATTTTACAGCATGAAAAACAGGTGAACCGCTTTAGAAGTTTTCCACTCGAACTTTAAAAAATTATTAAGACTTTACATTTTTGCAATGCTATAAAATTAAGTTTCCATTAACTTTTTTACCAAATTGACTTAATTAGACGCTACCAAGATTATTTTTATTCCTCTGATTTTTTTTTTTTTTACTTTTTTCTTTTTAATTAAAATATTTCAATGTTAATAATGATACAAAATATAATATATCATTAATATCGTATTACCTTTAAACTACTTCTCATGTTCTAAATATAAACACGAATGGCCCAATAACTATTCCATTCTCTCTTTAGACAGATATCGTGTTATAGAGAATGAAAAGGCATTTGAATAGAGCTGTCAAATCATAATTACCATTACTATATTATATAAAGAAGTTTCAAGCACCATTCATTCATTTTGAATTACCCGCCACTCGAAAATCAAACGACTAATAATAAGCCACGAAGGCTTTGTCAAGTTGAATCAGCTTATCGCTAAATTAGATGCAAAGGCGGATTAATTGACCATTGTTATTTAAATGTTTAGACCGGGGCTCTTTGACAATGTACTAATTAATAATGTAACAAGGTGTTGAAATTCACCTGTAACTACATAATGTAAACAAGAAGTGTCATACACTACAAAGTATTTAAATTTAACTAATAGAGAAACAATGATATTAACTACTATGAGCTGTAATAAATTTTTCATATTATGTAACAAAAGAATAAGAAATTTTTATACAGTTATGTTATTATCTTTTCCAAATAATAAATAAATATAATAAATTTTCACTTCTTGTCATCTACATAATTTGAATTTACTTTAAAATCAGCAAACTTAATTTCTTATCATGTGAAATTCCTAGCCTAGAAATTTTTAGTACTAGAACTCAATATAAAATTTAAAATAGAAAATTTCTAACTGAAATCAATGTTAAGTTAATTGCAAATAGCCCGTTTTTAGTCCACGATTAATTTTAAAAGAAGTAATAAAAAAAATCTGAATTTATGATTTTTTTAACATACACTACATTACACATATTATACATTACTTTTACATGAAGATGTTTCGTGAGAAATCGATTATTAACACAACATATAAGGTTACATTATTAGGTGACGTCAACGGAAACGCATCAAACACAGTAATGTATGTAATCGAGGTATTTGTTTTATTTAATCCAAGAAGAAGAAAAAAACTTTCATAGCTGTGTCAACTACTTTTTATTATACATGTATTTTGTAATGTGTTGAATTATAGAAAAAAGAAGATCGAGTTTTCACATTAAAACATTTTTGTTATGTGTCCAGCAATTTAATAGCGACGTGTGAGCAGCTGAAAAAAGTTGCTGCCTATTCTCCAGGGGCAAGCCGTAAAGCAGCAGCAGCGCAATGACCCAACTTGCTATGTTTTTTTTTTTACTACTACTACTGGAGCTGTTGTAAACCCCCTAGCTCTATTGTATTCGTCAAGTCACAAAAACTGGCACATTCATCTGGGACTGTAAGTGATTTGCTATCTTATCCCCAAAGTAAACATACGTACAGTCAAAACACGAATAAATCATCACAGGAAGAAGCCAAAAATTTGAATTTTTTAACATTTTTATGTGCATGAAAATTTACCAAATATGCCAAAGAAATTAGTATTTTTAATTAAAAACAAAAATATAGGCTTGAACTTTGCGTTATTAAGTTTAAAAAAATTGCATTTCCGGTTTAACTTTAAAACTTACTGAACTGTAGTCACGTTTACAAAGGGATAAATCTGGTGATAACTCTCTGTACATGCTACATTGTAGTTTAAGTATTGTTGTAATGTATGGAACCCAATTACAATCTGATTTGTACCAAGAGATAACACTGTAATGTTTATTCGGGATTGCTACTACATCATGCTGAATTTTTTATTTTAATCACATACAAAAAAATAAATGATAAGATTTTTTTTTTAATTTATATAACTTTATTTATAATTGTTGTTGTATCAGATTTTGTCGGAAAATTACCTCTTTTTTTTTTCTTTTTTCAAATATCAAAGTACACATTATAAAAAAATTGGAAAAAAGAAATGCGAGATGTATAATATATTCTTTTTTTTATTCAATTAAAAATATTAATTATTTTTAATTTTATACAATGCCTTACAAAATACTTCTTTCCCCATCAATTAAGACAAAGAGTTGTCTCAGCAATTAAAATTTGATGGCCATGGAAATTTAAATTTTACGAAATTATGTTTCTTTGTACACTTATCTATCATAAAAATTTCTCTTTGCAGCTACCATGTCTTGTGGTTTTTAATGGAGTTTAGTGATTAAAAATGCTGCAAAGAGATATTTTCTGTAGCAATGAGTGTACTTTACAACACGGAACACTACTATACGAAAACAATGCCCGAACTTTCTTAATAACCTCCCTATATAGAGATATTAAAAATTATTTTATTTTATTTAAGTGAATATTAAAGTAATATTTATTAAATAAATAAATGTTTTGATTTATCTACCACGTTTACTATACTGATATATAAATATACATTGTACAGTACGTGATCAATAAATATTTGAATTTGTAAATGTAATACTGTAATAAAAAAAAAAGCATTGATGTTATAAAAAAAATATTTTGGCAAAATATCAACATTTTTTAAACAAACAGCTGGGGAATTTGTCTGTCTGGGTCGTTTTCTGTTGATATTACGATCTCTGAAGCAGTGACGAGATGACAATTTAGATTCATACTCTTCCATCTTGGCAATATGGCTGATGATCATCGTCTTAAATCTGATCTCTGTCTCAACCCTTTTGAGTCACATTCGTTTTATGTCATCCTTCTTTATGTGAACATAAACTTACAGCAGACGCTAGCTCTCAACAACTTTTTATTTCAAATGAAAAAAAAAGTACAAAAAGCTTTTTTTTTTAAAACGTAAAAAGAAAAAAAATATATATATAGAGAAGAAAACATGCATAAAAATGAAAATTAAGATTTAATTTCCATGCATGTTAGCTTTAATTTATATAAAAAAAGTTTTATAACACTACAACTTATTTTACACCTGAGTACACTAAATTAATTGTCTGTATAACCAGAATGATAAATGAAAATCTACAAAAAAAAAAGAAGAGAGAGTATTTTTCTTTAATTTTTTAAAAACATATACGTTTGTTCCTTTTAAAGAAAGTTAGTTTTTTTTATATATTAAATGAATCTCTTTTTAAACACTTAGAATGTTAATGTAATAGTTTTATATAGAAATAAAATCCCTATTTTTGTCTAGATGTAGTAGAATTGGATTAAGATAGTCTCTTCCCTCGCTTTTAAAAGAGAGGTTTTCCCCTTGTTACAAATAGCATTAATTATAATAAAATGGACCCCCCCCTCCCATCTCTCTAATGTACTATATACTAATTTTATATTCAAAAGTTTATCATATTGAAATCTTTTCTTCTCTTTAAGATTTTAGATTAAATTAATTACATAATTATTTTTCACCTCATTTATTATTTAAAGATAATTTAAAAATAATTTCTATATTATTAAGGGCAATATAATCATGTCAGTTATAATAAAAATAGAAGCAGTAATTGAATGTAAGATTGTTATCTTAAGGCCAAACAAAACTAAGAGGGGAGAAAATCATCCCTTGCTAGTTTATTACAGCAGTAACAGGAAGTAATGTGTTTTGCAGGAATCAGCAAGGCAAATTATGTGACATACTTTAGTATTGCATGCAACTAAGCATTTTCCCTTATAACGGTATTAAAGATAAGAAACGATAAAATAAATGCTACTCAACTGGTGGATTTTATTTTATTTTTGCTTAGAGAAAAAAAAAATACTACATACAATAGAAAATAAAACATATTTCAAACGTACGAGTTAAAAGTGCGTGTTTTTTTTCTTTATAACCTTTCTATTGTTTACTAAGAAAGATTGTATTTAAAGGTTATAATTTGTAATGTGAACACCTAAAATTGGCTTCCCTTAAATATAAGAAAATAGCCAACCAGATACGTTTTTTACCTTGATAAATACGTGGAATTTAAATTAAAATATATTATGATGAATTATAACAATGAAATTGAGTATTTCAGAAAATTAATTATTAAAAATGTCGGCTGTAATTTTTATAATATAGTAGAATAATAAGGTTGCAGTGAGTTAAAGTTTTTTCTTTCTATTTCATTCAATTAACTTTATAATTAATACTCTGTTATAAAAAATAAGTAGAAGAAAAAAAGCTTCGTTTTAAAAAAAAATATGATTAATTAACAAATCTGAAATGTAGTTAGTTCATGCTACTGCTACACCGGGTTTTTATTATTATAAAAATTAAGAGTTCTCAACAATATTTACATACAATTTTAACTCCTTATGCATTAAATCTTAACTAGTTTTCACTTATATAACAAATAATGTTCTGAATACCTTTATACGTGGATTTATTGTCAGTTTTTCTCATATAATAATTCAATTCTTTACTAGTCATTTTTAAAGCACATAAAGACACAACCAAGTTTAAGGCATTCTGTATTTAATTATTGCAGTATATAAAATGTACTGCAAATTTTCAATCAATAAAAAAAGCATTGTGAATTATAGAATTCATAATTATGAACGAAAAATGTAACATCAAATAACTACATCTTCAACGTATTTTTCAACGCATATTATATAAAACAGTACTAGTGAGGCGTTGAATCGTCTCATATATTTACATTTTTATCTGTTTTAATTGGCTTTGACTGTTAAAACGGGAGATGGAGGAGGAACAGTGGGAACAAGCAGCATACCACGAGGACACATTTTATCTGACGGAGACAAAGGGAGAGAAGGAGGCTGTCTCATCGCTGTGTCAATGAGATGGAGAAGAGAAGAAGGAAATAATTCTGCTGGTACGCCACCCCCCACTAGGGGTTGTATTGACACAGCCGAAACGAGCTACGCTACCATCCCATCGTCTGCTACTGGGAAAGAGAGAGAGAGAGAGAGAGAGAGAGAGAGAGAGAGAGAGAGAGAGAGAGAGAGAGAGAGAGAGAGAGAGAGAGAGAGAGAGAGAGAGAGAGAGAGAGAGAGAGAGAGAGAAGAGAGAGAGAGAGAGAGAGAGAAGAACACACAGAAATCTACAGTGTAGACATACATAAAAGAGAGAATTAAATAGAAGAAAATAATAATACTATTCTGTTATAGTGGTATATAGCAAGTATATATATATATATATATATATATATATATATATATATATATATATATATATATATATATATATATATATATATATATATTATACAAAGTTAGGTTATATCATCTGGCATATATGCTGGCTGGTTTTTGATATTATTCATTGTAAAGTGTGGATGAAGCTTTATGTTTTATACAATACAGCTTAAACATATATAAAGAGAAAATGTATGATTAAATTTGTTCTATAGTGAACGTGCATGTTTAATATGAATAAGAAATATTTAAAGCGGAACTATTGAATTATATTATAATAAAATTGAATTACGTACAGAAATAATATTGAAGTTTAGTTTCATATTGTGTGCTTAATTAGAAGACATGCCATGAGAAATATAATTTATGTATTCAGATATTATAAATGTTTAATTGATGTCGAATGATAAATTATTTAAAATATGTCTTAAAAAAATTTTGTCTTAAAAAGTCAGCAAAAAGATCACACCTAATTATCTTCGATGGTAAAATTGACAACTCTTGTCTTTATCACTGCTATCGCGTATAGTTCCATGATATATATAAATATAATTAAAATAATCTTCAGTTAAGGACTGCAGCTTTCAAGTAATGTTCAAACAATGCACACACAACTGTATCTCGTGGATTTTTTTTGTTGGTATTACAATCAATTTGATGATATTTTATGCAGCTTACATACATGGTACAAACGTTTGAATATTTTTTAACAGTTTAAGATTCTATCCTATCCATACATACTGCTAAAAACATACATTAATATCAATATATTGATAATTTTCTTTACTCCTGCCAGATTGAAATGTAGGCTAATTTCTGTGCAGCAACACTTTGTCTGAAGTATATAAGGTGTGTGGCCCAAGGATTTTCTATACTATGGATAGGTGGGGGCACTATCGTCAGTGAGGCAAGGTCGTGAGGAAGAAGTGGGTGGTGGTTACAATAGAATGTCCGCCATCTTACCATGGCCTGTGAAGCCAAAACAATACAAAATATTGCGCTCGGCGGCCATGATACCATGGCCTTTTGCCTCAGTAGCTATAATGCTATTGGTATAGACGTAGCCTATCCATAGTGTAGAAAATCCTTGGTGTGGCCTAGTACTCGGACTTACAAAAAAAAATGTCAGCTGATGATAAAAAATTAGAGCCCCACTCTAATCATAATATACTTGAAACACCTGGTTGAACTTTCCAGGTGAGTTACATTTTATTCCAAACCTGCAGGGAATTGTAACAACATGTCAAACTAATCAGTCAATACTCATAAAAATTTCCCATTCTGATGACAAGCAAAAAGTAGTGAAATAATAAAACTACTTTTGTTTGATGATGTAGCAACTATGTTTTACGATAATGACCCACGGCTTTCATAGCTTGAAAAATAAAAAGTCAATAACAATTTTAGTAACCACTCTCTGATTGCTTCTCTCTCGTGACGAGAGATGGTCTGGGAAAAAAATAGTAAAACGTGACAAGCATAATAATAAAAATTATTTAAGATAGCTCATCGAAGAACTTGTTTTAATAAGATGTTATGAAAAGAAAAAACTTTGCAAAATTTTTAAAGCCTCACTCTTGAGTATATTTATTTTATTATAAACCAGTTTTTGAATTTGTTTTTCTAAGCGTGTAATCTGAGTTTGTTTGTGCATGCAAGTCACGTGGCTTGCCAGCTTTCTTCAGAAGACTTCTTCATTCCACCGCACGCGCCACCCTCTCCTGACAATCTTTTCATAAATCTCAGCTCGCCTAATTTATTATTAATGCTAAATTTAAATATTTATATTATAATATATTTAGAAAAAAATTCACTACAGTAGAAATTAATTAAAATTTGAATTTATCAATATTTGAAATCGTGTATGTTTAGCAGCTTTTCAAATTGCAGCATTTCCATGACTTACTTCACTTCTTTGAATATTTTGAACTGAAAAGAAAATTTTTACCTTCTCATTAATTTACAATTCTTAATTAAATAATCAGTTTAATGAACGCAGTAATTTCTAGTATGAAATTGACAGCAACAAAGTGAACGTTTATATGCTGAAGAGGTTGAACTGTTCAATCTCACCATAGAAAGATCGATGAGGTGATTAAAAATTTCTACGCCATCTTGCCCCTGCGTTTTATGCAACCTGCTCTAATGTAATGCTGAACAAGTTGCCTAATTTCAAGGCAAAATAAAATGATGTGTTGAAAAGTTGAAAACATTCGCAGGTGATGATATTATAGTATAAAGTTTTGAATCTAATATTGTATTTGAAATACACTCAATTTTAATAAAACCTATTTCAATCTTAACTAAAGCTTAATTCTTGTAAAGCACTCCAAAATAAATACCTGTTTTTGTAATTAACAAGACAGGTAAAGACTCACCTGAAGGCTCGCTCGTTGACGTAGATGATCCTGTTGCTCATGAGACGCAGGGACTCGATCTGCGCTCCTCCCAGCACCTCGCCGTCTACCGCCTCCAGACCAGAGCTAACCACGTCCACGTGTGCAACCTGGCCGTTCGGCAGCTCTGAAATAACAGAAACACGTGAGGGAGTGAGGACCTCGTGAGGGTATGACGTCATTGTTGTGACGTTACAACATCCATGTGTGCCACCTGGACATTCGGCAGCTCTGAAACAACAGGGACACGTGAGGGAGTGGGGACCACGTGGGTGATGTGATGTCATCACATAAACGTATTTTGAGTTAATCATTCATTTCGTTTTGGGTGAATGAACACTTTCGTGAATGGATTGCTCAACAATATTTTTAATTCGCCCCATTGGCCATTATTTTTAATTTTTTACTTTAATGGTATGTATGTAATTGAAGAAAGAGAGATAATAAAATAAATATAAATTAATGTATGCAACCTTATGGCAACTCCCAAACGCAAAAGACGCACGAGAGAGTGGGTAGATAAAGAGCTAATATAAATGTTTATAGTTTATTCATAATAAGTTCACATACTGATTAAATGCTGATTTAATGCTGATTAAACTTGAAAATTGATACGGTTGTAGCAAAGAGCTTTCAAGGAAAGCTTTCTGATTGGTTGTACTTCAGACACTTTGTCAACACAACATGTGAATGTGATCCATTAGGAAGCCTTGAAATTCTCTTTTGAAACGATCACTACATTAAGTAAATGTAGAACTCATTGCCTTCGAAAATTTTCAATTTGCAGCCTTGTTAATCACCATGTCCTGTGTTATTCTTACAGGACATGGTGATTAACAAGGCCACAAAGGGAAATTTTCCGAGGCAATGACTGTATATAAATTTTTTAGCCTGCAGAATCATGAAATTTGTAAACTCGAATAAATCTGTTCACCACAATACCATTACAATAAATTGAAAAGCAAGTAATAAAGTCTCCGTGGTAATCAATCACGCTGCCTGGCTGCTAATGTTAAGTTCGGGAGCGTAATTAGCTGCTGCCGTGACGTCACGGTCGAGCAGTGATAATGTCACTGAAGGGCACTCTCCGTACATAAACAATAGCAGCAGTAGCTACACTGACATTTCATCAAGCCCCGCCGCAACATTTACCTATTGTTTCACAAAGAGTGAAGTTGGCCGGAGCTCAACCTAGTCAAAATAGTTTCACTTTTTTTAAGAGAAAATTTAACTCTTTTTGTGAGAATTTTTTTAATTTGTTTGAAATAAATGTAAAATTCAATACTTAATTATTTTCTTAAATGCAATTTGTTTTTAGTGTTATTAGATATAATGGGGGCGATTCATGAAAGATTTATTCAGAAAGTTATTCAGCTTTCTCACTAACCGCGGTTAGCGTCAGCTTAATTCAATGACACTAAACGTGCAGGTTAGTGAGAAACCTGGATAACTTTCTTAGTGAATCGCTCCCATTATAATTAATTAAAAAATACCAATACCATATATTACGTTGTTTGAGATTTCCCTAGTTGAAAATTTAAATTAAATCTTCAACTCATCTTTTGCATGTCTTTGTACCTCAAAAAACATCTTATTTCCTAAGTGAGGAAAAAATGTAGACAATATTTTTAACATTTTATGTCAAAAAGAGGAAAGAAAAAGTAATCTCGTATTTTTTTTCTATTTTTCCTCTAAAATGGTGCAAAATAGGAGAGAATTAGACGAAGATAGAGCTTTATGGCAAATAAAAGATGAAATTTATTTCAACTTTGGTTTATATTCTCTGCTAAAAATTTGCTTGTATTTATTGTTTCAACTACTGAGCCTTCCAATAGTAAAGTACGCTTTTTTGTGTTTTACAAGCAATTGATTTCATTTGTCTTTATAAGAAAAGTAGATACAAATAACGTATGCACTATATTTATATTATTATAATGAAATGACTCACAAGTATGTTTTTTTAGGGAATTAGGGAATTTTTTTACCCTGAAAATGTTACAGGGTGAAAGGACTGAACGGTGACTGACCTGGCAGGGTGGAGAAGGGCACGCCAACACAGCTGATGTCTCGGACGTTCTCGAGGGACTTGGGCGTGGTGAAGTGGATGGTGAGCGCCTCGCTGCCGAACTTGCACGAACACATCGAGTTGAAGGGACACGGCGCTACCAGCTGACTCAGCGCCATCCTGGGTGACACCACGCACCACGCCACCAGCACCAGGAGCGTCATGGTGCCCCGGGCTGTGGCCCACCCCTGGCCGCCCATCTGAAACAAATCAACACACCAGTCAGTTTTCAGTAGAACCATCAACTTGGCCTCCTCAAACATCATTATCAAGGACTAATTTATGTAACCCCCAATGATTTTGAAACTATTTTCTTCCTTTTAATATTGATGCATGCTATGAGGTTGTATACGGCACTCTTGCTAATCCTCCATATCTCTGAATTATTTTCTTGTCATACCTTTAACAGAGTTAAATAATGTTTTGTGGCTTGTGGCAATGATATAGTTGGCATAAAGTTACAATTGGAAATTACGATTTTCTTGGAAGAAACTTCAATTAATCTATTCCTTAAAATTTGAAACAAAGTTAACTAAACTGTTTTTGCTTTACGATTATATTTTAGCATTGACAATTAATTGTTACGTAGTTTATTGTTTCAACAACATTAAAAGCTATTACCACGGCGACGTATATGTCACAATTTCATTAATTTTACAAATTTGATAATTACTTCCTTCTCAGAATTTCCTATTAAATTACAATATGATTCTGATAACTTGTTTGAACCTCTTCTATACTTATTTTTATTAAAGTTTTATTTTTTACTTAATATTTTTAACAGACAAAAACAACAAAACAACTTACTCAATGGTTAATTTTCTATACATATTTTTACATAATTATGTTAAGATATTGCCATAATACATAATACTCTTCAATTTAATATGTATAATGAGATCAATTTTTCCTATAACCATTATATAATCCATATAATTTTTCTCATTAGTTAACCATTATTTCTTAGCAGCTTGTTATCATCATATCCATTGTAGGTATACGTCGTAGCTAGTTAATACTATACCATGTTTAATAGGCTAGAGTTTATTCATTATCGTCTAACGAGACACGAAATCTCACAACAATACCCGCTGCTACTGCTGGTAGTTCTCAAAGTTAATGACATCATTATCGTTCCTTCCATAGTTGAAAACCCCTTTAAGTGAGCTTTTATTTTTAACATCTTATTAATTCATATGATTTTTTATAACTCATTCATTTACCTAGTTTAGATGTTTTCTATTTTATTTAAAAATATTAATTAATTATTTGAAGGTGGAATTTTTTAAAAATAAATTCATGAAAAATATATATTGTGCATGTCTTTTACAAAAAAATTCAAAATTAATATCAAAATTAAATTTATATTTATTTTTATAACAACAAAATATGAAGAGATTCTTAATTTTGAAAAAAAAAAAAAAAACGGGCATTACAAGGTCAAACTCGCATAAAAATTCTTGTGAATTTTATGAATATATTAGTGGTTTATTGAGTAAGAGTACAGAAAAAAATAGTCCGGCCAATAACCCAATGGGTGACATGAAAAAGTGTCCATTCACAAAACCAACCGCCCGCTCAACGGCAACTCTCAGGTTGCATGAATGGAGATGAGGTTATTTTACTTTTACCCTGGCAACAATGTCTTCAGTTTGTTATGTTAAAATGATTTACGTTTAGGTATATTATGATTCAAAATTATTGGAACAGCAAATTATAATATTAATATGCTGTGGCGCAACCTATTATTTTTACAAACCGTTACGTGACAAATTCAAAACTCTTTCCTTCTGACTTTACAACAGATGTTGATATTGATTGCTTTTTTTATTATTAAAAATATATTCATTTATTTGTAATATGAAGTAAACTTTATATTTTTATAAATATTTTCATAAATTAAAAAATAGTTTTATTTCAATTTAATATTTTCTACATTACTAAATAATTAAATCCAAGCTTTGAAGCAATTCACTATATTAACACACGATCCAGTATATATTTAATTACACAACGTTTGAATATTATTTCATCACTATTATTATTAACAAACATAAGCACCAGTGAATAACTACTAACTGTGAATTGTGTTTACACGATGAATTTCAATTACAAATGCATGACTCCTCAAAGCAGCAGACATGTTACGACAAGTTTGACGCTCTGCTGAAGACTTTGAGAAATGTTTGAGTGACTCATGTGAGAACATTTGACTGGAGGAGGTACATGCCAATTAATAATTATATTCCAATTACAAGCACTTGAAAAATGTAGTGGTTTTGAAGATATCAGACAGTCTGCAAGCGTGTGCATGCAAAACACTTTTGGTGACATCAAGAGTGTATATGAAAGGTCTAGATTTTTACTAGCTAGATTTGGTTCCTTATTTGCTAACCAAATTGTTATATAAAATATTGCTAGACTAAAAGTCTTAAATGAATTCTCCTTTTACCTTCTGTGTATTTATAAAGCCATAAGTGAAAGAACTATATTACAGTGAGAAAATACCTTTTATATTATAAGAATCAACAGGGTAATTTGATTTTTTATGATCCTCAAAAACTTTTTTATAGTTTCAAAAAAATGAGTTTGGCTAAGGTATCATAAAAATCTTATAACTTAGGAATTTAAAATAAAATTGTGATTTCTAGTTGTAGGATATCTTCATAATCAATGAAGATATTTAAAAAAATGTCATCTTTCAATCAATAAAAATCACCACTTCCTGTCTTATATTATAATTCAAGCAATTTTGTTGTTTTATTTTTAGAATTTATTATCAGGTTTTTAATGAAAGCAGTATGGCAATTTATGTTTTAAATGTTAAAATAGCTATTTACTTGCTAAAAAGGTGATTAAATTACAGCAAAAAAGCTCACACGCACTAGAAAAATGTGAAAAAGAAAGCAGATTAACATAACTTTATATGCTATAATATTCATTAATGAAACAGGAATTTGCATGCAGGCTGTTCATGTTTGGAAGCAGTAGACGTCATTCCCACCACGCTTCGTCACACCTTGACAAAGTTCACGAGTCAAGTTTGCTTTGTTCCTTTTTTTGTCAACATCACAATGTTTTAATATGTAAAAAAAAGAGAACTTTAAGTTTCTCATATCCTCGAGCTGTACGTTATTGCCAAAGGTTACAATGTTTATACAATAACCGTCGCTGTAAAAATAATGTCAAACTGATGTGAAATTCACCGAAAATTCAAGATTTCTAAAAATAAATATTTCAACAAATAGGTTTTTTATATTTTAGCCTAAAATTTAATTTAAATACAGATAGGTGGATAATTTACAGTCTGATTTTGAGGCAATTATAAATGTCTTAGAAAAGCTGAACCTCTTACTATTTCTGGAAATTAATTGTTATCTGGCCACTTTTTAATTCTTGCTCTCATAACTTGAACGTGTGTATAAATAAAATTATCAAATGTGTTGTCTCTAATGTTGCAAAGTTCAGTGGTTTCTCATTCATTCCCCAAACATCCACCGGCGTCGCTGCAAGCACGGTCGATCTCATCAAGCAAAACTGCATGCAAGCGCACTGTGGTATCCTCAGGGACTTCCGTGCAAAGCATCGTAACAATGAGACTCTGCATGCATGGCATGATTGCTGCTGCACAGGCAAAAATAATCACCATACAATCACGAATGCAAATTAATATTTTTTTTGTACCTTTAATGATGCAGTTTTTATAATTGCACTCTCTCCATGCTTACTTTATAAAATTAAAATGTTTTTTTGTATTCTTTTGAATAAAGTTGTGTCATGAAATATATCATTGAAGTAAAGTACCATAAAGTGATAATTTAATATAATAACTGCATGCATGAGAAAACATTAAATATGAAAGTGGATATTATTTTAAACCATTTGCTCTTGAATTTTTATGTTTATTCAATATTTGAAAACATTTTTAAGCAAAGAAAGATGTTGGTTGGTATTTTGAGGAAATTTACACATTTTGGTCATGTATGCCCCCGAAAGTAATATGTAAAAAAAAAAAAATAAAATAAATAAATAAACAAATATTTTTTATGTGTAGGGAAGTATAGCATGAAAGTTTCTTTCAGGATTGATTTGGGTTTTAAATTATTGCAAATGGAATAGAAGGACAGCAAAAGCTTTTGTGATTTTAACAGTGGTATAGTTTCAAGATATACTTAATTATATCTTTTGTAAATTCAAAATACTTAAACTATTAAAAATCGGCACTTAACAAGTCATATTACGTTACTTATAATGGTATCTTATTTCATTAATTTACTCTTATATTTTTTTATAACCAATATTGAGGCTAAAATACAATATCATGTTTATATATTTATATTACTAACTAACATTATTTGTGCGTATATCATGTAAACTTTACGATGGAATAACAATAATTGTGAGTGATCTCTGGCCGAGTTTTTGGCTTGATGGAAGCCATAGACAGCTTCCTCCTTCTCTACGCTCCTTTGTGTTGTTGCTCTTTTGTTTTCCTGCCGCCGCCTAACGAGCCTCAGGCAAACGAACTGTAGTACTCAACGGCTTTGCAATATAGACCTCTGTACAGTCGAAATCAAAATAAACTCCGTATAGTTGCGATTAAAAAAATAATATTATTCATGGTGAAAACTTAGAGGTAGTATTAAATTTGAGAAGACGATCAAAAGAATGGTGATATTTGTGCCGTGCTTTACATAATATATTCTACTCACCTCAATTTTCTTATCATATATTATGTATTCTAATTGGATGATTAATAAATAAATAAATAAAAATAAAAGCTGGCGTAAATACTTTTATGTCGGTGTAATCGTTGGTAATACAAAATTAAACCCTGGCAGAAGGTGGACAATCTTCGAGCACGCGGCTTGAGATAGAAAGTTGACCCAATATGGCGGCTAATAAAGACCCGCTTACCCTTTCATAGATCTGCAAAGATAGGTGAAGCTTCAATAATACCATGAGATGAAAATAAATATCATCAAAATGAAAAGAGTCACGGTAAAAAATAAAAATGTTATGGCAGTCATGGTAAAACCGTAACATATACAGGGTAATTGAAATTCAAATAATCATCTCACGTACATCAAACAAACAAGTGTTGAAATTTTATTACATGGAATTGAAGATATTAATAAATTGATATAACATTAATTAATTAAGGCCCTGCAACTCAATTGGGGATTAATTTTTACGTGGCGTTTGGTCGTTATCATTGAAGCGATGTAAGAAAATGCCGTGTTAATATGCATTATTATTGAACTCTTTGAAGTTTTCAAGAAAAGGAAAGATGAAGAGATAAAATTATACTATAGTTTTCCATATTATACATCTCAAAAATATATAGCTATCTGTATATATTTGTACATAAACGTTACATATGAGTGATTACGTTCACATGACAATGTTTAATACGTATCCGTTGACGACGCCTCATAAGAATAACATTATCCGTCGCCAACGAATACGTATTAAACATTGTCATGTAAACGTAATGTATGTCAAAGTTCATGATAAAAATGTAGACCTAGACTATTGAATACATCATGCCTACGTATAATAAAGTGTAGCATTTTTTTCCTGAGTATATCTCAACTAAAGTATCGGATATTCAATATCGAGTAACGTAAAGCTAAAAATAGCAAATAATTTCTAGTAGCATGCTCTATATAGAAAATATTACACAGGCTATTATAGCTATTTTTTATGAAAGTTATGTAAAAATTAATACTGAAAATTTATTTTGTTATTACGTTTCATGTTCACAATAATTTTAATTTGGAATGTAGCATTTTTTTTTTATGACTGTCTGAAATTTCAATTTACGTAAAAGAGGAAATAAAGTTAGAACATCATTTTTTTTTCTTGCTCTCACAACCTCAAGGGTTTTCTATTGAAGAAATAAAAATTCTAATGAGACCAAATAATTTTTGTATACTAGGTCTAGTCATGATGGAGCCAATTATAAGCCCAAAATTGGCTTTTAAAAAAACACTAGCTAAATAACAAAATTTAAATGATTAAACTTAAAAATCTACACTTATAGAATCTGAAAAAAAATCAAAAGTAATTTTTACGTTAACTATCACATCAAAATCCTATAATATAACCTTTTATTAAACAATATTTTTGTTAAAAATTAGTATTCAAACTCATAAAAATTTGATACAACTATACATACACAAATTTTTATGTTTATTAGGTAATATAATATGATAAATATTTTGGATGATTTTTAATATTATTTTCAATGTTGTTATATAAAAATAATTGAAACAACCTTTATCATATAAACTTAAGAAAATGCCTATATGTTCCTCCCAAGTAGTTTCTATTTTTATTGTGACAAATTTGATAAAAAAGTTATAACTACAATAATTTTAGAGACAAGATAAGTTGTTAGGGGGATGGAGTGTGTGTGTGTGTGTGTGATAGAGAGAGAGAGAGAGAGAGAGAGAGAGAGAGAGAGAGAGAGAGAGAGAGAGAGAGAGAGAGAGAGAGAGAGAGAGAGAGAGAGAGAGAGAGAGAGAGAGAGAGAGAGGTAATAATAGACCAAACTGAGTTGCTACTGCTTGTGTTAAAAGAGGTTTTTAAAGGCGACAGACCATGTAGCACAAAATACAAAGCCAACACAATGGCCCACAATAAACAGAAGACGTGGTCCAAATTTTAACGTGCTCATTTTACGGTCCATAAAGTGACTACTAGGTCCTTTCTACAACATTCGTTGTTAACTGGGAGGGGTGTACAATATGGTGTTAGCGGGGGGACGGGAAACTCAGATATGGAGGACAACAATTGTTCTCTACAACAAACAAATGATGAAACTGTTGTACTATCCTTCATAATGATACCTTGGTAGACTGTCTCACGTATGTTGTATAGTGTAGTAGCATGTTATAGTAGTAATGTTGTTAATTTATAATAATGTGGATGCATTAGTGTGAAAATTACCCTAGTAAAAATAAACCACCATATAAATAACATATTTCTGAAATGAAAAATGAAATATAATTGCAATATTTGTGTACTAAGAGTGTCGTTAATCTGTCGCTTTTAGGACATTTATAGTGGTAATGATATGGTAGAAATATACCAAGAGCTGTCATATATTTGCTATATTTCGGTATTCACTTCAATGTTTTTCTCATATTGCTTACATATTTTTACAGTACGGCATTCCATGTAATCTATTTTAGTTATATTTTTGCAATATAATTTAGTGAATGTAGTATGCATGCTCTAAAAGTGGTATATTATTGTACTATTATTGTAATAAAGTGAGATATAAATATAAGCAATGTAATATTTATGAACTATTTTTGTCCTTTCTATGCCATATTTATGTCATATATTTATTAGACGCATATAACAAGTATATGGTCCCTGGTACCTGGTCCAAGACAAAAAGTTTTTTTAGAGACGGTCAGCAGAAACGAGGAATCGAATGATGTCGTTACCTACCTACAGTTAAGCCTACCTGCCTCTCTTTACCGAATGTTTAGCCTACCTGCCTATCGAAATACTAGACGCCTATACGCACGTGAGAAAAAGGAGGAGCTAAAACCGTATATATGCTTCAGAATCCCGATACAAGCGCACCCGAGTTGCAAAAAGTTCAGATTTATATATATAATCAATTAATACACACTTGGATTAATTGTGCTCTTTTTATACACTGTCTCATTATTATACGTAAAACTGATACCATCAATTTTGGGTTTGCGAAACTTGTATATTTCATTAATAAAGGGGGTATACTTGACCAAAACGTGTCAACTGCACCAAAATATCAATCAATCAATCAATCAATCAATCAATCAATCAATCAATCAATCAATCAATCAATCAATCAATATATCTATCTATCTATCAATCAATCAATCATTCATTCATTAATAAGTCTTCTAGTTATCATGGCATAAATTTTTAGCAATGTTATTTTGTATACCAATGTATTGAAGCAGTGCTTGAGTTTAAATTCAAATAGCTTGTTTCTGGAAAAAGAAAATGGCTATGAGGATCATGCATGTTAATTGAGAATCACTAACAAATCAGTATCACACTCGCATTACGTATTCGTTGTGCATAGCTCGCATGATTATTTGACTTTAATTTATGAAATAATTATGCAGGTATATAACACAACTAAAACTGCATTAATCTTGCAATTACAGCAGACGATAAACCTTAATAACATGTTCTATGCCACCTATATTTAAATGCAAATATGTTCATTATAACATTTATAACACTACAGTATATATAGTAAAAATGAGGTATTGGGACCATACAGAACACGTTTATATTTTACAATAGAATTTTAATAATTATATCCTAAATTCCACATGTATTTATGTTACATTTCAAATAGTGTTAGTTCACTAATATTTTAAACCACTAGAATATATAACAAAAATAGAGCATTTTTATTACACGGAGCGCCTTTCATTTTGCCACTAAATGTGCAATGAAATTGAAATTTACTATAACTTGGAATAGTGTGCGTTATATCACTTATATTACAAATTTATGTTTTAAATATGTGCACATTAACACCAATATTTTAATACCAGGATAGACGATTCGGCTCACGAATAACACAAAAATATAGCAAAACCATGAGATAACATTCAACTCCAGCACAATTAATGTTTTCCTCCTAAAACTGCAATATTGTAATTGCAAATTAATATGGCAAATATATTACAAAAATATGCTTATTTAGTTGCATCGTGAAATGAATATTTTTAATAAAGCTCCATCCAGTACCCAGTGCATTGCAATATTAGTGTAGTTATAGGTAAAATTTTGATGTTATATGACAACAATAGTGCACTTATATATTAAATATAAGACAAATATTTTTATTCGGGTTATGAATTATTTCATAAATATATATAGCATTTTCATTACACTCAGTGCGTATATTTTACGACTAAAGATATAATATATTTATAATAAAAATATACTGATGGAATATTTTAGTCTATTTATATTTTAGCCACCAATAACATTTTAAGTCAAAATAATTGCACTTTTAGTACATTGGGTGACTACATAATTTTAAACTAAAAGTACAATATTCGTAAATAGAACGCAACATTTACTTATGACACTAATATAGCCGATTCATTTATTGACTCTATGTCTAAAACACAAATATTTCTGCACTATAGTTAGGAGACTTGGCATATGGGATATATACGAAAATATGGCAAGAATAGGTGATAATATTCACCTCGTAGTGATATTATTTTAGCCTATAACTGCTATATTGTCATTGCTGATTTCTAAAGCAAATATATTGCAAGTTTATGTTGAATTTAGTAACAGATTGCAATGAGAAATTTGAAGCCAACTCAAGTTATGACAGTGCATTGCAATTTTATTATAGTTATAGGTGAAATTTCGGTGTTATTGCAACATAATTACACTTATATATCACTTATAGGGCAAATATTTGTACTCGGGTATAGCTACTGTTTCATGACGTATTGAATTTTTAATTGAAATTAATATTTTATAAAAATTTAGCTATATATTTGGACATAGTACATGACAACGAACACTACACCTTCATTGTTGTTGTTTTTAGAGAGGCATTTTTTTTTTTAATAAAAAAAAATATCTTAAAGGCCATCCTTTAAAATATATTTATTATATATAAAAGAATTTACTTGTAATAATACACAATTTTAAATGGAAAAAATAAAGAAAAAAAATCTACGTTAGTAAATTTTTAATTTATGTTGAATTTTCATTATAAAAAAAAGTTTATACAATGTCTTGTACTAAGTAGTGAGAGTAATCAATGTGTTACCATAAAACCATGTAGACGATATAATGACAAGATTGGAACATAATCGCATACACAGCAGGCTGGGTTGATACTGATATTATATTAAAAACGTTCATCAATAAATTTTCTGTCTAATATCAATCAAGTACACCTCTGACACATCAGAACGTTACTACTCAATTTGGAGTCTTTATAACGTGGTCCATGGAAGTGTGGTTTGTTTCAATTCCTTTTAAATGGGTCTACCTGGCTTAGTTTAATAATTTTGACTATTTTTCTATTGAAGCTAAAGCATCATTAAATAAGATTTGAGTGACATTCCGACTTTCTTTAGCTGTACCTTTACTGGCTTACTTTCTTCTTTCTAGGTTACTTAAATAATAAAGTGCTCTTCACGTATGATTGGTGATCAAAAGTCATTTAACTGCACGCAAGAATAACAGACCTTTGTAACCTTGTTAACAAAAAAAAAAAAAAAAAAAAAAAAAAGAAAGAAGAAAAAAGAAAAAAAATCGTACTTTTATAAATCTACAATTTTGAATACATTATATTAAATTATCTTACTATGCTAATATTGTAAATACTAGATTTCAATAAGATTTTTGTTATAAGGTTTCATGTTAATCGAAAAATTTATTTTCTATTATTTATATTTGAATAAATCTATTTTTTTTTATTAGTATTCTATAATATTTTCAAAGGTCAGCTTTAAAACTATAAATAATTTTACACTTAATTACAGTTGATGTAATATATTATAATTCCAAATGTCAACAGTTTTCATGCAGTTTAAGAATTAAGAAGCTTTTATTGTTAAAATACACATAATAATAGATACTCAAAATCAAGTCAGATATAAAAATATATAAATGCACTCAAATCAATTTTGATTGCTTAAAGATACCAAAATTAAAGAAAAATATTTGAATTAGAAAACGCATAATGTAAAATATTCGAATTAGAAAGCACATAAAATATATATTATAAAAAAGTTTTACCGCCTGAAATGTATGCAACTTTGTTAACTCCCGTGAAGAGAATTTAACATACCCACCAGGGGTTCTTTGATTTTCTTTTTGAATTAATTGATAACTGTTCCTGGCAGCCTTGATTAGCTGTCATCATGTTTCAAAAAACTCTATATTAAAAGTTTTATGATATCTTTTTCTATTCATTGACTCAATCGAAGCTGAAAATTGCAGGAAAAAACAAGACAATTCTATAGAATTGCAACAAATCTGGGTTCTAATTACAGAATAATAATTATAACGGTTTACTTCAAAAATTGTCAAATATATTTTAAAGGTGGATTTATTAATTAAGATGGCTGCCATAGGATTTTACATAAAGTACGCTAAATATCCTCACCTCCATCTAAAATATTTCCCATAGATATAAAAATATACACAATATTGTTTTTTATTATGTTTTTAAATCAAGCAAAATAATTTGTCATAACAATTCATGAATAAAATATAAGTATAAGTAGTGTATATACATATCTAGAAAATTAGATTATTTAAATTTAAACAATTTTCAGAATACTGAATCTGATGTTATGCTGTTTAGCTTTATACATTCAACTGTCGCGAAGCAGAAAATTGGACATGTGAATCTCGTAGATCAAATTTTCAACATCATGAATACGTAAATTAGTTTTATCATATATACTCGTACATTCGTCGTGAGACATTAAATTTCCTGCTTACTTTTTCGATCTAAAATAGTATACAGAGTAGTAAGTCTAGATCTCTTACACTAATACGACTAATCCAATAGGATTCAGCTAAGGATTACTTGTTAACTCTCTCCCTTTAACTTCCTACTTCAGCCACTGTGCGTGTGGTGTTCAGACTACTTATTTCATACAGCTGGTATAGTAGTTGTTCATGTGTGTGTAGTGAAATCAAATTTCTGCTAAGGAATAAAGACTTGTGCAGAACATCTTATGGATCTTCTTCTCCGCGCCCCTTCTCTCTTACTTCTCTCCCCCCCCCCTGCTCTCTCTCTCTCTCTCTCTCTCTCTCTCTCTCTCTCTCTTGTCATGCGGGAACCCAAAGCAATTGTGGTCCCCTCGGGAAAACATTTCCCCTTACTTTCTTTATTGTTGCCCTTTCAACCCTATTTTTTTTCTTTTTAACAATGTTTTTCAAGGTGACGTTTAATTGAATCCAATACCAAGTTACAAAGTTTTTAAATTTATTGTCAATTTACTATAACATTATTATAATATATCATGTCACACAACATATACTTGATTTATGTTTTATTAGATATCGATAACTGAAAAAGAACATAAAAATTGACATTAGATTTTGTGATATTCTAAGATTTCATTTTGCTCTATATATTTTATATAAAGTGACATTTTTGCAACGCATGCAAGATTCTTTTATTTATTTTTTCCATGTATAGTTAAATTGAGAGTTGAATACAAAAAATTGAATATTTGAAAACTTTGATAATTTTTAAAAACACATAAAATATAATATATAATTTGTTTTGGGTTAGTATATAATATACAATATCAATCGGGTTCTATATATCTCTATTTATAGAAAGTTATTTCCTCTCTTATATTGAGTTTTAGGCATGCATGCAAACAAATAAAATATTGAATTCCTAATAAATATTAATTTTTTGTACTCCACTACTTTTTAAATTACCTTATTTGGCCGTATACACAGAGGTTTGTATGTATTTTTTTTATATATATATATCTGCTTCTAATCGCTGAAGTTCTTACATTCTTATAAAAAAAATTATTTAAGAACAATAATCTTTTTAAAAAATATTCAATAATATTTTAAAATTATAAAAAATATTCTAATTAAAAATTACCATAATTTAAAATAATCTTTTAGAAAATATTAATTAAACATTAAATAAAAATGTGTATAATAACCATTTGAAAATAATCATCATTAAAATATAAGAGTATTTTATTGCAAGTACGCTACTTAAAATAAAAAAAGATTACGTAAAAATCTTGTTAAATATTTCTTTCTCCCATCTGCTTGGCAGTATGAAATAATCCCTTGGTAATTATTATGGACAAAGAATGATCATTAGCTAGAGGGTGTGTGACTGCATGCACAATGAAGCTAAAGGTTAAAAATGGGGTCTCTCTCTCTCATCATTGAGAAATAACCAACGTAAGAACAAAAGACAAACGAAAAGCGTGTGTATGTTGAAGTGTAAATGCTTCCCAGTATGTTTCTACTAAAGCACTTTATAAATAAGCTTCTTATATTTTACTATATATATAATATAGAATACGTTTTATATTTTCTTAAAGTAGATTTATAGTATCAAAGTCTTTGTATAAGACTATATTATATAGAGAGTTCTATGTTATTATTATACTGTTTAATTCTTATAAGATTTATATATTTAAAGATGAACTCTTTAAAAGAAGGGATATATTTTCTTATTGTTTTTATGTGAAAAGAAAAAAACTAACTGCTGTTCTGAAAAGCTGCTAGGAAAGTCTATAGAAGACAGCTACAACAAGAAATTTTATTGATTGAATAAAATAATGAGATTCTTTAATGACTTGGGGATTTAATTTTCATGATTCTGCAACTAAGAAAATTATTTGTGATGTATACTAGTGAGAGAGGTTGCATATTACGGAAAAAAACATCTGTAAGTGTCGTTAAGCATCGGTGCTGCACAAGAGTACCTTTGTTACTTACAGGAAAATATTTATTCAATTAAAAAAATTGTCATTATTTCAATATTTCTATACTTGCATGACATAACTAATTCTATTAAAACCAAATCTGTGCTTGAAAGCTTCTATATAAGAATTCAATAATTTTCTTAATAATTTTGATATTTTAAAAGCTATAATTTTTATAATAGGTTCAACATTTTATCTAATTATTTGATGCAACAATATGCTAAAAATATTAAATATACTTATAGTTCAATTTTCATAAAGTAAGATGTAATATAAATATATTCAAAAATAGTAAAACAATTATATTTTAATTATATTTATGATATTATCCGTAATTAGTTGGTGACAGCATGAGTAATTAGCACTATCAAGAAGTAGCATGCACAAGCAGGAGGAGGAGGGGGTAGGGAGAAACTACACCGAGGGAGAAATATGGATATATACATGTGAGGGTTGTTATTAGGGCAACTTGCTTGGAGGAGATCAGTAATGGTGGTGGATTTATACCTCGGTCAGAACTAGAGACTGAAACAGATATGCTTGTTAGTCCTAGCTGGACGGTGGGGCTGGGGTAAAGACGAAGCAAGCAAGGAAGGCTAGCATGTTAGAAAGGAAGCAACCGTGTTAGCTTGACCGTAGAGGCGTGAAATCATTCTATATATACTGTTATATACATATATATACAGCATCATCCTCACACCAAGTAAAACAAAAACGACGACGTCATTGCTTGGTGAGATACTCTCTCTCAAATTTCTCTAGTTCTCTCTATTTTCCCCCCAGTCTCTCTATCCTTCTCTTTCTCTCTTTCATCTGTCTTCCTATTTCTCGTATTTTTACCCTGGCAAACCAATTTAAAATTGTATTCATCTTACACGTAATCTCTAACTTGTTTTGATCAACTTTCTTTTCCTAACTTGTGTTCCATTATAAACAAAATGCGAGCATGAAACAATGCAACAAAACAAGCCAGAGTTCTGTCTTTAGTAAAACTTTTAAAAACATGCTCAGTGCTACCTATAATTATGCGTCACACACTATAATAATATATAATATGTTAATGTTTCTCAATATTTGGAAACCTTACGAAGCTTTCTTTTTTGTTGATATCACATCAGTAACATTTTTCATGTTACATTAGTGCAAAAAAAAATCATATTATTTTAGTCAGAAACAAAATAAAAATTACTAAAAATTTATTTCTTATCAAATTTTTTGTAATTTAAATTTCCAATTATATTTAGTTCATAATAAAAAAAAAACTTTTTTTTTTGGTAAAGCGCTATAATTAAAGCAATGGTATCAAAGAGAGCATACTATGTACCGTAATTCAATTCTCTATGGACAGTGATGTCTCATCTCTGCTCTTCTGTCACTGCTAATTAGACCACTAGAGACAGTCGGTGGTAGTGGGAAAAGGAGGAGACTTACTCTAAATTTGCTCGTTTTCTAGCCAGTATATATACACCACCCACCACACTTCAAATGGAATAAAGCACTGAGTTCCCACATAACCAGTTTCTCTCTCTCTCTCTCTCTCTCTCTCTCTCTCTGTCTCTCTCTCTCTCTCTCTCTCTCTCTCTCTCTCTCTCTCTCTCTCTCTCTCTCTCTCTCTCTCTCTCTCTCTCTCTCTCATCAACCACGCCACTAGTACCAGAAAAACTGCTGCCTTCTCTATATATTTTCTGCTTGGTTCGTCTCTTCATTGCAACGAACGTGTCAACTTTTTGTTAAGTTTATATACACAATATTTACTCTGTGTTTGATACTGTATAAAGTAGTGTGTATTTTTTTATCCTCTATACATATTGAAGTGTATTTTGTAAAGTACAAAAGCAAACAAGTCAGTTAGTAAAATGAATATAGTTTTTTTTTTTTTTTTTTTTTGCTTGAAATTTTCTATTAGCTACACTGTAAAGGCTTAGTTTGTTAAATGTTCAATTTTTTTTTGTATAAATGACAGTTTTGAAATTAAATAAATATTTTATATTCATGACAAAAAAAGTATTAATTTAAACTAAAACTGTATTTGACGTTATACTATAAATTTTTTACCTTTATAGTTGAGCTCATACACATCAAACATAAATAATATTTATATAGTAATATTATATAACTTTGATGTCAAAGTAGGACAAGCAATAATTATAACGTTTCTTATTATTTTCTTTATACATTATAAAAGCTTTAAATAAATAGCATATTAATCAAATTATGCTAATTTTATAATATTTTTTCGATATTTCGTAACTTTTTTTTTTCGTCATTATACATTTTTGTTACTTTTTTATAGTTTTCATTTTATAAGTCATTTTGTTTTTATAGTTTCGATGTTGGATGTTGAAGTGGTGGGGGTTAATGCTGGTTGCTTCAAGCAGACTTTGATAATGAAATCACCGCGAACTTGAGAGTAGCAAGGAGAGGAAGAAGGGCCGTGGGCAGACTAATTATTCCTCGTGGAGATTGAGCAGCGGACGGGGGAGAGGGACTGTACATCTTTAACCTCATGTACAGTTAAGGTCAAAAAGATTGGGACACTTGGAAAGTCATACCAGAAATCTTAAAGTGTAACAATATAAACTCTTTAGTCGTACCGAGCTTGAGTTCTGTACCAAAACTGTTTATTATTGTAGCCAATTGTCACCTGAGCTCTAAAGGTATTTTGTTACATATTAAGTTCAGCAAGCTCATGCATCCCAGTATATTTATCCAGAACTGTACCTTGGCTACTGCTTTACTTTTACCCTCTCCAAACTCAGGAATGCCTGAAGCTCAATACAGCTAGGTAGATATATTATACAAGTATTGTATAATATTCGAGTACCCCCTTATACATCAGAAGTTATAGGATGATAGGCATGCTGTTGGGAGTTTCAAGAAAGACATATTATACTGTATAATTTTAGGTTTCAAAATTAATAACATCTAAATTTAAAAATTTAAAATCTTTTTTATACCATTTTCGTAGTATATACGACAGTTTTCTCATTTATAAGCCATTATATAGATGTAACTTTTACCTTAAAATTATTATTATGTGATTGAGACATTATTTTTAATAGCAATTTGCCTCGTTTATAATATAAATTTGTTAAACAGTTAATTTCATCACAATAATAAAAACAGCAACTTATTATTTTAGACTGTATATTTTTCGTGGATGCATAGTAAAAAAAAGGTGCTACTGCTGCCATGATAATATGCTGTTACGTTGTTTTATTACCAATGGATTCGTTTCTTACGATAATTGAATGTAAATTGCTGATAATGTATTTCAAATTAGAAGTAATATTTTAAAAACTTAGATGAAATTATAAGTAAAAAAAAAAAAAAAAAAAAAATGTAACTGCATGGATTTATACTTGGTTATAGCATTTTACTTCCTGTCAATATTGATAATGGTTTGACATGGTCCTAAAAAGAAAAGGAAACACTAAAATATGTCCAGGACCAGTCGGAAATATGGAATACTAGCTGTATAAAACCATTTACGGATCAATTTTACATGAAAAGCTTTCTATAATGCAAGTATGCAATTTCATTATATGTTAATCAATGTATAATTTCATAAGTAAAATAAATTTCATATTCCTATATTGTAAGTTGATGTAAATTAAATTAGTGCGAGTTGCACCATGCTAAGCCCTGTTCTTACACGCTCTGCATGCGTTAGCAGCACACACACGACTCGGCTAAAGTAGTAACTTCACTTTGAGAATTATCTCAAGGGAGCTTAATTTCTGCAAACTTACTTTAGTAATTCGTCTCCTCCAAAATCTATCCACTTTGTTTGATGTTATAGAGATTCATCGTACGAGAATTTCAAATTTTAATAATATATTATACTTTTGGGAAGTGTTCTAATTAATTTTAATGAAATTTTATTTATTTTGTTTAATTTAATTATAAAATAAGTTCAATTTGTTTCAAAATTTAAATTTACCAGTCCCAAATGGATGTCAAATTACTTGTAACTTTTTAGCAGAAAATCTAACTTAAACCAATGTTTAAATTATATTATATTTAAAATTAAATGGCTACTTTGAAAAACAATATGGAAGGAATCTTCAAATTAAGTTATAGGTACACGTCATGACATTCATTTAATATACATGCAGACTATTTAATTTCCACTCAATTTATCTAGATTCCTCACTAACCATGGTAATGGTGATCCCAGATCTCCTTCGCACCCATACCGTTATGTCTTTATCATGACTTTGTATCGCTGACCAGCTAATGCTAAATTTGGATAAAATTGGAGATATGGAACTCAAAATCAGAATAACGTAAAACATTATCAAAATGTTACTTTCAATTTTGAAACACATGCAGTAAATGAGCACATATTATATTCAAAAACAATTTGAAAGGTTGATTATTTTCATTCAATAGATTTATACAAATAAAAAAATAATAATGATAATAATGATTCGTGCATGACAATAAAAAAATACAGATAAATTTTATGCCATAAGAGTTATATGTAAAATTTTTTAGAAGGTATACAACTTGACTAAATTTTAAATGTTCTGTTTATTTTGATGTAAAAATATCTACATAATTCTCTATTGTATCATATTGAACAATACTTTTTAACAATCAGAGCTACATTGTTGATAATATTTCAATATTATTTGTTAGTATATTTTCATTATTTTATTTTCTCTTCTTCTCCCCTGGTACAGCAAATGTATACACAAGCCTCTCGTATGTCGATCAATAATAACTCTGGCAGGAGAAATAAAATATCCAGGAAGAGAGGAAAATCTTGATGACAGGAGAAGTAAACATCATACATCAGCTTCCGGAGAACAAAAAGTCAATTTATACCCCACATGAATTTTCTTTATCAAATTTTTCATATTTAAAATATATCAAATAAAATTCAACTGTTTTCTTTTTTTATTTTTTTTCTCCAATAGGATTCGTTTGCTTTATATGTTATAAAATAAAAGATACATTCATAACTGAATTGCAAAAAGGCAAGTTTATGAGTTTATTTATAAATTGAGTTGTTCTGATCAGTTTTATTATTTTTTTAAATTGAGATTTGAAAAGAAAGAGAGAGAGAGAGAGAGAGAGAGAGAGAGAGAGAGAGAGAGAGAGAGAGAGAGAGAGAGAGAGAGAGAGAGAGAATTTCAAAAAATCATTGTAAAATAACTACAATATAATATATATTGTATGATATTCGATAATAATGTATAAAGATATTAAATGTCAATTTATTTTATCAGATTTTTGGATATAGTGAACTAACAAGTAAGTCCACTTTCATTTCACCCCATCTGAAAAGAAGACCACCATGCATGCACTCTAATATTAATGAACGCCCAATAATAATAATAAAAAAATGTACAAAAATAACAACAACATTGTTGATTTTTGAAAAAAATATAAAATAAAGTTATTTGTAAACATGCTGATACTGATAAAACTAAAAATTGAATATCACTAAAATATATATATATATATATATATATATATATATATATATATATATATATATATATATATCAGTTGATTCATAAAATTTACATCCATAATTTGCTCAAATAATATTACAATCTTGTCCCGTTGTAAAAAAAGTTTATAACAAATATTTAATTTCTTCCCCTTTTATTGGATTAATAAAACAACTGGCTGGCCAGTGAGGAATGGAAACGAGAAATAAAATAAATCAAATTAAATATTTAGACCTTTTATAGAGCATACTCAAATTATATTAATTTAATATAGCGGGATTAAAAATACATATTTTTCTATAAATTAGAAATATATAAATTAATGCTAATATTTAAGCCAGGTATTATGGATTATTAATTAATAAATATATATTATATTTTTAAAAACAAAGTAAGACTTAAAAAAGATAAGCAGTAAAAAAATCTACATAAAAATCGTAAATGAAACTCTGTGTTTTCTAAAGTGATTACAAAATGTAAACATTTTGGTGTAGATTTGTTGTTTTTAAAAGCATTGATCAATAAATTAAGGGAACTGGAGAAGGAAATTGATTTGAGAGAGCGAGAGGAAGCTCTAAAGCTTCCCCCACATGGCAAAAAGGGGGACAGAAAGGGTAAATAACAAGAAAAAAAAACGCGATTGAAAAAAGAGAGCGAGAGAGAGAGAGCGCGCGAGAGAGAGAGAGAGAGAGAGAGAGAGAGAGAGAGAGAGAGAGAGAGAGAGAGAGAGAGAGAGAGAGAGAGAGAGAGAGAGAGAGAGAGAGAGAGAGAGAGAGAGAGAGCTAACATTTGTAAGTTGCGGCCACGCGTAACTCGGGTCCGGCGCACGGCCCATCCATCTTAGATCTCCCGACTGAGCGGGCGCGTGCAGGCAGCAGCAGCAATCCATCTCGCGGTCACTGGAGCGGGGAGCCACACAATCCACGCAAATCTTACCTGACGTCATTAGACAAATTGCCACTGGCCCAACATCCTAATTCACCTCTAGCACCTCAAACACGCACGCCTGCCGCAAATGTAAAACTTTTCTTCAATTAAAAATGTATGATGCTTTTTATATATATTGAGGGTTTCAGACAAAGAGGGGAATATTATTGTTTTCAGAGAAACTTTATACCTTTATTTTGACTGTCCTGCTCATACAGTTAAGTTGAAAAGATGGCTCTGCAGTAATTCCGATATTTCGGGAATTTTTAAGCTATAATGTCGTTCACCTGCATATACTTTTTAATATTTTATAATTTTAAGTACATACATTGCAGTATGTTATAATTATATTCAACGTAAATAAAGACAGCTTTATTAAAATGTATTTATTATATAGTAGAAAGTAAAAATAAAAACGTGAATTCAAAATTACTTCTGCACTGTATATAGGGTGTGAAATAGATAAATTTAGTATAATTATAATATACTGTATATATTATACATGCATGCAGTATAATAGATAGCTTGTTAGGGAGTTTTATCCTTATTAATAAATAATGATTGTTGTTGTCCTATATTATTATTTATATAAAGTATGTATACACATGGTTACACAAAGTTGTAATTTACTCTCTCTCTCTCTCTCTCTCTCTCTCTCTCTCTCTGGTTTTCTTGTTCTACATCATAGTTTCCAATAAGCTTTATACTCCAAGACCCGAAGAGACCAGTGGAGGCACATTTTCTACATAAAAGCAATAAGGTTTCCGCAATGAATTCCCCTTGGAAGGAACCCACCTACATATTGCAGCAAGAGGTATTATTGGTAAAACTTTTTGATTTACACCTCCCCAACTCGATAACGAGGAAGTATCTGGGGAATTGTTTGTGGGAGGAGGGGGGGGGGGGGTCGTCGACACAAACCGTCGCACCTCAACAATTTCACAATGTAAACTGTAAGTCACAACATGCACACATGACGTCATAATTATGACTTAATGAATTTGTATTTATCTCTGTATCCTGCTGTTAAAAGAAAACCAAAGTTAGATAATAAAATATTGAAATATGAAGAGGACATTCGAGAAATGTAGTATACCTAAATGATAAAATTTAATGATTTTCAGACAAGCTGAAGACGTGAGTTCGATCCCCATATATTGTTTTTATATTAACTAAATTCAAATATAATGAAATGTTCTAAACACTTATACGAAGGAGTTGACAAGTTAGCGTAGTGCACATTTAAATATATTATTATAGTCTATATGCAGTTTTCAGAGTTTTGCATTGCGACGTACTTTACAGTCCATGTGAATTATTGTAATTTTTCTTTGAAAATAATATTGGAATACATTGAAATCTAAAAACAATAGACAAAAAAGCAGAAAACGAGGTATTTATATACTGGATACTAAAATTTCATTTAACGTTAATGAAGTAAAATATATAATGAATTTAAGTTACATTATTTACATATTTTCCAACGTCACTTCTTTACGTGTTCATTCTTGTAATGTTAGTGTATAATTTTGTAACTTTGCACTAGACTAGGTAATTTTCCATTATTGTACGCTTCACTGTGTCTTTTCATAAACCTAGCTACTTCATACATATACATACGTTTTTACTTGCAGTCTTACAGTAATTTACTAGGTCTGTGTAGTCGTTCTTTGACTAGTTCTAAATTACATGCTTGCTCTAACTTTAAATTTACTCAGTTCTGCAGTTGAAGGGAAATACACTTTTTTTTCTCTCTTTTCTTTAAGTAAAGTAACATCAATTTAATATTTAATATCACACGTTAAGAATTCATTGCACACAGTTTTTGCAATTTTTTTTATTTCTTTTTGAAATAATGTTGGAATTGAACATTTCATAAAACCTTTAACTTGAAGAATGTGACCAACCATATTAGAACAATAAAATTGAAAACGTGACATTATTAATATATATTATTTGCAGATTTTTTTTTTTTTTTTGCAGATTTTAAATTAATAAATAAAATTGTCTTTATAATAATAATAATATAAATGTTTATTGAGCAAAAGAACATAATACACAGTGATATACATTTTAATACACAATGCTCAATGGGTGACTCAAAAAGGGGATCCCATTCACTAAGTGTCAAGTCACACTAAGTGTCTTTATTAAGGGGCGGAATTTAGGCCATCACTCCCACTCTTCCATCCAATCCAAACACTACTGCCTTTTTTTATATCGTTTGTCTCTGACGTCATCAAGGTTTTTTTTGACATTACGATGATGGAAATCGTCAATTCGTTCTGCTTAAAAGAAACACTTCCCATTTTTGGAAAACTCAGTAACGAAAAAAAAAATAAATAAATAAAAATGTAATAGTAATTTTTATTTTATACAACGAATTTTACAAACTACTTTTCTTAGCTCTTTCACTATTTTCCTTGACTTAAATCAAGTGCACGCTATAAACACGCTATGGTAAAATACATGAATAAACTGTATAATTTATTTGATAAATTAGCAAAAAAAATATTTTTTAGTATCATGTTCATTGTTCAATTAAAACTTAGAATAACCTTCTATATACTTAAGTTCAGCTATATTGGGTCCTTTTTTAATACACCCTTGGGATATTGTTAGTCACAGAATAAATAACTAGCACAATGATTATTGGGATACGTACATGGAAATTTATTTGTAGAAATTTTTAGGAAATCATAACTCTAACTTTAAGAACAATAATTTTATTTCATTATAATTTTTACTATGCTTTGTGACTTTTTTAATCCGGGGGATATTGTTATTAATTAAAAAACAATCCTTCGTTTAATTTAAGCAATTAAACTTGGTAACCTTAGCATGACAATGGCTGTACAAGTTTGTACAAGTATGAGTCTGGGTCTGACAGGTCGTCTGTTGTGTTCGTAAATTGCAACGAAATAATTACTGAAGAAATTGTAAAGCAATAACCTGCGCAATATTTCTTATTAAAAATAATCTTATGATAATAAATAATCTACTTTTTTATCTCAAACTTATTGGATTAAATTAATCCATTCAAACTTTTATAATAATGTTTGAAACTTATAAAAAAATTTAATTACATTTTTTTAATTATGAAATTTTTATTTTTTAGTCTTGTAAAGTTTTATATTAAAGATTTGAATGAAAAATATTTTACTCGCAATGTTTTTTTTTTCTTGTATATAATAGGATGAAATAAGAATTATAATAAAGAATGTAAGAATTCAAAAATACGTAGTTTTGAAAACATTTATAAGAACAGTATAGAATAATTATTATAATAAAACTTTATTTTTTAATATCATGAAAGATGTAAAGAAAATGAAGAAAATTTTATAATAATAACATATAATACAAAAAAAAACTTGAAAAGTTGAACTGAGAAAAAAAAAGTATCGATTTTACTTTATAATATATTATTCAGATATTGTGCTGTACTATAGTATGGTATGCTATATTATAGCAAGCATAGGAATAAATATACACGACATAATATATAGCTTGAAGCTTATAGTAAAAAAAAAATGTGAAATGTGATTACGTATAGATGTCAGTTTGGAGTTGATTATGATAATTCGTATGCATTACGAAGTTGCTGCGATCCAATAACACGCCCCAACAACCACGTGATCTCGTCATACAAGATGGCAAGTGAGCTCTTCCTCTCAACACGATAAAGAAGAAAGTACATATCAAGTTTTTTTGCCACCATTGTCACAGATGATACAAAGTATGGACCATTGAATTATTTATTTACTTGAAAAAATTTATAACCAAATCCAAAATAACTCTTTTGTAGATTTTAATAAATTAGGACAAAATAAATATCATGCGTATTTAAAAAAAAAAAAATAAATATAGAAAAATGTTAAAGAAACTAACAAAAAACAAAGTTAAGGTAAGGTCTAAAAAAATAACCTAATCTTATTTTATCTTATTAATTCAAACAATTTCAAACTTGTCACAAAATTATCACAATTTCAATTGTAATTGTGCAATTTAGCATGCATACACTACATATTATATATACTTATATATCTGTATATAATATATATATATATATATATATATATATATATTATATACATTTAATTATACAACAATCGCATGTGAAACTTTTAAAACATATTGAATATAACATATAAAATCTTTCACTAATAACAAGAAGGTCTTTAAAGTTGCTACATAAGCAGGAATTTTAAAATAGCTGTACTAACATTAAAAAAAATGTTATATGCTTATATTACAAAACTTGGTAATAGCATCAGAATCTGCTTTTACACAATTTCGTATAACACGGTTCATGGGTATAATGTTACTGCAAATAGTCTGTGGAAATAAAGCTCAAAGTTAATTATACATAGTACGAGCATATTAGCTTTAACAATACGTTCAGCTTAGAATCGTGTCTTCTATACTGTGACTGAACAAAGATGTCAAGTAAATTAAGGTTTAAAGGAGAAATTTAAATCTACAGTATTTCAAAAATATCAAAATTATATAGTTTTTGAGCAATGGCTAAGTTTAAATTAAATTAAAATGTTTGAAAAATTATATTTCCATTATCTTCCGGAGAGAACCTATAACTTGGGCAACTGTAGCGTTGTGAACACATGAAAATATTGTACCATATAGACATTGTGTTAACTGTTATGCAAGAGAGCTTTTCTCTTACAAAATTCTTCACACTTACAATTTCTTACATTACAACTTGAATCAAATTAATTTAAATATCATACCGGAAATACTAAATTTCTGGGTTTTTCATCTCAATCAAATTTGAAATTATGATACTCATATGTTAATACAAAGTTTGGTTTTGTAATGCAAGCAAAATGATTATAATGTTAAGTAATTTTGGTGGAACAATAAATTAATTAAACTATAGAATGTCACAAACAAAACACAGTGAAGACAAAACTAAAAGCATTTTGACAAAAAAAAGTCAGGTAAGTTTAACAATGTTAAGTAACAACAAAAGTTTCTACATTTTGAATGGAAAAGTGAGAAAATCTTCTTCTTCGTTTTAATTTTACAGACAGTATGACGAAGCATGAAGAAATTGGTTTATCAATAATTAACTGCATCAAACTTGTTGGTTGGTTCTGAGAAACATGAAGATAGTTGTAAACTTTGAATGTTTTGCTCTCGTTTTCTCTTCAATATTGTAATGAAATAATAAAGCATTTATCAGAAGAAAAGGAGAGCAAAATATTCAAAGAGAGATATAATGCTGTGGGACTGAAACCAACAACCTATCCTACTAAATCTTATAGGGAGCAAGCAATATATAAATATATTACATTGAAGTGCATTGTATATGAAAAAACATAATAATTATTTTTTTTCTTAAAGTTTGTTTATATTGGTTTAAATATACTCATTCATATATGATGATATTTGTTTATTGAATCCAGAACAGAAAATTCCAGATATAATTTAATTATTATCAAATAGAGATGAAATCATGCAAGTACAAAAATCTATTATAATTTTTATAAGTGCATGCTTCAAGATTTTTTTTATATCTTTATTCAAACCACGCAGAATATACTGCCTACTTTTTTTGTACTTTAATCTTAAATTTTTTATGTGTGTTTTTAGTCATTATTTGAGATATAAAATATTATTCTACTATATTTTTAACCTAATCAAAATTCTGCTATGAAAATGAATAAAAAATTTAAAAAGCTAGTGTAAAGAAATTTATTTTCAGTTCACGTTCCAGGCAAAAATATAATAATGTTCTTTCAGGGATGAGAATATTGAAAGTGAAGCCAAAACAGAGAGACAAATTATATTAAAGGTAAAATGGGTAAACTAACAAAAAATATTTATTGATGATTTCAGTAATACAGCGTAGAAAAATTAATTAATATTAAGTTTATTCACTGTGATATTAATATTTCCACAATATGTGATGTATTTTTGGAGCTTGAAAGTAAAGTTATAATAAATTTCCTCAAAATATTATTTCCTTAAAGATATTGACATGCATGAGGAAACTCAAGTTTATATTTCCCTCCATATAGACGGTTATGGCTAAATAATACAGATGCATCACAGATTACTAGCAATTTGTATTCTAGTATCCTGAAAAATATATATATCTTTGCATGGAAATATTAAGCACCCTTGCACATGCTACAAAAAGATGTATTTTTATATTCATGTGTTATTTCTTAATTTTTCAAATTTCAAAACTCTATTTTCGTTTCTCAAAAAAAAATATATATTTATTACAATAAATAGATGGTGAATTATATAAAATATTTTTTTATAAATAGGTGAATATTACATAAAATTAATGATAGAAATTACTATATGCCAAGATAAAATCTGTTATGGCATATTTTTCAACCCTTATTTTCAAAAATAAAATTCCCTGTTTTTTCTTATCATGTAATCTCAATATTAGATACTAAATTATTAAGCTTTTAATCTATCAAATGATAGATTAAAATGTAAGTTCACCACAAAAAAACAAGAACAACAAATTCACTAGATAATATTTTCTTGAGAGTGATACTGTAAAATAATATTATAAATAGATGATCTTTGATCACCATCATTCTATTTCATCTCACTGCTTAATTACTACCACGGTATGTGAATTGGCTCACTTGTAATTTTCAATTGAAGATGTATGAAAATATTTTATGACTGTAATTGAGGGTTATAATTTTGAAATATTATTGAAGACACTTTTTCTCGTATTGTTGAGAATTTGTCAGATAGTAAGCCGGACGATTCATCACTGTCATTGCTGGCTAGTGACTCGCCTCGCAGATCCCACAGCCCGCAGCAGCTGATATGATCGAGAGCCTAATTGAAAAGCTCTGTAATACCTCGCCCCATTCTCTCTCTATGCATTGTTGTAGCCATTCAAATGAATTATTCAGTAGTTATTTGTTTCAGTTAAAATAAAACTTTACATTTCAAAAAACAAAAACAATATTATATAAAAAAAAATCAAAGTATATAAAAAATAGAAAATTTGTTGTAGAATTTTTTTACAGGACAAATTTTGATATTTTCCTTTATAGAATGGATGACGCAATTTATATTTATTTTCTTGGTGTCTTAATTTTCGCATTGTAAATTTTATTTATGACATTATTAGAATTTAAATAGAAAGTCTAACAAAAGAGTGTATAAAATAAAAATAAATAATTTTCTTTATGTCTATATTAAGTATAATTTAATACTATATGTATATAATAAAAATATCTTATGTTAATTTAATATTAATTATGATTTGTATCTCTCAGTGTGAAATTTTCTTTTGTGTGTTTGAAGTATACCCCCCCCCCCCCATCCAACAACATTACTGCGGTCAAGGGCACCTGCAGCAACCAAGCAGAAGTGGGGGGGGGAGGTCCATCACTCTCCCCATTTCCACCTCATTTTAGGTCGTTCGGCTTACGACCCTACTTTAAATCTGCTCGCTATCACACAGCCACATTTCGTTTTTTTTATGAATGCATAAGGAACTCAAGAGAACCACAGGATACAGACCTAGAAAAATAAAGAGAGAGAGAGAGAGAGAGAGAGGGGTAGCTTTACCCTGCCCTTCAGCTAGAATGAGACAGAAAAAAAAACTAGTTTCTGAATCTCTATAAATCTTTGAGTGTCCGACCCCCTTATATTATGTATAGGTTTCACGCAGTATAAAAGTGCGTGTGAATTTTACTACATTTTTCTTACTCTCCATATTTTTATTTTATCTCATTTCACTAAAGTATTCCAAATTTCTTTTTCTATACAACATACTTCCAAACTTTTTTTTTTTTTTACGTTACTATTTTTTTTTTCTACAAGATTTAAAAAGTTGATTTTATAATATGTATATTTATGGCGGTAGATATGTTAATATTATTTTTAACGTTATATTTAATACTATAATTGCTTATAATTAAAATATGTTATATTTCACATCAGTTTTTATTAATAAGACATTTATACCGATTTTTTTTTTCCCATTTTACACAGAATTTTAAATTATAAATTATTCAACACAATGAAGTAATAAATGATAAATATTCAACACCATTGTTATTTTACTTCTTAGGTACACAAACCTCTCTTACTTTCTCGTGTGGGCAACAAGGATAGCAGCAAGGCAGTGGCAAATCTTCGACACCAAGGAGAATAAGAAGAAGCTTGTTTACCGTGCCACTAAAGCGCCTGCAGTTGTTTGTTTAGGCAATTCGCACTACAGCAGTTCTCAACTGGTTGCATACTTATCAGGGGCTCCAGGCACACAATATTTATCTTCTCATAGCAAAAACAACTTTATCTAGTATACCGCATTGGTGTATTATTATTCTCTCTATAGTTGAATCGACCACTGTTTCACTAACAGTAAGTATAAGCTAAAAAATTCAAGTTTATGTCCTAATAACTTTTCACAATAAAAATTAATTAATTTTAAAATCAAATTCAATATTACCTATATACACAGATAGTGACTTTTTATCGGTATGACTTAGTATTCTGTTCTGATCATTACAACATTTTGCCTTTAATATGTAACAGAAGAGTCAGTTTACTGCAATTGAACCAGCTATAGCTATATAAAAGTAAATTTAAAATGTAGCAATATCCAGACCTTACCTATTTCGCTGGTAACCATTTTAAGTTCCTCAATCAAGTTATGGTATAGAGGACATAAAGGACCAAGAGATGGCGCTGACGTCTGCAAATTTTGCTCTTTGCATCGAGGATACGGCAATATCTATAGCATGGGGAGAATCACAAAAATTATCAAATATATAGGAAAGAAATCACTTACGAAGTTGAAATATTTTTTTATATTTGTCCGAAAGTTTTTGACAACTAATTATGGTGTTGTCATTTCTTTAAAATTATGCTGTGGCTACTGATAAAGCATTTACATGATTTTACAATGTTAATCATATACAGCAATCCTCGCCAGACGCACGTAGTTCCAGCAGTTACTACTAGGGGGCGCACTAACTTTATGACGCCAATCAAGTATAAATAATAATATGTCTCTTTTCACTTTTTATGCACTCAAAATGTGTAACAGTGTTTCATGAAAAAATAATAATTTATTGAAATATTCAAACTAGTTAATGTAAAAAAGTGTTTTATTTAAATATTTTGGAGTCTGAGAATTTTAACTTTGCCAATATATAAGAACTAGGAGTTGTGTGTATTTTTTTATCAAATTTTAAAATGCTAAAACAGGGAGATGCGAGAAAACTTCTATTCTGGCGTGGATTTTAAATTAAATTACATTGAAAAAAAGTAACAGAATTTTTCAATAATAAAAAATTATTATAAAAAAATAAATTATTTTTTATGAAGATTGAATTGAAACTCAATTCTGAATCTTGCTACATTCTCGATATTATTAAAATATTTTTTATTTGTATTGAAGATATCTATTTGTGATATAAATATATCTACTCTTTTTTTCTATTCATTTTTTGTACCGATTGCAATATATACATTGCGTAACATATGCTTTTCATTATTACATTTCCTTTATACAAATTCACTGACGTCATCAATACGTACCATACAAATGATATTTCAATACAATTGCATGGGAAATAAAAATGGAGCAGAGAACGAGCACAATTATTTATTTGTTTACAATGTAGTGGATATATATAAATTTACAGTACTCTTCTTGGAATACGACATGTAACGAGTTTCATTATTGTGGTTAGCAATAGAAATGAATGAGAGAGAGATAGAGAGAATATTTTATGTCACAAATCTATGAAATAAGTATCTGAATAAGAGAAATTTTTATGTGCATATAGAAAACTTTTTATTTCTGCATAGTATAACATGCCATGATATGTGTATTGACTAAATTTAGTAAAATAATATAAACTATACACTTAATCTTTGATTTTTTCCAGTGCATGGTTGGAATTAACACAACAAATATCACAGAAATTAACAATGAATGGTTATCTTTTTTTTTTAGTATGATATATATTTATAATACTGTATAATTATATAATATTGAGCGCGATTCATGAAAGAGTTATACGGGAAGATATCCAGATTTCTTGCTATATATAACAGCTTTTGAAAGACTGTATCATAAGTATAATGTTGATATTATAAGGTTATTAAAATACAAGATATACTATTTACAGTATAAAATACATTATCTTGGTCATGTAATGTATTGCTATGGAAACAAGAAAATTGTAATGTGTGAACTTAAAATGTTGTAAATTGTTGAAAAGGCTACAGTTTGCTTGACTTTCCGAGCATGTTAAAATATTCGCATGTAATGGAAGACAGATCGGCACGACCGGGATTTGAACCCACATCTCACGTCGACGTACGTGCTAACCAATTACACCGCAGGGACTCTCTCTCTCTCTCTCTCTCTCTTTCAACCATGATTTAAGTCACACTTGTGTAAAATGTAAGGCACGAGTTCGATCCCCACTCGTGCCAATGGATTTTTTTATAGATTATCACAGAAATGGCTTAAATGTTACTCTGAAGTTTTTACAGTGTTTTTAAAAGCCAGGAAGTATTGCTAAAAAATGAGACAAAGTTCAGGTTTGAAACCACGCTCCTTTTAGTCCCTATCTTACTATTAAGAAATATTGACGCCTTTCAAATAGTTTTCGGATTGTAAAAAATATAAAAAAATTATAGTAGTATAATTTAATTTACTCCTCCTTTTTTTTCATTTATACAATAAAGAATTTCATGCTGGTTATCCATTACACTTCTATTGCAGTAACGTCAATATTTTTGAAATAGCAACCGTCATCATGATTTAATAATTTAAGATTTTAAGTCACACACCTTTTTCATGCCGCTGAGCTGAGGAAACGGTCGGCTTGAGCGGTGAGATTATCAAGACCGCAGAAAATGCAAACAAAGGTTTGCACAGAAATTAGCCTACATTTGAAACAACAGGCGCATTACCATGGATTGCTGGAAGTTACAAAAAGCAATATTTTTAAAATTATGTATTCTGTACCAAATATATTGATACATTTGAATACATTGAAGATAGCAAAGAATATTGGTCAGATTCTAAAATGAAGTCTTATAGCATTTACATTACATAATTTAAGATAAGAAATATTTAAAGTGGATGTTCTGAAATCCATTTCAGTTTTAACATGCACATTGTATGTTCAAATCTCCATTATATAAATCATTTCCATTGATTAAACACAAGACATTATTATTATATATTATATGACAAGATACACAAGAATAATTAAGATCAAGTGAATTGTCTCTCACGCCCCATCTTTTATACTTTAGTAATGTAAAACCCACAAGATTGTGGTCCTAAAAGTATAAGAAGCATCAGCCAGCCATCATGTTTCTCACTCTTCTCTTTCTAAAAAGTTTTGTGTGAGAAAATCTTAAATAGAAATAGGGGAAATTGTGTGATGCTGCTGTACTGGTTGCAAGCAGCAGTCTAGAAACCAGCATCTGCAGCAGTCTGATGAGAGGAGGAAGGGAACTTTGTCACTAGCAGTCGGGGCGGCAACCGCGAGAAAACTTTCAAACTTGGAAGTGTGAGAGAGAGAGAGGATGAGCATCCTCGTAATTATACAAGGCTGGCTGCTGTAACCCCCCCTGCCCCCTTACTTCTTCTCGCTAGAGTGTGGAGAGTCCTCCCCCCCCCTCATCTTCTTGCGTCGTCTTGTGTTGATCACGTCGTATTGTCAACGCGCTTCATTACAAAATATATCACAATATAACACAAAGTTTTTTTTAAAGAAATTTTTCAAACCTCGTTATATTTTCATTTAAAAAAAAAAGAAGTATAGAAGGAAATATTGTAACTGAATTTTTATGTGTTATTTTTATGCTCTTTATATAACTTTTGCATCATACTTTTTTTTTTTTAGCTGGTATTATTATTCCTCATCAATTTTATTTATAAATATTGAGTGTATTATGTATAACTGTATAATTTGTATGATAATAACTAATAAGTAGTACCCTAGTTCCTAAAATATATTTGTAGTTTCAGGAGAGTGTATTATTACTTGCTTGCCACAAAATATGATCAAATAATAGGTATTTTTAAATAATTATTCTCTGATATGATGCCTATTGAATTGAATTTAGAAGAAGGTTATAGTTTGGAACAATAAGGTGAACACATGAATGCTTCATTTTTCTAAGACTTAAATATTATAATCTGAAAGTACATACATTAATGCTAGAAAAGCTTTTTAGTTAATTAAAATCAAGTTTTATCAATGAATTATTTTTTCCATTCTGTAGATTAAAACTTGAATAGTAAAATTTAATAGAAATAATAGTGAAAATTAAAAAGAAAGTAAAAGCAACAAGTAAATTCTGAAGAAAAAAATTAATATTTTATGTCAACTAGCTACTTCATCTTCAAGTCATTTGGGCTTTACTTTTAGGATGTATAAAGTTTGCCGAGATACAAACGATAATTGTCTTTCTTGTTTCAGCACATCGTTTAAAGCAAGAACAGTTCATTTATTTCCTAGTACGGGCAAAAACATAGACGTTTATAAATTGTAACCCACGCCCATCGTGTTTACTTTTTTGTAGTGTTTATATTTAGGACACAACAATAATAAAAAAAGCGAGAGTGAACGAAAAATGAACATCAGATGCGCAATAATTGAAAAACAACTGAACGCAACACTTTTCCTTGTCATACTACTTATTTTTATATACATATTTTTTTTATTAGAACGGAAAACTTTTAAGAAAAATATTTTATGATAAAAATTCTTACAAAACTTTATAATATCAAGAAAGAAGAGGAGAATAGAAAGTGTAATATATTAAAACGGAAGATTTTTTCTTTAAAAAGTTATTGAGAAATGAATTCCCTAGAGTCAAATCAATTTTTTTTTTACAAAAAAAAAAAAAAAAAACTTCAACATTTTATTTTTTTTTTTTTACCTCAACCACACTTTATAAGTTCATATATAAGCTTCATGGTAAGTGATTTTTTTATGATGATAAAACCTTTTGCTCCGCCTTTTTGCTGTCGAATTGAGTAGACAAGTGAAGGTCATGCGAGCGCACGGGGCTTGCCGCGTTATAGAGGAGACGACGCTGGTGGAGCTCTTTCATTGCGTGTGATGCCGCCAGAGCCACAGACTCGGACGTAGTGCAAAGAGAGGTCGTAGGGCGAGATGATGGAATACTCAATGAGCTAGAGGGAAGAAGAGATAGGAAAACGGAGGAAAGCTCTCTCTCTCTCTCTCTCTCTCTCTCTCTCTCTCTCTCTCTCTCTCTCTCTCTCTCTCTCTCTCTCTCTCTCTCTCTCTCTCTCTCTCTCTCTCTCTCTCTACTTCTATATATAAATTATATACCATGGTTATACAGTCATATAAGGGTTGGTTTTCAGGATCAAATATAAATTGTACGTGTTAACACTTTCATTTCTGGTAATGATTGTTTTAACTATTAAATTATAATAAAATTTTAATTTTTATAGAAATGCATCATGATATATTTGAAAATAATGTTGAAAAAATTGTGACTGAAATTTCATAATTTGATCATTTAACATGAAACGTTTCGTATTTTTAAAATTTTCATTTTATTGACAAATGAACTTAAAGACATGTCGTACAGTTACATATATAATAGGAAAAATTTGGAGTTTTTTACAATTTGGAAAAATGCTATTATTCACAGCGACGCTGCAATAAAGTTGATTTCTTCAGTGCGTTCTGCTTGTTTTTAATTGATGAAGTCAATTAATAAAGTAGGCCTATTTTTTTACATTATTGTTAAAATGCTTCATAATGATGAAAGTGATAGTATGCATGGATGAAACATTAAATATTTTAGATGCAATGCATTGCAGAGATTACCAAGCTAGTCCTTGACTTTACCCAGAGAATCGATCATGGTTTATTATAATAATACTGTAATTTAAAGGGAAAACAAAATGCCAATGCGTATGTAAATAAAAACAAAATTTGTTTGTTTTGCTTACAAAAAGATTTTTCTTTTGGGGGAAAAAAAGAATCCAATACAATCGGATATGGATATATATTTTTCATCATACATAATATATGTGAAAAAAAACTTATTTCTGTACCTTTTGCATTTTGTAGATTGAATCACTCCAAATAATGAAAATACATTTCAATAATATATTTATTAAAAAAAAGATATATAAAAATACAAGTTTTTTGTTGTTGTTTAAGTTTAGAAAATATAAAAATTGTTAGGAGAACAAACGTTTGTACCACGAGGTAGCTCGAGGCTTGCTTGGCTTCGCCGCTCTATCATTCTGATTTCCCGAGGGAATCAAAACTTTGCTCGCACGGTTCCTACCTGTCCATGCCAAACACCTGACTCTCCGCGCCAATGTTGCTGCTGCTGGGTGAGAGAGAGAGGGTCATCATTGATTTATTGCAGCAGAGCTCCTCAAACTGACCACTCTCTCTCTCTCTCTCTCTCTCTCTCTCTCTCTCTCTCTCTCTCTCTCTCTCTCTCTCTCTCTCTCTCTGAGTCATCAGTGAAACTTTTCTCAAAAAAAAAAAAAAAAAAAAAAAAGACTCAAGCTTGTCAGAAAAGCTACAAGATAATTCTTTAATGATATTTTTTCAAAAGAAAAATCCTCTTTCACAATAAAGACGAAACCATTAAAAATAAAGATTTTTTGTTCATCTTTCAAGGTAAAAGATAAACTGATTTTTCAAACAATGATATATTTTGTAATGATACCTTTTGATAGATTTGGAACCGAGGAAACCTCAGTCATGATGTTATAGAGAATACCACAAATGCATCACTTTTAGCTAAATATTGCTATTTGTATGTATATAAAACCCGGTGTTATGCTTGCATGGTATCTATCTCTCGAATAATATCAGCTTGAAGGACAGTAAAATCAACACAAACTTAAATTAATACTAAGCAATTTTCTTTTGAAAAGCCTTATCTGATAGGAAGACATTTGTAACGTCTCACTTCATTGGTCAATACTTTGGTAATTAATTAAGAAAATACACGACAATAAAACGACTGAAACGTGAAATGTGGTTAATACACACTAAACTGTATTTCTGTGCTATTAGAGAATTATTTGACGTTAGGGGAATCGAGTTAATTTATTGGTTCTGCTGCAGTTATTATACGGTAGGTTTCATTTAAAGGGCTCGATTGACACGTGGATATTATTAGAGAGCTTAAATTAGTGTAATATCTTTGTTAATATTACTTAAAACAAGTTTAGTAGGAGCATTCTTGATAATTATGTTAATGTATTTTCATATTAATATCATGCATCAATAATTACATGATATTTATGAAGGACCTTAATAGCTTATTTTCAGTTCATTACGCCTACTTTCATAAAATAACATAATAATAATAATTTATTTTTCGCTGGGATCCCCTAAGTTTGAAACTCATGGAAGGGAATGAGTTATAACGATGGTAAAGGAGATTGGTTTGCGGCCATTGTTTTTGTCTCAGCATTAGCTTAATAGATTGACTAAGGGAACTGTGAGAAAATCTCAGTCAGAATGGACGCCTCTACTTTTATAAATGGCTCAAATTAAGTATTATAAGAAGGATGCGATCACAAGTGCATTATACAAACCAGGAAGAGAAAAATTACTCCTTAGAGAAATTAGCCTCGTTTCTCCTATATATCAATGGTAACTCATCCCAGAAGTAACAACCCTCGCGATCATGCTTGACTTGTGATACAATACTCGTAGTTTAGTGTATTACAGTCAAATTTACTTGAAATTCCTCCTGGAAGTAACCGGAAGTGTAAGGTTTCTGGTCTTCCTATTTATATTTCAGCGTTACAATTTCACACATAGGTCAGTACTTCTACTTCAAAACAATTTGTAAAATTTCAAAACTCAATTACAAACAGAAGACCTGCAAATTTCACACTTCCGGCTGCTTCCTGAGGAATTATTTAATTAATTTAACTGTAAATTGATATATTTTCTAAAACAAAATAACTAGAGCTAAGATAATAATATATTCCTCAGTTTTCGAAAAGGAAATTGCAATTTAAACGTTGAGTTCTCGTGGGATTTTTTTTTATAATTTTGATTCTACAGTATATTTTAAAAGTAATTAATATCTTTTAAAAATACACACATCTTTTAAGTAGCTTTACTAAATACTTAATTTATATTAAAAAAAAATATAAGGAAGAGAAAAATTTCATTAAAAATGTATATGTTTATAGCGTTGCACTTAACTAATGTTAAAGTTTTACGTCAAAAAAAGTTTCAAAATGAAATTACGTGTCTCATGAGATGTAGATTATGAAAATGAATTGTTTTTGCTTGTTTCTGTGGAGCTTATTATGCTGAGTCTGCACGTTCTTGTTAATGAATAACAACAAAGTGCAGAGTTGAGTATTTCTTTAATACAATGCCATGCTACTTCAATCAAGTTTCATATAAATAATATTTCGCAATAAATTATTTGTACTCGAATTTGAATATGTTAAACACACATTTTTAAATTTGGTATGCATGAAATATTAAATTTTATTAAAAAAATGCTTTAAATTGAAACTTTAAAATCGTGATTTAAAAAACTGCCCTTCATGCATGCACGTACTGCATGTATAATTAAGTTTTGTACACGTTGAAACGATTTAAAAATGTCTGTTTTATCTGAAATAATGTACTTAATGTACAGTCTTCACCTCGGAAAATTTCCCTTTATGGTATTATTAACACCTCGTAAAAATAACACGGGGAATGATGAGCTGAAAATCAGAAAAATTCCAAGGTGACGAGAGTACAGTAGGGTGACCAGATATCTTGATGTCCAAAACGGTACATGCCCCTAAGATAGAGGCCTGAAGGGCCAAAACCCCCGCCGGAGGCGCGATTTTTTTGGGTGCCACGCCCCCTTTTTTACTTTTTTTTTTTTCTTAATAGATTTTCGAATTGTTTTTTTTTTATGAAGCCGTTTTTTCCGAAAAAAATTATTTTATTTGAAAATCCATTAAAGAATTTTCGTTATAGATTATACGTAAGTATTTTTTAATTGGTAGCATTGGTACCATAGTTCAGACGAAGTTGGAGTAAAACGGTGTTTTCTGTTCCATAAGGCTGCATGTTTAAGGGCTCAGGAAAACAAACTTTAGGATTTTTTTGCGATGAAGCTATTTGAGATGAAATTTTTTGGGTTTCATTTCTCAATAAAGCAGGGCAGATTAAAATATTTTAAGGAAATAAAATAATAAATAATGCAATCGCTCCCTCTACTTTGAATAATATAAATAATTGCATTTTTTTATATATACATTTTTCATATAATTATATAGAAAAAAAGAGATTTATTATAGTCACCATGCAAGAAAACTGTGCCAGTAAGTTGCTTTCCTAAAATTAACCTTTTTTCTTGGCCTGGCCACGATCCTATATTATGTTGTAAAGTTGCATGTAAAATAAAAAGAAACAAAAGCAATAAAAGAAATTTATACTGAAAAAGCATAACTTCAAAGGATACTTTTCCAATAAAAAAAAATATATTTTCCGTCTCCATTCACAATATTTCTAAATGTACGTGTTACTTAAATAATGCATTATATTTTTGTTTATATATTATAAATAAAACTTAATATAATGTCACGAGATGAACTATACAAAAAAAAAAAAAAAAAAAAAAATGGAGTATAAAGCAAGAAATTAATTTGAATTATACTTTTAATCGAACTGTTCATTTTGCAAATAGTGTGAAATCTTGTTAGAGTGAAATAGCTGAAGCAGTTAAATTGAATAAATTTAAATGTCACGAGATGAACTATACAAAAAAAAAAAAAAAAAAAAAAAAAAAATGGAGTATAAAGCAAGAAATTAATTTGAATTATACTTTTAATCGAACTGTTCATTTTGCAAATAGTGTGAAATCTTGTTAGAGTGAAATAGCTGAAGCAGTTAAATTGAATAAATTTATAGCATTCAAATTGGACTTATTTATAATAACAGCTGAAATTACTTGATTGTAATATTAATAATATTTGTGGCGTTTTTCCCTCATATTATTTTCCATTTATTTACGTAATATCCATGCACGATTATTGTGAAGAAAAAAAAAAAAAAAGAAAAGAGAGACATAGAAATTTTTGTCTAATTGTAAGCCACGACACAATGCATAAGAATGATTTTTTATATTTTATTGGAAATTTCCATCAAGTGAATATCATCAATATCAATTTCATGATATTTTTGTGTAAAGTTTTTTACTTATATTTTATTCAAAATTTAATCGAAAAGTAGTGACTTCATTTCACGTAGGATATGCATACTTGGAAGAAATATGCTGTTTTGCGAATGCGATCGAGAAAAAGGGTCATGGAGTTGCAAAATCATTTGCGTCCGTACATTTTCGTAAATATTCACAACCACATTCCTATGAAATTTTTATTTTTTTAATGGTAAAATTTTTATAAAATGTCCCTCTTTTATATTTTGTCCGAAAGCGGTACATTTAGGCGTCCCGAGAGCCTCTTTGGGGACACCGGGACATGGTACTCTAAAACGGTACTGTACCGGTCAAAACGGTACGTCTGGTCACCCTAGAGTACAGTCAACTCAAGATCATTTCTCCTTAAGGTTAGGCAACTTATTCATCACCAAGCCAAAACGGGTTGCATATGTCACAGGGTCAATACACGATTACCCCTGTCTCATAATACTAACTTGTCAGTTGTGCTGCAGAACAAGTTACGAACAAGGTGAGATGGCAAGGTGGGCACTGTCAAATTTTTTTGAGTTGTAGTTTTTGTTTGCAAAGTTGATAAAAGAAAATAATAAACTGCTCCACCATGCAGTACGAACTTTATTGCCGTATATTTTGTGCTCTTATAGTTGCAATATTTTAAAATATTTATTCCTTTTTGGTGGTATAATATTATATCTAATACTAAAGTTGCATTGAATTTGTGAAATTTAATACTTATGAATACTGTATGTTATTTAATTTAAAAATATTTTATTAAATATAAATTATGTTTAAAAAATCATATATATATAACTACATCTTTTACTTGATCCCCTATATGAGTTGCATCTAGGGAAAAAAAATTAAAATTCATACCCATGCTTTGGTGCATTATACATATTTTAAAAGAGAAAAAAAAAAAAAAAACATAAAAATGTAGAAAAGACAATTTAATAATTGAGCAAGCGACAAAGCCAACGAAAGAAAGAAGAGCTTTCTTGCTTGCTGTAGGTCTAAAAGTTGTCGGGGGCGATTCTAAGCGAGCGGATCGACAAGTAGGTACAAGAAACAACGCTTGGGGAATGCAATAAAAGAATTCTTCTTATACCAAAGCTTTTTTTTTACATGTATAAAATAAAAGACTAAAAAAATATGATAAAGAAAGAAGGAAAAATGTTCGTTTGAACTCGTTTCCAGTAGACAGCCATTCATATCTTGTCATGTCCACCGTTGCGCTCAATGAATATTGCCCAGATACCAAGAGGGAATAACGTATTCATGAATCTACTCTGCCGTATAAACTAGTTTATATTGTTCTATAATGATAAAATATGATTTTAATTTCTATAATATGGGAGTTTCATGTGAGCTACATATTTGTACTAATTTGTGAATAGAAAATGTCATAATAAAGTACAATACATATATATTATCTTAGGATTATACACTCCATACAGCTAATATAAAATGTCCAAATAGATATTATATTTTTCTCATGTGAAATTAAGTAAATTGTTCAGCATCAATATGAAGCAAGGTAGCGTTTATTTTGTTGTTAATTCAAATTCAAAAATTAAAGAAAAACCAATGACAATTAAATTAACGATGCTATATTTACAATTAAACTTTTGTTTCATTGATTAAAATTATAAATTCAAACTTGTGATACAGTGAATTTATATTTTTAACCTTTTGTATGTAAACATGTTATTTATAACTTGTTAAATTGTGTTTTATTGATTGAAAAGCTTCATATTTTAAAGTAGTAAAATCCCACAATCAAAAATCAAAAGAGTATTTAAAAGCCGTATTTACATAATGGACATTGCCAAATTTATTTTAGTACTAAGCCTTGATCTATTAATTAACCCTGAGATGTTCTAATAATTATTTACTATAAATACTTCATTATCTCAATTAGAGATTTTATAATTTTGTTTACCAAAACTATAAAAATCAACACAGTCTATAAGGTCACTGTTAAGATTCAATTAAACACTTTAATTAAACAGACAAAAATAGCAAAGTTACATTACCCCAGAAGTACTTGCAAATAGAGCCGATTGGATTTATCCGCTTACCTACAACATACACAAACAAAAAGATTAGTTTTTCAATCAATACATATTTCGAGGATTATCTAATGATGTTAAGTTTTACAAGAATTACACATTTTATTTACTAAATTGCATTTATATATTCGCAAACTCCACTCTCAGAAAAAAATCTAAAATAATTATTATATAATACGTAAAACCATGCCAGGTATTTATTTTGTATTGTTTCCTACTATTTGTCACAAATTATAGTTGTAATTTTATTTTCAACTGAAAAAAGGTTTTTACTGGTTGTGAAAAATATACATTTGGATTAAATTTAATGTGTATTTTTATGTCAAACAATATTTTGAACACTCAAACCAGTGGCGTAGCCACGGGGGGGGTTTTCGGGGTTTAAACCCCCCCCATGAAGATCGAGTAGTGACTGGACATAAGAAGAAAAAAGGAAAAATTATAGAAATTTGAAAAAAAAAAAGTTAAATAAAAAATTGAAATTTAGGGGTATCAAGTAGTCTTTTCTTTAAAATAAACAAATTATAAGTTAGTTTCTAATTTTAACAGGAAAAAGTGCGACTCATAAATAAATGTTTTAAATTCCCTTACAAACTGCATGTGCATATAACTACTATTGTATAAATTAAAACGCTCTCACGTGTGCCGCACTTTCATTTAATTGGTTGCTTCACGCGCCCGGTGCAGACAAAATTTAACAAAAATAAGAGAAGCAATTCCCTTTTTTATTTATTTATTTTTCACAATATCTTAATGATATGAACTTGGATTATTAAATAAATTTTAAAAATCAAATTCAATTAAATGACACGTACACTGATTCTATAAAAATAATATAAAGTGGTTACATGAATTACTTGATTTAATTAAAATGATTTACTCAAAGCTTTATTTATTATACGCACGTTATTCAAAAGAAATTGAAAAATGGGGTGAAAAAAATATAAAATGTTAAAAAAATTGCATCAGGCCATATATTTTACCCTCTAATATAATAGTATTTTTCCATTATTTTACCCTAAAAAAGGGGCGTGTCCTTAAAAAAAATCGCGCCTGCGGCGGGCTATTGGGGGGCTTCGCCCCCCAAACCCCCCAGTGGGCTCTTCTCAATCTTTGTCCTGAAGAACCCCCCCCTTGGGCAAATCCTGGCTACGCCACTGACTCAAACAGGATATTTGGTAATTTCATCGTCACCAAATTATATTGTATGCCGTACATAACATACAACTTTGTATGCCAGTTATATTACTTTTGTTATTCGCGATAATAATTGGATCAAATTTGAAAAAATAGGCAGTATGAAAAAAGTTTATAATGATGTAATTTTGTAACAAACGATTTCAAAATACACCATGTAAAAATTATTTGACAATAGAAAATATTTGCATTGTTTTTTTGTATGATACATTATTTTTACTCTTGATTATTTATTTTAAAAAACTTCATTTGCATTAATTGAATATTTAATTGTAAATAATAACTTTTAGATTTTTTGTATACCTGAAAATAAAATCATAAAATACATAAAATATAATATATTTGTATACTAAAAAAAAAACTGATAATATTGAAATGATATGAACAAAAATACATTTTATTTAATATATATATATATATATATATATATATATATATATATATATATATATATATATTGGGTGGTCTTACTATTACTATTTACTGTATATAATATATATACAGTAAATAGTAATAGTAAGACCACCCAAAGTTTAAAATAAAAAAATAAAGTCCTTGATAATCTTAATAAAAATGTCATTGCTATTTAGCTTAATACAGTAATGCAAAAGTTATATAGTATTAAGTATACGATACAAAAAATATAAAATCTCTTGGACAGTTATAATATTATTGGTCTGGTTACTTGTTGTATAAAAAAAAGGCAATTTCATATAGCAGCTTGTACTAAAGACGTACGCCTGAAGCAAGCAAGTACTTATCTACACATACTTCTGGACAGTTTCCAGTTACCATTGGCGCCATCAAGATAATATGGCGCCAGACTTTCAGCAACATATTACATCAACAACTATAATGACGTTTAATAATTTTATAAAAATGTTTTAAATCAATATATTATTAAATAATTTAAAGCATAAATGGACCTCATTTAATTATATATATTAACATTGCATAATTTTGATATTCAGGTAAGTGCATTTTGATATAAACCGAATGTTATTTTTTCTCCTTTTGTGAGCTAGTCTTGGATCTCTTATATTAGTTTTGGAATTGAAAATTTCTACATTTTTTATTTAAAATGTACACTCCTCGACTCTGAAAAGTTCTCTTCTGCAGCTATAACATTACTGACGTCTCAAAGTGTACACCTCGGAACAATACAAACGTTACACCTGTCTGATTTAGTCAAGCTGCAGTTCCAAGAGACAAAGGCCGAGAAGTGTAGGCACATTGGTTGCGCGCCTGCCTCGCATGAAAAAGGTTGCGGGTTCGAATCTTCGTCTAGGGTGAGATACTTTTTACCATGCACTTTTCCGGGAGTTTGGACAAGTTCCCTTCATTCGGTAGGTGCACCTTAGGATGTACCGGGCTTCCTGCTACAGGTTTCCATCATGGTTTCACGCATGCCGAATGGCGGGAAGTTTGAATTAGTCTATGGCCACTCGTATCCGTAAGATTTTGCTATAGTAATACTGTTTTTAAGTTTCAATGCTCGAACACCAATAGCATAATATGCTGTAGTAAGCTAAATAAAATAAAATATGCAGTTTAAGGGCTAACCCATAGTATTCTATTCCAGGGTGCTATGGCTAACTATCTCAAATAAAGTTAAACTTCTCGCCCGTAAACAGAAAGTGTAACTTTCCGAAAGTGTCGAGGTGTACATAATGAGAGCGGTGTGATTAAAGAGGAGGAGATGGCGCTGCGTGTCTCGTGACCTCCTCCTTGGTGGCGGCAGACAGGAGGAACCTGTTCGCAAGAATGTGACCATTTGCCGCCTCCTCCCGGCCTACTGTCTACTGCATCCAAGCCTACGCCCTTCTTATGTTATATTGCTAATATATAACCATATAATAACTTTTTAAATAGCTTTAGTACTTTTTTTTTTTTTTGCAAAATAATAAAGATAACAGTATTTATTTTTCACTGCAATGTATTTTTAAACTGATTTTCTAAGTATCTAAAATTAAATTTAAATAATTAAATGATTAATTTACTAACTTAACACGTCAATTTTCTAGTTTTTAGAATTTACAATTTATAGTGGAAAATATGTATTGTCTTTTAAGAATCAAAGGACTTAAAAAAATAATCTGTTAATAATTGTAAGTTTCTTATTTCACTTCATTTGTATGAAAATACGTTTCAGTTCAATTTGTGCTGAAATTTCTATTTAAAAATATATATATATATATATATATATAATAATATATTATATATTATATAAGTATGGGAGTTTCATCATATGATAAAGATTATAAATGAACTATGTAGTATAGAATAAACATAAACAATATTAATTATATATTACATATTATACTCTAAAATTGCAATGGAGTATCGACCTCAATTTTTTTATTACAGAAATGGATAGAGGGTGCAAAGTTATGCTACCTTGATTTTTTTCAGATTTTTTTGAGACTGGGAACTATTTTTAAAAAATTATTGAAAGTCCTTTTCGTGACGTCACGAGACGCCGCTCCTTAAGAAAAAGATAGAACTTGCCGCCTCGTGACGTTACAAAAAGGACTTTAAATAATTTTTTTAAAAATAGTTCCCGGTCTCAGAAAAATCTGAAAAAAATCAGGGTAGCATAACTTTGCACCCTCTATCCATTTCTGCAATAAAAAAAAATGAGGTCGGTACTCCATTAGTAAAAATCTGGAGCATAATAAAATGTTGTCAATCTTGTTATAAATATTTCTATATAGGTTTCTATTTATTATTGACTCTTTGTAGAGGGATAATTATATTGATATAATGTACCAGTCACTAATTAATGTACATATAAAAAGGTTTCACTACTTTAATTACTCTAGACCTGACAGTGAATTCAATACATTTATCAATAAATTCAATTCCATTTGCCATATTAGCTACAGGAAACCGTGGAAACCTTTAGTAAAAAGCCTAACATACCAAAACAAAGGGTATGTCTCGAATGGAAGGGTACCTAACTGAAGAAATTTATGAAAAGTATGACCTAATTTGAAGCATTACTGCGGCATTGCGAGACTGGCGCTTAATTACCAATATAGGAATATTTGTTTAAACAATTCTTCTTTCTTTTTATTTATATTAAATTTATGACACAAATAATGTTGCTTTTTTAATTTAAGATCATATTGAATAAATTTTGTATACAGCTGTGTGACAATAACTAGAAATTCTAGTTTTTTTGTCAGGATTAAAATCAAAGCAATTTTAATGATTTAATTTTTGAGGGAAAAGATCAGAGTTTTTAGTTTTCTAAAGAAAAATAAGTATTTGATGTAAAAGAATAAAAAGTCCATAACTTTTCTGAGGATAACAGAACAATGAAAATTAAAGCATGAAATAAAAAAGATAAAATGGTGAGAGAGGAGGAGCTGGTTTCTTCTTCTTCTTCTTCTTAAAATGAATTGTGATCAGAGTGAAAAATGTTCTTTAGACAATAGGAATACGGAGGCTATAACTAGGGGTAAAAATAAGAAATAAAAAAAATATATACAAGTAAAACAGGTAGAATTTCTTCCTCTTTTCTCTGCGAAATATCAGTTAGAATTCATGTTTTCCAGTGAATAAATTCTCTCTTTTTTTCTCTATTCTTTATATATATATACATTCATCTCATCTTTAAAACATTGATTCTTTAGAGGAAGAACTATATATATATAGCCACTGCCCATTCGATTTACTATGCAACTTTCAGCAAGTCGGCCAAAACTTTTATACATGGCAAAAAAAAAAAAAAAAAAAAAAAATGAAGAAAGACTATCAAACTGGTGGTATTGAATGAAAAATCAAGTTTGTCAAGGAAGGAATATAATATGTAAAAAAAATTGGCGTATAAGAAAGGAATTGAGGTATGTATTAGAGGTTTTGTGAGAGCCACCACCCATCGTGACAGACTGGGCGGGAAAAAAACGTCGTAGCAATGCAGAGGTCAGCAGTGGGGAACAGCTGGCGAACGGGGACAAGACACGTCGACAAGGAGGTGCACCCTGTGACGTCACTGGTGACCGTCACGTGACCTTTATTGTTGTTACTGGTGATCACATTACAAAATGAAGAGCCTGCCATGGTGCTGTTAATTAGTCTGTTCACCCCATCATCATTAATTTGTCTGGCCATATAATTATTTCAAACTTCGTGGTATTTAATCAGTATGTTATTTGTGACATCACCAAAAAATTGATTGAAAATTGATTGATTTCTTAAGCAATATCTATATCAAAATTTATAATTCGATAATGCATTAGAGAACAATACGTAAAATTTACATTTTTTTTCTCGCTTCCAATACTAATTTATCTACTTTTTTTGTATAGCTATGATGGATTATACATGTATTGTATAACACATATATTTTTACTATGGACAAAAATTATCAAAATTTAATCTGAAATAATTCTTCTAGTCTTGTTATAATCTTCTTTATTTAACAAGTGTAAAAGTTATGAACGTGTTCTAAATTGCAACAACTGGTTTCTTTCTCTCTGCTTCCCGTTCCAAATTACACTGCTTCCTACGTACTACTGTTAAGGTCCCACCTTCGCTCTACTGCTCTTGCCGTTACACCACGTGTGTTGTAGCTAGGGCTAAAGTGTTTCGTCGCTTTGCTCACTAGCTTGGCTTATGACTATCAACAATTTCACCGCAGCGCATAAATCACAGCTACTTGTGTTTCTGTACGACACAACTTTTTGAACGAGAAAAAAAAATAGTAAAAGACATTCATGAACAGAATACTAAAATTTAGTAATTTTATCATAAAGTTTTCATTTCAAATATATTAAATTATTTTATAGCTAAAATAAAAAATGCAAAATAAGGAACTTTTATTATTCTGCATAATAGCAGTTATTAACATATTGCGACAAATATGATAATATTTCATTTACTTTTATTTAAAATTTTATTTTATTATTAGATTATTGAATTTTTCATTTGAATTTAAAAAAGGGGTGGAAAACTTTATTTACAAATTTTTAGATGCATCTCAGCAGGCATTTTTTTTTTTTAAATTTAATTATTCGTGATTCCAATTAATATTTTAAAAACGTGTTGTTCAATTTTTATATACAAAAGATACGTATATTTATAATTTAAATATATACATAATTTAAACAGAATGAGTTTTTTGTGTGAATAAGAAAAAAATAAAATGTTATGTTATACACGAGAAACGTAGAAATATAATATATATTTTTTTTTAAACAAAACAAATTTAGAATAAAAGAAAACAAGAAAAACTAGACGTATAATAAAAGCCAGAGTTCAGTCAAAACAAGAGAGTTGGAAGTGTCGCTTTAGCAGGCTTGACAATGTAGCCGGAATTTGTCTCATTTGCAGTAGCACGGAAACTAGAAACCGTGGGAGGGCAAGAGAGAAGGATTGAGGAACTGGAAGACAAGACCACGCTAATATCTTAGCTTGCTTGCTTCTTGGATACGCCCCTTAAGACCCCCAAGAGCTCTGTCGTTGTTGCATGTCTTCTAAGATTGTCTCGACTATGTGCGACACTGACTACTGCCGCCGCTGTACTGTTTCTAGCATGACAAAGCGAATGGTGAGTGACTCTTTGCTCTCTCTCTCTCTCTCTCTCTCTCTCTCTCTCTCTCTCTCTCTCTCTCTCTCTCTCTCTCTCTCTCTCTCTCTCGACAAATTACTCAAGATCCACTCACTCCGTCTCTGCTTACTCCACAGAGAAAATATAGAACGACGTCCTTTGTGAAAAAGGTTTCCCGTATTTTTTTACTTTAGTTTATAAAAACACGAAGGTTAATAAGAAGAATTCAACATATATAATAACAAAGAATTGTATAATTTTTTTGTCATAATAGAAACTACCTTATTTTATTTTTTAAATAAAATTATTGTGAATATAATAAATTATAATAAGACGTGTTCTTAGCTCTAATTGAGACATAATCACTACGTCTTACGTAGGGGTGCATATGTAAGCAGCTTGCAACGTTTGCAATCTTCGCGCGCACGCTTATAATATAAGAACATGAATTTTCTACCCTTAATATATAACCAACCACATATTAAATTAATCAATCAAAAATCATGTAAGACATTTATTAATAAAAAAAATTGTACGTAATTATATAATTTAAACATTAAATAACGTAATTATGATATTGTTACTTAATCATTTTGTGCTTCAATATATCAAATTATAATATATGTTTTTTTTTATTTTTTACCATACTGACTGTGAATGTGATCATAATATTATTTTATAATCAAGTTAATGCAAATAATTTATGATTGATTATGATTACTAATTTATGTTCTTATCTCCCGCATCTTTCGTTTCTACTTTGGTATGGTAAAGCTAATTCTGAGGTTTAAAGGAAAAGAAATCACGGGAGTTGCGGTGAAAAAATAATAAACAAAAATATACGTATAATACGTGAAAATATTTCACTAATTTCTATTTCTGTAAAATTTTAAAATACAAATAAATTTAACTTATTTTCTTACATTTATTCATTATTCGTATACTTTGTAACCGAATATACTGAGAATTGAGCTTTTTTTTTTTTTGTAAAATATTGCAATACTAAATGCGTGTTGAGAATGAAAATAAGTTTTAAAATTATATTTAAAATAATTGTCGTTTCTAATTAAAAATTTGAAGCTATTTAAAAATTTATTTACTGTAACCAAACTGCTAAAAATTAATTTGAGAATAATTAAGTATATTGTTAGCATACATTTTCTGTAAATAATCTATAAAATTTATGATAATTATATTATAAAATCTACATTTATAATTTTATTTCTGTACTAAATTTAATTTCTCTCATATAATAGAGGTTATTTTATAGTAAGTATAGATTATTGTACATGTCTGACGAGCTAAGTGAGTATTATACATAGAGGGAACATGTATTTTCCGGGGGTATTAGGTCATGTCTGCAAAGGGTTGGTGGTGCACCAGGGATTGTGTTGCCAGCTGACAGTCTCCGCCTGTGTCAGACGTGATTAAACCTCTCTCTCTCTCTCTCTCTCTCTCTCTCTCTCTCTCTCTCTCTCTCTCTCTCTCTCTCTCTCTCTCTCTCTCTCTCTCTCTCTCTCTCTCTACTTCTTTCTGTTGCTGCCCTTGTCCCCCCACCTCTCCAACACGTGAGACCCTCCCCCCCCCCTAGATCTGGTGGCTCTGACTGTGACCTGTGCAGATTGTAATCCCCCCCCCCCTTCAGCCAGTCGTAAGGTCACAAACATTACAGCAAAGGGAAGAGAAGAAGGATCGTCATAATGTCGGGCTACTACTCCAATTAATTTTGCGACAGCTTAATGATATCAAGTCACAGCAATATATATGGTGTCTGTTGCTGAGCAAGTAATGAAACCAACTAGAGAATAATAACATTATTTATATTTAAAACATTCAATTAAATGTATTTTTATAATATTTTATATTTGAATGGTTTTAATTAGTTTTAAATTAGTTATATATAAGATATTTTATAGAATATAATTATAAAAAGGTCATAGGTATACGCTTCATTTTATATAAATATTACTTTAAAAATGCTATAGGGTATAGAGACAAAAAAATACATATTACATAAAGTTGTCGCTAAAGGTGTAACACGTTTTAATATTAATAATAAATTGAACCTAATGGTATAGTTTGATGTATTATTTTTCAATGCAATTAAGTTATGAAACAATTTTATACAAAATTAAGTTGCGATTTCGTTGAGAAGCAATTACCAGAAATGTTAAACAATAAGAATTTCTTATACCTGAATCAATCGACTATAAGATATTACTTATGATATTTTCTTTTTATATGATTCAAATTACAATAAATGAATGTAACCTGTTGTAAGGTTTGAGTAAATTCTTGGAAAGTACAAAACATATGCTCATTGAAAGTACACATTCCAAACTATGAGACTCACCAAAAAATTCAATGTAATGTGGACAAAAAGCAGCATCAAAATCACACAACATTACTACGAGTTGAAACGTGTTTTGCGCTTTACGAAGCACATATAATTTTAATTGGCCTGAAAACGGAATGACAAATATTTTCACCGTCGTTATTCTTTAGTCTAATGTGTATATAATAAATGGCAGCTCATAAAAATACTAACTTAGTGTGAATTGAGAGAGTGAATTATGTACCTCAATTGAAAATTAAATCTTTTATTTTATTTAATTAATTTTATGATTAAGTTTAATGAAATTAAAAAAATAACAACTTGAATTACATTCTGCTTATTTTAAAATTTATTGATAAAACTCATATAGAGATTTATCATCATGGGGGGGGGGGGGGCAAGGATATAATTTTTTTGAAATAAATACTTACAACTCATATAATAAGATTATAAATAATGCCAAAATTAATTAAAGAAAATTAATTTGAACATTAAAGACAACCACATAATTTATTGTTTAGAAAAACTATTTTTCTATCAATTTTATTAATTTATTTATTTATATTCCTGAGTTGTTTACGCTGTATAAAGAATGTACACCTCTTGACACGCCAAACGTTACCTATGTTTTATTGACGGCGTGTGTGGAAGTGTGTAGGAGAACTGTAACTGCTTGGAGATCCTTATAATTAGCCGTCACAAAATATTTGCGAGTCCACCAACATAATATTTGAAATTACAGTGACAGTTTATTATTTTATCAGGAGTAGTAACATTTCAAACGTCCCAAAGTGTCAATTTTTTTTAACATAAGATCTTCAATTTTAAATCGTTTAACTAATTAAAAAAATATGTATAATTTATTAAAGTTTTTTTCCAGCATCATTTTTTATAATGAATAGATAAAAATCACATACGTCATATGTCATTATATAATCTTTCAATTTCATTTACACCTTTTAAATAACATTAATCATTTAAAATTTAAAATTATAACACTAATATTCATCATATTTTTTGTAGTAATATAATAAAAAAGAAACTTGTATTGATTTATTTAGTTAAAAGTCTCGCGTGATATTGGTTCATTTAAAATACTCTTAAGGTAACTATTTTACTATTTATGATACCAGAATAATATTACTGTTAGTCTACTTCAATTAAAACCAATTGTTTAGATCAAAGATAGTTCAAATCTGCGTATCCAAATGATAGCGTGTGTTCATACTACTTGGCAAGTAAAGACTTAGATTAAATTAAACTACAGAGAGAGGGGGGGAGGGCTAGTAGTGACATGCAATTAAAGAGATGATGTCTGATTTTAATCTTTTCATTACTACAACAACGAAAAAAATAAATGTCTTTTTTTTTTTAGTTTATTTTATCATATATAATTTATAAAATATAGTTTGTTTTTTTTTTTACTAACATGCAATAGTTTTTGAACAACAACAAAAAAATTTGAATAAAAATATCAAAGTTGTTATATAACTTAATTTAAAAACTATACATAAATGTAATATGAAGCAGCCAGCATCAGGAAATTATGATTGACAAGTAATACGTGTCAAAAGTAACACGTCTTTATAATTTTATTACAAGGCTATTTTCATGTTTTACATGTTAACACAATTTACATGATGGATTACTCAGTAAATTGCATTTTTATAATCAATATTTTTATAATGGTACTAAATTGTTCAATAAACGAATAAACTATATAAATGTAAAATTAATAATAATATTATTAAATAAATAGAAAAAACTTTTCAGTACTCTGTACTTAAACACGACAACAATTAATAAAGTTGCCTTTTACTTATTAGCAGTTTCAAGTGACCGATTAATTTGCAATTTTGTCAAAAATAGAAAATTTAGCGACCCAAAAAATGAAGATTCATCATAGAGTAAATAGCAACGCCCCCAACAGTCAGGGGAGTATAATATTCGTCCTGTCCATAGGTGTATTGCAGAGTTAGACATACACCCAATTGCATAGATGTAGTCTAACGTTAGGCCTGGCTTAAAGTTAGATCTCGTCTATGCAATTGGGTGTAATTAATGTATAATTAATGTATTTAAATCATAAAAAGTGGGTCATGAGAGTGATTGTTGATGAGTGCAGTCCATATTATTCAGTTGCATATAATATATATTATATTATTAGTTCCACTAAATTCGACTGTGCTTGTACATTGATGTGTTGAATTAAAAATACAGTGATCCGTAATGATTAACAGATAATATAGCAATAAATTTTAAGAGGAAAGAGATTTTTTTTTTTTTTTTTTTTACTTTCAATATTTTATACAGTTTAACTTCCTTATATCCATAACTACGAGAGGATAAATTGTGCAAACTCAGAATTTTAAATTAAATGTCTATATTATTTTAAAGGAAAAAATAAATATTAAATACTTATTTTACATAATTCAATTTTTTTTTAATTTTACACATAAGGTAATTATGAGCTTATTCCTGTTTAGCAAGAATTAAACGCACATACGTAATTATTTTAACGGTATAACTGTATGAAATATTCTTGCTTAAATATAGACATTTTAAAAAAATATATATAATTTCTTCTTTACTTGAAATACATGTTATTAATTATGTTAATGAACATGCTTGAATAAATTTATCACAATAATTCTTCAGAATATACCCAACAACAAGCTTGAAAATAATCAAGTCTCATATAATATTATATACATTATGAGTAATGATGACGTTATAAAAAAAATAAGAATCCAAATATATTTAGTACTTACAATTAGTGTCATTAAAAAAATTTCAATGACTTATTTTTTTAACATCATTATATATGTGTTAACGAGGTTTATTTTTTTTTATTAAAAATATATTTTTATCTTCATAAATGGATTTTTTTCCCTCTCTCTTTATTGAAGTAATGATTGCTTTCAATTTGTTCGCCATCGTAAATTTTTCTTCTTCCAGAGGGTTGTTTATGAGAACATTGGAGCTTTAAATCACACGATCGGGACAACACCAAACCTTCGTTTTTCCTCCACTCTGTCACCGTGGATTCCAGATTTTATTAAGCTACTTAGACAACGAACACAAGTTACACTTTTTTTCATTACATTTTTTTTTAACTTGTTCGAAGCTTCTTGATATTATATCTTTCATCGGTCGTAAAAAATTTGAACAGCTTTTTTTTCTTTTTGCATTGAAATTTTCTTATTTTTTTTTCTCTCTCTAGAGGTTCATAAGTAATTTTTGAAAGTCTCTTGCGAGCTAGCAATCATCATGCACTTTCTCACCTTCTCTTTTATCTTGTCAAGATGCAAATCTATTATACCTTGCTGTGACTTCACTCTGATCAACCCTTCTCTTGGTTAAACTTGATCTCATGTACAGTTATTTTTTTCTGACAAATTTTACATCAATATCTATAGTCAACATTTGAGAGACTTAAGTTTTTTTCCCACATTTCGGTCACGGGCAGTCTATTTTGGATTCCAATACCTGCATGCCCTTTCTCTGGTCCATCTGCTTTATTTTAGTTTTACCATGCATCGATTAAAAATTACATATAACCAAATTGTACACTGAAAAATTAATATGCTTGAAAAATATATTACTTTCTACATCTTTTATATGATATATTAGTAATATTTAACTAATATATTTTCCAATCTTTTAAATGTATTTATAATTTTCTTTCAGTGTATTTATAAGTTAATTGAATATTTTGCTACATTATTATCTATACTAACAATGTGTTTCTATAATTAGTTGTTCACTGCAGTGAGAAATAAAGGATCATGTCACTCGTATCGTATATAATTAAATTTAATTAAAACATAAAACGTATTGTATAATATTAAACATGGTTTTCAACTTAGTATTATATCATAATATAGTATTATGTTAATGCGATAATATTATACTAGTATAATAGAAATAAAATGTATATTTTATTAACAATACTATATGATAAATATAATATAGTACTTAAATAATACGTTTCATTACTATAAAACAAAAGAGTATTCAAAATAATTTAGTATTAAATTTTCATCATGTAAGAATTAAGTTCATTTTGATAAAACGACTATTGATTTTAGCATTAGAGGTAAAAGGGGGCCTTGAACTCTGTTAGAATAATTGCAGCATCAGTTTATATTGATGAACGAAAAATGGGGGAGCTGTCACTTTCAATCTGGAGGGGTTTCAAGATATTGATCTTCATTTTAAACACTACAGTCAGAGTAACAATCATAACTACCGGAAGGTACATTTTACTTGTATTAAGAATTATATTATAATACTTATTGTCATGACATAAGTTTCAAAATTTTCAAGTTGGAATTAAAGTCAAATTAATTTAATATTTCTACAGAAAACAACCGAAATCAAATCCCCTCTCTCCTCTACCTTTCTAAAATGTCATTTAATTTATTTTGAAATTAAATTTTTATATAAGTAATGGACGTACTTCAAATTTCAAACCTTTATTTGATTTATTTTTTAATTTGAACAATTAGTGAGATCACCTCTAACTATATAATTTCAGTGAAATCTATCCTTTAGTGTATTTTATCATACTATAGAAAATTACATCGATTTATATATTTCATACTTCTCTGCAAAGTTCAAATATTAAATAATAAATTATAAGACAAGATTTTTTTTTTACTTCCGGCTACTTCCGGTTGCGAACTTTTCATTTATTCAGCTAAAATCGATACTTTGGCTACAAAGTGTACAAACTGCTCGCTTTAGGCCTGTGCAAAAAGTTTCGCGACTTGTCCGTAGAGAATAATAATAAAAAAAAAGAAATGAAGAGCAGCCAGCGGGAAGAGTCAAGCCGACTGACTTAATTACTTGGCGATCTTTCCTCTCGCATTTACCCTAATGAGAGCTCCTCAAGTTAATGGTATCGGGGGAGTAGAGGAGAAAGGGTGGTAGTAAGGGTAATTCCTTCCTCAATACCCTCAACTTACTGCTGCATCACCACCCACAAACTTTCAAGTATACTAATAAACTACATTAACATTATTAATAATAATGTTTCTAAAGGGCTAAACTTTTCATTATATGAATAAATCAATAGCTTTTTAACCATATATTATTAACCAATTATTATAATAATAATAATAATCTTAAAATTCTATTTAATAATATTTATTATATTAAATTTCTTTTTATACTAATTAGTTTTTAAATTTTTTAAAAAAAAATATGACATCATTGTTATTCTTCCTTTCTTTTATTTAATTACATGACAAGTAAATGAATTTGATTTTGACATTAAAATTTAAATTTCTTGTTTGTCAACTTTTATAATAAGTTTCGGTAGAGAGAATTATTATATATATGAAGAGAGAGAGAGAGAGAGAGAGAGAGAGAGAGAGAGAGAGAGAGAGAGAGAGAGAGAGAGAGAGAGAGAGAGAGAGAGGAGAGGTGATCGATTTGTCATCCTCGTCACGTCTGTAAGAAATCTGAGACAATGGCTCAGCTCGGCGCAGGTCCAGCAAGCAAATTCATCTCTGCAGGGAGGCTGCAGGCAAGAAGATAGATTGTAGGTGACACACCCTGAAACCAGGGTCAACTTGATATAATCTACCTATAATCTACCTATACCAAAATCCAAAGATATAGTCTAATTTAAAACTAGATTTTATAATAAGATTTTTTTTTATTTTTATAAAAGATATACATTCATTGGATCATTCAATTTAACTGGCAATGGACCAAAAAGATGCTACAAAAGATCCAGTTGCCTATACTTATATATATAAGAAGGAAAAGAGGATAGAATTTGATAGGTTTAAGGTTTGTAATTCACGTCATGTATGTGTGTGTGTTTCTTAAATATATGACTAGATCAATCAATAAAATTTTACGATTATTGTATTAAATAAAAATAAATTTGAAAGTATAGAAAATATATTAGTATTATACTTATTGTGTGAATTGGTATAATACGATTAAATTGTTATAGTTATTACTATTTAAAACTTTATTCACAATTTTATTTTTGTAATTAAGTTGTATATAATTATATTGTACAGTATTCTGAATAACATTTATTTCTTTGAACTTTGATAGTAAATAATACAATGCTCTCTTGTATATAATAGCGTATATATAAGAATGTTGTTTGGATTTGAAAGGATGTGCTAATCCTCCAATTTTATTAACACTTTTGCTATTGTCATAAGACATCAAAAATCTAAAAAGGTCTTCTGTAAACTTTTTTTTCTTAAATTACTTTGAATATTTTAGCAGTTTTACTACAGCTGCTCTGTGATTAAATAAATTTCTCATCATTCAAAATCGATCTTATTTATGCAGGCCATTATCATTCCTCTCATGCTTCTTAGCAAATCTTACCACACAGTCAGAATAGAATTCATTCAGGTTTACTTTCTTAGTGCGTTCAAACACAATGTGACAGCTTAATTAAAGCTATTTCTACTAGCTCAAGGTATTATTATACATCATACGAGCTGCTATTTTACAAAACAAGCTTAGATTATCTTGAAACAATCAAAGAGGGCTGAGAGAATACTAATAAGCTTATATAACTATTGCTAATTTGCGTCTTCATCAATTGAAATTATTAGAACTGCGTGCAAATATGTATAGAATTATACTATACTACAGTAAAACAAATCTAAGTTTACGCCTGACATGGCTAGACTATACGTCTAGACCGACTGGCGCCCCCTATCTTAGCCATGTTATGACTTCCAAGATGGCCGCCGCGCGTAATCGAATCCACACGTAAACTAAGATCTGTTATACTGTATAAACTATAAAGCATAATAATTATATAGCATATTCTGTAAAATAATTTTAATCAGCTTTTAAACAGAGATAGAAAGTAAGATATGCCGGTAATGTCATAGGAAGAAGCGTTAGGAAGTTTAAAAAATCTGTAAAATTTAATGTCTTTTTTTATATTAATTATTCTTGTGACTCCACAATTCAATGCATATTTGGGAATATTTTCAAATTTTCAACACCAAATATTATTTTATTTAATATTCAGTAAACTTATGATTTTTTCACTATAATACATATTATACAGTACATAATAATATACAATATTATGATACTTAATGCATTTTATCCCAGAATTGAGTTTATTTTGATTTTTTTGCATGTTTTTTTTTTATTTCTAATATAATAATGTAATTGAAATATGAAGTATCAAATTGTATTGGTTTGAAGCAACAATAAGACTTTACTTTAAGTAAGTAATTTATTTTGTTCCGCATTATTAGTTTCATTTCGATACTAGTAATCAAATGATTTAATCAAACATTTTTTTTGTTTTAATATAAAGCAGTAAAACATAAAAAGAATATTATAGCAGTCCTTATCAACGCCCATTAATGACAGTGCAGTACTAGAGGCAATCTTGCAGATCGCACTCACATGCAGTAGTGAGCAGATCCAATTAAGCTGTGGCTGATAGCACCACGACATTAACGACTGTGGAGCACGAGGCCTCGTCCTGCACATATGGGGAATCAAATTGTAAATAAAAAGTACACATCATGAGAAAAGACATAAAATTAGTGAATATTGATCGCAGCTTGTCTCTTCTTGTTATTGATGTTCTATGACGTCATGTGAGCGTTCAAGCACAAAATTGGCACTTATAACAAAATGTATGATATATAATAAAATTTCTTAGCAAATTTCATCCTCATTATTTTTTGAGCTTATATAACTTTTAATGAAACATAAAGTTATATTTTTTCAACTAACATATTAACATCTAGAGGCAGTATTTGTGATTTTATTTCAACTACAATAAAAACTGTATCATATTCCTCCTAATGATCAAATCTTAACTTTTTTTTAAGGTTTGAAGTTCATAATCCAAAATCTAGAAATAAAAAAACTCTACTTAATTATTACTTCCAAACATTTTAAAAATGTGTCTGACAGGTTAAAAATTAGTTCGAAGTTAATAGTTATTATACAAAGTGCTTTATAATTACGTTTATTATTTTTTATATTTTAAGTGCTTTAATTAATTTGTGATAAGATTTAAGTATCAAAGAATCCTATTAAAATTCACATATGAGCCATTAACTCGTAACAATATTAATATATAATTTAATTTGGTATGAACTTAAACTGTCAAATTAATTAATAATCTCCCGTTTCTGTCACAATTAATCCAGACTGAGCATACGTGTAATTTGAACCGAATAACTCCATTATATATATATATAACGAGATGGCATATGATACGAATCATCGTGCTTTGTGTTCCGACGTAGATTCCAAATCTTGATTCAATTACGTAAATAAGTACGATTTAATTTTAATGAAATTTTAGTTAGAATTGTTTCCTAGATCTCTTTGTGATATTTTTTATTTCTTGTTTCTTTTTTTTTAACATTTTAATTAAAACATTGAGAATATTATGAGTTAGATACAAAGATATAATAATTATGTCAACCAATTTTTCGTATTTTTAGTTACTATATTCATATTATTAATATTTAGTCATTTTTATTCCATCTAAAGATTCATGTTATTAATTAAATATATTTGTAAAACAAAATGAGAACAGAAGTTGTTGTTTTAAGTTTATTTTATTTTGAGATCAATTTAAACAAATAATCGAAAGTTGAAACCAATATAAAATTATAATATTTCATTTGCGAATATATACTAATATGTATAAAAATAGATTCTGATGCTACTGAAAGTTTCGAAATTTTATGTATTCGTCTAATATTTATAATAAAGTTATGTATAAATATAATGTTAATTGTAAATGTTATAATTATAATAACTTTTTTTTTTAAATTTAACATTTTATAAATTTTTCATTTGGTCATGAACAGCAGAAAAACGTGCGTTGGCATCACGATGTTAAAATTTCGTTAGGACTTATACCTCAGGCCGATCTCTGCACCAGACACATTAATACAAAAGTTTGACATCGAGCTGCCGACATCACCTCCGGGTCAGTAAACTCTAAACAAAGTTTACATAATTTCACGTATTTATAATCACATGCAAATTAACAATGCTAATGGAAGATCAGAGATAAAAACACATTATATAAATGTGTCTAATTAAGTCAATCAGATAGGATTTTTACTAAGTAAGCAATTATTTTGTATCATGTTAAATATAGTTTATTATCATTGGAGTGATCAAAATATTTACGGAACTCTAAATGTAAGATTATCCCACCATAATAGCTGCATGGGAAGGGGTTTTAATAAATTAAGGTTTTGGATATATGTTTTTTATTTATAATTATATTGCTAGTTCATAGTCAGTAGGGCTTTTTGGATTTAGCAACCATGTTAGGTGCAATTTCTTAAGTACTGTCGTAAGTGTTACATTTTGTTCCTATCCTTTTCAATCCATGTCTAATTTATATAATGTAGGATATTAAGGAACAAAACATCGCATCAGAGGAGCGACACTATTCAAAATCTCAAAAGAGCTCTGCATTAATCGCACCATAAAAGTTACGAATTCTGAATTAGTTCAACTGCAAAACATATCCTAAAGAAATTGCTTCCTAAGCCAATAGACAAGAGTAACAAATAAAACAAAGAATTCAGATCTGGATTTGACAACTTGCGGCTACATTGTGTGTTCAGACTTTCAATAGTTGCTTTTATGATGACGATTTCAATAATTTAACCAAAACTATATGAGACTTATGATACTTGAAATTGAAAAAAGAGCTTCCAACAAAATTTTATTATAATTGCGAAACAATATTACAGGAGCTAGGGCAAACAAGATTATTGATAAAAAATGGAGTTAACAATTTAATTTTAATTTAATTTCCTCCAAGATGAACATGAAATTATTTGATAAAGTACCTCACAGTCGTGTATAACCTTGTTCAATTAAAAAATAGATAACGTATTATTTATTTTCTCTTTTGTCTGTGTATACATATATATATAAATTCCTACCTTTTTTCCTCATTATTAAGAAAAAAATACAACAAACTTCTTAAAATTATATTTTTCAACATTATTTCATGCCCCATGGGGGACAAAAAAAAATAGAGTTTCTTATGTTTCATCAAATAATATATAAAAATTGATTTTTTGTATTTGAGTCATTATTTTTTTTACACAATATTATTTTTATTGTTTGTGAAATATCTATATAAAAAATCAACAAAAATCTTACCAGCGATGAAAATTTTTGATTCTTTTCTTTTTCTCCGTTCCTTGCGGCTGACCAAACGTGACGATCTTGGATAAAAGTCCATCAAGACTTTGCCTGAAGGGACTTGCAGCCCGTCATGCTGATGCAAGCAGAGACGCGGTGAAAACCAGCCAAGAGGGTGACAAACGCAGAAAAAAAGGGAGAGAAAGAAATAGTGGATTTTTCTTTCTGGTTAAGCATCAAGAGGCATCTTGATTGGGTCACAAACAAACACATATAAAAATATTCTTTGCTTGCTTCGCGCGTGTGCGTCTTTTTATAAGTGCATTCAATTTTATTTATACAAGAAAATATGAAAAAATAAAAAGTCATGGGATTTTTAAAAAAAAATGAATAAGGAAGAATAAAAAATAAATATATATAGAAAAAGCAAACATGCATCAACCCTGTGAAAGATATGGATAAAAACAAGATATGAGCGATAAGATATGAGAGAGAGGGGAGAGAGAGAGAGATTGTTATCGTAGTTAAGTTTCAACAGCCTGCTCATCCCCCCTCTTCCTCTCATTTTGCCTATATTGAATGTAAGGTTGGTTGTCTACCTACTATATACTTTCAGGGGTAAAGCCAAGGTAAAGCAAGCAAGCTCTCGTAACGACGTGTTTGAGAAAGAAGCTCTGGCGGCAAGCAAGCAACTAACTCTACTCTGCTGTTGCCGTGTTTGTCAAGGGAAAAAAAAAATCTAGAGCAGAAAGACGGCGGTAAAATGCGAAGGAGGAGGCGGCATCGAGCAAGCTCTGTCGACTGTAAGCGACTGAATCAACATCAGGCAACATAGATAAGGATGTAGACATGACTTTTTCAGTGAAGAGAAAAATAAAAAAAAATACTTCTTCTTTAAACAGCATCACCTTACCTGCCTAGATGTGGTGTACCTAAATTAAACCTAGCAAACAATCTTCAATACACTTGACTAGATAAAAAAGTAACGTCTTCTTTTCTTGTAATTTTTTTTTTTTACATGTATCATGTACAATGAAGACAGTATAATGTTTTCTTTACAATCTTTTATACATATTAAAACCTTAAGTTGTTATATCATAGTAAATGTTGCAGCATTTCCAAGTAGTATAATTACACTTCAAAACTACTTACTATAATAAAAAATATGCTATTTTCTTTAACAATAAAACTGTTTGTACGACTCACATTATATTTTTTTTTCTGCATTTAAAAAAACTTTCTTTTTGCTTTGTTTTAATGTTTACGCTTGCCTATATAAATATAACGTGATAATAATATTTGTATTACATTATTCATTTAGAGTATTGTGTGAAGGAATTGGTTGGAGTAAAATATATTGTGTTCATAATTTAGTTCACGACCAAGCATTAGCTGAGGAAACCGTGGAAACCTCAGTCACGATAGAACAAAACAAATCCACAGAAAAGTGCAAGGAGAGTGATTTTATCCCTGGAAGAAAGTAGCTGCACCATTTTTAATGGTCACCAATCAATGAACAATCAATTTCTATTATGCTTAACTACTGTGATCTATAACTGTATTGAATGTTGCTTCTATATATCTTTCTTTTAATCATGCTTTAATATAATTAGATCTACCTTAATTTTATATTTATAACCGTTTATCCATCTCATCAGATCTCTCGTAATCAAATAATCAAATTAATTTAATTAAAATTGACATGAATCAAAATTAGAGCATGTGTATGTTTGAAAAAGTCAACATTTATAAATCAAATTACATTAATTTGATTGTACACACAAAGTAAGAGATTTTCGTGTGCGTAAACTTTCAGTAATGTCTGTTGACTCATTATACAGAACATTTGTTGGAACTAGTCTCAGTTTGAGTGATTACTTTGAAACAAAATTAATTAATGACATATTACATACTTACATTACACGCTCAAAAGAGAACTATTTAATAAAAAAAAACACTTGAAATTTTAAAATTTGTGAAAAATATATTATGATTTAAATTGTGTATTTTTTTATATGTATATAAATGTAGAACTAGACGTCAAAATATAATTTATTATTGAAAATTCACATCTTAAAACTCAATTAATTCTTTAATTTAAAGAAATATAAGAAAAAAAATATAGAAATAAGAAGAGAAGTATGGAATGAGAGTTGTACGCTCCAACACTTATGATGTTTATTATAATGATGTGATAAGATTGCGATCAACGGCTGACAATGATTGATTGATGACGATGTGACAATGCAAAAGGACGGGGTGGGGGGGGGGGGGATCTGATCAAGGATGGTGAAGAGTCAAGTCAGTCAGTCGAACCAATATAATAACTCCATCCCCTTGTTTATAAAATATAATTTGCTTCACTGCATATGCAATGTAATATTTATTATGTTTGCCGATTAATGCAGGATTAATGATGGATTAACTCATTTATTTACTGCACAATCTGCGTCAAAAAAATTAGACACTGCAAACAAAATTTTGTTTGGCTATATGACATCATAAAGTTAGTAGTGAACCTGGTGGTAACAGCTGGAACTACGTGCGTCTAGCGAGGATAGATTAACTGTAGAAATTTTTAAAATCATATTGAATGCTCTGTCATCAGTCACAGTATAATTTTACAGAAATGACAACACCATAATTAGTTGTCAAATATTTTAGGATTTATATAAAAAATAATTCAACTTCGTAAGTGATGTACTTCATATAAATTTTATTGTTTTTGTGATTCTCCCGATGCTATAGGTATTGCCGTATCCTTGGCAGAATCAGCCTAAATTTCAGCGATCAGCGTCATCTTTTGATCCTTTATGTACTCCATAACCTTTGTGTTTTAATTGTAGAGGACTTGATAGTGTAATGTTTGATTAAATTAAGTCGTGTTTTTTATATATTTTGTTACGAGACTTACGAGGAAAGAAAATATTTAAGAGATTTTTAACAACTAGAGTTCATTCTTTTTTTTTTTAATCCAACCATTGCTTATTTTTACATTGATGCATTTTTATTTTTACAATGCAACGTCTGCTTGATAATTTTTCTTTCATTATCTGGGAGTTTGATACAAAAAGATAATGTAAATTGTCATCTCAGAATGCAAGTCAGATAACTACGCAAAAAATATATTGTAAATTTATGAATCTTAAATTCTACTTGTAGCATAAGTCATTATTATTTGATTTTTTTAATATAAATATATATAAATTTAAGTAAAAGTATAGGATGAGAAGCTGTAATTATGTTCTAGAAAAAAGCAGCAATAAAAAATATTGAAATTTAATGGAATAAAATATTTTTGTATAAAAAAATAAAGAACTTTTTATGGAATCAATAAAATAGCAATAATTTCTAGTAATATTAACAAAATAATAGATATGAATAATATATATTTATGAATATTATTAAAGAGTTGAAAATATCATATAAGAAAATTACAGGAAATACTATAAGAAATTACAGCTTTCTATATAGCTCTTATCTTTATACATGCATAACATAAAAAGATGAAATTTTGTGCGAAGTAAATTTGTTTTACTACTGCTGCTAACACGCATGTAAAACATGAATTAAGGGGGGGGGGGGAAATCAGCAGTCGGTACTTCAATCATATGGTCTTAGCTGACACCATTAATTGTTACACGGAAAAAAATTATTGTGTGAAATTTATAGCTAAAGGAAAATTATTAGTATACATACAGTATGGTCAACTAATATCAAAATTGTATAAACGTCTTCAGGAACTAATTAATAAATTTAATATGTATGGATTTATAAATTTTTTAAAAGTTGAAATGCAAATCACAAGTTATGTTTAATCATAATTCAAAATTAATTTATTTTAAAAAATGACCGCAACCATTTGAAATAATAGTGTTTTCAATCATTAAGAAATGAAAGATTCATCTAGAAATGTATGCACTTTGAAAGAATTGTTGAAATTAACGAATTTTAAGTTGTTGTTTTTTTTCCTCCCTTTTCTGATGATTTTTTTTCCGTGTACTAAAAGATGATAAAATATCCCGATGAAATATTTTTCTCCGTGTACTAAAGGGTGATGTAATTACTCGGACGTGCCCCGCGATTGCTGCGCGCGGTCACAATATACACCTCGTCATGCCGGTACCCAGAATCTCAGTCCATTGAGACGCCATATAAGGAGGATGGAAAGGCAAATTATATTCTCATAGAAGCATGCATACGCAAATTAGCGACTTGTATTTTTAATTACTTTTAATTGCTATACAAGAAAGTTAATCATCTTACAATGATATCATGCATATATTAATAATAAAACTTTATTGAAATTGAATATGACTGCTGAATGCTTAATAAAATTTTACCTCGCCATATATAATTATTTAGACTTTCAATGATTTTTCAACAAATTGTCTAATATTTTAAAACTTATCTTCCAAATAATTCAAGTTAGTATAAACAAATAAACTTGATTTAAAAAATACATAATTCATTTTTCTATTCAACTGCAGGTAATAGAAATAAAGATATAATACATGAATATATATATAATTATAATTATATACATTTTTAATTCTTTGTTTATTTTGAACAAATATATTTCAGCTGAAATTAATTTATTCATGAAATAACTAGATAAGAAATAAACCATAATTTAACAAAATAATGTCCTAAATTTTCCTCATATATATAACAAACTTATCATATATTACGGTCAGTGAACGAATTAGGTACATATCCAACAAACAATATTTGAATATAATATATAGTCAGCATTATATTCACGGACTGACCATGATCAGTATGTACCAGTATGAATATATTTATATATGTGTGTTAACATTGAACAAACGAAGCGTGAAAGAACAATTGAGTATTGCGTAAACATATGTTTTGTATATATAGTACCCGCGGTATAACATACAGAGAAAAGGGGGTTTGTTATAGATGGAGATGGTAGTTATATACTGGTTGCTTTTGAATATAATATACAATAAGGTAACCATGGTTACATGTCAACTCTATATTATATCTAACTTTGTTCCTGTGTACTAATAACATATAGGCTCGTGTATATAATACGTATATATCTTGTATATAATTCGATATATATGCGAAACATTCTACACACTGGACGAACAACTCAAATGAAATGGATGGCCATGTATTCTGTTCAACTACGGTAATAAATTCTCTTCTCTGTGATAACTACAACAGTATAGAAAAAAAAGGAGGGAGAGAAAGGAGGTATTGGAATGGTGTTTCAAAAAGAAATAAATAAATTTAATATTTTTTTTTAAATAAAAAAAAAAAAAAAAATCTACTTCATCTATTGACAGAAAAGAATACAGTTTGGTAAAATTCAACTTTTTTAAATTTTATTTTAAAAATCAAACAGATTTTATTAAATGAATATATTAGTTAAAAAATATATACTTGAATATATAAAGAAATAATAACTTTATCTTTTTTATATATAAGAAATTTACATACATTTTTTTGGCTTTCATTTATATTTAGAATATTTTATGGTAAAAATTTTTTATGCTAAAAATACTAAATTAATAAAAATGTAGAATAAGAATTCATCGATATTTCTTTCCTTTGCAAAGATTTGCAAGAAGAAATAGAAAAAAATGAAGTTTTTTTTTATCACAAATTACGATGAGGCAATTCAAATGTCAGGTTAATGAAGACAGGGTTGTTTTAAGAATGGAAATTAAGAGACATAAGTTGAAAACAATGGAATTTTCTTATTTCAATTTACTATAATATTGAAGAGCAAAAGAAGAGAATGCATGGGTGAATATTTTGGTGGGACATGCACTGCATTGTAAAACAGAGCACGATCACTGGAGTAACAGGTTCGAGTCCAGGGTATGACCATAAAGCTGTGGCATGAATCTTTACAGCCTTCCAATAGAATGATTTATAGTCATGTTATATTGAACAGTAATTGATATAATTGTTTATTATTTAATTGTTTTTGTATTTTCATGATACGGTTGAATAACTATAGAAATTATATGTGTATTAATTATATTTAAATTGAAAACGATGCCTTTATAGAGCTCTATATTTAGAACGGATTTAGTTTCAGCACTAAAGGGGTTACATTATTTTATTTTATTATATAATATTTTACTAAAAATGTGCTAAATCATTACTTAAGAGATTTTTGTGTGGGAGTGTTGTTATTAATAACTTGAGTTAAAATTCCACGGTATTAATATTTTCTGTAATCTGATGTGAGGCTCATATTTTTTTTTTTATTTTTTTTTTTTTTATTTTTTTTTTATGAATTTCATGCAGCTAATTTTTGAAACTTCAAAATATATAATAAATTTGAAATCAGTTTCTACTTTATAAAATATATTGATGTAACAAAAGTATTATATTTTAAACTTTAAGCTACAAATTTCATCTGCTATTTTGTTCTCCGACATGATGATTACACGGGAAAAAGTTGTAACTCTAAAAAACAACGAACATTTGTTAGAAACAAACCAATAAATTTAAACATTGATTCACATTCATTAAAACAACGTGTTATAAGTATATTATGTAGCCGCTGCCAATTAAAATGGTTTAAATACACGAGTACGTAAGCACGAATAATAAATACCAAACTGTAATTACCAATCAATGATTGACAGCTATTCATTTACCTATCTGTCACACCTGTGTGAGTTTACTATTACGCTTTGTTTAACAGAGGGAAAAATTGTTGTCAAATGTGTTAATTTTTTTTTATGTTTATAACTTTGTTATATACATATATATTGGCGACAGATTGTAACAAGGTTTGGGATTCATTACAATGTGCGATTGGCAAATCATAAATATTTCATAACAATGTTACGTCATGCCACTGATTGGAGGGTAAAAAGTATAACACTCATAAAATAGTAAAATGTCTTCATATCTTTTCGCATATATCTTTTTGTGTTTGGAACATAAATGAAGCGGATAATATTATAATATATAATACAGTATGAATATTATATATACATTATTTTGCTCCTTTTGTGCTAACGTAACTCTTTTCAAGATTCTGAACAAGTTACGTAATTTCAAAGAAAGATGACAACAGAGGGACAGTTTAAACAGTTTGGGCGTACATGATAAACTTAGAACTAGTGGCGTAGAGTATTAACTTAACTGTTCAGCTTAATGGATGTACTTTACTGAACATATAAGCACAAAAGTGTACACCCAGTACACCGTTCAACGTTTAAGTCACGTTAAATATTTATATTTTTTATAAAATTGAAAAGTTGAAACATAAAAAATCTTTGCTGTATTCACATACTTCATATCGTCCAGAATAATGAGCTACTGCTTACCATGATCTCGTTGCAATAATGAGCTATCTGCATGCTATTTCAGGTGAGCTCAAAATTGAGCTTAATTTTACAACAATTTACAGCTCATAATTAAGCTCACCTGATATAGCAGATAGCTCATTATTTCGAACAAAAGAGACGTAGTGTCTTGTCTATAAATAACTCAAAATAAGTATCCTCTAGCTGTAAGGCTATATATATATTTGTACCAGTTAAGTCTAAAAAAATGTTTTTAACAAAAATACACAACAATATCTATAACAATAAAGCTCCCAATGCTATGAAATATTGAAAAAAAAAATATATTGTACGCATAATAGAAAAAAAAGGCAATTGTAAACGTGTAAGATATATAAAAAAGACCACCGAATAATATAAAGTATTCACAGAAGGAAATAAACGATCATATATTTTTTATATTACATTTTTGTTGACTTTTTTTTTATCTGAATAGTAACACTTTAGTATCAAAACATTTTCTCCGTTTTTTTGAATGTTTATTGTAAAAAGAGGAAAAGGCATAGTGTGGGTGGTTAAAGTTCATATTAGATGCATTGCTATATAGAAGGTACCAGCGTAACTCTTGTGGAGACAGGATTGTAGGCAGTCATGCAGATTTGCTGTCATCGCGTCACAGGGAAGAGAGAGGACATATTGTCAAAGTGTGTCGTTCATCCCCTCCAATTCCTGCACAACCACGCGAGCAAGTAAGCAAAACCCCGTAGAGACTCCATGACAACATCTCTACAGGAAACATAAGAATAACAAAATTCCTCAAGGAGAAAAAAAAGTTGCAACCAAGGGAAAAAAATATATATATTTAATCTAAGGAGAAGAAAACAGTTTAGAAAAAAGGCAGAAAAAAAAAAGAATTGTGTTTATTTTATTCGTATTTGTTAAAGAATTGAAAATCCTATTTATATACAAAAAGTAAAAATGTTATTTTTAAATAAAATGTAAAATCAATAAATAGCTAACATTACGTTGGAATTTTGGTGCCTGATCTTCATACTATTCACAGTTAATGTATACATTGACATTCTAAAAGTTCCATGTCATTTTATGTTTAAACAATGCCTTCAAATAATTAATTAAGAATTATGACCATACATATGTTTATATATTATTTAATTAAACCCCACCCCTCCAGCTACTTTTGCCAAATTATTACTTGTTAAATTTGCTAGTAAAGTATTATCCATTCCATCCTGATGATAGCAATATATAGTATAAACACAACATAATGCAGCTGTTATTATATGTATATGCATTGGCTTTCATATAACTTCACTGGTTGGGTTGTAGACTAGGATGAGTAGCCTATACTAAAGGTTGTAAGGTCCTTACAGCGTTGTGAGGGAAAGTTGGGTTCTTTCTGAATGGTTGAGATATGGAGTCATTTAACCCTTCCTGTATACAACAAACTGTATGTACTATCCACCTACTATACAGAAGTACGAATAAAAGCTTTATCTAGGCCTAAAAAAATACTGTTTCCTTACCCGGTTATATATTGTGGACCTACTGATGGTGTGTTGTTGAAAGCATTGGACATACTGTACAGCACATGCTTTTCTGTGAAACTTTTTCTTAGACCTCTCTATCCCAGTCTCCCAATTACGAAGGAACTACATCTCTCTTTTTATTCTTTTTTTCTATTATTGCTGACTTGACTTAGGTTTCATATTATAAAATTATATTTCTTTATGACGAATAGTATATCAAAATGAAATTAAAAATAATGAAGAACATTCACTTTCATTAAAAATATCAAATCTTATACTTATTTTTATTTAGATATTTAAATTAATTATCAAATATATTCAGCTTATAGCATCCACCTATATTGTGTAGATACGCAGAAATATAAATATTAAAATTAATGTACATTGAATTTAAGTACAAAAAAAAGAAAACAGTAAAGTTTATAATGTATATTCGTTATAGTACAAATAATTATGATGAAGACAGACATTAGACAGTATAGCATACATTCTGTATCTATACATAATATTCTATTCATAAAGGATGATTTATGATTTATAATAATATTAGGAATATATTGAATAATATTTTCATTGCTTTTCATAAACTTTACGTATCATTTGGTGTATACTGGGCAATCTACGCCTTTTCTTTATATGATGCACCACAAAAACTCTAAATTTGAAGTTAATACATCAAATTTTATAGAAAACTACAATTTTTTTAATATTAATTTTAATAATAGGCATTTGAATATGCATGTCAGAATTATTGAAATCAGTGTCAGTGTTTTGTGTTGCATCAAGGAAAGTTTTAAGTGAAGATTAAGTGATTTAAGTGAAGAGTGCCCAGCATACATAATATAACTGTAGCATGTAAAATATATCAAACCACTTCGCCTGATGAATTTTATAATGACTTTTCTGCTTTGCTCTAATTTCTCTGTTACCACCATGTTCATAAAAGGAAAAGGAATATATAGCAGCAACTAAAGAATAAGTATTGTTCTACAATTTTATAAAATCACCAATTAATTAATTAAATACATTAATGATTCGTTTTTATATTCATGATATTAATAATACTAGCGAACGACAACATTTCACTGTCAAAATAGACAAGTTGGTAAGAAGTTATATCGCTCGAGAGGTGGTGGGATGTGAACTAGAGCAAGAAATATTATTTCTCTCCCACGCAGTGTCAAGTGGCAGCATCCCCTATAACGTGCTGCTCACGTATATACATTCACCCCTTCCCTTCCTACTAGCAGCAACCCTCCACCCCTTCCCCCTTCACTCGATATACGCATGGTGAATTCTGATCCGATTACGCGAATTAGCCTCGATTCAATTCTACTCGATTTTGCAGTAGATTTAGCAGAAACTCTCGCTCTTTCTCTCATTCCACTCAATGTTACTTGATGCTTCTCCACAACGCTACTCTCACACAAGAAACCTATTTGCTCCGTGTTTTAACAAACATTTTTTTTCTTTTTGTACGATGTCGTTTTTTTATTTCTCTTTCTCCCTCTTTCTCTTTCAAAATGTAATTTAAAAGAAAGAAGGGTAAAAAAAATATATTATATATACTTGATGTTTTTTAAGCTTAAAATGAGAAAAAATAAAATAACATAAAAATGCACTTTAAACTTTAAGTGTAATTTTGTTAATTGAAAGTAAAAATATTTTTTTAAGAAAACGATGAGTACGATAAGTTGTAAATGAGTTTTTGTGTTTTAAAAAGTTTATTTATTTATATTTTCTTTTTTTAGACCGCAGATATATTGAAAAAGAAAACTAACCGAAGTCATGGATAGAAAAAAAAAAAAGAAACGAAACGAAACGAAACGAAGTGAAGGAAATTGCAATTCAAGCCTTTTTTGCTATATATATATATATATATATATATATATATATATATATATATATATATATATATATATATATATATATATACGAAAAACCTTAAAATTTAATTTTGAGGTAATTTAACATTTTCATTTTCATTTTTTTTTTTCAAATTGTGCATAGCATATTTTTTTCAATTTCTGGGTGGAGAAAATTAATACTCATAATTAGCCATTACTTTTCCACCAGTAAGCCGGTAGAGTAAAAATAATTTGATATTTATTTATTTATTTATTTATTTATTTATTTATTTATTTATTTATTTATTTATTTATTTATTTATTTATTTATTTATTTATTTATTTATTTATTTATTTATTTATTTATTTATTTATTTATTTATTTATTTATTTATTTATTTATTTATTTATTTATTTATTTATTTATTTATTTATTTATTTATTTTCTTTTAAATGGAAGACAGGAACAAGAAATAAGCATTTTTTTTTTCAGGAGTAAGACCAACAAATTTTCCAAGTGAAATCTATTTTAAACAATATTGCTGAAATATTTTACTTCATACCATAAGAATGCTGTTTAAGTTAAGGATTAATAAATTTCATTTATATTTGTTAATATATGTTGTAATGCTATCTTCATCACAACTTTACTGTAATAGTCCTTGTTTAATCAACAAATTTGCATTTTAAAATACTTGTTTCATTAGCTAGGTATTCGTGTCTTTAGTATATGTAAAAATTTGAATGTTTTTTTTTTATCAAGAAAATGTCAATTTAAAAATATATATAAGTAAAACCTGTTTTAAATATAATAAATTTATTTATAATCATATGATTTAGTAATTAATTGAAGCTTTTAAAATAAGTATAGGTCATTTTATTTACTATATCAACAAATAAGTATAGATTGATTGAATTTTTGAATTTTAAATCAAGAAAGAGAGAAAACACGACAATGCTTTCAGTTTGAAGTTTAAGGAAGACAGAGAAAATGAGTTAGGTTGGATTTCTTTTCTCTCTAACTTCTCTCTCTCTCTCTCTTTTTTTTTTTTTTTTTTTTTTCTTCAGATAGACATTTCATGCACTGGGGAAAAGAAAATGGCTTAAGGTAGGTGGAGGGAGTTTGTGGACTATATACATATGTAAAAATACTTTTGCTTAACGTAATGGTGAGAGGAGAGAGAGAGAGATTTAAAGACAAGCTATACTATTCCCAACACCCCTCTTACCTTCATTTTTTATATAATCTCTATCACAAACGTTATAATAAGAACGTGTTGTGTCACATTCAGACAGATGACATGATGAAACATGGTCTCATTTTATATTACTAAAGAATACAAATTTGAGCTTTAAGTACAGTATATGGTTTTGTTAGCTTGAACCTCCCTACAACGCTAAATACAGACGCTAACATTTCCACCTTGTCTTATGAATACAACGTTCGTAAGAGCTCATTTTGTATGACATCAAGATTTTTTTTATATATTATATACTGTATATATATTATAAAAATGCTTCATTCCTTTTCATACGGAAAGACTTTTAAAGACTTTTGGTTTTATATTTATAAAAAAAATCTTCTATTCAATTCTATTTAAAGGGTTAACAAAAACATTTTCCTGTACTGTGTCGTAATATTTTTTTTAACTTACATTTTAATAATAATATTGAAACATTTTCTTTTATAATAAATTCTAAGAAGTAGCACTTTTACATATAAGAGATGGTTTCTTATGTAAAAAAAATACAACAACAAATTGTCTGGCTATGTAATTAGTAAATGACTGCTTGAATTGAAAAATTTTTACATTTTTTTTAAATGTTTTCTGTCAGAAGCACTTTTTTTTAAAACTTCATCATTCATTTTACGTCAATATTGTGCAATATATTGATAATGATTGTTATATCATCGGTAACGCAGGAAGAAGGAAAGATCCCAAATGCAAATTTTGGATTTATTAACATGGGTGCATCCTATTTTTTTTATTGTTTACAATATAAAAATATTCTATGTATAACAATTTAAAATTTCATAGGAAAATATTTTGCAGAAATCTTACTCTGCTCTAAAAGATAAAGCACTACGGCAGATATTAAAGTATTAAAGCTATCAACAGTATATATAAACATTTCAAGCTTTTCTTAAAGATTTTTCTGTTCATATCTATATCTTTCCGATACATGGAAAAGACATAATCAAATTTTATCTTGAACTACCTCCAGGCATCTAGCTCTCTCCCGTCGCTTATCAATATCTGTGAAACCTTACTGTTAGCTAAAAAAGGGAAAAAAAAAAAAAAAAAAAAAAAAAAAAAAAAAAAAAAGAGAATTTACCTTTCGCTTCTTCAAAGGTCGGGAAAAAAAGTGGCGAGCTGAGAATTGCGAGGAAAAAAATATATTGAGTGTTGCGAGAGAAAAACGTTACGATAGACAAGAAATACATTTTTTTTTTAGATATGCCAAATGCAAGTGTATGGTGGAACTTGGCTAGGTATATCATCGATCCTTCCACATATATAATATGGCCAACTGTCAAATATAGGATTCAATAAAGTCTGTAGGTCTACCAACTTTTTTTTTTATAAAAAATGAGAAAAAGAGAAAAAAAGTAACATACGTCAAAAAAATTCTCCCCTTTGTGACCTTATGATGTCAAATCATCAGAACATACGTAACAATATGACAAGAAATTTCTTTCTCGTGTCGAGTTTTTTTTTCTTTCTTTTCTCACAAGAAAAATCTGAGATCAAAGAGATGAACTATGTCCACTCAACGCTCCTTAGAATTGTTACGGCTGCACTATACCAGCGGGCTTCTCTTTCTCTGCAATATTTCTCACCAAAGATACAAAGGTCATAATGCTGCTGTATCATTTTTCTCAAAAGAGAAGTATATTCATTCTTTCTCATTATAATTTGAGGTTAAATGAGGTACCCTTTTAACATTGATATTTACACCAAAATTATGCTGTACATAGAAGATATTTATTAAGAAAGTGTCATTTTCTATGCAAAACTCTATACTAGCTTTTTATGTCTTATACACGTGTATATCAAATTCCATTATGCACTAGACAAAGCTTTCATCTAGTAGGATCTTTTAGTTTAAATGTTTGTTACGTATTAATATATAGTAGTGAAGAATCCATTTTTAAGTGGACATGTTATGATAGAATAAGAAATCACAACGCCTGGAAATTAGGCAACTTTTTTAACGTTACGTTATATGCAGCAAATTTTTTTAATTTTTTATACAATAGACGATGATCTGCTCCTTTTTCAAACTTAACACATTGTTAATCTCTTTATTGGTGCTATGCCTTTAGTCTTGATCACTTTTTCTCCGCAAGAGTGTATTTTAGCATACAAGTTTTCAAGTAAAATATATTTTACCGTTTAACTTAAATAAACTTTTTTATTTTTCCACTTTAATAAACTAAAAACACAGAAGATAGAGACTCTTAAAAAAAATGCTATATTATATTCTTTATGAACTTGTATAACAAAACTTTTATTGGGTTTTTAATTCCAACAATTACAAAAAAATAAACACGCTTAAATACGTAAAATAATGGTAATAACTATTGTTTTAAAACCGAAGCTATGGTTTGAAGCTATTTCCCATTAAATTGTTACTAAAAGTTTCTTCTATAAGTTTGACAATGGTAATTACTAATTAGCTAATTATCATCAACCTCAAGGTGTTTTCAGAGTTTCCTCTTTTTTGTTAAGAACTATAAGCATTGTCTGTTTTTTTTCTGTAACAAAATAAATGAAAAAAATCAATTTTCGTAACAATAAAACTCGCTTACACGAAGAAAATATTATCTCATAACAATAACGAGGGATAAATTTATTATTAATATTACTTATAACAATTTACACTAAACTGCCAACGGCAGTAAAAAATATAGATAGTAACAAAAAATTAATTTTTACAAGAATTAAAGAAATTCCTATTAACGCATTTGTTTTATTCGGTAAAAGAATACATCAATCTTAAGAACATAAATTAGTGGAGTAATGCCTATTATATAATTAATTATGTTTTATGTATATGCATGTTTCTGTTAATTTTTACTACTAATTTTAAGATTATACAATATTGTGTTATGTTTAAGTTTTAAGGTATTTTCTATGTTTCTTGTCTCTATGTTGTATTATGTACAACCACAAAAGAGAAATAAATAAATAAAATAAATATAGAAAAACTGTATTTAACCTTTTTGTACTCAGTTTATATTTCATTGTAGTTAAAAAATAATTATAATATGTAAAAGTCAGTGGTATGAACTTAAAAGTCATTAGTGCTCCGTTTAAGCAACAGTTTTAAAAGTTATATGTCGTGGTACTTGGCTGTATATATATATGCAGGAAAGACGACTACCTTATTTAAGAAAATACTAACTTTAAGTAATCGTTCTTTACGCGTAACTTGCATCGTATATAGTTTCGCTTGAGATCTTTAGAACTTTAATAAAATACGTGTTTTGCATAACGCTCGAGCGGCTGCTTCTCCAGCCAATATATTCTTCCTCCTCCAGCGTTGCATCTCTGCAAGCATGCTGGGTCCAGTCAACCGTGAATATTGACACCTACCAATATCACAGAGTTCTATCTTTTATTAAATTAAAAACATTCCATCACTTTTTCTTACATTTTCTCTCTTTTTTATTTCTTTCTTCTTTGTGTTTCTCTCAAAAAATTTAATAATCATACTTTATATGATAATATTATAGTAAAATAAGATGGGCTGAATTTATAATGTTTGGAGATATATAACAAAGGATGCTGAAGTGAATTTTACTTGCCAAGAATTTAGTTTGAAGATTATGCATTTTAAAATAAGATTACTAATATTGCATGTATACGTAACCTTTATAAAAACAAAATGTTTTGTGATTTCTCTTCATTAATTTTTAATTCAAGGAAAAGAAAATTGTAATTTTGAGATATTTCAAAGTTACAAAAACAATATTTTATAAAATTTATTTACGACTGAAGTTTTGAAGCTTCGTCTATTTTTTTTTTCTTTTTAATTGAGAAATTATTATATTGTGTACTGGTATTATGAGATGCAATTTCTGCAGCATATAAATGACTGATTGTTTTACAAAATATTTATAATACTTAATATATAAAGAAAAAATCCAGTTTAATGATTTAAACTGAATAAATAAATAAAATAAAATTCAGAATAAAATTCTTTATGAATGTGTTGAATTTTGCATATACCTGCAGGAAATCTGATGAAGGGAATGAAAATAAAGATAGCAAAAATGCAATGTCTGAAAACCTTTAAAGGCTGCATTAATAATACTGAATTAATTAAAAAATAAAAGAAATCAATATGTTAAAAAATACGATAGAAAATAGTTATATTTATATATGCAAATAAAAATTTGCAATCAAAATTAGAGTTATTTATACAAAAATTTCAAATGGAGAAAATGCCTATCTATAGTACGACTTCAGATACGAAAAAAGTACGAATTGTCTTCATTTTTCTCCTTTTTTTATTTGACAGTTTCATTTCTAAGTCATACTAATTCTAAAATTTACATTTTATATGAAAAAAAAAGTGGAATGAAAGTTTGAGAAAGAAAAAATTTGAATTTTAATTTAATAGTAAAATCTCGTAACTTTTTTATGTATTTGAAAAAAAAAATGAATAAAACTATTTGCATGTTGTGAAATGATCTTCTTACAAGCTTTAGGCATTAGAGGAGAAATATATAATATATATTTATAAGAATGGAGAAAAAAAAACTTACATTGAAAGGAAACATAAAAGCTGGTTGAAAATGGAAGTATGAAATTTTACGCCTTGAAGCATCTTGAAAATAGGTATGCCACGTTATCTTTTTTCCGCACTTACACAGGGACTGTTATACGTCCTGCTTTACCGAATACAAGCATAACGTTATTATTATTATACTTTTGAATAGCCATGGGTATTTCCTTACTACCATAATCATTATTATGATAATATGCCACCACAAAACAATCGTAAATGTGTTTTTTATTATCAATAAAGCAATCGTTTTTTAGACTTAAATTACCTGTTAACTATTATATGTTAATATATGACATCAAAATTGTAGTGAAAAACATTGTTTACATTGATTATCATTTCAATGTTAATTATATATTGACTAAAAAAAAAAAATTAACTTGTCATGATTTTTTTTAATTGCAGCGTCTGGTAATTAATTCCAGGCCCCCTCCCAATATAAATTCTACGAATCCTTTTAGATTGGAACGCATGCCGTAGCAGACAAGCTTGTTGTCACGTATAATTCCAATGAGGGAACTATGGAAACATCAAATAGGATGGTCCACTACACTACTTTTTATCTTTGTTAGAGGTACCCTGTACTGGCCTGTACAGTCTTCCTCAATAACAGTGCGACAGTATGTTCAGTCGCAGTAAAAATTAGTGTATAAGCTGCACCAATCACTGTTTCCCACTCGACTAACTATGCAAATAAACGCTGATGCTTTGCTACTCTCTGTACACCTTATGACAGCACAAATTTTACTCGTGTCTTATTTGCTATAAAGCTGCAGTTTTAAGACACAAAGAATGCAGATTTTCAATTTAGAGAGGTTATAAAACAGCATCCTAGCCATTTCTAAAACGTTCTAGCTCACTACGTCAAAATTGGCTGCGTAATATATCGCCCCCAATCAAAGAAACGCTCGTGGTCTCCCGAAGTGTATAATGCATATTAAATGATAAAGTTATGTATGCATGTGAGAAAAATCGTAGTGGTTTACCTAGCATAATTTTTAGAGAAGGTCATCAATCTATCTACGCTCAGCAATGTTTGATGTCAATAATTTGTTCGCTGTGATTTAAACAGTATTGTTACATATCATCAAATAAAACTATACATTGAGTAAATATTGTGTTCAAACAATTAATTTATATAAAAGATACAAATTAAATAGAGTACCAGATGATATAATACGATACCTACTACCTCTAGGGCTATAATACTACAAATTTAATTCAATTACAAAATGGATAAAGCTTTTAGCTTTTTTATATATTAAAAAATGTAATAATATTTTAATTTAAAAAAAAATGCAACACATAACAAAAAACATGTTGTAATTTTCACTTTTTTGTAATAACTATTATTATGTTCACACTATAATAGAGATTCAACGTTTCGTGATAGGTTTGTTGTGATGTAATATATTTAATTTATTACTTAACGTATATTAATTTTACATGCTGAAAAGCTAAAATTTGCTACATTTATATTATACCTGTTTTTTTCTACTTCAAATCAGAGTTTAAAAAAATCATCGTAATATTAAAAAATAAAAATTCATGAAACAAGAATTGATATGACATGACGTTCTTTCATTGGGGATTTAAATAATAGGTTTCAAAATCTCAGATAAGATATATTTTATAATAGACAATAATGGTTGCATTTTTTTATTTCATAATTAGAAAATATACATAAAATAATGCTTTTATGAATTTTTTCAGATTTTTTGGAGTGCGGGAACTAATTCTAAAAAAATATTTAAAATATCTGAATTATGGTGGTACATCTGATGGGACAACCGTGACGTCATTTTTCCATGCTGTGATTGGCTATTGATGACGTCATGGTTGTCCAATCAGGTGTACCACCCTAATTCAGATATTTTAAATATTTTTTTTAAAATTAGTTCCCGCACTCCAAAAAATCTGAAAAAATTCAGAAAAAGCATAATTTTATGTATATTTTCTAGTTATGAAATAAGAAACATGCAACCATTATTGTCTATTGATGGTCACAACTCTTTTTACTCCATGCTTGAAATCTTCCAAATTAATATTGAAAACAACGTGAAGTTTCTATATTTGTTTTATATGTGCACAGACCTCACCTTATCAATTTAAGGCAGCATTGTCATATAATTCCAAGTACACTTTCATATTTTTTTGCAAAATATTTTTCAAATCGTCAAAATTTCTAGTAATATACCAGTTAAGTCAAGGTAAAGATAATACGCCCAATGTTAATAAAAATCCCATTCATGAAAATGATGAAAAAATTTATAATGTTCTCCTTTACATACCTTATCAGTAGGTAAAATATCAAGTGTACAAAAACGAGCTAGTTTTCGAATTATTAATTTTTAAAGTTGACTAATTTAACATTGAAGTTTCATTTCTCCACATGTATGTTAAATTAGTCAACATAAAAAATTAATAACTCGAAAGCTAGCTCGTTTTTGTATACCTGATTTTTTCCTTACTGATAAGGTATGTAAAGGAGAACATTTTAATTTTTTTTTTTAATAACTTTCATGAATGGAATTTTTATTAACATTGGACGTATTATCTCTAACTTTATTCAACACTGTCATGTAAACGTATAACTTATGAAAATGCCTTCTTATCCTGCTATACAGAAAAATGATGATATTAATCAGATCTTTTTGTTTTTGATATCCACCCTGTTTTTTTTTTGTTTTTTTTTTTTTCCAGTTCTTGTAAGATTAAGCGTGCAGCAGGTTTTGTGCGTGACTGCCACAAGATGGTAGCACGGTCGACGGTGATAATTAATCGAGTGTGTGAGAACAGCAGCAGTGAGATGATTGATGACAGGTAAGAACTTGCTACAAGAAGAAAAACAAGCAATTGTTGTCACGTATAACCACACATGTGTACAATTGACATGTAATCAAAATATCTTTAACGTATATTCTGAAAAACCAATTCACATTTCAATGTAATGGAAATAAATTGCATGTTGACTATAGAAAAGAGTGTTGAGTATAAGATTTATTTAAAATGATTCATTTTTTTTCCAGTAAAAATTGGTTGATATTTAAAAATATTATTAATTGCTTCAATATGTACAAAAATTTTCCCCCTATAGTTCATTAGTCTCAATTAAATTCTAATACAATGTCATAATTTTCAATGACAACTGACAATTTTAAATAAATATTCCCTTGCGAATACGTTGTAAAATTATTGTACCCATCATTTGTTTAGGTAGATTTTTGTACCATGCAAAAAATAAAACCATGACAACTTTTTTTGTTATGCATGTAAAATGAGTTATTACTTATATATTATTGCAATTCAGGGTTCATTAGTGTTTTATATTTAGAATAATTATACAGTATAAATTATATATTCAGTACCATGTATTTGCTATAGTAAAAGGGATAATAATTTACGGTTAATTATAAATTTACAGTGCACCCAATTTCAACACAGGAAATTCAGTGGAGAGATTATAAAATATTATTTATTTTATCGTTCAATGTCTGTTAAGCCATGAACTTGAAAACGTCCTGTCTTAACATTCTGTTCCTCCAATCCACTAAATACATTACAGTATACTATACTATCTTCACTTAAAAGGGTATTAAGTATCAGAAAAATTCGTTCTGAATATTGATTTTTACACTTTTATACAACCAACTTTTAGTACACCTTGGGAAGTCACAAGCGTTACTATGCATTCTCTGAGAAATAAAACTTAATGAAAATTACAAATTTTTGGTTTTGTTCCCTCTCTCAAAATTTCGGATCCGCATTTCATTATCTCTTGTAGCTACAGCTCTAACATATGATGTATTATAGGGGGTAACTTTCTTGGTGTCCCGAAGTGTACTTTATAAATCGCGGGTGTGACGTCAGTCCTTCACAGCCGTGATCTCTACTATATTATACGGACTGAGTAAACTCAAGGTAATCTACTCTCGACGCCGATAAACCACGCCCGCTAAACTGTTGTGAATGGAGTCTCCCGCATCAGACATGAGAGAGGTACGCGGATGTGCTCGACCTCGCCTCCTCCTCGATCGTCATAGCGGCGTCTCAGAGAAGAAAACCGCATCAAATTCTCGCACGTCGTCCGCTCGTCTGCAACATTTCTGTGGCGTACTTTTTGTATCATTTGATTCACTCTTCTTATTTCATTCTTTTGGAATTTTAATTATACACAAAATTTCATATTTAATTATGTGTTTGTTTTAGTACAAAAATCAATTTCCTAATTATCTCAGTTTCATTTATAATAATAACTATTAGAAAATTGAGTTTACTTGCATGAGAATATAATTATCTGCAAACTGATCTTCTGCATTGCGTATATAGACAACGTTGACAAAAAACAGCAGGTTACTTTGTTGTTACTTTAATCGTGTTAATTTTGTGTATTATCTGATGTATGATAATATACTATACAACCTTAAATTTTACTGAAATTTTTTAACCCTCCCTAGTCTCTACACTGGATTAAAAGAGCAATATGTTATAATATATATCTTGGGACAATAAATTAAAGGACATTATACAGCCTTCTTCACACAACTTGGATTTACGACTTAAAATTGCAAATAAAAAGACAATCCCATGTATAAATGAGCTTAACATATGAACACAATAAAATATTTATTCTTAGCTTGTATATTTTTCTTTATGAATTGTTAAATACTTTCTACACAAAAGGAAAATATTTATGAGTTAACTATCTTTAGTTTTATTTAACATTTTTTTTTCTAAACAAAAAAACACACATTATTTATTCATCAATTGTATAATGCATTCACATGTATACATTTTTTTTTCTTTCTAAAACTTATAATAATTTAAAACAAAAGAATGGCGATTTAGTAAAGTAAGGGCGAGAGAAAAGAGACAACATGCAAGTTAGAATGATTCATTTCCATTCTCTTTTGTTTGTTAATGTTTTAGTATTCACTTAAACACGGCACGCCCATATCCACAACTAACTACAAGTAGCTGGTGAGCCATCAACGCTCAGTATAACCACCGCTGACTGTGTCGCTGCTAACCCGGGACAATAACATCAAAATTATTATGTGTATGAGGGATACAAAAATACACTGAAAAAACATTACAATTGCCCGCGATATTTAAGTACGTATTTCCTCAGTGTGACAATATTTTGGACTGATATCGGAAACACAGACGAAAGACAATAAATTTAATATGCTAATAAGCCATTATAAAGATGATTGTATTTCTTACGTACATAACAATTATTACATTCTTGTCTTCTCTATATGGTATGTAATGTAAACAATTTTACAAACATTTTATAAATTTGCAAATTTCCTTATACAGTATATAATGATAATTAAATATAATTATGAATTACTTGCATAGTTACAAGACATTTTTTTTTTTATTATTATATAAGTGTATTATAATTTTATAATATTCAAGTAAGCCATAAAGGCACACATTATGTGTAATAGTAATTTCAAACTTCGCGTATATGATGATATGCCGCATGAATTAACAGTGGTATTATATTAATGTCATCCAGGATTTTTTATCCGTGTATAATAATAAAAGTCAGCATAATGACAAGGTTATCCTACTGCTGGCTTATATATAGTATATACATGTCTGTTTTACTATATCAGACAAGCAATTATGCCGCTATAAAACTAAATATAATATATAAAAAAAAAAGAAGCAGGATCTTTGTGTCATATAGTTAATATTTTATTTATGTGACAAAAATTCAATTTAATTTAACACCTTAACAATAAAATGTAGTATTTTATATAGTAACGTAAAAGTGTCGCATTGCGGATCAACATATATGTGTGTATATTGTTTTTATCTTAATTAAGTATAGTGATATTATCTTTAAATTGTCACCTGGACACAATGTTGATGTAGGAACTTATGGATATACATTGTATAATATTTTATTTTTTATATTAGCACAAAAACGTCTAATGCATATAATTGCTAACTATTTTCTTAAGCTCAATGTAATTATGAACATCCGCAAATATTTTAACCTTCCTCAATTACTGGAGATACAACTATACAGTATAGCCGGTATTACACGTTACAATTTTTCTAACTATTGCATACAATTTTTCCTTTCAAGAAAACTTGAACCCCGTTTGTTTGTATGGAGATGAAATTTTCTTGCAAGAAAAAATTGTATGGTGTAATGCAGGCTTAAGAGATAAACATAGTGAGCGCGATTCACGAAGCAGTTAACTAGGTTTCTAGCCACGTTTAGCTTAAACACGTTTAACTAGGTAGTTTAACACGAAAAACAGGTATAGTTAAACGTGGTTATAAACCTGGCTAACTGATTCGTGAATCGCACCCAGTATTTTTGTGGCAGGCAGAACTATAGCTGCACCTATAGTCTAAAGCTGGTATTACACGTTACAATTTTTCTAACTATATTGAATACAATTTTTCCTTACAAGAAAATTTCATCTCCATACAAACAAATGGAGTTCAAATTTTCTTGTAAGGAAAAATTGTATACAATAATCAGAAAAATTGTATCTTGTAATACCGGCTTAAGACATGACAGAAAATTTTGAGTTCACCACACTCCCATGAAACTCCCACAAACAGAGTAAGGGTCAAGCTCGTGCTGTCCTGAGGTATACTGCACCCTTACGTTTTTATCCACCTTTCATTTCTTCATCAGTATACAGGGACAATCAGAGGTGGGGTTGAATTTTAGGAGAGCTTATAGAGGAACAAGTCACGACTGACTGTAATTGAACTACCCCTATTATTAAGAAGCAATGACAATGCTGGATAATGGTGGCAGGGTCTTAAAATTTATAATGCAAAGAATTACGCTTTGATACCTAATTCACTTCACATAAATATGATTTTGGTGATATAAAATAATATTTGTTGATTATGTGAAACATTTCATATTTTTTTACATTGCTAACTGGATTTTAATGTGATATTTTTTTTCCTCGAAGATATTATAGTTATTAAATGGTTTCATAGTATATAAAAAAAAAATTATCATCTCACCATCGATGTAAATTATTGCAAATATAATTAAAATGTTACATTAAAATTATAATATTTTTTTATTTATTTTATATAATAATAAAAAAATAAAATATTATACTTGATTAAAAATGACGTCATTTATCCATTAGTTGATTTGATAAATTTTACTGCTAAATTGTATGTTGTTAAAATTGACGACTAACAATCGATTTTTGAAGGGAGGAGCGGTTTCATTGTTGTTCGTAATATAACAGCACGAAGGCGGGTTTGTTTTGTGGACTGCATAAGCAAACAAATTTTGAGGCGCCACCAAAGTACGTGACGCTGCACATACACGCAACAACCTGCGAATTAAACTTGAAATTTAGTTAACGTCGAGTGTATAATGAAGCTACCATGAATGCAAAACTAAAATATAATTACAGCACAAAATTAGTTTACCTTATTTACTCTTGAAATGTGTACTGTTGTATATTATATAGAGAGAGTAAAATTATTTTAATGTTGATTGATGCAATAATCATTTACGTACGTTATCCAGGCGCGGATCCAGAAAAAAAAATCTGGGAGTGCTCTCTTTATAAATTCTATAAGGTAAGCGGACCAAATACCCCCGGACGAAATACCCCCGGACCAAATATCCCCGCCCAGACCGGACGAAATACCCCCGGACGAAATACCCCCGGACGAAATATCCCCGGACGAAATACTCCCGGACGAAATACCCCCGGACGAAATACCCCCTTGTAAGTGGAGAGGGGCGGGTGACCGACGCGGGAGGGGAAGTTGACTTTATTTATAGTCTGTTTTTCTGTCGTTTGTCTGACGTCACGCGCGTCGTATTAAAGAAGGAAGTTAGTAACGTTAGGCCAATACGTTATGCATTAATTTATCATATCATTCATATCGAATTAAAATTATTGTGTAATAAATTTTGATACGATACATTTTATGCATGTTGATTATTAGTGTTTATTGCATTTTTTTTTTAGATTTCTTTGAAACTAAAAATTTTCAAAATCATTTCTATATAATTTTTTAACTTTAAAAAAAAAAAATCATTAAATTTTTTTAGTGTAATTTTTTATTCTGATTCGATTGGTATAGGTCTGAAAATGCAATATTTTTTATTGTTTTTGGTTCCCCGGTGCTATAGGTGCCGTGAACACTTAACGTAGCATGTGTACCCCTCCTGAAGAAACTTAATTTTCTTGTTGTTCTATTTATTTCCTTATTTATTCCTTCTTTTTCTATTTATATACGTTGGCACCAAAGCCCGAATTCAATGCGTACATCTATAGGTGTGCCCTTAGCGATTTGAGCAAAGCCCGAAATTAACAAATATTTTGGGCTTTGCTCATATAAATTTGAACATTTCTAGAAGTGCTCAAATCGAAAAAAGCAAACCCCGACGTGAAGTTTCATTTCGGGGTTTGCTCATTTAAATTTGATCATTTCTAGAAGTGCTCAACTCGAAAAATACAAACCCTGTCGAGAAGCTTTATTTTGGGCTTTGCTCACTGTTTTGATCATTTCTAGAAGTGCTTAAAGCAAAGTGAAAAATAATAATTGGAAATTGTGCCGTATTATATAATAGTAATAATTTGTAATAAATAATTAAAACAATAAAATATTGTGAATTTAATAATATTTTAATTACATCACTTTTTTAAATAAGTAACAAAAATACAAATTTAGTATTATAGCGTGTATATTATTTTTTTATTAAAATATTTCTTTCTGTTTTATTCAAGTCATACTGAAAAATACGATTTTGTCACACTTTTTATATTAATATTGTATGTCAGTTAATTTAAATAAATTTTTTACAGCTGATATATTATAAAATCATTTTAACTTAATTTACAGAACTTGGTAAGAAGCAAAGAGCTCCTCAAGATAGTACCAAACCTACTAATTTAAAATAAATAAATAAATAAATAAATAAATAAATAAATAAATAAATAAATAAATAAATAAATAAATAAATAAATAAATAAATAAATAAATAAATAAATAAATAAATAAATAAATAAATAAATAAATAAATAAATAAATAAATAAATAAATAATAAATAAATAAATAAATAAATAAATAAATAAATAAATAAATAAATAAATAAATAAATAAATAAATAAATAAATAAATAAATAAATAAATAAATAAATAAATAAATAAATAAATAAATAAATAAATAAATAAATAAATAAATAAATAAATAAATAATAAATATTATTAAACTTGATTATTACCTGATCTTATTATTACCTGAACTTGACTTATTTTTGCAGGGCTTACTATCATGGCATTTTAAATTTCATCTAAATTTTTTCTTAATTTGCACAACATGTTTTAGATTGACAACCTTTCTTGCAGTTGCAAAACACAAAACCTGGCTTTGAATTTGCTAATGCCGCTGCTGATCTGAGACACTCTTTTCTTTGTCATGTGTGGTACGTCGTCTGAACTTAGAAATTGTTCATCTGCAACCTGAAATTCAATGCTAGAGTATAATTGTAATCATACCCTTTAATTATAAAAAAATGATAATAATAAAAAAAATTAAAAGTGTCTCTCATTGTCAGTGTGAAAAAATCGTATTTTTTCAATATGACTTGAATAATACAGAAAGAAATGTTTTAATAAAAAAAAAATACTATACACGCTATTAATGTTAAATTTGTATTTTTATCAATAAATTAAAAAAGTGATATAATTAAAAAATTCTTAAATTTACATTACTTTATTATTTATTGCTATAATACGGCACAATTTCCAATTATTATTTTTTATTTTGCTTTGAGCACTTCTAGAAATGATCAAAACTGTGAGCAAAGCCCGAAATAAAAATTATCGTCGGGGTTGCTTTTTTCGAGTTGGGCACTTCTAGAAATGATCAAATTTAAATGAGCAAAGCCCGATATAAAACTTCTCGTCGGGGATTGCTTTTTTCGATTTGAGCACTTCTAGAAATGTTCAAATTTAAATGAGCAAAGCCCGAAATTAACTAATACTTCGGGCTTTGCTGAAATCGCTAGGGGCACATCTAGGTTTAAAAACCTAAAATCGTTTAAACAACTTCAAAATCTTGTTGCAAAACGCTGAGACAATTGCCGCACAATCAAAGTAAAAGCATATAGCATATACAAAAATCGTTTGTTTGCGGCACAATTTTGAGTATGTTTTGGTATAATAAAATTAAAGACGCAATTTGAGATCTTGATACGGCATTAACTATAAATATACTTTGAATATTATATGATATATAATTGTTGTGAAAAATGGCGTTACTATAACTTCCTTCTTTAATACGACGCGCGTGACGTCAGAAAAACGACAGAAAAACAGACTTTATAAATAAAGTCGACTTCCCCTCCCGTGTTGGTCGCCCGCCCCTCTACACTTACAAGGGGGTATTTCGTCCGGGGGTATTTCGTCCGGGAGTATTTCGTCCGGGGATATTTCGTCCGGGAGTATTTCGTCCGGGGGTATTTCGTCCGGTCCGGGCGGGGATATTTGGTCCGGGGGTATTTCGTCCGGGGGTATTTGGTCCGTGATTCCTTTATAAAGCCAATGTTGAAAAAAAAATTTAGAGTGGGAGAAATGAATAAAGAAGTTAATTTTTTCAGATCAATTACATTAAAATAAAAATAAAAGTTAAATTAGTTACCAATAAATTTTCAAACTCCATGATCATGCTATATTTGCTTTGCGGTTTCATAATTATATATAATCGTCAAATTTGCAATCAGATATAGTATCAGTCTTTTAATTATTGTGAATGTATAATTAAATTTTTATAGCATGATTTATTTTTATATATTATCATTATTATTTTTTTCATATTTAAATATTTCTTCCAACATTATAATTTTTTTTAACCTAGAGTGGAAAACCATTCAGCCACCTAGTTAATAATAAACAATAATTCCAGAAGATTAGTCGAGCGAGTCTGTTGAGACCAGACCTACATCCGGCCTCGTATTATATTTTATGTATTTGTGCAATTTATGCACACCAGCTTCCTTGCTTGACGTGGCAGGAAGGAAGTTTTTATTTTTTTTTGTTTTTTTCTAAAAAAACACACTGTTCCTGTAACAATTTAATGTAACCTTTAAAGTTATATATCCCTAACTAAATAGATGGTTGCATAGTGTGAAAGCTGTCACAAAGAATAGTATGTTCTAGACTATAGTAATGTATAATATATAACATTAAATTTGTATAATGTTTATAAATGCAAAAATTTGGGAGTTTAATCCTCTTATAATTTTTTGTATGACTGACGTGTATTCTATTTTTAACTGCATCTAGTTTAGACCCACGTTTATAGATAGTATAATATAAGCTACATTTGCAAAAGTTTATATAAATTTTGTTATATTTGAGAAAAGTATGGTGTTAATTATAATAATATATCTTAAATAATGATCTTCAATTTGTTTGTACTGTCTATTTTTGATTATAAATACAAATATTGTTAAGTAGAATTTTGCGAGATCATATTATATATAAGGAAGTTTCATAAATTTACATTATAATCAAAAATAAATTTCTATGAATCACTTTTTTATAAGAGTACTGTAATATTACTGTCCTTATATTTTTTTTTACTTAAACTGTAATCTGGTCTTTAAAAAGTTTTACTGCGGTGAAATAAAATCGAATGAAATAGAAAGCGAGAGAAAAATAAAAAGAGATAAAAAAAATATTTTTTGGAGCAAAAGAGCTCGTAGTTGGAGGCAATTCCAACGGAATGTTGCGAGGAGTCTTTCAAGTGGACCTTTGTATTCCAGTCAGAGTCTTTTCACCATCCCTTTGGCTGACCAGCACTCTGAAACTACATCCAAAATAAAGACGTCAAACTCAAAATTCTTAAGTAATATATTTCTTAGGTAAGTACGGGCTATTCACAGAAGAAAGAAAAAAAAATAAAAAATTTTTAGGACTTAGGATTGAGAATAAAGAATAATTGGGTCTAACTCCACACACATATTATAGAAAAAATTAAAGCAACCCTTTAAATTTTGACCTATATATAGTACATCTAGTGATCTAGGGAAGATTTTAATATATATATGATAAATTATTACAAATTGGTTAGCACTGAATAACATTGTAACTATGTAATACTTATTTTTTAATACGTATAATGATTATTATGAATATGCAGTATATAGGGCAGGCCCACGTGATGTCACTGCAACGCATATTGCATACTTTACAAGAGCCTGCCGTGCAATAATGTTGTGTTATCAGCAGCCGCATCATCAGCGTGTATAAGGGGAGAAAATGTAGAAAAAAAAAATACATTTTTATCGTTTCCATATTTTACCATCTACTAGTTTATGAAGAATACACAAACTACAGTTTTGTGTCCTTAAATAATTATACCTGGCAACAAATTAAATTTTTCTAACTTTTTTTTTTATTTTATTATTATTTTTTTTCCATTGGTTTTAAGCGTACGGTATGACAACAGTAGTATAGAGGAAGGGAAAGGAGGTAAACAGCTGAACGTTATCCTGTAAGTAGGCAACCCAACAATCTCGTGGCGCTGCCCTATAATTATAACGTTTGGTGTACGCTTACTCTCACAATTGTCAGATGTATGGATGCATATAAGTGTAGTATGTACAGTACGTACATGCGCATGGTTGAAATCCACAGTGGTTGATAATTAGCAAGACTGGGTATATACGTGGTCGTTATTCAATATAACAGTTAAAAAAAATAAACAAAAAATACACTTTATACTGTATAAATGTATGAGTTTTCTTTTTATGTTGTTAAAATCATAAATCTTATTTTTGAATGGTAATAATTTCTGGTTTACTTAACTTTATAGATCATTAAATTTCACTATTGTAGTGCAAATAGACCATTTAATGTGACGCTAAATAAAGTAGAGAAATATTTAAATGAAAGCAAAAAAGTAACTGGAAGGTCATAAAATACCAACACGTATTTTGTGTCTAAAACTCCAACGATCTGTCTTCTACAGCTGTTAGGGGACTTTTTTTAATGTGAAAAAAAAAAAAAAAAAATTAAAGCAAGCAATTTATATTATATATTTTTTTAAAGTCAATTGACATTACTAACAGTACGTTAAATTGCGTAAGCATTTAGTTACATAGTTTTATTCTTAAAAACATTAATATAATAATAATAAAAAAACAATAAAATTTTCAACGTTATGGCGTGGGAAATGGCACAAAATGTTGACATTACATTCAATACATTGCTCAACCAGAAAACCATCACACAGATGTTCGACAACTTACAACTACGAGTTTACTTGTTCATGCACGCATTCTTACAATTTATTTTTAAAGTACTGTTTCTTTCTTTTTATCTATATAAAATATAATTCCTTTTATCTCATTATTTCCATTAGTTTCAAAGCTTTATTTTAAACAAGTCTTTTTCAATGTATTAAGCGTAGAGTTAAGTAAAAAAAAAAAAAAAAAAAAAAAGAGTAAAAGACAGAGAGACAGACAGACAGAGAGAGAGAGAGAGAGAGAGAGAGAGAGAGAGAGAGAGAGAGAGAGAGAGAGAGAGAGAGAGAGAGAGAGAGAGAGAGAGAGACTCCTGCTTCTGTAAGTTCAATCGCTATAGTTACAATGTATAAGTACATTTATATGGAAGGATGAAACGCGAGGAAGAGAGAGATGGCTAGTCAAGCATGCTGCTTCATTTGTCTTTGTCGCGGGGGTATATAGCGCTGCTGCCCGCGTTATAGTGAGAAGGCCATGGGGGCATCAGTAGCGAGTGTGCGGGGATTACGCAGTAGCGGCCCAGTGTCAGTAATTCATGCAGTGAAGGGTGGCTGCTGGCACCGGAGAAAGGCTTACACTGGAGGAGAAAGGAAGAACAGGGAAAAATATATACAAGAGGAACGCCCGTTTATAATGCTAGCGTAAATGTGATTTGTTTTATAAAGCCGGATTTCAGTCTTCTTTTTTTTTTAATTGAGAAAAAATTATTTCAAAGAGGAAAATTATTTTTTATTTTACTTTTTTAATAAATTGATAAAAATTGAAAACCAAAAAGGCTTGAAATTTTTCACCATGTATTTTTTTATATTTTTTAATATTTAATTTACTCTCCTTGATGTCTTTTTTAATAAAGATAAAAAAAATGCATATTGAGATCTTTCTAAATTCAAAGAATGAAAAATCTTATCTTCAAAAATAATATGTAAATTTACGTTAAAAAAAATTAACAAAAGAAGAAACAGATGAGATAGACATATTATATTTAAAATAAAAAATCATTTTTAATTAAAATAGGCTTGGTTTAAAATCTGTCACTCAACAGATCATTTAAAATTTTAATTAGCTTTTCTTTTATACAATAATACCATATATAAAAATCAACTAAAAGAAACTCCCTGTAGGCCTATTTTGTCTTAAATCTAATTTAGTTTATAATTATTCTGTTTTTTGGTACAACATTTTGACTAATGGAGATCCATTGGAAGTCCGTAATATGCTTAGTGGCGCGGTTTGCAGTCTCAAGCAGAGAGAAAGGTGGGTGGGTGGAAACCTCAGAGAAAGAAGAATGAAAAGAGAGAAGAATGGAAGGGGGCGTGGTGTCTGACGCAGCCTCCACCCAAGATGCAAACACGACATGTAGTACGAAATATTAATAAGCAAACTGTACTGAATTGTAATACTATACACATTATCAGCGCATGGTGGGCGCTGTTTTTTTTTAAGGGAAATTTTTCGCCCTTTTTTTTCCGAAAAAGTTATACTTATAGACAGTTCAAAAAAACCCTCATTTTTTTTTTTTTTTTTTTAACAAGGATACAGCCCTATAAGCTTGGAGCTCGAGTCGGGGTAATGTGTAGGGATGTTTCAATGGTTCGATATGAAATTTAAATATAGCTGCTATATATACCTTCTACAATTTTTCCATGTGAAAATGCCCAAAATGTACCCTATTGACATCCACTGTACAGTACGCCGCGGCGAAAGTGGCTTCCTCAACAATGCAAAGTGCATTGATGAGGAAGTGCATTATTGAGGAAGGCACTTTCACCGCGGCGTACTGTACATGATAACTGTTTTGATATTGAAATAAGTTTCATTAATTCTTTAAAACTTCACTAATTATTATAAGAATACAATATTCAAACATCATATAATATATATTATATAAATTTTGCTACATTTTTTTTCTTAATATCATATATTTGAACTACCTACTGATATTATCCTATGTATATATAGCTCATAATTTATACTGAAAATGTACATAAGCTCTCTGTCTGTCTTTATATATGCGAGTTTAAGGGGTATAAGGGAATAGAGAGATAGAGAGGGATGCTGGGAGGAGCACATTATTCAAATTACCTTTGCTATATAAGTCGACATTCGCCGCCGCAGTAGACCAAATCCTCTAGCAAAGCACCACACAGATGATAGAGAAGAGGCGGCCAGCAGGCAAACGTTCAACAAAGACAGTAGCCATCGTCACCGCCCTGCCCACTTCTGCCACCCGGGGGATACTATGCATGCATTTATGATAATAATAAGCAAATAAGAAGACAGGTACATGCTACGTATATTCCTTCAGTAGCACTTTCCCTTTGTTCTCTTTCTTATAACTGAAAGAGAATGTAAAATAACACAAAAAAAGGAGACACCTGAGACAGTTTGTGTTTTCTTGCACACTCATCGTATAAATGAATATTTAAATTTATTCATATGTCGTATCATAATATTTAATGACTGTTTAGTAATATACAAAGAATATAAGTTTCCTGGAATGTATATTTTTATGTGTGCATTTTTAAATGTAAACTGATTTACAAAATCAAACTGATTTTTTTTATTTAAATATCGCCTGCAAGAAGTAAATTGCTGCAACTTGCAGTACAAAAATGAAAAATGAGTAGCTTATTATATATCTGACAAGAGCTCTTGAGAATAATAATGGAAAATAATGTAGTGACAGAGTAAAAATTCACATGAAATCAAGACTTTACAGAACTTTGCGGAAATTTAACTATGAATTCTATTTAAAACGAAATACTTTAGAGCTTTAATATATATATATATATAGTAAAAATTCAACTTCACATAAATGTATACAACTGTACTTGAAAAAAAAGAACTATTATAATATATATTATTTATTTTATTTAAAACACAAAATTACCTTTAATTTAAACATATTATAAAATTTGCATTCCTTACCAATTTTATATAATAACAATTTCGTAGACGTTATTATTTTCTGTGTATATGTCATGTGGAGTTATAATTGGACGTTTAGACTGGGCGGACTCGAGAGGTCACCGGCAGGTCATCACGCTCGCGGACAACCCCAGCACGCGCGGGTCCCGATGAAAGCAGACACGTTCCGTGCTGTTGATTGCAATAGGCGTGAAGTCTGTCAAATCCAATGAGGTTTCATAACTGGAGGAGCAATTCTGACTTAGACTAGCAGATAGACGCCATATTGGATCTCTATAGCAATGTTCTCTTCTATATAAGTTGTTCTATATAAGATAGCTGTAAATTCATTTGTACGGAGATGAATGACAAGCTTCAACTTAAAAATGCCGCAGCGCCGCATTCTGACATCGCTCCATAAGGTTTGTTAGGAGAAAAATCTTATTTATTTTTTCATTCAAATTCTATGCTGCACAAAATCTCGAATATTTTTTATGTCGTGTAAAGTGATCTTTCCCGTAGCTCATATGAATTATTAATCTTGCCCTTCATAAGAACCGTCGGAAAAAATTAAAAACCAGGTACCTCTGGGTTAAAGGATAGGAAGCTTGATAGAACATGTCGTCGCGCGCAGTTCGCGCGCTGGATTTTCATTGGCTGAGAGAATTGTGTCGTCAATGTTGAAGCTTCTCATTCAAGAAATGCCTATATGAAAAATAGAAATCCTTAATCGGTAAAAATGTTTTTGATCGTCAATCACAATGAAGGACTGCAGGTAAAGTTATATTGAACGAGCATTGAGCTGGTCATGACATTTTTCCCAGGTAAAATTAAAATTTCGCCCGGTATTATCTTTAAGTGATTTATATACATTGTATGTTAATTTAGAGGATGGTTTGGCACTATTTTGATGACATATTCACGCAGAAAAGTCCCAACACACCTACATGTGTAAAGACGGGTTGTACACTTTTTGCTTAAAAATCCCACGTAAAAAGTGTTAGATCTTAAGCAAAAAGTGTTAGAATTTACGCATTGTGTGTTGCGTTTTCAAAATGTGTAAGAACTAACACAAAGGTATTAAATGTTAAGATTTCAATGAGTAGAAGTCTACACATTAAGTGTGTAAGATGTATGGGTACGCCCAAGGTGTGTAAGATTTTAAGATGAAAGTGTGTAAAAAGTCAGTATACAAGAGTGTAACGAGAGAGGTAAAACTATGTTCTTAAAACTCAACACCTTTGGTGAGTAAAAGTTAAGCAACAAAACTGTTTAAAAAGTTGTTTTACACACCAAGCTAGGTAACTTCCTACACATGCATCTTAAACAACAACACACGAAATGTGTTAAGTTGGACTTAAGAATAAAAAGTATTAGAATCAACACATTGGTGCTTAAAATCTTACACACCTTCTTTTAAAATCCTACACATGCAACTTAAGCAGCAACACACGAAATGTGTTAAGCTGCTTTTTAGAATAAAACGTATAAGAATCAACACAGTAGTGCTTAAAACCTTACACACTTTGTTTCAGTTTAAAGTCCTACACAGTTACACAGTTACACATCTGCGCAAAGGATGCGCGCAGCGTCATCAGAGACAGGAATTTGCGACCGTTAGATCTGAAGTTCTTTGCTGTGTGTTTGCTCGCTTGTGTGTTAGTTCATCAATATCTGGATTTGATGAGGTTTTCGTTTCGTGATAGTTTAAATTTTGTAATATATTACTTGTGAAAGTAAGTGCATGTTGTAATCGAGTTTTAGATAATGCGACAATAGTGTGTGAAGTGTGCGAGTGTGTAGCAGTGTATTGAAACTGTAGATTTGATTAAACGTTCGTTTAGGCGGGCAAGAAGCCGGGGAGTCGCCATGGCATAACCTTGTGTGCACTGAAAACCCAATAAAACCTCGAGTATTTGAGTGTAATATGTGCAAGAATGCTTTCAGCATCAATTTATGTGCCGTTGTATTAATGAGTGTTTCAAGAAATATTGTCTAAAATATATTAATATAATTATATGTACACCTACAAATGGTTATTAAAGTACGTACGAAATTTGTCTTTCTATTAAACTATAGAACTGCATAAAAAGTTTTTGTTTAATATAATCTACTTTTTTGTTACTTGCATCATCATTTTTTTTACTCATGTGATATCTGTGTTCTTAAGTAATAAAAAAAAAATGCATTAATAAAAAAAAATGTAAATTTTAATTATATTTTATCCATGAAACCACCTTTTTTTAAGCAAATACACAATTATCATAGTATAATTTATTATAACTATTTTTTAATTTTAGGATACTTAAGAGGATAGAAGCTGTTTTAAAAATACGGAAAAAAATCATAAATATAAGAGGAATAAATAATAATTCGAATAATAATTAGGCAGCCAAAAATTAGGAGATGTATTTTAATTTATAATATTCAATATGCTATCGTATACACTTATAAGTCTTCGAAAAGTTAAGAGACATGGCTATAGTATAATACTATTATAATATATATAAAATCATAAAATCCTACACTGCAGGTGCGTAGAAAGCTACGCACAAAAGCTTAGAAAACTAAACACTAGGTGCGTAGAAAGCTACACACAAAAAGCTTAGCAGCCTACACTCTTGGGGCGTAGAATCTTACACCAAGTGTGTAACATTTTAAGCAGTTCTGTGTAGAACTTTACGCTCAAGGGGTGTTGGATCTTACGCTCAAAAATTTAGAATCCAACACACTAAATGTGTAAAAATTTAAACATCTTGATGTGTTGAACTCTAAACTCCCGTGTGTGTAAGATTTAAGGATTTTTCCTTTGAGGTACAAAAACAACACAGTAAATGTGTTGCTTTTTAGGATATTTGCTTTAAATATTTTCTGAGTGTTGTTATATTATATATATATGAAATGAAATTATATGGATACAGTGTATCTTTGGTTATCGACCATGATAGGCAAAATGAATTTGCCAACAAGCATTGCCAGCAACTAAAATCACTCCAATTTCAATAAATTTTTACCATACTTGTTATTAATACTGAACCTCTTTTTAAAATCTCCTTGCTCCTTTTGTATACGTTCGCCAGTTTTGGAGGTTGGGTCATCACGTTTTAGTTCTACAAAATTCGTGAATGCAACACGGAGAAACCTTTTTCTGATGTAGCCACGATGACAGCTAACAATAATTAGATAGAGGACAAAAATGTCCCCTTGTACCCATGCCCATGCAACATCGTGACTTTAATAAAATAAATAGATAATTACTGCATGTTTAAAGCTTTTCTCGACACTTTGCTTACTGTTTTTCCGCTGTAAAATTAATTTATTTTGTCATATATCATATATATAAAAAAATTATTGAGTTGTGACAATTTGATGCACAAGAATAAAAAATTCGATCATTAAAAACTCAAATTAACAATCTTCACAACACCTCTGAAAATTTAAATTTGACTTTTCAAACCATGAATTGTTAATACAGTATATTTATATTTTATTTCCATATTAAACACGTACGTTTTTTTTTATTTTATTTCATGAAATCAGTAACAAAAATACACTTTATTGGAGAGCAAATTTTTAATTTTATTATTTCATCGTTTCATTATAAAAGAAATGCTGCAGGGCAATTCTAACAAATTGAATTTATATATTATTTTTTACCAAACACTTTTTATGTCAATGAATATAAGTTAATACATTTGTCAAAAAAAGTATAATAAAAAAATTACCAGCATTTAAATATAAATATTATACATCTTTTATGTAAGTATATAAAATTAATGTCATAATTTTAATATTATATCAACTAACAAAAAAGTTAGTGTTAGAATTGGCTTGTAATATTAAATCCCTTACGGGTTTAAAATAAAAAAAAATGTTTTACGAATTCTACAATGCGGTAAACCATAAAACAGCGTACTGAAGTTGCACACCATTATATTTTGCATAAACATTACCACCAACCTTTTTTCCCTTCTTCACGTAACAAAAATAAGCACCAAGGGATAGTAGAAATTCTTTGCTTACCTGTGAACAAAAGAGAGAACAATATAAATTTAAAAATATATTAATAAAAGGACACATATGGTTTATATAAACCACATAAAAGAGAGATTTTACATAGTATTATATTATATATAAAATTTACATACATGCAGTCATAACATTAAAGCACCCGAGGATATATATTTTATCGACGTCTATCCAAGCATTCTGCGACTTTGAAGGTTCAGCCTCAAGTATAATATAAGCTGCGAAGAAGATAACTCATTATATAAGACTAAATTGTAATTGAATTTAGTCTTATATTATAAAAGCTTATATTATATATTATATCTTGTGTAAAATAAGTTCCTTTGTATTAAGATTTCTACAGCACAATAGCTTATATATATATATATATATATATATATATATATATATATATATATATATATATATATATAACGTAAATTTTAATAGAATGTATTGAATTTTACTCAAAAGATAACTTCAATTATTGTCAGGTTTAGATTTGTTTTAATTAATAAATGTTAGTCAGCGATTTTTTTATTTTATCTATTAATTAAAGACAATTTAATTTCCTTTTAGACTCAAAGACTCTACTAGATGTCAGTCTGCAAATGATATATAATCCTGAAAATTATAGAACTTATTTACCTCGAAAGTGTCAAAAGCTCTAACCAGGCTTTGTTTAATAATTGCGCGAGCACCCACTGCAAAATCGAGTCCATCATGATTGTTGTTAAGGTCAGTAAGTTCTATCTCCTATTTGAAAATGCATGATTTTTGTTTTCCTTGATTTTTATATTTGTTTTAAACAAAATTATGTATTTCACTACATTTTTGTATACTGTACTTAATTGTACTTGTTAGTTATGCGACCTATTTTGAGCAGAACCGAAATTGGCGGTATCCTAATTTTTTTAATATCCAAAATATAATTTATTTTTTGTGAGAAGCAATGATTTTGTTGCTTTGGTTCACAATCAATTCAACAGATATTTTTGTATATGCTGCATTAGAAAAATTTATTGTGCTAGAAAAAATTGCATCATATGTATGTTTATGAATTACGAAATAACAAACATGACATAGTACATTCATAGGGCCTAGGTGAAAGCCTAGATATTTAGAGCCACATACAGTTCATATTTTGGTGATATATAGATATACACGGAGTGGAAAATATGATTTAATATAATAATATATTATATATTAAAGGAATTTTGTGTAATTATTATTACTATTAACTCAGCAATGCTTCAATTTGAAGGAAAAGGAATACAGAATGGAACAATTGAAAAGCACCTGTAAATAACTTCAACTTGAGAATTATATATTATACAATTCTCACTCATCATCAAAATTCTGACGTTTCAATAGAGTTTCAAATCGATGCAGTCATATTGTTATGTCAGCATGTTTACTAAAACACGTGTGGAGTAAAATAAAAAATGACATGTATACGAAAATGTGTGGGGTGTTTCCCCCTTGAGTCACGTCGTGATTGCCCCCCGGAGCGACCGCCACACGCAAGCAACATTATGAAGATATAACAATATGTAATCTAAATTAGAGTAGACATTTTCATTACAACAAAGGGAAATATTAGCATTATTGTGTCTTTATTTAAAATTAGGGACAACAATAGTTCTTTCTTTTCCTCAAAATTTCTAACCCGTATAACAAATTTTAGGAATATATATATAAAAATACAACGCCTAAATTTAGCTGTAAATATTGGAATAAATGTAAAAAATATGTTTATTTGTTTATTGAATTCCATACACAATAAACTGAGCAGCGTAGGCACATTGGTAGCGCGCCTGCCTTGCATGAGGAAGGTTGCGGGTTCGAATCCCGGTCTAGGGTGACATACTTTTCACCACTTTTCCGAGGTTTGGACAAGTGCCCTTCATTCGGGAGGTGCATTTTAGGTTGTGCCGGACTTCCTGCTACAAGCTTCCATGATTTCCTGTAGCTAACATGCTGAATGGCGGGAAATTTTAATTAGGACATGGCCGCTCGTATTCGTACGATTTTGTTATAGCAATACTGTTGTTAAGTTTGAATGCTTACGCTAATAGCAGGATATGCTGTAATAAGCTAACATTGTAAATAAAATAAAAATAAACATATGCAATATGTTTTTTATATAACAAAAGATCTCTTGAAAATACAATATTATTGATTACAATATCAAAAACCTGACATATATAAAACGTATACAGTATATATGGTACTGTGTACATAAGCTTTAAAAAAATTGATATAAATCTATTGAATTGTTGAATTGTTTTTAACATACTTATATAATAGATAAGATAATATAAAATATTTTTATTCCTTCTTTTTTCTGTGTTTAGTTATAAATAAATTTAAAACATTTTTTTGTTATCTGATTCATCTTGAAATGGATTACTTTTTATCTGACAGATTCTTTTATTTCTTTTGCACTTTGATGAAAGTTTGCGTGTGGTGGTATATCCCGGTACATGGCATGCTGCTTGGGGTAGTCAGGGGGAGAGGAGGGGAGTATAGCTATCACATCACAGTGAGTTAGCGTGACATGAGGAAGCGAGGAGCGGCTTGAGATAATCAGAATGGAGTAGCGAGCCCTCACAGCTAAACCCCCCCATGTATTGATGATTTTGTTACAGTAAGTTTTTGTACTACCAAACTTAGAAACGTCTTTTTTTAAATGAACTCAAAGATAGTGTTAGGAAAATTAAAAAAAAATAAAATCGTAACTACGTCAAACTTAATACATTTTAGTGTTTCAAAGATACTCTTGAAATATCAGCTTCAATAGAAATTTCAAATATATATTATATCACGATTAAATTGTAAATGTATGGTTTCTTTGATCAAGAGTGGCTACATGGAGTAAATGACTGGGTATAGTTAACCCCAATACTTAATACTATAGAACATCACATTTTTCAAAATAAAGGGGTATATTTTTCATAGCTAATTTAAGAATACAAAGTTCAACGCGTACCCCCCCCCCCAAACCAACTTCCTCTCATTCTTTTATGATCCACCCCAGGTCTTTGAGGTAACTAACTTTGGTTTATTAATTTTCAATTGGTGTAGCATGCACCTTTAAATGAAACAACTACCTTAATTAAATTACTATATTTTCCGTTGTAATATATAAAAGTTTTACTTTATCCAAGTACATTATAAATATAAAGCTCTAAAGCCAAAAGTAATATCGTTCTATTAACTTTAAAGTACACTAAAGTATAAAAAATTAACTTTATATATAATTTTATATCCTAGTTTGATAAAAGTTTGTAATAGAAAACGAGTTGATAATCCAGATTGATTGTATTTTATTTGATCTTAATCCAAGAAGAATAGTTGCAATTAATATTGTCTAATATAAAACAAGTACAAGCTTCTAATCAATCTCATCTTCACTTGAACAACTTTTGTGGTAACAAGATTTTTTTTTTTTTAAGTTTAATCCTCTAAAATAAAGTTTTAACAAAATGCACTGATGCTAAGCTTAGAATGCAAAAAATTGGTGGCTTAAAGTTAACTTTGTAACGAAGTAAGAAGTATACGTATTAAAAGTGATAGAAGATTATTAGAGAAAATTCAACGCTTTGTAATTGATGCAGAAGTGAATATAACCTAATGTTATTGTCGAGTTTGTTATGGTAAATTTTTAAAAAAAATTTTAATCAAACCCTAACTGGGTACTTCTACTTACTAATTACTCACTAAGTTTGACTCCCCGAACCTTCCGAAACCTTATAACTTAGCGGTTCGCGGGCTCTTCCGGAACGGAGGCGGCCACGGCCTTGCATTCCATCCCGGCATTTGTCTGCGACTGAGAGAAACGTGGAAACCTCAGCTAGGATGGACGCTACAGCTTTTGTCAATGAACCGGAAGTGCAATGATTTAAAGCCAGGGGAATCACATATATATAGTGGAAAAGCACAACGATTTAACCCTGGGTGGGAAACGTGGTTTTGGTTGAAAATGGTCACCCATCCAACTACTAACCATGCTCGGCGTTGCTTGGCTTCGGTGATCTGACGAGACCCGGTGAAGCGCACTGCGCCACACACCCACTTTAATCAATTAAGCATTAAATGTCACTAAAAATAATTTTTTTCTTAAAATTAAAGTATTTCGTCCAGAGTAAGAGTCTTTCATTTTTTAAATTCCAATATTTTGAATACAACATTTACATAAAATTTTATTGAAATTTCAATTTATTTCAAATTTATAACTTGTCATCTATAATAAGAATGACATGTATATTAAATCATTTTAATAAAATTTTAATGTTAAAATTAACTTAATTGTTTAACTGCCAAACACTATAAAATACTTTTAAAAAATATTGAAATCAGCACAGTCACATCTGTGTCTTGCCCTCATCCCTCGCTTATTAGTAACCATCCAGCTTCATTGGTCTATTATATTTATAAATTATAAAACTACTACATCGAAGAGGTATTGTTATTGAGAGCAGACAATGCTGTACAGTGAGTAGCCTACATTTGTATCAGCAGGGGTAATGGCGGCCAATTTCGAAGATCAATGCATTAATTTGTTCTTGTGGAGAAGTTTGCTACATTCAAGGCAACAATGGTGGCTCTGAGATTATGTCAGCAAGAAGTTATAGTCGATAGTCGTAAGTTTGGCCAATTTAGTATATAATTATTATATAGCAAATCCTTCAGTACCTCAGAGGTATATATATATTATATAATGTAAGTTATTTTATACCGCAAGTAATACGCTATTGGAGTTTTTTAACTCATTTATCAACGCTAACAGAAATTGAGCTTGTATAATAAATATATACTATATATTATATCAAAATTTACTCGTGCTTCTCCGAAAATAATTTATACTTATTTTCAATTATGTAAAATTATGGTGTGTCTGATATACATTTACACAAAAGCTATTGTTCTTAATAGTTCCTTTACCCAGCCAACCTATATACAAGTAGACAAAAATAATATTTTTAATATATAAAAAAAAAAAAAACACAGACAAAAATCTATAAAATAAATTGACATTTTTTTGTCCTTTCTCTTAAAAGCAAAATAGTATTATCTTTTTTATTATATTTTATACTATTGTAATATAAAATACATTTTCATTTAAAAAAAAACTGATACACTTGCACAAAAATATAATAAAAAATATAATTTTTCTTGTATGGAATCACACAATACTATGTTGGATCAGGATCTCATAGAGACTAAAAAGAGGCCCTTGAGGCCTAAATGGGGGTGAAGTTGTGGCACATGACGTAGGTGGCAGCACGGTCTCTCTGTAAGCAAGGTTCAAAACTCTGGGGGAATCTGGCGGTACTCTTCCTGCTGGCTACAAGACCGGATCACGTCCCCGAGAGAGACGTGATTCAACTGTTTTATATTGAAAGAAATACACAAGAAAAAAAAATCATAGAGAAACATCACCTAGACTCCTTAGTAAAAACTCTCTTTTCTTTAACTCATGCTATCTCACTATTCTATGTAGCTATGTGACTTGTACACTTGCTCTTGCAGAAAAAGACGTGTGTATTTTGAAATGTTAGCTATAGCTAGCTGCACAGCAATGCTTAAGTACATACAAGCCTTACGTGACTTATTTTATAATATTTTGATACAAGTTTAAAAAAAAAATTACATATTACAGAAAGGATTTATTACATAAAAGGGGTCAAATACGTGATATGGAATCTACCCTGTGTATAAACTTATTTTATTTTATATTTTTTTAAAACAGAAATATTTTATATGTATATGTATAAAAAAACATACAGACAGTATTATTCAGCGTTTAGGTAAATTTATAGATTTTTTTTATATTATATTAGAAATTTCTTTATATTTTAACATTGATTTAATAAAACAGTGCTGTCAAATTTAATGGCTTAACACATTAAATTGTGTCAATCTTTGACTTATATTACATGTAACTTAATAATAACTCACAGTATATAAAAGCATTCACTTAGAATGTAAAATAGATTAAAATCTATTATCAAGAAAGACTTCATCAGTCACTTTGTTACAGAATTTAGTGACATTTAATTACAAAGAAAGATAGATTATATTATTAATAGAAATCACTCAAGATACTGCGTTAATAATAAAAGATTCAAAGAATTCTCCATAGAAAATAAACTTTGAATGAGTTTTACATTTTATTTAAATTACTCGATTTCTGAGTTTAAACATTTCATTTAAATTTTAATTACAACTTCTGCTTTCTAGAAAAACATCTTAAATTATTATAATATATATATATATATATATATATATATATATATATATATATATATATATATATATATATATATATATATATATATATATATATATATATATATATATAGCAGAGAAAAAATGCCTTAACTTGACTGGTAACCTCATATGAGCTTCAACTCTTAAAGGTGAACACATTTTTAATGTCATCTTATCAACAAAATAATCTCTCCCCCCCCTTCCCAAATGACAAGACATGTGAGTTTTCTAATTGAATTAAGGCTTTTTAATAAATGTCCAAGTCATCGATCGAGTAAAGCATTTTTCTCGATTCTCGTCAATATATTTTGACTTCAATTATTATAGCATATCCATTTTTGCATTCCATAATAGTAGAGTTCTCCCATTAATTCATTACGAATATGAATTGAAATATTTCAGGAATTCTCATCAAATTATAATTATAACTCTATTTGTGTATGTAAAGACTTGTGTTTCCTTTACAAAAGTGGATAAATATAATTAACTGTAAATTAGAGTTTTGATTAAATTTAATCAAATTTTATATTAATATATTCTATTTTATAAATAATAAAACAGAAATAAGATTTATTTTTCCTTTTGTTTAAATTTAATGACAAAGAGAAGTCTACTAGTTTTAATAAAGAGTCACAATATTTTATTTTGAAATATAAAAAATTCGTACATTAAAATATTTTTTTAAAACAATTTATTCTTCTTAAAAGTTTAAAAAGAAAAATTTGCAAAACTTTTAAAAAAAAAAAAAGATGAAAAAGGAATGCGGGAGATGAGTTGTCAAGATATCTGTAATAAAAACGAAGGAGGAATTCTCTCTGTCAACATTCGAAGTGATTGATTTTTTGTGTGACTCTCGACCGCGGATTTGTTTCTCCGCACGTCGCAGTCAGTGGCTACGTTTTACAGAGTATTATAGTAGACATCAAGACGCGGGGCGCGTGGCTCTGCTGACAAATCGTCCCTCCCACCTCATGGAGACGTTTATCGTAGAGAATAAATTAAAAAAATGTAAAAAATTCCTTAATAAATTCCAAGACGTTTTAATAATAAAATTCTTACGTAAAATTGTATATATATAATCATCTTGTAATTTATAATGCTATATTTTTATAATTGAAATGTAAGTTTTTAAATATTTGAAATTGGAAATATAAAATTATGAATAATTTAGTTCATCGATCGTGGTAAATTAATGAATGAATTATTTAAGAAAGAATATTTCTCAAATCTGTGGCTAATTTCATAATTTCTATATGCTATACAATTTGATGATGCATGAAGATAGTAGGTAAAAACTTTCATTGTGTTTGATGCAACGTAAACTATCATCTCTGTGTATTTCATACCTCAAATTCAATTTCAAGCTGAGTATTACAGCAAGTTCCAAAATGTCAAAACGATTATTTTTTATTATGGCATTAGTATCAGTATTTTCGATATATGATTAATTAAAATATTAATAAATTAAGGCAATTAAAATAATACATTTAAGTGTATAAATATAATATCCTTAATTCAGATAAGTTTAGTGCTTATAAATTAATATTTTAACATGACATGTTTTTACATTGCGTGATTTGAAATAAAATGATTGAATTTAGAAATTAGATTTTAACTTTTAAAATGAGATATACTATGACAATTAATTAATTATAAATGTAAATTAATGGAAATTTAAATTAAGAATTTTATTATTATATCATATCATAACTTGCAACAAAGAATTTAAACTAAAGTACACTTTAAAAAAATATATATTATACATAATATTAATAATTTAATAATAATGACATTTTTTCCCTGTAATAAATATATACACATAAAAATGACATAATAAACGTCACATATGAACACATTACTGCCACATGCAAAACCTTTGATGGAAGAATAAATTTATTTTTTTTTTACATCAATCTACACACGGTTACATCAATTTGATGTCTTCCCCTTTGAAACAGCTGAGAGAGGAAAAAAAAAAAAGATGAAGAGTGCGAACTGTGATATCTTCTCAAAGTTTCTAGTGTTTTTTTTTTATATAAAAAGGAAAAACCTAAGTAATAATTCAACAGACGGTTTCTGTCATAGTGTTGCTTGACAAATCCGACTAGACCTCAACTGGCATGAAATCCTCCTCTGTGATATCACGATGTTATCCTGTCGTCTGTACATACCATTCCGACATCGTATATCCCACAAAATATGTTAAAGTGGCAGCTCAGTCAATTGTAAAACAAACTTCATTTTTTAACGTATTTTCATATATTCTTAATTTAACTTATTTCTGTCATAAAATTTAATAGAATTTGATGTAAATATATTCAAAATAATCTTTACATTATTTATTAAATATTTCTTATAGGATGATTTAATATACTGAAATTTATAAAAAAAAAACTGTCTAAATAAATAATTACATTATTAAATTGAATAATAGCTATATAAAACGTACAACAGTTTTCGTTCAAAAATGCATTAGTGTTATTAAAATGCTTTTATATATAGACCTAAATTTAGTCTTATATTTTATCAAAATATACTGCAGTATTTAATAATTTTTAAATTCTACTGATTAAAAAATATTCCAGTTGGCTCAAGTTTAATTACTTGGGCAATACTCAAAGCTAGTCAATATAAATTATTAAATTAATATTTTGAAATGTAAATAAACTATTAAAAGTTAAAAAATGTATAATTTTATGTGTTTGGCGTTTAAATAATTTTGGTAAAATTCAATTGAATAAAATTCATTTTTGGCTAACTTTTGACTATTTTTGCTAAAAATTGATGCACACTAAAAAAGATCAGAACTATGAATGTTTTATAGTAGTCATATTTTTTTTTTATATTTTCATTTAAAAGTAAGGGGTGCGATTCACGAAGAAGTTAGCCAGGTTTCTAACCACGTTTAACTATACCCATTTTACGTGTTAAATCACCTGGTTAAACGTGGTTAGAAACATGGCTAACTGCTTCTTGAATCGCGCCCAAATATTGATAAAATTAAAACTATACTTTTTCTCTTAACCTCTCTATTTTATATTTATATTAAATGCCTTAGAGCATTTAATTTTTTATAATATTTTAACTCAAGTACGTATCAAAGGCTCTATGAAATGTTTTTTTTTTTACAAAATTATTTGGAAATTCCACAGGGTGGGGGTTTACATCAAAGGCCGAGTTCCTCTCCTGCTGGGGGCCTTACCGCCAGAACGTGCCACATAGTTAGACCGCACAACGAGGAGGCGTGTGGAGAATTTCGCGTTCAACAGGGAGATCACATAGCAAAAAAAGCGTGGTTTTAAGTGTGTGTCAAGATGAATTATGGAATTCAAAAAATTTCAACCTTAGCGTGTGTAATTAATTACATGCTTCAAAGTTAAATGTTATAACATTTTTACTAAAAAAAAAGTCATTTGATGACAAAATGATGTAACCTCTGATATTATGTTATATTTTGTACATCAAGGTAGGTTAATCCATTATAGAAGATGGGCAAAATACGTGTAATATATTTACAATGCATGGACACGTACCAGTTAGTATTATTTTAAGAAAGATGATCATTCAAATGTTATTTTCTATCTTAAAGGAAAATCTTAACTTATATATTTCACTTACGGTCACAAATCCTCATTTTCTCTCAAAATTTCTATTCATAAAATGCATAATCAGTATACATTCATACTCCAACATTTAATTTATTAATATTAAATACCAAAATTTAATCTAAAATATTGTTCTAAAAAAATTCAATGTATTTCTACAATACATTTCTAATTTTTTGTAAGTTTTCATTAAAAAAAATCTTATATGAATGAAATAAAGGAGCAAAAAATAATAAAAAATCCATCCTCTTATTAAAATTGTATTCAGTAGAAAAACTTCAGTTAAGCATCGCGTTACTCTTCCTTTAAATAATAGGAGAAAGATATTAATTATAGGCATGCAGTTTTTTGTAAATTCCATTCTAATTTATTAAAAACAAACACTGAACATCATTAATCAATTACCATCCAAGAAAATATACACTGAAATAAAAAAGAGCATACATTTAATTTCCACTTACAAAAAATAAAAATAAAAACAATTCTTTTGTATCTTAAATAAAATATTGCGTGTTGACGTGACATAAAAAAAGTGAAATGTTTTATTATTTTTTTGTTGGGTTGTCATTAACACGTTAATACAATCTTCTTTGTAATCTATTATAATTAGTAAATCCAGTTCATCATTCGATATCATTATCTAACACAAAAAGCGTAGTCTTCTCCAGTCTCCAGATGGCAGCAGGGGTTCTCTCTCATCAGATGGATTCTCATGGTGCGCCCCAAAACTTTCCTTCATTCATTTTTTATCGCACTCTGAGCCCTTGGCTATTGTTCTCTCTTACCCGTACACCATTAAGGCAATTTTTTGAAACATACAAAAACACGGTTGTAACGCAGGCAAGCTAACTAACAGGGGTAACCCGGAGTATCGAGCGACTCTCTGTGACAACAGGAAAATGTATACACTGAGAAATTATTATAATATTTTAGTTATGGATATAATTACTTTGTTGGCGTTAAAATTATACTTGATAGTAAGTGACATAATACATACCTATAATAAAAATAGTATACCTCTACAATTGATACTGATCATCTCGCCTTAATGATAGGCAATTTGTTCAGCATTAATCTGATTTAAAAAATGTTTTTATCATTCAATTCAATAAAAAAAGGCTTCGTTCAGAAAAAAAAAACATATTATAAGGTACAATAAAAGTTTGAGTTTGGGTACAATTAAGACCTTTTAATCAAATTAGCCACATATTTTTACTTAAATGTTAAAATTATTAAAAGTCTAATTTAATGATAATAGAAAAAAACAACATAATTTAATGTAGCTATGTCAAGTAAATAATAAAAAAATAAATATATATAATATATTTTTCTTTTATTTATTTGGCATGGCTGCGTATGCAACCAGACACACTTGGATGTTGAACAAATTGCCAGCCAGACTCAAGACGATATAAGTGTATTTCGAGGTAATAACATGTGAATTAAATGAACTATACAATTTACTAATTCCTAGCATCAAGTTTTTTTTCTCCGTGTAAGCGAGAAGACACTAATAATTTCATCACTCACCTGCAACTTCACCGTTAATTATTGAAACATTCTCACATTGACGGTGGCATGACGTACATAATAATAGAGAGATTTTGAAAGTTATACTTCCATGTTTAAGGCTGGATATCCGCATTCGAACTCTTTCTTTCTTTTCACATAAAATTGTGTAGTCGTTTTTACTTTTTATATATTAAATTTTTCTTTGCTTTAAATTGCTTAACACACTACACCTTTATGCATAAGTTTTTAATTATTTTGATCTTTGAAAATTTAAAAGTTCATTAAAAAATTAATAAGTGTCCGGCTTGCTAGAATATCTCACCTCGAATTAATTTCATCATCAACCAAATATGTTGTATTTGAGACGTCTTCAAGTCTTGGGACTCGATTTTTATTTTTGTGTTCAGCAATGTACTGTACCTGTATTACCTCATGGAAAAATTATCATTCATGGTGGCAACATACTGTATTGTTTGTTATAACTTACATAAAATGCAACTCTAAGTGAACTGCCACTCATTCAAACGGTCACCCTAATGAAATATTACAGAACAGAAATTCAACCTAAATTTCAAGCGATCCGTTGATTAAATTTTAATGATCAGCAGTGTACAGCATTGTCTGTTTTTTTACACTGGGATGGATCACTGTATTTAGATTTTATATAAAAAAAAATGAAAATCATTGCATTTTCCACATCAAAGGATAAAGGTTATGTTACTCCTTTATAAAAACGAGGTTTTAGATCCAACATTAATTTAAAATACCATTGGTGCGTTGTGTTAGGGGAATATTTTTACACATAAATCGATCTTTAGGGGAACGTCGTGGCACTTTAAAACAAAAACATGAGTCGATCCATTTGGTGTCAAAATATTTCTCAATGATACTTTAAATAATTAATGGTACCTATAATAACAAGGTTTTAATTTACATATGTGAAAAGGGGCATTGAATTTTGGAAATGTAACATCACATGAACTTAAAACAATTTAGTATACTCATGCATATTACATTAATATCGAGAGTCCTTCGTTGTGTAATGCAATATTTTAACATTTTTTTTTCCTCCATATATAGAGCCTCTCGTTTTCTAAAATGCCATGCAAATACTGTTGAAGTATTTTTTTATCAAACTAAAAGAGTTGAAATATATACAATCGATTTGCACAAAAACATAACATCCACGCCCACTACTAGTAGAAGTATTGTTGAAAATAATACTTGTATTTATTTTGTCTGTTATGAAGTAGTTACATCTTTATATTAAAATATAGAATAATGTTCAAAGCAGAAAGATACAAATATTACTATAAAATAATATTTTGACCTTTGTAGAATTTGTGGTGTACCAAACGCCCATAAATGTCATCCTGTAGCCTGCAGACTCCTTAAAGTTTATGACTAAAAGTTTTGACAAATTGACCTAAAGTTTGCTCCAAGCAACATACAAACTGTAACTTGTTATTAACAATATTTAATATATAGAAATAATGATAATTATTATTAAATAAAGTCATATGTAAAATTTTACCTTTCACATTTTTTGAACTTTATATGGATGAAACGATATTCCTTTGTTCTTAATTTCTCGGAATTAACTGAATTATAGTTTTCTTATCTTGAATATGGTCTTTCCACCTTTTACATCTTTCCTCAACAATTTATTTTTTCAAGTAACTCAATTATTAAGTAAAATCTATAGTATATAATATTATTTTAATACAATATAATTAATATATATTGTATGTATAGTTGTTATAATGAGTAAGAAGGAGTGCAGATCGTCCTATAGTGTTTTGACCTACACTTTACAATCACGTTTTAATTTTTAGAAATAAAAATATTGCATAAATAACTTAAATTTTTACTCTTTTTATATTTTTTGGTATATTATTATACAATATACATATATAAGGACATTATAATGCTAACATATTTACAATCTAAGGTATAAGTCAATAAAGTTACTTTTAATATTAAATACTTTTAAAGCGATATTTTATAATATGCCAGCAGAATGTTTAACAATAGATTTCTATTAGAAACATTAGACTTGATTAATGTGTTAAATGTGAAACAAATAGCTCATTCTCATATCTTCCAACGTGGCTATTTTATGGACAGTTTGCAAAATTTGATGTTAAAGCAGTTCAATATTTGGGAATGAAGAAATATAAAAAATTAAGCGTCTTTAACTGAAATTCTTGTTTTATTAAAGGATGTCATGATATATTGTCAAATCTCAAATAATAGTCCCGAAAATCAGTATTTATGGGATAATAATTATAGTATATTACAATGCAAATGTAATTAGCCGATATAGTTATAGTAAAAAAATATATCATGTATCTATATCCGCAGATTCATATTTTATTCACTCTAATTAAGGTAGGTAAAAAGGTAAGTTGTTGGCTCCTCTTATAATAAAATTCATTACAAAAATGATTTTTTTTTTAAGATTAAATTATTTCAGTTTTTTTATTTCATAGATCATGTAGTACATGCATGGAGTCTGTTGCAGATGATCTATTATATATTTGTAAATTATAATTTTATTTTAATTTTTTCCGACACACGGCCACCTCATGGAGCACGAAGCCCCTCCTCTGTGTGCAACCTGTGCCGAAGAACTGACAGTGGACCACATCCTCACGGACTGTCGCCACTACGTGAAAGAAAGAAGGACCTGCAAAATGACAGGCTCCACTAAAGAGGTTCTCGCAAACGACGAGGAAGCAGTGCAGCGCATCTTAGAGTTCACCACTAAGGCGAACCTACGAAGAGAGCTGTAAACAGAAACAAACAAAGAAAAGAAACGAGAAAAACAAAGAAAATCAAAACATAGACACAATAAACAAAGAAATAAAATCCCATATGGGAAACAGTCAAAAATCTGCGGTCTCTTAAAGGCCGCGCTGGGGGCATACATGACCAAAATGTGTCAATTGCCCCAAAATATAAATCAATCAAATCAAAATTAATTTTTTTGTGGGTGAATGTACGCATTTTGTGTAAGGACTTTTGTCTTTTACATTCACCAATTGGGTATTTATTTATTATTATTTTTGCCTCGAAACTATGTATTTTTAACCCAATAAACAATTATTATTATTATTAATGTTTATTAAAATATTAAAGCTATAATCGAACACCCCTAAATTTAGTAAGTAAACAAAAACAGATTGTAAAGTGTTTTAACCAATTAAAATAAATTTTAAAATATAATAATGTAAACATACAATTGCAATTATCGTTTATTATAACATACACATGGTGTGCCCTATCAGTGCCATCTAACGTTGGTTTAACTTTTGGAACAAATGCAGCGTCATATAATGACTCATCCCTAAAAAAAAAGAGCCATTAAAATAGAAATGAAGTATTCTTGTATCTCACACAGATTTAAAAATAAAGTAAAAGTCAATTGAAAAAAAAAAATAGAACTTCACTTTTAGTTTAATTTATTTCTTATATTAATTTTTAAAGATAGTCTTAAAATAAATGAAGTAGAAAGTTAATACAACTTTAAGTTGATTTAATCATAGCATAATCCAAGTATATAACTTATCAGATTATATAAGTGACATTATTGTTTTTTTCACATGAGTTGTTCTTTAGACTGCACAATCCACAGAGAGGGGTGGTATATATATTATGTTATATATTGAGTGGGAGTAGATTTAAAGCTTTAACTTTTCGTGATGTCAGTTAAAACTGGTTGCCAAGCCGTTAATGGGTGCCAATACAATAACCCACTACCGGGTTAAAACCAACATCACGATCCTGCAACTCAAAGGGTCAGACGTACCTTATATGGGGTTAACCTTTAAATAGCTACAGTAACAGGTCAAAAGAATAAAAGCTGCCAGCTTTTTAACTTTCCGACTTTACAGAAAAAAAAATAATAAATTGTGTTATTTTATATGATAAATTCTGTTCAATATATTTATAGTATGTTCATACATTGTCATTTAAAGTATTTCATATTATATGGTATTATTATATGAGGGGTTTTACGGTGAATTATTTTATTAATACTATTTTTATCTTTTATTACAGCTTTAATGCTTCTATCTTAATCATTTACAAGGAACTTAAATAAGTAAATAAGTCAAACTAAATCAATAAAAGCTTGAACCAATTTATTAATTAACAAAAAAATAACACAAACTTCCAGTGCTGCTTTAAAAAAATTGTATAATTAAAAGAAAAAAATCTGAATACTCGCTTAATTTATATAATGAATAGAAATATTTACTTTAATATAATATATATCTATGATGTCATCACTATTTATGGTGAATTTTACTGTAGTTTGTATTGGCTGTATGTATACTTACGTGCAGTATGATAGAAAAGTTCGTGAGTGAAAAGAGAGAGAAAAAAAATCACGAACGATTTCATTTCCATATCCGCCGCCACCAAAGAAAGAAAGTAAAGAAAAAAATAGGAAAGAGATCTATGAGTTTTATTCAAGTTGAAAATGGATGTACGTTTTTTCATTCGCCCTCTTTCAAGTTTTATTTTATTTTATTTTTTTTTTTTTCGTTGAGAATGTGTTACATTGATGTCAAATATATTCATATTGATAATTTAAGTGTAAATGTTATCAACACATAACAATGTAATTTAGATTATTGAATGGAATTCAAATCCGCATTCAATAAGCTTGACTTGTTTCTATTTTTATTCTTTTCGTGCATGCAGATGATGATGCTATATGATGTCTATTTCTCATTTAAAATACACATTTTTATTTATGTACCATGCAACATGATGATACTTTGTTGAGGATGTGAGTTTATAATTTTATTATATATCTTAAATTGAATACAGTATTTAATTTTAAATATAACTGAATTGACAGTCAAAATAACTTTATTTTGGAAGTAGAAAATTTTATTTTTTTTTCTATTTTTTTTTATAAATTTTAAAATTCTTTTTTACAGAATCCACTGTACAAAAATAGTTTAAAATGTGACGTCACAAAAAGATAAGAATGCTGTGTAAAAATGGCAATCATGGCGTCATACATAAAATAGTAAGAATTAAAAAATAACTATTCATTTAATAGATTAAAAATTATCTCACGCCCCCTTTTTATATTCATACTATTTTAGATATAATGGGACTAATAAGTAAATACACGCTTGTTACTGGATTACTAATTTAAGTCCCCGAAGATAAGTACATCCCAGTTTGACAATTACTACTTCGAATTCTGCATTATTTTGAATCACTGTCTGTAACTCAGTGATGTTTTCCATGTTGTTCAGATTGCAGCTTACAAACTTTATTTGTAAAATAAAATCTTTTAATATCCCTTTAGTTGTTGAGCAAGCTTTAAATATTTAATTCTTGTTTCTGTTTTGTATTTCAAATAGCTAAAAATATAATCTGATAAAACAACATTTTTTTATATATAAAATGTGAAATTACTAAAATAAATTTTTATGTTACAGCTTATCTTAATGATATAAATAGTTTTATTTTAGGGAAATTAAAGAAAATTATATTGATAAAATCTAACACATTCACAATGAAAAATTAACATTCGTTTTATGTGTATACTGTATTAAAAAAAATGTACTGAATAGAACTAATTATGATAAAAACAGCATTATAGACAGAATATAGCTTAGTAGGTTGGGTGTAAGATGAATTATGAGGGTGAATATTATTAATAATTTGTTGATGACCTGTCATATATTGCTATATACTCTAATGTTCAACATGCAACTCCCCTATATAATAATAATAATAATTCCAAGGGAGAAAAACAAAACAGGGTATACACACAATAATATGCTGACACGCTACTCAAACATTGCCATACAGAAAACACTATAAGCTTCCCAGAAGTTGCATGTATGCAGTGTAGATAACATATAGTAAAAGTCATCATAAACGGATATAAAATTTTTAATTATATCTCATAACATTGTTTAAAAAACGTACTTGAACATTCATTTTTGCTATATAAAATAAATTTATAGAGTGATTCATTTTAAAGTACTCTGACAAAGTGTTATAAAATAATAGAAGAGATTTTTATGACGTCATCATAAATTTTTATGACGTTTATTATAAAGTTAGGTCACACTTCGAACGCGTTAAAATATAGCACATGCGCAGAACGTGTCAAATTGTGTTATTGTAAACTTTCATGATTTTTTTTTCTTCTTTTTCATCTACCCTATTACATCGATTTACACACCCAAGAACTATATTATTATTTTTAACAAAATATTTTTTACCCTATGTATAATTTATAACATAATTTCTACTGCAGTTGTTTTATTGAAGAAAAATTTTGTACGTTGACACAATTTTAAAGAAAATTAAATGTAATTTCTAAAATTATGAATTCTTACAACCTATTTCTTTACATCATTTAACACCAACGAATAAAAAAAGTTTTTTTAAGTTGCATTTTAAATACAATGTTTTTTTTTTTTTTTTATAAATGTAAAATTATAATTTGAATAGAATTAATTATACATTGTAAAATAAAAAGCTTTTGCATATTTACTTCTTTAATTAAATATATAGTATTACTCCCACTGCATTTTTTTTTTCTTTTTGTTTTTGAAAAATTATTATTTACTAAAGTAATAAGCAGCAGGTTTACCATAAAAAGCAAGCTAATCTAAAATATAATTTATGTGTTTGTTTTGTGAGTGCAAACTCATGTTCTGTAAAATTTCATTGGGGTTACTTTAACGTACGTATTATAGTGATGTTAATAATATTCAATATTCATCATTTTTATAAATACAACAACAGTTCAGTAAGGCGTTGTGTACATTTGAATTGTAAAGATCTAACACATGCATTATCATAATTATATATCATAATTATATAATATGTTAATATATTATAATGGGTTATAATGAATTGACAATATTGTATTTGAATAAAGTAAAAATTCACACTGAAATAAGAAAAAATAATATAAACAATTTTCGGATATTTTTATTGAAAAACGACGCACGGAAATTTATATTATAGCTAATACTGACTCTTTTGAAAAGTTCGAAAATAAATGGCAACAAACTTTTCACTCTGAGCTTCTTCCGGGGTGGACCTATTTTGTTTTTGGAAATAATCAACTTACTAACCGGAAGTATATAGCATGGTACGTATTTCCTAATTCAAATCTAAAATTAATTTTTAAATATTTATTAACTTCCTGCCAATTTGTATCAAATTTCTTTGATTACAACAAAATTAATGTCAACAATAAAGCAAAAATCCCCTGCTTAAGGGAGAAAAATATTAAATATTTCGTTACCATAGAAAATATTATGACCAATGGTAATATTTTTTCTCTTCTATATAAGATGTACACAAATGTTATAATAATATTTAACGTAAATTATAATTAAAATAATATTATTCATCATCATTATTATTTTTTTATTTCAAAATATTGATTTAATTCATTATTTTTTAATACTGTAATCATCTATAGCTCATTTAATATTTTATAGCTTACGGGAGTTTGAATTTTATAAAATGATTCTATGTGTCTCCACCCAGTATAGAATATATAGACAGGCTGTCTGAACGAACTATATACATAATGAAGCTCTTGATAATTATTCATGACTGCTAGCTGCTGCCTGGTACCATTGTGCTGGGCTTGCTGGAATACTAAATTGCAATCAGTTAGCCAGAGGTGTCAACTCTACTACTGTGAGATGAGAGTGAAAGAGAGAGACAGAGAGAGAGAGAGCAGCGACCCCAAATCACTTTCTGTCTTGCCTTTGATTCAATTTCTACCACCGTGGTGGTTTCAAAAGCGTGCTCAGCTTCACTAACGTTATCTTATACAAAAACCTTTACTCATCTCATCTTTCTTGCATGAAAATTCTTAAAGTAAATATATTTTAATTTCATTTAAATTATATGCTTCTTGAAGCACAAAAATTAATTAATAATTTTTTTTAATTAATTAACATTATCATTGTCCTTTAAGTTACTTGTACTATAAAGGTGAGCATTTCAAGAAGTTTTGCTTACTTCACGCTCGTGCGGCTTGCTACTGAACATTATAATTGACATTAAACTTTATTAACAGTAATGATATAATTAATTAATATTATATATATTCTCACACCTTAATATAAAAAGAGACTCACGTGTTAAAAAAACAACTCAGTAATGACATATAATTCTCAAATTTATTCACACCGAATATATATTTTTAACGTGAATCAAACACTAATTGGTCAAGTATAATAAATTTGTTTGTTGAGTTTATAACATGATAGAAAGCTCTTCTCTATATCTCTCTCACACACACAAACACACTTTTTTAAATAAAAAAACTATACACACTAAACTTATACATACATTTAGTTAAAAACCTGAAAGTGACTCACACAAAATAAGAGTGACCTCTGACCTTATATAATCTCAGACAGTCTGATGTATAAATCTTATCCAGTATAAGATGGGAATGCGGTACAAAATGCCGCCGCCGCCGCACCGACGTACGTTATATTGGCATCGTGGGTTCAAATAAGTACATGAATGTGCACGGATTCCACCTAAATAATGACGTCATATAACGCTACACTTTGTGAACATTGCAAACATTTCATATACAAAGTAATCTCTATTATATACTATGTGCTGTATTTGAGTATATTTATCTGATATACATTGGAAATTTATCTAAAAAGCTGAAACTGCAATACATAAAAAATATATAAAAAAAAATCGCAAATATTATGCATTCTAAGATACTTCATAGATGTGTATATAATATGGATTTTACTTTCAATAAATTTCTTGTACAAGTATAAAAAAAAATCTGTGTATAAAACCATTACTACAGAAAATCCATTGCCCGTCGGTGAACGATCTTTTAAGTCAAGGCAATTTCCCGGTGGAACAGTAAACTTGTGCAAACCAAAGTCATAGATAATATATCTTATTATGAAGAGCAAGAACTCGGAAGAAAAATTGCAGCTTTTAATATAAGTTCTTCTTGCGTCTCTAAGGATTGTAAAAACACGTTGAAATATAAAAGTTATGTTTATTTTGAGGTATACAAGAAATTATTTTTGTTACGTTGAATATTCCTGAGTTTGTGCGTTTTTACCGTGTCCACCATCGAAATAATGAAGACGCTGGACAATTTTAGACGATGACGGTGCACTTCACGTCACATTTATTAGTTGCAATTTCAATGTCCCCTCATTTTTTAGTACTGGAATTACTTTTAAATGTTATATAATTAGGGCAATTGCATTGTCAACTATGTGTTGTTAAAAATGTAACTATCTGTTCAACTTATCATCATGTTAGAATTTTTTGTTAAAAAAGTGATTTGAAAATTTAGATTAGTAGTAATTTTGAAGTACAATAATATCGCAGAGAAAAAATACGAATTTGTTCTATAAAATTCTTACATAATATAATTAGAATTGTTGAATTAATGATATCACATATACAATCTAAATTATATTCGAAACCATGCATAGTCATATTATATATAGACATTAAATTATCCCCAATAATTTTTAAAATTAAAAGATAGTACACAATATTTTTGATTAAAATTATCTTTTTATTGTGTTCATGTTAAAGTGAACTTGCTCATATAAAAAGCACATGTATGCTCATACTTTAAAATAACACGAGGTTGGTATCTTCCAACCCTTTTGTGAGTCTCGCATACTTGCATGCAAGCTCATAACATAGTAGTAATGTTATCTGAGAATCATCTGTAAACTTTAAAAATACGTGCATACCAAATCTCTGTGTATAATTTTACCCACTCCTACTAAAGTATGTTTATCAAAAGACTCTCACAAGGGACATTATATTTCACCCCTAAAGAAAATTCAATAACGAGTCTTGTGTCTCTTTTTCTTGGTTTTCCACACTCATCTCACCCCCTCTATCCTACCATATCGTTAATCTCTACTCTCCATTCTCACCCTGACACATTTGTGAAATACAATTACACCCTCCTGTCCTTCCCGCACCCTTCTGCTTTTGTTGTAACACCCACCTTGTTACATGTTCTTCTTTTCTTTGCCTTGACGTTGTGCTAAAAAGTCAAACTATTTACTAAAACATCTAAAATTGATTTATTTATTTAACACTTCACATATTATATATTTTATATAATATATCAATATTACCTTTCAATAGAAAATAATTATATAATTAATATGAAATTGAGGTTATAATGCTATGAAGTTCATTTTCTAAACAATTAAAATTAATAATTAAAAGTTATTGTTGTCAACCTTTTTCATAATTCATAATTTTTTATTACCTTTCGATTGCTTGTATAATACAGTACAACAATATAAGCACGTCAATAATGTTTATCAATCACATTATTGAGATATATCAATACCTAATAAAATTTAAAAATACAAAACAAAAAGATACATACATAAATAGAAGTTCCTTGTTTGCATCAATTGACTTTATATATAAGGGGAGATTTATATACTGATGAACAAAAGTATTTTATAAAATAAACTTTGAGAATGAAGATTAGTAGAGCATATTTTTTTGATATCTTGAATGTATAAATCCAAGATAAACACTTTATACAACAACTCAAATTAGAAAAAAATGTTCTGTTGTATTTGTACTTGAGTAAACAGCTGTTCATACAATAGATTAAAGTACACAGCGGCCGTCGAGGAGTAGTCGGTAACAAAAAAAAGTGCCATAATAAGAATCAAGAAGACACAAAGTATCAGTACACTTTGCATGATAACAAACAATTGAAGAACGTTTTTGTTTTGTTTGCTCAACACTTCTCAATAAAAAGGGAAAAAAAAGTGAACAGTTTTTTTTTATTCCTTCAACGTTAGTTTTAAAAGTTTTTAGGGTCAGTTTCAGAGCACTTTGTGTTGTTTGAACCGATCTTGAACATTTGGTGTTCGTTTTTTAGTAAATGGAACAAAAACATTTCTAAAAAAGTGGCAACAAGCTCTTATATACATTTAGGGGTGACATCGTAACATTTACTTAGGGTGTCAAGTCAAGCTTGCACAGCCCTCTTATCGCAACAGTCAATAGTCATAGTGATGTGCAGCTTTTATACACTTGTGTCGGTGTCAAAACAAAAGAACATTTATTGTTTTTTACACTGAGAAAAAAATTATATTAAATTATCAGTGATAAGACTTTATATAAAAAAAACAATAATATATTTAAGTGTAACAATATCATATAATGAAAAACAACCATATATTTTTACTTCTTTTTAGCTTTGGCCTACTGTTTCTCCGTATAATTAAATATTATTAAAATTATTTTAGGACAAATTATGGCTGTAAATAATAAACGGTAGCCTAAATATAGATATTTAGATGTAATATAATTTTATATATATTATATAGTAATATATTTAACCATCCATATTAATCACTTTAATGTTTAATGTCATATTACATAAGATATCATAACATAAAACTATGATTATATTTTTTATTAATTAATTTGTACTTTATTATCTAGAGTCTGAAAATGGAGAAATTAAAAATACTTGTAGGAGATATAAAACAACTTACAACAATTTTTCTCGGAACTTTTTTTAGTACTATACACAGTAATTATCAAACATGTACAATAAATTTAAGACAATTTTAACAGTTTAGAGCTGTTATAAATTTTAGTTTTTGACATTACCACGATCAGTAAATGTTATACTTTGTCTCATCGCTTAATGGAAGTGAAAGAAATTTATGACCTTCACTGCAACATATTTATGGTCAATACAACACAGTTTAGTAGTACAGTTTAAAATACAACTCCCAATATAATAACATGAAGCTGGAGGCTAGTTTTTGCATTACCATAAAAATAAAACTGGCTACCCGCATGAATGTGATAAGAATGTAATAATATTTTATTGTTGGCATAAATTTTAAAAAACTTTTTTTATTATTATTTATTTATAGTATGTTTTTAAATGAAGTTTTATAGTTCAGGTTAGATAAATTTTATACTAAATTAATTTCTTTATTTATAAATATTTTTTTTTAATGCTTACATGTTTTATTATATTGTAGCAATACATGCAATTCTAATTAAAGTGAATAAATTACGCTTGTGATAATTTTAAGAAAAAACATAATTAGAATAAAATTGAAGCAATTATAATCTTATTGACTCATACCAATATTAACCATGGCAGTTGACATAAAAAAATTTTACTACATTTTATTTTTATATTTAATAAATTACATATATATTTCAACCATATAATTTTCATACAATTTTCAATCCAGAAAATATATTATATAGACTACACAGTATGTAGGAATTTAATATGACAAATAAGGTCTAAATACACAATCAGAAAAAAAATCAATTATTATTGATGAATTATTTGTAGACAGGATCATTAATAATAATCGATTATTTCTGATCTTGCATGCAGGCGCGGATTCAGGGGGGAGCTGGGGGGCTGCAGCCCCCCCCCCCCTCAAATTTTTTTGATTTAACATGAGCAATATAGGCGTTTTCCCCACTTCAATTTTTTTTTAACATTCGCCTTATGGAGGCAGCATCCTCCGAAATTTTTTTCTGGATCCGCGCCTGCGTGCATGTATTTACGAACTAAACTATTGTATAAAAAATCTAACTTCAACCAGTTATACGTTTACAAATTTCCCTGAATTTAATAATTTTTTCTCATGCAGATTTTAAATGAAGCGTAAGCAGATTTATTGTATCCTCATCAATTTTTAGCAAAACCGCATACTTTAACTTTACCTTGTGACGTCTATTGGTAAACCATAACAATTGAATTTATAAGAACAGCTGTTTTCAAGAATAGACTGCTTAATTAAAAGTATTCGTAAAATGGTTTAATGGAGTGTTGTCCTCAATTTTTTTTATTGCAGAAATGGATAGAGCGTGCAAAGTTATGTTACCCTGATTTTTTTCAGATTTTTTAGAGCCCGGGAAGTATTTTTAAAAAATTATTGAAAGTCCTTTTTGTGACGTCACGCGGCGGCAAGTCCTATCTTTTTCTTAAGGAGCGGCGTCTCGTGACGTCACAAAAATAACTTTCAATAATTTTTTAAAAATAGTTCCCGGGTTCTAAAAAATCTGAAAAAAATCAGGGTAGCATAACTTTGCACCCTTTATCCATTTCTGCAATAAAAAAAATTGAGGACAATACTCCATTATAACTGCATCAGGGTGAGCCTAGCGCTAAGCAAGATCTTCAGGAGTATTGAGGATTAACAAATGACAATCATTATTCATCACCTATGACGTAATCACAAACAAAACGTAACTGTGACGTCACATACTATTATAATGGATAAAGAATCCATTGATAATTTGAATTATTACTAATCAAGTCCACCATTGATTATTATAAATAATGTAAAACTTTTAGAGTGCCTCAATACACATACGTTATATAATATAAAACACTTTACTAGTTTAAAAAATAAATAAATAAAATAGTAATAAATAATTTTTTTATCAATTTGTCAAATTTAATTTTAATTAATTAAATTTTTTAAAATACACGTTTCTTAGATTATAAAGTTATAAATTTATATGAACTTATTAAAGTAATAAATTAATTAATAGATTGAAATTATAATAGAGAGAGAAAGGAAGATAATAATATTCTCCTCTCTTACTTGAAAGGAAGCTATAGGCGGGCTTCCTTATATATACGACTGCTGCATGGCTTCTGGTGTATAATAGAGCACACATAAGCTAATAATGGAGCACGAAGAGACTACTTCATTAATGTTTAAAGCTACTTCATATTATTGTTATAATCAAGTATTTCGTTTTGAGAGGATAATTGGGAGTAAATGCACACAGCGTTTTACAAACTCTCTCTGTTCTCATCTTTATGATGATGAACCTTGGAGGCATATATTATTATTATTACTATAATAATAATGATAATAATAATAATAATTTTACGTCAAGAATATGAGTAACCAAATATACTGGTTTCCGTTCATGATATAATACAGCAGAATAGGAAGCCTCGAGGCTTGATATTCACACAGCGTTTGTCTTATGACTATATATACTGTATATACCACTACATTAGATTGAAGGCTTGAACTAAAGTTAGGCAACAGACGAATCTATGTCTGTATCTTTCATGGTTTTGTGGCGGCTTACTCAGATGATATAATATAATGAAACTCTTACTACTTCTAAACGTGATAATTTGTAAAAACAGGTACTACAGATATAATATTGTATTCAGTGTACACTCATTTGCACAAAAACTGCTCTGATTTTCAAGTAGCAATTATTCCTTTCAATCTGATTGTATTTAATAGAATTGTACTATACAAAGTATTATATCGAGAGAAGAAAATATTATAATAAACTAAATCTACACATATAAAGAATATAATATTTAAATTTTGTAGTAATCCCAACTCATGCAAGGGTATTTTGTATATACATAATTAGACCATGACATGGATAAGAATACTTACGTATGAAGTAAATATAAAATATTAGAGAAAAATTGTAAAAAAAAGTGAAGCTGACTTTAAGCTATATATATAAAAGATATGTTAAGATTGCAGATAAATATAAAATTAAAAAATAAATATTAAATTTCATACATTTTTTTTATATTAAAATCTGGATGCTTTTATTTTAATCTTCAAATTGATTTATTGCTCACTATCTGAATATAATTATACTTAGTTGCTATAGATTTACATGGGTTTAGAGGAGAGGTATAGGTTGGTTTGTATTACCACTTAGATTACATGAATATGGTGGAGATAATATAAATCGTGAAAACGTTACTTTAAGTCGAAGAAACCCTTTTTCCTTTTCGTCTTTTCACCAAAGCCAAATAATCAGATGAGACAAAAGACTTTACTTTTCTCTCAGATTGTGACGTAATTAATTCTCTTCTTCCCTCTTCTCGCTTTCACTCTAATCTAAAATGTTTCAAAAAAGAAGGGGGAAGTAAAAAAAAAAAAAAATGAAGTGAGATAGAATGATTTGTGAGTAAATTATGAAAATTAAATATATATATATGTTTTAAAATAGGAAACATTTTTCAATTACAAAATGTACGTGAATGGCATTTTTTATTAAAAAAAAATCAACTATATATTGAAAAATATTAAAAGTGAAAAAATTGAACAGAATGAATATGTATAATATTAAAATTGAAATTATACATATATAAAAAAAAGTGTAATTTATGTCAATTACTAAAGTGACAAGATTAATTTTTTCCTACCACATAAGCTTTTTTTTTTTAATTTAATATTAAAAAGAATTGATTGATTGTGTCAAGCTGTGAATTTTTTTATCAATGTATTTCGTTGACGTATTACAGCCATCAAATTACATAACAATCGATTTTATACATAGCAACTGTAGTTATGAGAAAGGAGAGAGAGAGAGAGAGGGAGAGGGAGAGAGAGGGAGAGAGAGAGAGAGAGAGAGAGAGAGAGAGAGAGAGAGAGAGAGAGAGAGAGAGATGGAATTTTTTTTGGTTTAAATTATAGCTATGATAAAAGTCAACAGACGTATAATCTTATCAGGCAGACGTTCTGTATAGAGAGAGACAAAATGTAAAGTTTGTATATTCTAGCCAATTTCACACTGCAAATCATATTAACTCAATTTTTATCTTGTTAAATACACTATTTTTATTTCAATTACTATACACATATACATTTAGTGTACACGTTTTGGGGGAGGACTTCCATGATTCAATCATCATCATGGTTAAAGTGGAAAGAAGCAATTGCAATTTCCTCATGTTGATGAAATACAATTTTTCCTCCATTTCACTTCCATCCTTGCAAATTTCCTGCCTTAACTAGTTCCACAGGCAAAGAGGCAATTTCCTGATTGTAGAAACCGTATTATATAGCAGCATACCAAATGCAGCCAACCAGCAGCCTATATATTTATGTGTTATGTATGTATGTATGTATGTATATGTTCACAATGTTAGCACGGTGGTTAGGTAACACACATGCATTTATTTATAATATATGTAGTTTATAATACTATAGCCTATAGCCATTTCTGACAGCTCTCTGGCGTTAGATTGAGCATATTATAATGTTAGAGGTGTATATTGTTAACATGCAATAATATACATATATAATATATATGTGCATATGTATACTGATATTATATATATATATATATATATATATATATATATTATATATATATATATATATATATATATATATATATATATATATATATATATATATATATATTTACGAGTGTATATGATGTAACATCATTTTCACATCCTATAGATATGATCTAATTAATTAGGATTATATAATTATCTTAATGTGACTTAATTATCAAATATGATTAAATATTTAAAAAGATTTACTTTCAGATTCAGTACGAAAGAGAAGATTTGTGATTGTTATGTTCTGCTATTTTAGATTCAGACTGTACCTTAATGATAAATTGAAAAAAAAAAAATGAAATTTAAATATAATATTTAATTCCATAGTAATAATTTATAATCATTTTTTTTTATACAGAAATCAGTGAATTCACAGCTCACAGCAAAATATAGGGAAAGAAAAATTAATTTTATTTGCATGCACTAAACCGGGACTAAATTTTTCCACAAAGTCGAGATTTGAGCTAAATCCCACGACAATCATGAATATGAATTATGAAGGACTTCGTAACGTATTTGTGCCTGCTGCCTTCAATTTCACTAAACTAAACTTTGGACATATTTTGAGACCATTAAACTCCTTGTTATATAAATATTATGAATATTTTAAAACAAAATTCAATAAAATAACAATTATTTTTATTTACTGTCCAAACAAAAACTTTTTTATAAATGTATTTTTAAGGGAAAAAAAACATGATTATAAAACATAAATCTGTAAAAAAAAAGGGGGCATATAAAATTATTGATTTCTAATAAATATATAATTAATACAGATTTAAAAAAAAAATATTATTATGATTTTAAGAAAATTTGTAAATAAAAAAAAAAAAAACATCGAGCGTAAAAGAAAAACATGCACTTCTAATTTTTGTAAACAACTACACAGGGACTTAGAAAAATAAAGCGAATCTGAGAGAAAAGTGCTGGGATAAAAAAGGAGGGTTGCTCGCTGAACAAATATAGCTAGCTTGCTTTCAAGCACGGCACGATGCTGTAGCAGCTATACACAACAGTTTTGCTACCGGTAAAAAGTGAATGTTGAGCGTGAAGAGTGTATATCGATTATTGAGCTCAAAAACTAACTTTTTTTTTCTTCCTTCTTCTTCCCAAACCACGCAAACTAAAAAACACGCACATGCCACCAAATTTCAGACGGCTAAAACTCGTGGGGGTAAAAACTCGTGAGAAAAAGAGAGAGAAAAAAAATAAAATGTGTTATAGAGAGGTGTCTTCTTATTGAATGTTTAAATTTGCTTTACCTTTTTCGTGATCTAATCTACAGAAAACATTATATAATACTTTATTAGATAAAATTATTGATTTAAATTTATAGATATTATAAATTTCAAATTTGCAGAAATATTGGTATTATTCATAGACATAATGTGTATATATAGCAACGTAAAGCAATAATCTTCAAGACAAAGATTGGTAATATATTTCATGAAAGCCTCTTAAGTATTCTATTATGAACTCGAAAAAATATTTTACTTATGAACTTGAGACTTTTTTCTATTGCATGCAATATTAGTCTTATGAGAACAGAAGTTATGTTGAGCATTTAAACATAGCTTCACTTACATTAAAAAATATGTACAAATTTGAAATATTAATTTTTATCTTATCAATAACTTAAAAAATAGTTATTATTCATCAAACATATTTTATTTATTTATGAGCATTGCTATCAAATTTATTGTACTTCCTTTTAATATTGACTTTTTTTCTTATCAAATATATTACAATTAACAATAGAAGGTATTAGGTAGAAGGTATGTGGTAAAAGTATATAATTATTTTCTGTATATGGATTTTAGAATTTTGGAAAATAAAATAATAAAATTGAAATAGAATAATATTTAAGCATTGCATTAAGAGTCTGCAAGTAAAAACAATAAAAAAAATAGCACAGATAAATTCCTATTTCTCATATTATAGTCACCTAAAATAATGACAGGCGCGGATCCAAGGGGGGGGCGATGGGGGCGATCGCCCCCCCCCAAAAGGCCCCAAAATACATTGAAGGTATTACCACCCCCCACCCATCGCCCTCCTCCCACCCCAAAATTTAACATTGCGGGATAGGGCACCGCCCCCCCAAAAGCCGCGGGCTGGATCCGCCCCTGAATAATGATAACCATGTATCGAAGATTGATAAGTTTATTATTCTTTCAAATTTTGCTACTATATTTACAAAGGTCATTAATTATGTAACATATTCCTTCTTCCATCATATAATATATGGATCATTTACAAAGAAAACAATATAACATTTTTATAAAGCTAAAAGCAAAGAAAAAAAAAGTACACAATCATCATATACGCTGCTAAGCAACGTGTAATACATAAAATAAAAATATTTGAAAACAGTCTGTCAATATTGTCTCTAAAAGGTCAATCCTAGATGTCACGTATAGCCGAGCTCTCATATTTTATTCCGTTATAATAGTATTGATCAAATATTCACAGCAAGTTTTTTGTCAAAGGACTTACTTCAATGGGAGTTTAGAAAAAATTGTTTCCAATTTGGAAAAAGTTAAATAAATTGAACTATGAATCTTCTTGGATTGCAAATATTAAGACTCATTCAGCATTTTATGGAATTTTTAGATTTTATATATAATGGATTATACATATTCATGAAAAATTAAGTTATCCAGGTTTCTCACTAATAAAACTAATAACCACGTTTAGTGTCATTGAAATTGGCTGGCACTAACCACGGTTAGTGAGAAAGCTGGATAACGATTCTGGATAATTCTTTTGTGAATCACCCCCATAACTTATATTATACTGATTTTATAGATTAACAACAATTTTTATATATACAACATATAATAAAGAATAATGTATAGAATTTTCCGAATGAATTTTTAATTTTTATAATGTTATTATTATAAAATCATAACGTAAATATAAATAAAATTAAATTATACTTATATGAATTCAAAAAGAAGTAAAGCCTTAACTGGACAATTAAGTATTGCCATGACTCAAAATCCTATAAAACTTCAAAAATTCTGAAATATAAACTTTATATTAACTTAATTAAATTTTCATCTGTGCGCATTATAATAATTATTGAAAATAAAGACTCTTGATATGATTTTTCTCATATTATTTACTTTTCAATAAATTATTTTGTAAAAATCCTAACTTATATTTTATAGAACGTATACAAAATTAATACGATGTAGAGATTGATGTTTGAACTTCTTCATTGCATGACGACTCTTTATGACTTGCTAATGTTATTTATTATACATTGCATTTTCAAACTAATCTTCATAGGCTTCACTTACGAGTAGCAACATTGAAGTAGTCGTGAGAGCACTCACAAATGTATTGATGTTTTGGAGGAGCTAGTACTCTCAAATTAACTTTATATTCCCAGTGAAAGTGCAAGTTCTATTCCTTCCTGTTCATATTTTGAGTTCTGAAAATTTTATATTCAGATTTGCAATATAATTATTTAAATTTTCAAATATTAAATTCGATAAAAAATTTAATTCCTCGCAACTTCCGGAGGGTATCTTAAATTAATTCAACTATACTACTAAGTAATTGATCACCAATATCTCAATATTTTAAGTAAAAAAAGTTGTTTTATGCCTATACATGAATACACTATTCATAATGTAGTCAAATTTGTATGGAAATCGTTTTATGTTGAATAAGGGTGAATATCGTTAAATAATACAACATTTAATACATGCAGTAATAAATTTTCAATTCATACTTATTCAGTGGCTGAATGGATTTATATATTTATATAATAATATACGATTTAAATTGCCATAAGACAAAGTATTTGAATGTTAAAGTTGAGAGAATGAGAGTATATATTTTCACCTTATAGAGTATACTTTAAAAGATACTAAAGTAATCAAGTTGATTTGTTGAAGATCATCCTTTGCTTATTGCCTTCCTTGTAAGTGTGTTCACAGAGCAGGACTTTGAGAGGTCTTCTAATGCAAGAACTATTAGTTAGGCAGGTTATATAGAACTTCATAAAATATAGTTTAGATATCAGAAGCTTGTGAAAAAATATCAATTGAAATAAAAAATTATAAAAAAAAAATAGTAAAATCTAAATTTTTATATTTTAAATTTAATAAAAGTGAGATGGCGTTAATTTTAGTTAACTTGTTATATATTGTATACCATGCATTCTTAGAGGTCTTATATAAAGATAAACGTCTCATGCGTGGGAGGTTTGAAATGTCTTATAGCTTTCAGCACAAATAACGAGCTATTCTCACAATAATACTACAACTTATTAACAACATTGTAATCTATGGTGAATAGCACTTTAACAAAAATACGACACCTTGTCTACCTCTTTGTATTTTTTTTTTAAAAAATAATACTATTATTTTATATATTATATATTTTTTTTTGAAACTCTTTTTAACTTACTTTTTATGCATACATTTATTTTTCATTTAATATTACGTCCGTGAAATAAACAAAATGATGATGTCATGTCTTGATAAAAATATATAAGAACTGAAGTTTTAAGTGTATATTTTTTATTATACATAAATATATGAAGAGCTTTTTTTTTACATGTATATATACTTTTAAATGAAAGATACCGCACGCGTTCGTTGAGTAAGTATAAAGCTTGCAGCAGAATTCCATAATGTTAGTAAATTATTTAACTTTTTTTTTTCTCATCGTCTCTCTGAAGCATGAATGTTATTACAAACTTTTATTTTTAAATAATATTCCCGCAAAAAAAAATAACAACATAAATGCTAATTTGTCGGTGAAACTTTTATATTTAGATTTACATCTAAAGAATTATCAAATCAACAACAAAAATTACACAGTTGGTGATGTAATATATGGTATTTTGACATTTTTATCTTTAAAATATTGTCTAAAAACTAAGAAGAAAAAAAATATGTGATGTTATATTTAAATATATAGTCATCGCGGTGACGTGATCCTTAATATTGGATTGTGTGGATATTATTTTCCGTAATACAAACAGGCAGCAATATTGGAGATATGGGAAACCAATGGATAATAGGTACCCATGCAGTAAGTAAAATGCATTAGATCATTCATCATTATGATTTTTTTTTAATGTGGCATCGTAGATAGTTCTTTGAACATTTTAATAAACGTAGATCTGATTCTATTGAACATGACATACTTTAAATCTTCACGTGAGAAAAAGGGTAAAAAACACCCCACATTACTGCAGCAAAATTGAGTTATAGATACGTTTTTTTTTTTTTTTGTGCAACAATGAGAGCTTTACGTTATACAAATATATTTACAGTTTGTAATTGCACTCAACTGGCAGCGAGTTCATACTCCTAACGACCCTAACGAGGGATGATATTATTATAATGAGGTTGTTATATTCGGATGTTTCCGTAAGATTTATCAGCTTCGAAACAGTCAATATTAAAGGAAGTCGTTACAAAATGTCTACCAATCACAAAGAAGAAGTTACAAACATTAAAACTAAATTTGTGACAAAACTAGCGTATAGCAAGTAATGTCAATTTTCTAATTTTTCATAATGTCATCATTCATATTAATTTAATATATTTATTTGTTAAAAAATTAACAAAGTCAGAATTAATAATAAATTTTAAATAATATATATATATATATATATATATATATATTATATATTCAAAGTATAAAGTACGCATGAAAAATTTTACTTTTATGAAACTTAAACAAATTCTCCGCACACATACAAAATTAATTATCACAGGGTAAAAAGAAAATTAAGAGAACAAAATGATGATGTAAATCGAATGACGCGGTGAAGCTTTAGCGGTGATCTGATTGAAATGTATTCGTGCAGTAATCACAGAAGGTAATTTTATTAAATAAATATTTGGCAAACGTTGTTTTTATTTGTCTGTCAAACGTTTCACTAAACAAATGTTGAGTTAATTGAAAGTTAATTATTATTTGCTTTCGATAGAGATTTCATCACAAAGACTATACAGTATACTATAATAGGCTGCGCATCATATAATAATGTGTGTAGATTTGCAAAGGATATGATATGATATAGCAAGGAATAGCAACAAAAAATGTGGCTAAAATACGATGTACTGTGTCAATGTTATTAAATATATATTAATTATAATATATATTATATATATATATATATATATATATATATATATATATATATATATATATGTATATATATATATATAGTAAATTAAATTATGTTATTGTATTTTATAGAAGTATTAAGTTAAAAATGATTATAATAATAAAAAAATGTATAATTTAAGTCAAAATGAAATAATTGATACATGCCTCTAAGGTATTTTATTATCATCTATTGGATAATTCAATCAGGAGTCTGTTTCTTAAAAAAAGTGCTAGTACTGCTAGTACAATGGCTTTTTAAATTTGCGCATACCACAGATTTTTTATGCTTGAGCAACGTATCGCTCTAAATGGTGTTTCGGTGCAAGAAGGCCACAATTTTAGTTAGAAGCAAAAAAAAAAAAAAAAATCAAACAAATGAAAATAAATAAGGAGGACATGAAGCATTTCAATCTTAATGTTTTTCAGTTTTTCATTTCTGAAATATTATTTATATCGACTATTTATAACATAATTATGATATCCCTCATACTGAAATTATTTAAAAGTTGCCCATAATAGACCCCACAGTGGTTTTCAAACCATGGGACGCGTCCCAAATTAGGGACACTGAGATTTTTCGTCTGGGACTTCATGAAAATCGGGTAATGGCGACCAATGCTATTTGGTTAATATGGTAGGAAAATAGGAAAGCAGTGGGGAAGAAAAAATGGGACATTATCTTTGAATTGAATATTGTCTGGGACTCTAGTCAAAAAGTTTGAAAACAGCTGCCGGGCCGACTCACTATAGAATCACTAACAGTAAGGTGGCACCCATTGTGAGGTCCATCACATGCATTTTCAGTCATCCTGTGTGGTCCTTACCATCAGTTTTACCTCCCTGATCTACGGACCTTGTGAAGTGCGTGGCTAAGACTCTAGGGCTGATGCCACCTATCCATCACTTGCTTGATCTCTCAGAGATGATCAAGCTGAAGGAAGGCGTGCTCCTTACAGCATCTCTCAGCTGCGCGCTTCAATCACCACCAGAGCCTGCTGCTAGAGTTCTCTTGCTGAGAGCTACATAAATAACACTTAGGTGCCACTTAACCCCTTTCAACACTAATCAAATAATTAATAATTCCATTGTGTTAAACAATAATATATACATTGTATGTTTATTTATATAATTAGGTAACAATCTACACTATAACTTTTTTAAGTTTTTTTTTTTAATTTATAAAATCTTTAAAAATAATATTTCATAATAAAGTTAAAAGACATTATAATTAATTTTAAGAATAAAAAGAAGTGAGAAATCGTTTTATCATTTTAATCATTGATTAAAATAAATAAAACAAAAACGTAACTAGCAATGTGTAACAAAAATGTATACATTGGGAAAGCTCAAACGTTAATATCTTTCCTCCATTAGACTTACAGTGAGTGACAATATCTAAAAACAAGGTAGGTATAAAGTGAGTGCTATCTTGAAGTACAAAAAAAAAAAATTAATAAGCACAATTATGATAAAATTTCATGAAAATTTAATTTAATATAAATATTCATTGGAATATTAATTTTAATTTGCATTTTAAACAATTTAATAAATATCAATGACGCAATGAAGAGAATTACCCTCCCCACTCCCCAACTATTTTATAACATACACATGTACTTTATTAATTAACACCAATTAATCATTATAATATACAATGAAATGATACACTGTACAAGTTTATAAATTTTCCAGATAAGTAATATCAATACATGTTTGTTTTTAAACCATGATATAATATCTTTCAAGAATAAATATTTAAAGAATATAATAAAGTGGGGTATAAAAAATCAATATAATGAGTTTTAAAAAATGGACTGTTTCTTTTTTTCTTTTTTTTTTTTCAAATGTGTTTTTAATGATAGTACCGTAATATCAGCCTGCTACACTCGACTGTTTTATAAATATTTAACTATTCTTATCGTTTTTATTTTATATATCTCAGTAGTCCACCCTTTTTCTGTTGGCCATTATTTCATTGTCACCAGCACGAATAAGCTGTGACTGTAAGAGACAAATCTACCGTGACGAATAAAAAATACATTCAAAACTTTAAACACATTAAATGTTATTAATATTGAAAAAAAAAAGTTAGAATATTAAACCAAGTATACTGAATAAGAAAATATTATGATTAATTATTAGTTTATAAAGTTGTTAATTACATCTGGTGCAAACAGAAATGATTTGTATTAATTTGTTGTCAGTATATAGTAAATATTAATGATGATACACTACTGCAGTTATATTATACTGTATATTATTATAGTGTGAAAGCTAATAATTTTAATTTACTTCTATGCAGTATTATATTTCAGTGCTATTAATTTAAAAAAAAAATGTTCATTTTTTTAAATCATGTTTTAATTTGTTATTAAAAACTTTAGTAACTTTATATGAGTAATAATGAAATGCAATAAAGTGTATTATATTTTATAATAGAGAGAATGCATACTTATACGTTATTATAATTATTTTTTCTCAAAGTTTTTGTTTAAATAACATTTTAATGCTATTACGTATAAAAAAAAATTATAAAAAAATATGGAAATTTAATCGGGATTTTGAATATAATTTATAATAAAATTGTAAGTTTTTAAAGAACTAATTTCTGTGAAATTTCAATTAATATTAAAAAGTATATATTATTTTATCATAATTTTTTACATTTTTTTATTTTAATAGCTGTTAAGTTACAGTTGAAAATTTATTGCTAGTTAAATATTTTATCAGAAATGATCATATTATATGTTGTATTTAATTTAACCTCTTCATTATAGTTTATAAATATCTTTGACCACAAGACCAGTCACCACGTTTCGACTTATAAAAAATTATCAAAGAATTGCGCAATAATTTTTTTTTAAAAGGAATCTGAGAAATTATCTCAATTTTGTTAAAACTTCCTAATATGATTTGCATAATACTCACTAAATCTGTGACAAAATTAATTAGAGAGCAAAAGCTCTTCATATAAAACGGGGCATATTTTGGTACATCATAATCACATCAGGGGCTTCTCCATGCATTTGCTAAGCTTTTGTGCTAAAAATTGTACTAAATTTGATCTAAAGAGTTCTTAAATAATATATTATGTTATTAATGTCTGGACAATTTTTAATGAAGAAAGTGTACTAAAATTTAGTACCGTTTATAAGAGACGTGACAAAAGTGGGTTGCATAATAATGAGGCCGAAGTTTTTCACTGGAGTGTCCGAGCGTGGCACTTTGCTGGACTTGAGAGAATGAAGGGCTGCATGCCAAGTGGCTGAGGAGCGACTAAAGAGAGATGATCTTTCGTATCACGGCGAGAAAGTTAACTGAATCAAAACTTTCCTTAAAATGCGTAATTTGTGCAAATTTTCTTACCCTTTTACTCTCTTAAAAAAAGGTTAATTTATTCATTACCGTTTATTCATCTTGCCTTTTCTTAAAAAGTTTAAAGACATGGAATATAAGCAAATTTATTTTTAGTATATTTTTTTTTTATAAAAATACAAGTGCATTTTAAAACCAACCCTTACAAGAGAGAGAAAAAATAATAATAATACACAAAATCAATACGTTCAAAATTTATTTTCAAAAAACACAATGGTGATAAAAGTTAATAGTTACACATGTTACTTTTTCCACAACACAAATACTATTTTGTTATCTTTTATATATATTATTATATAAAAAGGGCTATTTTCATGACTTTTATTAGCAGAGTTGAACTATAGGGGATGATGAGGCGAGGCTATAGAGAGATCTCGAGAGCATCAAGCTATAAAAGTGTGTAGGTGGTTGACTATGGGGTCAGTAGAACAACATGGTTATATGTGCAAGTATAGAAGGGCTACTGCAAACCTAAACTGCCCGCTAATGGAGACATTGGATACGGGTGGCAAAGCTCGGGATAGTAATATACAGTTCAAGTATTATAGACCTGGATAGTGCAGTAACAGGGGCGGAACAAATCTATTCTCTCTCTGCAATCAGTTGCTGGCTGCGAACATACGGAAGGAGACGGGGGAGGAAGGGGGTACCTCCCCTCGAATTGCCGTCACTTACACTTGAAAGTTCACCTTCCACCCGACAATTTCCTTCTCGTCGAAACAATGCGCTTGCACGAATGCAGTAGCAGCTAGCTCTAGATTTGAGCTAAAAGTATCCATTTGTCTCAACAGCCATCAGCCATGTCTCACTCTTCTCTCTCTCTCTCTCTCTCTCTCTCTCTCTCTCTCTCTCTCTCTCTCCATGGAAACGATATTTTTTTATTTCTCTTTTCTCTCCTTACATTTAAACAATAGCATTTTTTTTTTATTTCACTCTCATACTATTACTTCCGAGTTGCATCGTCTTTTAAAGTATATACATGTATAAACTTGTTGTCAACGATATATAGTTTTATAGTCAAGATATCTCTAGATTTTTACACTAAAATGCTTTAGTGCATGAATGCACCATTATGTTGCATAATGTTATATATGGAAAATTATTTCAATTTTTTTTCGTGTATAATGTAGATATTGATTATATTAACATTATAATAAATATAGAAAAATATGGAATAGAATTGAAATTACATCAAATATTGTGTGAAATTAAATATGTAGATATAATTGAGTACCTTGGTAAATAAAAAAAAAATGGGTTAAAATATTATGCATGCAATTTCAAGCTTTTAAGTTATTTATAGCAATTTTAATAATTTTCCTTTGCAATATAGCTAAAAGCTAAAATATAACTTTCAAATGTTCAATAAAATATTACAACACCGGAAATGCATACACTTTAGTTTTAGTTCCACAAATATAATGTAAAGGTATTATAAATCAATTATCGTAGTTCCATAAAACAGATATTATACTGAACATATTGAGCATTGGTTGCATGATTTCTCACATATTATAGTTAGAGTAAATTAATTATTGTTAGTAAAAATGTTCTTAGTAAAGTAACATTATATACTATTTCAGGAGTTTTTTTAGATTATTTTAGGGATAAATAAAACTTCCTGTACGTTTCAAATTAAAGCTGAATATAAATTAATTATAGTCATTTAAACGTGTAATTTAATCTATTCAATAAATCCCTGAGCGTGGTATTAAAAGTTAACCCTCTTACATAATTGACATGCTCTCTCTCTCTCTCTCTCTCTCTCTCTCTCTCTCTCTCTCTCTCTCTCTCTCTCTCTCTCTCTCTCTCTCTCTCTCTCTTTGACTCACTTTTTGACTCTTTGTCCACGTTAGTTCACATTTTTTTTCACTAAAATTTACACATGGAAGAAATAGAAACAAAATAGTTCTGGGAAAAGATTTCTTTTGAACATGTTTTTTACCATCTATTTATCTTAAAGTTCTTATTTCTTTTTTAAAAAATAATAAAATCTAATAATTCTTTTTGTTCTCTATTTTTTTCTTTTTCTTTAACTTATTCTCATAATAAATTGAAAAATGAAAATTTAATATGAAAAGGAGAAATATAAATAAATAAGATAAAAATTTAAATAATAGAATTGCTACTTGGTGCACCTGAACCCTTAATATTCTGTATCTTTCTCTCTTCTTTTTTTGTTTTCGTGGAATCCTCATTTTATTCCCCCTTGGGGTTTAACAATGTAAAGTTGAATGGCCGGTATTCTGCATAGGCAAATCTTAAGTTTTTTGTGTATACATACTATACAAGCAGAAATAACATTACATGGCAATGTATATATTGTTGGTATGAACAAAATAGTTTTAGCTTTAGATTATTACAAAGGCTTCTTTTGTAATCTGATAATTAATAAACAGCTGGGTTATTATATTTCATAAACATTCCAATAGAAAAAAAAAATAGAACACCGAGAACTTTTAATTTAAAAATATAAATATACACAATGTAACAAAAATGAAAACCTGGAATTAATTTCGTGTATGCAAAGGAGTTTAAATTGTATTATCATGTTATAAACTATATAAAAATATCACACTGAGTTTCATGTATAAAAATATTTTAATAAATTTATAAATTATTCATATTTAGCCTGTTATATATTTTACAGTGGTAATAAAATTATATATATATATATATATATAATATATATATATATATACATGATTAATAATATATATGGTTGATAAATATATTGGTATAATTTACAAGTGATTTTTTGAGTATTTTTTTTTTTTTTGTAAAAATAATATAACAAATCAATTCATAATGAATTCATGTTTATATTATTCACGCGTTATTAAATTTGTTACAAACGTATAATATAATATAATAGTACAGTATTATATTATTAAAAATAAATATTATAACAATTGTATTAACCCTTCAATACTTTAAATTTTAAATTATAGATGGATGCATGATTTTGCCATTTCATTCATGTATATCCCTAAAAACTGAGAAGTTACTTACATTTAAAATTATTTTTAATATATGTTTTACCTTTAAGACACACGTCTCAAGTTATGAACATTGTTTATTAGCTCACCTTAATATAAATAAAGACGTTTCAACTATATGTATGGCCACAATATGCTTCAGATCTCAAATTTCTTGACTGCAACCTTAATCGTATAATGATATTTTCATTATAATTTTAAGTGTATATTTTACGTGCATGTAATATTTGTACACTTGTCATTTTAGAAATTGGCGTTTATGTAGCACTTAACAATATATTATAATCTCATCTCTTGATATTTTACCTTGTTGGCGCCTATACAAATAATGTGTATGCATATCTATTAATTATTTTTTTTCTTTGTATATTTAATTAAACAATAAATAAAATAATAACTTCATTCCATGGAAAAAAATTGCTTGAATATCATGCAGCAATCTACACTAAAAATCACACCTTTTCGTTAATACAGTGTTAAAACGTAAGCTGCAATTGCTCTGACTCTCAATGGAGTCATTACGCAATTTTACAACTTTACTTTTAGGATAGAAAGGCATGAAAGCATATAGCACATTAAAATATGTGAACTTTCCGTTTTACCATTTTAAGCGCAAATTTTAACATTGCTCATTCAAAATTATTCTCTATCATGTTTAAAAAAACGTTTTTTCTTTGTGAATTTTTGGTTGCTTTTTTATATATATTGTTGATCATTTCAAGTGGAAGAGAGAGAAGGAATGAGAAGTCTTTTTGCACGACATAACTCCACAGTTCAGCAATGCTAACCTATATTATAACCACCATGCAGAGTAAAGATTTACGAAAGGCTAGATATAAAATGATTAGCAAAATTCAAGCATGGTATAATACTTCTACTTTTTAGGGATATATTATCAAAGCTACTCTATATAAGGTAAGCAACACGGGACCTCATATATATCTTTTCCCTATCCAAAACTGTCCCTTCTCTGCGACTATATATTGATTCCCGGCAAGGTCAAGTACGCTAGCAAAGAAAGACTCACTACATCGTACGACGAGTTTATAAGACACTCCAGCCATGACAGCTCTTACTGGTTACATCTTCTATATACTGTATATAATTCTTCTCTTATATCATTCATACACGCTTGGCTGCAGGTACTGTAAACGAATTTAACGCTTCAAATGTGCTATAAAAATAGGTTTAAAAGTTGAAGACATTATATTGCATTATAATAAAGAAAAGTAGATAGATTAAGAAAAATATCCCCGCCCGTTATATTTGAGACCTCTTGATAAACTAATTTCATGCCAGACTTCTCAAATTTTTATTCCATGTTGATCCCTCTTCACTATTAACACTTTGTGAACACTTTTTTTTTATAGATTTTATATTCGTAACGTTTGCATGAAGAATGTTTTAATTTTAGCTATACATTTAAAAATATAAATATAATCACATTTTGAAGTCCTTTTTTTTTTATCAAAACTTACGTTTTCGTCCCATAGAAAGAGATACAACACAGGTAGGGTCTCACCTGAAACAGAAAGAAGAATAATTTATACTATAGTAGTACATATAAAAATCAATAGTAAATAACTCTACATACATAGAAAAAAAATGGGGATCGAGGAGCAAGAATTTGGAAAGTGACAGTTTCCATATGCCTCTGTATTTTTTTATTCCTCTTAAACTTTTGAAATTTTAATATAAAGAGTAAAGAGAAGTGATTGAAATGGCTCAATTTCAAAACTTGCATGAACAGAAAAATATTTTGATTTTTTAAAAAATTGTATTCATATGATTGGTGGAAAAGAGGCAGTTAGCATTTGAAGCATATTTATTAATAGTTGTCATGGTATATGGAAAGCTTGTATAATCATAAATGCATATTCTATTCAGCTTATACTTGCAGCAGAATAGTCAACCCCGAAAACAAACAAAAAATAAACCAAATGAATATTTCATTTTTGTATTCGACAAAAAATATCAATATCCTGCAGCAAGCTCAACAGATATTCATTGTAAATTCCAACTACTGTTAAATATCGTCAGATATAATGTTTTGTAAAGAGAGAAACAGTCTTTTCTGTATTTATCGAAACAGACACTTTTCTTTTATTGCTGTCTATACTTTTTTATCTTACTTTTTATAGGTCATTTAAAATAAAGACAAAGGAAATAATACAAGAAACTTTTTGTTATGTATATTCGATATAAAATAAAAAGAAAGGTATTAAATGTCCTTTAAAAGTATTATAAGCTTAAAAAATAATGAGAATATAAAATGAAATTTCTTTTTATATGTGTAGTTAACAATATTGATAAAATTTTGCAAAAAAAAAAAAAAGAAAAAAAAAAGTTTTATTTATAAATTTAAAAAGTAGGCATAATATATAAGTCCATTAAATAATTTAAACTTATTTTTTCAGTTTTTACACTGAGCTGCAGTGCGGGTGCTCTCTCTCTCTCTATCTCTCTCTCTCTCTCATCTCTCTCTCTCTCATCTCTCTCTCTTCTCTCTCTCTCTATCTCCTCTCTCTCTCTCTCTCTCTCTCTCTCTCTCTCTCCTCTCTCTCTCTCCTCTCGCTCTCTCTCTCTCTCTCTCTCGCTCTCGCTCTCTCTCTCTAATGTAACGATATAATATGAATTCTTAAATAATAATAATACCTCCCCTGTGCCTTAGTTGTTTTACTCTCATGTCTTATAATTGCAAAGCATGTTACACACAACACATACAAAACGACGACATCATGATGACAAAAGTTTTCTTCCTCCTTCCTCATTCTAACAACTAACAGTAAGTCTGTTAAAACATAAACACTGACAAATGTACATGCAAGTACATTAAAAGGTGGTTTTAACCCGACAAGCTAGCTTCATTTCATATTATATACATTTACCACATGTATATTATATATGTATCCTTAGTTTCTTGTATATGAGTTAGAATATGTGGTAAGCTTTTAGACAGTATGTTATCAACCACAATCATGATATAACATGTCACTGCTTCAAAATGATTTATATAACTACCAACGTGAAGAATGGCATGACATTACCCTCTTATATACACATACTCTACTATATAATGTAGATACTCAACATACAAGGTACTCATGAATGTATGTAATTTTGAGTAAGGGTGTAATCTTCTAAATTGCGTCATATTATTATATTAAGAAAATAACCTTTCGAACTTTATTTATAATCAATTTAGAAAAATGCTATATTTCAATGGAGGCTTCAAGTGTTCCTTGGAGGGAAAATTTTCTCCATAAGTCACCATGTTAGAAAATTTCAAATTTTTTTAACATGGTGAATTTGAAATTTTCTCCTTAACTATTAAAACTATGAATTTGAAACCATCACCTACCCCCCCATTTAGGAGTCTTTTGTAAAGAACCTATTTTCCTCCAAAAAAAAAAATGTTTAATGTCAAAAAGGTAATTTCGAGTTTTTTTATATAGGACGGTGGGAACACCGCAAAATCAGCTGATTTGAAGCCTCCATTTCATGGTTTTATGCTACTGTAAAAACTTATTTAACTTTATTATAAAATATTCCTTAATAAATATTATATAAGTATTGAAAGAAATTTCATGAAATTATCAAATAAGAAAAAAATGAAAAAATATAAAAAATATTATTTCAACATTTTTACCATATATAAAAACAGAGGCTGCTCAATGATTCTACAATATTAATCTCTATATTTGCAAAGTCAGTAAGTAAATAATATTTAAAATTTGATGTTTTTATCGATGTATTTTTGTTTCTTTTTCAATTTACTAAAAGTACACATAATATAATACATCATACGAGTAATATTAGCAGACACTTTTCGTTTAGATAGGTTAAATATTTGCTTTCATAGAAACAAGACACCCATTGTATCTTGCTGCTTGAGTAGAAAATAATCTTGCAGGCTATCGTGTGGATTGGGGTTGCATGGGGAGAGCTTGCATGCTAGCGGGAATTTGCTATAACAAAGGAAAGAGATCGCTGCAAACCTCAGTGAACAAGAGAATAATTAATATCAGAGGTGGTATGAACAGAATTCTTGGCTACAAATTGACATATTTTAAATTTTAAACATACTAAATAATTCATTTGTAATCATGTTACTAATAAATCAATTAGAGTAATTTAGTATTGTTATGGATGGATTAATGTGCATTATATTTGGATTAATTTAAAGTTCTCTTTGCAATTAGAGTGTTTTTTTTTTTTATTCGTTTTGTACCCCCTTGCACATAATACTAATTGCATTTTAGTGTAATTAAAAAAGAGCATTATTGTGTTTTTAAGTCTGGATTCCTCTTTTTTTTTTTTGGGGGGGGGGGGATAAAAATCTCATAATTAGAAATATTGAGAGTGTAAGCCTTTTTTAAAATGCTGGATGGGGAAAAAAACAACGGAAACACAACAATAAATAAAAAATAAATAGAGCGATTTATTAACTGCATGTGAATTCTTTTATTTTGGCAAATCAAATTGGCTAATTAAAAATAATTACAAGTTCTGTCTATAACTATTTAACTTCATTTACTTTTTATTTAATAGGATTTTTAAAGAGTATAAATATGCTGTGAAAATGAATAATAAAATAACAATAAAAAATTTAAAGAAAAAGCAAAATTAGTTGGTCCAAATAAAAATTTATAAAATTGCAATTTTATTAATTTTTTTTTCCACTCCATCTAAATATAACCTCTAAATGTACTGAAGCATTAAATTGTTACATTGTGATTGAAGAGTCACTAGAGGATGAATCGTGACATTTATTATTTCTTTTTAAAAACACATTGAGAAATGCAGTAGAATTTTAAATAAAATAAAAATATTGTGGAAAAGAGACATGAAAAAAAATAGACGACGATGCATAGAAATGAGTGTCTCATGAGACATCTCTTTTGCTGTGAGTATGCAGTAGTAGTATATAGCACTAGCTAGCTCTAGGGGTAGTAGTATCCCGGCCATATCCTTGAGGGACGGTGTGGCGGAGTCATGCTGTCATGCGGGTTGCAGCTAACACGGAGAGGTTAAAGAGAGAAAAAAAAAGAACGACGATAAAAAAAAAAAGGTAGTCTCTTTGGCTCACAAATCTCTTCTATGTCCAAGTGAGGGGAATCCCCAAAGGATTAAAGGCAAGTCGCTCTCAGGGTGACAGTTTACAGTACAGCAGTGTACAGTACATTTGACAATTGCTACAGCTGAAAACCACATTTGTCCATCCAAAAATGTAATTGTGTAAACTTGTATATAGGTGATGTTTTTATATAGGACAACTACAGTGATAAAAATAGTGTTAAATAATTTAAACTTTTAAGGTGATAAGAATGGTGTGATGCTTTATCTTCTTTTTTTATGCTAGTGTGTGCAAGGTGTATAGAGGTTTATATCAACCTCTATACACCTTGAGTGTGTGTACAATTAATAATTAATTTAAAACAATCTTCTATGGTAACAAATATTTTGTAGGCCTTTTTGAGATGATTGCATACTGGCAGGAGTATTAATGATATTCTGATCATTGTGACGTCACATGAAAGTACCTAAAACATTTTAGGTGCACTTAGACAAGAGTTGTTCTTGAGTAAGCTAGATTTGATGGAAACATGTGTAATGTATATATTCCGAAGTAAATCTACCGTAATAGTTCAGATTTTATTTTAAGACAAATCCTATGATAAGTTTTTTCATATTCTTAAAGTATATGTCCAATTTAATGCAAAAGTTGAATTTTCAGTTAAACCTTTAAAATCCAATGTGTGTAAAAAAACATATACAGAGCTATTTTATATCACAATCTTATAGTGTATTTTCTTGTGCTCAAATCTTTTGAAGAGATTTAAAAATTGTAGCACGCTAAGCGGATTTGGCCCACTGTCAAGGGATGTACGTCTCTCGGATCACTTCAAAATCTTTGCCCTGCTGCCTCTAGCTTCTCTGCTTTTTTTCTTAACATTTCTTTGAAGTTTTCAACGAGACTTTTCGGGAAAAAACACATTATTTGTAAAAACTAATGATGCAATATTAAATTTTATATACATATGGCAAATTATTTAAAACCTTTTAATAATATATCTTCATTTATTACTGGGGAAAACATTTTTTTTAATACAGAAGAAACGTAGTAATAATTTTGTTCTTTTTTCTAGTCTTTAGTTACAAATAATGCGTTTGATTTAATAGTTATAAAAAAACAGAAAGGGGTATTGGAGGAAGGGGGTGGATTGGCCTACAGCTATCCACAAAAATGAAAATTAAAAAAGTTTCTCTCAACACAAAGTAATTTTTTTTCTCCCTTTGCTTTTTACTGATATCTCTTTGTCCGAGAGAGAGAGAGAGAGAGAGAGAGAGAGAGAGAGAGAGAGAGAGAGAGAGAGAGAGAGAGAGAGAGAGAGAGAGAGGACAAAAAGGAGATGACTCTCATTGGCTCCATTAACTTTGACCCATTTAATTCTTTTTTTATAAAACGATAAAATATTATCTTTTACTTTTGTGAACCCTCTTTTATTCGTTTCTATTACAAGCAATTTTATTATTATTATTTTTCTCTCTTTTCATACAGGAATTACCCATAAAGTACCGACATTGAACAACGGGTTGACTTAATTGTTTGAATAATTATGACGATAATAATAGCACTTTATGTAATAAATTATATTATCATTAAAATATTGATGCTTCATGTTTGAATTTACGAAAATTAATCCATTTCTGCATTTGCTAATGTCAGCCAATTTTAAGTCTATAATTGTCATTTTGTTTCAAATAAAATTTTAATGTATATTTGTATGTAACTCTTTTTTTTCTTCAGCGGAAATATAACGTAAAAAATCGTTTAGAATATCCATTTAAAAAAATATATTTTTAGTATACCATGCAATTATTAAACTTCATTGAAACTATAATAATTTACACTTATTTTTTCCATGCATATAAAATACAGAAATAAGAAAAAAAAATGTAGTTTAAAAACAAAATAAAAATAATTAATGTGAAAATACATTTTATATATTTTATGTTTATAATAATAAAAAAATAAATAATATGAAAAGGTATTAACAGTATAATTTATTTATTAATTTAAAGGAGGCATAAAGGATGCAATTTCTCGGTTCACATATACTATAAACAGTGTTATGGCAAATGTTTTTACAGCTTTATATTATTTTGCTGCATGCATGCAGTGGTCGCTGCTGTTAAGTTGGTCGACGTTTTGTTATTATATATAAAAATAACGAGTTGGCAGTAGAGGCGATGCAAAAACTACCTTGTAAGTAACACCTGTAATATATCTTGCGTTACATCATGTACTATTTTATGACTTCTTTCCAAGTGTAATATGCGTTAAAGCTTATGTCAGGTCTTATATTATAGGAAAAATAACAAGAAATAAAAACAAGAAACGTGTGTGGTAAAAAAAATAATATTATAATGCATATATATGATAATATTTTACCCTTATAGGAGTTAAAATAATAATGTAAATGATTTATTACAAAACTATATTTGCATTAAAATTAACATTGCATGTTTTGGCTTTATTTTAGTATTCAAATTTTATATTTTAATTATAAATATTTTTTGAAAATTTATAATATTTTAATTTATAAAAATTACAACCAAAAATTATATTTTTAAAGATTTTATTTTATTTAATATTAATTTTAAGCATGGATGTTTTAATACTTACAAATTTAATACGTTGAAATTAAAAATTTCAGCAAAAAATAAATAAGCAAAGCTCTTAAAATCCTAAAAAAAAAATATTTTATGAAATTCCTTTATTTGGAAGAAAAAACGGAGGCATACATGACCAAAATGTGTCAATTGCCCCAAAATACCAACCAATCAATCAATCGGAAGAAAAAATAAAACATATAATTTCATAATTTTATTTTTTTAATTTCATAATGTTGAGATAGGTCATGATAGGCTACGATAAATTTGTTGACTGCCCAGGACTTCACTCACTGATAAAAATCATTAAAAAATCAATTAAGTGGATGAAAACGCTTTAAGATACCAGGAGGAACACCTAAAAGAGAAAACTTGAGGGTGTCAAGTTAAATTGAAAAAGGGGAAATACTTCAGAGATGTTTAGGAATCTCTATGGATAATAAGACTTATATTACTACAAGTTTAATAATTAATTTACTTAACAATTTACGAAGTTAAGGTGATACACTTTCAGGGTGCTATATAAAAATTATTCATATATATGGTTTCAGGGTAGAAACAAGAGAGATGCATCAGGTTTCAGCTAGGGTTGGAGAACACTTCAGGGTGTCAAAAATTATTTATATAACATTTCAGGGTGTCCGTGATATCTCCAAGGAAAAGGTGGCGCAGGGATATCTGTACGATCTTTAGGAAGAACGTGGTGTAGAGTGAGTACGCGACAGGACTACTGTTACAACCCACATAGCTGGAGAGGACACACCCACCTCCCAAGTTGCTTGCAAAAAATATAAGAAAGCTACATCAGCCTTATATATGCTTTTTTTTTTCTTTTTTCCCTTTCGTCTTTTCTTTAACCCTCATAGCTTGTGATCTATAGCTATACTAGGATAATATAAGCGAAACAGGTTTCTTTTCCCGCATATAACACACAGTGTCTAAACGCATTTCATCCATGCAAAAAGAAAAAAGCCTTCTAGCTACTACACTACTAGCTTGCCTTGTTTTAGTCAAAATATATCAGCATGCTTTTCTATTTTAAACTCGTATATATACCCTAGCTGTACATATATATATATATTTTTCCTTTTTATATATTTTTATGATTTGTAGTTGTACTGAAACATATTATGTTAATATTTTAAGACTTCAAGAAGAAAATATGAATGTTTTCATATATAGTATATAGTGAATAGTTTAAAATAAATATATTATATTATATTATAATAATATAATTTATTTATTAAAAAAATAAGATTGATAGTGTTGCAAAATTGTGATAACGTTTCTGCAAATGTCATTTTATATTGAAATGAGAAAATTTTGCAAGAAATAATGATTTATGGTTTGTATTAAAGCAAAATATGAAATGAAAATAACTATATAACAAAATAAATTGTCACTTTTTATTTACTTTAATATTATAAGATATAAGTTTATGAAATTCTTTAACTTTGAAGTGATGATAAAAAGAAAACAGTTCTTGCTCAGCTTTTTGTTCTAAAAGTAAATTTTATGCATCTTAACGTGTGATAGATGACTACTTTGGACTGTTTAATATTTCTATTTGAGACATTTCTTTACTTCATAGATCGTGCTAAGAAATATACAGTAATATTTTTTATCATATTTTAATATTTATTATATCATAAATTAATATATAATTTATATTATATATAAAGACGCTTTTTTGGTAAACATTTTAACTATCAGTGTTGGTTACTACTTTGTGTATTATTGTATACTTTGTGCATGTTTTGGTATTGGAGAGTTGAACGCATATTTTTCAGTTGTTATTTGTGCCATGACTAGCTCCTTAATTACTCGATATCAGTGCATAAAGAGGAGATAAAGATATAACAAATATATACTGACATATTAAAAGTTCATATTATTTTAGTATTTTTCAATAACCTTCAATAATATTTTTTCACAGACTGAAAAATTCAATTTGGGAATTTTTCAATTCATTTTTGAAATTTTCAATTCATTTATTAATTTTTCTTTTAAAAAGTTCATTACTTATCAAATTTAATTACCGCCTTTAGGAGAGTTAATAGATATCCATCTAAAATGATTTGCTAATTAAAAAACATGAAATTTGAAATTTAATTTCATTTAAAAAATCACAGTTAAATTTTTTTATTTTCTATAAAAGACTTCAAGAGAAGAAAAAAAGAATCAAGATAGTATTTTTTTTTTATTTTAAATATAAAAAATATATATTTATTTTTATCATAGGTTGTTAGTAAGAGTACTCTGTACGTAACAGCAAATGTAGCAGATGCTTAGTATGGCTGGTATGTTTAGTGGGTCGAAGTAGTATTTTAGCGATGTAGCCAGCTTGTCTGGTAAAGTTAGTGTTATACTGCTAGCTAGTATAGCAGTGTGCCGTATGCTATCTCTGGGGGGGAATGCTGCTGCTTGCTGTTACCAACCTACCCCTCTGCTACTGTGCTACTGCAGTGGAGTGTGGCACGGGCCAGGGAGAAAGAGAGAGAGAGAGAGAGAGAGAGAGAGAGAGAGAGAGAGAGAGAGAGAGAGAGAGAGAGAGAGAGAGAGAGAGAGAGAGAGAGAGAGAGAGAGAGAGAGAGAGAGAGAGAGAGAGAGAGAGAGAGAGAGAGAGAGAGAGAGAGAGAGAGAGAGAGAGAGAGAGAGAGAGAGAGAGAGAGAGAGAGAGAGAGAGAGAGAGAGAGATATCGCGACATACGAGTGAGCATCAGCTCGAGGTGCAAGAGATATGGCATATAACAGAGAATAATATAAGTGAAGGGAGCTTATATTATGGTCTAGAATTTAAGTTAGATCATCCAACACGTATATAAACATAGAAATTTTAACCAGTAAAATTTATATTACCGCACATGTCATGCAATAGTTCGTTTTTAGTACCCTCTGCTACCTTATATATATTTCTTATATACCTAATCTACTAAAGCTGTCTATCTCTATTTTGAGGGAAGGGGGGTTTTAACACACAAATAGTTCTGTTCAAAAATAAACGTGATGAATTTATACTACTTTATTTTCTCACTAAATTGGGATCAATTTTTGTTTTTATTGATCTTTATAAGATAATATATATATTTTTTTCTCTCTCTTAACTCTGACTCATAGTTTTGATGTGTGAAATAATTTTATTAATGTATAGTTGTAAAAAGATAGCTATTAAGTTCGATTTTATGGTCAGTAAATTTGGTGTTGACAGTAAACTATTAAAGCTTATAAGTCTGAAACCAATCTATTATAAAGTGGCTTGATAGTATTACTAACTGCCGCTTGACATTTATTTTTATACAGTCTTGTCTTTAATTGACACATTTAAATGACTATATATTTACTAAAAAATTAATATGTTGCATAATGTTTTAATTTTAAATTAATTTATTTTAAATGTATATTATAATATGCGTCAAAATCAAGCCCTTAAATTTAATCAAGTCTCTTTAAAAATTTAATTAGTTTAAAATTTTCAGGACAAACAATCACCTATTTAACATTTCATTTTTTAGTTGCCGTAAAATTTGTGCATGTGCAAATTTTTTTGCGACAATAAGCGACTTTGTTTTGTACAAGACTTTCTCCTCGTTTACATAAGTTGAATACGCCAAATTCTTACTGACCGTCCTCTTTATCCAGCTTATCCAAACATAACACTTCACTTTTAAATTTTACTACAAATTGATGTATAATACTTTCTACAATTGATGCAAAAACCAAAATTGTTTTTCAAATAGTTGTAAATAATGTAAACTGTAAATAAATTCCATTATATACAGTTCATTTGTTTTATTTTAGACTTATAGCTTTATTTTTAAATTGATTCTCTTCATTACAATGTAAATAACAAACAATTTATTGTAATTAAGCCATTGATTTAAATATATAAATAAAAAACAGTATTTAACACCTTTTTGTAATTTAAAAATACATAATATAACTTGTCTAAAGTTATCCAGAGTATGTAAGAGTCTGCATGGGTAACTTGCCAAAACATACAGTTGCCTCACACACCATTAACGTACGTGGGTCACACCATCACCGCCATAGTGGCGCGAGTACCACATAATAAGTACGTATATATATTTTAAGAACAGTACCTTATGTACTGGTTGACACACTCATTTGTTTCTATAAATATAAAAGTGTTGGGTAAGGTTAGTGTTCACCTCAATCCATCATTATAATTCAAGTCTCTTAATTAACGATGTCATGCTTGTTTGTAGTATGTTAATGTACATGGCATACTATTCTTAATGTTTTTGTTATGATTTATTATTCATTGTACTATTTGTGCACTGAACTGTATTCTCAGCGTTGCAATATCTACACTGAGAAAACAATGTGACGTTATTATGAAAATAAAACAGAACATTAATATTTTTTACTATAATATGCTACACAGAAATACTAGAGGAATCTTTGCTTACATATGTTATCATTATATCCATCGTGCAACAACAGATTATTTAGAAAATGCGTCGGTACAGCATGCGTACCTTCTATAAAAAGGAATGATTGCAATATCTTGACTAATCAGGCTTTAAAATAACCCTCTTACAGTAACGATTATGTTTTTTCAGTGTTAAAAATACTAAATAATATGTACAGAGTATACTTCATAAAATATACTGTGGCTATACGTGGTACTTGATCAAATGGTATTAACATTAAAACTCATTTGAATAGAGTGATCATTCATACTATTCACATCATTAATAAAAGGTATTAAAAGTTATAAAGAGAGGAAATGCAACACATGAAGAGACATCAACAATCACTTCAAAAATTAAAACTAATTATATGTATCATGTTTATAATATAATTATAATACACTTACAATTTCAAAACACTCATTTTTTTCTAAAAAAAAAATAATAATCCGGAGTCATTAACCTGCTGAAGCACTTGTCTCTTGTATTTATAAGCTAGAATGAATTATTTTTCAGGTAGCAAATATGGCAAATAAGGTACTTTGTGATTAAGTAATTACAGTATAATTAACATTTATTTTTTTTAGAATGATTAAATTCTATTGCTAGAAAATTAAAGTTATACCCTAAGTTTCATTTACAAAAGTTTATTTAATTTTGTTTAAAGATAGTTTTAGTACTAACTTTGTAACTGTGAGTATACAGAGTGAAAAATTGCATCTCATCACATGTTTATATAATTTAAATAATGTGTATATATTCGCACCTAAAAGAATTTAATGTCAAAGGTTTTCATTAAAATTAATTGCACCGTATATAATATAAAGAGCAAGCTGCTGTTACATCAATGAAAAGCTCCATAAATTGTGATAGTAAATATTATTTTTCTAAAGATATAAATTTTAATGAGATTATCATTAGAGTTTTATTAAAAATGATGTTCATATTATAGTTTAAAATTTATAGCTTTTTTATTAATAAAGAGCAGAAAGCAAAGAAAATTGGGTTAATTGAGGTTAACTTATATTTATATATAATTATATATGTATTTTTTTTAAATTTATTACGTTTTACATAGTATAATATTCAATACTTTTATATATTTAGTTTCAACATGTGGGATACTGAGAACTAATAATTCATTTTATAATTAATAATTTAATTACTTCCTTTTCACATACTTTTTATTTTTATACATTGCTTTCTAGCTTTTCAATGTTTTTGTTGCTATAGTTTTGTTTTCAGGAAAAGACAAGCTTATTTGAATGAAAAATAAATTAATGAAGAGGGAAACAAAATACCATAAAAATTAAAAGCATGAATTAAAAATACAATAAGTAGTTATACGTACCCTAAGTACGTATAATTTCTCATTATTATTCACACATTTTATTATATAATTAATTAGAATAACTGAACACAGAAATTACATTAATAAAAAAGAAGCACCATATCAATATTATAATATCAGTGCAAAAATTTAGTGTATATAAAATATTTAAATATTCTATATACATTAAATTTCATATATATTCATATGGAAATCAAATACATTCCTTTTTAAATTGGAATCAACAGTATTAAACTTTTTTTTAATTATGACATAAAAAAAACATTTTTTTCCTCTTGTTTTTTTATTGCTATTTCAAATAAAAAACCACATAATAGCTTGTGTGGTATTTTAGTTGTTATTTTTATTATTCGCAATAGAGATGCGAGAGCAAGGGCCGACCGGACACAGAGGAAGCTCCAGAGCACTGGGACTGCTGTGGTGGCACAGAGACAGTCTCCATGGCGTTCAGTTTAACCCCAAAAAGAGAATGAAAGAGCGCCGCCAAACTAAACTGGAGTCAATGAAACAAAACACTGACGCAATGCGTTACAAATTTTATTGTATCATGTTCAAGTTGTATTTTTCTTGGGGTGTGGGGGGGGGAAGCAATAATAAAGGGAAATTATTATTAATTAACTATACAAATATCTTCAATATTGATTTGTCATTCAATTTGAACTCCAACATATATTATATTATAGTACTTGCCTCAAGTATAATTTTAAATTTGTGATTATCCTCAGTTAATATTTTATTCTGTATGAATTTAATTGATTAAATGGTAATGAGAAGTCATGGCAAAATATATAATTGCACAGTTTTAGCTTATTGAGTGTTCTGCTAATAATCCATTCCTTATATATTCCCTCTTAATGAAACTAGTTTTTTTCTGCATTAATTTGCAAAAAAATTCAGTCAATTTTACAAATTATAATATCCAGATAATTTAAAATATCTCTCTCTCTCTCTGTACATATACAGTTCAATTACTATAAAAGAGCTACTACTAAATGATATGCAGTAGATGATTTCTACAAATAGGACCATCTTGATAAAGCCATGTTTTACACTTCTCTTTGTTATAGTTGAATGTATACCAGCCGACATTTTGCGTTACTTTCCGTAACTTATAGCTACTGCAATGCATGCTCTTTTCTGTAACATGTAACGTTTGGACACATTCCCAAGGGAGCAATCAAGTTGCACACAACTCCATTTCCCTTGTCGCATCCCCACAACTAACGCTTGATTTGCAATACCTTCCGTCCTTCCGACGTCCTTTCTTTCTTAAAAGTGTCTCTTTTTTGTCATTTTCTAAATTTGTGCCGTCTAACCATTAAATTAAAAATATAAAGTTAATAAAATGAAGATTATTTATGAGTATTCTAAAGTTTTTTTATTTTTTTTTATAGATTATAAAAAAATAATCTTTATTTAAACTCTCAATGTGTTCTGATCAGGCTTGGACTGGGAAGCTATTATAGGAGCCATATAGACATTACAAGAAGCAGGATCCACTTTTAAGGGGGCCTGAGGTCAATTTTTTTATGCTCTCTGTGTTAAAAAGTAAAGAGGCTAGTCAAAGATCCATGACCCAGCCTTATGGCCAGTTCGAGCCTATATAGTTCTGATTAAAATATCATCTTGGTAGCTGCGATCACAAAGTTTGATTCCACAATGTATATTTTTTTTCTTCCAAAACCAAACTTCATTGGTATATATTTTTTGTCTAAATTCAACTTCTAGTGGTGGCTTTTTCGTCCGACACTCTTCGAGAGAGCAACCGTTTATGTTAAATTTACTAACTTTAAACTAAAATTTTACTGTTTGACAAGAATAAAAAGCGAATAAAATTAACAAAAAAGATTTATCAGACTTTTATCCACTGCCATGCATAAGGATATATATTTTTTTTATAAATTTAGTAGAAAACATGCACAGAAATTCTTCAAATATATAGATCAATATATAGGTTTGATGGTGCTTATAATTATTATATATCATGGATAACTATATATATATATATATATATATATATATATATATATATATATATATATATATATATATATATATATATATATATATATATATATATTATACAACTTAAAGGTCAAAGAACGTAAGTTGAACAGTGAAAATGAATGGTGCAGTACTTACATTTTTTCCTTGCTATATGTTATTCTAGTATTTTATTAAAAGGTCTGTGAGTTATTTATTTTTAATTCTATGAAATTTGCGCCAAGTCTTTCATTTTTTTTTTTTTTTTTACATGACATGTATGTTTAGTAAAATAGCATGTCGAAACGTTCTATGTATATATATATACAGAACAAAGTTTTCATAACTATATTTAATTTTAAAAACTTAAAGCTGTAATTTTACACACAATTTTTATACATTCATGTCAAAAGCACATAGAAAAAAAAATACATTCAGAGTTTTTTGTAATGAAACTTCTTCACATCACGAAAGGTTAATTGATACACAAGTTTTGCCAAGGGGGAAATTGTACCTTGATTTTTAATATATTTATCTGAAATAAAAATATAACTTTATAGTTTATTGATAAAAAAACTTATAAATTTATTCAAAACTATAGAAGTAGAAAGGTTCAAACTTTTAACCAGAAATCAAAGTAGAATTTTTTATTACTATAAATTTCAATCTTCGATATATTTATTAATGTTTTTACGAGGCTTTATTATTTAATAATAATTTATTTGCATGTATAATATAATGTTAATACAGACGTCAGTCAAGTGGATGATACGATATCATGCAGTTAGTTGTGTGTAGAGGCATGCAAGTCAATTAAGACAGCAGGGTACTTGGTGGAGACAAAGTGTGAGACAAGTGTCAACTTGTCATATTTAGTGACAGTCGAGCAGATCGATATAGTCACCAGGAGCCGCGACCTAGCAGCTGCAAGCTTGCCATGGAATCGACGTTAGTTCCAGTGACAGCAAATTTAACTGTTTGTTATAGTTAACTGCAAGTATCCTAAAAACATTGCAAAAACATTGTAACTTCTAATATAATATGTGCCATTTAAGGCCTTATATGAGTTGAAATAAAATAAGAAAGGCAATTAATACGAATGATACAATCGTTTAGGCACGTTAGACTGTCAGTATGTAAGGCTGCAGTATGAATTTCACCCCTGTTATGTTTATTTATAAAGGTGTTGTCAGGCAATTTCACACCTTGGAGGTGTAATAAACTATAAAACGATCTTTGGATGGCTGGACTGGGTCTTCTAACTCACGATTTTTTACAAATACATGCATCTCTTTGTCTCTTGGTGCTACAGCGTTAACTTAAATTATGTTATGGAAAGTTAGAATTAATGCTTGGCGTAGTGCATTGACCGATTCTCGTTAGATCACCGAAGTCAAGCAACGTCGAGCGTGGTTAGTACTTAGATGGGTGACCGTCTGAAGTAAAAATCACGAAGCTCCCTCCCTGGGGTAAATTCATCTCTCTTTCCACCCAGTGCAGTGATGCACTTGTGTGTAGTTCCCCAGGCTTTGGACATCGCTTTGGTCCATTGATAAAAAAAATGGAGGTGTTTATCCTGACTGAGGTTTTCAACGGTTCCCTCAGCGAATGCTGGGGGACGCGTAACCGGCCGTGACCACTATCTGTTCCCTACCTTATCCATACCCATTACCCCACGGTGGTGTATCCGTATAAAAAATAATAATGCTGTCCAGAGGTGAATCTAATCTTATTTTAGAAGTATTTATTATTTTCATTGCAAAGTAGATTCTAACACAATATTTGTAAATTGGCATATGGTAACAAACGCAACACCGAGATCAACTTCTCTTCCCCGGACAGTCCACAAGGCGATTGTGATGTTTTATTTAGCGTCCCTGCAAAAGGCGGACAACCAAGCTTGTAGGTTGCCAACAGCAGCGCGCTCTTTGATGTAGTAGAGCAGAGATAAGCACAAGTGTGAGACACAAAGACTCGCTTGAATTTATAATAGCAAGAGACAAACCGTGCTGATAATGTTGTGCTTATAAAGTTACCGACACCATTTTAATTTGCCTGCGTACTTCTTTCTGCTGTTTTACTTAAATATTACGATTGTTGGAGCGAAAGACATTTTCTTTATATTATAGTCCGTTTGTCAAAATTAAATTCACATAAATGTAACATGACTTAATTAGATCTAGAGTTGATTGGTACACAATATAAATATGTCAAAACATCAAAATAGTTAAACCTTTTTTTTTTTTTTTTTTTTTTTTTTTTTAAATATCTTCACTTACTAATTTTCCTTCAGTTTGTAATATAATTTTTTTCTAAACCTCTGCCAGCTTGCTGTGGTTTTTGTGTATTAGTCTTCCAGCATGTTTTCGCACTTTACTTTAGTAGGCAAGTACGTTGCCCATGATACAAGTGTCTTTTCTGCATATAATATAAGCTAAATATAAAATTATAGTTGTTACATTGAAACAAATAAATTTTATATTCTAGTTGAGAGGGCAGTGAAATCTTATATTTTTCAACAGTCAGTCGAACAAAACACTCTCATACAAGGAGTAGCATGTTTGTACTTGAGGGCCACAGAACTGCAGCATATAAAGAGGAGCTTTTGTATTCTGTCCAGTCCATGTATAATAAGTTGTCTAGTGATATAAAGAGTGAATAAAGTGATTCTGTGTTCAAGAAGAAAACAAACAAAAAAAAAAAAAATCTTAAGAAAGTGTATACCATGTAATATATTATTATTATATATATAATATAAGATTCATTTTCTTCAAAGACTGATAATCTGAAAGATTATTATCAAATATGTATTTTGACGTGTATGTAAAAATAATAAATATTTTAATTTCAATTTTGAAACAATAGTTATGAATAGCTTAATAGTGTAATTCATTAATTAAGTATTTTTTTTAAAATAATATTTTATTATTAATAATATATATTATTTATTTTATAAATTTGTTTTCATGAATGTTAATACTGCATGATGTCAGAGAAGTAAGAAGTAATCTGATATGATCAGATGACACCCTTCAAAATATGAACATCCACAACATATTCCTGACAAAAATGTGTAAACGATAGTTTAAAAAAAATACATACACATAGAGTTCACATAACTTGTACAAAGATACGTACTGTAGAAAATGGGCATGTTATTTGATATAAAAATATTTATTTATAGTAAAAAGTCTATATGCACACACCATAATACCTTTGCTGTCAAATTTTGTTTGTAAACTGTATCCATATGTAATATATATTCGGATATGTCATCACAAGTTCTCATAATTTGACAGCAGGGAAGGAAAATTGTCAGGGAGAGAAGAAGGAAATGGAGGAGGGAAGAAGAGAAGTCAGCTACTTGGGCAAGGTGCCTGGGAACGTGGGATAGAGAGGGAGGGAGAGAGGGAGGGAGAGAGAGAGAGAGAGAGAGAGAGAGAGAGAGAGAGAGAGAGAGAGAGAGAGAGAGAGAGAGAGAGAGAGAGAGAGAGAGAGAGAATAAGATTAACGGATAAGGAAGAGCCACGTGACCTCAGTAGTGTTCCCCTGAGAAGAAAGGCTTCAAATTTCCCATCATATTCCTCTCCATGCTCCCCTTCATTCTCCTACTACTAGATCACACGCAATGACTTGGTATGCCTTATGAAACCCAGCAGCTACCTCTTATATCTTACCATATCGCTGCTACTGACTAGGGGAACTAAATATATGCAATATTTTATCTCTAAAACTTTTACTAGAATAAAATGCATTTTAATTCATTCTATCACATATTATTTTATTTTATAGTGTTTTTTTTATTTATTAATGTTTAAGAAATATATATAACATTATTGATTTCCAATTTTATAACAGATTATTTTGAAAGATTAAGATATTATTGTATTGATAAACTATATATATTTTTTTAAATTTGATAGTAAATATGAACAGACGATTGATTAAATTTCACATTATTGATATTTTTACGATATTGGTTATATGATATGTGAGAACTCACGTCTCTCACGTTCATACTTCTCTTATAGAAAATTTGTTCGCCAAGAGAGAACTAGATATTACTGACGACGATCATGACGGTGTGTAAGTAAGGTGGTGGAGAATTTGTGTGTGTATATATATATATATATATATATAATATATATATATATATATATATATAATATATATATATATATATATATATATATATATATATATATACCTTGATAAATTTACGACCATCTCAAGTCAGCAGCGAGGCGAGAGAGAAGAGAGAGAGAGAGAGGAGAGATGAGAGGAGAGAGAGAGAGGAGAGAGAAGAGATGAGAGAGAGAGAGAGAGAGAGAGAGAGAGAGGAGAGAGAGAGAGAGAGAGAGAGAGGAGTGTAAGCCACTTCACAGGTCATTCAACATCGGCTTGAAGAAAACTCATTACTTCCATCGCTTCAAGATACTAGTTAATATATTGCCACTCAAAATCTTTTATAAAAGCTCTGTTTTCTCTATACATTTTATATTGTGAGATGAAAATTTCTCTCTCTCTCTCTTCTCTTCTATCTTTACCTCTATTAAGATAATATAAAACATTTTTGTATTGGTTTAAAACTCAATTATTTTAATCTTATTTATAATACATTAAAATGCTCTTTTACATAATAAATATTTAAAAGAAATTTAAATCTTAATGAATTTTATAGTAATGTATTATTTACACTGTATATTAATGTAATATGCCATGTTTCAATTGAAAAACTAAATCCTTGTCTTAAGTTTAGCAATCCATTTTTAAGTATATAGAAAATATACACATTATTTTCGCCCCCTTGATTTATAATAAAATAGGTTTATAATCCTTTGTTTTCATCATGAAATCAAATTATAAGAAATCAATTAAAAAAGCTTAGTTACTTTCAAAAACAATATATAAAGTATACTGAATGATAGTTTTATATATAGGACCTATATATTTCCTGGTAAAACGTGAACTGAATGACTAATAATTAAAGCGAATACGAAGTTTCAAGAGTTTGGAGAAAACAAAAATGAAACTTTTTACTTCTTATATCATCTAAAGTTGTTGTTTTCTTTTCAGGATATAACATTACAATCACGAGTAGCTAAAAATATTTTTTTTATATATTAAACCACAATTGGGTACTTTTACAATTTAATAATTACTGACTACGATTGAAACCCTGAACCTTCCGAAATCTCCTAACTTAAACGTTTCGCGGGCTCTTCTGGAATGGGGGCAACCACGGCTTTGCAATCCATCCCGGTATTTACCTGTGACTGAGGAAAACGTGGAAATCTCAGCCAGGATAGACGCTACAGCTTTTGTCAATGGAACGGAAGTGCAATGGTCCAAAGCCATGCAGGGGAACCACATAGTGGAAAAACGTAACGATTTACCCCTGAGTGGGAAACGTGGTTTTTGTCAAAAATTGTCACCCATCCAACTACTAACCACGCTCGACGTTACTTGAATTCGGTGATCTGACGAGACCCGGTCAAGCGCACTGCGCCACACCTAAAATATTATAAGGTTGCAAAGGTCAAAGCGTGGACACATGCAAGAATATTGTGTTAATTGTATTAAGTGCTAAAAGACTTTTGTATTATACTTTTGGATCATATGGGTGTGTACACGCCATATAAAAGTAAAGGTGAAAAAGCAAAGTTGTAAAAACGTAGCATAAAAGTGAACATTCACATTATATTGTTGTGAGATCTTTTGTGAGGTGCATTAGTCTGATGTTCCAGCAGTATTGTCTGGTCTAATAATGAACATTACCATGAATCAAGCTTCAAGTAATGGATTGACTTTGAGAGTCGTTAACTTTTAATTGGTTTCAAATTACCATCTCAGGAAAATAATTGTAAAAAATATATATTTTATTAGCATAATATAATTATTATGTATAAATAATATAGCTCAACAAATGAAAGTTATGTAAGATTACCACCAGATGTATATTATATATAGCTGGAAGTGGAAGGATTTTGGCTGAACTATGACATGAAAAATATAAGATTTCTCACATCTCTTAATATAGCATCTCTGCAAATTTTCAGGTTCAAAACTTTAACTATAATAAGTCTAGAAACTTCGCACTTCCGGCTACATTCGGTGGTAATCTTTTATTTGTTGAACTGTATGATGTTTTGATATATTGTACATTTCGGGTTAGCATGAATTTTACCTTTACTTGAATTATTGCATCTTCAAGAGACAAATATTTATGCATATATGTAGATTTGGGAAATATATGTATAATAAAAGCATGCCTCAATTCATCTCTGAAAAAGTTCCCCACGCCTCCATATAGACGAGTGAAGACGACCAGCTGTGCAAAGATAACGTTCGTGCTCTCCAGAGTGATCAACTATACTAATTACAATCTTTATTGTTTTGAACTTTGAAAGTCTTCGATTACGAAATTCTGAATAATTTTAACTTGCACTGCGAGTTTGAGTAGAAAAAAAACTGATAACTATAGATTATATTATAATATTCCTATAATGCATGTCTTTCCTATAATACGGCATCAATAAAAAAATTAGTTTCCAGTATAATTTCTTGTTTTGATTTTTTATAGCTCCTTATTTTGTATGATCAATTTATTAAAGGTAAATAGCAATATAAAAATAAATAAATGACTATATGAAAAATATCTTATATACAATTAGGGCAAATCACTGTTTTGATAATAATTATTAAGTTTATAAGTTAATTTTTTTTTGACAATTCATCATAGCATGGACTTTGCAGATTGGCAGATGAGAATATCCAGATAATTTAGTATTCAGAAGGCTTGAAAAAATTCAATAAAAATATATCAAAATAACGATGTTATGAAAAACATAAATCTGTAATGAATATAATCTCGAATTCCTTTGATTATAAAAAAAAAAAAATATGCTTCGCTCATCTGTTTGATTCAATTAATTAACTAAGTTTTCTTGTGATGGGTACCTCACAAAAGAACCACGAACTCTATTTGGTGAACCCCCCTTATTTCACCTGTTGAGAAAATTGGCTCAGCATAAAAGAAAGAGTATAACACAAAGACGAAAGTATAGGAGAAATAGCTATATAACACAGTCTTCTTTTTACAGAAAATGAGGTATGAGTTCATTTTTACGGGGGTGTATCCTCCTGTATATAATTTGAAGAACGAACCATAATAATAATAATCATCATCATAAGTGAAGTAGGTTTGTTGTATACAACATGTATTGTGCTTACGGCCATACGTAGCGAAATAAGTATAAAACATTTTCTTGTGTAGAGGGCGCGGTTCTCGTCAACTCTGACCTCCAAAACCATAAGTGTGACGTCATGACCAAGTGCCCGATGTCACGCAAGCTGGCAGGTATACAAGCTTCCAGTATAGTAAAATACAAGGTAGGTATTTGTAAACAGGTACAACAGAATATGTGCTTATATAAAAAATATCAAGTTCAATATTTTGTAATTTTGATATTTTTTTTTATTAAAGTCTGTTTGTATTATAATGATCTCTCTCTCTCTCTCCCACTGATCGCACTCTATCTCTTTCTCTCTGTCTTTGTATAAAACAAAAGTCGTCACACAGTTCTAACTTAATGGTGTTATATTGTTTGAAGCCACCTTGGCGTACAAAGGAAAAAAAAAAAAAAAAAAAAAAACGTAAAGTATATTATATTTTTTTACGTCAGTAAAACTCTGCAGGATATTAAGGCAGGAAATTGCAATTCCTTTATCTAAATGATATAATTTATTTGAATACATTTTCATTTGACGATCAATATTTAAATAAAAAACATCTCAGAACGATATCAAGTATAAATGAATATATTTTTATATAGACATCATATATCTTTTGTTGTTGTTGCAGGATTTGAAATGTTTGAAGTATTGTATTTTTCTTTGATTGTTCAACAAACTTATTATTGTATACAGTTTTGTACTTACGGGATTTTAACGAAAACATTAATTTAATAAAGTTCATATAAAGTTGAATAGAGCATGTGATAAAGATGTAGGTTCGAGTCCCGGAAAACTTTTAATACTGTGATAAATTTCTTTGTTGTCCATGCAGCTGGTATAAACAAGAAATGTTTTGAATGTAAAATTATTGTAATAATATATTTGTTTATCTGCAACACTGAGGAATGTCCATGGTAGCTAGCCAAAACAAAAGCTCCTAGAGGATAAAATATCGAGAACTATGTTAAATTATTATTATTTTTTCAAAACAATAACTTAATTCTGCTGAATTATATCTTCAAAGAATAATTACGCCTATACAAGTTTTAAATTTTATTTATATTTTTAAAACAAAACTATTATTAAAAAAGTAAATTTATTAATGTCAATAAGAATAAAAACTGTGGAAGGTGTGGCACAGTGCACTTGACCGGGTCTCGTCAGATCACCGAAGTCAAGCAACGCCGAGCGTGGTTAGTAGTTGGATGGGTAACCATTTTCAACAAAAAACACGTTTCCAACCCAGAAGTAAATCGTTACGCTTTTCCACCATATGGTTCCCCTGGCTTTGAATCATTGCACTTCCGGTTCATTGACAAAAGCTGTAGCGTCCATCCCTGGCTGAGGTTTCCACGTTTTCCTCAGTCGCAGACAAATGCCGGGATGGATTGCAAGGTTGCGGCCGCTCCCGTTCCGGAAGAGCCCGCGAAACGCACAAGTTAGGGTTTCGGAAGGTTCGGGGTTTCAAAGTAGTATGTAATTAGTAAATAGAAGTACCCAATAGAGTTTGATAAAAAAATAATAATAATAAAAATAAAAACTGTAAAAATAATCTACCATATACACTGTAGTAAGTAATAAATATTATGAAGTAAAACCATGGCATATAACTTTAATTTTTGTTTTTTTAAATTCCTTTCATGCTATTTACTTCATCCATAACTCCCATTTCTAATAATATATATTATATTATAATATAATATAATATTATATTCATAATAAATAACCATTAAAATAGCAGTGTTTTACTAAACTACGGTTGATAAGAGTTGCTGGAAAGATGATTTGGTCTGGTGCTGTCGAGTAGCTACTAAACTAGCATCTTGACGACACGCTCATGATTTTAAATTACACTTTACTGCCAGGCATTCACTGAGCAAGGTGACACAAAACTCTGCAGAAATATACTCTTTGGAATTCCTTTATAAAAAAATAATGTTATTTTAGGACGAAATTCCATTTCCTTTGCTAAAATTGTGGCACTTGTTTTTAATTGGAGTAATTGCAAGGAACATTTGATGCTCTTTAATTGTGCCATATATCTTCTTGTGTTTTTTCATATATAACTTTATGCATGACGTTTAAAATGATATATGTTTGTCGTTTTTATATATGTTGTGTGCAAAATATGCCAAATATTTTATGTCTTATAAATGTACTATATGCAAGAGAGGAAGAGAGAGAGAGATGGAGAGGGGGAGGGGAAGATGCAGGATATTGCAGAACTTTTGAAATAATAAAAAAAGCATTAAAGTGACATGTGCTCGTAGTATGGATAGTAAATAAAAGTCAATTAACTTCTCAGTCATGAAACTCTTGCTCAAGAGTCTTTTAATTACTTTTGATGGCAAGTAAATGCTACATTTTTCTTCAACTAATGCATTGAGTTTTTATTGAACTGAATGGAATGTAATTCAATAAAAATATTGACAATAATTTGTATATAATATGCATTGCACTCTTATTTATCATGGAAAATATTAATTTTTCATAATGACTATATAAATTATTATAGATTAGAAAACAAATAAATAGTGCCATGATTTTCTTGAAATATGCGTTTCATAAATTAGTATAAATGTTATTAATTCATTATAGATTTAATATTTTTTCTCTCTAACTTTTTATCATTAAACAAATAATATTTTTTCTTATAGTCTTTTAACATTAAAAAAATAAACAACAATAAAAAATCGATAACTCAATGACGCTCAAGTTAAGGTGTTCTTTTTTTTTTTTTTTTTTTTGCTGTACGTCTGCGTGTTTTTTATCTGAAGGGGGGAGGGACCACCCCGGGAGGGCGACCACCGCTCATCACAGAAGCCGCCTCCGAGGTCGGCGCGAGCCTCAAGCGTTCTCCAGCTAGTTCGTGAGCACCAAACATCTCCATTCATCAGCTCATTGCAGACGCCATCAAAACTGCTCTATACAGTCACGGAACTACGTATATACCCACAAAATATTCTCGCACTGAATAAATTATAAAATACAATTTATATTATAATATACATACAGATTATTTATTAAGATTAAACCTGTTCAAAGCTAATTATTGAAACATGGGTATCTATATTTTGTTATATATAGTGACAGTATAATATATATATAAAAAAAAATAAGAAAATTCTTTTCTCATATATATTTTTTAGTTTGAAAAGTGCCTAAGGGTGTGATATCTTAGTCTCTATTGTTCTCAAGGCACTCACTATGCAGATGCAGCTTGAAATTTATTAAATGGTTCAATATTTTGATGATAATATAATAAATATTACTTTTTGTTTTTGTTTTTAAAAGGTTAAGATAAAAAAAGTTTCATAAAAATTCCCTTTCTCTTTTTTTTTACCCTTCTTTTTTATGATCAAACGCGCGCGTGTCTTCGTGATATGGCTTGTTTACCAGGAATGTAAAATTATAGCATTAGTTTTCAGGCAATGCTAATAGCTTCTTCTTTTTTTCTTTTTTGTTTGTTTTTTTAGTTGTCCAGGTAAATTAACCTAAGAATTTATTTCAAATAACTCTTAATAAATTAATTTTATGTGATTTTGTAAGCGAATAAAACTTGTTTATCGCCTTTTTAGAAGAGTTAATTTTTTATAAATTGTTGAAAATTTTGTAAATACGGGAATGTCATTTAGTAAACATAATAATTAAGTATTTAAATAAAAGAAGTAATTAAATATATAACAAAATAAACCATGCAACGGTACAAAGTCAGGATTAATGTTATTTTGCTGTCTTTTCTTGCCACCATGCACACTTACATGGTGTCTAATTCTATTTACAAGGAACTTAATCATTGTTACTGTTCTTAACTCCAAGTGATACGAGTTAAGCTATTTGCTGACATGTAATTCTCTGAACACAAACTAAGCTTTACGTCTATAGAACAACAGTCTCTTATCATCTTTGCTCATATACATAAGCTTTACTGAGCTTGGGGGCGTATACAGTGTCAGCGTGGGGGTTTAATATGAAAATCGTGACTTCGAATCGTGCCTAGGGTAGCTGGGTATGTGAAGTAAGGGCGGTGTTACCATGCTGTCACATCACCGACCTTCCTAACTAGGGTTTCCACGGAATCCTTAGTGATGGAAAAGAATGATTGATTTTTCCCTGCCTTAAATTAGGAATGCATTATGATACGGTCATAATATGCTATTTTCTATGATTCTCTAAATATTTATGGAAAATGGACATATAAATACGTGATAAAATTAATAATTAACATTGGCTGAAATATTTGATAGTTTTCAAGGAACCAAAGCACAGATCAAGACATTATTAATATTATATCTTAATAATAATCATTATCATATCATATTTCTAATTTAAAACTTATGTATAAAGGAAATTAAACTTTAATTATGTATGCATGCAATGACTTTGATTATGATATTATACTATATAACGGTTATTCAAATTACAGCTTTATTATTCATTCGTGTTTCTTTGAGCTTTCTATTTATTATCCAATGACTACTAATTAGCTTTTGTGTAAAATAGGTTTAAATTTATAATAGCTTGAATTATGATGATGATCAAATAATATTATTTGATGTTATACATAGAAAACACGTGACTCATTATTTTTATATTACCATTATATAAAATATTATCATTTATTATAAGTTGTAACTGTACACAGATATGACATGTTAGTATGAACAAGAAATTGAAGCTACATAAAATAGTACAGGTTATAACTAGAAAATTAATTCTCATTATCAGGTGGCATTGGAAAACTGATATACATGCAGTATAGTTATATTGTTTACTTATTTCGTCATTATAAATAAAGCATATAATTTTGATTATCTTCATATACTTTTCTCACTGTCATAAAATTATTGATTCACATGACATAATGGGCACCAGCCATCTTTTAATAATAATAATAAAAAAAAAACATCGTTGTAAAGTTATGACCCACATGTTATTATAATTATGAAGTTATAATTTTTTAATTTTATATTGTTTGAAAAACATAAAATTGGCACAATACTTAACTAATATATCGTACTTTAACGAATGCATGAGACCATAAGTATAGAATTTTCAGCAATGAATTTTATCAAAGTGTATTTCTTTCTCCATCGAAATTAAAATAATTATATATTTATGTATAAATTGTTACATTGCTATTGTGCTAATTAACTATAATGTAATTTTACTGAATATTTTGTGTACTCGGAACGCTCAATTCTGTTTTCAAATGGCATTTACAATTGAGTGCATAATTCAATTACTTTTAAATTACTGATATTATACATAACCTGTTAAAATATATTTTTAATATTTCATAAGCTTATTAATGGAAGAAAGGTATAATCAATACGTGGTTTTAATATAAAGTAACATTTAGTTTTATAAACGGTAATTTTTTAGTATTGATAAAAATATTTCAAACCACAAGGGGGAAATTATAATGGATTTTTTTATTCTTTGTAATCTGTAAAAAATAACAAAATAAATATTTTATTTTTTATTTGGTAAGTTTTATTTATTAAACTCCCTAGGTATCAATTTGATAAAAAAGGAAACATAAAAAATAACATGTTAATTAAACTTGCATATTAGTATAAATAATATTTTTTAACTTTATTATATTTGATTTCATTAAGGGGCATTCACAAAGCCTTAAGGCCAAATTTAAGGCTCAATAATTTAAAGATCAGAAATTTGGTTTAAAAACACATCTAAAATCAAGCTTTAAATTATCGAGCCTTAAATGTGGCCTTAAGACTTTGTGAATGTCTTTTATAAAGTCTTAAAAACACAATGTCATTTTTTCTTGAAGTATTTCCTCAGTGTCTATTACTTTAATGAGTTTAGAGTAGTATTGTTTACCCCCTCCCTCTCATTACACTACTGCAGAATAGACGAAATACTTGCTTATCTTAAGTTGTGACCTATAATATTAAATTTCACTTTTGGATTCGGACTCACAGTATAATTATTAGACATCATATCATATATTCCCTGCTTTAAACTTTTTGAATAATCTTGATAACGATGTATAAAAAATTTATTGAGATCATTGCATTTGTGTAAATATATTTCAAGATTCTTGGAGTGATCTTGTGTGATTATCATGAATTATTATCAAGGCTATTATGGTAAGACCCCACGATAAAAAAAAAAAAATCACGACTTTTTCAAAGATTTTTGTACACGCTATCACAAAATTAAATTAACTCTCAATTTAAGATATAACTTGATAAGAATGGTAATCAAATGCACCCATGCTACACTCATAACATTATTTTTATATAGTATATATATAGAATTTTATTTCTTTTGTATCAGAAAGTACAATAAAGTCATCATCGCTTTCTCCCCTACATTCTGAGGTCATTGCTTGTTCTATACTTTGTCATCTTTTTATTTATTTATTTCATCTCTTCCTATATAATAAAGGTTTGACCCTATTTAAGCCCATGGTGACCAGAAAGGAGGTGCTGAGCCTCTAACCGTTTGATAACAGCGTTTCTCTATATACATATATTTCTCCTGGCTATTTGATATTCTCTTTGTGATGCGATATGAATTATATATTAGCATCATTTCACTAATATCTGACTGCCACGAATATTATATGTATATATATATATATATATATATATATATATATATATATATATATATATATATATATATATATATATATATATATATATATATATATATATATATGGGTGAAGATATTTCGAATTTCAATTTCTATTATTTGCTCGTGTAAATTTTTATACAAAGAAAATATTACGTTTAGGAGATGCATTGTCGGATTTTATTTTGTGCTACCATAGTCGAATCTCCAATGGAGCCTCAATGCTTCAACTTTACTAAATCTACATTACTGTATTGTATTTATGGATAAATGACGTTGATACCTCCCTTTGTTTAATAATAACTTTGAGAACTTCTAAAAAAAAAACACGCGTTGATTATATTTAAATGCGAGTATTATACTTGTAAATACATACATATATATTTTATGCCTCATAGATGCTTTAAATTTTTAAACAACTAAAAAGTTTAAAGTTTTATTCAATAATATTTGTATATAAACAAATGAACTGTAAGGTTTAAATATGATGCAAGCTGATTTGGGTGCATGATTTCTAATAATACTAAAATAATGGACCTATATGTAGAGAGAAACAGTTTCATTTTTGGTTACTGTACGTTGTATAATACTTACGTTAGATTAAAGGTCACGATTTGCGAAAGTGAAATTGAAAACAGTTTTTACAATAAGTGACGTTTACGTCAGTTGGTATGACGTCACAATATGGACATCTAAGCATGAATGATCACCGTGGCAAAGTTTAAAACCTTTTTATTTAATAAATGGAACGCTGTTGAAACTACACGTCATGACGTGCGACAAAGTTACAAAAAATTGTGTACACTTTTCACTGTAATTAATTTGATTAACTTTTTTACAAGAACTTTTAATATGAATTGTTATCCAAATATTTCCACACACTTTGACAAAACATTAAGATTTTTGTGTGTTTTATATTTACCTAAAGTTTTGTTCCTCAGTGAACATTGGCAGTTGAAAAAAAAAGCTTTACAAAAAAATTATTTTCATTTGTTTTCTTGTTCTCATATTTATTTTTAATTAACCGACATATTGGGTTCGTACTTTTATAGAACAGTTATATAATTAGCTATACTTAAGATTTAATTTAATTTTTAAATTATGTATGAATTTAAATTAAATGTACAAAAAATTAATAATATTTTAGGGAAAAAATACACATGACGTTAAAAAAATAATATTTTAAATTCATTTTCATTGTTTATTGAGTACGCATGCAAGATACAACGGAAATTAAGGATGGAAATATGATCATATCTATAAAATTTTAGATCAAAAGTGTAATTTAATATCGAGCTACTAAAATTTATATACACACACAATATATAGCAACATTTTGCAATAAATGCACCGAATATTTAGTGCTTACAAACAACTATAATATAACATAATATTTAATCGACGAGTTACTATTGCAACATATAGCCCAACGTCCCCTGAGAAACTGTAGTAAATGTGTTGTCCTTCCAGTCCCCCCTCTCATCCCCAGGTGCCGATGCCAGTGCGTTATTACCCCCGTGTTCTCTTCTCTCTCAATCAACATACCTATAGCAAAGTCCGGACAGTAAACACAAATAATGTTCACATATACACTGATTCAGAACACATTCATATCCGGACATAACTTTGATTTGCTCCATGTATAAAATGTATTTACATTTAGGATATTGAGAGAGAGGGGAAACTTTATTTAATATTCGAAAAAGGAAATGTTCATCGTCGTTATATTGCTAAAATCTTCTTCCTTTACAAAATATACACATGTATGTATCATTGAATTGAATAAGGTTCTATCCATGGTTAATATTCACACTTCAATTCATTCTATATATAATATTAAATATATAGATGTAGATCAAAAGGTTTTCCTTGACGAAAATATTCCTAAATGTTTCAATATTCATACATTTTTTTGCATGGTTACATATGAAATGATTAATAATGATATTGAATTTTTTTTTTTTAAAAAATATGCATTTATAGGAATAAAATATGAATATATTAAAAATCAGCTAGTATTCTGAACACGGTTTACTGTCAAGATATATTTTAAGCCTGCTATTGAATATTTGAATACAAAATTTTGGATATTTTTTAGTATTAATTATTTTCTCTCATTACATTATGAAGTCTAAAATTAGACATTGGGAATTTATAAGAAGTTGGTACTTCCAATATATACATTTTGCATTTTCACACAGAAATTTATAAATTTTATCATTTAAATATTAATAATATATGTCTGTCAATGAGTAATAGAACATGAAGATATGAGGCTTGATTTATTTACCTATAAAGAAAGGAGGTTAGCCTAACAAAATTATCTAAGAATTATCTGAGGATTATCCTTGAGTTCAATGTTAAAAAGTGTTTAATTCTCTGATTATAATGATACAACGTGCAAAGTTGCAGTGGACTAATTACATCACACACCAGCAAAGGTAAAAGTCCGATTTAATTTCAATTATTTTTATCATAATGAAAATTCTCTGCTCATCAAATGCAATTATTAAAACTTGCAAAAGAGTTATGTGATTACACCATGTAATTTCTGATTCACATAATAGAATAAAAATCAAGTATAAATAATGACAAAAATTGTAATATTATTCATATTGTTTTTTAAACAGAATTAAAATTTAAAATGAATTTACAAGAGACCAACTAGTAATAAAAAATATTTTTGCTCTATAATATAAATTATTTTTTTATGGATAATAAGATGATCTTATAATATAGAAATCAAAGCTTATTAGTTAGGTACAAAGTAAAGGATGATGGCGATATTCAGCCAGCGGGTATATATGAAGAGATTGTAGTATTATGTAAATAGATGCTATTAAGCAGCAATGTGTTGGCTCGTGTCCAGAATGAGAAGGACCGCCGTGCCACGTGGAGGGTTACTGCAGAGGACAAACGACGTACTGCCCAAAACTCATCGACTAAAAACCACACGCAAATAATTATAAATCCAATCTAAATTGAATTGACTTTACTCTATTTTCAATTAAATATAAAAAAAAAAGTTTTGTGTAGACATTATTTAAAACATGATGGCTTATTCCCAAGTTTAGATTTATGGTAAAGATAATAAGAAATGTAGCCAAAGAGATTCATAAAGATATTAAGCACCTGTAGTAGTATTAAGGTATATTTACATGTATTGTATATTATTTTTTTCAGACGTGATACGATATATGTAAATTAGGATTACTTGCATAGGTATCCAAAAGGAGATTTTAAATATAGTGATATCAATATATTAGCAGTTGAATAAAATCATGATATACAATGGAGTATCGACGTCAATTTTTTTTATTGCAAAAATGGATAGAGCGTGAAAAGTTATGCTACCCTGATTTTTTTCAGATTTTTTAGAACCCATGAAGTATTTTTAAAAAATTATTGAAAGTTAATTTTGTGACGTCACGCGGCGGCAAGTCCTATCTTTTTCTTAAGGAGCGGCGTCTCGTGACGTCACTAAAAGAACTTTCAATAAACTTTAAAAATAGTTCCCGGGCTCTAAAAAATCTGAAAAAATAATCATGGGAGCATAACTTTTCATTTCTATTTCTGCAATAAAAAAATTAAGGTCGATACTCCATTAGATGCTCAAAAAATTCATATATAATAAGTGCGCCTAGAAGCATCAATAAAAACATTTCAAAATGTAACTACAGCTTTACTTGAACGTTTATTATTTATCAAAAATCTCTTGACTGCATTTTATATTTAGAGAATTTAAATATAGTTCAGAGTATTCGCGTATAAGGAAAAACAACTTTAGATTATGTAAAATTAAAAGCAGACAAGTCAATTTAAAACACACTATAAAACATCAGTTATGTTGATCACAATATAAATTAATGGAAAGTCAACCATATTGATTATTTACTTTAACTTTTTTCATTCCCTTACGACAGTCAAATATTCATCTTCTCTTCACTCCCTTTTTTAGTATAGTAGAAAGTTTGTTTTAGACAGAAGTAAAAAAAAAAAAATATAAAAAAAAAAACTAACGAAAGAAATCTCATTTTCTTTTTGCTGATTTAGGAAATGAACTGAAGTAAAGATCATGTGAAAATGAAGGAAGAAAGAAACATCATTAAAACCATAAAGCATGACCTCAAGCAAAACTCAAACACCAAGTGTGGGCTTAAATTCATATTTCCATCACAGAAAACAAGCTCATCCTTAACAAATTGACAACACATGTTATTAATTTTTAAATTAATTAATAATTTAAAATAAATACATGTATGAGATAATTAACAAAAAAAAAAACATAAACATTTTTACATCATAAATTTGATTAACAATTCATGTTAAAAAGCTTGTATTATTAATTTTATTCTTTAGTAAATGAAAGTATTAAAATAAAAATAAAAATATATTTTGTTTGTTTTATAAATTATCAGAGTTGCATCTTATGTTTTGTGCAAGTACACAATATATAGCGTTTATTATACCTTATAAGAGATGAGAGTGTAAACACAACTATAGTGGTGTGTTGGGTGCTTCTATTTAGTTCAGAAACAGAGAGAGAGAGAGAGAGAGAGAGAGAGAGAGAGAGAGAGAGAGAGAGAGAGAGAGAGAGAGAGAGAGAGAGAGAGAGAGAGAGAGAGAGAGAGAGAGAGAGAGAGAGTTGAAGAGCTTGTTTGCCTGAGAGGGCCACTAAAATTGCTGACTATTCATAGCTCAGGTCTCGCTACACCAGAACTTATACTACAAATCAACTGAATATCTAATGACGTCATCAATTAATTAAAATAAAATAAATTTAGATCAACAGCATTATTGGAGTATGTAGAATCGACCTCATTTTTTTATTGTAAAACTGAATACATGGTGCAAAGATTTGCTAGTCTGATTTTTTTTTTGTTTTTTTTTTTAGTTCGGGAACTGTTGTTAAAAAAAATTATTGAAAGTACAGAGAGAGACGCCTCTCATAATAAAAGGATAGGTCCTAAAAGGGGCGTGGGTTCAAACCGTACCTCGGCAAAACTTTTTAGCTTTAACTTCCCTGGCTCTAAAAAATCTGAAAAAATCAGAGTGGCATATTTTTGCATCCTCTGTCCATTTTCGCAATAAAAAAATTTGAGGTCGATACTCTATTTTAAAAAAAAAGGGTAAATTTGGAGGGTTCCTTTTAAATTATAAGAGCCAACACAATGAAAGTATTAATGTAAAATAGAGTGCCCTTGCAAAATAATAACAACAGTTATTTTATGCAAAAAGGAAAAAAAAAAAAAAATAATGAAAAAACTTTTAATACTATCATATAAGCTGATACAATTAACCATATGTATGCAAGTAAATTAAATATATTACATTACTATTGATAATTAAAAAAAAAAATTATAGCGTAAAAATAAGTTACTTTAAAAAATACAATTATACATTTTGTTCGTATTGAGGAAAAACTAAATCTGAAATAGATTGAAGTTTTATTTCAATATTCCAGCTTTTCAAATTCTAGGAATATTATAATATATAAAATTAATATATGTTCATAATATAGTACAAAAGTGAGATAATTTTAACGGGAAAAACTTTTATAATGCAGAAAACATTTTAAAAAAATAAATACTAATTAAAATAATATTTTTTTTTTTTACTTATTTTCTTCCTTCCTCAAAATAAATTTTCCATATATTTGATAAATTTTACTAAATTTATCACTACTCTCTTATTTAAAAATAAAATTAATAACGACTTAACTCCCCATCTTTCCAAGAGTAGAAATTAGTATAGTCTTTTACTATTTAATTAAACACAGTGGTAATAATTAAGCCAGTTGATGATGTGAACAAGAGTTTGTATATTTCAAGTGGCAACATTTCTTATCATAGCCTGGCAAGAGGAGCATCATCTTTGCACCTGTTCACAGCCTCTCCAAACAACTAACTAACCGGGCGACAAAAGTTAAAAAGCACGTAGCAGGGATGGTGTTACTACTTGAGTGTCAGGGATGACCACTGAGGATGAATTAAACAAAACTAACACTAACACTTTGGTACAAAATAATGTTTTATTTATAGTAAAATTTATTCATTTTTAAACCTTAATTTCTAAATATTGCAAAATAAATAAATTCAAAACTTGAAATATATATTATTATTATTAAGTATGTAATAAATATTGTTATTCTACTTATGGGTTATTATTTATAGCAAAGATGCTACTAACTTTTTTTTTTTTTTTTCATATTATAACTATACTTTATAAGTTTAAGGCCAGTATACTATAAAATATGTAAATTTATTTAAATCTTTAGAAATATTTCTTGTGTTAAATTAAGCTTTTAAAAAAAATAGTAAAACTTGTTTAGACCACTTCTATAATCTTATCAATATTCTTAATTATATATTCTATTATATCTTAATTATATTTTCTTTCTTTTTTTATTCTAAATCTTCAAAAAATATATAAGGAGACCACTTAAAAAGTTTGTATTTTTATAAATTATAAAAGCAGTTTTATTTTACAAAGATTTTTCTTCTCTCTTCCGTTTTTTTTTTTTAACTTTAAGAAAAGAAGTTTAATAGTAGCAAGGTTCATCTTTGTTTTAATATCTTAGTAGAAAGTAGTACAGCAAGGAAGTCTGAAGAAAACAACGTAAAGAGTTCAAGTGCTGCTGGAAGAGTGTGTTCGTCCTGAAAGTTGGGCTCCACCTCGCAACATACGAAAAAGTAGAAGCTACCAACGTGCCCCTAGTAGTGGGTGGGTGGACTTTAGGGCGAGGAAAATAAAAGGTTGGCTTTAAGGTAAAAACTTAGCAACTTATATTTTTAAACTTGAGCAGATGGTAACTTGGGACATTTCCAAGTATTTCTTTGGCAACAAGCGTCTCTCTCTCTCTCTCTCTCTCTCTCTCTCTCGTTCGTCAAAAACACAGAACACCGAAGTACGTAAGCATTAGTGTTTTTTATTTTTTTTTTTTTTTGCTCCAGCAGTCTGCGAATATTTTAGCTTAAATATTATTATATAAGCTGGGTGAAGTAGGGGAAAAAAAAGGGGGCTAGATTTTTTGGACACATTTATTCATCGCTTTTGCCCACCAAGTACGGCAGCATACAAGCCAGCAATCCACCGTAGAGTTAAAACAACAGCACCTGGCTGTGAGACTCAGCAAAGTATGTAGAGCTCTGCGTTAATGACTATGTAAATACTTAAAAACATCGTATACCCCTGTTGTAGAATCTCTTTTTAAAAATATATTTTTATGAGCATGTTTATTTTAAAAATATATAAATATATATACTAACCATGTATATATATAATGGCTAAAAAAATAAAGTTTGTTTTTGTTAAAGCTATATTTAATTTTTGTTTATTTGGTGGTTAAAATTGAACTATGATATTATAAAGTTCAAATTTCAAAGTCATAATATTAAAAAGAAATATTTAAAATTGTAACAATTCAACGAAGTCTATATCATGGTATACAGTCTATAATGAATTCATCAATATGTTGTATTTTAATGGACAACTGAAAATGTTATTATTTTTATAATTTACAAGTGCATGTAAATGCAAGTGCTATAACACTATATTTATAGCTGGAACTTTTTTGGAAAACACATTAAAATGATTACCCTGCCTTGTTGGATTGTCTTAAAATTAGATAGAATCTTAAATATTCAGATTTTCACCTTTTTTATTTTATAATCAAAAGATAATGATAGCATTAATTATTACTTTTATTGATGGACGTATTAAAAGTGCATGATTTCATACATTTTTAAACATTTCCTCTTTTTTATCCGCTACTTAGCTACTTAATGCAATTTCTAGCCACGTCGAGCACCAATACTAAAGTTCAATTAGAGTGAACCACACACACCTGGTGTTCTGAACTCCAGAGGGTCGTAGATTTGATGTTCACCCCCCTCTAAACTCCACAGTAAGTTTACTACCCAACACTGCATTTCGTCAATTATTTAATATCAGCATCTACTTTTATTTTTAGTTTCTTTTTTTCCTATAATTTATTTAATAAAAAAACAACTTACTACCTTAAGCTCATAAAAAGGTTTAATTATGTAGAATCTTGTACATTAAAAGGGAGAAGAAGTTTTTAACACCGAATATGGAACCCGGTGAAGTCTTCTTTCCTCCTTTCATCTTATAACATTTACTAACATATTTATATATGACGTGTTGACGTGTTAGTGTAATATTAAATTATAAATTGCAGAGACTTGTTTAGTACGTTCTTGAGATTTGAGCTATATTTGATGCCAGGTAAGGAATTTCAAATACCTGCCTAAAGGTACACGGAAAAAAAATCCATTTAAAATAATAAAATAAAATGAAAAAAATTTAAATTAAAAATACAACAATATAATTAAAATGAGTTTAATTGTTCACTAGACCTTTAAATTTTTTATTCCAGTATCCCACCAATTGATGACTTATAATGAAGCGAGGGAGGGTATATTAATTAATGCTTAATTAGTACAGTTTTCATTGTTTTCATCGTGTTTGTAATGTTTTCAGTCATTGATAGACACTTTGTTACAAAAAGGGTTACTGGTTGAATACGAGCTGAGCCAAAATACTTCTGAATATTCGCGATGAAAATCTAGCTAAATGTGAAGACTATATAGTGTAGCCGTGAATGGTATGTTAAGACCTGGCGGAACTGCTACTTACAACCTCGCACCTGACAAGCCCCTCTTACCCCTCTACCTTTAAATATTGGATATTCTGTTGAAAAATTAACTGTACCACATCAATTGTTTTTTTTTTCTTTGAATAAATACCAGTTTAAGATTAAAATATTAATAGTATATAAAAGAATAAAAAACATGGAAGAGAGAAATACCCCAGGAGTCTACGATGAACCATCACCACAAAAAAAAATGCTTACGAAATAGTACAATGATATATCACGACTTATTAAAATATTATATTGTAAAAATTAACTAAAAAGCAAAAAAAAAAAAAAAAAAAAAAAAAAAAAAAAAAAATCATTTTCCAACTCTCCCGTTTTTCCCGTGTAGACATTAGCATAAAAATAATGAGACTTATGATGAAAAATTGAAATTCTATAATATTACGTATACATTTTATTATTTCTACAATGGTCAACGCATGACGTAAAAAACAATTTAAAAGTAATAAAAAACATAATTATTAAGGAATTCACCTTTTTGGGGATAAATATATAATTGCACAAATGAATACCAAGAGATTTTTTTTTCAAATTATAAAAGAAAGAAATAGACACATAAAAAATATGGTTTTAGAATATAAATTATATCTTTTGCACATTACTTCTTGTTTTTGTCGCTTAATAATTGTTTCTACTACAAGTTTTAGTATCACAAATTATACTTTTTCATGCAGTCTTTTGAATTGTCGCCGTGTTTAAAGGAAGTGCACGTTATAAAGCAATTTGACTAAAGTTTAGGTAGGAACGACTTCTAGGAAAATACTTGGGTTGTCGCCAACAAAATCTTGCATGGTGTCACGCTGGCAAAATGACAGTGTCCAAAATGTCACACCAACAGAAAGGAGACACAAACCAAATCACGTGATATATATTTATAAATAATAGACCACAAATGATCTAATCTTGTATCTAATGTATATGTTCTATTTATGTTATAGTGTAGTAAATCATGAGTAAAAACAAAGGAATAAAAAAAGAGCCAGATAAAAAAGAAAAACAAGAGTGTAAAAAAAACGCATTAATGTAATTTCACTATATTTTAACATTATAAACCATAATAGGCAATCATGTACTTTATAAATATAATATACTTTATTACGTATACGTGAAGTTTCATTATTAATATTGACTTAATTATAGTTTTTATAATATTATTAATAATATTTCAACATATTACTAAATATTTTGTAAGTATTATAATATTTCCAGAATTCCACACTATAATGTCCGAATCTAATAATTGTGAGATAATTTTTATTATGTTGCAAAATTACTGATGCTACAATAATTTTATTTTTTATTCAATTTTCTAAAAGAATATAAAACTGTAATCTTTAGAAGTATCAATTTATAAAAAATTAAATGAGTAATCTAGGTGGAAATTAAAAATTTACTTTATAATTGCTGAAATTTTAATATTTTTATAAATTCTGATTTTTTTTTTATTATTATTTTATACTATACCTTTAAATATTGCCGCTTTGTTAATAACAGAATATAATTAAGACTCTTCGTAAACCCTGCTCGGTGTACTCTGAGCAAGTTTACGAACAAAAATCGTATTTGTACTGCACTCCCTACCTCCACCCTCTAAGCTGGTGTAAGATAGTGGGGGCAAGATGTAAACCGAGCAGGGTTTACGAGCAGACTTATGATAAGTTCGATAACACACAAAGTAAATTCAATAAAACTGGGACCTCATTTTGTTGAATGAATAAAATATAATAATAAAAACGATTAACTTTAATTTATTCATGTTGTGAAGTATTTATTGGTATTGACAGGATATATACGTTTTCTTATTTTTAAAAGCGCTTTAACAATTTTATTCTATATAAATTATAAATTTCAAGTTTTAATAGAAATATATCAGTTGCTTTAATACCTCATGTATAAAACAGTTATATTTATTTTATAAAAAAGTTATATACATGTGATTATATGTGATTAATTTTAATTCAATTGTATATAAAATAATATCAATTATATAAATAAAACCAATCAATCTTTAATAAAAGATTAAACATACAAAATTTATTGTGTAATTCCAAAAGCTTCATTTATCATTCAATAAATACAATTAACCGACCCTCATCACCGCATGGACAATAAATAAACAAGCCACCATAGACGTGGTGGTTCACCAATTGGTAGAGTTGGAGGTTTAACTTTGGTTCCCACACCAAAGTCCTTCAGTATGAGTGGAGGGGTTGATGACGCGTGGCCACATGAGGGGTTGAACATACAAGCACCCCAATTTACCCTGCCTTGGTGTCAAACAAACCTGATCTAAGAAAGTTGATTATAAGTTAGTATAGAGAGTGAAGGGGGGTAAAAGTACATGACACAAAATGTAGCATACCCTGCGTGGTGCATTGACAGACTGACCCTGCGTATAAGGGTGTATAACGGAAATACAAGTCGGCATTTACTTTGCGTGTTTGTCAGAACAACCCTATGTAATTATAGAGGGTTGGAAATTCTGGACCAACCTTGCGTATAAAAGGGTTAGATTGCAGACTTACAAACCCTCATTTATTCTCCATGGTGTCAGATCAAACCAGATCATATAAGAGAATTGTATAGGTTGTGCCGAATACACCTTGAGTATAGATGGGAGTGCGTGAATACAAAAAGGTATTTACTCTGAGTGGTAATAGTCACTCATGCGGTGTAAAAAAATAGTGAAGGAAGTATCAAAACAATACTGATAATAGAAATGTGTATATTCAGAGAACATAAGCCTGAAAATTGTTGGTATTTTATTTCATAGTTCTTAAATTAAATTTAAATTTTGGCTTTTTGGGCTAAATTTTAAGGAACAATTCAACCCACCTTAATGGTGCAAACCCCTTCTAATGGTTCCAACCATCCTAACGTACCATACAAGGACCACAAAAAGAAGCATTTAATATCGTAAATCAAATTAAGATATAAAATAACAAATTGTAAGATTGATAATTAAGGAAAGTGCATGATGTAATTTACCACAAAATAATTTTTTATAGAAAAATCAATTTAAGTTTACAACACTTTTCTAATTTACTGTAAAATCAATTTAATTCTTGCTGTTATTGTATTAAAGAAGATAACACACATGTTATTTTATTTACCTTAGGGAAAAAGGAAGAAAAAAGAAGTGAGAGACAATCACTTTGTGTGAGAAAGAAAAGAAAAATCTATCTCAAAAGTTTCCGTAACTTATTTCTTTCTATGAAAGGAAAGGGAAACATTATTAAACGTATATAATATGTTTTTGTTTCATGATAATAAAGTAATAAAAAAAAATGAAAATTTAATATTTTACAATGGTGCTTCACAAATTAAGTTTTATATTTTTGAACTGTCAGCTCATTATCTATTTTACGTAATTAATTTTTTTTATTGTATCCCAAGCCCCCCGACCCTCCAAATAGACTTATTTTGCCAGCAAAGTCAATGTTTAAATTAGTCCACGTAAAGTCTGCCCCAATTTGCGAAATTGGGTACATTCGTAATTGGGTACATTGTTGTACCTTTAGCAAATTTAAATATTTTTATAAATTTGATACTTGTCGAAGACTTAATTATATTTAAAATTATAAACTTACCTTAATTATGTTCAGCAAATCAAATTTCAATTATTTTTTTTATATCCGGTTTTACACATTTTTTTTTAATTACAAAAAATTTGAAAAAATTTGAAATTCTTAAAATAATTTAATTAGTTTATAAGTCCACGTTTTACACTATAAACTAACACATAATAGTTCATTCTACTAATAGTATATAATTATTAACACTTATTTAAAAATCGGAAGAAAATAATTTTTTAAAAAAAAAATCACATTACAAATATAATCTACACTAAACACACATTAATATACTATAGTATGATAGGGTTAATATTATAATTGTTCGATATGACTAATGATGATGAGAGGATCTGCCGTGATAATTCTGCTGTGAGCAAGAGCTCCTTATGGACGTAGCGATGTAGCGCTACTGAGCTGAGCCCGCGACTTGCACAGACTGATTCACTTTGGCTCACAATACCAGCCGCTAGGAAGCAGCATGAGCGCGAGAGAGAGGGGTTGGCGCACGCGGTGAGACCAGCGGAGGTGGAGGGCGTATATAGAGGCGCCCAGTAGAACCTGCAGCACCAGCGCCGCCAACGTGAGATCCGCTCTCTCTCTCTTTTACCTGCAAATTTTGAGGGGAACAGTACGTTGGCGGAGAAACAAGAAGACCAGCTCACTTGCTGCCCACTAGCTCACTCGCTTGACTTTAGCTTAGTAAAAAAAAAAAAAAAAAAAAAAAATCAACCTTTTGTGTGAGAGTCATACTCTTAACCTTAAGGTAGAGATAATATGGATCAGCTGGCCCAATGCTAAAAAAATCCCATTCATAAAAATTATGAAAAAAATTTATAATGTTCTCCTTAACATACCTTATCAGTAGGTAAAATATCAGGTATACAAAAACGAGCTAGTTTTTGAGTTATTAATTTTTAAAGTTGACTAATTTAACATGGAAGTTCCATTTCTCTATGTTAAATTAGTCAACTTTAAAAATTAATAACTCGAAAACTAGCTCGTTTTTGTATACCTGATATTTTACCTACTGATAGGGGATGTAGAGGAGAACATTTTAATTTTTTTTCATAATTTTTATGAATGGGATTTTTTTAGCATTGGGCCAGCTGATCCATATTATCTCTACCTTAAAGCATTTTTTTTTTAAACCCGACACTTCTCTTTTGTATTTAAATACAGAGTATAGATTTAATACGTGAGATCTGCTCTAGCGCGGTTGAACAATGATATAAAAAAAAATTATATTATATATATAAAATTGTAATTCAGTGTGTTATAATATCGTTTGTTTGTTAAACATAATGGTAATAAAATATTCAATTGTCTGCAGTTGTAACCTATATAATAATGGCATGAACTATGAATATTTAACAAACTTTATATATATAAAATGTGAACATGTATAGTAATAAAACATGTAAATGTTATACGTATAAATTACGAATATATTTACTACTTCAGTTATTGGATTATGATCATGATAATATACGAATGACATTTTTTTTCATTGAAAGTTTTAAAAACGTACTTATTATGTATACATATTAATAATTGATACATACACTACGTTTACATGACGGTGTTTAATACGGATTCGTTGATAACGGATAATGTTATTCTTTTATGAGCCGTTGTCAATAGATCCGTATATTATACCATCATGTGAACGCAGTAATAGTACTTTAATGTATAATTATTATTTTTTAACAGTTTCTTTATATCTTTATTTCAGTAACAACAAAAACGAAGTATTGGCCGTAAAATCCCTTCAAATTCACAGCGATGGTACAAAACAGAGTCCAAGAAGGTTAATAAAACAGTTTATGCTAATTATTACATATAAATGTATTATTTATAACGTTAAAATTTTATTACCAATTAAAATAGAATAAAATGTTTGCTAATTGCTCTCATGTCAATAATTTGCTTCACTACTTTTATGGCAAATATTATTAACAATGAACTGTTTTTTCTTTAGAAATTAAATTGATTTTAATTTACCGAACACAATATAAAATATACTGTTTATGTATGTACAACTAACAGATAGTTAAATGACAGATTTATATCACACATGGAAAAAATGCATTAAAGGGATACATGCCTCAAATTACAAATTAGACAGACATTAAGTGTTGCTCGAGTTTATAATAAACATTCGTATTATTTTTACATGCGCGCGGTGCGACTGTGCGAAGTCGAGCTACAAAGAAAGTCCTTGCTGACGTCACAACTCACAGCTAGCACCGATTAGCATTGAGTTGTGACGTCATCAAGGACTTCGTGACGTCATCAAGGACTAAATTTCTTACTTTGAACTGCGACTTCGCACGGATGCATCACGCGTGGAAAAAAATGATGCGAATGTTGATTATTTACTCTAAACCCACTTGGTGAATATCTAATTTGTAATTTGAGGTCTGTATGCCTTTAAGGTAGAGAAAATGTCAATCAGCTGTTTTTTTAGCTCCATTTGACTAACATATAAAACTTAGAAAATTCACAAAAAAATTGAAATTTTTTTGAGAGGTAGATAGTGTTAGTGTTTAAAAACCATAGAAAAAATTTCTAAGCAATCTAACAAGCCGATTTTTTTTTTTTATTTGATTTAATTTTCAGCATATAATAGGGCTTTCCCATGGAGAGACAAACTAAAAACATAATTAAAAAAATCGGCTCGTTAAATTGTCTTGAAACTTTTTTTATGTCATAGAGGCAGATAATATCTGCCTCTAAAAAAATTTCAGAATTTTTGTGAATTTGCTAAGGTTTACATGTTAATCAAATGGAGCTAAAAAAAAAAAAAACAGCTGATTGACGTTATCTCTACCTTAAAATTTCATTAATTATTGTCTCAATACGATAGCGGGAAATTAAAGATCAAAGCCCAATAAAAATATTTCATAAGTAACTTTTAAGCTGCTGTATGGAGTTGAATTTATTTATATATTTTATGAACTTGAGGCTTGCGAGTGACCTTGAATTAATTGGAGACAAAAAGACAGACCATTTCGATTTTCCTACACTGAAATACCCCCAGCGTTGCACTCTGAAAGCTATAAACTAATATTGACATTCGAGTCACAGCTATGTCGGCTGGCTTTGCTCTGCTAGAGGACTCTGGCAGGTCGGTTTTGCCTCTCAGACCACATCATCCCCCTCGTGTCTACCCTTAACTGTCACGCCCAACAATGACTGGCACTGATCTTACCACCCTCTGTAGACGTTCATTGCCTGCTTACCACCCAACGTTATATATATAATCCACCCCTCACGTGCGTAATGCAAACTTTACCTAACACCAAATACGTAACCAAAACTCTATGTCTGTCTAGAAAGTAGTCAAAACCAGATTCACAGGAAGTCATAACTTTCAAACATTTACTGTAGAATAATAATATTATTATTATAAAACCAAAACTTTTTTGACATCTATAGTTTTTGAACTGTGAAACAAAATTTTAAATATTATTCTTTGTTGTTGTTTTTTTTTTCTTCAAAGATAATTTGAATATATTTGAGTATTCAGAAAATGTTTAAACAAAAACATTCAACTGTTTTAAACTTTAAGCAGACTTGAACAACTTTTAAATAATAAGGAAATATTTTGAAATTAGAATAGAATAGTTGTTAAAAACAAAAATGCCTCGAGTTGTATAGAGTTGCACAAAAGTTGAGAATTCTACAATTTGATACTGTCAGATGCAAAACAGGACAACTAATATTTGCAGTAGAATCCACTTTCCAAGTAGAAAGATAGGGAATCAGAAAGCTTACTTGTTTTCCATTATGAATTAAATTAGGCAACTGCAAAGCATAACAATTTTCATTACAAATATTAATAGAACATTTTTAGCCTTAGTTATGAACTCATTTTTTTTTTTAAAGATTTTGTTGAAGTCTGATGTAGTCTCGTTTAAATTGTGGTCATAATGTTGTGACGTCATAATCATGTAAAAATTAGCACGCAAACATAGCGAAACACATTATATGACTATTTTATAACAGCGTGATTCACCTCGATTTTAAGTCTTATAAAAAAATATGAAACACTTAAAAATTGGAGTCCAATATTCAAGCAATTAACGGTTCGCTATTATTCATCTGTACATCTGCCTTGAAACTCTTTCATTATCATCTTTTCAATAGTTCCTGAAATCCTGTTCTCATTATTTTATAATATTAAATGATATCAATAATTATGATTTTGTTTGTACTCCATTGCTCTTATAAATTTACATTTATTTAATAGTTTTGATTGCTTTCAGATTCCATGCTGACATCTAGAGTCAAATGTATAAATGTATTTAAATGCAATTTTCTTAATGTATCTTATAATAAAAAAATTAAATTTGTATATTTTGATTCTACTCACTTTATAAAATGGAAGCAGTAACGTTGCTTACCTATATACAATATTCCCTCAGCTCTTTCTTCTTCTTCTTCTTTTTTTTTTTTTTTAGTTCAAAGTAAAATATATTACTCAAATTATGAAAATATTCCCCTTTTTCCATCCTTTTCTAATAAAATGTTTAATCTAGTCTCTATACTTATCCTAATAACATTGTGTTACAATAGTAAAATTGTATATAGGATAATATAAAATCATAGTAAAAGCAGCGAATGAGTTCGTGCCTAATTATCGTTCTAAAAGGCTTCTCAGGAGGAGGCTTCTTGGCAAAACAAATAAGGCAGCAGCAGGTAACAGCTGTGCACGTGGAAAAGAGTCAAGTGGAGGAAGAAATAACAAGAACGACTTTTACAGCAAAGCTACCGCAGGAACACTGGCACACAAGGGGAGATATATTATAGGGGTGATGCATCCTTGTCAAATACAAAAAGATTTAAATTGATTTTGAAAAAGGGAGGAAAAAAATATATACGTGCTTTTTAAAATCAATATTACATTTTGAATTTTATATATTAAAAAAGAACTTGTGTTCATTTTTAAAAGGTTTTATGCTAGGGGCACAGTTTTAAATGGAAAGGAAGGAAAGAGAAAAAAAAAAAAAAAAATTTTTTATAATAATTCATATTCACAAAGAATTTTTTATAAAAAGCCTGCATGTAAAGTGTGTTAATATGATTTTTTTTTAATGAATAATATGTTCCAAATTTATTTAATATTAATAAATCGTCAGTTTTAAAAAAAAAATAAAAATAATATGAACTACTTCTCATATCCTATACTATTATAGTTCGGAGAAAATTTGATGAGAGTGTACGTATAATAACTAATAAAATATATATTATACTCGTATAATAAGTTACTATCAAATATTGGAATTAAAATAATAATGTTTTTTTTTAGAATATTTTCTTGTACATAATTACCATACGTGTTGTATTACTCGTACAATGCTACATGCGTTAGCATTTTTTTTTGTGGCATTTGCCAATTTAAACTTTAAGAAAAAAATATCTGATATTTTCAATAATAATTTGCGAAAATACTTGTAAAAAAGAAAAAATGATAAACTTTAAAGAATCGTGCCATTTTAATCCAAAAGTAATTTATATTGAAATCAACATGAAAGTAATGAAATATGATGAATTTGTAAATATCTATGTCTTATTCTAGACCTGCCAAATCAAATTATTAAATAAGTCTTCATATATTATTTGATTTAGTGTTTTGACACGTTAAAAATGAGATCAATTAATTACATAATGGAAATGATCAAAATACTAAGTAATCACAACCTTGCGTGACTCTTGAGTATTTATATAGAATTTCCTCTCTCTCTCTCTCTCTCTCTCTCTCTCTCTCTCTCTCTCTCTCTCTCTCTCTCTCTCTCTCTCTCTCTCTCTCTCTCTGACATAGTATACAATAGCTGTGACATGCAGTAGTTCTCCTGTACGTCAATTCAAAGTCTGATAATCTCACTTCTCAGAATTCAATTGAAATGTAAAGCAATGTTCACGCCACAACAATAAAATTTATCATAAACGTGTCACGAACGATTGGCTCAATATAGTCAGCTCAAATGCATTGAAATTCAAGTAAGTACAACTTTTGATACAATTTTACAAAGATTTATATTTTTAATAACATTAATTGAGGAAATAACGGGTACATAATTTAAATAAAATATATTCAGTAGCTACAGTAAATAAACGTAAACAGCATTTCTATCTGTTTTTATCAGTGTCACCTAATTATAAGCATGAAACTGTGAAAGACAGCATATATTATTTATTCTCAGATGAAATAAATATTTCTTCGTCTAATATTCCTTTTAAAATTGACATTAAATTTATATCACCTCCATTAACACAATTTTATAATTTAAGTTATTCAAAAATAATACATTATTTCATAAGAAATATATGCATTGATTTTCATGTTAAATATTTTGCTCTAATAAAATTTAATTCCTAATATTTTTGTCAGTAAAAACAGATTTTACACCTCTGCATATTAAAACATTCGCTCTTTTTGTGCTTTTTGCCATAAAGTTTATTGAGTCGCTGTGACTTGAAACTTACTTGTGATGAAAGGGATGTTCTTTTTACCTCCCTAAAATTGCAAATTTGCATCTCTTTGTCTCGTGCAGTGCCAGCAAAAACATTTGACTTGCCTCGAGCTGCTCTAGTACCAACATTAGTGGCATTAAATATTCAGGGTTTAAAGCAGGGGACGATGGAGTGGTAATTTCTAGCTACAAAAATCGTTTGCGGCTCAATCCCAATTGTCTGCTGCTATACAATAAAAAAACATGAAAAATAACTAACGGAAAAAAAAAGAAAATGATTATTTCATCTACAGCTCGAGACACCCCTCCAAGATATGCAAGAGTTGCAGCTCCAAGAGAAGAAGAGATACAATTTAAAATATTGGGGGAGATAAGAAGAGCACCAAGTCTAGCCATCCCAAAATCGTTCTAGTTCGAAAAACATCCATATAGGCTACAGTCGCGGTTTTCAAACTATGTTTCCAAATTTGAAACAGTGAGATTTTTTTTTGTCTGGGACTTCATGAAAATCAAGTAATGGCGACCAAGGCTATATGGTTAATAAGATAGGGAAATAGAAAAGCAGTGGGGAAGAAAAAATAGGACATCATCTTTGAATTGAACATTATCTGGGACTCGAGTCAAAAAGTTTGAAAACCGATGAGTCACAACAACGTCCACTATCAGAATAGGGATAAAAAGTTCGTAGTGTCCAAAGATGTAAACAAACTAAATAACTAATGTAATGTGTGTTCTAATGTGGCTTACAATGTTCAGCATCAAAACTATTTCATTTGTACCAAGTTGATTGCTTAACTTTAAGTAGGATGCTGTCACAAGGCGTAATTAACAAATTAATAAACAACTTGATTTTATTTGTGAATCAATGTCTTTATACCTGCAAAATCAGCTATATCAAATGTTATGAAACATGTTAACTATATTCTCTTTCTATAGTTACAAAAATTACATTAATATTTGTTTTAGAAATCAACAGGAGAAGCCACACAATCAGTTTACACTAAAAAACAAAGTCTTCTTGTATTTTTTAATCAATTTCATGAATACTATGAATATCGACAAAAAATACGTTATTATACTTTTGTTTTATTTTGTATGAAATATATATATTATTATTCTCTATTGGTTAAAAATTTGTTTGTTTTTATGATATTATATTTGTATCTGTAATGTTTACGTATTAATTTTTATGTTTTATATACCAGAATGATATACACATTTTAACCAATTTAATATTCTTCACATATGAATACTACCAATATGAACTAATGTATATTCATAACAACTAGTCAATATATAATTAAATATGGATCACAATGAACACAGTAAACATAATATTATATATTATTTGTTCACCTATATTATATCATTATATGCATTATAAATTATAACTAAAAATTAGTATTCAATATAAACAATAATTTAATCAAAATATTTTCTTTACAATATGATAATAATATGTGTTGCTAAAGTTAACTTCTATTGTAAAGTTAGTATAGAAATTAGAGAAATTACCATTAGAGTGTGTATAGTGGTTAATTATAAATTTCAAAATAAACATCCAGGTAGACAGGATGGTTCTTTGAGACTACAGGTAAGGTTTATGGGCGAACTTCGTGGGTTTGTTTGGGTTGCGTGGGAGCAATCACGTGCCACCTCAGACGCCGGCGCCACAGAGAGAGAAAGAAGCGCCACCCCTCAGCTGAGGCACGAGAAGCAGGTGAATATTGCAAGGTGGCCGGAGAGAGCAAATCCCAGTCACATCATCGTCTCTTCACACAACCTCAGAAATCTTGAAAATGCAACTTGCCGTTTTCTCCCCTATACATTTTTGCATAAATATATAAAAGGAAACAGTTCAATAGATTTTTCACATCCCTTTGCATCGTGCGATAATATTCAGGTTGAGTGAATATAAAAAAAAAAAAAAAAAAGATCTACGCGTATTCATATAAAATGCGCATCCACAAAATAAAATTATATGCATGGAAAACAGGACAACTTACCTTTGTGATAAATGCATTTTATTATTATAATATTATTTAATGTTTGAAGTTAATAAAGTGCAATCATCAAGTTTTGCATAATTATGCTGCATATGATTGTGATGGTTGATGGTCTTCATAATATATTTCCATATAAAGAAAAAAATTGTGTTTATATATTAATTTTAATGTTTTTATATATATATATATATATATATATATATATATATATATATATATATATATATATATATATATATATATATATATATATATATATATATATATATATATATATATATATATATATATATATATATATATATATATATATATATATATATATATATATATATATATATATATATAAGGTGTTGCGCATTGCGCTTGACCGAGTCTCGTCAGATCACCAAAGTCAAGCAATGCCGAGCGTGGTTAGTAGTTGGATGGGTGACCATTTTCAACAAGAACCACGAACCAGGGGTAAATCGTTGCGCTTTTACATTATGTGGTTCCTATCCCCTGGCTTTGGACCATTGCACTTTCAGTTCATTGAGAAAAGCTGTAGCGTCCATCCTGGCTGAGGTTTTCACGTTTCTCTCAGTCGCCGACAAATGCCGGGATGGAAGAGCCCGCGAAACGCTCAAGTTAGAGTTTCGGAAGGTTTGGGGTTTCAAAGTAGTATGTAATTAGAGTAATAGCTAGTAAGTAGAAGTACTCAATAGATGTATCAACTTGTACTGGTCTAAAAATTGCTGATGTGTTATTGAATTTCATATCTTTACAGACTGTATAACATCACCAGCAAACACAGTACAGGTAACTTTCATGCAGTCTCGAGGTATATATATATATGCTAACATATTCTAATCTTTATAACAAACATTACAAAAAACCATATAATTTCATAACTAAATTAAAATAATATTATATTATATTCAAAATTTAATTAGTGATAATATATTATTATATTTTGTTATTGTCTACTTATTATTGTATTTTAAACATCTGTGGCAATTATATTATAACATGTAAGCACATTAGATAGTGTACATCATATACTACTAACAAGTAGAGTGCACATTTGCAGTGTTGTGCACACATTGTCTCCTCTCCCTTATATTCAAGAGATATATATATGTGGTTGTCAGTTCATTGAAGCATTCAAATTCGTGTATAGTTCTGTACGTGTGTGTTGTTGTGAATGATCAAATGGGTAATTATCAAGCCAAGCATGCTACTAGCATTTGCATTTCTCATGAATATAAATTCAAAACAATACAAAATACATCATCATTATTATGTGTATAATATCCATTATTTATAGTACTGATTAATATAAAAATATTAAGTATTTTTTTTATTATTGCAAAATAACAATTAGTGAAAAAATTTTCTTGCTATAAAATAACGTTGATTACACTGAAGGCTTTCATTTAAAATGTATCGAATTTTCTATCCAACTAAAAATGTTCATTTTTCAGTTATTTGCATTCTACCAAAATATGAACAGCAAGAAAATGATACTGATGATTATGGAAGTTCTTAATCTATGGAGATGTGACTTTATCACTTTTAATATTTGTTTTTCATACAAAAATCTGCATCTCTTTGTCTTTACAGCTCTAGTTAATCAGACAGGGGCAATTAACGTACCGTCTGCACTTTATATATGATAAACTTTATTTCAACAAGAGTAATTAGTAATTGACGTAATTGTAACAAAACATGCCAAATTATATTTTTGAATAATTTTCGTAAATTTAACGCGTTTATTTTCATGATATTCAAGAAACTTCTCCATCTTCCATGCACGAGAGCAAGTGTTTACATATTCGCTCCACCATGATTGCCCAAAAAAAGAAAAAAAAACATGTAAATTCAACTTTCAGTTTAGTTAATGAAGTGTTCAAAATACTTTGAAAATATTGCTACTGTGTAGATTTGGCACATTTAATTGAATCATTATAAAATATTTATAACTAAGACTTCATCTTGATTTTAGATTATTGGAACGGAGCGCGAAATAAATTTAATAATTTAAGTTTTAAATAAACTATCAAGGTTTATATATATATATATATATATATATATATATATACATACATACATTTAAAATTGTGTGAATTTTACTGTAAATAGCTTTTCAAATGAGTAGTAAAAAACACATATTTTAATTTAAAAACAAGCATAGAAGTAAATACACATATATAATATACATAAATTACACTTTACAGTGTTTCAAATTGAGCTTTAACATATTTATACGTATTTTGTTTTTAATTTTTCATAAAAAACATAAAAGGTTTTTTAAGCAAAAATATATTACATACATACCAAAAAGTAATATAGGGGGATATATAAAGATACATGCGGTACACACTCAGCAATTATAGTATCAAAGGTTTATGTAACATTAGCGTTGGTTAAGCTCACAACAGCAGCTCAATCAACATGCTGATTGGAGCTCAATTGATTGCCTTATGTGTGCGCGGAGCACAGTCAAACCTAGCGCTTGAAAATATTTACATACAGTATAATATTCGAGAAGTTGCATTATTAAGCATATGCCAACACAACTTAAAAAAAAGCTTATTTCCATAGACATTCAAAGCGTGTAAGAACCTATCATACATGCATATATGAAGATCTGAACTTAAATCCTTTCTGATTTTGCTGCAACTTTAATACACATCGTGTAACCACCAAGTGTACACCTCAAATCAGCTGGACCATTTTTCATCTTACTGGTTTCATTTGATTGCGCTGTAGCTCTAACTATATAGGAACACTAGGACTAAAGGAAGGCTTCAAATCAAGTTTAGTCACCACGCTTTTAAGAATTGTCATCCAAATCAGAGCAGAAAAGTAACATTCATGCTATCTCAATGTGTACTCCACGAATCAGAAAATCGTTACACCATCTTAGTTTTGCTGTATGCAAGTCAAAAAGACATTATTTTTTTATTTATTTCTATATTTGAAAGAGGCAAAGAAAGCACCAAAACAGAACAGTTGAACTTATATAGTTTTTTTTTTTTAATTCCCGTTCTTTACATTTAAGACTTCCATTTAAGATCATTGCATGCTATTTATTTATGATGCATTACCATTTTTGAATCATCTATAGTTCTATACAATTAATCGTGTACTTGCTTGTTCCACTTTATAGCTGCTTACTGTGAAAGCTTATTTGGGATGCGATGAGAGGGATTGTGCAGTTCATGCACTGATCCTACATAGCCGTGTTACAGACAGGTAATCCAACCAACACGATTCTTGCTACATCGGATGTGTTTGACAACATAATATGTATGAACATGAGAGGGTGTGTAACCTTTGCATGGTGTCGATAATTGAAGTGCAGTATAAGTGGGATTTTATATATACATTGTGTTACTTTAGTGTTCATATGACTTGATGAAAACATCCATATCCTCCTCACTTTGAATGGATTACTTGAGACTGCTAGTATTGGCTTTCAACCCATATAGCTTTGCTCTCTCTCTCTAATTTAAATTCCCATCATATTTGAAATAACAAAATGATTATCCATTAAAGTATCTAATATTGACGGTGGTGATATTGGTATTTAATTTTACGGGAGACAACAATTTATAATATTATATATTCAGTTACAATGTAATGTTGTGGAATAATAGTTATCGTGTCAGCCATAATTTATTATTTATTTAAAAATATTCGTACTCGTAAGTTTTTGTTTTTGTTTTATTATATCTGAAAAATAGAGTTAAAAACATTAAAATTTATTATTCATTAAATTCATATAGTTAATCAGTTTCCTTGAAAAAACTACGTTTAATTTTTTCCTTGAATCTTTCAACTTTTTATCATATATAATATATTTTATATATACATTATATTTATATTCACTCTTAAACGTTCATGCTATGAAACTACAACATTTTGATATTTGTCTTTTTTTGCAATTCCAAGTATATTATATATAATTACATTTTGAAAGATATTATTTCGTAAATACTACCCAAAAACATAAATTTTTAATGAAAATGTGAAATAAACACAGGTATGGTCGACCTACTTGTGTTAAAGTTTTTTTTGCATATTTAATTAAGGGGTATATAACAAAAGGACAAACTGATATTATTGTGTGTTAGTTTTAAAAACTTTTTCTACACGTTTTATGAATTAACAATGTTATATTATGATTAATTATTTATTTCTCATCAAAACTTTTGAATTATAACTTACGTTATTAAAAAAAAAAAAATTGCAAGAATAAAATATTTTTTAGTATGCAGTCAAGAGTATTCCAAAAAGTATTTTTTTTTGTGCACTTTAATGTTTAAACACAACCGTGTTGGTTGTTTTCATGATGTCTTCTCATTTCTATATACAGTTAAGAGCAATTATCATTAGTTTCTTGTCTGAATATGACCCTTAAGGTGGATTTTCATTGGCAATTTCCAGCCTGCGACGCGACGCGATTAAAGTGCACTTGCTATAACATCCATTGGCGGCCATGTTTGGCGATTAAAAGAAAAAGAACATCGTAATTAACGCGATTACCGGCGAATTCCCCGCCGAATAGGATTTCGCAGCTTTTACGTCAAATCGCGCTGCATCCCTTTTGACGCTCATGAAAATCCACCTTTAGAGTAAAATATATATTTCACTCCACGTTGATAAGAAAAGAATCTGCAGGCAAAATGGAATGTTGCTAAATTTTAAAAATTTAATTTTGCAAGCTAATTATTGGCTAAAACATTTTTTTTAAAAGATTCCACAGGTATTTCATTAAGTTTGAAGAAGGTAGCTATAAAACAATAATGAAGATTTTTATAATGTGAACAAAAATGTAAATAATAAGAAAACCAATATTGAGGATTTTGAATAAGAAATTCCAATAATTATCTTAGCATGCCTAAACATTGATTTTCTAAATGAGCCTTCTGCGTAGGGAGCTGCTCTTGTTTGTCGTCTATTGTTCTTCGTCAAGTGCAACTGTGACGTCACCCAGACTGCTTCAATTGTCAAGAGACCAGCTGATAACAAAACTGAAACAAAACATTACCATTTCTCTTTAAATATTTTCATTAGTTTTTTCCGTCAATCAATTTTAATTTTAAACACTTATTCTTCTTGAACTTTTGAAACTTTTCAACAGTTAAAAAAAAAAATGAAAAAAAAAATCATATTTTTCTTTGAGATATATATTTATATGGGTAAAAAATATATAATTATATATTATTCATTGTCTCTAAAAATACACTAAAGAAAAAACATTCATGAAAGATCTTAATAAGAAACAGAAATTATAAGTTTGACATAGCGGTTCATTATAATAAGTTCATCAGCTTCAAAACCAGATAAGTACTCACAATAAGAAATACGCACATCTGCATGCATTGCAACTATTTCGTAGTGATTCAAATTGTTGAGCTATATTTGCGACCACCATTTTTCACCACAGATATTTTCAGTAATAACTGCATGTATTTCTTTTCTTTTTTTTTTTTTTTTCAAATTTCAAAACACTAATTTATCCAATTTCCATTAAATATCAGTTTATTGTACAATTTTTTATAAAGGAAAAAACTACATTTTTTTAAAAAAAATTTGTTTTCAAATTATAGAGAAAAAGAGTGTCTTTTCAAAATAATGATGATTTCTTTACTAAAAAATAATTGACCTATAAAATAATATTATAGTGATTCTTCCACATTATACGCTATACATAGCATATTTTTTTTACAATTTTTCTAACATTTGAAACTCCCACAGATAGTCATAAAAATTGTCCAGTCTGTGAATATGACTATTTTTACTATACTAGTTTTTTTATTTTTACTTCCGATCATTACGGCTCATAATTGCGCTCACCTGAAAGAGCAGATAGCTCATTATTGCAACAAAATCTTATTTTGGTAAGCAGATAGCTCATTATTCTGGACGAGAGACTGCATGACTTTAAACAATTTATCATAAACTTTATATTACATGTGGCCTCAATTAAATAAAATTATTCTTACCAGATTTGATATTCCTTGTAATTTTATACGTTTTTACGTGTTGCAAGTTGGCAGGAACATTATGTATGTACAAGTAGGGGTTTGCAGGGTGCAGTGGAGCGTTAGCCCAGGGGCGTGGGGAGGCCGTGAAATATTCACGAGATATTGAGCGAAGGCCCCGGCGCAACACACAGAGAAAATGTCTCGCTCTGCAGCCACGGAGCTACTTGCAGGTAATTTATGTGTATTATCATCAAGTGTTATTCTGCCATTAACTTTGAACTCAACTTTAAATTTAGTACCAAGTAAAGTAGCGTGATTTTTCAATTATGGTAGTGGACTTTTTAATAAACAATTTTTTAATATGAATTTATAATATGCGGTCTCAAATATTATCATATTTATATATTTTTTGGTTTACTTATCATTAATTTTTTGCAGTCAATGCAGTATTTATTGTTAGCCATATTTTACATCTTTTGTTATGTATTTCACCAATATTATTATTATAATATAAGCTTTTTTTCACTAAAACACTATAAATATACTATAAATATTGTAATCACACACATTTTTTTTATTATAAACGGTATACAAATATAGTCCAACCAAGACCCTGAAGAAAAGCCCTATCGGTTTGGAACTGAAAATGCATCCACTTTTACAACTTAAGTATTAATCTTAATTCCTTATGATAATTTTTTTTATTAAAAACTACAAAAGACAATAATATAACCTATGATTAGGCTATAAGACAAAAGAGAAAAAAAAAAAAAAAAAAAATATAGAAAAAAAGTTTAAATAATTATCATATGGTTTAACCATAGATTTATTGAATTATGTTTTAATAATTCATTACATCTTCAATGGTGAAATACTGTGTCTATAAACCTAATATTGAATATAATCTTTCCTATTTGATACCTGATGAACTATTATAAGTTCTAAAGCAATGGTTAACCTCCTTCTCCCTTATTCTTTGGAGAACAAAATATACCTTGCTTAGAGACGCTCAAACATAAACAAGAATCGTTGAAAAATGTACCATCAGCCCCCACCAACACCCACCCTTTTCAAAGTTACTCTGCCAGTAATGTTATTCTTGCTTAAAGCTTATTATTATTTCGACAAAAGTCAAAGGGTATCAATTTTAAAGTAAAAATTCTTCCTTCTCAGTCTCTCTCTCTCTCTCTCTCTCTCTCTCTCTCTCTCTCTCTCTCTCTCTCTCTCTCTCTCTCTCTCTCTCTCTCTCTCTCTCTCTCTCTTATTTTTCTCTAAAAATTCATATTTAGGAAACAACAAAAATTATGCTACACCAATGTTGCTACAAAGTTACCCCTTTGCTTCTACATTAAAAACACTGTATTATTAAATTCAATGTTTATCAACTAATTTTATTCAGTTATAAAATTAAAATTTACTTTAGAATACATGCAAAAGAAAAACATAACATTTTCTGGGCAGGTATACTAATAATGAAAGCGACTTTTAACATTAGCATGCTCAATTTTAATTTTGGTAGTGCAACTTTATACTAATTTAAAATGGCTACCTGCATGGGATAAAAAAAAGGAAACAAAACAGTTCCTAAAATATGATGGTTACTAAAACCATGCATACATGATAACGTTAAATTTGCATTAAATCTACATCGAGATAATTATACAGTCTTACAGAATATAATATATATTATATATGCATAATATATTTATATGTATAAATATATTACAATATCTTTATATAGCAATACTATTTTAAAGTCCAGTAGTATGTACTTATTCGAGAACTGTGCCTGAAATTTTTATCAGCTATTCAGGGTAGGTAACGAAGAATTATTTTGAGATAACCGAGCTTTTGCTCACCATTTGATTAACATGCAATGTAAAACCGATATTTTTCATGAAATTTTGCAGAAAATTACTCGTTGCTAGAAATCGGATTCAAAACTAGTATAATTTTCTTTTGAAATGCATTTTAGTATAAACCTCGAAGTTTAATCTATTGTATAGTACCACAATAGGGTCAACTCAGTTTTATTTTTTGCCAAAAATTTTATGCGAATCAACTTTGAAGACATCAAAATCAACCTAGAGCAACACATATTTAACTTCGACCTCACAGCATCTATCTTGAAAATGTAATGCTAAAACAATTACTACTAAATAATGAGGAAAAAAAATAAATGAGAGAACAGTTCTCTCCTAAAGATGGGTTAAAAAAATCTATTCTTCGCAGGTTGCATAATTTACAAAGAACTCGAACAGCTGATTTCCCTATTGTCAAAATGTAATGTGAATTTCGATAATAAAACCCTTCAAACTGAAAGCATAAATCAAATTTATTTAAAAAATAATATACATTTCTTTTGATAAATTTATTTAAAATCTAAATGGCAATCTCAATAATTATGAGTCATTGAATGAAATTAGATTTTTTTAAAAAATAAGTGAATCACTAAATTAATAGGAAAATCCGAGGAACAAAATATATATATATATATATATATATATATATAATATATATATATATATAAATGTTACTCGACACTGAGATTTAAAAAAAATGCATTAAATTCTCTTAAAATATAAATAGTGCCATGTTATAACCATATCATATATGCCAGTGAAAAATTTTATTAAAAAACACACACGTACACACACGTTTTTTTACATATATAGGAATAAGGTGTAAATTTCTTTTGTGACTTTATAATGTTAGAAAGGTGTTTTTTATATTATATACTGGGTCTTTAAATTTTTTTACTATGGAGTCGTATAGAGTGATGGAGCTAAGCTATGAGAATAAAAAAAAACGATATCTCACCTACCAATTTTTTATGAACTCGTTTTCTTCTTGTTTTATGTAGCATATATGCAAAGGCTGTTATGTTTTTACCTTTTAAAGTCTTATACAGTATGTTAACATTGATGGCTCGACCCTCCTCATTTTGTGGGATAAAAGAAGCAGCATGCGTTGAGGGCGAAATTGCTTCGTCGTATCATTATGATAAAAAGATGCAAATATTGATAAGATTGTTCCTTTCTTCCGAGTACTGACAAAAATTTGTAATAAATTTTATTTATGTACCTTTTTTTTTAAGTTATTTTTTTTATAGAAATGAGCAACATAAGTTTTTTAAAATTTTCATTTCTTCAAAGAAAAATACGACTGTGTTTGCATAATAAATTAATATGAAGTAATTTTGTCAAAAAGTTTAATTTAAAAAAAAAAAGTTTATTAAACTTAATCATTTTTATAGCATATAACTTATGTATTTTCTTTTTTAATAGTTTACTTTGGTTTGTATGATGCATGTGTTGTTTATATTAAAAAAAAGTAAAAAAAAATAATAAGAAGAAACTTTAAGCTATATATTATTTTATGTTTTATATTTTAAAGTGCATAATATACAGGAACTGGTATAGTATTAATTATAAATGTGTGTGTATTTATGTATATATATATATATATATATATATATATATATATATATATATATATATATATATATATATATATATATATATATATATATATATATATATATATATATATATATATATATATATATAATATTTATGAATTAAAGATTACGTTTCATGTACAAAATACTGTAGAAATAGTGTAAATTATAGTACAAAAATAAAAGTATTTACAACGTGACTTAATGGCCTATTGCTAAAAATAAAAATTATCTTGAACCTAACTAAGAATTGCTTGATTTTATGACACTTTTTAATTGCCTCATGATAATAATAATTATAACGGGAAAATTCAGTTTGAAGTCACAAGATATTGAGAATATTTCATTATAAAATGTATTAAATTTATGCAAATATTAAACAATAATAAAATTAACATTTAAATAATAACTTAATAATAAAAAAAAAAATGTGCTTTAGTTTTATGATTAAAAATGTGTTATAAATTTTTATGACTATGCCACCTTAATGTATTTTTGAGTCGTAATAAAAAGAGTATAAGTAATAGTTGCTGCCGGGGACGAGGCGGCGCCTGCAATCAGGTTGTCCTCCGTCCAGCCACATTCCAGAGTGGTGCTCAAAGCCGGCGCCTCCTCCGCGCAGACACCAACCATGTAAGGGTCACTGACCCTTAGTGCCCCGCCTCACGCACTCGATTTATTACCCCGCAACTGACACAAAATAAACTACGTCAAGAAAATGTATCTTTATGTTTTATAAGAAAACAAAAAATAATAACAAATCGATGAAGAATTCACCTTAAGAAGTTGATTTACACCGAAGAATAGAAATATAATTATAAATTAATAGTAGATAATTGTTAAGGAGTAGGAAAGACAATTTCTTGATAGAAACTAAATGCATTCAAAATTATTTAAAATTTAGGGTGAATGTACTTTCCAGCAAAGTGGAGTGATGTTGGATTTTTAAAGGTTCTTTTGGTTTCAATTCAGGACCTGTAATACAGGTGTTTCTAAAAGTAAGTAGGTTGTACAGCAACGTCTCCCCTTAAAGAATTTGACAATTTTGAATTTTAGTCTTGGGGAATGTAAAAGAAGCTTTGGTGAATATAACCACCCCAACACAAGTGTACGTTCACCAAGCTTTCATATGGTGAACAAAGGTAACGTCCTTTTTGTACGAGTGTAAAAAATGGTTTTCGACAACAAGCTAGATATCTGTGCCCAAAGTCAAGACCAGGGTTTTACAACAAGTACTAAAAGAAACAGATTGTAAGAGTAATCAGGATAAGTATACTTTTAATTATTTAGTTACCTTTATTAAGTTTTTAACAAAATAATAGTATTCGAAATAAAATCACACAAAATATTTTGTTGTGGCTGTATAATTTCACTTAACATTTGATTTATTAATAGGTTTTGTGTAAAACACTTTTTTGTATTTAATTGCTTCATAATGGAGTATTGACCTCAATTTTTTTTATTGCAGAAATGGATAGAGGGTGCAAAGTTATGCTACCCTGATTTTTTTCAGATTTTTTAGAGCCCGGAAACTATTTTTAAAAAATTATTGAAAGTTATTTTTGTGACGTCATTAGACGCCGCTCCTTAAGAAAAAGATAGGACTTGCCGCCGCGTGACGTCACAAAAAGGACTTTCAATAATTTTTTAAAAATACTTCCCGGGCTCTAAAAAATCTGAAAAAAATCAGGGTAGCATAACTTTGCACGCTCTATCCATTTCTGCAATAAAAAAAATTGAGGACAATACTCCATTGAATTCACAGCTCGAGGACAATTTGAAAATTCAATTTTAAACACCAAGATTACACTGTCTTTATTGATACAACATTTCTTTCTGACGCATGTTTTTACATCAACATTTTCTTGAATTTACTATTGATCATTTGCCAATATACCTGAGGCCATACAAAGTATTTTTCAATTCTATTATATTTTACTTGATTCATTTTTTTTTATATGCTCTTTGACATACAAGAACAAAAAAAAGTACCATATTACCAGTATAACAATTCAAAACAGATTTTTGCAATACCCTCTTTTTATATAAATAAAAAAAGTAAAAATCAAATCACGATGAATACAATTTTACAATAGTAGATTTTATATAGTTGGGATATTTTTCTGATATTGACTTTAAATAAAATACAAGAAACAAAAGAAATGAAAAATAAAATAAAAAGAATAATAATACTGAAAAAAAAACTTCACCCACAAGCATAGCGGCTAGCCATGTCAAAAGCAAGTGAGCCTTGTATCAAATATTTGTATACATAAGTATAACATTTCATTTCCAATGTTGTTACATTATTTAAACAGGGGGTTTAATATATACATATCTTTTTGTTTGATTTTGTTTTATAGAAGCAAAATAATATGAAAGTAAAATATAAGGCAAAAAGTGATCCATGTTATACAATTATTATGTAATAATAGGTTACAATACTCAATTGTAAAAAAATTAATGTTAATGCTTAAGTTACATAGTGATGCTAATTAATTAAGTCTCATCAAATTGCAAATTCAGATTTTGTCTATTAATAATAATTCTAGTTATGTTTAATAATACTTTCGTACCTTTCATTTCATATTTCTAGGTATAATACGGTGCTATATTATTACTATAAATCATCATACTGTTGAAATATGGTAAAGAGAAAATATCAAAAATTCGCATCACTGCTTTTGAGAGAGAGAGAGAGAGAGAGAGAGAGAGAGAGAGAGAGAGAGAGAGAGAGAGAGAGAGAGAGAGGAGAGAGAGAGAGAGAGAGAGAGAGAGAGAGAGAGAGAGAGAG